>AP028256.1:8332500-10832500 GCA_030269945.2 Trilocha varians | reverse complement strand
ATAGACCATCTTCTTAATAGGACTTCATTTGACTCCTACACTCTTAAAATTGAGTGTAACTTAAATCTCCATTAAAAAAGCTTCTTTTTATACCCAACTGGGTCCAGCACCTTGTTATATTAACAGATGGTAAAACATTGCCAGAAAAGAGTTTTGTTTTTACTTTGTCGCAAGTCCATGAACCTCGCAGACGGGCTATTTCAAGTCTATCGATATATTGCCTTAGTAAAATTTAATAGTTTTAGAAATAAGTTAAAAATTTTAAAAATAGTTTTATGGGCAAGTCAAATGACTAAATAACAAGAGTCTATTATTTTTTACGTTTAACAAATTCTTTGGAAGATAATATTAATATCGCAATTTGTAGTTTATTAAACTAATGAAAGTTTCCAAAGCTACAGTTACCGTATTAAATTTCTTTGCTCGTTAAAAGTTATTTGCAATTATTTCAATCTATTTGTAAGATAGCAGTACACCGCAAATTGTTTGAATTTGAAAGTTGAAATACAATATTATGTTTTAAAACTTTAGCCGTATATAGACAAAGCTAGTAGGGGCGTGGGTAGCCTTCTCAAAAAATGTACTGATTTGATTACCTTACTTTGCAAAAATCTAAAAGAGAAAAAGATGAAGCGCAATTTCCACTCAATTTTAAATTAGGAATTTTTATTTTAAATTATTTTATTCGTTTAATATTTCAAATAATATTTATCTCTAAAACATATTGTCCATCAATTAGTTTCATAACTACTTACATCTTTTAAAAATCAGGTAAAAATCTAGTAGGTAGTCTAAGAAAGTAAACACTGCCCTGTTAAAAATGTAAAGCGCTCTATTACTATGCAAATTTTTCTTCTTCACTCAACGTAGATCAACTTTATTATGGATAGTCATGCTAAGATAAACATGAGTTTACATCGAAAATTTCACACGAAAATAGCATGTGTCGTTTCGTAAAATTTATTTATTGCGTCACTGAGAAGGTGCATGTTCAAACTTAAATTGAATTTCCCGTTCCTCTGCCTCTGTATGCTGATATAGTTCTGAGAGAGTTCGCGTTTGTGAAAACAAATGATTTGATGTTGTATAGGGTACTTGTTTCACGTGACTTTTGTCTTAGAATTCATGTGAGCTTGCAAAAATCTTTACACTCGCAGCATCAAAGTCAAAGTCAAATCATTTGTTTCAAATTAGATGTGGACACACATACATTTTGAATGTCAAAAATAAAATCAAAAGTTCTACCACCAGTTCGCTAAAATTACGCCTCTGTCCTGAGAAGAACCGGCGCAAGAAACTCAGCGGGCATGTCTTTTTTTAATTTAATATGTTTTTTTTCTCTTTTCTTTTAAATATTGTTTTACAATATTTTTGTTTTTAACAAATGTGTCAATTGAAATGGCCCAGGACGAGCACCTCATTCCCATTTTGTGCAGTCATTTATATAATCATTAAGTTTATAATATGCTTTCAAATTTAGGGAAGTCAAAATGGCGCACATTCGGTTCATAAGTGTATTTCACACGAAAGGAAACGTAAGAGTTGATCACGTCATCAATATAATTTTAATTCCAATTTAACTCTAAACGCAATGAAACGATAAAATTTGAATGTACCAATTTCTGTAAACAATCGCGATTATACGCTACGATTTTTACTAACGGATAAGAAAGAGGGTAGACTTATTTGTCTGAATTTAACTAATACCTACCCGCAGTATTCAGTTTTTTTCCGTGATATTGGCGATTGCTAGTGTCGAAATATCAAGTTCGGTATTTTAGTAAAAATCATTGTAAAAATTCGTTTTATATTTAAGGTGAGTGATAGTAGAAAAGATTTAATTAGTGGTCTAATACACAATATGGTGTGACAGTGTCATGCCAGTTTTCGTAACGCCATGCGATGTGATATGTGCTCTGGTCAAAAAATACTTATATTAATCCATTTTACGACTAGATCACCTATTTTCCCAATATTTCAGATAAGATATTAATTTCTGCTCAACATTTCAACGTGGAAATACGTCTTCCGATCATTTCATTACGATAATATTATTATCTAGCATCGTGGGGAAATCGAATTTTGTTGTACGGATATACCAGCGGTGTCTTCTTAGTATCGAAATTCAAGAAACATTTCGTTGTTATTTTTTAATTTGACGTTAACACGTACTTTAGTTATGGTCAATATTTATTTTGAGTACTGTACCAACCCATTACTGCCCACTGTTGGGCTCAGGTCTCCTCAGAAGAGGGATTAGGCATAGTCCACCACGCTTGCCCAGTACGGATTGGGGATTTCACATATCTTCAAAGGATTTTTAGAATCCTTTTCCCGATGCAGATTTCCTCACGATGTTTTCCTTCACCGTTTTTAGCCAGTGGTGTTGTGAAAAGTTGCACATAAATCTTTTTCACATTTAGATTTAGAGGTACAAGCCGGTTCTGAACCCGCGACCTCCCGTTCGGAAGGAAGCGCTTCGACCACTCGGTCACCACGACTTGAGTATCAGATTCGAATCATATTGAGCATATTGAATTTTATTATTTGATAAGCGAACTTCATTTGGGTTGGAAGAAAATTTTGTTTCTACCTTTATTAGTCCCTGATATTTCAGCTATCTGTACGTGAACGTTCCGTGAAAATCTTGCAAACCGTTTCAGAGATATACCGAAAGAAACGAACAGACAGCGACAGATGGCACTAGGAGCATTTTTACACGCACCGCGAATATGAGTTGTATTGTTTATTGGAACGAAGTTCCTTATCGCGCGTTATCGAAAGGGGGCTAGACGGAAATTCTTATGAAAAAGTTGTCACGACACTTTTTTGTTTTAGATCATTATCGCTAGATGGCGCTGTGATTAAAATATTTTAAAACAATTCCTTATTTTGTTTTATATGATTAATGCTAGATGGCGCTGTGATCAAAATGTTTTATAAAACAATTCCTTATTTTGTTTTATATGATTAATGCTAGATGGCGCTGTGATTAAAATATTTTATTTAAGTTATAATAATTAGTTAAAAATAACTTAAAAACATAAAATTTTATTACAATTCCCTCACTAATTAATCGAAAGGAACTTTGTTCCATCCGGTTGTCCCTTCACACCTCTCAAGTTTATTTTTATCGATTTTATATATTCTTATTTCTTAATTAAAAGTAATATTGTAATACTAGTTTTATATTCATAGAATAATTTCATAGATATGAACATTTCAAAGGACTGTATGAAAAATCTCACAGTTGTCCCTATATTTTTCCCCGTTTCCACGGAAACCCTCTATGGGACGATATATCTAACAAAGGACCGTAGTACCCCGGCCTACAGTATTTAATTCATACCGCGTAGTCCCATGACTTTTCTCTTTTTTCTATTCCCAAACATAGGAATCCATCATTATGGTTCTTGACATTATGTTACAATTTGTTTACTTATTTGTATACTTACAATTTGCAGAACTTGGATTATACTAGCGATTTTGTTTTCTTGTGGGCCTCGTCAAAAAAAAAATAGAGAAGAACACACATTATATCAATTAAATTATATTAATTTTGGTATTAAAAATCCAAGATGATTTTGTGGTAATAATCTTTCAAAATCGTCAAATTCTGTTCATTTATCATTTCCATTATTTTCTTGAAAGTACTATAACAATTAACTGGTTTTACGTTCAAAAAACGCATTTTATGATCTATAAAAGTTATTAATTGAGAACGAGAAAAAAACCAACCGCTTACCACCAGTTGGGCTGTAAACTCGTTTATTCGTCTCGCAAAAAAAACTTAAATTATCTTATACTGAAGTATTTAGATCTTGGCACGACGCTCTTAATGCAAAATATTTGTCCGATCGAAAATTTTTAATATATGACTGAAGTTTGATGTAGTTTAGCAAAGTGAAGACGCTATGAGACGATTAAAATTTTACACGCTTTAGATGGAAGTATAACGTTATAAAATTATATGAATATCTTTATTGTGCAACTAAAATTTAATTCTTGGATTATTAACAGGATTTTTAACGTAATTTTGAAGTGATTAAATATGGTTTTTGTTTGATGAAGGACAAAAACATTTTGCCAAAAATGAATTGAATGATTTGCCATCTTGAAAAGCTTCCCGACTGCGTAAAGGGCCTGGTTCTTGACACGGCGCGTATCGTGAAGAGACTCCTCTCTCTTGAGTCCTGACCACTGGTGACTTGGGTTGTAGATCCCGTCTTCTGTTTTTTACACTGTAATTTAAAAAATAGAATGAAATGAATATTGGTACACATAACATATCCTTTTATAACTTGAAGCCTGAAGATATAAATAGTTATCCTATTTAACTTCAAAAACACGATGTCAAATTCCTTGCTCAGTGATACAGACGATAGCGCGGATCAGCTAGCAACCACTAAAATATTCATCAAACATCCGGTGGAACACGAAAAAATATTTCACATAAAACTTAGTGCTCGAATTCGTGTAAAAGAATTGGACGCCTACTAAAACATTTATCTGGATTGATTTCAACTGTATTGTCTAGACAGCCGTCCGCGTCGGTTCAACTTGTCTTAGTGAGGTAGACATAAAAAATTCAACAAACATAAATAATATTTGGGAAAAACTGACAGATATTGAGCCTTAAAATTCTTTTGTGGTTACCTAATATCACTTTTTAACGATGACATAAGTACTGTACTGTACTGTAACAACCCATTACTGCCCACTGCTGAACTCAGGTCTCCTCCGAAGAGGGGTTAGGCATAATCCACCAGGCTTGCCTAATGCGGATCGGGGACTTCACATATCTTCAAAGGATTTTTAGAACCCTTTTCCGATATGCAGGTTTCCTCACGATGTTTTCCTTCACCGTTTTTAGCCAGTGGTGTTGTGAAAAATTGCACATAAATCTTTTTCATATTAAGATTTGGAGGTACAAGCCCGCAACCTCCCGTACGGAAGGCAAGCGCTTCAACCACTCGGCCACCACGACTATTGACATAAGTATGATAATATAATTCAACATTGCTGCGGGAAATAGGAGTAGGTATACTCCAATCAATGCACTGTACCTAGTATTAATAACATAAATGAATAATAAATATATCTGTAGGTAGGTGTAATGTAACGATAATAGATTATAAATAAAATAAATTGAGATTTTACCTCTGCAATACATTAATAAATATTACAAGAGTAAATCAACAATATTTCGCGATGTTCAAATGTGTCAAAAAAATAATTTTAATACATTTAGCACAAACAAAATGGAACCAACATAAAAACCATTACAGAAAATAGTGAAATACATCACAATATAGTCATCATCAGGAAAACTTCGCGAGGAAACCTGAATGTTGTAAAATGATGCTAAAAACCTTTGAAGCTCGCATTCCGCATTGGGCAAGCGTAGTGGACTATGCCTGATACCTTTACTGAGGAGACCTAAGCTCAGCAGTGGGTAATGGGTTGATACAGTATAGTATATAGTCATCAAAGGATTCTCCGTATTTATTCACTGCGACATTTATTTCCAGGGAATCCGTATATTTTCATTCCTATGTTAACTTATCTCTAGTTCCCATGTTATTTCAAACCACCGTTTGCAGTATACCTCCCTGCTTTGACGGACTTTGTATTAGTCAAATACCTATTTGATGTGAGCATACGACTGCGGTTTCCCTGTAAATAACCGCTACACGGGACTTCAAAGGAAAATATTAAATACTGCAAATCGTAATTTCTGTGACATAAAATAACATATTTTTTTTACCTTTCTTGAGTAAAAATACTGCTTTTTTATAGACCTATCCATATTTCAGACATTGTACTTGGATTATCGTCGGTGAAAATGGAAAATATGTGATTAGTAGACTGAGTTCATTTTGGCAGTAACCAACAGTCCCAAAATTTTTGTATGAAAAACTGAGAGTTTGCGTTTCACGCATCAGTTCACACAAAATGTATAAAGGCAACCGTATGTGGTACGCCAATGGTACACGCTCCTTACGAGTGTGTCTTTTAGTTTCAGTCTATCACTTTTATAAAAATGATTGGAGCAAATGTTTGCCATTCGAAAAATCATCTCGGAATATTCATTTTAGATCACGCGCATAGTCATAAAAAATTCTAACCAAAAAATAATAGGTAATTGTTTGATAAAGATAAAAGTTTTTTTATATTTTAAACTAGCTGACCCGCACAACCTTGTCTGCGTTACAAAGGGGTTTAAACAGCACTCGCGATGCCGTCACGATATTTTGGATTAATACAACGATTATCAATTCACGTCGCTTCATTCTATTAATATTTAAATATTTTCATGAACATAAAAGCGGTTATTGGGACTAAACTATGATAGTTAAATATGTACTCTCGCGGACTTTTTTTCGGATCTTACTAAGACCTACAAAACTGTAGTAAATCATTTTGTTCTATTGTCAATAGTCTTTGCAGCGTACGCAAATATGTTTTCGATTTTACATATTGTGTTACAAATGTGATATTTCCATATGGATCCCTAATTGTTTTCAACATAAAATATACATATAAAACATCCTTAAGAATCACTCTATCTATTAAAAAAAATCGCATCAAAATCCGTTCCGTAGTTTTAAAGATCTAGGTATACATAGCGACAGACAGCGGATAGCGACTTTGTTTTATAATATGTAGTGATGCGCTAATAACCCCACGTGTTGTAAACACAACCATCCACTTTTATAAACCATTCCACCCAAGTTCACGTTCAGAAATACATTCTCACCCCACAGTTTAAAATATCATTACATATTGCTAAGTTGAGCATGCAGTATATCAAAGCACTAGGTTATATTCATCTGCCTACACTCCAGAACATTCCAAACAACACGTGTTACAACACCTACATGTAACACGGGTGTTATATGTCAGCACTATTTTATATTAAACTTTAGTTTTTATTTTACACTGCCATTTTAAAAGGTCATAGTCACAGCCAGGTGCACCGCGAAATGGTTTAATTAACACTTTTAGAAAAACACGTGTAGCTATAGTTTTCCGTACTGGAACAGACATCGTATCCACAAGCTTCACCTTTGTATTGAATTTACTTATATTAACTGATTGGTCGTAATACTCAGCTGCAATACTGCACATTTACATACAAGATACAAGATATAGTTTTATCGGAGTATAGTTCCGTGGCCTGTAAATAAGCCGTTCGTTCCGGTGACCCGGAGCTTAATACGTCGCGCGCTCATTGACTGCCGCGAACACTAAAAAAAAAGGACTTCAATTTTGAACGTGCAAGTAACAGCCGAACTTGCGAACGTTGTAATTATTATCCGACGCGAAGGTTCACACTACTCTTAATGCAAAAACTACACAACCAAGACTTCACCAGCGACCTGTGGACTGTGTGATATGTAACGACCCCTCTTTGCCCTGGCATTGCAGAGGTTCAAGAGCGACGGTGACCGCTTACCATCAGATGGGCCGTAGGCTCGTTTATTTATCTTGCAATAAAAAAAAACTTTCCGATATTGAGGTGTTGTCATAAAATTTACCACCAGCTTTAAAGAATTTGTACCAGAGTACCAAAACCATCAAATATCTGTCGCCCGTAAATACACAGAATATCTTTCTTATTTCTATTTTATTGCCACTGATTTCTTTATCTAAAATCTCATTCGCCCCCAAAAGTATTTGAAAATAAAATTTAATTTCATAACTGTTTACAGTACAGAAACACGCCCAAGTAAAGAATAAAAGAAAAAATAATTTCTATTTGTACAAATACTAATACAGAATCACTATTTAATCACAAGAAAAATATTTTTCTTTTCAAAAATACACTCATCATCCTTCTACTTCATAATACAACTTAAAATTTTTCAAAGTGAAGATACGATGACAATAAATTGTAAAAAAAATCTTGAAAATTTATCGACACCTCAAAAAGTTAATTAGGAGGTAATTACGGCTCTTTTACCTCCAATTGTCACATAATCAGATCAGAGAAACTTTGGTATCTGGATATTTTGGAATTAAGGGTCGCTCTTCGATCTATACCGCCTCGGGGCTGAAGGGTAATTCTTACCCTCTAGCTTCACTTTGGCTCAGCATCACTGTGGTAAAACTTGGAACTTAAACGTAAGTTTTTTGATAAGTCAGTGTTTAAACGATAGGGCGGTGGGTGGTACAGGTTACGTTGGTGTGAGGGAGGTGTGATAGTGATGGAGGCAGTGCGGTTGTCGATAAAACCTACGCTCGCAAAAAAAAGAATTACAAACTTTTTTGTATTTTGAAGATTTTTTACAAATAATAGTAGAAATGTGATCGTGTTGTCTTTTAATTGAGATTGGATTACAATAAAGTTTTTTTTTGCACCTTTTTTGTGGAACATGGTAATTTGTGATATTTGTGGCCACTTAATAAGATTATTGCGTAAAACAAAAAAAAAACAATAAAATAACTAACTATTAAACTAATTATTCTTTCATTTTTTCTCCTACTAACTATCACCGTTAATTTACATCGACGACACAAAAATTAAAAATTCACAATAAAAAAAAATTAATAAAAAAAATTCGATATCGATAATCGACAAGGGTTGTATCCCAGCGCAAAGAAGCAACAGGGTGCTGGACGCCTGCGCGATGCCACCCCTCACAGAATAAATGGGCCGGCAGGTCTGTTTGGGCTTCACATTCGTATCAGAAGTCGAGAGAGGCAACCGGGCAACTTGCCATACTGTTTCCACCGGCGGGGAAATGTGAAAATTTTCTAAGTCCATAAACTTTTGTGAAGTGACTTTGTTATTTTTTGCTGTGATGATGAGAGACTAAGATGACCGGCCGGTTCGAGTGTAAGTGCTGCCACATCTAAAAGGTAAGTTTAGTTTAGTTTTTCCAGGAATTTATGGCGGATTTTGAGAGGTGCCGGGTGAAAAATTTTTTCGACTTGAATTTTTTTGTAAATGTATTTTGTGTGCAATGTCGGTTTTTCAGAATTTTTGTAGGTATAAATTCAAACGATTTTCGCAGTTGGATTTTGTGTAATAAATAATGTGGATTTTTTTAAATTAAAATATTTAAGTCATATTTCACTAGACTGAAAAAAATTAACAAGCTGGTTTTAGTGGAACGAAATTATTATTTTTAATAAATGAATATAATTTATATGACTTAAGGTGAGAAAATAAATACACTGTGATCAAAATTTCCAATAATTCAAAATAAATGGTAAAAAATATTTATACCTGCGAAATTCACAGCCGTTAAAATGAATTAAATGTTTTTAGCAAAATTAAAGTGTGTGAAACGAGAGAGGAGAGAAGTCAAAGATCATTTTACTTAAAAAGTACTTACCTATTTTTTCATATTCAGATACGACCAAATAAAAATACTCATAAAAGTATTTCTTTAAAAACATCATCATGGTTAAAAATTTGAATTTTTGTTATTAAAAATATTATTTACCATAAAAAGTCGGAAAAATGAAAATATTTGAAACGGCTTTAAAATGAAAGAACTTCCATATAAATTAAAATTAATAATGTAAAAAATAGGGCGAATTAAAATAAAAGAAACGATAACGAATAAAATCAGAAAATACATACAAAATAAAATTATTTATTTGAAAACTAAACTTTCGATACAAAATCTTTTTCAAAAAGAATTTAAAATAAAAATTCTACAGTACAAAATACGTATGAATACTTAACATCCCGCCCCCATATTAAAATCCAATTAAGAAAATAGGGATGTTGAAAATCAGAATTGCAAATTTGAAAACGAGATATTGATACAATTTTAATGGATCTATTCATTATCTAATATTACATTATTTGATATTCAATTGTGAGCCCGAACAAATAGGGACAGACCTATGCAAATTAGGGCTCAAGCTAAAACATATCAAATCAAAAATAGATTTTATATAAAAATGTGATCGTAAAATATTAATGGAATAAAAATTCCGTTTTAAATTCTGTCACATTTAAAATTTGGAATAAATCCGTATTTATTCCGAAGATTTATAAAATTCAAATTAAGAATATAACTCCGTACCTTATAATGATACAAAATTTGAGTACAGTTTATACCTGGACAACGGTTAATTGAATTATAATTATTAAATAAAAAAATATAATAAGAGAGATATAAATTGATATTTAAAATATAATCTAGGTTTTATGCAGTACACTTTTGAAGCAGTAAATCAATTATTAGATATATTAAAATTTAAGAAGACAAATTTTGAAGAGAGAATTTATATATTACATTTCGTCGCCTCAGTGCTTGTTTGGCCTATCTGACATTTTTTACGAAGATGACTTTTTAATGCAGTATTATAAAGAATAAAATTTCAATCCGACTGGTAATTTTTTTTTTTAATATTCAATTCTAAAACAATAAAAATCTCATTTCAATTTTTTTCTCAACACGGCACTTAAAGAAAATTCCGTGCTTGTTTGCTATCTCCTGTAAAATTTGCGCGAGTGCAGATAGGCCAAACAAGCACTGAGGCGACGATTATACATTGAAAAACTGACATTGCTTTTCTTAGGTTTTATATAGGTCTACGGTAAAAGTCGAGCTGCGGTCTACAGCAGAGCTACGAGTGTACAACCAGTGTACTCAACTTTAAAATTGTTGGTAAATTGGTATTGGTAATATATGGTACTGAATTTTCTAGGACATGACATTAATACTCTGAAAATTTAAACATTACCCAGCCAAAGAAACGGAAATATGGAAATTACTCTAAATTATTAGGGTACAATACCTAATTTTGTTTCAATGAAACATTTTCTTTACTAAGTCTATCAAAAGGCTGCTAATAAATAATTTGGTCTTATAAAATACACGTAATTAATTTTAAAACTACAGTCCGCGTAGTATGGTATCTATCAAGAAGAATATAATATCTCGAATTTTTTTTTCATAAAATGCTGAAAAGTTTTCAATATTAGTTTTTTGATAGCATTATAGACTTTTTTGGCAATGCTGTAGTATCGGATATCTCTTTGCCATGGCAATAAAAACTTTAAGTATGCTAGTATGCAAAAAAAATTAATCGTCATTAGTTTTTATTACGAAAATTAGGAAGAAGAAAGCATTTTCAAAATGTCTATATCGTTCTAAATTTAAAATTGAAAATTGTCATGCGGTTCGATTCAAGATAAAGTTGCAGATCGACTCCTCACGGAGTCAGATCATTTATCGAGCGATAGCTGTTATTCTACGCTTTGCAAATCTGCATACTGAGGAAAATCCCGATAGAATTGTAATGATACAAAAATATATTTTATAACGACTTTTATTTAAAACCAGTATTTGAAATTGTACAGAGTATACGATGGTTTAGGACGGTATAAACTTATCAGCTTTTAGAAAAACAATCAGTTGATACATAATCATTAAAACTATTGGTAAATCTTTATTCAAATCTTCAGTTTTGCCGATTGAAATAACACATGGATAAATGAATGAATGCGAAGGACCTATGTATGTCTAGCAGTGAACGTCTACGGGCTAAGGATGATGATAAAATTTAATGAATTTTCGACCATTTCATCATCGACGAAAGTTTCAAGATGGCGGACTCACAATTATCAACACTTGAATATTATTTTGCTATCGAATTATAGTGATTTTTAAGAAGCAATTTATTCGTTTGAATGAAACAATTTACGAGTAAGTTGAATTAGATTCAGTAAAGTTTCTTAGTTCGGGTATCGACGGAACCCAACAACTGCGCTTCCCGCAATTACGGAATTCTAGATACAAACGTTTTAATATAATGATACTTCAACTGCGTCACATCAGATGGGATATGTCATCCTATAATGTGATATTTCCAAAATTGGAATTAGACACTTCTGTTTGCGTTTTTTTAAGGAGTTTCACATACTTAAAAAAATCGTTTTTTCGTCTACTTTTTATTTAATTTCACATTTCAAACATCAATCACTTACTGCAATTGGTTCAATGTTGGTATAACATGCATTCAAATAGCAAATGAAATGCGGCACGTATCGGAACTTGCATCTACCGCTCCGTGGGTAATATAACTAAGAGCCATATGCGAACTATACCGAGACCAAGTTTCGTGAGAACACAAATCCTAGTTCCTATTACAAGTTATAGATGTTATGTTATTTGGTCGGGTTACCCTACCTAGTTTTGCGTTAGTTAGTAACTTTGCGCAACTGTTCTACTATTCAAATTTAGAAGGTGATTTTGAATAACGAAATAATAGATTGCAATAAATGAATTTTGAAATTGGGATGTAATCGTTGCGTTCTTTTTATAAAATTTATAAATTGGGTTTAAATTTTGTAATACTTTCTTCGTTTTATATATTATTTAATTAGGCTATTTAATAGATTTACTTAGGTTGTATAAATTGTTTTAAACATAAAAGAGGTTGTATTAACTAGTTTATTAGAAATTCATGAACCGTGTAACCTAAATTTCAATTTCGAATCTGGCTCTCAAAACAAAGGTCAAACTACGAAGTTAAGTGAATCCTACTAAATTATTTTTAAATGGATGGGTGTTGTCCGCACAGACCCGCCAAGGTGAGGAATTAATATAAAATCAAGGCTCTTCAAATTTGTGGTGGGAAAACATAAAAAACTTTTTTAATTTCTCTAAAAGTCTTCAACGAATCCCTGGGAAAGCCGTGAAACACGTAGTTAACCGGAAAATCGGCAACCCTCGAACCACGCTCAGCTTGAACGCGCTCGAAAACGTTCCAGTTAATTTTAGTTAAGCTACGCTTTTTAAAATTCGAATCGAATTCCAAACATTCGGGGATCGGCTTAGAGTCAACTTTTACACCGAAACTGATCACTACACTTTTCAATATTAAACGAGAGATTTTAAATATCGGAACTCGGTCATTCGGATATAGTTTGGAAACAAATAAACGACTTTCTCGACTCCGTTTTTTCCCTTTTATACATAAAAGCGTCGAGTTGATTTATCGTTGGAGCAGCGATCGGAGCCGCGTCCTGCCGCGATTCTTGATCGACGAAGCATTTCAATTTATTTTATGAGTCGACACCTTCGCTGGGTCTGTTCTCTTCTTAGTAAAACACCCCAATTCGGTCGGGCTGACATTTATTCAATAGAAACAATTTACTACTGTTTTTAGATCCCATCGTTTCGGCCCATTGACTGCTCTCAATCTTGGAGCGGCTAATGGTGTCAGATTTTTCAGATCTTCATAAGCTTTTGTTTAATTTGAACTGGTTTTACTTATTATACCAAAATGTAACTTTGAAACTATGTAGATGCTTATAAAAGTATGTAGCCATTTAAGTTCGGGTGGAAACTCACTACCTGAACTCGACTGACTTCCTGACTGATTGAGCTGAAATTTTGTATGTTTATTACTTGACAATACAAAATAACGATATCATGATCTGATGATGCAATAGGAAGGTAGCCATAGTAACTCCTGTATCTAAGATAGAATCGACGTCATTACTAGCATTATATTTAACCATGAAATCTAGAATCTTATGTGTTTAAAGTTTTCATCTTCGTTTGATGTTAAAGCTATTTCTACAATATTATTTTTATTGTCCTCCTGAAATATTCAGATCGAATACTTCCACGAAACGGAGCTACAAAAAATACTTTTCTAAATGAAAGCAAAGAAAGTCTTATAAGGATTACATGCACAGAATATTTGGGATATCTGTGGGTCCTTTTGCGGTTAGGTATTTTCAATTATTTTCCACTACGTCTTATAGTTTAGTATATATTCTTTCTTTTAATTTGAAGATTACTGTTTATCTAGATGTAACCATTACTGCCCACTGTTGAACTCAGGTCTCCTCAGTTGAGGGATCAGGTATAGTCCACCACGTTTGCCCAATGTGGATTGGGGAATTCACATATCTTAATCCATTTTAATAAGCAGGTATCCTTATGAATCATACGATGTTTTATTTCACCGTTTTCTGTTAGTGGTCCTATGGATAAATCTTGAAGATTGTACTACTAGACAAACGTCAATTTTGCTTAGTTCCAAATGGTCAAAAGAGACACGTCCCAATTGAATCTAGTTAAGTTTGGTCCATTTAAGACACCAGGTTAAAATTCGCCGAAGTTTCTCGTAGAAATGAAGTTTCAGAAATGAGCTCGACATTTCGAGGACTGTTCACTCACCTGAAGCTAAGAACCAAATTGGTTTCTGTTATAGAACGAATTTAACAAAACTATATGCAGTTAGTGAAAGTCAGTTTTTTTTAAATCTAGCTATCTTGCTGGTGAAAAAATGTTCGATTGTTTTTTTTAGTATTAATATTATGTTTTCCTGCTCTTTTTGATATAATATTATTTATTTAATTAATATTCTTTTACAAAAATGACAATGATCGGCTTTTTTTCTAAAACAACTACTAAATCAAATTATTTTCAAATTTATGTGACATCATGTTAGAAGTATCTGTTTTCTAGTAAAAGTATTCATCAAAATCGGTGCATCTACAAATAAATATACTCAAACTCTATTAAAACTGTCACTCTAAAAGCACATCCCCGATTTCGAAATTTTTTTATGCCACGAATTTTTGTGTAAATTTTACACTTTTTTTTCACTATTCCTGGAATTAACATCGTACACTCAAAGGCCCTGTTGCCGAACCAAAAAATCATGTCGAACGCACTGCAGAAAACCAAAAAACGCGCACGTCACAGTGTAAACAAGTTAGCGATTTTCGCGGACGAATTTTAAACGGTACTACGGAATTCCGGCACCACGGACCCCGCTCGCACTGAAAAGGTAAATGGGTCATAAATGTGTATCAATATTGACCGCGCAACTCTCATCCAGCGTACATCATGCCGTTATATTGCCCATATCTCACTTTATGCCGAGACGCCATTTTTCCCTACTAATTTATGTACGCAGTCTGTTTTTTTTGGTGTCCCTTCGCTATCGACGTTCCGTTTCGCACTGCGGTGCTGTGAGCTATTGCAGATAAATTAACTGGATTCAATGATGGAATTGGAACGGAATTTTTTAAAACAAATATGAGATTATTTTATCTGTTATGCGATGAGGTGCGTGATTTAATGCGTAGTTGGTACTAATTTAGGAATTTCGAGTAACTGCTTTGAGATTAGCTAGTTTTTAATTAGTCTGTACTGTACTGTACCAACCCATTACTGCACACTGTTGGGCTCACGTCTCCTCAGAAGAGGGATTAAGCATAGTCCACCACGCTTGCCCAGTGCGGTTTGGGGACTTCACATATCTTCAAGGGATTTTTTAGAATCCTTTTCCGACATGCAGGTTTCCTCACGATGTTTTCCTTCACCGTTTTTAGCCAGTGGTGTTGTGAAAAATTGCACATAAATCTTTTTCATATTTAGATCTAATTAGTCTAGAATCCCAAAAATCTTAATTGATATTTTAAAATTATTATTTATTTCTTAACGTCTATTACATTACCTATACTTAAAAAAATAGAACATTTTTAGTACAAAAAGTTACCGAAGAAGACTTAATTACTTAGCTTCTTTTCTTACAAAAGCATTACAAATCAAAAATAACAACGACCATCGCTTCTAATTAACGACCTCCAAGGCTCATCTTCGTCAATTAAAAAATCTTAAAAAAATCACTCCCCATCATTACTATTTGCTTTAACAGTTTTAATTATTAAGTTGATCCCATCGTAGGCACAGGGCCCTTTTTCATTACAAGTGATAGGTAAATAATGACAAAGGATGGGATAATCACGAACACCTCGACCGGTATCTTATTTCAATAAATAATTAACTACGCTCCTTGAGGGATCGGAATGATTGGAGAAGAGACTAGTTTGGGCTTAATTCTAATTGGGCGTTAACCTTATTTGTCGCTTTTGTAATCAACAATTAAATTGATTATGAATGATGTAGAAAAATATTTTTTTCTACCATCATCAGCCTATAGACGTCCACTTCTAGATATGGGCTTCCCACAAACTTCGCCACAACGGCCGATCCTGCGCTATCTGCATCCAGTGACCTGCGATCCTGACCAGTTCGTCGGTCCATCTTGTGATCCATCGGTCCGCTTACCGGTTCGTGGCCGCCACTCCAAAATTTTTCTACCAACTGTAGTATTACAATATCTGCCAACTTTCGGTAGGTTTTGTAGGTGCTTTCGTGCACAGTTGTTACAAAGAATACTTTGTACTAGTTGCAGTTGTCTTGTTCCCGAAAAAAAATCATTATTTTAATAACAGAGATACCTATAAAAAATTATTAAAAAAATATATATGAAAAATACAAAATAAAAACCGAGGGCCACTTCAGGTCTACGACCCAAGTCATCAGTGGTCAGGGCTCAAGAGTGAGAAACCTAATTAACTTTCCATATTAATTTATTAGCTTTATTAACTTTTATTACTACTATTATTTATTGTTACTTTTTTATTATTACATTGTACTTTTAGACTTAAGTTTGAAAATAAAGGCTTTTTAATTATTATTATTATACCTATACCAACCGTTCAACTAATGATAAGGCTGAAGTCTACTTACATCCACCTACGCTTATGTTTTCACATAAAGAGCTAAAACATTTTCTCTCAAGGTTTCCTTTGAAATACGTAGGAACCTAAGCGCTCTTATTAATAATTACTCGAAATATAATTAAGATTGTTGTAAGCCATATTGGGCGTAATGAGGCGCACGGTAAGCCCTATTGCGAAGACAACGTACTCGACATAGTCACAGAAACTACCAGAAGTCAAAATACAAAGTTTATAGATGATTATAGTGAGGATACTTATATCGTATTGGCCCATCTCTAACTCCCACTGTAAGCTCTGTGTAGCCAGGATCTACAGCGGAAACAACACTCTTCCTTTCAAGAATAGCGCTATCTAAAAGTTTCCTTAGATATTTCTAGTCTGCCGTCATTAAATCCTGATTTCTTGAACAACCTCTGAAATATCTTTTTTAAAAAAAATATAATTTAAATCGATAAATAAACGGCGAAGTTATCAGCGAATGAACATAATTCAGTAACATAAAAGAGAATGAACATTTACAGTCGAATTGAGAAAACAGCCCCTTTTTTTAAATCAGCGAAAAAGGATTTCAAAAATCTTTGAAGATTATGTGAAGTCTAATCTGCACTAGGTAATGGGGACTATGCCTGATCCCTCTATTAAAACAACTAATTTATTGACTTGACTAGAAATTGACTTCTGCATAACAACTATTCTGTGACATAGCCCTCGGGAAACTTCGTGTAAGGAGAATACGAACATGAAGCACGAGAAATTAATATTGTATAAGGAAAGATATGAAGGTATATAAAAACATTATACCGAACAATATTATAGAACATTAACAAATTGGGGCTCATGCAAAGATATTTTATTCTAAAACGAGAGATAATAAGAAATTACAGAATATACTTTAAAAAAGTGTTTTAGGTTGCAGACAGAACTTCCAATCATATTTTAATTGTTGTTCTTATTAATGTTTCAATTTATTTTTTATTATATTAAGGCGATTCTCACACTGCGTACGCCCTACGCGTCGTAGCGCGTAGTAAAATATGTCAAAAATGAGTGAAAATCTGTCAAATTGTTCGAAAAATACGCTGAACTGTACACACTACCGGCGTAGGCAGTGTGTGCACTTCAGCACTTGTACAGAAGTAAGACTCATGAAAACTGAGTTTTTGATTTAAGCTCAAAGCTACACAATTTTAGGATAAAAAATAATAACAGCTGAAACAATAACAGCAGAATTGTTGCAATATTAACATCACTAATATGTACGCTTATCTAACACAATACATGTGTGTGTTGCCTTCTGATATTTTTCTGTAGCAAATTTGCTACGCCTACGCGCGCTTTTTCCTGCCATACGACGCGTAGCGCGTAGCAGTGTGCTAGAGGCCTTAGTCTATTATTACCGAAAAAAGAATATGTTATCTAATTGACCAAATAAAATCTTTTATTGATTTTACCCACCTAAAATTAATCTTTTGGAAGTGCAAAAGATTAATTTTAGGTTCATGTTACGATGAACTAAAAACACCTACTCGTAACACCTAGCTTATAGCTTAGCTTTATATTGATACTACGAATAGTAATTCCACGTAAAAATCCTGCTCAATTCTAAAGAATACAATGCATCTACATTTTTGACTGGAACAAGTCGAACATGTTAAAAAAAAGACAGGACATTCTATTCACAATGCATTGCGTGAACTCGACTATTCAGTTAGCAGAATCACTCGTTCTACGATATGAAGTTCAAAGAGTTTTTATCCTCATTCAGTTCTCAATAGGCTGAGCAATTTTATGTAGATTCCTACGATCTATGATGAATTAAAAGGACATTTCATCAGTTATTTTAAAGTGTTAATCTGTACCTTTATACTGGTAGTGTTTTAGATAGTGCGATTTGCTTTTAAATTTGATAGATACGAGAAAGCATAATAGTACTCTTGTAGGTCAGGAAGTTGTTTGTAGTTATCACTTATTATAACACTATCGAAATGGTTGCTAAAGAGTCAAACTACGTTGCCACTTCAAACATAAAAGTCAAATAGCTAAACTAGCGGTTGTCTCACTAGGCATATTTGAATCGAAACAACGGCTTAAATATAACAATTACAAATCGTAACAATACATGCACTTAAACCATATAAAAAACTTGAGAGGTGTCAAGGAACACCCAGATAGAACGAAGTTCCTTTCGATTAATTAGTGAGGGAATTGTAATAAAATTTTATTTTTTTAAGTTATAATAATTAGTTATAGAAAGAGAGAGAGAGACAGACGTTTTAAACTAATTATTATACCTTAAATAAAATATTTTAATTAATTAAATAAGGAATTGTTTTAAAAGATTTTAATCACAGCGCCATCTAGCGATAATCGTCTAAAACAAAAAAGTGTCGTGACAACTTTTTCATAAGAATTTCCGTCTAGCCCCTATTCGATAACGCGCGATAAGGAACTTCGTTCCAAAACTTTGGTTTTAGTAATATCGGTCCCAGAGAATCCCATGAAAACAAAAAGGTCCATGAGCGACGGTAACCGTTCCGATCAACTTGGCCCGCTAGCTCGACAAGGCAATAAAAAAGTAATAACAAATCAGTTTCCCGTAAACATGTTTGCGTGGAATATTCCATATACTAATCTTGCTCTTACCCCCACTTGAGCGTTATAACAATAAATAATTCATCTGACTACTAACAGACTACGTACTTGTTTAGCCGAACGCAATTTCCTATCACCTACATGATTAAATCTGAATATAACACAAATAAGTTGTTTGCTTTCGGTAAATTGGATTGTTTCTTTCGTTACTGGGACTACGGTAAAATTAGTGGAGAAAGCCTTAAGGCGTGTAATGCGGGGCTAATTTTTAGTTAGGAATGTGGATTTGGTCCGATGTTTAACTTTGGTAGAGCGAACACGACATAGTAATGAAAATATTTTAATTTGTGTGAACTACAATCATATATCCAAAACATTTCCAAATTATTCTTTTGGAAAATATAAGATATCTTTTAATCGAAAGGAACTTCGTTCTATTCAGGTCCCATGTCACCTCTCAAGTTTTTTCTAATATTTTGATGATTTGATGTTAATGGGGCGCTTATTGAAGTCAATCTGCCAAAATTATTACATCTTTGAGCAAAAGTTTACATGATTCACACATTACATATATCAGATGTTACCCGAATCTAATTGCCCTTATTAAACATAAACGGTTAAATGTTTGAATTGATAACGTTTTACGTTTATTGCGGTTCGCCTTAGGGTTTATTTTATATAATTATATAGATTATACCGATGTATTATGTATAATTTATAGTCTAACTTTATTCGGATCTTAAATTATATTTTGAAGTCTTTTAAGTATTGCTTTCAGTTTCAGACTTCTATGACTTATTTATTTGTTATATTGAGAAGAAAACTTATTTCTAGAAGTAAAAACTAACAGAAATTTAATTATGTTAATCATAGCATAGAACAGCTTAGATCTTCATCTAGAGAAGCTTTCGCTCCCCGGCTGGGTGAAGGGCCTGATTCAGAAGGCGGTCGTTCTTGACACGGCGCGTATTGTGAGGAGGTTCCTTTCTCTTGAGCCCTGACCACTGATGGCTTGGGTCGTAGACTCCGCATGCAGTCGCTCTCTGTTTTTTATATTGTATTTTTACATTTTATTTTTTTGTAATTGTATTTTAAAAATAGAATGTAAAAAATAAGTGAATAATTGAATATACAGTAAAAAAACGAGAGTATATATCTTGAAAAAAAAAGCAATACATTAGGAAGAGATGAGAAGCACTATTAAGTCACATTCCAATAATTATAGAAAAATACGAATTTGAAACTTTGAAAACTTTTCCATAGATAAAATAAATAAATATTATGTTGAATAAGCTTAAGTGATGGAGCATTTCATTTTACTTTAGATAATTTAAAACATTGAAATGCTTGAAATCAAGTCCTTGGAAATATTTTCCAATGTTCCGGAACGCTAGCCGTAATGTCTGTTATACTATTGAAAATAAAAGAATCGAAGTTTTTCTTTTCTTAGATTTTCATTTCATTGATTCCAATACTTTATAAGAGGTATTAGTGATTGTACTGAGTTTTGGACTTATTTAGGTCTTTCACGAACTTTTTTGAATTTAGAATTGTAAGATTTTTTCTCCGTTAAGTAGTTAAACATTTACGTTAGATTTAACAATTATTAGCTGCAATAACTAGTATAAATGGAAATTACTAGAACATTCTCTTATTATTAGTTCAAATCGAAATAAATGATTTTTAATTTGATTTGAATTTGATAAAAACAATAAAATTTCACGAAAACTGCTAGTCGTATCATCATCAAACAGTGTGCGAAATATCACATTTCAAACAAAAAAAAACAATCAGTAAAATCGGTTCATGGTATCTTTATACACAGCTTAAAATGTACCTGTTATGTTGATTAGGATAAAATTTAAAATTAATTTGGGAAAACAATTATTCAAATCGGTTCACTCGGGCAAAAGTTCTGCTATAACAAGAACACCAAGAAACACCAAGAAATACACTCGACTCGATGACTATTTATTCTCTTTGAAGTTTTGGAAGTTCGTCAAAAAGGGTTTTTAAAACAACAAAAAACACCCAAAACCCTTCAGACTTATTGATATAAAACAAAAAAAATGGACGGACGCCCATAAAATTATAAAAGTTTACAATAAACATACAACGATTTGTTAGAGAATAAAATATACAATTCGAAAGACTGTTAATAAGCTACAATATAAAATAAACTCAGTTCTAGTTTATTCGTATTAAATGATAACTAAACATACTTTTTATTCACATCTGATATTTTTGTCTCAAAATTATGATTTTATGCAGGAGTATATTTCGTAACCAGCAGACTTATTTTTACACTTAAATCTTAAAAAAAGCGATAAATTAATCTATTTTTACAATAGCTCTATTGAAAGCTTCACTTATATCTTTTTTCCCACACACATGTGGAGATTATCCTCAGAAATAAACAATTGACAGAGAAGCTCTGTGGTCCCACGATAAGAACGATACGTGAGCATGAATTTGTTAACCATGAGGTCACTTTTAACTCAACCGAAAAGTTTATTTACAACATATTGTTACAAAAATATTACTCGTATTAGTCATTTTTATAACGAAAGTTGTGTCAGTAGTTAAATTCTTTAGTGGCTATGATTTTTCAATTATTTTGGTAAATCTAATTATATGTGGGTAACGTAAGATCAAATAAACCACAAATATTAAATATTGAATCATGTTTAATAACTTTTACAGTGAAATACTTTTAAAATGAAAATTATAATGTTTACAAGAAAATTATCAAACGTAAAAATCGACGCGTCAAGCAAAACTCCATTCCAAATTCAAACTTTTGCGTGACAGATTTTATGTAGACGATTAACAGTTATTATGGAAATTCTAATATTATGAAAGCGAGAATTTGTGAAAAGGGGTTTTTTTTTTTTCTTTTTTTCTGTTGGAGGAAATCACCGGATATGTGGGAGTTGAACCGCACTAAAACCTCCAACCGCTCACACTCAGAGTCCGAACCCCGGCTGAGGCCAGAACCCAGCACGGGGTTTGGAGGGACGGCGCGACGCGTTACGCCATCGGCATGCTTTCCCGTCGCTCCGTCCCCTGTGAAAAGGGGTAGTTGATGTATGTACGTTTTTTTTGCAAATATTTGATTTGAACTACTGTATTAATTTTGATAAAATTTTATTTGGACTTAGTTGATATTGTGGTCATCACTGTTCTGTCAATTACAAAATACAGTGAAATGTTTAACAAAAGGCGATAGAAAATTCGTCTTCACTAAATTTAAAAATTCCGTTTTGGAGCAAAGATAACAAAAAGATTAAAAGGGTTTGTAAAACACGTTGTATTACGTCAGTTAGATAGTATTATACACTAGTTTTTTTAATAGACCATAGACTAATGAATCTTAAAGCTTGTCATAATATTCCATAGATTATGCAACGAGATCGACCACAAGTATAAACGCTCTTCGTTATCCTAATCAAGCTCCCTTGTGTAAACCTATTAGCAGCTTGCTATAGATTAGTGTCCGCAGTAATGCACTAACTAGTACGTGATCTAAAACCAGTATTATAAGTATGAGTATTTCATGACATGGAAAATGTCGAGTTATTTTGTAAAGAAAGATTTTTAGTGCCTTTGATTTCACTAACACTAATTAAGTTAATTATAGGCTATGGTAAAAAAGTATGATAGAGGAAATGACAGAATATCAAAGAGATTTTGTAAATTTTACTTTTAGTTTTTAATCAAGTTTAAAAAAAATACGTTCAACGACAACAATAATACATCCAATTACCTAACTTTATCATCATCATCATTATCAATCTGTAGACGTCCACTGCTGGACATAGGCTTCCCCCAAACCTCGCAACAACGACCGGTCCAGCGCTATCCTGTCCATCTTGTGGGAGGTCTGCCTACGCATCGCCGACCAGTTCGTGGTCACCTCTCTAGAACTTTTCAGCCCCATCGACCATCAGTTCTTCGCGCAATGAGTCCTCAGTTCTTTGATCTATGTCGGTAACTTTGGTCCTTCTGCGGATCTCCTCATTTCTGATTTGATCACGCAGAGAAACACCCAGCATAGCCCTCTCCATTGCTCTCTGAGCGACTCTGAGTCCACTTATAAGACCCAATGTACTTACCTAACTTACACTTGTTTGTTTTTTTTTACTTATACTACGATAATTATAGATAAGTTAATACAATATAACTCCACAATAATCCTAAAAGAGCTCTTCATATGGGCACGTAAGAGGCTTACGGCAGTATGTGAATACCGTGGCTTTATGCACTAAATCAAATATTTCAATCCGGACCGTGCCTTCCTTCATTTGTATGCAGACGGTTTAAAATTCATACTACGCCATTTGTAACGGGAGTGTATTTTTCATTTATTTTCTATTCATTGGTAGGTAACTGGCCGGAGAGTCGTATGGAGTGAATAGCTAATTTTACAACGAGATTTCATTAAATATGTTAAAATTTTGAATCTATTTTCGATTGAAGAGTTCAATTGAGGAATTTATTTATTATCAATTTTGCTTTTATAGTTTTGATACATTTATTTCCAACAGTTTTTTGGATAATTTTCTTTGATACTTATTGTTACGATTCTTGACTTGTCTCCATTGTAAAATATTATCATGTAATACATCGTATTCGCTTTAAATTTAATATTACAAATGCAGTTGCGAGTGAAGTTCTTATCTGGAACTAGTGTAGGCTTTCACATTTCGTTTTAAGAGATTGTCCTCGTGAGGTTTTGAATGAGCTTTCATAGTGTCTTGAGTTTTGAAACTTCTTTTAAAATGGATTAAAACAGGCATTAAATGTTAAAATATATGACTTAATTTTCTCATATAATATCATTGTAGTATATAGATACTTTTCAAACCAATTCTGTATCATGTAAAGTACCCACAATCGATACTCACTGCGTTATTCAATAAGAAAATTCTTGAAATCTCCCACAAAGATTTTTATCTTTAAAACTATTGAAGAGAACCGCATCGGGTAACAGAGAATTGCGGTATAAGAATATCAAACGTAAATCGTTCTTTTGAAGGATTTTTCTATGTTCTGAATAATGCAGATCAAAATTGCAAATAGTATTTCTTGCTCGGCTACTGTTACTTGGAGATAATGGTGAAACTCAAAAAGATTTATGATAATTCATGCATTTATTTTATTGGTAAAATTGCTGTACTGACTAGTAAGCTACTGGATTTTTATGTAGTTAGATATTTAAAATGAAGATAGGATCAGCAAAGCCAATCTGTTAAGTGGTCACCATAATGGAAATTACGAGATTGACACCTACTATTAAAGTACACCTACATGTATTAAAAAGTCGTGGTGGCCGAGTGGTCGAAGCGCGTCCTTCCGAACGGGAGGTCGCGGGTTCAAATCCGGCCGTCTTGCACCTCTAAAACTAAATTTGAAAAAGGTTTATGTACAATTTTTCACAACACCACTGGCTAAAAACGGTGAAGGAAAACATTGTGAGGAAACCTGCATGTCGGAAAAGGGTTCTATAAATCCTTTGAAGATATGTGAAGTCCTCAATCCGCACTGAGCAAGCGTGGTGGACTATGCCTAATCCCTCTTCTGAGGAGACCTGAGCCCAACAGTGGGCAGTAATGGGTTGGTACAGGTACAGGTACATGTATAAAATGTATTTTATAAACTTCATTTGGATAAAGACATGTCATACGCCTATTGTACAAAGAACGTTAAATAGTTCTTTAACTTACATTCAAAGAACAAACGAATAGTTGAGGAGATGCCTTCCACACAGCTTTAAATCTTGATTTTAACTAGATTGATGAGCAATTTACCACAACACCACTGACTAAAAACGGCGTAAAACATCATGAAAATCTAGCAAATTAAAGATTTGAAACTTTGTGAAGTCTCCAACCCCATTAGACAAGTGTGCTCCTGATCTACTGATACTAATAAGATCTGAGTCTAGTAGTGGCCAGTAATAGTATGTCACAGTCAAACATTTTAACACACAGATGAACCACTTCTAATTAGCAATTAGCATCAAATAACACGGTATTAAAATATCGCATTTCGTAAATAAATACGTTCCAGGAAATACAAAACATTACATTACAAATTAAACGTAACCAAATGAGTATTTATTTTCTCTTCGCTTTATTTCTTGCTAAAAATTGATATTCTGAAATGTGCAATTAAGGAACGCTGTTATTCAATTAGAATCGTTTTAATATTCAGCAGGGAAGATTAAAAGATAGCATACATTTGCATCTGTTCGAAGATTTTCTGTTTTTCTTTGGCAGTGATATAGATCGAGTTTGTAGATGTTATTGGTAGTATACTTTATATTTGAAGGTGCCGTGGAATTCCTAGGTGTTTAAAATATGATGACATATTCTTCACAATCATCAATTTTAAATCACTTCAAAATTGCACATAAATCTTTTTCACATTTAGATTTAGAGGTACAAGCCGGCCGGTTTTGAACCGTGACCTCCCGTTCGGAAGGAAGCGCTTCAACCACTCGGCCACCACGACTTCATCATTGACTTTATCATCTATTGATTATACTCTATATGCCTTTATTTAACTGAAATTTAATGGCAATAAGTACAATCTGTCATAAACTTAAAGTCAAAGCAACTTCATAGACACTGAAAAAAAAATACTCCACTTGATTTTTTTCAATTTTTTTAGTATTCCTTAATAACTGCTGCTGTCCAATAATAGGTACTCTAAACCCGCCGCTTTTAAACTATTGTTTAATTCTGCTTTAATGCTATATTTTACAATGCTGTCAAGATACCTGTCTAGTTTACATTTCGCTGATATCCGAAATACAAGCTAAATTGTTAGCTTAGTTCAGATACAGGTGCATTATAAGAAAATATTGTAAACCTTTTACTGAATAAAAAAATTTATAATTATTGGAACGAAGTCCCTTATCGCGCGTTGTGAAAGGGGGCTAGATGAAAAAAAATCTTACGAAAAGTTGTCACGACACTTTTTTTGTTTTAGATGATTATCGCTAGATGGCGCTGTGATCAAAATCAACACGTTCCTTATCGCGCGTTACGTTAGGAAAAAAAAATACAAGATATCTTTTAATCGAAAGGAACTTCGTTCTATTCGGGTGTCCCATGACACCTCTCCAGTTTTTTATTATTTACAACTTTAACTTTCATTTAACTTACAGTAGTATTATCTAAAGCATAACAAACATCCATAAATCCAAATTCAAATCCATAATAACAAAACTATTTCTAGTCATTATAGAGGTAGCACTGATCGGCAACAATCACGCCATTTAACTCGTTATTCAGAATATTTACAATTCAAAATGCAAAAGTTTAAATGGCTGTCATTTGAGAATCGAAAACGGTTTCGCATTAAAATCGATGACGTGTTTTAACGAGACATTCACGAAACGGATTGTTGTTTCCAATCGTAATGAAATTAATATTCAAGTGTTGTTTGTGATATTGATGGGAAATTTCCGATGAACTTAGAAAATACAGGATGGTTTGGAAAAGGCTAGTATGTCATATTATTTTGAGTAAAAGAACATCGCTTTCCTTTCATTTGTAAGTCAATGATCAAATATCCCAGATCTTCTTCTTTTCTCTTTTCACACATGACTACATTGTGTTTTTTTTGTTTTTTTTATTGCGTGGTAGATAAACGAGCCTACAGCCCACCTGATGGTAAGCGGTCACCGTCGCTCATGAACCTCTGCAATGCTAGGGCAATGAGGGGCTGTTATCTATCGCTAACCGATACAGGACTTTTCTTCGTTTAAAGAGGGACATGTCATAGCGCTCCGGGAACACCGCGGATGGGAGTCCATTCCAAATCGGATTGTTTTATTGTACATTGTGTAAAACAAAGTAGCTTCCTGCTGTTATTGGTCTTATACATAATAGAGAAATACTCATAATTTAAGAGGTGTTTGGTCTAATATCAAGGTTTTATTACATTTTTCTGTGCGTGTGACGCAGACTGTTATATAAATGAGGAATTGTTATAAGACTTTTAGAATACCAAAACGTACAAGCACACTTTCGTTTGTGGAATAATTAATGATGTTTTATGTCGTCTTAAGCCACGCGAACACACCTCGTGGACGAAATTCTACGGTTCCATTAACGGATTCCGATGGATTATACAAGTTGCTGAAACTCCTGTACTGTTTATATTTAGATGTACGTTAGATGTGGACACCTTTTTTAAGTTATACATAATGTTGAAATACACGATTTGTGTTAATTTTTTGTACAAAATACAGATTCAAAGTTGGATAAGAAAAACCTGTGCTTTTTTATATGCAACTAAAAAAACAAGCATTACTTTTCGTATGAAAAAATAAAAAACAAAGGTTTCCTCCCGTCCAAAAAAAAATAGGTTTTTAATATCAAATGAGGTAGATAGCCTCAAAACTCTGACGTTACAGGATTTCATGAGTGACAGACAGTACCTAACCGCTTTACAATATGTACGTATCCCTTTTATTCTCATAAGAAAAACCTTACATCATGAATTTTAACGTTGTAAATATTATTATAATATCTATATCTTTCAAAATTAGCAATAGAGATTTAAGGTAGTTATGATCTAAATTATTTATCATAAATTTTTCAGAGCATACGTACCTACTTGAAGTTTCTTACCACCTATTGTTTTTACCACTTGTAACAGTACTCAGCAAACTAATCACGTATTCTAGTATCTTAGTATAATGCAATTTAAGTCCTGCTGCGACTACGTAATAAGTAAATAAGTGGTGGAAAATTATTCGCTTCGTGACTGTACAATAGTAAAAGGTATTTAAAAGGATTGTAGATCGCGTGTATCATAAACATGTAACGCTGAAAGGTTTATGCTTTTAACTTTATAATTATCGACCTATAATGTACTGTCTATGGAATGGAAAAATATATACAGGGTGTTAAAATCCGATGAAACAATACTTTCACAGCAAATAGTATACTTGATGTAGAAGCCATCCACCAAGTTTGAGTTTTCTAGGCATAATATATCACAAGTTATAACTAATCAAAACTACGTGTTAATTAGTGCGTGATCAACCCGTATTGACGTACACCAACAACTAAAGACTTAAGCCGGCTAGTCACCTCCTGTATCATAGAACATTGTAATAATACATGGGACAAAAATCACATTCTAAACAGGATACACGCGCCTGTGTTCCTGAAACTAGATATAGCACGCTGAATGTAGGTCAGGGTAGGGTTGTCAAAAATAATACAAAATAATAATTATTCAACTTTGTATGGGAAAATAAAGTGATCATCTCGATTTCAAAAGTATGTGTATATGATTTGAATTGTGATATAGATTAAGCCCTCAAAGTATTGTTTCACCGGGCACCAACACCCTGTAGAATTACATTTTGATAGGAATATGAAAAGGATGTAGTTTAATTTGGGAAGATTTGAGGATGTAACTCAATATTACTTTTTATCGTAATTTTTGAAAATATCTAAACGGTAAATTTTTAGCAATAATTTTGGTACCTATCTGAAAATACCGAGAGTTTATGAAAACTTGACTGACATATTTGTTCAAAAATATAATAAGGATATCAATTCAATAGTACAATAAAAATAGACAAAAGACATAAAGTATAAATTACACTTTTATTTTTAAAGTAGTAATTACAACACCTATAAAAACGCTGTCAAAGCCCCAAAATACATCCATTAAAATCTACATAAAAGAAGTGTTTTTAAAAAACGAGCCACATCAAACTCCATTATTTGATGTCTAACAAAACCCACACTCAGATTAAGGGGATTAAATTGAATAACCAGAGAAAAATATTCAGAAGCACGTTTACCGTCGCCTTATCTCAAACTCAGTTACGATCTACAAACGGAGAACTCTATGAATAAATACTATAAAATTAAATAAAGCAAACCTAAAATATATTAAAATTAAATTAACGAACAAAAGAACTTAAAAATAGATATTACCCATAGATAATCTTGAATTGTAATAAAAATATTTTAACACACATACTCACGATACGATAAAAAGTGCTTATGAGCAGAAAAAATAGGTTTTCTTCAATCCGACAACTGCAACATCAGTAAACACATTTAGTAAGCGGTTGACTATGTCCTGAGTCCAGCATTAGACAGTAATGAGATGGTACATTTCTATAGGCAAGCATGCTACTAAATGATTATTTATTTATTTATTGGAGAAACAAACAGTCATAAAGTTACAGATAATATTATGAATAATAATAATACAGAGACCAACAAAGTTTCCACAAATTAAAGTGACTCATAAGTTAATACAGCGCAACTAATATGGTTCCAATCAATTATTAAGGTTACTTATAAGTAGACTAATCTAAAGCGAAAACAAGAAAAAACAATCGAAATAACAATTGTACTAGAAATTATTGAACATTTCTTTGTGTTAAGGTAAAGATAATTATTATCAGAATATTTACATAATTTGTTTAAATCTTCTTGCAAAAGCAAGGCATCCTTAAGAGAATGGATTGTCTTCTATGTAATTCTAGTCATATTCGGACAAACCTATACTCGGAACGTAAGCTTAATAATTCAGACCAAAAAACATTCTACATTTGAAAGTAAACCATTTTATACAATATGTTCGACACAGCTCTGCAGTGTAAAGTTCATGTTCTATAAATGTACGATTTTTGAAATTACATTACGGCCAGGCCGTGCTCGATGCTCGAAAGCAGCGAATCGATTTCACATACGGGCTGGACAAAGGATTTCGTACGTTGCATTATGTTAATACGACGATAACGTTACCGAAATTTCGTAGATTACATGTGATCAGTTACCGCAGTAGCAATCGATATTTTAAAATTTATCTCGATTTAATTTATACTTTTATGTTTCTTGAATTGAATCAAATAGTTTTAGATTGTATAAAAACTATTAGATTTTTTTTCATTACCTTAAAAATTCCTATGTCAAAGGATTACAGCTAATGTGACTTAAACTTACTTTACTTACTACATATGTATTGATGAGATGATGTATGGATGATGTATGATCAGTGAACTCACCGAGTCGTCTATCGATGTTCTGGTATATCAAAACAGTCTGAAAAACTTGGACCTTACAAATTAACTTTAAAATTAAATAGACTATTTGTCTTCTAAAATAGTTTTACAGAAATCACGACCAAAAACTGTTGCGATATCAGAGAAAATTTTCTACCATGTTGAAATTTGATCTTACTAATATATTATTAGAGTAGAAAGATCTAACGACAGTCAAAACAAAGGCCCAACACACAGATAAAGAGCTTTTAATCACAGTTAGAGCTATCGTTTCTCGTTTACAGACAAGAATCTCTTTGATCTGCAAAGACCCCGATCTCGACATCAGACGCAGCAAGTCACTACTTAGTAGGTACTTTATTAAGATTTAAATAATTATGAATGGCCCTGGGCGTAACAACTTGAAAGGAACATTGTGTAGCTTTTGGCATCACGATTTCAATTACCGTGTACTGTTTTTTTTTACTTTTTAAATAAACCTGTGCGAAGTTTCTCGTAGAAATTGTTTAATACTATTTTCAGCTCATGATGCCTAAAATAAATATTTTTTCTAAAGCAGTTATTTTTTTACTTATAGGCAGTATTATACTTCCACTTGTCTACTGTTTCATATAGGATTTGTGAAAAATACAATACTGTCTGTTACTCGAATGACAATTTAACAAAGTTCTAAAAACTGCCTACATTTTGTCAGCACGCGATGTTTTTACAAAGCGCAAAACTCATTACGAGTCAAACACGAACATTACACAACTTTTTTTGTGTCTATTTAAATGTATGTTATACGTTTTGAAAGATAATTGCAATAACTTTACATACAAATTTTAATTGAAAAAAACGTAAGCCTCTAGTTTGCCTACCAAATAAACATTAACACGTTTGCTGCGTAACAGGCCGATATCGGCCTGCCGCGGTACTTCAGCTGGTGCGAGTCTACACTCCATAAGCGAGAGCGTTTTAATGTTATTGAAAAAAAAGATGATGACTTGGTAACAACTGGAGTTTCTGAACCTGTAAACGATGCTGAAGAGTGGAAGATAGTGAGTGACCGGAAAAAAACGAAAAAAACTCAACATCCAATCCAGTTTGGAGGGAATGGGAATATATCATCTTTGCAAGCAGTGCAGAGGAAGAAGTTTCTGCATGTCTGGTCGCTGCATCCTGACACGAGTGAAGAGGTGATTGCAGATCACGTCACGAATATTTGTGGGTCGAAAGATATTAAAGTGGAGAAAATCATTCCAAAGACTAAACGGGACTACGCAAGCTTCATGATCGGAGTCCCAGAAAAGGAATTTGATAAAATCCACTCTATTGATAGTTGGCCATTGAATACGCAGTTTAATGAATGGGTTTGGTTTCGAAACAAACGCAAATCGTCAAACAGCACCTAAAAGTACAAATAAGTGTGTTCGAGTTTATTATCAAAACGTTCGCGGATTGAGAACTAAAACCAGTATTTTGTATACCAACCTAATGTCATCGTCGTATGACCTATTTGCTATCACAGAAACGGGTCTCAATGATTCTTTACTTGATGGAGAACTCTTTCCGCCAGAGTTTACAGTGTTGCGTTGTGATCGAGCAGATGGACGTAAGCAAGGCGGAGTGTTAATAGCAACGTCGCCGCGTTTAGATATAAAACGCGTTTCGTTGGACAGTGTAGACGCAGCCGCGTTTGAAATAGTGTGTGCAACCGTGCATTTGAATAATCAATGCTTATTCTTGTGTTGTGTTGTTTATATTCCTCCGAAATGTAATGTTAATGAATATGTAAAACTATTTAACATTTTAGAAAATAATTGTGTTAAATATAATAAAGTGTTGGTAGTAGGAGATTTTAATATGCCGTCGGCTAATATGGAAACACATTATTACCTCGAGTATTTGAGTGCTTTCTGTGGATTTCGACAGGTAAATAGTATTCTTAACATTAATAATAGAATTTTAGATTTGGTGTTAACAAATTTTGTGGAAAGTGATTTACAAGTTGAATTGTCTGATGAACCTTTAGTAGATGTGGATGGTCATCATCCGCCGTTAGTAGCTAATATAATAGTAAATTCCCGCTTCAGAGATTTATCAAAATCAAAATATTTAGAAGATGTAGGAAAGTCTAAACAGAAATGGAATTTTAAGAAATGCCAATTCTTCGATCTGTATTGTAGATTTCATAGTACTGATTGGAATCCATTATATGAAATTCAAGATGCGACTTCAGCTCTGAACTATATTTATTCGATAGTGAATGATACAATTAGTGAATATACTCCTTTCAAAAGTAATACACATTCAAGTAGTATAAAATACGACTACCCGAACTGGTATACATCTGATCTTATACAAGATATTAAACGCAAGTGGAGAGCCCACAAACTATATAAAATAACAGGAAGATCCACTGATTACGAAATATTTTCGAATTATCGTACTCAAGTTAAGAACAAAATTAATTCTGCATACAAAGATTACCAGCATCGGTTGCAAGCTAATGTCAAGGAGGATCCAAAATCCTTTTGGAATTATGTTAGATGTCAGCAGTCAAACCGAAATAAAAACAAAATTACAAGAGATGGTTTGACACTGAGTGAGGAGGAATGTGCAGAGTCCTTTGCATCGTACTTCCACTCAGTGTACAGTACGACGCGACCGATGCTGGATCCCAGTGAAGCGGAGCGCGTTGGCGGACCGAGAGCTGGTGCTTCGCGAGTACACATAGGTCAGCTCAGTTTGGCCAATGTTCGCGCGGCGCTTAGGCGCCTAAAGTCAAAGTTTTCCACCGGCCCTGACGGGATACCACCTTACATTGTGAAAGATTGTCGCTCAGTGTTTGAATTGCCCTTACTGCACATCTTTAATTTATTTCTTCAGGAGGGTACTTACCCGGATGAGTGGAAGATTAGTAGAGTGATTCCAGTGCCAAAGGGAGGTTCAAATTCTGACGTTTCTGGCTATAGACCGGTGGCAGTGTTGTCGACGTTCGCAAAGATATTTGAATCGGCATTACACAATTGTATTTATACACAGGTAAGTGCTCGATTGACAGATTCGCAGCATGGCTTCCGACCAGGTCGAAGTACGTCGAGTAACCTAATGTCTTTTGTTACTTACCTGGCACCGGCTATTGATGCCGGTGGTCAGGTTGACACCGCGTACTTCGACTTCCGCAAAGCCTTTGACACCGTTGATAATGATGTACTTTTGGGGAAGTTGGCGGCTGTGGGCTTTACTCCACATCTACTGACATTCTTTGCTAGTTATCTAAGCGAACGCCGGCAGTACGTCGACTACTGCGGCTATGAATCTCAGCCGTATTCTACTTACTCGGGCGTGAGTCAGGGTAGTAACCTTGGTCCTCTGGAGTTTATCTTAATGATCAATGATCTCCCAGGGGTTATAAAAAAGGCCAGATGCCTATTATTTGCGGATGATTTAAAATTATTTATGTCAGTTGCAAGTACTTCGGACTGTCAAGATCTGCAGGAGGACATTGATAGGGTGTTGCAGTGGAGCAAGGACAATCGTCTATTTTTTAACGTTTCAAAATGCAGTGTAATGACATACGGTCGATTACGTAATCCTCTCGATTATCAATACTCGTTAGACACTGTCATTATACCGCGGGTGAAAAACTTGAGAGATCTTGGAGTTGAAATGGTACCGGAAATGTCGTTCCATAATCACATTAATATTACTTGCAGAAAATCTTTTAAGAATTTAGGTTTCATTCTTCGTCAATGTAAACATTTTAAAAACAGCATGACAATAAAAACTTTATATAATGCACTCGTTCGTAGCCGTCTAGAGACTAATTCTCTCATTTGGAGCCCTCACGAAGCCAAGTATACTAGTATGATCGAAAAAATACAGAACAAATTTCTTCGGTTCTTATATTTTAAAGAATATGGGGTTTATCCCTATTACCCGTTAATGTACCCGGGATTGTTCGTGATGGGCATGGTCGGGTATAATCGTCTTGAGGTGAGGAGAGATATCCATTTAGTTATTTATGTATTTCAAGTGTTACGCGGTATGATGCACAATCCCGAGGTACTGGAAGCGTTACAGCTACAGGCGCCAAGGGGAAGTGTGGTAGTAAGACGTCGTCCGATGCTATTGAAGGAACCACATGCAAGGACTAATTTACTTAGATATGCTCCCATGTCACGAGCCATAAGATTTATAAATTTGATTGCTAATGATTGTGATATTTTCACTTGTAGCCTGTCGCACTTCGCAGAAACTGCTCGAGTATTATTAGAAACTAAGTCTTCTAGTTTTTAAGTTTTATTTTGTTAAATATATGTGATTGTTAAATTTAATATTTAATTTAATGTCTAAGTACTCATAACGTCTTCTTGGTTTTAACTGTAATGATGTTATGATAGTTTTTGTAGAATAAATAAAAAATAAAAAATAAAAAAATATATTTCATATTGTGGTCAAAATTGTAGGTGTTCCCCTTCAAAACATAACGGCAGGCTTTTATCGACCTACCATCGCACTTACGATGAAAAACATCCACTGAGTGCGGCAGCGGGCCTCTTTCGGCCCGCCCCCCCACCAGGCAGCTGGTGACCCGATACCGCACAGAGCGCGCGCGCCGCCTGTTAGTGTTGTGCCATATAATTGATCTGACGTTGCATTCGTAACTATTGTCATTATTTTGCATGGCCTTCGTGCATGAGCTTTATGCTGACTCCACTATTTTTCTGCGAGCAACGTATGGCGTTTTTTGCACTACTGCTTCTATTGTGGTATGTTATGGCACTATTTATTTTACACGGCCAATTTTTTTCTTTCTAATATCGACCTATGTTCTTTGGGGAAAGTTGTTCAGTGACTCGGTTGCATCTCAGGAACCACGCTTCATACTTACTACCTTATTGCATTATATTCTTGTTTAGACGTTTATTAAGTGAATAATTGTATTCCTACAATGCGATTAAAATGCTAAGCGAACAAAGAGCCGCCACGCCATCTTGCCATTTCCATTGGTCAAACCTTGGTCAACAACTTCAGATTTGTTTTCTCACTCTCTCGCACTTATTGTGTTAGAAAGAGACAGCAACACTTAAGGGAAGTTTGTCACTAACGCCGTTAATAAATGATTTTGATTTTTTTGACAGTTGTTCCTCTTTTTTGAGATAATTTAAGAAAAAAAAAATCATTTCAGAAAATGAAGTAAAACATAAGGACAATGACCATATCCTTGAGATGAGCGCTAAACGAAGAAATTGTGCAGGGTACTAGTACCCAAGCAAAAAAAAAGGTTCAGGAAATGCAACCAACATCTTTGCGTAACATGTTTCAAAGACAGGCATGAGTAAATAAAAACATTTTGCAGTTCTTTTACGATAATTCTGTTTTATTTTCGATATGCCCTTATTTTTCTCCGTCCCATCACTACTAAAAATACTTTCTAGTGCGGTTCAGGTCGATACCGATCTGCCGCTTTTCCTGCTTTATTTCTCATTTCCTGTTTGGCAGATCCCGGGGCGAATCAAACTTAAGGAAGTTGGATTCAAGGTCATTCTAACAATATAAAAAAAAATTATGCATTATGTTTCCACAAATTTATAGCAATTATCAATCAATCTTAGTGCTGGTGGGTCTAGAAAGACCTGCCACGCACTGGCGGAAATATCATTGGGGGCGCATTTTGGCCCGCCACCGCACCAGATGAAGAATTATGATTTTACTTGTCGCAGTAAACGTGTTAAAGAGGTCACTCAAGTGGACATCTAATCTGTGTTTGTTGATTTATATTAATTTGAGTAAATCTTGCAAAAACCTTACTATTGAATTTTTTATATCTCAATAGCTGCAAAGCGTGTTTATTGAATTGTACTTTGCGGCTTGTTCAAAGGAAAACGTAGCGAGTAAGACAAAACCTACAAGAACTCTTTTCAGTTGAAAAAAAGGTCCCCCACACGTTTGAAAAACACTTAAGTGTTTTAATTAAACTCTGTTTAACGTAAATTTTAATCGTAAATGTTGATGTGAACCTTTAGGGAGAGAGTAAGAGCAGTAACAGAATATCGATACGCTATGTAAAGCAACTTGTGTTGCATTAACATCTTTTTTTCTGTGGTCTAATACTACAGGTATGAGAGACGATGTAATGCATACAATACTAGATCATAGTGTAGTAATTACTGATAACATGATAAACCCGCAGTGGTATTCTTTTGATTGACAAAATTTTGATGCTTAAAATTAAATAACATAGAATGTGATGTCATGTATTTTTAAACTGCTAAGACATTACAACATGGTGTTATTATCAAACGTTAAAGTAAATTAATCAACTTCAAATTCTATTCGTCGTGCTTATAATTCTACTACACCACACTAACGTACACGTGGCGACCTATATCTACGTGCACCATGACATAGCGTATTGACAATATATTTCCGTTGTAAGGCACTCCTTTTAAATTATACATGCGATTTTAAGTAACCAGCCACTAGATCGGGGATGCGAGGCCCCTCGATTCCGCTTATCTGCCTGATTTCATCCCAATATCCTTTTGGGGTAAATTGATTGAATAATGTTTTGATTCGCACCGTCAGTGGATTAACATAACAGCGTAGTAAAGGTTTATGATAGTTTATATCGACTTCTTTACGATCTGTACTCGTTTTTGTTTAGTTGATTGTGATTTTAGTCAGGAAAGAGTAAAGCAGTACTTTGATATTTAATAGGATAAGATTGTTCTAAACTTATTCAGACACTCGCGGTTTTCTATAATACTTTTATGCATTTTCAACGGGTTCTTACCACGATATTTAATGTTTAATGTGTCGTGATGTGAGTTCGAGTTCCAGTGGTACTACCCAAAAGCGAACGAGAAAGAGGGTAGACAGATTTGTTTGCTCTTAAATCGACCCGCAGTATCCAGTCTTCTCGTGATCATGACGTTTGCAACAATGTTGAAATATCGAGACAACTCAATTAATATTGCGGTAAGAACCCGTTGAAAATGCATGAAAGTAAGATTTTTCTAATTCAATACAAATAGCGGTTTTGTCCAGATGGTAAATTTAATTACAAAAATTAACTAAAACGCTATGACGTATCTCTCTTTAACCAAGGTTTAACAAATGTCCTGTATAGTAGTATGTAGTGCCTCTCCAATGCACTACAGAGGCTTATGAGCGACAGTAATTACTTACTAGCAGGCTCGTTTGTTGATCAAGTAAAAAAACTTAAAAAGAAGAGCAATCAAAAAAACGTTTACTAAAAACAAAGAAATAAGATCAAAAAATATTGTAAGATGCTATATAATTAACCCTTTCACGCTCAAGGGAAATATTTTTCCTTTCTACAAAAATCGATATTATTATTGAATCGATATTTTTTTTAATGAATGTCAAACGTTACGTTTATGTATGTTGTGTTAAAATGTTTCATATGAAATTTATACGAAATTTGTACACCCTACTATGTTTTTCTAGTGATATCTCTTACTTTCCAGAATAACTTAAATATTGTGTAGTATTCGCATATTTAGTCTCAGCCATCTTATTGTCATGAAAGGGTTAAACGTTGCTATTTACAATGGTATATAAGTACATAAAAAACATTTCAATAAAACTAACAAAGGACTAAAAGATGAATAAACTAATACTGCAGCTAAAAGAACAGTGCAAATATAGTACATATTGAGTGCAATAACAGTACAATGGTTCTGCGTTCAAAGTTCACTGCATTCACGCAGATTATTAGCGAGACCAGCATCCACTGTGTACACTTTACATTCTATATAACGGACTGCGGATAAAATGGTGGAATTAAAATTTAAAATGCGGTACTGAGCTTAGTCCGAATGTACTTGCATTTTAAAAGATTAAGAATGGTTTTAAGTAGGAAATAGGAATATTTTTGTTATGTTGGAAAAGGATGCAAAAAAATTCTTTAAACACTCGTGGTTATCTACATCACTTACACTATTACTGAACGGGTTCTTACCACGATTCAGTGTGGTATGTCGAAATGTGAGTTCGAGTTCCAGTGGTACCGGCAAACGAACGAGAAAGAGGGTAGACAGATTTGTCTGCTCTTAAATGACCTACCCGCAGTTCCTCAGTCTTCCCGTGATAATGGCGCTTGAAACAGTGCTGAAATATCGGGACCGCTCAATTAAAAATAATCGTGGTAAGAACCCGTTTAGTAGGTAATAGTGTAAGGATGCAAAAAAAACTTTTAAGTTCAAGTAAGTTGCACTAGGCAAAGGTGGTAGACCTGGCTTTCTAAATAAGTCCATCAGCGGGCAATTTTGGAAATCTTCATTATATAAAATACATTCTATGCCACCTTCCGAATCCATCATCAGATCAGCGCCATTTTGTCATATTATTGCATTGATACAATGACATCTGCGTGAAAAATGTCAGCTAAATCTGAAATCGTGAAGTTTGTCAAATTTAGTTAGCAAGGTTCGACCCAAACATACATAGTTGCATCCATTTCAAGTTAACACAAAGCTTGTAAAATTGACTTTCATCAAGTTAAACTACAACATTTATATCATTTACACTGCATTTGAAATTCGAATGGACCTAAAACAAATGGTTTCGATATCTTAAATGTTTACTCAAAAAGAAAAGCACATCCACACGGGTCGAGAGTATAAGCCAGCTTCTTTAATGTCCATACATAAATCCGAATTAAAACCTAAAGAGGGACTCGAATAAATAATGTAGCCTCGTTTTTCAGAGGTCTTAAGTCCCCTGTTCCACTTATACGACCATGTTTTTTTCGTATTAAAATAAAAAAAATGCCGTAATTGTAAGAAAAGATTCAGTGGTCAGTTTCACGTTAGTTTATTTTATTTAGATTTTGTTAATATACAAATATGATTTTAGGGCCCACTTTCTGCGAAGTGGTTATTTTAGCTTTATCCGTTTACTTTTGTTTAGGAATAACACTTATGACAAAGAGCTTAGACTTCAATTGATGAAACATATTTAATTGTTAAGTTGTCCATCTTAAAATGATGGTTAAGAAAAATTTTAAATATTAAGTACCAACAATGCATTAAGCTGCTTGACGTGACAAAAATCAATGAGCCAAGAAATAACAAACTACAGGGTGGATCTTTAACTTTGGACAATCTGACGTGGGGTGAATGACCTGCCAAAATACAACTTAGCCCCATTTTTTTTTGGATCGGTCGAACTTTTTTTTCTGACATTGTATGGAAAACGTACGACTATCGTTGCGGACTTCCATACTATGATGAATATGTGTTTTTTATCCAATTACTAAAATAAAAGTGGTTCTAAGTTTTATTTCAACAGGTCATTCACCCCACGTCAGATTGTCCAAAATTACAGATCCACCCTGTATGTATACTAAAATGAGTAGTATGCTCCTTTATCACAAAAAAGCTAGTAAAATTGCGAAACACCGACAAATTGTACGTCACCATTAAATATTTATAAACGTTAACTCCCAAAAGAAATAATCCAACAGAAAGTGAAAATTTCTAAACAGAAATTCTGCGAATCGCTCGAGATGTAACATGTTTATCTGAGTGTATTGTGTTATTTGGATCAAAAACGTATTTTCGCAGTAATACTCAAAGTGTCCTTTATAAAAATGAAATAAAGCGTATCTCCTTTGTGTTTGTATCGTTTGCTTCAAAGCGATGAAATAGATCCCTTTTCTACTTTCTCTGTATGTCCGTCTTATGTGTATCTATAATTCCAGCGCTGAAAAAATATTAAAGGGTATAAAAGACTACTCAACTCTATTTTTTGTCAGAGTCAACTAACTAAAGCTAAGTACGATATATTTTCTATAATAATATCTACATTTTAGCAAAAAAATTGTAATTTCAACTTTAGAGGCAATATTTTTTTATCAATTGCAAAACTGATTGTACATAATACTTTCATGCATTTTCAACGGGTTCTTACCACGATATTGAACTGATTGTACATGTTCAAAATTGAAGTGTTTTATAATGTGAAACAGCTGTGCAGTCTACGTAGCGATGTGTGCATACATCAAAACGGCATGTGACGTCGGCTTCTGCATTAATCATTTGGGTTATACGTATATCCCAGGATTGAATAATATACTTCTATGTGATGATAAAATGATTAGAATAGAGCATTGAGAAATTATTGTTAAATACATGAAGAAGTTGGAGTGTATGAATGTTTGTTCTCGAAAAAACTCCTGAATGGATGAAGACAAGTTTAACTTCAATGTTATTTTTAAACAAGACTAAGTCAAACTGCAACTTGAAACTTCTAAACGCGTCTAACATTTTATCAAATTGCAGTAAATATTTTCATTTCAAAATAACGGTAATTATGCTAGTAAAGCAATAAATCATTACTTGAGACTTAGACAAAGTTACGACGGCCATCTAGTACATAATAGAATCAGAAGATATAAAGTAATCACTTCGCAAATAACTCCAGTAAATAATCGAAACGAACAAAGTCAATAATAAAATACGTCAAGCATTAATAAGAAACGGGACTTCCTCAATTGTTATATTTCCGATTAATTTTCCTAAAAAGCCATTTCGTTCTTCTCCATTCAAGGATTAATTCCCGTTAGCACCGGACTTTGATTTCCTTCACAATCTCCTTTTCGACATCAATGGAATGGTCCATATCATTCTATGATCGAACGGTAATTGTCATGAACGAATCTAAGAACAGACGTTTTAATTTTAGAATATTAATCAATGTAATACACCTGCTTGGATAGCCTTAAGAATTATACCTAAAGCTAAGGTTTGTAGCTGTTGTTAACAGTTTTAAATATTAGTATTTCAGTTAGATTTTAGCATTATGTATTATAAGGTTAGATACTATTTTGATTACCGTTGTACAATGTACTTATTAATGATGTGAAATCTTGAAATTAGTGTTCTTTGCATTACATAAATCGTAATTTCAATTTAATTTCAATTCAATTCATTTATTTGTGATATACAGGTTATTACATAAGATGTTATTCTGATTTACATATTTGTTCAGCTGTAATCAGCTCTGTTGAGCATACAAATCATATTTTATAATCTTAAATTCTAAAACAACAAATTTTAATCGAAATTATAATCTTAAAGTATCCTATTGCAATGTCATCTATACTTTTGATCTATTTATATATATTTTATTTGTTAATTATTATACAACTACTGATATTACTATTTACTAGATTAAATTATCTCACTAGGAATTTTGGATTTCGTCACAGTCGCTTTTTCTACAGCAGCAGATTAGCATCAAGTTCGCTCGTGGTCGTCAATGCTGTCAGATCCAGATTGACACTTGAATATGGTGTGAAGTGATTTTAATTAATTTGGACTGCGATCGGGTAATGGGTAGTGGTGTGAATCCCCATTTTGTTTGTTTGCGACGGCATCTAATTGATGACATTGTTCGGATTGCTCGGACTAGTATGCGGTGGTTGTTTATTTTGGTTTTGTTTTCTGTTTCGTCCAGTTCATGGTTTTGAAGAGGCTTCTGTCTGAATGAAATAGTGCAGATCTTGTTGAGGGGCATGTTAACAAGATCTAGCATTGGACAATATAATCTTTATTACTATTTTGTTATTGATCTAGGAATTACATTTAGTTTCATAGTAAATTGCCACAAACTAATCCTGATTTTCATTTCACTATGGCTCCCAAATAATATAAGTTCTCAAAATTGACGAACCTCAAAATGTCACAGTGTTTATATAGAACAGATCACACGTGATTCACAACTCTTGACAGTATCGGAATAATTACCGGATGTTTTTGTAAAACGGATATGACGTTCCGGATCGACAATAATCCCGCGAAGACAATGTCGCGTTCGCAACGCAATTTCCGGACAAACTCGGATGAGATGTCGTCCCATCGAAGACAGAAAGAGAAAAGTTAAAAATTTGTATACCTGTACCTGCAATAAAGAACATTTATGGAAAGAAGTAGCTGTTTTAACAACTGAGACGAAACTTTAGTTTATGGGTTTTGTTATCTCCAACCTGCAATTAAACTAGCTGACTCTCGCAACTTCGTCTGCGTAACATAAGACAGAATAATGAAAAATGTTCCCTGAACTTTCACGAATATTTAAAGACTATAGCCAAATTGGTTCAGCCAAAAGCGAGTTTCAGCGAGACAAACGAACAGCAATATTTTTTTAGATATAAATTAATATAGTGTTTATTTTTAATATATAATAAGTTAATAACTGAATATAGAAATAGCAGTTAAAACGGGGGAATATATCGCATTGGGGAATAATCTCAACCTTTATAGGACGATCCATTGAGAGCTGAAAATTAGTCGGATTGAACAGGTTTCCTTCTTAGATTAGATATGAAAGTAATCATCGGGGAATACGGAGGATTGGCTTCTGCTCTTATTTTCACTGCTCGAATTTATCTTGAGAGCAATCGGAATTTAGGCAGGTGTCTGGAGATAGAACAAGTTTACGATGCTATTGACGATTATGACTGATTGGATATAAATTAAGACTTATATCTACTGTAAATTTGTCTACAGAATTCTTCAATAATTTTAATAAAAACGTGGAAACTTTTTAGCATATATTTTTCATAGTTACAAATCTGACAGGTTTCCTTTCCTAATTCCAGATATTATTATGATATGCTAGAAAATTGGCAGTTCTGATAGTCTCATAAAATATGAATATAACTGTGTCCAGTATTTGTTTAACGGTTTCAGCATTGATACCCTTCATGTCATGATTTTTAAGTTTATCCTGACAACATAATGAACAAAGAATAATCCGATTTCGTGCAATCGTTAGTATGTTATGCTAATTACTTGCTTATATACCGTGAATTTATTTTTATGTAACACTGTAAACTTTAGGGCATAATATAATAAATTAATGTATTCTTCAATTTAAATGAAATGAAATTAAATAAAATCTTTTAATCTTCTTTTCTTCTTTTCTGCCACGTACCGTCCGGCTATGGAATGAGGTCCCCTCTTACGTGTTTTCTGAGCGCTATGACTTGTTCTTGAAACGAGGCTTGAAGAAAGTCCTTAAAAGTAAGCCGTAGGTAGAGGCCCCGCAGTGTCCTCTGACAGTGCAGAGGTCCATGAGTAACGGTAACCACATACGATCAGGATACCCGTTAACTATAAACATATCATCTTCTTCTCTTATATATAAAAATGAATTGCTGTTCGTTAGTCTCGCTAGAACTCGAGAACGACTGAACCGATTTGGCTTATTTTAATCTTGAAATATTCGTAGAAGTCCAGGGAAGGTTTAAACGGTTAGAAAATTTCCTTATGTGACGCAGACGAAGTTGTGTGGGCTAGCTAGTATTTTATAAAATAACATTGTTCAAAAGCAAAAGTTGGCTCTGGATTGCATCTAATCAATCTTCCAATAAAACATTCCACAATACCTTTCAAGCTAACGAAATGAAATCTCTGAATTACCTATCTTTTTCTGACAGATGAGATGAGATTCCTTTTCATCATTTACACGCGGCATTCAGTATTCAGCTGTTGGAAGTTAATCTGTCGAAGTTTATTGTGTTGTAATTCTGACCTCACCAGTCGGATATAGTCATTTTTATTTCGCCTGTATCTTTATTTGACAGCATTTGAAAGAATAAAAAAGTTTGAGTAAGGTACTTTTTTAAGTAACTCGTGTTTTTATTCTGTGAAGTATTATTTAGTTACCTTACTTTTGATTTGCTGCTATGTTAAGATGATAGGATTAGAACTGATTATATTCTAACTATAAACAGACTGTATCATAAAGGGATCCTTCAGCAAAATAATAAAAACAAGCGCTTAGAAAATTTCTTTCCTTTGAAGCTTGCTTAAAATAATTTATCTTAAACAAAACGCTAGGATTCAAATAATAATAACTAAGTATATCCTTTAGTTCCCCATCCACGTTATCTTCGGAATTTGGACGACAACGCAATACCTCCTCGCGATTGCAAATACATTTCGATGTTGACCTTTCTTATATATATGTAAGCTATACGTTTGTTTTTATATTACTAACACGAAAATATGATACTAAATGTCATATAGTACCAACGCTCAGCATCACGAGTGCTGTTTTGACGCAGACGAAGTTGCGCAGTTCATCTAGTGGATCATAAAATAGTAATTGTTATTTGGTTATCCGTAAGCGTAAATTATACCGCGTCTTCATAATTTTATTAGTGATTGATAATTGTTCATGAAATTATCCAAAACTGTAACCAATTCGAACAATGTCGGAACCTTAACGGCAATCCAACCCTATCTATTACAATCCAACGCTCTGTTACATTGTTCCGGATCCTCCCGCGATCATAGGAGACTCCTAAACTATTTCAACTCGGAACTTGCCGAATTATGAGCATTTTGTAACGTCCCTATTCTGCGAAATCTCAAGACTGTTGTCGTACAATTTGGTGAAGACACTGCGGAATTTAATATTTTTTTTGATTTTAAGCTATTTTGTTTCAAGTTTTATTGTTATTGAGCGTATGTGTGACCAATTTTAAGCGCTATTCAAAATTAATATTAATATAATATTCATTTTAAAGAACCTTAACATATATGTGTCCACAATGCCTTACAATTACTATTTGCATTTTTACTATCTGTAAAACTATAGAGAACAAGATTTTTATTACAATTACTATTAAAAAACTTTGAAAAAAGAAGCAAAACAAGTTACACATTACCTACATTTGGGAACTACTAAAACAGCTCTAATTTTAAGTAAGATATCATGACTATCAATACGTCGGTCACAAGTTTCCCTTTGGTTGTGCTAAACTGTAAAATAGTTGATGAAATTCTTGCTCGAGTTTACAGAATAGAGATGTGGTAACACAAACTATTTAACTCGATTGTTGGTAATCGTTTTATCGAGGAATTTCCGGTAAGTCCTTATTATCTTCCACATTGAAGGCGCTCGGAACTTATGAGAAGGCCTTTGTTATGGTGTAGTTAAATTTAGTTGTAGTTAAGTTCCAAACCGTGAACGTTACTCAAGTGAGAGAGTTCCGGATTCTTCGTGGGGTACGATTATTTTGGTTAAAACTTATCAATCTTTATTTCTAGCCTGTTTTGATGTAAAAGGAAAATTAACTTTAAAGCTAGGTGATTAAGGGTTCCTTTACTTAATATTTACTAATTATTTTATTTACTTCATCACTTATTTATTTTGTTATGAATATTCACTTTTCAATGGATTCATCAGTAGGCGGTACATAGCGGCGTTACCTTCAGTATTACAAAGGTCATCAGGTAGGCTGTGAGCTTTACGCCCACCGCAGAAATAATGAAAGCAAAAATACAATGGGCAGATTATAAGTATTTTGTGGTATGTTGTCCTTATATTGTGAACGTATTTAACTAACAGACATTAATCTTGGAACGATATGTGAGTTCTATCGCATGTTTCTGAAGTTAAATTAGGACTTAAAGACGCTTAGGGGATTTCTACTCCCGTTTAACGAATGACAATTCAGAGTACAGGGAACACCGTTACCCTACTCAAGACATTTGTTTGACCCAAGATTACTCCTACAGAAAACAAGAAAGGAAATGTAATTAATTGTATTTCAACATCGAAAACCGTAACATCATCCACTTGATCGCAACAAAGCAATAAGCCACGACGTAAACAAGTATTGTTTGAAAATGTTAGGAAACAATAAAAACGTTAGGCGTACGAGGCAGCCTGAAGCGGAGTGACGTTTTGACGTGCCATGACGTCTGCGGGATAGAATCGGCCCCGTGGCTGAATTACATGCAATTTGATTCCGCACGGGGTTGACGAGCGCTTGACGTCAATAGACGTACCGGTGTGTTGTGGATATTATCCTGTTACACGTTGTTGGGGTCTCTTTGTTTCCGCCATCTTTGTAAGACGGATTAGATAGGATCGTTATTTTGGTTTTTGTTTGTAAAAGTTTTGCGGTATGGATGTGTTGTTTCAGATTTTATAGTTGTTAGTGTAGCTTTTGATCTGTCGTTTAGTTTTAGAAATGATCATTATGATTGGGTAAGGAAGGATGTAAGGAAGGCGTACACTTAGACTAGTTTTATTGTCATGTAAATAGATTCAGAGCTAATGGTTATCGTCGATACTGGACCTCTTCGACAATTTTAATGAGCACCACTTTTAAGGACTTTCTTGAAGCCTCGTTTGAAGAAGGTCTAGTCATAGTATTGCGAAAACAACGGGGAGAGTTGAACGCATTTCAATAAAATTTTATATACATGTACAATATATGAGTACTTTACATTAACACGGAAAATAAATTTAGAAACAGTAACGCTGCAATCGAGAAGAACAACTTATATAAAAAGTAAAATCAATCAAGTTCGACAAGTATAAGCCCCCAAACTCCAGGAATCACAGCGATAAAAAGAAAAAAATCGTTATCGAAAGCATTGTCAAAAAAAATTAAGGAAATCCCGATTGGAATCGTCCACAATAAATTCTTCCCTGTCCCTTTTGACATTTAATTCGTTTTAAAATAAATTAATTTGTCGAGATCTTCCCCGTGATATCTAATAAGCTATTATTTATGCCTGCGATAGCCCTTTTAACTGACAGGCCCTTTATTATGTATCTGCAGTAGGAATTTAAATTAAATTTTGATAATAGGGACAAGGTATTTATCATACCTTTGTAGATTAATTCAATATTAGATACAGCAAACATTTAATATTAGACATAAATGGCGTGCCATCTAATAACGTGCACTTCAAGTTTTGAAAGGAATAATTTTAATTTGTAACTCGAAGTTACCTTTATGATTGATGTAAATAATTTATTTGAGGTAATTAAAGAATATCACTATAGTTGTAAATATAATTCTAAGTACTATATATTTAGGTACATTACCGCGATGTATATTTGAGAAGCAGCCACACATAATTAACGAGTAGGTAAGACACATGAGATGTGCCGTACTGGTTGTAGTCAGTGAAAGAAGGTAGCGAGTGCTGAGTGTCCCCTGGCATTGCATAAAAGGTCTATAAGCATATAAAAGTTCTGGAGTGGCGGCCACGAACCGGTAGGCGCAATGTTGGTAGACCCCCACAAGATGCACCGACGATCTGATCAAGATCGCGGGAGGTCACTAAATGCAGATGGCGCAGAACCAGTCGATGTGGCGAGGTTTGGGGGAGGCCTATGTCCAGCAGTGGACGTCTATGGGCCGATGATGATGATTAAGATGAAGCATATTTTATCAGATATCCGTTGCAATTAAAAATGGATGTTCTATTCACATATTTTAATGTAAGATAACTAAACACAATTTTAATGAAGCTTTTAATTCTTTTAGAAAATCAATTTTTCAATTACACACCGATCCATTAAAAATTCTGTTCACATATTTAAGCAAGGCTCGCTGCTAAACCTGGTACACACCGGCATTTACTATGAATAATTGAAGTTGAGGTTTGAAGGGAATTTATTGGCTACCGGCACGACCAACATCAGAATACTGGGGCCTTAAATCAGCTCTATTGAAAATCGATAACGAAAATATTTGTGAAACTTGAAATTGATTAGTAAACAACACTTTGAAACTGTAGATTTGTTTATTCGGATTAAATCGAATTAAAGGGATTGGGTATTCGATTACTTAATGGGTAATTAAGGTGTTTAGTAACATCTTTAGTTACTTACTCCGATGGTTTAGCGATGAGTCTTGGCCTTCGATAAAAGGTGTCGTCACCTTTCTCGATAGTATAGGATGGGACTTCGGTATAAATACTACAGTTTCGTTTCTAAAAAAACTTAACTATGTTGTACCTGTGTAAGTTCGGAGGGAATCTTGCGAGTTGTATTTAATCCCCTTACCGGTTTTCGCTTGAGATGAAATTTTGCACGCAGATGTAAGTATATCGCGATTCGCGTGACAAAATAAAGAGCTAATAGCATGATTTTTACAGGTTTTTAGAAGAAAATTAATTTACGAATCGGAAGCTATTTACGAGTATCCCAATGCTGTATCATAATTTTAATTTTGTTTAATATTTTTTTAAGATCTTTGTGTATCAGTTAAAGTTGCGCGGTTCAGTTAGTTTATTGTGTAGTTTTAAATGTTATAGTCACGCTATACAATTAGGTATTTCAGAACGTGTACATTAATTGTTTACTGAAATACTCGATAATTACGATCCATAGTTCATTGTTCGTCATTAGCACTGTTTGTTCGTAACAGTCGCTTAGCAACAGTATTTGTGAAAATATTACAGATGAAACTGGTTTTAAATTATCTTTGACAACTTCGTCTTCGTCACAAAGGTTTTTTTAATTTTAATCAGACAGAGATATATTCACCTTTGTAATACAAGTATTAGTTACTAGTAATGTTTATCGATTTATTTCGATTGCATTGCTTATGTTCAGTCTTATAATTTTATTGTCATATATACAGACGAGCCATTGGGCAACCTGATCGTAAGTGGTTACTGTCGCTCATGGACTAGTACAGTGTTTTTTTTTTTTTTTTTTCAGTTGGAGGAAATCACCGGATCCCTACGGGCGGGGTATGTGGGAGTTGAACCGCACTAAAACCTCCAACCGCTCACACTCAGCGTCCGAACCCCCGGCTGAGGCCAGAACCCAGCACGTGGTTTGGAGGGACGGCGCGACGCGTTACGCGCTCGGCACTCTTTCCCGTCGCTCCGTCCCCGCTTCTACAATGTTAAGGACTTAAAACTGAGGACTTTCTGTATCAAAAATAATATCAAAATTGTAGCTTTCTGACTCTAACACAGATTTGATCCTCAATTGTATACAATCAGTCAATATCAAGTTATTGAGTAAATAATAGAAGGAAAACGGGTCTTTTAGAGATATAAATACGGAATTTCATTATACTAGCAAGTAATAAAATGTATCACGATTACATTGAGAGAAATTGAAATGATTATTATATAAAATATGTATAAGTTAACTATTTCTACTGTTGGTGTTTCCTTCTTAGAGAGCGGACATGGGTTTTTACAAGCTTTAGTTTTACTTGCACTGGAGGTAGCTATGTAATGTGTGGAAAATGCAAGCTAAATTTGACAAACTTCCCGGTTTCCGATTAAGCTGACATTTTTTTTATTGCCACGCGGGCAGACGAGCTAACGGCCCACCTGATCGTAAGCGGTTACCGTCGCTCATGGACCTCTGCATTGCCAGAAGACATTGCGGGGCCGCTACCTACGGCTTACCCTTAAGGACTCTCTTCAAGCCTCGTTTGAAGAAGGACAAGTCATAGCGCTCGGGAAACCCGAACATTTTGACATTTTGCATGCATCGCGATGTTGATGTAAATCGCGTGTAAATATTAAAATTAACGCAATTATTTCTCTTTCCGCTAAATAATGAAAGATTTTGCTTTACACGACTGAAGCACAGAGAAAATTACGAAGCCATACCGAATCTAGGAAATTGAACATATTTCAATAACATTATTTTGAAAGATCGGAAGTGTGATTAAAATGACAAAGGTTCGACAGGATCCGGTACTCGAATACGACATCGATAAACGAATTTGAACCTTAATGCCGTCGAATTAGACAGACGGCAAGAAAATTTCGATTGTCAAAAGTGTTCATGACTTTATTAATGTTCCTGTCTTGCTAAACGAAAAGGCTTTCCTGCTTTGAGAAACTTTTCTTACAGTCAAAGAAATGTACGAGAGATTTAAACCCATTTAATAAGTAGTTATCTAATAAGCACAACATGCATTCTAGAATTGTTTTGAAGTCTAGAACAGATAAAGTCAAGTTACTTCGCAATTATAAGTTTTAGTAAACAAACTCTAAAATGTTAATATTATAAATACATACTTAGTATTTTAAAACATTATAAACTTCGTTTAACTATTTAGGCTTGTCTTTCTTCAGTCGAAAAAGGCACACAAAAAAAATTGGTTGCCTGTAAAGTCGGTATACGGGCGAAAGTTTTACGTGACAACGACTTGGGCATGGTTAGCCCGCCTAAGAGCGAGAGAGACAGATATAAAAAGTGAGAGGCACGCGTGCCTCTCACTCGCTCTCATTGTGAGCGCATAACGTGAGCGGAGCGTAACGCAGTTTCTTGAAGTGTCACCCGGCAAACCAATTTATACGACGTTGTCACGTCAAAAAGCTGATAAGGCATTAAAAGTTTAAACCTAAAAATACCAACCACATTGCTTTCCATAACAAATATTGAACAGTACTCTAGACTCATTCTATATATATCTATTTTACACATTTTTTTTTTTTTTTTGTTTTCCTTGTATACGTAATTCTATAACGCACACTATTATAATTACAATCTAGTCTAATTCAGACTAATAAGCAATTTTGTTTTAACCTAAATTACTATATGATTTTATGCTAAGAATGTGTCCATTGGCACTTTTCTTATTGTCTCTATTATTAAGGTGTAGACACAATGTTCATGTGGTCTTTATTATTACACTTCACTGATTTTATACACTAATTGTATTATTAAGTACACTACACTAATTCGAACGGTTTCGTTCTTTTGAGTCTTCTTTTAATGTCTGTGATGTCAAGAAGCTGTATTGCTTCTACGTTGACATGATGGTGAAGCCTCCGTTCATGGGCTTCTGCGCAATTCCTTATGATGCTAGTAACAACCTCCATTTGTAGGTCCCGGTGGAGGTCACTGTTTCGGGTGTACCAGGGAGCCCCTACTGCTTCTCTCAGTACTTTGTTTTGGAATCTTTGCAGAATAGCAATATTACTCTGTTTGGTGCAACCCCATAGTGTCGCGCCATAAGTCCAAATAGGCATCAGGACTTGTTTGTAAACTAGTATTTTGTTGTGAATTGACAGTTTAGATTGTCTTCCGAGTAGCCAACGCAGTTTTTGGTATCGGAGTTCTAGTTCCTCTCTTTTTTTCTTAACATGGGCTTTCCAGCGCAATTTCGTGTCCAGCGTCATGCCAAGATATTTCGCCGTATTCGCATATGGTATAATTTTACCATTAAGGAATACGTCATGCTGTTCGTGCTGTTTATTAGTAAAATTTATATGAATCGATTTGGATTCATTTAATTTGATGTTCCATTTTTTTGTCCAGTTGTATATTTGATCAACTGCACTTTGCAATTTTGTAATAGCCTGCGTGTGCGTATTATCTACTGCCATTATTGCTGTATCGTCAGCAAATGTAGCAATAGTACAGTTTTTTAGATTTGGAATATCAGCAGTGTATATGAGGTACAGGACCGGACCTAATACACTCCCCTGAGGTACTCCAGCTTTTATTACTTTTAATTCTGAGTATGCATCTTCCTGCCTTATTCTAAACATTCTGTTTGAGATTGAAGTATGTCTGCATACCTTTTTGGTAATGTTTTTCTGAGTTTGAACACGAGGCCTGCATGCCATACTTTGTCAAACGCTTGCGCCACATCAAGAAAAATAGTAGAACATACTTTTTTTTCTTCTAGGGTATTCTCGATGATGCTTGTAATGCGATGTATTTGATCTATCGTTGAGTGTTTTTCTCGGAAACCAAACTGATGATTAGGTACTAATTCAGCCCTCTCTATGATAGGTTTTAACCTTTTTAGTAGTAGTTTCTCGAAAAGTTTGGACATAACGGGCAAGAGAGAGATAGGTCTATATGATGATGCTTCATGAGGCGGTTTTCCCGGCTTAGCAATCATGATTACCTCTGCAACTTTCCATAGGTCTGGTACGCAATGTAATCGAAACGCTGCATTGATTAATGTTGTCAATTTCACAATACCTTTTCTAGGAAATTTGTGTAGAATTTCACCTGTTATCAGATCATAACCCGGTGCTTTTTTCGGGCGTATACTGATTTTTATTTCCTTTTCAACCTCTTTAGGTGTAACAAGCATGATATCGTCACATAAATGGTGAGAATTCGTTTGAGGGAGAGTCCGTTCACCTGTTCCATTTTCATCAGGTTGGAAAATAGATTCAAGGTATTCTGCAAACCGCTTCGCTTTTTGTTCATTATTAATTGCCCATTTATTATTGCTGCTTTCTCTGATCGGAGGAATTGTAAAGTTGTTTTTATTTATACTTTTTGTAGCTTTCCATAAAGCGTAGTCTGTACAACGGTTACCTGTTAATTTTTCAAGATAATTTTCAGTGAGTTCGTCGTTATAGTGTTGTATTTTTCTGTTAATTTTTTTTGCCAAATTGTTGAGAATTCTTTTATCTTCTGGACATCTAGTATAATGCCACACTTTGCGTTGTTTTCTTTTTTGCTCAATTAATATCTTGATTTCTCTAGGATAGACATTTCCTCTAGTTCCTTTATTGGCTACAGGTGTGTGTTTCCAGAGTGATTGTTGTATAAGTTTTATAAAATTTTCCAATTCGCTATTTAATTGCTCAGTTGTCTTGAGTGGAGTTCTCAAGTTTATATTGCGGTCTAAGTCTGTTCTAAAGCCTTCCCAATCAGTTTGCTTGTTAACCAAAGCAGGAGGTTTTTCTTTTAGTATAATTTTGTCATTAACTTCTAAAAATATTGCAGAGTGGTCAGAGTTCATATCATAACTCTGGTACGTTTTTAGATAATTTGTAGATATATTCTTGACAATAAAAAAATCTATAAGGTCAGGTATTTTATTTGGATCGGTTGGCCAATATGTTGGAGTTCCCGTTGATGTAGTATCACATTTCATTTCTTTAATAGCACTCATAAGTTCTTTGCCCTTAGTTGTTGATAGCCTTGAGCCCCAATATGTGTGCTTGGCGTTGAAGTCCCCTCCAAGTATAAATCGATTACCAAGGCATCGTAAGAAATTCATATACTGATCTTTTTTTATGTTATATCTGGGTGGACTGTAGATAGACGAAACCACCACCACTTGTCTCTTTTTGTTCTCAGACTGATCGCCACAGCTTGTATCTCTTTTTCTTCGTAAGTATAGTACTCATGGTGATCTATTTGTTCCTTGATGATGACAGCACTTCCTCCTCTTGATGTATTATCCGGATGTAGTGCGTGATAAATTTTGTAGCCCTTAAATTTAATGTGACATTGTTTAGTAAAATGTGTTTCAGATATAAGACACACATCCACTTTTTCCATGTCTAGGATAACTTGCAGTTCATTTTTATGCTTTAGTAATCCATTTGAATTCCATACCATTATTTTAATTATGTTATTCATTTTTGTGGCTTGGCAATAGTAGATATTTTGGTGCTACTTTCGATTTTTTGGAGACGTTCGTCAAACGATAGCATAAGTTTTAAGATATCGTTTAACTTCTTATCAGTACTATCGACATTTTTGATAATATTTGAATTATTTCTGCTCGTTACCTGGGCATAAGATAATGTATTTTTTGTGGTTTTGGTGTAACTAGCTTTATTTGAACTAGATTTAATTGCACTTTTTTTATTATGTGTTTCTGATTCTTGATTCGTCGATCTCGCTGGTTCTCCTGGCTTAGCATTTCTTGTTCTACTTTTGTTGCGTAGCATTTGTATTTCTTTGGCAACGAGACACCCTCGATAGTTTGCAGGGTGGTTATCGCCACAGTGGACACATTTAGGTTTTTCTTCTTTAGATTTTTTGCAATCACTCGTTAGGTGTTTTCCAGTGCATTTTACACACCTAGGTTCTTTGGAACAGAACTTTTGTGTATGTCCATATGCTTGACATCTCTTGCACTGGGGAACTTTTACACATGCATATCATAAAATACCAAAATGATCATCCTTTTCTCCAACGTCCATTTACTATTGATATGTCGACACAAAAAACCCATTCACACATTCGCGTTTCAGCTCTATACCCGTGGAATTACTACGGAAAGCGAAACGTGATTTCAATTTTCCCTACATTTATCATAAGGGTGTCAGGGTGGGGGCAATTTGGACCTCTTGACGCAAATTTGACGCAAAGTGCCAGTCTAAGCTGGCGGCTTACCGAATCACCAGTCTTTTACGTTTAATGAAGCCAAACTCATTCGATTTATTATCGATCGTCACTGTGATTACGGACCGTTTGTTCGATTCGCTCGTCTACTTTTACGACTGCAAGTTCTAAATCTTATGCTGGCTTGAAAAATTAGAATGATTAAAAAGAAACATATTTGAATTTGGAATTTGATGTTTGTTTTTGATGAAATTCGAATTTGTGATTCATCTGATCATTTTAACAATATTTTAATATGAATTTCTGAAATAAGTAATTAGCAACATATTTCGTTTGATTACTCACAGATCAGCGGAATTCCAATTTCAAATACCGATAGTAATTTGCAAATATTGCGATAAAATATTTTGTGATTAACATTTTAAGATGACATAATATTTAACGTTCATTAAAATTATTCGAATTTTAATTAAAACTAATAATTCACGTTCATTCCGAATTGATGTTCGACGAAGTAATATCGTTAAAATAAAGTTTTATTGTCAGAGTTGAGCTTGAGAACAGGCAAACAATACTTCGCTCAATTGTTGCTTTAAGAGCATTAGTCTAATGCACGACCCATTCGCGAGCTTCCAGATCTGCTTCAAGAACTCGTTTCAAACGCAATTTCTGCAGCGTTTTAATCTTCTGACTGCATTTGCGGTTGTTAATATTGAAGATGTTGTGTTATAGACTCGTCTGAACGCGAACCAAAATTGGTTTTGTCTGTTGTATGTGTCGGTAGCTAATAGTGGTTGTAGTGTGAGTTGGTTATCTCGGTTTTTTAGAGCTTTATTATCATCTCATTTTTTATTATATTTTTGTGACTTGTGACATTTGACATACACAGACGCATGGTTTTATAATGGAAATTAATTACAAATAAGTTAATCGTAAAATAGAAACAAGAATATGGATTTATTATCTAATGCACTTTAAATTTAATATATTTTGTTTGATGTCTACTTTGTTTCTGGGCGATCTCCCCTAAACCCTCTACGCTGCGATTCTTTTAATACAACACCTTTATGAAATTCAAATGTACCTCGAGAGGGTTCTACCGTTTATTTTAATTTATTTACAACTCATAAATGCCAACTTATGTGACTTATTGCGTAGTAGTAAGAAGTCGAACTGTCATACAAATTATAGTTGTTTTATTATTATTAGCAACTTCTAGAGATAAACAATATTGGAATTAATCAAATGAGCTCTTTCATCGTATTGCCAATATTTGATATAAATTACGAGGTGGAAGCTAAAAACGGACAATACAGGTGCACTGGCTGTCCCAACTACTTTTTCTGCACCACTAAGGGCGGCAGTGATTATCTAAGTTTTTGAGTCATTATATTACACGTTGTGTTATATCAATGGGCTTTTATTACGGACCTTTATTTTATAATAGTAATATAGCATATCTGTGTTCCTCGATAAATGGACTATCGGACTCTCAAAGAATTTTTCAAAACTGGTCTGTGGTTCCTAAAATTAGCGTATTAGTTTATTAGAGACCTAATGTATCTGAGAACACTCCGAAAATATATACATCTAACTTCATAGTAAATGCTTTTAGTCCGTGCTCCAATTGTGCATTAGCTTGATTCGTAAAACAATATTGCCCACAAAGTGCAGTGAGAGTTCAGATTTTACTGGAACAATGCTTCTGACCGCTCACAGTTTATTTTTCTTTATTTCTCTCTCAACAATAGAACAAGTGACTCGCGCTTTAATTAACGCGCTTAAATTTGTGGAGACACTTCAACAATAAGTCATAGTTAGTATTTGAATTATAATTTTGTTTTTGTGTAGAAGTCTTGAAGTTTATATCGTAAAGTGCAGGTTCAATCCATTGTAAGTGAAATATAAAAAAGTGTATTGACTTATTTTTATTGTTCTATATGACAAGTTTACCAAATTTATTTAGATGGTTGCAATATCCAGACTATTGACTGTACCAACCTATTACTACCCACTGTTGGACTCAGGTGTCCTCAGAAGAAGGATTAGGCATAGTCTACCACGCTTGCCCAATGCAAATTGGGGACTTCACATATCTTCAAAGGATTTTTAGAACCCTTTTCCGACATGCAGGTTTCCTCACGATGTTTTCCTTCACCGTTTTTAGCCAGTGGTGTTGTGAAAAATTGCACATAAATCTTTTTCACATTTAGATTTAGAGGTACAAGCCGGCCGGATTTGAACCCGCGACCTCCCGTTCGGAAGGAAGCGCTTCGACCACTCGGCCACCACGACTTCATCTCTTCATCCAGACTAATATAACAAAGGATTGAGAATAGCCTTTAAAGCCCAAACCTCACCCTATTTTTCCCCTATTTCTTTGTGTATAAGCTAAAAAGCTTTCTGTAGAGACTGAAAAATACAACTTAATGCCTATAATCTTAATATCATAATATAAAATACGACTTTCAGTGCAATATTCCCACAAATAGCTCTTAAACACGAACAATTATTTGAATCGACGATATTAAAAATTTAATCAACTTGTGCAGAATGTCTACCATTAAAAATGTAACGACATCAATCTGCCCATTATTAATAAAACTTTATAATCCAAGGGCGTAAATAAAAAATACATTACGGTACATAATAAAGCCGCCCATAATAATTCATAATAGAAGTTTATAATGTTGATTTATGATATTTTGGTCTCCAAGTAAACAAGTTTGTTATTTAAATCTGCTAAATATTCTACGAGGCTCGGCAAGTGAGCTCGAGTGAGGTCACTCAGAGTTCACAACTCGGGACGAGAGGGGAACACCTTTAACGAGTATTGCACGTGCGCTGCTCGACTATAATTTCTGATAAAATTACACTACTCTCGAGTCCGGGGTAGTGCTCCGTGTAACGAGTCAACTCAGTTGCCGGTGGCTCATAATCCCGCCAAATTTTATCTACGACCACTCTATTTGCACGATTTCGCACTCGGCGAAAAGCTGGAAATACTTTGAAGGTGAAACCTTTTAAAGCCGCGCAACAGTACTGAAACGAAGCCGTTGTTCACTTTTCTAACAAAAACAAATTTTGTTTGAACATTAAACGGTTTATTTCCGTAGGGCACAATTAACCATCTACGTAATGAAAGTAACTCAAAGCTTCAATGGAAACTCGTGCAAACAGTACACCTTTATCCACTTGATCTTTTCTAGAGGTTTTGCGGAGAACGTTCTGCGACTCCCCTCAACAACAACCGGGGATGAGTCCTCGGCAAATTGAAAACGCAAAGGGTTCATGGCTTCCGTCGATAAACATTCAGCTGAACGAGACGTATCATTGTTCTCTGTATATTTTAATTATTAGACACAACTCGAGGGCCAGCCCGAGGCGAGGGCCCTTAATGGGAGTATCGTTCGTTTCACGTTTCTAGTAGGGAAACATCCGCCGTACCTTTGTTTCCGAATGTTATGTTGCTCTAACGACTTGTCTTACCTTCATCTACAAGGCGAACATTCTACCGAATTATTAACGAACTGTAATTAGCGAACGGTTGCTTTGTTTTTCGTAATGTTACTATTGCCTTAACATTTATTAATATTATAGTGAATTGGCCTTTCGATAATGGTTATGGTTTAACTGAATTATTTACACACGAAGGGTGATTTGAAGTATAATCTTATCCGAATTAATGGTTATATTAAGACTCTGATTATACACGAACATTTAATTTTCTCACTGTAAAGAATTTAATGGAGTAAAGAACGAATCATGGAGTAAAGAACATCATAAAATAAAAATAAGAAAATAAAAGTTGTGAAAAAAAATGTACAAAACGTCAGTATTCGGCAATGGAATGTTCTAAATTCAAAATAAGCGCGCGAACATCTATTCTCTATTACAATTCAAAAGTATTTACACAAAAGAGGTTTAAATAACAATTATTTAAACTATTTATAGATGGCGCCTTTGTCGACAGTACCTGAAGTCTTAGGTAGATTAAATAAAATATTAATTTTTGATTCTGTCGCCTACACTCACTTTCTTCTTGAAAACTAACAATAGTGTACCTAACTTACTACTACTTGGTACACAGTTTTAATCGAATAATTTTTATTTTTAAAAGATTAATTTAATGTATTCTGCATTTGTTTTAGAACTACCTACCGCTTGCCTGCAAAGGGAATAAAACATTTACTTAATTTACATTTATGGAGGGCGCCGCTAAGCCGACCGCTTTAATGTGCATTTATGTCCATTCGATTTTAAATATTAGCTAACAATTTAAATTTACAAAATAAAATTATTAAATCATTATAATATATGTTAGTACGAATATTAAAATGTAATAATATAACCTATAATGATTGAGAGAAGCCCAAAGTGGACGTCTGAGGGCCGTTGATGTGTGATGATCTAAAATTTTAAATGACGCCAAATATTGTATAATAGTGTGGCGACCAATAATAACGCGCGAGATCCTGAATCGCGGTTACGACATTTGCAGAAATCTTGGCATATATACGCATATATACCCACAACTGGTGACCACGAAGTGATGTGGGTACCTACAGTGGACTTATGGCCAAAGGGAGATCTCTGACCGGGCGAGGTAGTGTATACCCGGTCAGGCCGAAGCCCCCTGTAGTAAATTTCAGATGTTGTATATATGTGAAGTTTTCTGCAAATGTCGTAACCGCGATTCAGGATCTCGCGCATTATTATTGGTCGGCACAATAGTATCGATTTCGGAAATCATAATTAGGTTCGATTTCAGATTTTTAACGTATTGTAAATGTTCATCTACATTGATTCAGTTAACATGTTCTATAAATGCTTTTAACTTTTTTATAAGATCTCTCGAAATTTGAATATAATAAAACTTCCACCTCAAGACCAAAATTACAAATCTGTTATCAGTTAATTAATATTGGTGGAAAATACATAGATTTGTCGCAATCTTTCGGCGTGATTGAGCACGCCTACACGATGTTTGCCGGCACAAATTACATTATCGAGGAACTGTTCTGAAACGAAGCAGATACTATTATGTACTTAGGTAATCCTAGTCGAAATTATGATAAATTGAATTTAATATTATACGTTAGGTAAAATTTAAAGGTGAATGGAAAAAAACAATTATTGTTACAAATATTTTAAGAACGAAATCCGGTTTTTGTTTAAAAGTTTGAAACGTATTTGCTTAAAGAAAATCTCGATCACAGAATAATGTTTCATACAAAAACCATTAATAGTTTCAATAGAAAAATCAAACCCCTATAAAAATGATTTTAAAATTCAAAATCACATTAATTTAAATTCCATTTGAAAGCGACTTCAAAGTGTTGAAACCAAAGCACTATTTGGTTTGAACTATCAATGAAGCTCATTTCACAGTGCTAATAGCTTCTTGTCTGCTTTTAGTATTTACTTTGCGCAGTCAGAACATTCAAAACCTGTTTACCGTCTGAATTATGAATGAAGTTCTGTAGATCAACCCGTCTATCGCACCAGAACCGTATTTACTTTGCAGCTGGATATGCTAACAATGTAATGCAGACTTCTGATTTGGCTCAAAGACTAGATTTTAGCATAATACTGTTGATGATGCTAGTTTCGTAGAACAATATTCACCGTCTTCATTATGTGAGGTTCAGATCAACCCGTCTGTCACTGCATATTGTGAAATGTAGTTGACTTGATGTAAATAGCGCAGGGCTTGTCATTGTAGCGAGGTTTGGGTGAGGCCAATATCTAGCAAGTCTATATGGACGTTATAAGTTTAGTTTGGAGATTAAAAAAGATCTCTTCAGGTGTTTCAGGTGTTTGTCTGTATGCTTGTACAACAAAATCCCACAAAATGTTCAAAACCTACCTATACATAGGTTTAAGAAAACTATTACGTCTGTGCAAGAAAGCCTACTATAAGGTCAAAGATTACTTGGACGATTCCACAAAGTGGGAATGAGTTGCTCGCGAAGGTCATTTCATTAACATAATCGATTTTTTTATATTAAATGTAAAATACTTTAAAAAAAAATATGCTCATAAAAGAAAAAAGACATGCCCGCTGAGTTTCTTGCCAGTTCTTCTCAGGACGGTGGCTACAATTACTATCTTTTTGTGTCCGAAATGGTGGTAGCTTTTAACTTTTGACGTCAACAAGAATGAGTACGTCATCAATGTTGAAAATAAAGTATTTCATTTCATTTCTGCCCTAGGTAAATTCTGTATTGCGGGCATCACCCAGGATGAAATGAAGGAGCGAACACTACAACGTAGCCTGCTGATTTGGTCTTAATCTAAAAAATAGATCTCATAAAATAATAGATTACCGATAACGTAAGATATGAAGTCACACAATGATGGGTTTTTCTTTGAATGTTTAAAAATGTTTACGTGTATGAGTCATATTTTATATTACATTTTCTTACCTATAACTGAACAAGATTACCTTTGTATTTTAACTTTGAAAACAGCTTGCTTCATCGACAATAATAAACCACGTAGGCATTTACACGGTTAACTGTCTGACTGAATATGCCACGTGTTTCTGCGTGTGTACAAATTAATTAGGCCGTACACAGCCGACACTGACAGTTGCGGTCCCATGAATCCCGAAGTACATTCGGGAATCGGGACATCGTCAGCTTAATGCTGTCGTTGTCCCAGCACTATCCCGAATAATATCTGTGTGCGCAGTGAATAGATAAAGGAAACTGAAGAGAATACGCTGATTACAATTTTTTTGCAAGTTTGTCTAATAGTCAATTATAATATTGAAGTACTATCTGCCCAAATTTGAGGTAATATATAACTTTTATTGTTTTTGAAAAATCTGTAAGTCTAAACCTAATCTAGTGATCGAAGGGAATCCGAAAGTAATCGACTTATATATAGTATACGCCACTAATGCCTCTATGCATAATAATATGAAAACATAGCTCGAAATTTGATGTCTCGTTTACTGAACATATTCAATTCAAATATCCAACTTCATTACCATCATACATCTTCTACCTTACCATAGACAAACATGACCTGTACCAACCCATTACTGCCCACTGTTGGGCTCAGGTTTCCTCAGAAGAGGGATTAGGCATAGTCCACCACGCTTGCCTAGTGCGGATTGGGGACTTCACATATCTTCAAAGGATTCTTAGAACCCTTTTCCGACATGCAGGTTTCCTAACGATGTTTTCCTTCACCGTTTTTAGCCAGTGGTGTTGTGAAAAATTGCACATACATCTTTTTCACATTTAGATTTAGAGGTACAAACCGGTCGGATTTGAACCCGCGACCTCGCGTTCGGAATGACGCTCTTCGACCACTCGGCCACAACGACAAACATGACCAAATTTCACTAAATAACATTAATTTTATGAAGTTTTATGACGAAAAGTGTACAAGCGGAAGCCGTCGTCCGCCTCACGAACATTCATTTGTTATAAACAAAACTTGGACCGCTAATTACATTAAAAACCCGACGCACAAGCACAGAATAATCGCACAGAAGTAACATTTTACCTTAATTTTGATACAAATACTTACTAGAACATACTAGGTAGTTAGAATTATTAACACTTTAAATTCAACTTATTCAGACACTCGCGGTTTTCTATAATACTTTCATGTATTTTCAACGGTGATGTGAGTTCGAATTCCAGTGGTACTACCCAAAAGCGAACGAGACAGAGGGTAGACAGATTTGTTTGCTCTTAAATCGACCCGCAGTATCCAGTCTTCTCGTGATCATGACGTTTGCAACAACGTTGAAATATCGAGACAACTCAATTAATTAAATATCGTGGTAAGAACCCGTTGAAAATGCATGAAAGTACTTTAAATTCATTCTACTGCTGGCCGCTAGATTAAATTTGAAAACATCAAACGTAAATTGCACCACTAAGCAAGTATGTCATACTATTTATCTCCACTATACCTAATAGGTCACACACACATTTCAAGTATACCTTTACATGACCTTAATACTTTTGGTTTTCGCGCTAAACTCAGTTGGTCGTATCGGTGGAAGGTATAATTTGTGCGATAAAAATATACCTTTAAGTCTATGATCTTAAAACTGTTATATATCGGTCTGCATGAGTGATAATTTGTATCAGTGAGATTAAAAGTTTGTTTAAACAATTTGTTTAAAGTATGATTTCTGTACGTCCTTTATGTTGTGGCGCAAGGGTGCACATCAATCATTTGCAACGTTATCTCGTGGAAAACTGGAAAGTCTGTCAAACAAGGGATTCTAGGGCCTCAGAAACGTACAAACAACATACGCTAGTAATTAATGCTGTTTTTTTAGGTTATGATTGATGTTTTTGCAAGTAGTTTGTGGTATTAGTGCGGGTAATGTGTTTTAAATAGGTTAGGGTTAGAATGTAGGGACAGCAGTTTGTATGTGGGGAATGTGTTTGCTTCCTTTGTGATTAGATTTATGTTTGATTTATGATTGTGTAGTAGTGATTTATTTTTTCATATCGTTTCTTAAATATTGTTTATTTTTTCACTTTTAATATAACTGATTCGTAGACAGTGCTTTATTATTCAATTTAATAATTTTTCTCAGTTACACATTAGTAAAACTAAGTGCATAAAAATAAAACAAAATTCAATAGCACCTAACAAGATGAAACTTAAACAGTATTATAGATTTACGTTATTGAATGTCATCATCATCTATAGACGTACATTGAGGAACATATATAACTAACAGTGGTAAAGTGTCAACCTACTAGAGATGAAAGCCATAAAATAAAGCCTAACAATAATTTAGTTTCCATTGACCCTGGTACTATCTCTTGTTAGTGTATGAATATCGACAGGGAAGCCGATAGGAATGGAGTTACATATAATCTTCGCCTCCAATATCATAAAACAAATTAACTTTAATAAAATCACTGCAATTAATGAGCCGGTTAAAAAACGTCAGCCTTTATCGTGCAAAAGCTCTTTTCGTGTTTCGGGAAAATAAAAAAAACGTGACGTGACAGTTTTTGCTTTAACGATCATTCTGCGGTTGTCGTTAAATCAGGGATATTTCGTGCCATGAATATGTATAAATTCGGGCTGACGATTAATGCCGATACGGCCGACGTAAAGGGCTATATGACATTTCGACACTACCTGTTGAAGGTGCCCTTTGGGCTCACGAATGCCGCGAAGAATATTGTTGAACTTTTAATGAGACTTTTTGAACATCGTGATTATTTATAGGTTACATTCAAGATCTTATCATGTCTCAATTGAAACCTCTTTAGTATCACCTAACTAGTCGTAACATTTTAAACCACTGCTAGAAGTAGAATTACGTTTTGTATGGATGTAGAATTGTAGCTTCTAGGTCAAACATATTGTCCATTACAAAGTTGCATTATCCTACATTTTAGCCTGTAAATGCACAAAGTAATCTTCCCAGTACTGTTGCATATACCTGTTCAAATTATATATTTAGTAATGGGTCATAAAGACGTATGACGTCATAACTTCGCGTCACGTACCAGAGTGTAAACAGAACGGAGCCGAAACGCCAGTAATAATTATTTACTACGGTCGCCATCTTCAAAATAATAATATAGTTAGAGTCGTAAAACCGAAACGGTAATGACTCCTGACTATTAAACGTCTGTGTAAATATCTATTATGCCTTTAATAATGTAATTTAATTAATATAGATAAAATGATTTTTTATGGTCTGGGTAAAAATTATGGGTGCCGTGATTAATTAGGTTGGGTTGGGTGAGTTATTAGCTTTTCATTTGATAATGTTTCCTTTCAATAACAACGAGTGAAATTGTTTACTTTTTAAAAATTAAATACCATTATCAATATCATCTTACAATTTTCATATCAAAATACCTATTAAACAAACCAACTTCAACTCATTTACTTCTATTTTGAATGGCACATCATTAGACGAACTATCACATGAGATATACATTACTAGAACATGCACAAGACCAATACTGCAAATGCAATTATTTGCACAATAGATCAGTCCCTAGTGTCCGCATCAGCAAGTCATAGCTCTAGTGCAGTATTGACTCAGAGATTGAACACTACATTGACATTGTTCTGATATTGAGTCGTTACAAAGCCAATCATATTGTACAAGGACGGAATGTACTCCAATATTGTACAAAGGTAGAGCATTTGCTCATAAAATCTAAGATTACGCATAAAAATGGTACCTCTGCTTCGATATAAAAACGACGACAGGCTTTTGTTTTAGATTGATATAAGTTCGTAAAACTAGTGGTATTTATTGGACATCGGATTCGTTGAAAACATAAATCTATTTGGAAATTTTATGGTGAATTTCCGTACTTGAGATTCCATTAACTGTTTTAAAAAAGGAATGTTGCAACAAAATGGAATGAAAAGTAGCAACATCATTTTCCAATAAAAACATTGAGACTGTTTGAATACTTAAGTGGTGTTTGATGGCAATTAGTGAGTGCTATTAGCATTAATGCAACAGCAAACAACCTTAATTGATGCACTTACACTAATTTTAAGGAAAAAACTAAACAGCACTAGAAGCATCAAGCACTCAAACAAGCGAATTGTTGTTGATAAATTACACCGCAGCAATTCCTAAAAATAACGCAACTCGCAAACATAAACTAAGCTCTGGACTGCTTAATGTTTACTAATAAAGACTAGAAGCGGCAATAAAAATATTTTATGTCTCGTATCCGCGGAGAGTGAGAGGTCGTCACGCGATGCGCTGGTGACGTGACCGTTCGTTCTAATTCCGCGGTGTAAGTACCCATTACCGAGGTACTCCGGGTAATATAACTAGATACCTGGGTAACTGTTTCAATATGTAATGTAATGGTTCAACAACCTTGTGGCACTGCCGTAAATTGTGTTGTTTGTTGAGACAACAATGATACGTTGATTTTGTGATTTTTCTAATTAGAATTCAATAGTTCTTTATATATTCAATAGTCGTGGTGGCCGAGAGATTGAAGCGCTTGCCTTCCGTACGGGAGGTCGCGGGTTCAAAATCGGCCGGCTTGTACCTCTAATCTTAATATGAAAAAGATTTATGTGCAATTTTTCACAACACCACTGGCTAAAAACGGTGAAGGAAAACATCGTGGGAAACCTGCATATCGGAAAAGGGTTCTAAAAATCCTTTGAAGATATGTGAAGTCCCCAAACCGCGCTCTCCTCTTCGGAGGAGACCTGAGCTCAGCAGTGGGCAGTAATGGGTTGTTACAGTACAGTACAGAGTTCTGTATTGATAGAGAGATATAAACTTAAGAGGAAACAGCATACTGACTTAATTTTAATGTAGGATCAAATTACCTTCAATCAATTACATTTCTAAGTTTACCAAGTTACATAAGTTTAGTAAAAAAATCTAACTCTGTGATCGTAACTGTATATTTTTGATCTAAAAATATAATTGCTACAAAAAATACAAATATTAATGATCCAAAAATATTCTACATTTTCACGCTCAATATCACATCCCCGGCGTACATCAAAACTGCATTTAAACTGTAAATCTGTTGACCATCACCTTATTTTTAGCCGACGTGCACAATTCCTATTTGTTTATGCTTCGTCTCGTTTTTGCCATGAAATAAAAATTCGTCGCTGCACATACAAACGCTGTCAAAAAAGATACGGTGAGGTGGAACTCTGTGAACGGCTAAATGACGCGTACGGCTGACTAAATGATATTTTAAAAGCTGCCCGACAATGGATCGTATTTTATGAATATTTATGACTATTTGTATAGATTTTCCCGCTAAGTTTTATGTTTGATAGCTTTGGATGGACGTTAAATCATTTTGATATTTAAAATGATATCGTAGCTAACGTGGTTTATAAAATACTTTTTGGTTTGTATTTTTATGGAATTGTAGTTGTTGAGTTTAAGTAGACAGTGTTTTTTTTGTTTGTTATTACATTTTGCCTAAATATACCGATTTGGTAAAATAGTTTTTATTTCTCTGTAAGGTGGTCTATATTGAAATCCCATTTAGCTTTTCGATCTAATTCTTTAGGCTTATAAAACAGACCTATAACACAGCTGAACTTGTAAACTTTTAGAATCTTAAAATCTTTTAAACAGTTTCAACTTCAAAACAATATTATTCGCCGCTATATCCCACAACAAAACTAACTAGCGTAACGTCTGATCAAAACCCATTTCACCTAAAAATTGCACAATAAAAACAAGAAAGTAATAAAATCAGACACGTAAGGCTCATGTTACGTTTACCCGAAAAGTATCATAGTCGAAACAAACCGTAAAGGCCGGACTGTGGCATTAACCCACTTGTTTTCACAGAGGATCGGTTGTCGGGTCGTGAAGAAAGAAAATTAAATCAATTTGAACGTAAAGACTTGGTACACAGAATGTAGGATACAGAAGTTAAATTCATAGGTACCTCTTCTTCCTATAGTGCCTAACCCCTTTGTCTAAGGAGACCTGAACTCAGCAGTGTGCAGTAATTGATTGTTACAGTTCTTCATAGGTACTCTCCTTAATTTAGCCCTTCTAAGATCGCATTCTTGTCAAACTATAAAGTAGAAAATAAATATCTCTTTGTCTCTGCTTACTCGTAGTTGTAAAAAATCTTTAGATAAATCAAAATCCTATTTAGGAATCCTCTAGTTGGTGTGAGAGACGCAAGGCAAGCAAACGAGACAGTTTGGTCTGTCAATCCTTTGTCATCATCATGATTGATATCGATTAGTCAACCCTTCCTACGTCATTTACTAAACAGTACATTTACCTCTATTTTTTTGTACCTCGGAGAAAGATGAGCATACGGCCTATTGGTAAGTGGCAGTCATCGCTCTTGGAGTTCTGCACTGTTCGAGTAATATGACAGACGTCGCATCATTAGTTTCCACAAAACTGCGCCATTTTTTTTGCAATAGCAGACACCCACTAACACATCTCTATATATTGCCAAGTTCTTTGCCGGTATGTAGGTTGACTTCTGTATCATATGAGCCTGTGCTTGCGAGGAGTTGGTGGTTCGCGGAATGTGTCAGGTGACGCGGCGCAAGCCACAACGGCCGCGGCCCGCCCTTATCGCTAAGAGGGAAATAAATGAGACGACTTTTTTCCTACTTTACGAGCGTCGCTGTGAATTTTGTGTTTTTTCATGTTTCAGAGGAAAACATGTTTCTTTATTTTTCACTTGATTACCTTTGGTCTTGAATTTTTATTTTTTTCAAAGGATTTTTATAATGTATTTTCTTGGGTGCTCGGTGCTTTTGAAGGACTATTTTGTATCACTTCAAACAGAGTGAAGACTTAAGAGAAAATTAGTGAAAGTGAGTGAGCTACTAACATTTAAGATGAATACGTAGACCACAAAAATAGGGACACTCATATTGATATAGATCTGATAAATAATGTTAGATACCTACAATACGTTTAAGTTTACGGACGTGATCTGTATATTTCGACTTTGTTTCAAGCGTAGCCATTTCAAATTCAAAATCTTGGCCTGTTTACTCGAAATTCAAAGTTGTGTAGATTTTACGACTTGCTTTAAACGTTTGCTGAAAGAAATAATGGCTCGTACCAATGTGTGCCGTGCTTTTTGTGACAACTGGCTCGACCCTATAATTTATGATGGTTAGACACGAACTCCTTACGATGTTTATTTTTATGTCGATTATTCAGTAAACGCTTAATGTATTTCTTGTTTGTTCCATTAGGACTATTTTGAAAGTAGACGTTTCGGTTGATTTCAAAAGACGCTAATATTTTATGGTTCTACCACTTTGGTCTATGTTCGGCTGAGTCCAGCAGTGGACGTCTACAGGCTGAATAAGAAAGTCATAGCTACGATCACTAATTTTTTTTTAGTCAACAGCCTCCGTAAGTCATGGATCTTTTTCTCACAGCAGTTGTATGAACATAATTAATTATTTTGGGCTTTAGTTCACCATTACCAGCACCTTTTATAAATTAGCGATAAATACGTTGTATGTTCCAAAAGCTAGAGCAAAAAATTCAATTTTACCTGAAACGTTTGTAAAATTAATTTAGTGGTTTACCTCATATCTGTGAATGCCACGTCAGACTTTCCTGAGCTTTTCGAGACTCTCTCTCAACTTGCACGGAATAAGTAATTTTTGCAATGAACGATATTAAATTATTGCGCCGCAGGTAAAAATAAGAATAACCATAATGTTTTTTTTATTTCATATGAATAAACGAGTCTACGGACCACCTTATAGTAAGTGGTTACCGTCGCGCATGAGCCTCTGCGATTTCAGGGCATTGGGAACTGTTACTCATCATCATTCCAAATATTAACGAGTAATTCTAATTTCCCAGAAAATCGGTCTTTTTATTCCAAAAAGACAACAAATGAGACAGAGATCATAAAAAGTCACAAACGTAATTCTATAGTAACTTAGATTTTTTAAATAATCAATCAGACAAACTTATTCAGACACTCGCGGTTTTCTATAATACTTTCATGCATTTTCAACGGGTTCTTACCACGATATTTAACTCACATCACGACACACCACACTCACTGTATCTCTCAAGACTCTCCGAGTTCCAGTGGTACTACCCAAAAGCGAACGAGAAAGAGGGTAGACAGATCTGTTTGCTCTTAAATCGACCCGCAGTATCCAGTCTTCTCGTGATCATGACGTTTGCAACAACGTTGAAATATCGAGACAACTCAATTAATTAAATTTCGTGGTAAGAACCCGTTGAAAATGCATGAAAGAATCGAATGAAAGAAATGACCATATCAGAAACGACAATTCCCGAATCTGTCTTCTTATTCCAAAAAGACCGGTTTATTCCTCTCAGACACACACTTAAAAAGCCACAAAAGTAATATTATCGTAATGTTACCTTGCAGTACACGGAAAACAATTCATTTCTGCGGGATCGTACCCCCACGTCACCTGCCATAGCCCCCAGGACCGCGAGATGTTAGTCGATGCGTAAAAAGCAATTCTTGCCGCGCCGTTTGCCTTCTCCACCGTACATTTAATGCAAACCAATGCTAGTTTCCCTTGGTCATGTTAAAAGTTAAGTGAAATTTTATGTGTATTGTGATTTGATTGTCGTAGAGAGATATTATTTTCCGATATTTAGATGTTCTTGTTGTTTTCTGTGTGGCTTAGGTCTTGGTGTATAACTTTATTCTTGTTATTATGACGAGAAGCTCATGAATGGATCTGTAACTTTGGACAATCTGACGTGGGGTAAATGACCTGTCGAAATACAACATAGCACCATTTTTATTTTTTGGATCATTTATACTTTTTTTCTGACACTGTATGGAAAACGTACGACTATCGTTGCGGACTTCCATACTATGATAAAAAAAAATCCAATTCCTAAAATAAAAGTGGTTCTAAGTTGTATTTCAACAGATCATTCACCCCACGTCAAATTGTCCAAAGTTACAGATCCACCCTGTATATGAATGTCTTAGAAATAAAGTATTTCAGTCCACACCAAAAAAATTTGGACGCTAGTTTATTTCAACAAAAAAGACTGAAAAACAATTTATCTTTAAATGCGTAAGAACTTCTACAAATCATTTCAAATTAATTCAAATCGAATGCACTCTTTGAACTAACGTTGGAACATAAGAAAAATTTCCTGTGCACATTTTGAACGTATATAAATCCGCTTGTTATACTCGGTACGATAAACATTGGATGAACAAAGAAATCTCGAATAACTAGTAACAAGTCCCACTTAATTTAACACTTTTATTCACTTCATTGGATCTACAAAGTGATACAACAACAATAAATTCTAAGAAATTTGAATGTTTCTGAACTCTACTATATTCTTCAAATTTATTGTATTATAAAATTGGCTTTAATACTTAAAACCTATCACATAAACATTTCTAATATAACATCTTAATCTGATAGCATATCATTTAAATTACATTTATTTTCAAAGGTTACATAAAATTATTAAGTATAATGTAGAAATTATACGAAAACTCTAGAATAACATTTGAATATAAAAATAAATCCACAAATAACGTTAACATATACCAGTATAATTAAATATGAATACGTTAGAAACCGTTTTATTCCACGAACATGAGAATTATTTTCGTAAGAGAATCTAAAAATCAAAAAGAGAATTTCTGATGCATAAAATGTTTCAAGAAAAATTTTACCAAAGTAATATTTTGAAGCGTAATTAAGCTTTTGAATCATGGAGGTCGATTCGAGAAGCAAGCGACTGAAAAAAATTCTTACAATTAAAATGGAGATTTGTTTGGTTCGTACCCAAAAGGAAAACGTATGATTTAATTTTCCACATGTGAACGATACTACGGCACTAATTGGGCGTGATTTCATGTTTTATTCGAAATGTGGATGTTGAAATTAATATTTTTCAAGCAAAATCCTTAATTAGTCCATTTTCGAAATTGAACCATATTAATTTGTAAAATATAACATATAATAAAATTACTCAACGCTGTTATCTAGCTTCAAACTTGAGACAAACAAAACACTAACTAATAACGAAATTCGATACCTATTAGGAAACTTTGGATTGTATTTATGATCTCAATTACTTTACTAAACACTCGCCTGCTGGTTGTTTACAACAATATTTTGTTACTAATTAACTGTGGGACCTCAATGTAGCTTAGAGATGGACTATCTGGATAGTATGCCTTCCAATCGGAAGATTGTGGGTTCAAACCTGGGCTTCTAAATATAATAGTTTTTTAGGAAGTCTCATATTGGGCTGAAATATTGAAAGTAAACATAGTAAGGACACCTACAAATCAGAACAAGGATATTTGAGGCCTACGTCTGCAGAGGACCTCTAGAAGATATTGAAGACACCATAATGATGACTAGCTGAAGTACGTAAAATCATCTGCTGCCACGCAGAAAGAAAAGTATATTTACCATAAAAAGATAAGACAATAATCAAAGTTACAAAGAGACCGCAATTCTTAATCTTTATACATAAAATATAATGAAAGAGTAACATTAATTGTAGTGTCTTTAAATATCAAATCATTGTTCAATAAAACCTCACCACGATTTTTAATTAAAACATTAAAGCTCTTTGCTTGTGACTAATCAAAAAAGTTAATTTAATAATCGTCGTTCTATCAAGATCTTTATTAGCATGAAATTAAAGTTTTTCTTTATGTTTGAGTCAGCCAAGCTTTACAAGAACTAAAACAATTTGAAAAGAACTTGAATTATTAATTAATGTAGACATAATTGTTAAAATCTCAGCTCTCTTTTTTAAATTTAGTACTTTAATTATAGGTACACTACCTAAAACATATTATATGTTTTAAATATGAGTTTTCTTACAGTAAACCAAAAAATAAACAAATTTTTACATAATATTACAAATGCCTATAGTAGGAAAGTGAACTACAATAATTGTAAAATGGAATTGTAACGAATATACAATGCTGCTACAATGATGATCACATTTTTTTATTTCTCTTGAAGAAGGAAATCACAGAGTGCTCGGGAAATAACGCCACAACTATCTAACACAAAATCATAAATTGAACTGATAAACAGGATAACAAATAGAATTTGTAATACACACGAATAATACTCGTTCCTTTACTTTATTACATTACTTTTTACGACTTCGTTAAATTCATAAACCCACAAACGCAAGTACCATATGCCTTTCATTTCAAAGGTATGAGGACCATTATTACATTACATGCCGGATTTCGACCTCCGACAAGAAAGTAATTGCCTAAATTATTTGTGTTATAGAATCGCTTTGAAGACAATTGTTCGCTCTAATTACGAATCGGAATCAAAGTTCATAACATCCATATGAGCGTGGCTGATTGTTCGACGTAAGTGCGTAAAGACTTTAACAACGACATCGGTTTCTTAGGAGTTCAGAGAATCTAAGTATTCATTTAGTTTTACAATGGCTTTTATTAGCACACACATTATAAAATCGTTGTGCATATAGCGAAACAAACATAGTATACATTTAAATTATTAGTTAAGTAGATGTTTGATATCATAATGACGAAATGATCCAAAAAATATATCCGTGCAATGGGTTTTTAGTCTCGCAAACTGTTAGAAGCTAGATCTCATTAAAGTCAAAAAGTACCCTAAAGTAGAGAGATTAGGATGAACTAATTAACAATTAATACAATTTTTGTATATCTGTTTTAAAGTGAAGAAAACAGTCTTCAATATAATCATGATAACTTCATAATGCCATAACGATTCACTCAAATTCAATCTAGAAATTATTATACTCACACTAATCACCATGTTTTAACCTCGCTGAGTAATAATATATTTCTCTAATTACATAGAACACGGCATGTTTTTTCGGAACACAGATTAGCCTGAGGGCAACATCGAATACTCGCCGTATTAGAGGCATCGAGCTTTGTACCTCGTTACGGCTTACAAGTACTTTGATTTACGTTTATAAAAATGAGATGATCTATTTTCAAAATGTGTAGGTATATCTTGTGGAACATTTACTTGGCTATCTAATTTTAATTAGTGATAAAGTTTTTTTTGATGACTTTCATAATTTCAGTCCAACAATTTTTTTTTTTTTTAATATTTTGATGAGCTCATTTGTTTTGCCTGAGTGCGTTCTTCTTATAGAATACTGAAGCCTGTCATGGTCTTGTTAAATTTAACCGATTTTTTTTTCTAAATTTTTAAAAGAAAAAAGTCATATCTTAAAATATACTTGAACAGTACTAGTAGGTCATTCATATATCGCACAATAGAAATCAAGTTAGCTCCTAGTGTCTAATGTTTGTAATGACCAGTTTTGTAGTCCTATAATAAATTTAAAAAAAAACAGTGTATCCTTTCAGACACCTAAGAAATTTTTGTGTCTAACTCAGGTATTTTACAGCCTTACCTATAAAAATCCCTGGAATTTTCCGTTTGAGTATCCAATACCTCGATATTAAGGTTAACAAAAGAACGCTGGAGTGCTGTTTGAGAATGAAGTCTTCATGTTCGAAGATTGATGAACCTTCGTTTTATTTGATAAGTCAAGGTTTCATGTTAAAAAAATGATTGTAAAACTGGAATTTGTTTTACTTTTTTCGGTTTCTTTTAGTGTAGTTAATAGAGATTTATACCAAGTTCCATAACATTGCAAAACCATTTACAAGTGAGAATTTAAAAATGAAGTATTTTGAATAGGTACTTTGATGTTAACGATATTATTTTTAGTGCTCGTACAAATCAAATACTTATTTTCAATGCCCGAGTAGTGAAAAAGTTATTTCTTTTAAGCAATTTATAAATATTTATTTCAATTCAAGACATTACATCGTAGCATTTAAGACTTACAAAAGCGTCCATTATATTCAAATAAAGATTAACCAGTAAACTAGTTCTATGCATTTTCATTAAACTAGAGCGAGAACGCCGCGAGAGTCTAATGCAGTTAACTCTAGCTGAAGACTTGACGCTTCACTAATCATAAACTATAGATTCAATGATAGAACTAATTTTTAATCTATTTAACACTAGCTGCCCCGCGCAACTTCGTCTGCATCGAAAAAAAAAAAATTTAGAGGTGAACTAGATGTTGGCCGATTCTACCGTCCATCGCGGATCGATCTGCACGTGTAAATGGGCCAATTGAAGAGAGGCCTAAATGGTCGTAGATATGTTTGACTTGCAGAAGTCTATTGGCGTTGGTCTACTTTAGATCAGGTGACTCGTTGAGCTATATAGCACAAAAAAAAAAATCTGATTATAAAAATAGAAACACGAGCCGCACCCCTCAATTCATTTCGACATTCAAATATGTCTTTGTAACTTTTAAATTATGTAAATAAATAGTTTTATGACTATCTATTTTTTTACAAAATCCATTTAAGACAAATAATAGAAATCGAATTAGATCTAGTTAAGAGTTTTATTTATAAACTAATCGGTCTCAAGCTTGCATCCAATTTTGTCGCGACACGACGCCACTTCAAATTTAATTTGAACTCAATTTGGTACGGAAATCCTTATCGCTTCTCGGGTAATAGTCGACCTACTATTGTTAATAATTGCTTACTTCTTATTCTGATTTGGTACGAACTGACGATTTGTATTTGGACGGATTGCAATTTGGATGCATTTAGATTTATGTCACGAATGAAGCCTTCGAGTTGTGTTTCGTTTTTCTTAGGTTTTTGAATTATTAGATCAACTTGAATTGGATCCGAATAGGATTTTTAAAAATTCCAAATTGCAGTAGTTTATTAAGACTTTAAGGTGTAGTATTCATTTCGCAGTTCAAATATATTTCTGTCATGTAGACGATTATATTAAAAAACTTGAAAGCTAAACTTTATCTATATGACTAAAGTTAACAATACCTACTGTTGAACAATACGCCTTTGAAGCGACTAAGTACTCAACTCGATCCCTAAGTAAATCAAAGTAATGAGTAACTCCGATAGTACAAAGACTGGACCAAGTTTAATTAATTTGCTTCGAGATACCTGCACGAACTTAATCTTGTGCACTCATGAGAAAAACTTAGTTCGTATTAAGTGGGTGTTTATGATATGGTGGAATTTTAAGCCGATTATGACAGTGGGTAGTGGCGTGCACGCTATGGAAACTCATAAGCAGTGCATACCCAAATCTATGTCATTAAACTATTACCATTACTACTTTGCATTTTCGTTTTTAATTGATGAGTTTGTTAGTTTCGTTGGTACGTTGTTTTTACTCTAAGCAGACAAATCTAATTGTTAGTTTTGAAGTAGAAGCCCTTAAAATTCAATTGTTCATGAAGACAATGAAACCTTATCAAATAAATGAACAAAAAGTAACCCTATATCTGAAATTCAATTACAAATTATAAAAGATACCCATAAACAAAGTATCGACCCTTTTTTAATCGTGTTCGTCACGTACCCATATGTAATGTTTATTTCAATTATATTAAGCTTACGGTTTTTACCAAGCAAAAAATTCAATTTGAAAGAAAATAACAGTCAATTTTTTCCATTTTACCTTCCTTAAACAAGACAATGTCTGTTATATTTGTTCAGTATTTCGTGTTGGGCACCTTCGCGATTTTCACATGTCCCCTGTAATCTCATAAAGCTTATTTTGTCCCCCCGGGCAGGTATTACGTTATGTGACGAGCTGCATGACCGCAGGTAGGGGAGATCTGTACCTAACCAAATAAACGGAGGTACGGAGGCTGGTATTTTGAATTTAACAATGAATTACTTTGAGCCCCTTTTCTTTGCTTTCCCGTGTTTGATGTTGAATTAATGGTCAGCTGCACAATGCTTAATGTTTAGTTTAATTCCAAAATTATATATTCCATTTAAAACCCATGTTTGTGCGAAGTTTAAATTGAATTCTTTTCTCGCTTTAAAAGAGTAAAGTCACGAAGAACTACACCTCGTTACACAATAACAAAGTCAGTTAAAAACAGTGAAATATCGTTACTAATTCGTTCAACTTTATTACCGTATAAGCTTTACCTTTTTTGCCTTTAATAGAATCCAATAGTAAAATAACTTTTACGATGTACCCTATAAAACGTACGTTTAATACATTAACAATCGCATTTCGATGAATCGAGGCGAACGTAAAAAATAATTCTTCTGAGGAGTTCAATGGGACCACTTCGAAATGAAAAATATGTACCGTGTTTGTACAAAAGAGGCTGGAGTACTGTCATTCTGGTAAAATGATGAGGTAAGATGGCGTCTACAGTGAGACTGAAGATATGGATCATAAGGGGAGGCTACTGAATTTTGGATGACTTTTTTGGGTTGGTGCGTTCATATTAATGGCGTCTTAACATGGATGAAGTACTCTGGGTATTTGTGGTCTTTTAAGTTTAGTAAAACTCTTTTGTGAAATCACAAGATATATCCATACACTTTTTGATTTTAAAATATACTTTTTGTTATTATGTTTAACTGACAAAAAAATTAAGTTATAAGTTTGATTTTATGTGTTACATTGTTCTAATATCTCCTTTAATATTGAAGAGTTAAGTAACAGGATTTGCGTTCTTATATATCGTCTTGAGTTGGAATTATTTATCACACAAGATCCGTTATAATGCTTAGTCATCTCTTTGACTTGATAATGTTAAATAATCCCTTTTGTGTGATAGCATGTTGATTTATGTATATGTAGCTTACGTTTCTAGTGTTACGTTGATAAACAATATTCAACATCACTTTGATGTTGTTAGTCTATCCCTTAATCTCATTGATCACAAGCAACATTGTTATGTATGGTGTGTTTTACTTTTACTTAGTGGAATATCATAAAATAATTTGTATTACTGTTAATATCTCCATTTCTTTATTCTTTATATTTAACTCTATGCACGTTCGTATTGTACCAACATAATTCAATTTTTTATTTGTGAACAAAAGTATACAAACAAAATACAAAATTATTTATTAAAAAGAAAGGTTTACAAAATATATATGTTTAACAATGGTCCCCGCACTAGGACAGGCCTGTATCGCGGGTACTGTTTTTATTACCTTAATCTTTTTCATTTCACACAACAAATACAATTAGGGTAAAAGCATGGTTAGCATAAAGAAATGAAACCTAGCATCCAAACTAGGCTGAGCCTGTATCTGGAACACTAGTTTTACACAATTAACACCTAAGGAACTGAGAAAATATTTTGACGGATGACTTGTGGTATATGAAAAGACTTTCTAAAATCACATATAAAAACAGCCAAGTACGTTGTTATTGAACTTTATCGAAACTAGTCGATAGGGAAAAACATTTTTTGTAGAAACAACAATGTGGGGAGACTATAAATCCTAAGTTTTTTCAGAGTGAATACGCCTTCGGCTATAATCCAGTGATCCTTATTTACAAGCAAAAGGCTTCCCAGGATAGAAGGTCTTACCCGGAACTCAGCCCCGAAGTTTGGCACAATTTCATCTGCTCATGAAAACCATTTTAACATTTAAATTATGATTTTCCGGTTTGAGATCGCCATTGTACTAACTTTACGGATAGAAACATTTAAGTGGTGTTCGTTTATTTAACAAATTTCGTTACTTTAAATGTTATTCTTAAATTTTTTGATGGAATAACTTCAAGATTTTTATAGAAAGAAAGTCATGGGCGTGATTTATAAAATGTACTGAACTGGCTACATAGATTTTTTTCGGTTATGGACGTGTGAAGATAGCTCTTTTATGTCTTCTTTATAAGTTCCACAATATTCTAGATCATGGTTTCCCAAACATGATTAAATCTAAACTAGGAGGATAGTTACATAAAACTACGAGACATAAACCTTAAGTGAGGATTTTAACATTTATGTTATACTCATAATTGTTAAAATCCAATACCGCACTACCTCTGAACACTAATACCAATATTCATCATCCTAAATAATTTCAATTTTTTTATCAAAGCATGTAATTAAACCAAATAATGTGCGTTAGACAGCTTACAACAAACATACAATATTACATCAAATGAAAAAACGTTGAGCACATTATGAAACGTGAAAAAAATTCCTCGTTCTAAATATATTTGACATTTTCCTTGAACGCGAAATTCCACTTTGGAAAAAAAAACACGAGCCCCTCGCACTCCGCCGGGAAACAGTGGCGACACCTGTAATTCACATCATTAATCAATTTGATTAGGCTCTCGAAAAAATGATAAAAGCAAAAGGCGAATCTCTCGATAACCGAGTCGAATTCTTTTTTCATCGAGCGAAAAGCCCTTCTCTGGGGAGGGAAATATCAGCATGTCATTTGTTTATATTGCAAAATTAATCCCGGGAGCCGACGTGACTGATGGACCGAGTCAAACGTTGCTTGCCAAACAAAGAAACACCGAGGTGTGTACTATAATCGATGTTCACTTAAACGACAGATGCTACAAACGGGTAGCATCAATCTACCTCTAGCCGGCCGAAGCGACTCCCCTCTCGAATTGTTATTCACGTTCCATTACCTCAATTTTTTTTGAGTCGAGGTGCCTGAAAAGGAACCCTTCTGCTTATTGTGTTTCATTCTTGAATGGCTGGAGGACCATCGTGAAATTTAATTTCTTTCATTTTCATTCTTCATCATCCTTTCTTTGCGATACGTTACACGGGTCACGTGTTTTACTGAAACTCGTGTTTTAAAGGGCTTCAGACAATTACTTAAGGGGTCTGAAGTTAGATAATGAAATTTAGGTATTGTGTGTAGCTGAATTAATTTGGTTGTTGTCTTTTTTGAAACTGATACTTTAATCATGACTGTGCTGTTTTCGTTTATTGACGACGCTATTGAAAATGAACAAAAAGATTTTGTATCTAAATAATAACAAACACAATAAAAAAGTTATCAAAATCAGTATAATCTTTTCAAGTATTTCAACATAAAAACATGGTTCATTTTAATTCATTTACTATTGATTAATGACCATATTCACCAATACCTTCACTATTACCTATTAAAACTTATGAGACGCAAGAATGGTCGTTTATTCTATTATGTAGTATACCACACGTACAACAGAACGTCGCGATGTGAACCGAACCGAAACCGTTCCGTGTCCGGTCACGTAACGTTTACCAATAATTCAATAACATCCAAACTCGAACCATTCACTTCGAATGCACAATGCGACTCACAGAATGTACACGTGACTTGATCTGGAAACTGAAGATTACTTTCTTATTTGCTTTTTAATATTTTACTGAATTTAGGGCCATTGATTACAGAATCTCATAGATACAGATCTAATGAAGGATATTGTCATCGGCTGAGTTCGTTGATGTTGTGGAATTGTAAGCCAAAATAAAGACTTTCATGTCTTTTCATGTTCAAATAAGCCTAAACACGATGGATCTACGACATTACGTTCTCAAGATAATTTGAAGGAATTTTAATTATTTAGTGTCCTAAACTCTGTGACAGAGTCAAGCTCCAAGCTTTCTTTCTCGGGTAGATATAGAAGCGGCAGACTTGACGGCCAAAAATTATTATTTTTTGTCACATCTGCAACATCTTTAGCCAGTACTGTAATTACAAAAAGTTTAAGTTGCGGGTCAACTAATAATTTATATTTGGTAAGTATTGTATGATTCCGTTTACACACGAAACCAAAAATCTATCTATCTTTAATTTATCAGCATCAAATCGCCGTTAACATAATAGTAAAATGTACAAGTTTGGACGTAGCGTCTTAGCTCAGCCAAACGGCTATTCCACGACACAATACAGCGGTTTGCGCAGCACTGCCGTGAACAATGCTTCATTATACGCTTAGCTCATTAACTAAATTAATGATTCTAAGGGAAGGGGTTTTCGGCACGCGCAGCGTTGATGGCCCCATCACAGAATAACTGGAAACTAGACAGAAATATAAATTTAAACAAATCTGTTTTAATCACAGACAAATACCAATATTAATCAAAAGTTGCAGAAAGTAACGTAAAATATGTTAAATATCGATCTAATATATGCACTGTATCGGGTTAAATAGTGTCTACAAATAAATTATCTACGTTTAATATCGTATTATATAAAACGTGTAAAAAGTTCGGGTATTTTCGGGTATTTGCCCACCTCTCACTCCCACCACTGTAACTCCTGTGTAGCCAGGATCCACAGCGGCGACCATTGTAATGACTCTGAGCAGTGAAGCCCAGGAACCCGAGGGAAAGCTAACTTGTCTTGGACCCCGCAACGAATTTAATCAGAAGATAATAGAAGGAGTAGGAAAAAATAAAGGTAGTGTAAAGAGTTCAGATTCAAAAAGTTTTATCTTGAGTGACAGAGAATCCATGTTCTCCTCTTTTGATGCACAATTTCTATAATATACCACGCGGTCACCAAGCCTTTGACATTAAAACTACCAATTTTCACCTACAATCTACTTACCAATGTTTGATACTAATATCAATCAAAAGATATTAAATGTGAGATGCTATTTAGTGCCAGTATCAAAAGATATGCCACATTTATAAGATTGTCTTCTGTATAGTATATTATCCTGTGGCCCCATCATATTGATGGCAGTCAAATGTTGTGACAATGTTATTTCATCTTTGTCTTCGCTTTCGACGAAAACCGGTAATATTACATTTTATTAGGTCATTAAAATTTGTCTTCACGCCTTATTCAATTCAATTTTAAAGCTAGAGTTTTAATAATTGCAGTTTTAATCGTAGAAAAGTAAAACGTAAATTTAGATGTTGGCACAGTATTCACATGTTTTATTAATAATATCTACTATTTCGCAATAAGACAGTAATAAGTCATTTAGACAATTTACAGCAGTTCTCTTGCAGTAAATTTCCGGAATATGACATCTATTACTGCCAACTGCTGGGCTCAAAACCCCTCAGTAGAGGGATCAGGTTTAGTCCACCACGCTTGGCCAATTCGGATTGGGAACTTCACACATCTTCGAAAGGGGTTTTTTCTTCATCGTTTTTAACCAGCGGTGTTGTGAAAAATTTTCGAATTGAGATTGAGCAACCGCAGGTTGGAAAACAAGCACTGTATGACAAAAATCACTTAGCTATAAAGCTTTTACATTCTTCGTAACCACAGAATAAGACGGAATTCCAAAGAAGGGGTTACACTCGAAAGACACGTCGACGAAAACCGAAAGACGTTTAAACTTTAGTTTGTGTGGTGCCATTTTTTTCCAAAATCTGACTTTTGTAGTTATGTTTGAAACATGTATCTTTCATAAACAAGAATTCACGATATGTTGTCCGTGTTTCAAATTTCTTTTCAAAGTTAAAACCTTTTCGATGACTCTTTTTTTCATTCTTTGGAATATAGAAATTATAGTGTTTTTGCTTTCTATAAACAACTATTCCTTGTGTCCTACGTCTCCGTCTCGTCTTTCCATTGTAACCGTACCTATACGTGACGCCTCGAACGTCCCACACGACTTTTATGAAGAACATTATTGTTCAGAAAACTCACGACTAAGTTTTGTTTGTGCGTTTAATATTCCCTTTGGGAATTTATATACAAAGTTAGCAGCTGTTCCTAAATACTTTGTTATTATGTAATTGCATTTATTTACTGATTTATTTCGCTTAACGCAGAATAGTAGATTTTAATAAGTGAATTCCGTGCCAACAGCTAAATTAACGGGACATGGAAATGAGAGTTTGATAACTTCGATATTTAAAAGCTTTGTAACTTTAACTACAATAAAAGTTTTGAATTTATGACTCACTTAGCCTTTGTTGGTTATTAAAAATATTGTTTTATGTGAAATGGAATATTTTTTACTTTAAAAAAACTTGAGAGGTCACGGGACATCCGGATACAACGAATTTCCTTTCGATTAAAACATTTAAAACGTATCTCATAAAAATTATTTCCTTACGTAACGCGCGATCAAGAACGTGTTTTAAAAAAATTTGATCACAGCACCATCTAGCGATAGTCATCTAAAACAAAAAAGTGTCGTGACAACTTTTCGTAAGAATTTTTCCGTCTAGCCTCCTTTCACAACGTGCGATAAGGAGCTTCGTTCCAAAAGGTGTTTACCAACACTATATATATTTTTTTCTCTACTAATATCTATATTAAGACCAGTAATTACCAAAATCACCAACTACTCGTCAGTCGTCAAGATAAATGTTCATGCCACTACTCAATAATACCACCTTTAAAAACCATCGCAATCGGTTCACCCTTACAATCGAATTCAATAACTCCTTCGACTTTCAGCAACAAAACTGTACCGTCATACTTCATATTAAATTGAATGAGAAGTTTGGACGCCTGTACCGCACAGGCCTGTGTGAAAACTATTAATAGTGTTAAAAGTACTGTAAAATTTGATGCAACGCTCCGAACAACTACTAAACGAATTTAACAAGTTTACAGGCATGTTATGACCCTTTGTAGAGTCGAGCTTAGAGAGTCATGATTACATAATTTTATGGATTAGTATGTGGATTGATTTGATTGATCTTATAGCAGTATTTTTACTTCGGGATGGATGACGGGGAGACGTAAGCCTTGGCGTAGAACAGCTAAGCTAAGCTAACTAAAATCTAAAGTGTAAACCTTAATTTTTAGTTGTATAAATTCAGCTGAATACTTAAAAGAGAAATACTTGAATACTTCTCTACTAAACCCGAGTGTATCTCCAAACACACCTCAGCAGTCTTAATAAGGCAGTTTATATTAACTCAACAAAATGCTACGTCAGCACCCCGCAGCTCTGCTACTGCAACTGTTGCTAATTGCATAATAATTTAACAACGTCTTGGTTTTAAAATATACATTGGATTACATAGATACCTTACTTAAAATCTTACGGTAAGTTTCGAACAAAATTATGACAATTTCTATTTAAGGTTTTTGCGAAAAAAATACTGTTTTAGTACACTAAAATATATGGAAATACGTTCGAAATGAAACAAGGAAAAGAACTCGAAAAATACATTTTACAAGACTTCATTTCTGTTTCACTTACCAAGTATTACACAAGTGTGATATATATTCCGGGGGAGCTCAAACATCGCATTAGCATTCAGACTCACCTGTATACGGTTAAGTTAAAAATCGTGTACCACTCGCTCGTCCCATGTGGACGCGATCGGGCAAAATGGGAAGCTCACGGAACCATCTTTTGTGTAAAATGAATGCATTTTCAGAGTGTTCGACGATCGCACCTACCTTTATCACTGTGCAGTTTCAAATGTTAAAAACCTGTGGTTCGACGTGTTGAAAACTCGTGTTCACGCCACGTTACCTTCCAAAGCTTTATGAAATGGTGACGAGAGATTCTTTTTTCGAATCCAACGCGAACGTCTCTCGCGCTTGGCAAAGCATTCACATTGAAAACAGAAAATATCGTTAAAATTATTTTTCATTATACCTACATGGTAACGCGAAAGTGTGGTGAGATATTTTGTTCGTTTCGATACGGTGACGATGTAAAGATATTATCGAATGATCGCAGCCAGATTGTTGGTTACGGTAACACATCAAATTTTCTATTTGATCGATTCTAATCGTGTCGCGGATCGCTGCGACACAGAGTGCGCCGCCCGTAGCGCACGACACAAAATTAGTTTACGATTCCTCCGCCCGGTTCACTCCGATCTAAAATTCCGAAATCCCTTTCCAATTTCGAGGATAATTCTTGAGAATTCGACGTCGAATTGACGTTATACGATTCGAAATACCGAGTCGTGAAATGTCGCGGTGAACTTTTAGAATTGCCGACATAGAATGTGTTTGAACCGGTTCGGGAATAAAGGAATCTTATCCGACTTGTCCTTGCCAGATTGTTCAGTTAATTTAACTTTCAACTTAAGACAATATTTAATTAACTGGAGGAACAATTTCTTGAATGTTTTAAGAGTTATGAATAATGCGCACATATGAACATTATAAATATTTTTCAAATGAAAAGGTAATTTCTATTGCGCTGCTACTACATCCACTTTTTGTCTCATAAGCTATTTCTTCGTTTAATAAATTATACAATTTTTATACAGTTAATCACTCCTTAAATATAAAATTTTTAACGATGTTCTAAGCATCCTTACACAGTCACCGAATTACAAAATCAATTTCAACTCAGGCGTCCCTCAAGACACTAAAACACAATATGAACCTACCTTTACTCATCCCACAAATGCAGCTAAATATACAGACTAATATAAATTAAGAAAGCTATTTTCAGCTATAAAGGACTGTTTGAGTGGCTTATAAACGTTTTGCATTAGTTGGTTGAACAATCGTCAAAGTAGTGGAAAATCAAATATTGAAGCGAGAGAGAGCGCATCGTACATTCTACAAACAGACAGCGATTAGTCGAAAATTGAGCTGAAAATTATTAAGTGTTTTAAATGGACGTCAATGGCTTTTGGTTAGTTTTGTATTTGTACGGTTTAGGTAATAAGTACGTTTGAGTTGTTAATTGAATTTTCACAGATAGGTTTTTGATGCAGCTGTTTCTTGTATGACGTGATGCTAAGTGAAAAGTGTAACAGATCTTTAACAAAATCAGCACAAATTATTTTCCTTGTTAAAAGCTGTCAATTGAAACATTTTTAGTTGTCAAATAGCTAGAGGTTGTAATTCTACGTTTTTTTAATTATTGTCTCATATAACTAGTACGGACAAGATAGCTCTCAGTTTTAGATTCGAATACAAAATAATACACAACCAAACAAAAATTAACCAGCAAAAGAACCCAGCCAAATAAAAATGACACTCGCACTACGAAGATAAGTTAATGTGTTGTTCTTATTGTCGTTTACGAAACTTTCTGATGACCTTTGAGGTAGCAGAGGAGGCGGGCAGGGTCCCTGTAATTAAGGTCTCGATGCGTCAACTTTCCCGTGATGTGGGTTCAAAGTAACGAAAACTCCGCACACCTAAACACACTGAGTTGGTCCTCTGTGCGGTTGCGTAGAATCATCCTGTAATTGACTAGTAGTACTAACGGTATTTAAACTACTACTTTAGATGGTTGTGATGTGATTTTAGGCGTTGCGGTTGTTTTTTTAAGGTAAACGACAAGCTCTTTAAAGATATGAAAATTGTACACGTGTCTACGACCATGATAATAATAATCTGGCAATTAATGTATGATATATTGAAGTCGTGGTGGCCGAGTGGTCGAAGCGCGTCCTTCCGAACGGGAGGTCGCGGGTTCTAATCTCCTCTCTTAATCTAAATGTGAAAAAGATTTATGTGCAATTTTTCACAACACCACTGGCTAAAAACGGTGAAGGAAAACATCGTGAGAAAACTTGCATGTCGGAAAAGGGTTCTAAAAATCCTTTGAAGATATGTGAAGTCCCCAATCCGCACTGGACAAGCGTGGTGGACTATGCCTAATCCCTCTTCGGAGGAGACCTGAGCCCAACAGTGGGCAGTAATGGGTAGGTACAGGATACAGGATATTGACAGAAGCCGGCGTTACCGTGTAGGTACTTTACTGTCTAATTTTCAATTACTTCAAAAATAAGATACACGTTATTCAAGGTAAAATTTAATTTAAATCATAACTTTCGCAAATTGCGCAATTAAATGATAAAACATCACCAAAATTTCCCGGTTCACCTTACGCAGCGACCTCGGGAATTTAACATCAAAAACCACGGGTCTTTAATGCCGTAAAAATTCACAGTTCACCGCAAGATCTTTATCTAAAACAATTTCCCCTGGTTAAAGCGGTGGAGGGAAAAATATTGAAATATCCACGATTTTGCCTAAGGCTTTAAAAGCTAACGCATTGGACTGCATCACAATTTTACAGTGTGAAATCGTATTGCAAAGTACTGTGTCGCGATCGCTAAATTTTTATGGCACGCTGAGCGGAAAGATTGTTCGAATGTCGACAATGTAACGTACGAGTCGGATGCATTCAGCTCGCAACACTGGATCTAGCATTGTTAGTTTTTTTACGTTTAATATTTTTATAGTTGACGCGCTTGGGATGGTGGATGATTACTCGATATGCTTTCCAATACCTAAGATTACATAAGGTTAGGTACAATACTTTTCGTAAGTTAGTTTTGTTAAGCTATTGAGTTAAACACAGAAATGATTGGAATTATAGTTTTTCAAACGACTGCTCAGATTTTGCTGTTAATACGAGTCGTCCTTAATAATTATCATACCGAGCAATACTAGATATGCAAAAGCAACAGGATCAACTGAGTTTCTTGTAACTTTTTCGTTTGAAAAAAGATGATAAGAAAACAGAAGATTTGTCACTGTTATTACTGTTTCTAAAACTACGATAACTAATGAGACATGAAACACTATTGCATAGAAAACATAGTGAGAAAACCTGCACATTGTAAAAGAATAACCCTTCGAAGATAATGTGTAGTATGCAACTTAGGTAAGCGTGATCTTGATCCCTCCACTAAGGAGACCAGTGTCCAACAGTGAGCAATAACAGATCTACTATTTACTTACTTAATAATTATGAATCTATTACTGTAAATAGAAATGAAAAATAAGTGTAAATGTAAACACATATTGACATATTAATTGTATTTATCGCGAAACCGGGCGCAGTCTGAAACTCGTTTTTTATTTAACTATATGAAAAGTAAATTAAATATTGCAGGCGAGCTCTACATAAATAATGGAAACAGTGAATTTTCACTGCGTAATTCAATAGTTCGTTTTCCTCGTGCAGTAATAAATGTATCATTGGAGCTTTCATCAGTAAAACGAGTTTCAAATTGGTTTATTTTTTTAAAGCTTCAATTTCATTTTAAAAAGTAGATTATGAGATTCTAAAATAAATAGGTACTTATCTTAAATGCCGAGAAAATTATTTAAAATGAACTTGATATGTTTTGGTAAAATTAAAAAACATTTTTATAATTGTGTCTGGTTTTACAATTTAAACTTCAGATTAAGTCAGTTTCTACATTTTTATTTAAAAAAAAAAACGAAGTACTACATTTAACACAAAAATAGGTACAACAAATAATCACCAAAAAAAAAAAAGTAGTTAATCGTAAAAATTTAATTATTCTTAATTAACGCAGGGAAGCACCTATTTTCCTTTTTCATATTCCCCATAATGGTCTCAAAAAGGTCTTTTGAAGTTCCCTTTCAGTTAATTACCTTCCCGTGGAGACGTGGCAACAGGAATGAAACATTTTTTCTGCCCCGCGGGGGTCCTATTGATCTGAACACGACCACCTGTAAATTGAGAACTTCTATCCCATTTGAATCGGGAAATTAAATTTAATCGGGATCCAACGAAATTCGACATTCAATTTCGGATATCGATAATCTGACTTATTATCGATAAATTAGCAACGGAAGCGATTTGTGTGGCATATGATATTGTTACTCGTTCGTTGATATTTGGTTTTGCTTGTCGGGTTGTACGTAAGTAGATTTTTTTGATTACTAAAAAAACTACTTCTTAACAATCAGTCAAGCACCATGTTCCATATATAAAATAATTATTCTAAAGCTGCAAGGTGTCAGGATATTGGTAACCTTGTACCGGGTAATCTACTGAACCGATTTCGATTTTAGCAATATTATTTGAAAGATTATTTAATAAAGCTAAAATTAGGCAAAAATTGCGTTCCTTTATGACAAAGTTGCGCATTTGAGCTAGTCTTATAAAAGTGCTGAAGGCCGTCGCGACTAGCCGTGAATTTTTCCTCACAATTAAATATTTTCTTTTCTACGTATGCGTGTTTCCGGTACACATAACGTGGGGGAAACAAGCTGGGGGCTGTTGAACGTGTAATATGGAACATTTATTTATTATTATTGCATTTGTTTTTGGCTGTAAGCTGCCTATTTTCTTTGATAGGTTGGCGGTGACGTTTTTGTTTGAATGATGCTGTATTCGACAATTTTTGGTGAAGTACAAAAAATGCTAGGTATTTTCTGTGCGCTGGTAAATAAGCTATCTGCCAGTGGTAGTTCAGAAAAAATCGTACCGCCTGTTTCAGAGATAATAACACAAACAGACAGACAAATATTGTAAAATTTGTACTGGTATATGTATTAAGTAAAAACCAGTTATATTGATACAAACAGAAACAACAAATTTATTTACTGTTATAAATTACACCATGAATTTGTTATCTTTCATAAAATATACACAGCGTAATACATAAAGTAGATCCACTTCACATAGCAATACTTACAATGCTGTCAGAAATAGATATTGTTGAAACAGAATAAGATATTAGTAAAGATCAAAGACTTATTTGCATCGAACAAGGGGATATCACAGATAGCCCTCTCGGGAGTCTCGCGTATCTCACTCAAATGAATATGTATTATTTATAACAAAGCTTACGTGGATTTAGAATGTGTTTGTGATTTTATATAAAGTATTAACTTTGTCTAGGTTCGGAATAACGTCTGGCTTAAAGTTTGAAATGAAGCTCTTTTGATAATCCAAGTTGAGGTACGGTACATAAATAAAACAGTTAGTCAAGCTTATATAGAACATATGAAAAATAGGTTTTTATATTTATAAACAATATATTTATATATAAACTCGGTGATCAACACTTTTGAATAAAAACTTCAAAATAACGAGTTTTAACAGTTTATTGCTTTTACATCAAGAGGTCCGTTCGCCTCGACAATTTAGACACGAATGAATAATAACAGCGGCCAACGCCTGTATTTATAGCGTGTCTCCACTTCCAACTACTCGCACGGTGAATAGGTTGGTTTCCCTTGTTATCACCCCGTCATATATGTATGCTAAAAGGAATAGATCACTCTTAAATATACTACATAATATGGTGTTGAGAAACCACAAAAAATCAGTCGAAGTGAAGAGCCGAAACAACACTTTATTCGATCAATTCCGAATCCCATATAGATTGCTGATCCCCAAAATAGTTCAAAGGGATTTTCTCCATAAAGATTGGGCAGAACCAAACATGACGCACAAATCTAATCGAAATTATTACATCGTGGGCCGCAAACGTCTTGACGACACCTTCACTTGTTGACTCTCCATGACGTCAAACAATGCGATGACCTCGCCCATGACGTACTCTGAACATCAAACAAAGTTCCTATACGGAATTACAATGGCTTTATAAGAGAAATTAAGAGCTTTCTTTGAAATTTCTTACGCTTCCTATACCTTTGAGTGGTTAAATTAATCTTCGTAAATCAAATTTCGCTTTTAGCGTTTTTACGATTTTCACTCAAGCCTTCTGTAATGACACTACTTACAGTATTATGTTTGGATCTCGCTAAATGAAAGAACTGTACTGTAACAACCCATTACTGCACACTGCTGAGCTCAGGTCTCCTCCGAAGAGCGGTTAGGCATAGTCCACCACTTGCCTAATGCGGATTGGGGACTTCACATATCTTCAAAGGATTTTTAGAACCCTTTTCCGATATGCAGGTTTACTCACGATGTTTTCCTTTACCGTTTTAGAAAAAAAAGAAAGAACAGAACACTAAAACGAGAAAAAGAAAGAACACTAAAATGTATTCATCTTCCTCTGATACCTAAGTAGAATCCATTTCCCACTTTATAATGCTTGATCCAAAACATTTGCGCTCCAGCAATTGGTAAATAACATTCGGAAATTCCACAGATGGTTTATACAGAAACAAATACCGAGCATAAAATATACTCCAAATTACAAGCTTCGGGCTCAGCTGGCTATAACAAAACTGTAGTGTACAGCCACTGTTTTGAGTATACACCGCGCATAACAATTTGCCTTTCTGGGTGTTTATTATGCGTGAGATACCATGTTTGCGTTAACGATACCAATTAACATAAAATCACACCGCTTTAACAACAACCTCATTTCAGCATTACCGCTTTTGGTTATTGAAAAAATAAACCATTGTACGGCAATTCAGAATGTTGGCTTAGCAAGAATACAGTTGAATCTGTCTTCATTGATTTCAAAAATAGATTGATTAAATTTAGAAAGCTTCCCCAAAATGACATCAATTATTATACATTCCTTACTAATGCTTAAATTTACATAATGTACCACCCCATACCTACACAATTATTAATACAATTACAATTACAAATATTTAGGTACAGTCATGTTCCATTATGAATTAGGTGGTGTGACTAATCTTTTATTGATTCGAATAGTTTAAGGCCCCCTGGGCGCATAGGGTGTTTTCAATTAGCGGGATGGCGTACAGCCAAAACAACGCACCTAAAATTACATATTCTAACATTAGTCCCTTTCATATGTGCACGAAATGTGTTGGAATGTGCCACGGGAGTAACAAACGATCCCTATTCGGAGGCATTTCTCGAAAGATGTTTGGAATAGTGCTCTTTAAGAACGAACTATGATGTTTCAGATGTTGAATAATATAACATTTAAGGCATTTAAATGACCGTTGTACATTTATGATGTCAACTTAAAGCATGTAGGGATGTTTTGGAAAGGATTACAAATCCTTTAAAAATGTGAAGTTCTCAAATCATCAGCAGATACGCCTGATAATATCGGTTTATTTTACCGAGAAACCTGAGCCTAACTGTGAATAGTATAGGATGTTACAGACAGATACAAGCACTTAATGAATGATAAGCTATGTTCAATCAAGTTCAAGAATATACTCAAAGAAAGGAAGTATAAATATATATTATTATGTTTAATTTTTCCACACCACAACATGAATAGTTTACGATGTCATAAAAACTGTTCAAAACTAAATAAATGTAACTTTATCAAACCTTGTAAAAGCTACTGAACATTCCCAAAAGTTAAAACCTACTTTAGAAGTACTAATCTCAAATTACTTCGAAGCAAAGCGTTAGACAATGCTTCTGTAGATAGCAGAGATGTATCAAAAACGGTCGCTATCATCAATCATTTTCGCTATTCGATCACCTAAAATACGCCTCGTGTATCGTCTGCTGAGCTAACAGATTGTTTTTGTTACCTACAGCCTGTTTCCAAGAATATTTTAAGACGATGTTTGAGGCAACGTGTAATAATCTTTCATGTTTTATCTTAATGTAATGGGTAATTGAGACACATTTTCACGTTCATAAAGTTTAATATTTAAATGTCTTTGAATGAAGAAATGTTTTCGTTTTAAAACATTATTCAAGTATTATTTATATCGGATTATGTGCGAGTATGAAGCAGTATTCATTATATTCCATGTAGAATGTATCTTGACCTATGTCCTGACTGGTACGCTTTAAAACATATATTATTATGAGAGAGACTGAAAAGAGTTGTATACTAGAAGTTTTGGCCCCTGATATTAGAGGAATCCATAAGTCATATGCATCTAAGATGCAACAAAAAAAAACTTGAGAGGTGTCATGGAACACTCGAATAGAACGAAGTTCCTTTCGATTAAAATATATCTTTTTTTTTTCCTATAGTAACGCGCGATAAGGAACGTGTTTTAAAAGATTTGGATCACAGCACCATCTAGCGATAATCATCTAAAACAAAAAAGTGTCGTGACAAAAAAGTGTCGTGACAACTTTTCGTAAGATTTTTTTCCGTCTAGCTCCCTTTCACAACGCGCGATAAGGAACTTCGTTCCAATAATATACAGGTGCAGAAAAATTTTCACTTCACCGAAACCATCTTCAACAACCTAACTGTCAAGTAATCATAATACAGGCATAATATCATTAGGTTACTCTACGTCTACCGTCAAATGACTACCACTTCAACAATCAGAACGTAAAAAAACCATACAATATTTTTTTAATCTAATTTTCTTTCATATTCAATTTTACCACGTACTTCAACACAATGAAAGTATTCCTTTAGTCAAGCGAATCAAACATTCTCATAGCAGTTCATGCGAGTTCATACAGCGTTAATATAGCATACAAGCTCATATATACAATTTACATTATATTAAACATACTAGCTTTTGCCCGCGACTTCGTTTCGTCCCGTCTAGATTATTATCAAAATTGCCTATGTGTTATTCTGATGTATAAGCTATATTGTGGTAAAGTTTCATTCAAATCCATTCAGTAATTTTTACGTGAAAGAGTAACAAACATCCATACATCCATACTTACAAACTTTCGCCTTTATAATAGTACTAGATGACCCTCGCAACTTCGTCTGCGTCACAAAGGGGTTCAAACAGTACTCGCAATGCCGTCGAGTTATTATTTTCGCGGCTCGCTGTGCCTCACATATTCATTGCGTTTTATACTCGTAATAACTTCTAAACGAAAAGTCTGATTGGAATAAAACAAAAAGTAATTAAATTCTACATTAATACTCTTGATAACAAAATTCTTAATTTGGATAAGGGTTAATATAACGATACTCATTTAACGTTAAATTCAATCTCGGAACGAAATATTAAATTTTAAAAACATAAAAGTGGTTATTGTGGCTAAACTATGATAGTTAGATATATACTGTCGCGGACTTTTTTGTTTGTCTTCAAACGACCTAAAAACCCGTAGTACATCATTTTGTTCTATTGTCAATAGTTTTTGCAGCGTACGCATAAATAGGTTTTAGATTTTTCACCTTTTGTTACATATTCGATATTTTCATGCGGATCCCTATTTTTTTTGAAAATAAAATATAGCCTATAACCTTCCTCGATAAATGGACTTTCCAACAGTGAAATAATTTTTGAAATCGGACCAGTAGATCCTGAGATTAGCGCGTTCAAACAAACAAACAAACAAACAAACAAACTCTTCAGCTTTATAATATTAGTATAGATTATGATTATGATTGGAGCGATATATGGATCACAATAGGAGCACTATTATCATAGTCTAGGAGGTGTCAAGCGAGAAACTTCACTTGTTTTATCTTCTTTTAAAAAGTGTTCAAGAATTTCATTCTGGTTTCTATTAGTTGAATGGTTGTAAAAATTTTTTTCTGATTTGATTGCTTGTAATATTTTTGCTGTGTGATGTGTGGTGATAGGTTGAGTATGAGTAATATGTCATTTAGTGAAAAAAATATGGGTATTAGTTAAAACTTCACGAACGTTTACAAAACATTAAGAAAGTATTTAAGATATTAATTTATAAATAGAATTTTATAACATAATTTTTTCTATCAGTAATAAACACTTGTAACTTTGTTCGTTAATAAGATAGGTGAATGTCACCGTGAGATGTATCTTATACTATAAACATTGAACTTGTAATAGGATACTCTTAACTAGAACACTTATTTACAACTGTTGAATATACAAGAAGTCAAACTCCACATAAAGCTTAACGAACAGTTAATAAGTATTTTTTGCAGTACTGTACCAACCCATTACTGCCCACTGTTGGGCTCAGGTCTCCTCAGAAGAGGGATTAGGCATAGTCCATCACGCTTGCCTAGTGCCGATTGGGGACTTCACATATCTTCAAAGGATTTTTAGAACCCTTTTCCGACATACAGGTTTCCTCACGATGTTTTCCTTCACTGTTTTTAGCCAGTGGTGTTGTGAAAAATTGCACATAAATCATTTTCACATTTAGATTTAGAGGTACAAGCCGGCCGGATTTGAACCCGCGACCTCCCATTCGGAAGGAAGCGTTTCGACCACTCGGCCACCACGACTTCACAGAACAAAACATTAAAAATACCGCATGCTGGTGCCAACTTTTATTTATCCATGCGAGTCAACCTGCCACCTGATTGTAAGTCTACTGCTCATGGACCTCTGCAATGTTAGGAATACCGCTGGGCCGCTACTTTTAAGGACTTTATAAAATGTTTCAAAACTAAACCCGAGGTAGACTTGACTTCTGTTAAAATGACTCTATGGTCTATAGAACGTAATTAATGCTGTCTACTCGTTGAGTTAGAACATAAAGTTAGTTTTATATAGGCGTCTTGGTCGATCTCGACGTGGTTTATTGGGTTACTTCCCAAATAAGTCGCAGTTCAAGTTGAATCGAATTTGGATATGTAAACTTCTAAATTTAGTCAACTAGACTCAGTAAGTAATCGAAAAAATAAATGCACATCGGCCTTTGATAAGAGAGCATCTATTACTATTACAATGAACTTTTTCCGTAATACCAATTTTATGAAAAATGATGTCATTCGATGTGAAAATAGACGATTACGATAAACGACGCGTCCTGTAATAGACCCACAGTTCCTAGTTTCAGTTTTAAAATGCTATCTTTGTCGCACACTAGATGATCACTGAAATAAACTGAAGTTTATTTATGTTCAGAATAAATGAATTTTGATTTGATTTGATTTGATTTGAAGTATATTTTAAAACCTGAACGAAACTAAAAAATATTACGTACATATAAATGTTAATGCTTATAGTAATTTACGTAATTAATCTATGTTATTACTCGCTTAATGTCTGCCATTTTTATTTTCCATTAATTTTTACGACAATCAGTTATTAACGAATGCAGAAACTATAAGTAATATCATGTAATATAAAAGTCCTTTGAAGTCAGGGAAAGACGGACGATAATCTGTAAACACAGGTCTCATTCATATTTAATTATGTTTATAAGTAGTCATATTGCGTTACAAGTGTGAGGAAGTCTAATAAAGTCCAGAAGAAGAATTTATGTTCATCATATTCGTAATAATATTTTACCGGGTCATCAATTTTTGTTTTTCTTCACATCGGTGGCTAAAACGGTGCAGTAATCTATGAAAATACATTACTACATATTTTAATTTAAAACAAAGTTCTGTCTGTCTCTATGAATGCTTGAAATGAAATACTTTATTTTCAACATTGATGACGTACTCATTCTTGTTGACGTCAAAAGTTACCACCAGTTCGAACACAAAAAATAATAATTATAGCCACCGTCCTGAGAAGAGCTGGCAAGAAACTCAGCGGGAATGTCTTTTTTTGTACAATGACCATTTTTTTTTTAATATTTGTACAGTATTACACAAAATTACATTAAATATACAAAAAAAACGATTACGATAATGAAATGACCTTGGCGAGCAACTCATTCCCACTTTGTGCAATCGTCCAAGTAATCATTGACCTTATAGTACGCTTTCTTACACAGACGTTCTTTAATAGTTTTCTTAAACCTTATATATAGGTAGGTTTTGAACATACAAGCTTACCAGTAACTCAACTTCAACAGTTGTATTCTTTCACTGGTATCAATCAATTTCAAACTGTTCAAGATTCTATAAGCATTGTCATCTTGAACAAGTGAATATTGTTACGACAGGATATTTAAAACTCTCAGAACTGTCTTTTAGGAACACGTCATCTGTTCTTCAAGATAAGAATTTACTTACACCAAAGTTTTAGAGTTCAATATCGCGTGCACGAACAATATCGTATGGGAATCGACCCGTTTAATCTTCATATATGCCTCGAAGACTAGATCTGCGGTACCGGCGCTACCGTAATCTAGAAGAGACACGAATGCCACCATTTGCATTTTATTGCTAAAGTTTCTGGCCTCAGAACGCCTATTTTTATGGTAAACTTATTCAAATGCACGGCGTTGTCATAAATTGGATAAAGGGGTGTCCTGGCACGGCGGGCACACGAAAGTTTGTGAATATCGAACGCACTGGTCGTGTTTCTGTCATCTTCTTAACCATATTGCTCTGATCAGTGCTGAAGTTACTTCTGTTTTGGTTTGGTTTGGTAAATGCACGTTAGTAGATGACTGATTTTTTTGCTGCCAAGTAAATTGTCTATCGTCGTTTTTATTATAGCTCTGGAATAGAGTAGGCATTTTTTTAAAATAAATATTTATTTTCCTAGTATAATAAATTCACCCAGACCAGATTACGGCTACACCCTACATAGTACAACGTTGCTTAATTTCAAAATACACGGCAAGCTTCCACGACGATCGAGAACCCTCACAGGCTTAAGGGTAATGAAAAAACAATCACAAAACTTTTTTAATTAAAACCATACCAAGTTAGGGGACAGGTGAGTTTCAGCCATCATAAAAATCCTATATTTCTCTTGAAAAGAAACTTCCGCACTCATAACCTTCCGATACTTACCCACAACCTCCTTGATTCCATTCAATGAGCGAATAAAAAAACAAACTTCCTTGTTCTATCTAAACAAAGAAAAATAACCGAACAAAATACGTACAAGTTGTAAGGCGCTTTGATTTTAGGAGGATAATAAGTTAATGTCGACTTTATATTTCGCCGTGAGGAATTTTAAGATCTTTTCCAAAGCGGCTTTCATAAAATAAATGTCTGTTGTTCTGCACGATCACAACAAATGGAAAAAAAAACGTCAAGGAATGTACTTAATGTTTAAAAAAATTCCATTATGAGGACGATGGCTTTGTATAGCTATAGAGTATAATGGGAGGAAAATCTCTCGGTACTCTCTCAATGAAAATCAATTTCGTTCAGTTGGGAAAATTCATTTATCGGCCACCTGCGCACCACATCTCGATCCAACGTTGGGGCACAATAGGGATCAGAGGTATAATCTCAAAGAAGGTGCTTTTAAAAACGACTTGTCAAGGATTGTATTGGCCGAGCGAGTGACTTCCTCTTGTGTGCATTGTCAAATCATTCAGATTGTGTTTTGTATTTAGATAAGTTTTTGTGCCGAAGTAGTGGACAGTGATTAGTTTTATACAATTGGTCATTGACATCTTAAATGCGACGATGTCACTTTTTACTCAACGTAACGATCCTTGGTAACAACGCTTGCAACATTACTGAAGATAGGGAAAATCAACATTTTAAGATTATGTTACACTACTAGGTAAACTATTTAACACAAGCTTTTTCTGTCCGATTTCGTACGTAACTCTTACAAAATTTACTATAATTCTTTTTTTAAATCCAAATTTCTTCTTGTCATTTAAACAATTCTTCTACAAACAATCAATTAATCCTTTAAAATCTCTCAGTGCCCGTATCTGTGGGTACAAGTCCCATCGTTCATCTTCTCGGATGACTGGCAAACCACTCCGGGGATAAGTGAGCACAGTTCACTCGGGGTTAACAGACTGACAGATTATCGTTGGCCGTAAGTAACTCGACAGAATTATGTCATTTTCGACCAACATCGAAGATGGAGGTGTTTTCTTGCAATAATAAAATGAGAAATTGTCGTGTTCATCACGTTGCGTATTAGGATAGTTCGTGTCTTGAGTTGTATAAAACAATTCGTCGCATCAGTGCTTGTTTGGCCAATCTGCATTCGAGCAAATTTTACAGGAGACAACAAACAAGCACGGAATTTTCGTTAAGTGCCGTGTTGAGAAAAAAATTGAAAAGAGATTTTTATTGTTTTAGAATTGAATATTTAAAAAAAATATTTTACCAGTCGGATGGAAATTTTATTCTTTATAATACTGCATTAAAAAGTCATTTTCGGAAAGAACGTCAGATTGGCCAAACAAGCACTGAGGCGACGAATTATTGAAAATATTTACACTTAAAAATAACATTGAAAAAAGAAACTGGCAGTTAAAAAACAGTGCTATAAATATTCAAAATCATTACAGTAAAACTCTCTTTATGAGAAAAGAAAAGTCCAAACAATACGCAATCCATCTCTCAAATCCATTCCAGAAATAAAATCATATTATTGTGGAACTACAGAAAGCGTTCAAAGTATTTCTTGTTACGTTAAGTGCCTATAAATTTCATATGTAGTCACAGTACACTGAGAGAAACGTAATGAGATCACATTACAGGTGCTCCAGTGTTACTTTAATATTTTTCAATTCAATCGACCTGAGCTCGCTTTTATGAATGTTAAAACATTTTTTTTTTCAGTCATATGTAAATGTCTTTAAATATATTCTTTTGATGTTCGAAGTAGTTAGGAATTAAGTTTACGTTTAATATGAAATAGAGGTATTAGATCATACCTTTAAAAGCATAAATGTATGAGTGAATGTAGTTATACATTAGCATATTCACCGTCTCATATACGGCTGGACGTAGACTATCAAATTACGAACACAGATATTTTACGAACCATTCCTTTAAATAACCATTCACAAAAACCATTATCAGATTTCAGTCATTATTTACTCTTATCGTTTTATGATGCGAAAAATAAAATTAATAACCGTCACCGGCAAAAGCACTTAGTTAATTAAAATCACCATCAACCAGCGGGCTTATATCCAATAATGACAGACCACAGGCCTTTACATTTACTCACGATCCATGTATTTTCGAAACCGTCCATCAATCTGATATTGTTGATTGTACATCGAAATACAATGCTTGATACTATAGTTTATTTGAAGAATGTTTTGATTTAGTAGAGTAGATCCACTACCTAAATTACCTGTTTTAAATTAAATTATTAAAATTTAAATCTGTGAAATGGCTTATTGTGTTGCCACACAGATTGTCAGGTTGCAGAAGAGAGAAGAAGAAAAACAAATGTGTGAAATTAAATGACATAGTGACATAAAGTAAAATTGATTGACCCGTAAAGAAAGAAAAATTATAGAAAAAAAAAAAAAAATAACAAACAAAAAAAAATGTTGCTCGGTGACATTAATGAACTAAGCATTTATAATATCGACATCGAAATGCAATCGACCTAATATCAAATGGAAATAAGACAAAAATGAAATTATGGGAAACTCCGGAAAAAATCTTGTTTTTTATAAAATTTATTTTTATAAAAAATGAAAACAAAACTAATTTAGTTTAAGCTATAAAGAAATCCAACACAATGCCACCAGCATTAATAATAAACTAAAAAAATAATTAAATTTTATAATGGAAGATCGTATTAACTTTTAAAATTTACAAGTACTGTAAGAACTGAGGCCACAAAAGGGTAATTACGAGCAAAGAATACTTTATTACTTAGCGAGCTATTCGTAAATAACAGAACGTTGGAGCTCCAGTGATATATTGCGAGTGGACTGTAACTGTCAAAGTTTCGTTAACCACGGTTCACGTTGCCAAACTAAGCTATACGAAGGTTATAACTGTCAAAGTTATTATTGCCAGTGTTTCCCGTACAAACGCTGAGACGTGAGCTCCGCCAGTCCGATTTCAATAATGACAAAATGAATTTAATTTAAGTTTGTGAACCAATCTTTATAAGAGGCCCGATTGGAAATTATTAATTTAAGGAGTAATAACGTTTTCGATTTACGAGCTTAGATGTTATGTCCGGGTGCTTTGTTCTCGAGCAGCTTTGGGTAAATTGAGCTGCAATATTGGTTGTATTTTTGAGCTTTTTGGTACTTGGTAATGAAAGTTTTGTTTATTTGGGATTTCTCTTTCAGAAGGTGTAAATCTGTGTATAGATTTAATTAAACTAATAAAGTTGAATATCAAACACAATGAATTGATACAAAAAAAAAATATTTTCTGCATTTATTTTTTATTTTGTTTTTATTTTTTAGTGTAACCATGAATCCTTTAAGTTGTCTAAAAACTTCGAAATATGCCTTTAACAACAACTAAAAATTAAATTCCTTTTAAACCAACCCAAATAAAAATTACAAAAAATTGTATAGGCTCTTTCTCGGCCATCAAAGCGGGTACTGAGGGAGGCGAAAAATAAAAGGCACCATAGTTAAGAAACACTCCCTAAGTGGGGCGGAACTGAGGCTTTCAGTATCATCCCAAGGGAACTGTTAGACTTCATCCTATCCGAGGAGTAGACGAGGCATCTCCCACGCGATTAAACGTTGCTCTTCCGAGAGATGCAAATTAAACTGCATAGAACCCTGCTAATTTAAGACTGTTTTTGGATGGCCTCTTAAGACGGACTGAATTTGGACGTTTTATTATAATGTGTTTGACAGTCTTGTTGGATTGATTTGAATTAGGTTTCTTTTTAATTTCTGAATGATAATCAATTCATTGTGATAGTTCATAAAATTAAAATTATCGGCAGCCTACAGTATTTGAGCATAAAAAAACATAATATAAAAATAATTTACAACCGTTATATTACATTTTCTGAACAACATTCAGTAAACAAACTTCATTCAAGATACTCTTTTGATCCATTATAGTTCAAAAAGCGAATCAATCTCCATTAAGTCTCGATACTTTCTTTTTAATTTGGACATGAAACTTATATATGGTTGAACCGATGTCTACTTACAACAAAATTCCATTTGGTGAGGTAGTCGAATAGAATGCCATAAAGAATTTACAGTGGCCCTTTCGACCCACGAAGCATTAACCGTCGCGAAACTGCCATATTATAACGTTGACAGATGTTTGCGGTCAACCACTTTAGCTCTGATATTATTTTTCGCAATATTTTGCAATATTGTAGATCGCTTTCTTATTTATATTGGGTTTTAGAATGTTTTTGTGAATAGGTTGTTTGGTGTTGTAAATATTTTTATGTTTTTTCTACATGTCTGGTTTAGAAGAGTGTCGTCATCTTATATCAATCGTAATATTATCGTCTTTAGTAAGCATTGCTCAAGAGTCCTTAGTTGTTTAAGAAAATCTTAAGCATTATTCTACTGGGGCGATACGTACGCCAAACAGCAAAGTTTCCATGCTGGGTTTTGACCTCAGCTGAAATTCGGAGTATGAGGTGTTACTGTAGTTCAACTACCATATTATTATACCAGCGATTACCAAAAAACTCTTAACTTAAACAAAAATTTAAATTATCTCTTTGTTACAGGCAAAATGAGGCGTATAGCGCCACTGGTGGTGCGGTTGGCAACCGTGTCACTAGTGGCGCTGGCGCTGGCCGACGGTGGGCCTGGCGCCGGCACCTCAGTGGTCGCGCCGGTGCCAAAAGCCGCCACGGCTGCACCTACCACCGCCCCGGTGCCACGCCGCCAGCGACAGCGCAACCGCCGTCGTACCACTACCACAACAACAACTACAGAAGAACCGGATGATGAGGATGACATCGACGAGGTCACTACGCATGTTACCACGACCACAGTCGATCCTAGGACTTTTGACCACAGTAAGTCTTAATTCTCCACTATTATTATATTACCACCTGGGGGCAGCGCGACGGACGAAAGAGACGAAAGAGCGCCGAGAGCGTAAAGCGTCGCGCCGTCCTTCATAACCCTGGATTCTGACCTCAGCCGGGGTTTGGACGCGGAGTGTGAGCGGTTGGAGGTTTTAGTGAATACGGATGAAAATCCGGTGATTTCCCCAATGCTAATATTCTTTCGAATTTTATTGATTTGTTTGTTGACACCTCTGCTTTTGAGTTCAAACCGGTTTGAAGTTGGTGTAATGACCACGACGTTAGACTTTAAATTCCAACAGGGTCGCACCTTAGACGACCTTAGCTGATAAACTTTAAAACTTTTCAAGACAGCAAGTGCTAGGACGTCAGAGCGCGAGACTTGTCCTGATCTGAGAAATCGAAGGAGGCGGCCATACAGTGTCCCTTGACATTGCAAAATCACAGTCAATAAGCATCGGTACATCGAGACAGAAAAAGTACCACATCGAACGTGCTAATAGACAAAAGAGCATCAAAACCTAGTAATTTTATAAACAAAACCTATAATCGAAATGTATCCGTTCGTTAAGCCAGCTGGAGTGTGTAATGTGACGGGCATATCGTCTTGCTATTCGTTTTAACTCGAATAGTTTCGTGAGGGTCGCTCGGAATGCTTTTCGTGAAGACATTTGAATTGTTTGCGCCCCGGCATCGGACGAATGTAATTTGTGAAAGTAACTGTTGTACCATCAACGGAATTTACCAACTTAACACGGCACTTGCTTTTAAACATCGTTTGAATATTTTGATTTTGAGTCTTTTCTTAATCTATCGGATGGCTGATGGGGCCGAAAAGTTCTGGAGTGGCGGCCATGAACCGGTAAGCGTAATGTTGGTAGACCCCCCACAAGATGGACCCACGATCTGGTCAAGATCGCGGGAGGTCACTGGAAGCAGATGGCGCAGGACCGGTCGATGTGGCAAGGTTTGGGGGAGGCCTATGTTCAGCAGTGGACGTCTATAGGCTAATGATGATGATGATGAAATCATTGTCCCAAAATGATTCAGTAATTTAAAATATTTTAACAATGTTAAATTTATTTCATTTACTGTGTAAAATGAAAAATAAAATATATAATATAATGACAAAAAACAATGACAGCGATTGTTATAAAATGTAAACAATTATCAGGAAATTATTAAAAGTAACTTCCAGTAAAATGTTCAATCAACTAAATAAAATCATCCTGAGCTTCAAATACTAAGCGACACAATCTATACCGCCAATACAGTGCAAAGATAAACTGTTCTTCATAATAAAAGACACTGCGTCAAAAATAATATTTCTTCCAAACCATTCAAACTGTTTAACTCCTACTGTATCGCAAATTCGCACTTAATAAAGAAACATGATGGTCACTAAAGGAAACTTTCTGGCATGTAGCCACAGCGGTCCCGGCGAACAAACACCAACCTGATCGTTTAAAACTTTTCAAATGAACTTATGGATTCAACAAGTCAAATATATCACGATGTTTATACCCCAGAGCGAAACTTTTCTTCCCCTTTCGCAGTTTTGACATAAAAAGGTTCGGTGTCACACAACCGATTAAGTTGAGACCTCGACGTCAATGCGGCGTGCGTTCCTGTGAGGACTCGCGCTTAACAAAATAAAAACAACGAAGGTCATCTTCGTTTGGTGGGCTCTCCTCCCCACAGGGCGGGTGGGGCATCATTTCACGCCTCTTGAGCGCGTATTGAACCAATATTAGGTTTATTAGATAGATGGACCATCACACGACAGTTTTTTGCTTTGACTTTTTCATGCTTTAGTAAAGAGTGACTTTTAGTCTTTTTACATTAAATATTTTGTTTAAAATCTGATTATACAGTAATTCGTGTACAGTTGTGTCTACTCTCACAATGTCAAGTACTTTATGTATGTTGTGGAAATTTAGTTTAACGGAACGAAATTCATTATCACACGCAACTTACTTCGCTCGAATCTAAACCAAACCAGTCCGCAAAATAAAGTAGAGTTTGCGCTCAAACGTGTCGAACTTAAAACTAGTTAAAAGAGCAATCGTACAAACAGAGCGAGACCCGGTAAAGTTCCCGCCACTAGTCGGTTACCACTCCAAACCGGTTCAACAAAGAACTGAAATTAAATTTACGTGGCGCAAAGAAAAAACTAGTTACAAGAGGAAATTAGCGGAGACAGTGACAAATTGTTCCCGCAAGAGGATACTGTAGTCGTCCCTTTTTGGCAACTGTAAATTCCTATTGTCCATCTCGCTTAGCTGCTGTGAGTATGCGGAAACATAGCGTGAACACACCGGAATAATTGTCGTGAATTTTTTTGATGTGTAAAATCGTGTAAGAGAAAATTTATTTAGTGGTAAACTCAGATTTTGTTAGGGAACTTCTCGAAGAACTTTTAGGATTAAATTTTTGCGAAAAATTGTTTTTGAGCTAACTTACGAGTAGTAAACAAGTTTATGTTGTAATAATATAAATACAAACGCAACAAGTAACCAAAACACGACAAAATAAACAGGTAGTATTTATCCGAAAGGCTGTCTGTTGATAATGTAATCTAAACTATTGTAACAGCTGCTAAACCCTAACATGGTGCTAATGGTTCTGTTGATTTTAGTTTGCCTACGTAACTAAAACTGTTGTAGGTATTTATGTTTTGTAAAATCAACAAACTAGGCGAGAAGGTTAAAAAGTCCTCTGATCTTTTTAGCTTATGTTCAAGTGAGGAATTTCGCAGATAAAGAACTTGCTATCTGCAAATAACTCAAAGAGACAGATGCACCAGCTACACGTATCTTCATTCTCACAAAATATCCTCAGGTAAATACTATTCGAGAACACCTCACATGTGTAAATAACATGTCAAGTACATTAAAGTTTCATAAGCTGAAGTTAAATCCAAACGCAGATATTTATTTGCACTATAATGTATCTTGTTGACAACATACAGACGCGCTATGGGCCGTATTATTTTTCGTACACTTTACGATGTGTCCCATTTGCCCAAGTAGTTTTATTATACTTTTATTCTGTTTATTTCTTCCGAGAACCTCGTTTCAACATTAAACATTCCCCTATAGTACATAGGGGTAGAGTTTGGTTAACATTTTTTATTCAGTCGCTTTCATTTGTTCAGTTTCTCTCGTGTAAGGGTTCATGTAATTTTGGGTGTTATACAAGAATTTTTATTGCCTACAGACGAAGTTTCGAATAAAAAGCTTGAGATAGTTGTGAGACTTATCTAACACTGATAAAGTGTAAAACTATTGAACTTATTGTTTATCATTTAAACGTTAAGAAGTCAATGGGATTTTGGACATACATATTTTGTCTTATTTTAATAATGAAAGATATTCAAACGCAGCTCTTTAAGATTATTCTTGTAGATCTATATAAACATGCTACACATCTTTAAACCTTATTTTACATTCTGTACTTTATAAATACGATAAAAAATACAAGACAAAATATAATCCAACTGATAGTGAGGCTTACGAATCAAGCCATTTTCAATTTAATTATTACAATCTCTATAACATGTATAAACTACAACGTGGAAAAATAATCCGATAGGATTACATCTATTAAATACATCCATCCAGTGATTGGGAGTTACCGAATCTTAATTACAATACATCATATCAGTAAACAAGGTATAAATAAATCGATTAATATAATCCGATTACAGTACTTCGGATTACAGATCGAGTCGAACGGTTGATTTGGTCCAAGCTTTGAAGATTTAATTATAGTGTGGGTAATAGTAAAATACACAGATACTGGGTGAAATTTTATTCATGGTACATTGGAAAATATATTTGATGGGCGTACATGATAAACAATAATATTATAACCAAAGTATATAACGCAACTAGAACATACCCTAAATTTCAACAAAACGAACGACGACAGCTGCTAGTCAATACTCAGTTATTCGTTCTTATAAATTTTAGAAAAAAATTGGTCGAATTAAAATACCGACTATGATTAAAGAATCAACTTGTAGGTATATAAAAATCGCAAATATGTTTATTGGAATTAATTTATATCGACATAAAATATAATGAGTATCAATCAAGAAGTGTAATCCAATTCCAAATTTGAAAACTCGCGTAAAATTTTTGAAGGCATGCTTTACGTCGTAATACCAACCAGCTAGTAACAATATTGATTGCCATAATAGTATAATATTACATACTAAGGGCGCCTCATCGAAACACACGAGCTCTCTAAGCAATGGGCTTAAACATTTGAAAGCACGCCTAGACTGCAGCAGAGCCCTATCCAATATGTCTCCAATTATACTGAACCTGTTTGGTCTACAAACATAATCCCACAATCGATATAAGTTTTTGGGATCCAAGATTGCAACTTTGGATTGAATTGATTGATCTACTGTTTTGAAGATTGTCTGTCTATAAAAATGCACAAGGCAAACAATACTTAGACAGTACAAAAGAACTATTTTTAAGTAATGATTGAAACGCAAAACTTTTCCAACCACCTCGAGAGTTGAACCTATAGATTCATTCTTTTAGAAACCAGATCGACAAACCAACAATATCACTTCAATCAATAAAACTAAACAATAATGATAAACACAGAACATTAACAATCTAGATGCGACATAAAATGCAGTTGCCACCCCAATTAAATTTAATTCCATGTCGTCAAGTCAAACGATGCAGAAGGGCTGGTAAACAAAACAATTATAGGGTTGGAGGGTGAAATAGAACGTACGGAAGGTTCTAGTCCTAATGAAATGTTAACTTAGACATTGAAAATTCTGATCCAGTGGTTGCCTACACAAAAAAAAACAAAAATACATTGCTTTTCAGCGATCGAATCTTAATATATGATCAAATATTTATGAGTATCTGAAAAATTTACATAACTGATGCTCTTCATCAGCGGCATAGTTATTTATCTCGAGGGCCACCTCCTTCTACAAGTGCGATTTAAGAATCCGTATCGAGTCCAAATATCGCCATTTACACACTGATGTGAACGATATTTCATTCATAAATAAACATGCGCGAAAAGAAAACAAATATATAACCATAATCACCAACTTCTGCTGTAGAACGCAAGTAATTTAGTTAAAAAAACGAAACCTAAAATCAAATTCACAAACTTATTAATATTCCAACAAGCTTCTTAAAATTCGCTATGATTGATGGCCGCCGCTTGTCGCTTCGCCTGTCACTATTGCCTCTGTTTGCTAAGACTGGGTAATGAACCAGGGTTGTCTGTTAGAGTCACAGTGCTCGGTGCCACATCATTAATTTCTGCCTAATGCCTGAAACGGAGCGACGAACCACATTCGTGTTCACATGGAACTCACGACTTTACCTATGTTCTGATGAGACGATAGACTTTATTAAGCTGACAAATTATTGAGAATGTGTTATTGTTGTAATGGTTATGTTTGTATATTGATTTAAGATTTGAAGTAAAGCAAGACAAGTATGTGTACAAAATTAATCACTAATTATATTTTTTTGTAAATGATAATTTAAAAAAATAAGCAATTTAAGTGATTAATTATTCGAATCAATACTCAAGACACATATTTCAGGCACAAATCTGTAACATTTAAATCGGGACGTAAAAAACACAAAAACGCTATCTTATATTTGAAACATTTTTAGTTATGCCACAATTATAAAATCTAAAAAGTCTAGCGATAAAATAGTATTAATTATTCTAATCAAGACTACAGGCACATCGTTAAGCTTGTTGTAGAACTTCTTTAATTCCAACATGAATAATTCAGGTTGAGTCCAACTTTGTACTTAGGTGCAGACATTACTCACTCATCCAGTCACTATTATTAATGATACAACTTGGAGTGCACTGGAATGTTAAGAGAAAACTTCGGAAAACTACAAATAAATAACTCGACTTTTAATTTATAGTTAGTTTTCATATAAAAAGAATTTGCGTGAAGTACCTATGTGTTGACATTTGAATTAAATATGAAAAACTGAAAGGTGCACGCTTTAATGTACTGTAACAATCCATTATTGCCCACTGCTGAGCTCAGGTTCCTCCGAAGAGGGGTTAGGCATAGTCCACCACGCTTGCCTAATGCGGATTGGGGACTTCACATATCTTCACAAAGGATTTTTAAAACCCTTTTCCGATATGCAGATTTCCTCACGAAGTTTTTCCTTCACCGTTTTTACAATAGATATTTTATTTGTATATGTTCTTTTTCATCAGTAGAAAATTCAACTTAGGAATATCTACTAGCTTTCATAGAATAGAATGACTAAAACGTGTACTGAGATTGGATAAAAGTCAATATCAATTTGTATTATACCCGACGAGCTCTTTTACCACGAAAAGCTTTTATTATATTACCTAATTTACTCATATATTTAAACATCTGATTACACAGTTTCGGGCGTAATTTTGCCTCTATACGATACAACATAAGTACATTAGGTCTCACGCCGAGAAAGTGCATTACCAAGTTGAATTCAAAACATGTTTACGAGTATACACGCAGAATACACCGCACTAATATTGCTCTCGCTCTTACATTAACGCAACGTAATAAAACAACCCCCCAAATATATTTCTATAATAATAAAACAGTGTTAGTGGTAGAAGATATGCTCTAACCCCGCTCTCTCTAATGTTCAACGTACGGTTCCTTCCACATTTTTATTTGGCAACGCAACACGTACGAGATACGGACGTCGTTCTGGATACTGCGGTAGCGACTGGTTCCGATGCGGTACCCTCCGAAAATTTATGTACCACTGAGCGTGCAAGACTAGGCCTCACACCGCGCACCGATGCGAAACACTGCCCGCGAGGAATTCCTGCAAGAACTTTCCATTGCGGCGTGTGTTCTGAGACTCTGAAATTACAAGCTACATGTGCGGCAATGTAACTAAAATAAGTGCGAATAAATAAAGAATCACTAATAGTCTGTGTAGACGCCAGGCCTTCGGGGTCTGGCTTGCTCAAATATTAAGTTAGGTAGGAATTTTAAATTAAGAACATTAGACGCGGTGTCTCGCTAGTATTAAATATTAATAATGCTATCTGAGCGGCTGGTGGAAGGCTGAAACAATGAATTTTTAATAAATATTCTCCTTTACACTAAGCGATTAATGTAATGAGGTAGCAAGTTTAGTTTTCTCGTGGGGAGGGCAACAGAGCGGAGTTAATTCTCATTTAGATTCATTCATGAACCCCGTCCCCGCGGAAACGCTTTTCCGATATTAATAGTTTCCGTTAACGTTGATTACTTTAAAATAGTAATGTCTTAGAATGTTATATAGTTATGTGTATGTACAGTGGTGCGATAAAGTCCGTTTAGTCATCTCTAGTTAGTCTGGCCATTACCCCTAATCCGAGCCATCCCTTCACTTGCAAGATTGGTTTTATGCAAATCACTTGAAGATGTTTATTATACTGATACGAGATTAATACTAAGTGGGAGTATTCTTATCACAGTATCGTGTACGTAATGAAGGCGTCAACATCCTGTACCTGATACGCGGCGTAAGGTGTCGTTGTAAACATTATAATGATGTAATTAGAATGAGCTCATGACAGCCAAGTCGCGGGCCATTCGTCTTCATAATAAATTGTTTGTTTTTCTCTTGCCAGTTACACGTAATTTGTTCTCGTATAACATATCACATGTCCTCACGGTGTTCTGGATTAGGTGAGCATCGCTCCTCTACTATTCGTCACATTAAACCTGCTTGTCAGTTTCAGACAAATAACTTGCAGAATATAGTTTTCAATGGAACTGTGAATTGTGAAGATATTTTATTTCAATTTGTCGAACTTCGTCTGTTCTATGGAATAGATTTATTTATTTATTTTTAGAAAAAGTTGCACCAACAGAGTAAACATCAAATCAAACATATTACTTAAATTATATCATGAGTTAAAAACATAGTAAATGTCACTCAACTTATAGGTACAATCAGCGTGCATAACAACATTTTATGACAATTACATTAAACATTGTACATTAAATATAAAAATGGAAATTAAAATTATCATCAAAAATTCAAATTAAATAAAAAATATAAAATAACAAATACAAAAACAAAAACACGAGGATTTGAGAGTACTTTAGTATTTGATGTTGAGGGTACTTTAGTATTTGTTTTAAAAACTGTTTTACGTTCTATCCTTTCCTTAAAATGTTATGTAACTAAAAAATAATAATATGCTCAACTCTACATAAAAGAAAGAAGTTAAAACATTTATAAAGTGCACGGATTTTTCCTCACAATCTTCGTATACGATTAGGGAAAGAAAAAAGAACAAACGTATGTTAACATAATGCTGTCCGCCGCTACATATTTGAATTTTTCTTTTCTCGTGTCCCACCTGTATTGTGTTTATGTTTTATTAAAAACGGGGAAGGAAAAACAAAAGAATGCGATATTCAAAAGCGGCGTTCGTGTAGAAAACGATGCGCTTCAATTAAAAAATATTCTTTTTTGTCTTTTATATTCTTTTTTTGGTTATTTTGTTCTTTTATTTTAAGAATTTTAATATTACTTTATGTTGATAGATTTTACAGTGTATTGTAATCTACTAACTCTGCATTTGCAATTTTTAATGACAAAATAGTGGTAGTTCCTTTAGTCGTTGGGACCGTCGTGACGGTACGAATACCGTAGAGCGTATCGCGTCGTGCCACCCCATATAACCACATGTTGGTTTCTTTTCTCAGCCAAGGTACGGACACTGAATGTTTGTGGTAGGACGTTTTGTTACGTTTTAATTTCCATATGCAAATTAAGGACAGTATCATGGGCAGTTTTGCTCCTTATCAAAAATTTGTCATAAGTAGAGACTGATCGGTATAATTTTCAATAAATAGGTTATTCGAAACGATGCTTTTATTTGAGACTAAAATTAGTGTTGGTTAAACTGCATACTTTAGGTTATATGTGAAAAAGAAATATTGAAAAAATCTTAAAAACATGAACTCGAACTGAATTTTACAAACAAATTTTAATACGATCAACCTTTAAAACGTTCGACAAAGATAAAAAGACATTCATAAAGTACCTACTTGAACACAGAACACGTACAAGTACAACAAAATGTAGTCTAGTATTATTATTATATTATGTGATTGGCTATGTCACAGAATAACTATAGGACAGAAGTCAAGCGCACTGGATGACCATATTTACGAAATACTAGCTGCTGTTCGCGACGTCGTTTGCGTTATCTCTACAACCCGTTTTTTTTCTTCATCCCTTTTTTTGCACTAGTCTATGTCCTTTCTCAGAGTCTAGATTGTCTGTGTCAAATTTCATCAAAATCGGTTCAGAGATTTAAACGGTAAATCGTAACAGACAGACAGAATTACTTTCGCATTTATAATATTATTAAAAAGGGTTATTATACATATTATATTATACTAAGATAATTTGATTGATCACAAATCCCAATACAGCAACTAATTGAAATATGTGGTTGACAAATTGTATGCTTCTCTGGTTCTCACAAGTACATAATTTCAAGAAAATAAGCGAATCACTATCAGTAGTAAAACTCAGTAGTAAAAGTCGTGGTGGCCGAGTGGTCGAAGCGCTTCCTTCCGAACGGGAGGTCGCGGGTTCAAAACTGGCCGGCTTGTACCTCTAAATCTAAATGTGAAAAAAGATTTTTGTGCAATTTTTCACAACACCACTGGCTAAAAACGGTGAAGGAAAACATCGTGAGAAAACCTGCATGTCGGAAAAGGATTCTAAAAATCCTTTGAAGATATGTGAAGTTCCCAATCCGCACTGGACAAGCGTGGTGGACTATACCTAATCCCTCTTCTGAGGAGACTTGAGCACAACAGTGGGCAGTAATGGGTTGGTACAGTACAGTACAGTAAAACTGTGTTAATGCGAATACTGTAACAACCCATTACTTCACTGCTTTGCTCAGGTCTCCTCAGAAGAGGGATTAGGCATAGTCCACCACGCTTGCCTAATAAGGATTGGAGACTAAACATGTCTTCAAAGGATGTTGGAAACCTTTGTTAATGTGAATGTAGAAGTATATTCATTTTTAGCAAATAGGGCTTACTGTACATGCATATGATAATAAGAAAGTAAACAGTTAAAAAGTAAAAAAACGTAGTGACATGGGACACCCGAATAGAACGAAGTTCCTTTCGATCAAAAGATATCTTATATATTTTTTTCCTAACGTAACGCACGATAATGAACATGTTTTAAAAGATTTTAATCACAGCGCCATCTAGCGATAATCATCTAAAACAAATAAGGAACGTGTTTTAAAAGATTTTGATCACAGCGCCATCTAGCGATAATCATCTAAATCAAAAAAAGTGTCGTTTTTTTCCGTCTAACCCCTTTTCGATAACGCGCGATAAGGAACTTCGTTCCAAAAATAGTAAAGTGTTATATGCTCGTGGCAGAACAAATAACTGTATGCAATCAGTGTAGGACCGGCCATTGTGGCGAGGTTGGGAGGAGACATATGTCCAGCTGTTAATGTCTATGGGCTGATGAAACAGCTGATTCTTTTCAGTAATTTTTTATGACAAAAGTATTAACACCAAAAGTTTTAGTAATTTTGACTTCTGTTTAGAGTTAGAATTCATTGTTCTAGAAAATATTTGCCGTAAGCCTGACTGTCAACGAGTTGTTTGGATAAGAACTAGAGATGAATGAAAAAAGGTGTCGCACCACTGAATACTAAACTAGTCACGTTTTATTCATACCACACTAGTTGTGCCCGCGATTTTGTGTGAAATTTAACATGAGAAAGTTTTTTTTTATATACGAAACAAACACAACAACTTAACAGTGGTAGCATAACAATTTGTCTTCGGTGTGTTCCCTAGTCTTAGGGAAGCCGGTGGGAATGGAGTTCAATAGAACCCTCGCCACTGTAATTTTGAATCACAAAATCTTTATTCATGTCTGTTTATTATTTTTTTAAAGAGAATAATTACCCCATTTGGTATGTTATAGTGTTAGAACATATTCTATTGTTTGAAAAAAAAGTTTTTTCTTGGGATAAGCACGTACAAACCAACAAACTATTTACCTTTAAATTATTATTTTTTCAGCTTTCAAATTCTGATTGTATTTATCTTTATTTGTGAATGTATTCTGAATTTGAAATAGGGAATATATTTTATTAGATTATTCTTTACGACTATAGTTGTTATGTACCTACATTGTTATAGATACCTAATTATAATAATATATATTTTTTTAATGTATTTAAGTACACATGATCTGTATTGTACAACCTTTTTCGTAGCAAGTGCTACGTTTGTAGAAGAGCTACGGAATACATTGTAGCCTACGTAGTAGTCGAGCTTTTTATATTTTTTATAGATTGTAATAAATAATTTATATATATAATAATAAATATAGATTAAGTCCATCCTAATCTATGGCAACCGCCGTGTCACGTCACGTCAAATTTTACAAAAATAAATAAAATTGAAAATTTTACAATAAATATACGGTTGAATTGGTTACACGCATTAGAAAACATCTCAAATATAAGCCCAAGAAAAAGTATCTGAAACAATTCTTTGTGAACAGTAAATAGTGAAAATGTCAAAAATTCCAAACACCAATAAAAATGATGAGAAGAAACGGCGTACGACAATGCCGGCGTGTTGCCACAGCGAGCGCACAACCAACATCAAGTCATGACTCGTCGCTATCGTCAGGGGATGGCATTGACTCCCTGACGAATACCACCGGAACATCGAGCGACCAGGAGCCCCGTGCAACGAGAAGACCTGCACGCCGGGGCCGCCCACCGGTCGGCTTGGGGTCAACGCGCCAACGCGGCTCGTCTACGGCCCCCGCTACCAGTGGTGCAGTGCGCCAACGCATGAGATGGACCCAAGAGTTAAATACAAATGTCATGCGGGCGTACTACAGGGCTACGGAGGGAGGAACTAACCTCACTGCGTACCGTTCAAGAATGGTGCCTCTGTTTCAGGTCTTGTGCCCAACTGTCGACGTCACGGTGCAACGGTTAGCGGATCAGGTGCGGGCCATTCAGCGACTAAAGTTGTTGGATGAGTCTGTACTTGACCGATTGCGCAACGAAGCACTGCCTGCTCCTCCTGAACCACAACCAACACCTGTGGTAAATGTCACCGTCACCCAAGTTATACCACCAACGGAGGAACTTCAGGTGCAGGCATGTGCTAGTATCCAGGACGATGAGCGTTTGAGGAGTGCTCTGGAGGACTCTATACAAGAATTCAGGTTTGTCCCGCCATGCTCGCGGCCACGTTTACCGCGGTTGCCCATGTGTAAACGCAATGTTTCGCTAGTATTGGCCCTGGACTGCATATTAAAACCTTATTTCGAGTCGACTGAAGACCTTGTCGACACCCACTCGATTCTGTACTGCGGTGCGGTTGCTGTCTGTCGCGTGGCAGGGGTAAAATTTCCAATCCCGAACCAGACATACCGCCGACATGATGGTAAGCCGCAGTGGCAGTGCAGAATCGAGAGTCGCATAGATGCAGCCAGGACCCTTATAGCGAAGCTCATTTGCTTCCAGTCTGGCAACACGCGCCCACGTGTCATGCGATTTGTTGACCGAGCCTTTGCTGACACCGGTATCAGCAGGAACAATTACATGGAATGTGTTGTCGAGCGTGTTGACTACTGGAAGCAAAAAGTTTGCGCATGGGCGAACCGTATTCGTCGGTACCGAATAAGATCGGAGCGGTACCGCTTGAATAGAGTCTTCCAGAGTAATCAGAAGAGTGTCTACAGAGATTGGGAGGCATCTCGAGGAAGAGTGACCGATGGACACCCACCAGTTGATGAAAACGTAATGACTTCATTTTGGCAAAATATTTGGTCGGTACCCATCGGTCACTCCGAGGGAGTGTGGACGGAGGCGGTCGTGCGCGCGTGTGAGCCTATCAAGGATATGAACACCGTATCCATAACGCCGATTGATGTAGCTTGTGCGGTACGTTCGGCCCCGAACTGGAAAAGTCCGGGACCGGATGGGCTGCACAGCTACTGGCTGAAATGGATACGTAACTCACACGGGCGCATGACTGCTCAGTTTCAGCAGGCCCTTGAATCGGGAACTCTCCCAGATTTCATGACTTCAGGAGTCACTCACCTGATATACAAATCTGGCAATACCTCGGACCCTAAAAACTATAGGCCAATTACTTGCTTACCAACTATCTATAAGCTACTTACATCCATTCTGAGAAAAAAAAATTCAAATACATATTTCGGCAAATGACATAATGTCACCTTCTCAGAATGGGTGTAAGGTAGGATCCCGAGGTACTAAGGATTTGCTCCTCATAGACATGGCCATTACGCAACAAGTTCGTCGAGGCAGAAAGGGAGTCCATATGGCTTGGATTGACTATAAGAAAGCGTACGATTCGGTGCCCCATTCATGGCTAATGAGAGTTTTAGAGCTTTATAAAGTACATTCCACGCTACGCTCCTTTCTTAGTTCATGCATGGGTCAGTGGTCTACGTTTCTTCGTCAACCAGGACATGTTGGCTCTCCGGCCTCCCCGAGCTTGATAAGGATAAGGCGGGGTATCTTCCAGGGTGACAGTCTGAGTCCTTTGTGGTTCTGTCTGGCGCTTAATCCTCTAAGTACATTACTTGGAGATTCAACGCTAGGCTACCGACTCAAGAGAGGGGGTGAGCCCATTTCACATCTCTTGTACATGGATGATCTCAAATTATTTGCTACTAAAAAACCAGACTTAATATCTTTACTCAAAATAACCGACAATTTTAGTAAAGCTATTGGAATGGAGTTTGGAGTAGATAAGTGTGCGGTCATAGATATACAGAGAGGTAAAGTTGTAAACTCTGAGAGTTTGCAACTTAGCCAGAGTGAGGTGCTTAGATCTCTGTCTGAGTCGGAAACCTACAAATACCTTGGAATGTTCGAAGCTTTGAGTATCGTCGATGCAGATATGAAGCAATCGGTGAGGGATCGGTTCTTCGGCCGCCTGATAAAGGTTTTGAAAAGCCTCTTGTCTGGCGGAAACAGGATCCGAGCCTTCAATGGTTGGGTCATGCCTGTACTGACGTACTCCTTTGGCATTCTAAAGTGGACGCAATCAGAACTGGATGCCCTGGATAGAAAAGTTCGGCGACTGTTGACGGCATACAGGATGCACCATCCACGCTCATCTGTTATGAGGCTGTATATACCTCGGAAGTGTGGGGGTCGTGGCATGTTAAATGCCAAGGATCTGCACAACCGAGAGATATACAACCTTCGGGAATATTTCCAAAAGGTGAATGTGGGTATGTACCGTGATGTAGCAGCAGTCGATAAAGGACTCACTCCGCTATCCTTAGCGAACGGGAATTGGCGAGCGCCGAAGGTGATGAGTGTGGCGGATCGCACGGACGTATGGAAGAGCAAGGAACTACACGGACGGTTCTACCGGGCCCTTACGGGTCCTGATGTAGATCAGTTAGCCTCCGTGGCTTGGCTACGATACAGTAACCTCTTCGGAGAGACTGAAGGTTTTGTCTTAGCAATTATGGACGAAGTTATCATGACGAACAACTACCGCAAATATATTCTAAAGGATGGGACGGTCGACATTTGTCGGGCATGTCACCGTCCGGGAGAGTCTATTAGACATATCGTTTCCGGTTGTTCCCGTCTTGCTAACGGCGAGTACTTGCACAGACATAACCAAGTAGCTAAGATCATTCATCAGCAACTTGCTCTGAAATACGACCTTGTTGAAGCCGCCGTACCTTATTACCAGTATTGGCCTCAGCCGGTTCTCGATAATGGTCATGTAACGCTCTACTGGGACCGATCTATTATCACTGACAGGACTATTGCTGCTAATAAGCCTGACATAGTGATAATAGATCGGGATGCGCATCGGGCAGTGTTGATCGATGTCACCATTCCACATGACGAGAACCTTGTGAAGGCAGAAAAAGAAAAACTGCTAAAATATTTGGACCTGGCCCACGAGGTGACCGACATGTGGCGTGTTGAATCGACCATCATTGTTCCGATCGTTGTATCTGTGCACGGTCTAATAGCGAAAAGCTTCGACCGTCATCTAGAGAAGCTTTCGCTCCCCGGCTGGGTAAAGGGCCTGATTCAGAAGGCGGTCGTTCTTGACACGGCGCGTATTGTGAGGAGGTTCCTCTCTCTTGAGCCCTGACCACTGATGGCTTGGGTCGTAGACTCCGCCTGCAGTGGCCCTCTGTTTTTTATATTGTATTTTTAAATTTATTTTTTTGTAATGTTTTTTTAAAAATATAATGTAAAAAATAAGCTAATAAATGGATAGAGAAAAAAAAAAATATAGATTGTAATAGTCGTGGTGGCCGAGTGGTTGAAGCGCTTACCTTCCGTACGGGAGGTCCAGGGTTCAAAACCGGCCGGCTTGCACCTCTAAATCTTAACATGAAAAAGATTTATGAGCAATTTTTCACAACACCACTGGCTAAAAACAGTGAAGGAAAACATCGTGAGGAAACCTGCAAATCGGAAAAGGGTTCTAAAAATCCTTTGAAGATATGTGAAGTCCCCATCCGCATTAGGTAAGCGTGGTGGACTATGCCTTACCCCTCTTCGGAGGAGACCTGAGCTCTGCAGTGGGCAGTTACAGTACAGTACAGTTCAATAAATATATAGCGTTGAGGTAATTTATGTTCAAATCGTCAGTCTACCCAACATTCAACAATAATCTTTGTTCCAGCCGATATTGGCAGCTGTGAGGTACCGCTGGGCATGGAAAGCGGTATGATATCCAACGAATCACTCTCAGCTAGCTCCAGTTACGACCAAAGCGTGTCACCGCTCAGCTCCAGGTATGCATTTGAATATGGAAATTTGTAGTTTTAATATAAAGTTGTTTAACAGGTTCGTTGGCCTTATACAGGGTGGTGTGTTTTATGATGCGTTTTAGTTTGTAGGGATGGCAAATATTTAAGATGACTTATGAATATTTAAGAGATTTTTATATGATTTTCAACTCATTTTTATGATAGCTGTAGTCCATGTCATTGAGATCTTATGTCAAACTAGAAGGTAAGTATTGGCATTGTAATTTATTTAACAAATAATTTAGAGCTTAAATTCAAACAAACAACAAACTACTGTCTTATTTTTAATAACGGATTACAAAACTCCACATCTACAGATCATTCTCTATGTACACACTTTACAGTAAATGCAGTATTTTGCTTGTAAATTGTACCTAATTAGATAGAAATCGCAATAACATTGTCAGTATAAAAACAAACCTCTTGCTCAGGTAGCTGCAGAACTCGCAATTATCGCAAACTTGAAACGACCTCCGCCAACTTGCAACATCTGTGCCCGAATGTATTGAGACTTAAAATTTATATTAAGCTTGACTCGGTTTAACGAAAACCGCACTTAACTAATACGAATTAGGAATGGTTTTATGGTATTAGTAGGTTTTATTGCTTAGAATTTCGTAATATGAACGTTCCTGTGGTTTCAAATGAGTTTCTGTGCCAAATTCCAGTTACTGTATGTATTTAATATACCCAGAGTATAAACTACATAACAGTATTATGAAATATAAACATAGTCAACATGTGTATAACTATAGTAATACTTTAAATACAATGTAAACGTCAAAGTATTTTACTTTGTTTAAATTAGAATGCAAAACAAAACACGATCTAAGCTGAGTTATAGCACTGCTAAATGCTATAATTCATGGATAAAACTAAACTCACCCACACTACTTTACTTGCAAACATAATCCCAAAGACAATGGATTCTAATGCCGTTACATTCCTGCAAACGACTCGGAAATAGTTAAATCGATAGCAATAAACTATGATAGGGTGAAGTTGCTACAATAATTGTGAATCCTACGACCGCAGAACGCTCATACTCAGCTCAAACAATTAACACAGGGCCCCACATTCGGCCTTAAGCCCGCATAAGCCCAATGCGAGACAATAGCGCGCAAAATTCGGCTCGTCGTTTGAGAAATTCACTAACATGGGATTAAATTTTCATATGAATTCGTAGACATGATCCTAGTGAAGACCGTACTCGACTTTGAGATAACAAGATGTAAGTCTGTAACGTTACTGGCATATAAAGGATTTTTTGTTCGTGTAAGCTGAGATAATGCTCCGTAAATGCTAATTAATATTTAGTAAATTTTGAGATGTTTTGGTGTGTCTCTTTATTGTTTTAAGGGAAGATGGCTTTTGTTGTAATCTTTTGACTTTTCAACGAGTAAACAAAATAGCACTACACATAAACATCCAATACATTTCTTTGAAGAGACATTTTGTAAACTAGCTTTTAAATTGACTACAGAAAGTATTCAAAGACGTAGCGTGCAGTAAACGTAGTACATTTTAGTGTTTACAATGTCCTCAGTGAATGTAAAGTTAATGCAACGTTTAGAGCATTTTGTCCAAGCTGTTTAAACACGTCATAGAATATGTACGACAGAAGTAAAATTCTATACAGAACTTGTTAGAGAAAAGCCTTTACGTAACCGGATTGTTGAAGTTAAAATTGTTAAAGAAAACGTGCCTTCAACTTTTAAAAGTACATTTCAAAAGATACAATTTCATGACATACATGTTGAGTATTATTTATTTATTTACTACTTTATTTTACACGACAGAAAAACAAGTTATATTAAAAAAAAATATTCACAAAAGGCGAGCTTAACTCAATACTGAGTTTTCTTACAGTAAACCCAAAATAAAACATACAGTAAGTAGACTTTAATGTTGAGTATGATTTGTCATCTCAAAATTTAAGGTAAAAAATATGTTTCCAAAAAATCTTCCTATGATAGTCGACAGTAGTAGTGCACAAGTGACGCGATGGTAAAAGGAAACGATAATCATTTAAGAAATAAACAGAGAAACCGCAATGTCACCAAAATCTCTACCGATCACGAGCTTGACTTCTGCTAGTATGGTGTGAGTCCAACGTGTCGAGATCGCCGTCTAGATATTCAAATGGGACGGGACGCGCCACCTTGTTGTCAAACGAAACACAGAAACGTTCGGTCCTATTTGTACAGACTATTACGTTAATTCTGTTTGTTTATGTACAAACATGCCTTAGGAGTATTTAATTTAGCAAGCTTTTACTTGCAGTTAATTTTCAAGTAAATTTCGCTGTTTGGATGCGTTATCCGATTTTGTGTTTTAAATTAACTGCGCTTTTAGGATTCGTTTTGGAATTTTTCGTCTGTTTTAGTGAACAAAGAGTGCTAAAGTTGGAGAGGAAAATGCCTTCTGTATGAGCGTGAGAAAGTTTTTTCATTTATTGTCACTGAGCACTGATAATTAGGTTCTGTTCTATATATTACGCAGTAATAAAAATTATAATTTAATATGTATGATCATTTTAATTTGAGTACGTAGGTATTGTAAAAGATTGGCACTGCTTATCATCAGTATTAGGTATAATAAAAAATACTAATGAGTCTTTTGATAAGTTGATACAGTAACTGGATTTAAAAGGAAAGGTAGTATGACTGAGAAAATATGGTTAGTTTCATGAATATAATTATAATTGAAAGACAACGCATATCTTCAACTTCTTTAAATAAACTATGATCCAAAAAAATATATAATTCGTATAAACAGGATCCGCACTGAGATCCGTGGAGGAGCGTGGTGCCCTAACGGACTAATTTCGCCCAAGAGCCGACAGTACTTGGAGATAGATCTGCACAATGAGTACCTCGTCACAGCGACCGAGTCACAAGGCCGCTTCGCCAACTCAATCGGCGTGGAATTCGTCGAGAGCTACTCGGTCGAGTACTGGCGTCCAGCACTGAATCGCTGGGTCAAGTACAAAGACTACAATGGAAGTAGAGTAAGTATCACTTAATTTGTTGTTAATTTAAGTCTATAGGACTAAACTAGGATAGGACAGTGGTAAAACTCGCAAAAATTAAGTTCTCGACTAAAAGATGTTCAACCAATTTTATATCTCTTAAATGTATATGAGAAAAAAATCTAAAGTGAATTTCAAAGGCATGTGCGCAGATATACCAGTAGGTTTCTAATTTCACCGTATCTCGAGTTTCATGAAATTAGGCCCAGAGCGCCGGTAACACTACACGCTGAATCTGACGCTCTCTTATTTAATAATTCAAAAATTCGATTACGTCTTACAAAGCCAAAAAGATTGAAATTTCCGAGTACTTATTCGGTTTTAATTTGGTATACAAATAATTGTCCATAAGATTTAAGAAATATAAATATACTTATTGTATTTTGTTATAGCTCATACCCGGAAATGTGAACACTTACACACCAAAGAAGACAGTTTTAGAAGCGCCATTCATCGCTGCTAAAGTTCGAGTTTTTCCGTACGCAGCCCACTCAAGGACCGCCTGCATGCGAGTTGAGTTATACGGCTGCCGCTGGAAACGTAGGTACAACAAGGAATTCAATTTATAATAAGCTCGCGATGTCCTGGGACCAGCTAGCGTCAATCGCTAAAGCGAACTACACCTTTTTCTTTCAGCAATGCGTCTAAAAAGCCGCTTTCGGCTTACTTAACAGACTTCGTTTTTCACAGAGGATTTGATAGCGTACTCCGCACCGAAGGGCGGTGACATGCAGTCCATGACGGGCGGAGCGAAATTTGAAGACATGTCATACGACGGAATGTTACGCAAAGGCGTAATGATCGACGGCATGGGTCAACTCACTGACTCGCTGTTGGGACCCAATGATTTTGAACTACCCGACCCTATGGATACGAGAGGTAGGACCTATAAGAATTTAAATTCCATTTACGAATTTTAAGTGGGTTTAATGTATTTTTTTACAGATCAAATGTATTCGGAAAACGGTATTTATGGAACGTTTTTACATTTGAATAAGGATAATTAAACCTTCGTATTTATTTTAGGAACTCGTTGGGTTGGATGGAACAAGACAATGCAAGTCGACGAGGAAGTCCAGTTGACATTTAATTTTAGCACGACGCGAACCATGTTTTTCGTCGACATACACACAAACAATATGTTCACAAAAGATGTCCAGGTATGACGTAAATATAAATCAGAATTAACCCTCTTTTAACGATACAAAATATTTAAATGTTCGTTTTTATTACACAGCTTTTCAAGGAGGTAGAAGTATACTTCTCACTGGAAGGTGAGAGATGGCAAGAAGACTTCATCTCTTTGGAGCCGAAGCAAGATCGTGTTTCAGAACACGCTCGCATCATACATATAGATTTGGAGAACCGTACTGCCAAACACGTCATGATGAAGTTCTACTTCCAACACGAGTGGATACTGATGAGCGAAGTCACCTTCAAATCAGGTAGGAATATGGAAACTATTTAGTTTTATTATTTACACAGATAGAAAGAAGATCCACAATTATATAGAGGTATAAAATCAGAGGACAAGGTATCAATCAAATTCACAACATCCCACTCGAACCTACATTAAATCTTAAAAAAGAACGTTAGATATACTCGCTGCAAATCTTTCAGAATCTGCGACGATTCAATAAAATTTTCGAGTAAACAACTGAACAAACATCTCCGGAATTCCCGACGAAATAGCTTGTTGAACAAACAATTTGTTTAGATTATTTGGATGTAAAAGTGAAAAGGAATTCATAATCGAGATCTGGTGATTTTTCGCGTGAACAAAGAGGGATCTCCTAAGGGCACAGGAGTCTAAGGCACGCTAATAGAGCCATTACTTCTCATCGACCATTTCTTATCTGTTCCGAGCACTCGCGAGCCTGAGGCTATTTCACAAATTTTATCTTTCCCTAATTAATCTACAGCTCTTTTAGGGAATCATTTTCTAAATGATTAATCGTGAACAAATGACTAACTTTTAATTACCTCGAACCAAAACAACTGAACAATCGCTTTATTTTAATGATTTGATTATTACGTTATAAACAACTTTGTGTTTAATTTAAAACTTTTCTTCGGTCTCTACATAGCAATTACAGGCTTCTCAGAAACTTCTGTTGCTTATAATCAAGGATAACTCCAAACTTAAAATGTTCTGCCCAATTACGAAAACTAGACTGTACTTACATAGTTTTTGTAAGTTTTTTATAACAAGATAGAAATTAATACATTCATATAGTGTGAAGAAAAACTTGTCTTTTGGCTGATCCTTAATCTATTCTATTAGGAAGCCGTATTTACTAACGGTGTTAACTACTGAAACTGGAAACCTTAATCTACTTCTTAGTGTAACATTTTCCAATCTGAAATAAAACATACGAAGTAAATATAGTCATATACTTATCTGCTTTGGATTCAACCAAATGATGGATTCCTCCAGTTAGTTTAACTGTATATTTGAATTGAATGGTAAATATTTGGTTAATCGGATGGTAAAGATGGTCAAAATCTTACCGTGCGGCTGGAAGGGCTTTGAGCTTAAAGCCCATAAAATTTTTCATATCAAAAATTGTTAAAATAGAAAGAAAGAAAGAAAGAAATAATGACTGTAGCATGAACTGTAGCCACATATCACACATATCTATGATAGAACATATGCTCATCTACATGTACAACCAAAAAAACACACATACATAGCCAATATTTGATTATAGGAAACAGAGTACAGAAACAGTACGGTCACTTGATTTAGATAAATCTTCCTTAAAACCCAGCTAATAATCTGATAGTGTTAGAAAAATATACTATCATCAATGAAAACGTTGTTTAAGAAACATCGTAAAGTATTACGCTAAACGATTTATTTGGCTAGACCAATTAACTAGCTCTTTTGTTTAAAAGGAAGAATAATGGATTCTCTAATGTTCTCTCTGACGTTTAGTACAAAGTTCATTACTGTTAAAGAATTAGGTTTTAAATGATTCCTAGTTACTAATAATAATGGTTGGGTACTTAAGACAAGAAAAACTGTTTGAAGGTAATGTACTGTCAGAGACAATACAAGACGTGGATATATCGTCTGGTGACTCCCAGGATGCGATTCCAAAGTCAGATAGTATAAAGAACTTTTAGGTCACCAGATATTAACGACATATTTTAATGAAATGAAATACTTTATTTTCAACATTGATGAGATGCTCATTATTGTTGATGTCAAAATTTAAAAGCTACCACCAGTTCGGACACAAAAAATAATTATTATAGTCACCGTCCTGAGAAGAACTGGCGAGAAACTCAGCAGGCATGTCTTTTTTTTGTATCATTATTATGAGCATTATCTTTTTTTAAATATTTTAACAATATTACACAAAAGATGAAATAGACAAAATATAAAAAAAGCGATTATTATAATGAAACGACCTAGACGAGCAACTCATTCCCACTTTGTGCAATCGTCCAAGTAATCATTGACCTTATAGTAGGCTTTCTTGCATAGACGTTCTTTAATAGTTTTCTTAAACCTTTGTATAGTTAGGTTTTGAACATCTTAATTATTATAATAACAGTAAATTCTACAACCTAATAACTAGAATTTCATGTAATTCACAAAAAAAAGACAATAACGTTGAAATTGCTCAGAAATAGTTGTGCATAAAACTAACTTTTCTGACTTTAAATAACGCCATAATAAGTAAGCTCGGCGAGCCTTAAGCCGCTCAGAATAATAAAAAAGATGTTTAGATTTGTTCTCAGAAGGAAACCGAAGAAAAACATAAAAAACCCCAGTGTTTATTCATGGTTCATATTTGAAGATAACAATAAGAGGGTCCATTATATTTTGATGTCTAGGGAAGAGAAATGAATGAAAAATGAATCGTATATTGTTGAATAATAGAGTCGATTATTCTGGAACATTCTCTTCCATTATCGTACTTTCGGAATTAATGAATTAACGTTTTATTAGCATTTTTTGAATTACGATTTTTAATCGCAGTATTGTTATGTTATTTTGTGTTAACAAATTTGATGTTATTAGAATATCGAATGTTCATGTTATTTTTACTGAACCTATTTTAGATTTTGAAATGGAATGGTCATCTTTCCGCTTATTAATTCGCAAATAACAAATACTCTTATAATACGTGAGTCTTACTCTTATAATACTTACATCATCATCGTCAGCCTATAGACGTCCACTGCTGAACATAGGCCTCCCCAAATCTCGCCAATGACCGGCCCCGCCGTCTGCATCCTGTGACTACTTTTCAACATATCTACTGAACCAATTACAATCTTACCGTTAAGAGATGACTACAACAAAATAAGTCAAGCACTCAAATACTCATTGTTCACAAAACTTCGCTCAAGGATCCATTAGTAAATAGACGTTACGTGTGAACGTCATACATAGGTAATGACCACAACAGTATAATATATCTCTCGGCTCCGAGAATAAAGAAGCTCGTGATGTAATGAGCCTTTTATGTTATTATTGTGAAATATTATACCTAGAAGTGTAGAATAACTGTACAGAAGTAAACTTTATACTAATCGCTATAACCAACACATGTATGTAAAAAACAAATGACGGTGACGGCCGACCAACATGTAAACGGGGTTTTGTATGCATTTACCGTCATTGAAACTATGTGAAACACTGTTTGACAGTTGGCCTACCACTTGTCATTTGCGCATTGGAAGTTAGCGAGTCAGTATGGAAACGCAGCATTAGACTTATTCTCCTCACGGCTTAAATAACAAAAGACTGCAATATAATACGGGACCCAGTGCCATGTTTTAGAAACTTCTATTTTATTATTCCTAATAGAAGTATCAGCTAACAAAAAGATGGTAAATACATAAATTATCTCTGTATAGTTTACATGTACCTACTGTAAGATTGTGAATGGTATGTCTGTGGGTCCGAAAGGTCGTACGAACTATCGATTTAAGACATGTCTTTTGTATCAATTTGCTCTCAGACACTTTGAGAATCCCTTTTCCGATGTTCTTGGAACTCTTTCTTGTATGTGTTCATCTTAAAGACTTAACTTAAAAGCCATTTTTAAAGATTACTAATCACAGACTCCCATTAACAATTTTTAAAATATCAATACTACTAACTTTTACTACTCTTCGAAAGTATGAGATGAAATTTGTTTCCAAATCATCCCTTTTTTCGTATTCAATCTTCAAACAATTTTAAAGCGTTTTCGCGGTCGATTACCTAGAGTCAATAATACCTCAAAGAAATGTGGTTAAGTTTTGAAATAACTTAGCAAAGCAAACAGAAAGTTAGACTCAAATAAGTACTTTAAAATTTTGTTATCGACTATTCAATGTCAAATAGAGTTTACGTAATGAGTTTTTTGATGGACTCACAAGAAAATCATTACAACTCTTTTTTTTTATATTCGTGTTGGCAGACGAGCGAACAGACCACCTGATTGCAAAAGGTGACCGTCGCTCATGGACCTGTGCAATGTCAGGGGATACTGAAGGGTTGCTAACTTAAAAAACAAAACGTTTGAACTACACTTCATTCGCACAAAAAAGTCTATAAAATTTGCTCCAACTTAGAAATGCATAATTAACATCGCAATTAGAAATTAGCTCGACATTAACTGTCTTGGCACCTAGTCAGTGGTGCTCTGGCAGACGGCCCAGTTACCTACAAGTTGGGACCCAGTTTTGACTTCCCTCCGACCTATTTGTGTTTTCTGTTTTCGAACTTAGAGCCTGATATACTGTATCTTATCAAGCGGCAACTTTGTAGGCTTAGATTACACGTTCCATTTTCTCATTTCGTAGCTCACTGCGGATATTTTTTGGGTAATGAAATGTTTTTCATCGAAAATATTCTTAAGACGATGTTCTTTGAGCTAAAGTTCTAGGTTATCAAATAACGATACGATGACGTAAAAAGATTGAAAAAAATAAATTTACTGGACTAGAACAATCCATTACTGTCCACTGCCACGCTCAGGTCTTCTCGGTAGATGGATCAGGCATAGTCTACTACGCTTGGTTGGGGTCTTCTTCACTTGTCTTCGAAGGATTCTTAAATAATCCACCAATTCGCAATTTATCCTACAAAATTTACTAAAATTATACAATTTTAATTCATTGATATCTCTTATGATTAGTAACACACAAATTAGCATGAATAAACTTGAAACTACAATATTTCAATGAGACCAGAAATGGACAAGAGATTGCCAAAACCCGGACTCGATTCCCGCGTGACCTCCACTATGTTTCCCAAGCTTATTTTACAGTCAAATGTTGGAATGATTGGGTTCGCTTCATTCCATACTAAAGCGGACTATTGGACTTCACATTGCATAGCCTTTGGTATTGGAGTTAATTATGAAGGACGCTAAAAACTAGTGGCACAAAATCGTGTAGTAATATTTTTAATTAGCAACATTTTTAAACAGGATACGTCTAAATTTAAGACCTGCCATTACACTCTGTACTGTACAGTACCAACTCATTACTGCTTACTGTTGGGCTCAGGTCTCCTCAGAAGAGGGATTAGGCATAGTCCACCACGCTTGCCCAGTGCGGATTGGGGACTTCACATATCTTCAAAGGATTTTTAGAATCCTTTTCCGACATGCAGGTTTCCTCACGATGTTTTCCTTCACCGTTTTTAGCCAGTGGTGTTGTGAAAAATTGCACAATCTTTTTCACATTTAGATTTAGAGGTACATGCCGGCCGGTTTTGAACCCGCGACCTCCCGTTCGGAAGGAAGCGCTTCGACCAGTCGGACGCCACGACTTACGATCATAACACTCTACTGGTCTATAAAACAATTTAATTGTTAGTAATAAACAACCGCAACATTGTTGAAATAAAATCATCGACATACGAAATCCTATATCGATTTCGAAGAACACAAACAGTAACCAACACCATATTGATAATTTAAAATTAACACTTTTTCTTACACATTCAGAGTATAGTAAAAAGCCATCATAGTTCTCAAAGCAAACGCAAAACAGAAACTTAAGCTAAGTTCCCGTCCCATTGTAGCGGAACAATTAGCCCTGCGCTCGACACCTATTCATTTCGTCGCTTTGTTTAGGACGACGGTGTTTCCCTCATTCAAAGCGTGGAAGTGCTATCTCAGATCTATAACAGTCGGTCATCTTTGTTGTGAGAATCATTGTTCAAAACATTAGTTTGGGCGCGAAACACTACGCTGTTTAATACAATCTTACAATTAGTCTAGAAGATGCGATGTAATAATCACAGTAAATTTAAGCCATAAACAATATGCCTATATTACAAACCTAACGTGCCGATTTCGTTTAGAAAACATTTCGTGAATGAAGTAATTTTCCAGTCTTTCTAAAATAAACAATAACAAAAAGACACGAATCATCCAACAGCATATTATATTAGTATCTTGTTACTATGATATGATACTAAGTTTTACTACAAAATAATATACGATTGTTCTACAGCTCCAACAGTCGTGAACTCGTCCATCGAGTTTCTTGAAGAGTACTACCGTACAGACATTCCGCCATCTTCGCGTAAGAAAAGGAATTCTTCCATGAGAGTCTCCGTTGGGTTGGCCTGCGGTGCGTTGGTCGGTGGAGGAGCGTTCGTGGCCGCCACTGCTGTTCTCCTCACGAAGAAAGCTCGTCGTCGTATACCGAATATGCTGAAGAAACCATTCTGCCCGTCGCTTAGGAACGGCAATGCAAATGCTCGGAACACTCGTCGAGCTCCCAGACTTGCTTTGGCACTGGCCAATTGTCCACCTATACATATGCTACGGTAAATTTTTGTTCCTTTAAATTGTTTTTTGTGGTAAAAGAGATTATTGTGTCTGTGTCTAATGGTTTTCATTTTAGCGGGTTTTCAATGTGTTACAAGGAAGGTAAGAGAAGCTAAATATATTTTTACTATCGTATCCAAAGTTGCATCATCATTGTAATTAAATAACCAGCTCACTTTAGTCTTCAATTTGCACATATCATCAAAATAAAAATATGAAATGAAATGAAATATTTATTTAACTAAATTTAGGACATACAATATTAAGCAGTGACCCCTGCTCTAGGACAAGCCTGTGTCACAGGAGGTCTGTGTGAACAAATAATTCTCTTAACCAACATATTAAGACACCAAACATCAAAACAAATTTCCAAGAGTAAATACAGCGATATATATAGAAACAGATTACAAGAAACTAGCAAAAAGTGTGTGAGTACGATTGTATGTGTTTGTGTATGTGTGGGTGTGTGTTTGTGTGATCAATATACTAAAGAACAAAAAACATACCTAAAAACTAAAAGTGCAGTCCACGTTTTACTTAAATAAAGGATATATTTGACGTTTATGAACAATAATATAAAATTGTCGCAGGCCCGCGGTCGTCGATGAAGATTACCGCGAGCCCTACAATATTTGGCGGGAGACGCTGGGTCGCCGTGACAAACGGGAGATCCATGACCAGAATGAATACAACGGTATGTGCCAAATAATATATTTTTCAGGATACATATGTTTATGTTTCTTTAAATCACATTGGCAGCTAGGATTTGGTGTACTTTGAAGTTTTCAATTAATGGTGATGGTAGTGACGACAAAATTGATAATGACGAGACGAAGTTTTACCAAAAGTGACGTGGAAAAATAAGATTATTATGTCAATTAAATAAACTAATATTAACGTGTTCTAATAGTATATTCTCTCTAAACACCAAGTACAATCTAATAATTTAGTTCTTCGTGCACGTCATATTAAATTTAGTAATATTTTACAGTGAAGTATTCAGACTATAAACACATGTACGATACATAAAACTGGTAAATTAATTTGTTTTAAACTACGCTAGTACAAAATAAAAACAGTCTACTCTCAACCCCAAATATGAAACATAACAAAAATTAATTTACAAACCGCTCGAGGCAATACAAGAAACAAAAACATCGAAAGTTAACAAAATCTAATATTAAAACATAAAAAGTCTGGTATAAATCTGTCCCCTCAGGCTTTAAAAAACCCACATACACAAAAACGTAATAAAGTCAGCCATTTTGTTTACTGGAAGGAGTTACCCTAATGATAAATAATAGTCGCAACAATACACGTAAAATAACTAATCTAACTGCATAATGGAAAATCATTTTGATCGAAACATTGTTAGACCACACTGTTAAAACACTTAAAAATACCAAAGACTTAAAAATTCAAAAAAAAAGGGCGGCACGACGGGAAAGAATGCCGTGGGCGTAACGCGTCGTGCCGTCCCTCATAACCCCGTGCTGGGTTCTGGCCTCAGCCGGGGTTTGGACGCTGAGTGTGAGTCCAACCGGTTTTAGTGCGGTTCAACTCCCACATACGGGATCCGGTGATTTCCCCCAACTAAAAAAAAAAAATTCAAAACGGCTGTTTCTGTGTATAATAGCATAATATACGAGTATACTAGAGAAATATCGATAATTAAAGTAATTTCTGATGTCATTTCATAAATAACAACATTATTCTACTCCTACATTGCAATGCTCATTGAACCCTCTATTTTGTGACGCAGACGTAGTTGTGCGGGCGAGTTTGGAACAAAACACGACAACAAAATAACAGTACAATAAAAATTGAAAGTTGTAATAAAGTCGACAATCCATGGCTGACCCCAATTGTAAACAATACTACTCAGACAAATGAACAAACTACCTCTGGTTATTTTTTCTTTACAAACAAGGGTCCGACCCTCCGCAAGTAAGTTTCTCAAAAAACTTCAACGATATGTTTCGGAAGCCACATGTTACGTTCATTGTATAATTGGATAAAGATCTGTACTTCGAATAAATGGCCCTCAATTCACGACTCCTTGGAAAATAACATATACACAGAACAAACTTTCCCTTAAACTCAAATCCTATCATTTATACTTAATGAATGATAGGAACCATCAAGTTATTTACAATTCCATTATTGAACATATTATTTATTATTATTTTATATTTATTTTAAAATAGTTTCAAATCGTTGATTTCGTTCTCAAATATATCACAAAGACCAAGCTTTATGTTTTTGTATAGTAATTAATGTGATACAATGTTGTAATCTCCTCTATATAAATTCCATTCTACTATTTACTATAAATAACATGATATTAACTTCACAATTTCCTTTAAAATGTAAAAGCATAATAGCCATATGTATTTAATGATGTACATTTGTTGTTAGAACGATTCCGTGTTCACTGGCGTTAGTTAGCCCTAGCTGGCTCTCAACTGTACTCGTTAGGCTTCGAGTGTGCTTGCATGGAGATTGTTACTTTTCTCGTTTCGTTCTACTTACTGGTCTGGTTGCGAGCCGACTGCAAAGCTGTCTAATGATGCTTGAAAAAGATTTCCTTTTTCAATTTCGAGCCATGTGAAACATGGTTGCATTTTAGTTTGATGTCTGTGTTAGTTATAGTTTAAGGAAGATAAATCATAAGTGATAATCATGATTTATATTGATTACTAGCTGGCCCACACAATTTCGTGTGCATCACATAAGGAAATTTTCTCACCGTTTAAACCTTCCCTGGACTTCTACGAATATTTCAAGATTAAAATAAGGCAAATCGGTTCAGTCGTTCTCGAGTTTTAACGAGACTAACGAACAGCAATTCATTTTTATATATAAGAAGATTATTATAATTTAATGCTACGTAATGTACTTTTTGGGAGCGCCATAAGGCTTTTGGTGGAGACCGAGAATAGTAACACTACCCACACATACGTCACTAAGTCACAAAAAAATACTGGTTTTCGTACGTACTCAACATGAAGATAATAACTAAAAAAATATAATGAAAAACTCGCCTTAGGTGTACAAGGGAAACTTCAATTTATGTTCAGTTTCAACAAAGACCCCAATTACAACTAAGAAAAGATTTTAATTTTAATGTGAAAGTTGTTTCAAGTCTTACAAAGGTTTTCGAGGGACTCAGACCACAACGTTCCGTCACTAACTAGTTTCCCTCAAGGCAGAGAACGCTACTCAAACTTAAGAAACAACCAACATTAACTTGTAAAATGTAAAGAAAAAGTTTCTTTAATCAGAACTCGACGCTAATTGAACGGAATAGTGAAGTTTTCTGTTTGTTATGATATTTATATTCGAGGCTTAACAGTGATTTTTATTATTGAAATGACTTGAGCGGAAGCCGGACGGACTTTACTCAGTGTATTGGAAACTTGACACGATTTGCTAGCGATTGAAAGTTTGACTAACTTTCATTGAGGCAATTCTTAGTAGAAAAAATAACAATTTGAAAACTATATAGGTATAAGCTTGTTGCAAAAGGTTTTAAATACACACAGCATACATACAGTAGAATAAATACTTGATGAAAAATTTAAGAATATCGGACTGATTAACTGGAACTTTGTATTTATAGTTTATGCAAAAAAAACTTCAATTGTTAAAAGTTTATTTAAATCTATTAATTACACGTACAAAAAACCAATTCGTTTAAACATGAAAAACACCTAAAACACAAAATGAAAACATAAAACTATTTTAAAATCGAAACACAAAATTTTCTCATAAAAGAACATCTCATAAACGCGTGTAAACTCTCAAAGAACACCTGATAGGTAATAAAAAGGAAAATCGATTTGAAAAGAACAGAAACGTTTTGAAAGAAGTGAAGATAGTGTACTCGTTACGACGTCGGGATGTCCGGCCGGAAGGGCAGCCATTGTAAAGGAACCATATTGAAAAGATGATGCGCCCCGAACACTACAATAGCTGAGCAGATAAAAGCAAAACTGACTGAGATTTAAAAGATTTTTGGCTTTAGGTTATTGAAGTTTAGCCTTGTTATTTTATAGTTCGATAGCTTTCAATCTGAGAATGTAGATGAATTAATTTCGGGCATAATAATTTGTCGTACCGAAATTTGTTTCGGTTTTTCGATATTCTGAATTTTTGTTCTATGTATTTAAATTAATTCGAATTCGATTTAAGTATCACCATATAAAATGAAAAAAAAAACTTATTTTGGTCTGGCAATGCTTCACTGTAAAACTATTAAAATTTTCAAATTAGTATCTAAACTCGAAATACAATCTCGAACAAGAACATAATGCAATTACTTAGAACTTTTAATTTAAAACAGTCATATCTAAAATATCACCATAACCACAATAAAATTAGTATTAACGATTTCTTGCAGAAATCTGCGAGGACACCGAGTTCCCCCGCCCCTACATGATGAAACGCCCTGATCCTCACGAAAGCTTCTACGCAGCCACCGACATCATCCACCACGTAAGTTATAAAATAAAGTCTTATAGCAATAGGAACCCTGCAGCCAAGAGGACAGTGATAAGTTGATACAGTACTCTCAATAACTAAATAAGTAAAGTACTAAACGAATAATTAAAAAACTCTAAACTCTCTTAAAATCAGAAGTAGTTATTGTAAAATATTATAACCTACGAGTGCATTTGATAGGTCTATCTCTAGTATTTATGACGTGGACTGATGATTTGGTCAAGACTATGGGGAGTAAGTCACTAGATGCAGCTTGAGACCGGTCATTGTGGCAAGGTTTGGGAGAGACCTATGTTTAGCAGTGGACGTATACGAGCTCTTGATGATCACGATTTAATAGGTAGATAAGGAAAATTTTAATGGTTTTTTTTAAATAATGACTCAGCAGAATTACTTACTAAAAAACCTTGTCAATAAAATAGACATAAAATAATATAATTCATTCAACTATTTTACAACAGGAGGTAGTTATACGTATCGTTAGCTTTTATAATAAAATAAAAAAGATTTAGGTAACTTATAGTCGTGGTAGCCGAGTGGTTGAAGCGCTTGCCTTCCGTGCGGGAGGTCGCGCGTTCAAAACCGGCCGGCTTGTACCTTTAAATCTTAATATAAAAAAGATTTATGTGCAATTTTCACAACACCACTGGCTAAAAACGGTAAAGGAAAACATCGTGAGGAAACCTGCATATCGGAAAAGGGTTCTAAAAATCCTTTGAAGTTATGTGAAGTCCCGAATCCGCATTAGGCAAGCGTGGTGGACTATGCCTAACACCTCTTCGGAGGAGACCTAAGCTCAGCAGTGGGAAGTAATGGGTTGTTACAGTACAGGTAACTTATAGATTGTAGTTACATCTAATGGTTGGAACGAGGAACGCGAAACACAGTGATGCTCCATAAGGTAGGTAAAGGTAAGTGGAAATTATATTAATTGTATTTCAGCAATTGACGTACTGGAGATAGTTTAAAGGACTAATTTTGGGTTTACTCAATCAAAAAATTAGGTACTTTTATTTAAAAACTTAGTTCTGGTTAGTTTAGTAAAATAAAAATTTAACTTAAATTCTTTGACATATAACTAGAAGAAAATTTTGGTAATTTTGGTTGTTAAATACCTATTTAAAGTCATATAATTAACATAGTTATCCGTACATACGTTTATTTAAACATACGGAAGTAAAATAAGTTTTTCTAAATCACAAATCTTGTTGTACGGTCACGTTCAACAAACACACGCCACTCATAGCTATTTTATAGAAACATTTTGAAATTTTCCTCATTTTCTTTCACTTCCTACTTTGTTAAGTATAGCGGAAAAGAAATCATTGTTACAAGTTAAATCTTTTCCTCGGAGTATTTTCTAAATATTTTTTTCTTCTCATCACTCATGGAAGTGATTTAATATAACAACTTTAACTTACAAAGATGAAAAACTAATACCGTTCGATTTTAAAAATAGAATTATTTTATAATAAAAAAACAGAAGCACATCACCTGTGAAATAAAAGAGAAAACAAATTCGAAACAACGTCACACACACCATACGTTTCAAGTTCAAATAGTGCTAAATGAATCTGTCACAGTACACAGCAGGTACAATTTACCCATGTTTGCGGAATCGTCACCGGCGTGACAAAGGTTGCCACTCAATGCACCGTCATTACCCGGAGGCACGTTTCTAAAGACCACACCGTCAATACGGGCACCGTACTGCTTTTGTATCGGAGGCACAGTTTGTGAGCCCACAGGCAAATTATACCTTCTGAAAGCTTCATTGTTTACCGACACTGGGCCGGCGTCTGTCACAGGGTAGTGACAATGAAGTTGTAACGTGTTTGGATTATTGGAAGTTTGTGAAACAATGTTCTGTTTTTGAAATCGAAGTTATGTCTCTGTGAAGTTTGGTTTTAAACTCTAAGCTTGTTGGTTTTTAGACAAACACTTTTGGCTAAAAATCTCTTCTAAAGACCTGCAGTTGCAGAGGTCCTTTTTAGAGTCTTAATCTTAATCTAAATTTCGTCTTAGCTCAACAACTTCAAAAGAAATCGTTTCAATGTTTTTAATTACAAAATAAGCCAATAGTTAAAATATTTAAAACAATAACAATATTGCCCTATGGAGTATTCTGATGAGTCTTCACCGCTGTGTAAGTTTTCTCACATTATTAAAACTTACATCGATTTTAGAAACTTCTTTACATTCGTTCGCGATCTTTTTTATACAGTCTATTTCTACAAATCCACATTGGAGCTTTATTCTGTTGTATATGTAATATTCACGTGTTCTAAATCTTATAAACTGACAATGAAAAGAGCCGTGAAAGAATCACCTCGATGCAAATGCGTTAAGATGCTTGGATGATTTCCCGCGAGGCGACAACACGGCGAGGCTGCCACGTGCGTGTACCAATTCAATATTAATATGTGATGTATTATAATCATTTTATACATACAGCTATTATATAAAGCAGTTTTATATTAATTTCAAAGATTGAAGAGTCTTTAAGAGTAGGTTAGGTAGTAGGTCTTCAGTGTCCCTTGACAAGGTAGAGGTTTTGGAATAGTTCTAACTACTAATCAACAACTGGTTCGTTGACTTGTTTTCCTACATGGTAATTAGATTGTAATTGCTCGGGTTAACTTTGAAAATTGATCAATCAGCACAGTCAAGTTATTTTGCATCTCATATATTATATTAACTCTTCACCAAAACAAAGGCCTAATTAATACCTAAACTGCAGCATTAAAACCACATATAAATGGTTGGACCACAGACAGCAAATGGACACATCCGTAACGCGATCCTGCACCACTTCAGCCACAAAACGCAACCGAAATGTACACAAATCCGATTGAGAGCCATTACTGAAATTCGAATAGATATAACAATTATATTGTGTACGTTTCGCTTAATTGAATTAGCTTCGTTTTAAACTATATTGATTGGAAAGTGTTTGCTTCAATCAATCTAAATTCGGAATTGTTTTATGTTAGGTATGTGGTTTGTTGTAGTGTTATCACTTCAATGTGGAGTGGATGGTTACTTTAATGTCAATTCTTGAAGCGTTATGTCCAAGTTGCTTACAGTTTCTACGCAATCTGAAACTCAAATTTGTTCGTTCGAGTATCGATTCTCAGATATAAAATATTATTTTTATATATATTGATTTATATTTTTATATATTAAATATAATATTATAAATACTATTCTGAAGTACGTATACACTCACTTTGATATAGGTACCTATCTAGATACTGTCATTTTGAAACTTAAGCATCCGATTTTAGACTGTTTTGGTACAAACAACTTTTAACTCAAGCTACCTCACCACTACTTAAAATTAGCCCTTGCTAATATAAAACTATATCTATAATATCAAATATTGGGAACACTAAAATTAACTAAGCTACATTCGAACCCAATATGGTCATCATTTATTCGTAGAGCATTGATTATTATGCAAAATCACGAGCTCATCATATATCGCACATAACATTATGAAATTGCATCCTTTGATGGGTCGGATGACACGCCACAGGCCAAATTAATTGCTCTATTTTCATCACGCTAGTTTTGGGATCGGAGGATTAAACAGTGATATTATTAGGCTATTGTTAACCATTTTAAATGCTAAGCTTTGGACCATGTGAATAGATTTTAGATTTATTGTACTGGTGTCTGTTATTTTCTCGATTGGACTCGAGTCTCCGTCTCTTGCTAGATGTTGGTTAGGATTTTACCTCAAGATACCTTTGAAATAAAATACATACCTTACTTATTTTCTCATGAAGTATTCTTCTTTAGCTTCGCCTTATCCCATTCAAATGGAGTTGGCGTTCTATTTTTTATCTTTCCATTAATTTCCAATTTAGCATAAGTGCTCTATCACGCCGCAAATGTTTCTCTTTCGCACCATCCCACCACCTCTTCTTAGACCTTCCTCTCCTATTACTGTACTGTAATGTACTGTAACAACCCATTACTGCCCACTGGTGAGCTCAGGTCTCCTCCGAAGAGGGGTTAGGCATAGTCCACCACGCTTGCCTAATGCGGATTGGGGACTTCATATAACTTCAAAGGAATTTTAGAACCCTTTTCCGATATGCATGTTTCCTCACGATGTTTTCCTTCACCGTTTTTAGCCAGTGGTGTTGTGAAAAATTGCACATAAATCTTTTTCATATTAAGATTTAGAGATACAAGCCGGCGGTTTTGAACCCGCGACCTCCCGTTCGAAAGGCAAGCGCTTCAACCAATCGGCCACCACGACTCCTCCTACACATCCTCCTATTACATCCACTTTCAAATTCCACATTCGCTTTCTTATGAACGTTTTGTTGACTCTGATGTTGCAGAGGCCTTTGGTCAAAGATCGCTTAATAAACCTCTCTAACTTTGTTTTCATGTCTCAGGGCATCAAAACATTACCTAAGTCTAGCCTATTAACCGGTATACCGTAATTGCGATTCAAGCACTATTCCAATCAGGCTACCTGTCAATGCGGATTCTAAGTTAATTAGTTATCGGTCTGAGCAACCATTTAAGCTATTAACATGCACACACATGTTCAACGTTTAGGCCAATCAACATCACACACGATAATTATCATAAATAAGATTTAACTTATTATACAAATTGAATGTCTACAAAAAAAATCGATTTACAATGTATGTCGCTTAAATTTTAGAAATACAATACATAAATAAAAGTTGTTTTATAATCTTTTTCATTTTCAAATAACGTCCCAAATCTTAAAAATTAAGATTTGCTAATCTCAAGTTTTTTGTGACGCTACTTTCAATAGATTATAAGACTAACATAGTCAAAAAATATTAACTTTATGTTTTCTTTCCAATTTAACTACTTAATCGCAGTACTAACAATAAAAATTACATTGTAATGTTACGTACATTGAAGGTAATGCGATTCATAAGTTAGTCGGAGCTCGTCTGACTCTGAGATCAACAGTCGTCTCTCTTGGGCGAAAACACGTGCATTGAATGAAATTTTTACTTTTACATTACTTATACAATGTGATAGTTGACCGGTGCAACATCGTCTACGTCATATAAAAGGAATTAAAATTTCCGAATCACTTTACAAAAAAAAAATTTTAATAATAAAGTTTGAATAATGCTTCAGTTAATAATACAAACCATAGTATTATTAAATCTACTTGACTACATAAATACATCTGCCAAAAAATGACATGAGTCCAGGAGGGCATTCTCCGTTCCTTCCTACGGTCGGCCTATTCTTGAAAAATGATAGCGTTGTGGATTCCATAGACTTCTTCTGAGCTGTTATTGTTAGCAGTAACATGGCGCTGATAATTTATTTATTTATTTATTTATTTATTTAAGAAACCAACAGCGTGACAAAATTACAATCTTATAGTATTGAGAACAGTTCATGTACGGCTAATAACAGGTTTCTGTAATTACTATTAATACAATGGTTAACAAAACAAAGCAATTATAGTATTTATATGTTTGACTTATCTGCATATCACAAGACAGTACAGTATCATTCAAGTCACAACATAAAGATAATTGTTTTACTTATAAATTTGTACTTAAGTAAATAACTAATTAATACTATTAATAATATTGTACTTAAGTAATTAATTAAATAATCAACTAAACACTTTAAATAAACTTAAAAAAAAAAAAAAACTTAAAAATACCAACAAAAGATACACAATGCAAAATATTTTCACTAAAACAACAAAGTTGAGTTGAGTTGAGTGTGGAAGTCGAATGCATATTATTGGTAGGTACTGTGGTCTTTTTTTCCTTTTTAATTTTTACAAAAACGTATATTATTATGTAGTTTACGTGTATCGCAAAATACAATTGAGAATAAAATGTATACCTACAACATAAATTCATATATTGTAGGTAATAATAATATTGAAGTCAAGTTTGCGATTTTATTATAATAAATTTTATTTTATTATCAAAAGTTTCTCATTATATCCCATAACTGACAGACTTAAGTGGGCTTGTTTAGTGCTTGTCAAGCATTTACCCTTGACAATTTTTTTAAATTTTGACTTACATTCGAAAAATATATCAATATTTGAATATTCTGTGTTGTATTCACGAGGCAATCGTACAAGTGGGGAATTTTTAGCATATTTGGCGGCCCGCCGCGGCACGTGAAGCAGACAAGTGTGCCGCGTACGACGAACTGGGGTGTTCAGCATTATACCTGAGACTAACTCATCGCAGTCCACGCGACCGCGGACTATGTCGTGAAGGAGGCACATATCCATTACTTTGCGTCTTTCCTCAAGTGTAAGCAAGTTGTGTCGGTGACAGTCCTCGACATAAGATATTGGTGACATTCGTAGACGATAGTTAATGTGACTAATGAATTTTTTTTGTATGCGTTCAATATTATTAATGTAAACCAAGTATTGCGGTGACCAAACTTGGCATGCATACTCTAAAGTACTGCGTACATAAGCACAATATACTGTTATGACAGAAGAGATATCCGTGAATTCCTTACACGCGCGTATCACGAAGCCTAGATTTTTGTAAGCCTTATTAACCATGACGTCGATATGATTACTAAGTAGCATTTTGCTATCGAAAAATACACCTAAGTCACGGACTACATCAGTTCTAGCAATCAAAACTGCATTAAAGTTATAATTGAAATGAATAGGAGATTTTTTCCGTGTAAAAGTTATACACTGACATTTTTTTACATTAACAGTTATATTGTTTTTGGCATAATATGTGACTAAATTATCCAGGTCTTTTTGTATGTTTTTGCAATCATTTATCGAGTTAATTTTATAAAATATTTTTTTGTCATCAGCGTACATCAAGTATTTCGTATATTTTAGAGCATCACCAATATCATATAAATAAGCATTATAAAATAACGGGCCCAAGTGCGAACCCTGAGGCACTCCTGTTGGTATATCAACAAAGTCCGAACGAAAACCTCCCACGACAACAGCCTGGGAGCGTTTGGATAAGTATGATTGAATCCATCTCAACAGATCGCCATGAATACCCAGCTCATACAGCTTTTTCAATAAAATAATGTGATCTACACGATCGAAGGCTTTTTCGAAGTCTGTATAGATCACATCGACCTGTCCACCGCCATCCATATTACCAAAGACAAAATCTGAGAAAGATATTAAATTTGTAATTGTTGACCTATTAGACAAAAAACCATGTTGTTGACTAGGGATACCAAGTTTTATAATATTATAAATATGTCGATAAATTATTTTTTCGAATATTTTTGCAATTGTATTTAAAATTGATATGCCCCTGTAATTCTCGACATTTATTCTGGAACCGCTTTTATGAATGGGGACAATGTATGCTCCTTTCCAAACGGAAGGAAAAGTACATTCTCTAAGGGATTTATTAAAGATTAAAGTTATAGGCTGTGATAATGAACAAGCACATGAAGACCAAAAAATGGGAGGAATACCATCACTTCCCGCTCCCTTACTAGTATCAAGACTTTTTAGATATTTTTCGACCGTATTTACCGAAATAAAAAGTTTAGATATTGAGATACTATTATTTCCTATATTACTTGGTACCTGCAACGTTGAGGTTGGTGATCCAAACACACTCCGAAAAAAAACGTTGAAGGCATCGCAGATTTGTTTACCATCTGTGTAATTCACGTTATTGTAAGTTAGCATTTTAGGATAAGAAGAACCACCGCGCATGCATTTTATATGGGACCAAAATTTTTTTGGCTGTGTTTTAATTTTTGATTGAATATTAGTAATGTAAGTGTTATAGCAACACGCCTGAACCCTCTTTTGTCTATTACGTAATAAGACAAATTCATCATAGTCGCGCTTGTTGCCGTTTTTTTTCCATCGAGAATGTACCTTCATTTTCTCCTTAGAAATCTTAATAAGTGCAGAACTATACCAGATCGGATAAGAGGAACTATTTGGACATTTAATTTGTGGAATAGATTTTTCTATCGCGTTGTTAATTATACGGTACATAATAGTTGTGGCGTCCTCCACCCTACTATCCAAAAACTGCGATTTCCAGTCTACTGTGTGAAAATAATCATTCAGAACACCGTAATCAGCCTTCCTGAAGTTATATTTAGTAACGGTATTTTCAGTTAGAGGTACGACGTAGTAGTCTGGCACTTCAATTGTAAACACAGGATGAGCTCGATCAGGTTTTACAAGAGGATCAGAACACGGCTTTACGATTACAGGTATATTACAAAATACCAAATCCAATGTGTTATTTGCATAGTTAATTAGATTATTAAATTGTGTTAGACCCAATAAACTAAGATTGTCAACAAGTTTTATTCCAGAATTTTGCAATTCAGTAGTACCATATTTCCTATGCACCGGTCCATTACTTGTCCAGGTAATACTCGGCAAGTTAAAGTCACCCACTAATAAGTAATTCTGCTGAGGACTTTGAAGTAAGATCAGATTTTCTACATGCTTCACTATACATTCTATTTCCAACGGCAAGGTATCGTGATTTACATAGACAACACTAACATAAAAATCAGTAGAGTGCTTACACCGCCCCGAGCGATAAACACGTGCTGGGATTGAGATGGTCAACATTTCACAGGACAAAGAGGCGCTCGAATCAACACGAACAGCACACAACTGACGACGAGCCAAGATCATAACCCCGCCCCCCGTTGTCTTAGCCGACTCGTTTAAATCGCGATCCCTACGAAAAACATCATATCTATCATCGCATATTTCCCTATCAAATATACCATCATGCAGCCACGTCTCCGTAATGACAATTACATCATAGTCATTACTTAAAATACTTTGTTTAAATTCAGAACATTTGGTCCTTAGACCACGAGTATTTTGATAAAAGAAAGTGATATTATTCGTTTGTGCCATAATCTAAATAAAAAAAAAACAAACTATATAAGCATATTGTAATTGTAATTTCCCTATAAGGAAACGCTGCATACATAACAGGATTAATAATACAATAATATCATTTAAAACAAAGAAGTGATACGAGACTAAAACATATGTAAGAATGCGGGTATCACAATACGAACAAAGAAAACCACTTAAAAGTGTAATTGAAAGTAAACTTTTTAGACTAACACGTTTTTTTGTACTTCTTTCAATTTTTTTATCTTTACGACGTTGTATTTTATTATAAATTAATGACATAATGAGAGCTTCGATAATTTTACGATCAGAATAATTTCCCCCTAAGTATGGTGCTATAAAGTATAATATTATATTATACTTATATAACGCAAACTACACTTACGCGTTTTACTAATTGATAATGTGAATAAAGTTTTACTGTAAATATTGTTGTTTTTATGATATTAAGTCTGTTAAAAATGTGAATATTATAAATTTGTACAAAAAACAAAGAATACCCCCACATATATTTGTACGCATACTTTACTGAATAAGAATTACTAGATGCGACACATACATACCAATCCTCCACACTCAACACAAAAAATTCTGATAAGCGATCCAAAACAAAATATACACCAAAAGCGAAATCAACTTATTTTTGAAGTGAGATCCTCCTCGTCTAGTAGCTGAACTGGTGGGCTGGTATCGTTCTTCCGCACGTAAATTCTTCCGTTTTTTGCCCAAACGTATTGATATTCCTTGGCTTTCGCTAGATCCCTGGATTTTTTCAAAAGGTACTTATTGAGAGGTGTAAGGTTTTCATTAATGTACACCGGCTTTACTTCGCTTCCTAGACCGAAATCCTTGGTTGTTAAACGTAGTTTTCGCGCAGCAGAAATAATATTGTCCTTCAGTAGTCGAGACGACAACCTTGCAATGAGAATCCTTGGACGTCCCTTAATTTTATTTTTTGATGTTATTCTACTGGCATATATAATGTCAGTTGTTTTTATATCCACATTTGTAATTTCACCCAGTTTTCGTATTAGTTCTATAGGTGATTCGCCAACGCTTTCCGGAATGCCTATAACTTCAATGTTCATAAGTCGATCCCTCTGATCACTAACATTTAATTGTTGTTTTAGAATTCTATTTTCTTTCTTCACTTGGTCCAAATTTGATTCTATGATAGTAATTTTTTTAGTGTCTTCATTAATCACTTGAAGTTTTTTAGAGAAATCATCATGTTTAGAAGAGTGAAATTGTATCGAGGATCTAAACATTTCGATATCTGAGTTAATCTTCTTATGTTCATCTTTCATATCTTGCATTACAGATCTCATTTTCAGGTAATTACTATTGATGCCATTAATTTCAGTTTTCAGTTCTTGAGATGCTGTTCTTAATTTACATATATCTTCCTGTACGGAGGCGATGTTACAGCTTAGTTCTGATACTTTTTCAAGTACTTCAGTCTTCCAGTTTTCAAGCTTGTCCATAATGTTTGATGTGAATTCTTTAAACAATTCAGAGAAATCATCATCATGCCTTCTTTTCCTTTGTTGGTACGAGTTACTGAGATTTGGATCTGAATCAAAACGTTTAGGCGGAGACCGATGTAATGACATTTTGACGCTTCCAGTATCCGACGATATCTATGTTTCTTGAATCAAGCGATGTCCGTGCGGCAGAGTGTCGAACAGAGACGGCTGAGGCGTTATGCTGCGAGCGCGAGCGAGATGAACGGAGTGATGCAACTACTTTAATAGCGAAATGCAACTTAAACTGAGTTTTACGAGTAATAATTACGGTTTAGTTTTGAACGCAATACTTCAAATACGAAAAATAAATTTAAAAATTGTATTTTGTCGTCAACCACTGACACACCCGTTCGCGACGGGCGTCGAGCGTAGAATCAGCAGCATTACAAATTTAATCACTGAAAAATAATGTAGCATTGAAAAGATTTAACTAATTGAAAAACATAAAGGGTATATACATACAAAACCCGCGTTTATATGTTGGTTGGCTGTCACCTTTTTTTAAGTGTGTTTTGCACTTTGGTCAACCATTATGGAAACGCGGCATTACATTATGACAGAAAATTCTAAAAAAACTGAGTTCGATGAAATAAATAATATAAAACTACTATAATAATATACTTCACCACATCAGCGAATGTAGGGAATGAGGTAATTTGTAATTCTTCTAAATTAGTTAGGTAAAATTGTACATATGTATATGTATATTTTAAGCTGATTTTTACAGTAAAAAGAACCTTGCGACAAAATAATATTATTATTATATCTAATCCTTTACCTTTCATCGCGTACACAGTTTTTTTTCGTTTATTAACGTCTGCACTATTCTCTCTTGTCAAGAGTTTAATTCAACTTTAACACTTTATTTTAAACGAATGACGTCTACAATCTTATTGTACACTTGCAAAACATGAGTAGGTAATTTACAACAAAATATTTATTTTCCATGAAACGAATTGATTTTGATTTTAATTTATCGCACTTTTCCCTTGAAATTGATTAATTTAATCAAATAAGTAGAAGTTTACACTGAAAAGTAAAAACTATGTTTCATTTTTTAATCTGTTTTATTTGCAGTTTAGCTCTACGTTATTTATGCAATGTATTTATACAATGTGCATATTTATTATAGTGAATTAACCCACAATTTATTTAAGGAATACTTTTAAATAAAAGCGTTTAAGATACTGTATATCTTTAGAGTGCTAGCTAAGACAAGTCAAACGAGCCAGATTTATGAAAATTGTACTAATTAAACTACCTAGATAGGTACGTAAGTTCCTCAGAACAAATTTATATAATAAAACAACGGGCTCACGCAATTTCGTCTGCGTCACTTTCAATTAAAAAGTAGCCTATGTAAAGAACTCAGGGTCTACAGATTGTCTGTGCCAAATTTCATCAAAATCGGTTGAGAGGTTGAAGCTGGAAACAGACAGACAGAATTACTTTTGCAATTATAATTTTAGTAGGAATAATCAGAACCACGAAGCAAAACCATTTAAACCACAATAAACAAACTTTTCAACGTGTACAAATCGTAATTGCGAAGCGCAAACAATAATAATTGACATTTAGATAACGAAATAAATTAATTGGATTATGTAATTCAATTAATACCTGTACTGATAGCGAAATTGACGAAACGTTTGTGTTGTAACGGGTGTCATATTATACAGGGTGATTAAATATGATTTGCAGGATGATGGTGTATATGGATACTTGATCGAAGTTTATCTATAATAAACCACATGGAAATCCGTTGCGTTGTTTTAAAGATCTAAGCATAAGTAGGGTTGAAACATCGGGGACGGAGCGACGGGAAAGAGTGCCGAGCGCGTAACGCGTCGCGCCGTCCCTCCAAACCCCGTGCTGGGTTCTGGCCTCAGCCGGGGTTCGGACGCGAAGTGTGAGCGGTTGGAGATTTTAGTGCGGTTCAACTCCCACATACCGCGGGACGGGCGGGGATCCGGTGATTTCCTCCAACTGAAAAAAAAGGGTGAAACATAATATCAAAAACAAATTTGTCATCATGAAAAACAACTTTGTTTTATACTAGCTTTTACTTTGTTTTATTATAATGATACTCGTATATCACGGTATATCCTAATTACCTAGATTACATACTAAATACATTTTAAGGTATTGTACATTATGTATGAAATTCTGAATAGTTTACGCCCATACTACCTAATTCCTAGTCACCTGTGCAATGCAATTAGTAAATTTAATTATCCAGCTCATCGTTGCAATTACATTTCATGGTTCTGACAGTTCGATTATTGAGCTATAATTTGCTTTGAGAATGGACATCGTGAGATATCACAATGCTGAACTTGATGCTGTCTAGCGTTAGCGTTTTTACGAACATTAAATAATTTTCTATCTATCTTCCACAGATATAATATTTCACTGTTCTGCTTACAAAACATTTTGTAAAACAGTTGAAAGTCGCTCTTTAGTTAGTTTGAAGCTTGATGGTTAGAAGTAATTACATGAGTTTGGATTTTGAAAAGCGATTTAACTTTATTTCAGAGGTTCATGAGCGACGGTAACCACTTACTATCAGGTGGGCCGTTGGATCGTCTGCCTACATGGCAATAAAAAAAAAAAAACATTACTGTAAAGTGAAACAGCGCATTTACACGTGCGGTTTTAACTGACAGTTTTGACACAGATTTATCTGTGCGCGTTAACAAAAACTGTAGGCGGAAACTGCACGTGTAAATGCGCCAAAAGATCTCAGACTTTGCCATGATTTCTCCTTATACATGCGCTCAAAGTCTATTTAGCTGAAGGGTATTTGGTAATTAGCACATGCCTGGGTCGGACATGTTATCAGACAATGTTCGTGCATCGTTTGCACTTGCCCTCCGGTGCGTCACTGAGCTTCGAATTAGCGCGCTAAAATGCGGGCAGCTATTGAATTACACAAATTGAATTGTGATGCTTAGGAATACTAGAAATAGTATAATTTAGGTTAGGTCTTAAGTTTAGTTATGGAAGGGAAGATAATGCTAACTATTTGATCAACTATGACAGGTACTTTAAAACTATCCTCTATCTTTAGTAGTTAGTACAAAAATTAGCCTGTTCAATACTAAATTTTAAATGCCTTAGCCTCAAATTTTTTGTGATAATATCTCAGTTGATAATAATTTTAACAATGATTTTTTATGTTACAACAGTTAATATTATATCATTATTTAGCAATATATTTATAACTAAAGCTAAAATATCAGTTACGTCAAAAGCGAACTAAGTTCGTAACAATTCCGGTGCAGCGGTGCACCCAAGAGCCACCAACTTTGTTGTAGATATCGCTTTGACGAAGACAATGGAATACTTGGCTGTGAGGGATGACAGACGGAATTGCATTAATAATATTAAACAAAGCAGTGCTGTTCTAATAGGTAGATTAAAACGATAAAGTTTGAAATCATTTGTGGTTTGAATCTTGGGATTTTGTTAATAGAATTTACGATTTTTTTTGTAATAGTTTAGGTCTCAAAATCTAAGACCAACTGGTATATATAAGATATCTGAAAGTTACATGTAATGATGATAAAATAAAGATCTTGGACGAATGGCTTAATAAATTACAATTTATTTGAGGTCAAGGAAGGCATGATTGTATTATGTTTGTCATTATGTTTCTACTTTCTACCTGCTGTTTCTCGTCATCTTTAAAAAAAAACATATTCATTTGAGTGTTAAACCACAACCCATAAAGTAATTTTCTTGAGAAGTCGGATCAATATACTTTTCTAATTTTATTTCTAAGAAGTTACTTCTATTGAGTCTATATTTAAATTTCATCAAGGCTTTCATTTTTGAGTCGTCCGAACCCTAAAAATGGAAGACGTCAATTCCTTTTGTCAAATGTCTCCCGATTTAATACAGTCATGTTACTTGTATATTTCGTTCTTCGATATTCAAATTTGCTCGCATTTCAAACAACATTAGACGAAACTGGCTGAATAAAGTAGAATTCAATGCACTATTTCCGTCTCAAGAAACTAAAGGTAAACGAATATTTGAAAATTCTCGTGCATTCGGAAATCAAATTTCGACAGGTCTTTACAGCGGCACAAAGGAGGACTGCCCTGTTATTTATTGAACAGTATTTGACCGACATAATATTTTAAAATGGAACTGAAATTGCTGAAGTATTCGGTAAGCTTCGGCATTCAGTTAAAGAGTATAAGGGCTCTTTGCTATTAAAGAGGTGATCTTTCTAACACTCATATTTTAATCAATCGTAACAGTATAAATAAATAATGTCATGATTTTTGTGACTTTGTATAAGGTATAATATTTTAAGTATTGTATTCAAATAAAATGATTAAATAAAAAGTGCGATTCAAAATTCTCTTTAGACGAAAACATTTGACAATAAAAAGTACTACCTGAACTGCTAAAATCAATTACACTGATAAATTAGTATACCAACAGCCCTGAAATCGCGGGTTAGTTAAGCCGAATCTCACTCTTGTACCGTGCTTTGTGTTCCATTACGAACAGTCTGGTTAGTGCTAGCTCGTGACAAAGGCGTTGCTAAATCTTGATGTCTAATACGGCTTTAGTTATATATTCAAGTTGGGAAAGCTTTATTAGATGCTTTGTCTAAGATTTATAAACAAGGTAGCTTGGTTTTGAATAAGCGTTCTAAAAGATGTATTCGTTACAATTTGAATACAATCGTGTAGTATTTAAAAACTTAAATAAAATTACTTTTATCCAAAATAGTTTTTACCTACGTTTGGCGTTTGGACGTACCGAAATAAATACGGGTTGGATGAGTAACAGTAACAGTTTAGTATCAGCGATATGCTTTTAAACCTATTATTAAATAAGAAGTTCTTCTGACGATAATTGAGATGGCTAAATTTAAGGAACTTGTGGTTTTGTTTTAACTTACAAAATGTCTGGATTTAACATTTAATTAGAAAGAACTTTTATGGAACTTTTACTTCGATTCCCAAATGTGCATACGTATTATTTATTCCATTATATACGAAACGCAATAATCTTCACAAATACTATGTAGTTTGTTTACGTTCGTAACTAAATAAATTTTGTTTGTATTTAATTTCTCTCAAACCACGGCAAAGCTAACACAAGTAAATGGAATATCGTGCAAGTATTGCGGGTAAATATTTACAAATAATAAGGAAGTCGGATTGTAGAGTTTTATAAGCTGTGTTTTGTTTCAGACTGAATTTAAAAGGTTTTCTTTGTTGGTGTAGCGGTTGTGGTAGTTTGTCTGCGAATTATGGGCTTTTATTCTCAACCAGTATTTGGTTTTTGAAATCTAGATATAACTTTTAATTGCAAATTAGATCACTTAAGATCATGAATCTTAAAGATAACAATGATGATGATCTAGAGAAGCTTTCGCTCCCCGGTTGGATAAAGGGACACGGCGCGGATTGTGGAGGTTCCTCTCTTGAGCCCTGACCACTGATGGCTTGGGTCGTAGACTCCGCCTGCAGTGGCCCTCTGTTTTTTTTAAATTTATTTTTTTGTAAATGTTTTTTTTTAAATATAATGTAAAAAATAAGCTAATAAATGAATATGGATATAAATAATTATAGATAGGATTTTTTTTAATTAATTTCAACAATGGAATATCCAGTTTTTCTACAATCAGTCCAGATAAAATCATGCGATACATTTAACAACTCCTTTTGGAATTCCGTAAATTAAAATAGTATAGAAAGTAATATTATTATTGATTCAATTTACAGACACCTACAACCAACAACTCGAAGTGGCTATCAAAGAGAGGGGAGACTATAAAATAAAAACTTATCAACTATAAAATAGTGATAAAATTGCCCCATTTATTCGCTTAGTTAACTACCTACTTAACATTTTATGTGCGTGTGTAAGTTTTTAATTTGAAATGCAAATATTTGAATAAAGTGGTTTATTGGAGTACACTGAAATCTAGTCATAGTTATAGATATATTTACTGGTTTAGTAGACATTTTCATGAGTAATGTCACTGTTTGACCTGCGAAAATCTGGACAGAGATTAAAATACTATTTTTACTACACTACGATTTCGAACACAAACTAGCTGAGACTCAGTAATGCTTGCTACCATCGATTTTAAAATGGGTGGTGACATCATATAAATCTATGGTCTGAATTTGCAGATGTCTCGTTTAATGTTTTTGATAGTGTTGTACTTATTAAAGCGATATGGACATTAAACGGTACCACAAGATCGACCGATGTTAACAACGATGTGGTAAAGATAGTCGTAGCGTGAATTCGCTATTTGCATGATCGCTTGATTGGTTATTTGTTCCAACGCTGCAGCGGCTAGCCAGTTGAGTTCTAAGTTTGATTTCCAGTCAGAGTCCAGACTTAATAGATTGATTTGCAAAATCTAGGAGAGGAGAGGACACCTTAGTAGCTTAGTACATGAGTGTTATATGTAGGCAATGATATAAAATGTGACGGTCTGTAAGCCTTCGGGAAAGCCTTGAGGGCTCAGGTCCAGCAAACGTCTACGAATTGATATATCGACCCATAACTGCCTACTATTCGGTTCGTTTTCTGTAAATTTGGCAGAGGGTTCAGACGTACTTACAAACTTCACTGTAGCCAGTTTTGGATTTCACATAATATCTTTAAAGAATTTTTGGGCTAGCTCGGATGAGCAGGTTTTCTCACGCTCTTTTCCTTTACAGTTTTTATCATTACATGATTTTAGTATTTTCCACAAACAAACCATTATCTTAATACTAACATGCTTGTTTGCCATAGTGTAACCATGCGAGTTTGTTTATGGTAAATATACGGAACCAAACAGGACGTGGGTCGACCGCATCTGTCGAACGCCGAAACTTCTCAGTACTGTGACCCATCTCAATTTCTGATGCTTGACAACATAGTTAATTGTATAATCACAGTGAGAGATAAACTACTAATTGTGTTTTTTTTGAACTACCCAAGATCAATATAGTGCTTTTAATTATTTTTTAAAATGTGTCTTGTAGTACATATTTGTTTGTATTTTCTTCTGGATGAACCGATTTTGATGCTTCAAAAGTATCTTTACCTTGGATATAAAATTCTATACATTTGACGAAGATCTTAAGATTTTATTCTCTTAGAAGAAAAATCTTTAAATCCCAAAGACATAATATTTTAGTATTTTTTGTATATTAAGATGTTTAAACAAACAAATCCTCCATGATAATAAATAAATCGTTAATTTATAACATACTTTTCACCAATCGTTATAATAGATAATCATGTTATTTATACCCAATTAAATTTATAATCAAAGAAAATATGAAAAAATAATACTAATTTTTTCCCCTCTTTGTTTACAGATGCAATTTCCAATTTAAAAATCTGTCAGAATTGTTAATTTGAAAAACACGAACAAAAGGGAATGTAGATAGATGCCGACGATATTTTTATCCCAAAAAAAACTGCAAAGGTAATCGAAACATATTACTCTGCTCTCGGACTCAAAAAGAGTAAAAAATCAACGTTAGCGAGCTCTGTGTTTGAGTTCCGATAAAATCCAAATGTACTTTTTACACGATTTAAGAATGTAACTTAATACACGAAATAAGAATGATATTGGGATTATTTTTTTTAACTCTCTTTTGAACTATGTTTTAGTAACGAAGAATTGAGTTTAGTTTCGTTTTTGACGTGACAACGTCTTATAAATTGGTTTGCCGAGTGACACTTCAAGAAACTGCGTTACGCTCCGCTCACGTTATGCGCTCATAATGAGAGCGAGTGAGAGGCACGCGTGCCTTTCACTTTTTATGTCTGTCTCTCTCGCTCTTAGGCGGGCTAACCATGCCCGAGTCGTTGTCACGTAAAACTTTCGCCCGTATACCGACTTTACAGGCAACCAATTTTTTTTTCTAAAATATCTATCTGTCTTTAATTATAATTGCAAGAATTTAAGTTCCTCTACACATCTAAAGATACGAATTAAGTAAGATACGGACATTGAATCATGATAAAACTGAACACCATTTTCACGGAAAAATAAATTAACTCAACAAAGCATACCTATTCGACAATTCTATAAAACACTCAATCCAAGATCGAAACGGTAACCCAACAAAAACCGCAACACGATCTAATAAAATAAATTAAAACTTTTATTAAATCTCCCGACATTCAATTCGCCGTAGATCTATTCGTGATATTCGAAAATTAGATTTAAAATTTACCGTCTTCGAGGAAAAAAATGTGAAAATTTAATAAAAACGTTTGAACGTCGTCATGGCCGAATAGGTCGGTCGGTAGCTCACGATTTATAACTAGAGGGACGGTGCCGTTCATTACGCGCCCTCCGCTCTTTAACTCCAATTACACACCCATGATACCATTCTAATAAACCAGCTAGCGAGACATTAGTTCCGTGCTCTTTAAGCGAAACGACGATACGTTTGCTTTTACTTTATCATTTGTCCTTTTTAAATGTTTGAAAGCATGTCTAATACAAGTCAGTTGAGTTAACCTTGTTAACATATTTATACATTTCTTTATGAATATAAGCTTGCTTAAGTCTCAGTAAAACCTCATTGCAAAACTAGAATGAAACAAAGCCAAGAAAAATAAACAGTGTCTTTAAAAGTGACTAGTTTCAGAAGCCATTAATACCAAGAAAATATATGTCCATTCAACATTCGTGCCAAACTTTGGCTATTCGAAACCATTTCAGTTGCGACTCCGAAGTTGAATCTCCAATATTTTTTTATTATCAAGTGAACTTTATACACGTCCTTATTAAAAGCCAGTCGGCTCCAAATGAAAATATTATTTCGGATCGCACCTGCGTTCTTATTAAAAGTTCTGGTTCAAACGAATCTAGAATATTTCAAACCAAGTTGTTGAATTGAACGATAAATTGTATTAAAGTTACTTTTTGTATTAAAATGTTCTCATTTGTTTTTGATTAGTTTCTTAAGTTTTTTATGGTTAGACTACTAAAATTACTATTTCAACTTTGATCTTTTAAATACTGGAAAATATGGGTTGATGTATCTTTTATAAAACACATAAATATTCATAAGTTAAACGTAAAATTGTGGTCTGGTTAAGGTTTAAAGTGAAACTTAGAGAAGGTCTAGATTCTCAATATACAATAGAGTCCTCCACAGTAGATGGTTAAAACGAAAGCAACAGTAGGTCACCATGTCCAATTTCCCAAAACTTTTACACCCCACGTAAAAGTATAGCCTTAAAAAGAGCTATCTCAGTGTTTATCACATAATATTTAAATCCGACGAGTCTTGTTGGTATTCGAGAGCGCTCGATGGCTAAGCTCCGTTAATGTGAAAGCAATACAAACTTTTTCGTCAAGTGTCCTTCCAATCAACCAAGTTTCTTCGGCTCGTTGAACTACCCTTCGATGCTCATTTGTTTCGTTTCGATTCGACTTGTTTTTAAAGTCACTTCGACGAACTTCCAAGTAAAACAATTATGGCTATCGCTACGAATAAAATTTAGCTTTAAGCTATTTTTATTGTGTTAATGTTTGTTTTAGTAATGGTTGTTTTATTGACTATTGTACTTTTTTTCTTGGCTATGTTAGACGAGATGGGGACGGCGCGACGGGAAAGAGTGCCGAGAGCGTAACGCGTCGCGCCGTCCCTCATAACCCCGTGCTGGTTTCTGGCCTCAGCCGGGGTTTGGACGCTGAGTGTGAGCGGTTGGAGGTTTAAGTGTGGTTCAACTCCCACATACCCCAGCCGCGGGGCGGGTGAGGATCCGGTGATAACTTCCAATTGAAAAAAAAAAAATATATATTAGAAGAGATTTGACGATAAGTATTGGCCGCCATTCTAGACTTCTATAGTAGTAATGTAATGACGTTTTCTACTCAATAACATTAAAAACACCAATTTATTATTTAACTAGTATTTTCAGTGCATACGGTATTTTTAAGCCCAAGGCTCGGGACGAAATAAAACACGGTAAAATAATCCTGTTGATATTCGAACAACGCCCGAAAAACTTCATACATTTCGGTTATGAATACAACACCGAAAATTGTAGGTCTCCGCAGAGGTGCTCAAAGCGAAACTCATAATAAAATCGCACAACCCACTGTTCATGTAACGTGTGCACCGAGCAGAGATGGAGTTAGGTCGCTTGTTCAAAATCATTGTTGGCTCTGAGAATACTTCGTTCTACTACTTGTTGTAACATAGGTATGTTTAACTGATTTTTGATGGGTGAATTAAGAAAATAGGTTTTTAAATTCGCCGATCATTTCACTAGAAATTACCACATTAATAGAAAATAATTCAAAAATAAACCTAAAAAAACAAAAATAAAGTTTTAAAAAGTAGCACTCTAAATAATATTACCTACTATTACTACTTCTTCTCTACCTATTAACATTCCAAAGACTATATTTTTAAATATCTCTATTTCATATAAAAAATACAAAGATACATATCTAAATCCGGACCATTCGTAGCGGCACATTTGGCGAGCGTAAGCCCAGGGCACACGGTTGCGGCGAACAAATTAGAGAGGACGATGTTTGCGCCGTGTGTACCGGCCACCTTGTTCTGGTAAAAGAACCTACACGTCGATACATGACCTCTATGGTGCTGTTTAACCAGCCAGTACGTGACTATTATTTTTTTCAAATCAAATTACACTTAGATGAGCGGTGTGAAACTTTCCAGGATTTATTCAGCCTTTGATCACGTTGCAAAAAAATATAATAAAATTATTTAAATAAATTATTGTCTACTAGCTTTTGCCCGCGACTTCGTTCGCGTGGACTTCAGGTTCGTCCTGTCTAGTCTAGTTTTTTTACGACCTCACATTAGAAACCTCAAAAATTGTAGCCTATGTGTTATTCTGATGTATAAGCTATATTGTGGTAAAGTTTCATTCAAATCCATTCGGTGGTTTTTACGTGAAAGAGTAACAAACATCCATACATCCATACTTACAAACTTTCGCCTTTATAATATATATTAGATACCATGATCTAAATACGGTGTTTAACTAAATAATGTTTAACAAACCTAACAAACAATTAAAAACTCGAGCATCGACCACACCACTTTTCAAAGACAGTAAAATACATTCACCAGAATTTATATCTCTTTTATACTCACTTTAAAAGCTATTATGTTCATGCATATAACCAACATTGCTGACATAACACAGGTAAAATAAAAAGCAAGGTGCGTGCCGCGACATCGTAAACCACAAAAGAACGCATCGCTATCCAGTTGAGCGCACTCGATAAATATAAGTCAAGTGACTTTACAATGTTCTAACAAAAAGGAAATAACAACGGGGAGCGGGACCCAGGTGTTTCCAGCCTCACCCTTAGAGCATATACTACAGGAGACTATATAACGAACAAACTGAGCACCATAACCCGGGTAGTGGTGAACGCAAATATTGAGATTAGACTGTTGAGTTCACGTATTTCGGTTCACAGCATAGAAAATTTAGAGAGTACAGACTAGAAAAATATAGAATATATATATTTTAGAGATTTTTCACACGAAATATTACAAAAAACCCTATAATTTGATGGTCACGGTGAGTCTCCTGCTGTATTTCTCGCAGCGCCCTACAAAGTGCGGCCCGTTTATAATGACGCAGAGAGTTAGCCCAAACGACGTATGTTGGCTGCCCACTCAAGGATTACCTCCAGGGTTGCCTTTTGTAGGAATCTTTTTGATGAAAGTGTCTACATTTTCGGGACAGATCGGGATAACTGAAACATTTGCTTTGGTTGCCCGCTTTTTTTTTTGACGGGAGAAGGGAAATCGCCGGACTTCCACTCGCCCCGCTAGTGGGGTATGTGGGAGTTGAACCGCACTAAAACCTCCCGCCGCTCACGTTCGACGTCCGATCCCCGGCCGCGGACAGAACCCGGCACGAGGCTGGTAGGGGTGATAGGAAGCGTTCGCGAATATCGCTCACGTATCGCTCCGTCACCCCCGGACGCCGAACCGACAGTCGTCGGCGAAGCGACCACCGACTCCCGCGGTAGGCGGGCCAATCAAAGCCCGCCGAGATGGGCGACTTCTGCGAGATGGTGGACTCGCAGAAGTCGCCGTCGAAGAATTAAAACATCTTATGGTAGTATCAATACAAGTATTAAGAAAGGCTAATTTAAACAAGGAGACCATATAGATTCTAATCAAAGAATGAAATTAATTAAATTAACTAAATTCATAACTAGATAACGCAGGTAATAATATACAAAACTCGAAGATCACTCGATCACTCACTTGAAGATATTAATGGAAAAAATAAATAGTCAAAGTCAATACATTCAATTTTAAAAAGATATTTTATAAATCTCAGGAAAATTCTAACAAAACAAAACCCTTAAAAGCCATGTATGGCTAAAGTGAAAGCGTAAAGAAAAGAAATACAATTTTGTAACAAGTGTCTAGACTGTTAAATTCCAGGTAAAGTGCCTTTATGCCACGAACAAATGAAATTATGAAGTGAAAACATAACAAAAATAAATTCAATTTTGTAACATGTGTCTAGTCTGTAAAATCCCAGGAAAACTGCTTATAAAAGTAAGTGCTTAAAAGAACGTGAGTGAGTGCATGAACAATAAGACTATAAAGTGGATGCACTCGGCCCCGTACAATATGAGTTAACTAAGCTAATTAGTACACAAGAGCGGTTGTAGCGTTTTTACAGCGACCTTAATTAATGCATTTTCCTAAAGAACACCTGAGGCATGGCGTCAGTAAAATTTTAATTACATATTAAAAGCGCCGTGAACCTCGTCAAGCGAACTTCTCGAATATCTTTTAAGTGTCTTTAATTTTGTAATAGAGATGCAGAATTTACTGTTTTAAAACGGTTATTATATTTTCCTTAGAGTAACAATCTGATCTTACCTCATGTCATTTTAATGTTATTTATAAAAGGACTTCAAGGCTTATTGGGTCCTTTTCCTAAGAAATACTCCTAGGTAACTGTAATTATGAACATTTTAACGTAATAAAAATCTGTAATTTTCTAATCACAGACATCTTAATTTTATTTATTTGCAAAGACAGAGCGATCACTCGTGGTCGTGTTATACTGTCAAAACTTGTAATTAGAACCAAAGTTTTTGGAAGATTCTCGAAGGGTCTGAGTACTTATTAATTTTATAATTGAATTTATTGGTAGACATGCAGGTTATTCTCTGGAAGATTGAAGATTAATTTATTTACTACAGTTCGAGATTGGCTGACGACATAATTGTGTTATACTTGTGTTATTCAATTTAAAAGGGATTAACATATTTCTGAGTGTTTATTATTTCGTTATTTTCATGAGGTTATGATGAACGATTATTTGAATATGTTTAGTGCAAAGAATCAAGTGCAAACAAGTCTAGTAGTATGTCGAATTCCAGTAGTTTAGGTTACGAGATAGCATCAGTTGATCCAAAAATTATGTGACAACTAATATTCATTCGATCTTTGAATTTACTTAACCAAAATACAACATACAGAGTCTGTTACTGTTCAGTTACAAATTGCATAGTCATAATCAATAAATCCTTTAAAACCAGTCTAACTTAATTGTCATTACTCAACTATTGCCAACAACTTACGTTACTTCTATTTCAATAAAAAGAATTGTATTATAAAATTTATAAATAGCATTTCATTTTCCAAATTAAATTTTCACATTGCTAAGTTTCCATCGTATTTACTTTTAATAAATATCTCAAATTGCTTGTTGTAAAGAATCTTTTTCTCCGCCACGACATTATTCAAGCGCCAGCAAGTCCTGAAATGGATTTATTAAATTATGAAACTATTCCTCCGTGAATATCTTGAGGTTTTGCTCTTGAGAATACTTTTAATCGCGAATCCTTGTGGATAGAAACGGCTTATTTTCTTTGATTTTTTTTCGTAATTCCTTCGAAATGTATAAAAGTAATATTTGATTGACATGGATATTGTTTTTTAGAGTTTTATGTATCTATTAATACTAAAAAATATTCATTATTCACTATTTATACTAAAATGTATAAAATATGTATAACATTGTCGAATATTGATTCACATCATCGAATGTAGTATGACTTATATATTTTAGGCAATTTTAGCAATTTGAAAATTAGTAAACTTTTAGTATTCATTGGTAGGTTTAAAAAAGTTGTACCTAATTCCATGCCAAATACATTAAACGTAAATAAAACTTAAATTTTAAAAATATTTATGAATAAATTGAGTAATACCTACCTTCATTACATTTATGATAAAGAACAATTAAGAATAGTAGAAAACGAAATACAATCTTAAACCATTAAATAGCCTCAATAATATCAAGAAGTCTAAGAATTCTATCTAACCAGCGCTAATAACTCTTTTCCAGCACAACCATCCCAGCTATAAGTCTCAGGGAACATTGAGAAAGTAGTCCATTCTAAAATTGGAAGTAGAAAATGAATACCTAAATTGAGCACTATTTACATACGCAAAAGATCCTTTATGGACTAAATTTCTCAGCGTTCAAGGACTCCGACGTTCATCATCATTCCTTCCAGTGTTAGAGAAACATTTTCGCTTCCCATTTCGGACACTCCATTACTTGTAACACGGTAGTGGGCGATTTTACACGTAGCTATTAGAACGATGAAAACTTGAGAATGGTACATGCAAGTCTAATCTTAAATGAAAAATACGTATGCAATGATAATAATATGTCGATTTAGTAGACAACTGTACGTGTGTCTTTGGTCCGGTCTCCTAAAAATACAAAGTATGTTTACGTACGCCGAATCAATGTTTCATTTACTAAATGATGTTATTACTCTCTGCGTTTGCAACTTAGTGAGATTATGTTAGAATACATTAACTAGTACAGTTAGAAATGTATACTAATTCAATTTCAGCACTAGTCTATGCTATTTAACTACAATTTAAAGACATAGTAAAAATACAAATCAATTTGAAGATAAAAACTCCAAGTGTGAAATAGTCTAATGTGTTACCACAACACTACCTGGTGTAAGTACTCCCGCGTGGTACGGGAATATGTCACGTGCCCCCCTCGGCTTCCCCAGGCCAGGAGGGGCGACACTCGAGCCGAATTAAATAATGGATTGCTTTGCATAACCACCAGCTTACTCTGTTTAGTCATAAATTTTATTTATGCCCGGAAATGATACAGTGCGGTCTGTATGGACTTTTTCAATTACAACAAAGTTGGATACACATGATACATAGCTCTGATTTGTTTACATTACTTATTCAGGTTCAATCTTCAAAGGATGCTTTCGTGAGAGATGCGAGTCGTAAACATATTAACATCGCACATTAATAACGGAATATTCATAAAAAAGACAAGCGAACGGCGAACAAACACCTTTATAAGCCAGCGTCGTACGTAGGGAACAATAATAATCATAATAATGTAGAAACAGCAAGATACTTAACCAAGCATACTACAAATAGGACTGCCGGGACTTGTAATATTAATGGAATTGCCCAAGGTATGTTTGGATTTTACTCATTACGGGTATTATGCGGCCGTTTGCAAAATGATAAATGATTAGGGAACGATATTAGGAGCAGAACGACTGCGGAGCCGGCGCTGTTTTGTTAATGTTTTACTACGGCTTTGTTAGGCTTACGTTTAATCCCTTACTTTACAAACATTCAATTTTGCTCGTATTTAAACTGACAAAAGTTTTAACAAAGCTTTTTCTAGTTCTAGAAACAGTCATGCATTATTTATGTCCCTGCAATAACCAATGCGCGTGTTATATGGCTCACCTGTGTTAGTAATTAACAGACCTTATATAAATCATACGGATCTCACGTGGTCGGCAATTAAGCACTGAAAACGAGTTATTAGCCGACCTATAGAAAATGTGGTTTGATACATATCGCTACAGTGATCAATACGGTACTAATAACGTAGTTAGGGTGGCGGCGAGTAATGTGCACTCGATTGATATTTAATGGCGGCTCCGTATTGCAAAGGAAAATGTGGGAAATAATAACAAAAAAAAAGCACCGTTCGTAATGAGAATAACATCAAAAGTCCGGCGTATGCCAGTGATGGCATGGGTTTGTTGGGCACATTTTTTTCAGTAAATGGGTAAATGATTGCACGGTTTGTTAATTTGGAAAAATTTATTGTTTACACTTTTCGCAAAAGTGTATACAGGATGTTGTATAGACACAGCTTACGAATCGTAAAAATAGTACTATTAAAAAATCAATTAGGTAAATGACAAAAGCGCTGTTATTCATCATCAAAAGCGCTCGTTTAACACCCTGTTATAATACGTATGTTGCGTAGGATGCCCAGAAGCAATTAAGCAGCTGTTATCATAAGAACATTAATGACAGATGATGCATTACAGGAATTGATACACTAGCAGTTAATCTATCATTTCAAAATATCATTAAAACCGTAAACTAGGTAGCTGAGTAAACCCAAAAATTAGTCGTAAGTCCAGAAATCTGTGCTGTTTTGAGCGCAGCCTGTAGTAGGTTGTAATGTGTTTGGACTCCAACATACCCCATCTTAGGAGCAGGTGGAAATTCTGTAAAAAGAACTCCAGAATCCAAAAAGAACTCCAGAATCTGCCCAATAAGCTGATGTATTAACAGTATTTTTGTTCACAGGCCTACCCGGAAGAACGTCCGATTCGTCGCGAGAGACCCATCCCAGGGCTCTTCACATCCATCAAACTACCAGAGGCCGAGCCCCCAAACGGAGTGGCGCCCCTGCTGGATTTCCCGCGGGGGCGCATGCGACCGGTATCTTTTCTTGGAGAGGGCCCTCATGGGAATGTAAGATTTTAAACTTTATTAGTAAATAAACGAGCTGAAGGCGTTTGGTGGTAAGTGATTACCGTGGCTCTGCAATGTCAGGATATTGGAAGGGCATTACCCATCGCCTACAGGACTTTTCTTAAACCTCGTTTAAAGAACATGTCAGCATTCCAGTAACACCGTAAATGCCTTAGTTTTACTTCGTTTTATGTTATGTGATTATCGTTGTCTAGAGTTCTATAGGTACTATGTCGTTATTAGCCAAGAGTTACCCTCTTGTTAGTAATACATAATATGTTTGAAAAACTATTGCGCAGATAGATTAATAAGTTCTATAATAAACAAACATCTATGTAACGAGTAAAACTTAAAATTAATCAGTAAAATTTAATCTAAAAATGCCAAAAGATTATCGTTCTTTATGTACGGATCGCCTTCGATAATCTCCATACTTTGGTTGCTGGACTTCAGAAGAACACCAGATTTCGCCTTGTTCACTGACTTACTGGATTGACTCTGCAGAGTTTTCATTTGATGCTTGGACGAGTCGCTCTTGAATTTAGACGTTATCCCTTCGAGATCGAATGTTTTCTTGGACTCACTCGCTTGAATACGTATATTTTCTTCTTTGGGTGCGTTGTCTGTTTTTTCTGGAACCAAAACAGATCGACATGTAAAAATTTAGCTACAATTCATATAAAGATGACTACAAAGAGTAGGATGTATTGTTGAATCAAACAGTTACGCATTCGCAACAGAAGACTCTCAGAAATACGCAAAGTTAGGTGGGTCACAACTCGCAACGTAGCACATCAGAGTGCGAAATTTTTTTTAGTGTAAATGCGTCACAATTCTTTGCGGTCAGCTTAAATTCGCTTGTGCGCTTCCACTTAATACAATAACAGCAATAGATACAAGAATTCAACGAATTTTGCATCACAAACTCGAAATAGTAAATGTGGGTACTAACCATTTTTTATAAGCGAAACAATGTTGTCATATGTTAACGTGTCTCTCAACTTTCTGAAGAGCTCGTCCATTGTGTTATTTAAATACTATTTCAAATTTTCCATAATATATTTAAGCACTCGCCATTTTTGGACATTTATCTGACAGAGGACTGACAAGGAGCTGACAGAACATAAATTTCTTTATTTTAGAACTTGCAAAAAGGTTTATTTTGTTGGATAAACATAAAATAGTAAGAACAATAATTCAACTAATTTAAAACTAAAAGTTTTTAAGTGCATTATCTATTGATGCTATCGAAAGTTTTTTTTTAATGACACAAGTGTACATCTCTATTTAAATTGACATTGTTTTATATTTAAAAAAAAGGTACTTTTAAATTTTGACAAAATCTTACGTAATTACAATTTACAAAGGGGTGCACCGAGCGTTAGCGATGTAAGCGCCGAAAAATGTGTTTACGACATCACATCAAAGCAAATAAAATTATAAGTGGTTTTCAACTAGATTATTAATGTATTATACATATAAACTTCCTGATCACTGGACCTGCTAATAAAAGACGAGATTTAAGGGAACATAGGGTCAGACAGAAAAAAAAAAGTAAGACTACATTTATTGAGCACACAACTAACCATTATCACATAAAAACTGTACTGCACTGTAACAACCCATTACTGCCCACTGCTGAGCTCAGGTCTCCTCCGAAGAGGGGTTAGGCATAGTCCACCACGATTGCCTAATGCGGATTGGGGACTTCACATATCTTCAAAGGATCTTTAGAACCCTTTTCCGATATGCAGGTTTCCTCACGATGTTTTCCTACACCGTTTTTAGCCAGTGGTGTTGTGAAAAATTGCACATAAATCTTTTTCATCTTAAGATTTAGAGGTACAAGCTGGCCGGTTTTGAACCCGCACATAAAAACACTTAAAGCTAAACTAAAAATTATACCCAAAAGACAACTGTGTCACACAATTCTGCACCAAGGAACAGTACTACACTAAATAAAATAAAACTTAAATAGCGTACTATATAGGTAATATAAATTTTATACAATATAGTGATAATAATTTACAATATTCCTCAGGTATTCTATATCTCCGCCAGTCTCAATGACAAATTACTATATTCGGTGTAATTCGACAAATCCGTGCACTATCCAGATGTATAATTATCATCAATTGGCTCACGTTGAGCTGATCCGGGCAGCTGTGACGACATGAAATACTTATTAGTATACGTGGTGTCGAAACTTAATATCTATTCTAGTTTTAACATTGATATTTCACTGATAATATGAAGAACCGAACAACAACACAAGCTTTTAAAATAAATGACAAATGAAACACTTACTAGGTACTTAATTTTTAGTCTGTGGCAACCAATAATAGCGCGCGAGGTCCTGACTCGCGGTTACGACATTTGCAAGAATGTTCGCATATATACGACATCTCAAATCTACTACAGTGGGCTTCGGCCTGACCGGGCATACACTACCTCGCCCGGTCGGAGATATCCCTTTGGCCATAAGTCCACTGTGTCCACAAGTCATTCGAATTTTCTTACAAAAGCTTACATATTTTAAATTCTGCAATTATAGTTCAGAACAACGCTATCTTTTCTATATTCTAAAGGCACTCGGATAATACAATAAGTATTATAAAGACGAAGATTAAAAGTCTAGCAAGGAGCTCGGTCAAACAAAAATGAAATTTGAACACCGAAACATGGCCTCACTAATTCAATTTATTTAAAGTTAATGAAAACACAATAGGAGCATGCGGCTATGTTTGTACAGCTTCGCCACGAACAGGGAGCAAGCGCCCGAGGCCTTACACAATCTCGCCAAAAAAGAAAAACCTTTTCAGTTTAAAATTAAATACAAAATTAGATATTTTAATTAAAAACTAATAATGTTATTTGAGTTGTTTTTAAACAGATGATTACGATAAAAAGTCGTTTTTAAGTTTGTTTATAGCATAGTTTTTGTAGATCCTTTGAGTAATTCTATGGAAATTAAGTAATGCTATTCTTGTACTCTCATTTAAATTTACCTATGTTCTCGGTCAACTGATTTTGATTATCCATTTTAGGTGTTTCGGTAAAACAAATCATATTACTTTTCTTATTATTATTTCTAATTATCTCTTTCAAAAGAAAAAACTTCAGAACTTTATTGTACTAATTTCACACCAATAGGTGTTACCTTCATATTCCCTCAACCGTAGTTACTAGTGTTCACGACGCCTCGATTACCCCAAACATTACCCAAATCCGCGTTGCTCAATGGTGTTTCCCATCACCGGTTCTCGACCAATATGGCTTATAAACTGATCGTCTAATTCCATTGCCGACCTCACTTAGATTCATCTAATCGAGATCGTTCGAACTCAGGACTCAAACTTACCTATTGGAATATAGGAGTGATTTGTGTGTGTGCTATCAACACGGACTTTTGAAATAGGTTATAAAATGTGTAACTGTTAATAGTGTGTTTTTGTGAATGTAAGCTTGTGCTGAAAATGTTGATGTAACATATATGCCCAATATTGTTGGCGCAGCGTGACGAAAAGGTTAAGATTGTAATTTTTAATAAAAAAGTAACTTTCTTCCAAAAGTTTAAGTCACTCATAGTACTAATATTATAATCAGTCTCAATAATACCGTACAGTCCACTACGTTTTATGATTTAACAAGAAATTTATTCCGAATATCAAATAAGATCATCACATATTCACAAAGCACTAATTAATATTAAATTTAATAATAGAAAACAGACACGGGGAAGGATTTCGTTTGGACAGCTCGATGCTACACACCCTTTGAAATGGATGTGTCATATAATTTGATGTATTAGCATTTCAATTATTCATAGTCGTGGAAACCTTCCTAATTTGTATTTGGTTTGTGAATTAACTAATGTTCTCGTTTCGGTAAAATTTATTATACTACTAGCTTTACGCGACTTTGCGTAGACTTTAGTTTGGTAATTCTAACGTTGAATGCAATTTTTGTGTGATTATCATTGAATATTCGTGATTTTCTATAGTTTTCCAATTATAAAACTATTATTTGTAACTTTATTTCTACAGTTTAAGCTCTCTCTTAACTCCTTAAACTGAAATTATCACCATTTAGTTAACGCTATATCCTAAATTAATCTGCAATTTCTCATTACAATTTCAGTTCATAAACTATTTTCCCAGAATAAACTAGTCTTCAAAACATCGAGTATTACATTAGCCTGAATTTCATGTAACCAGAAAGAATTTTAATAAGGTTGTAATATAGCTGTTGGCTTTAACAGAATTTCTGGAACCTGGATACATTACCGTATAATACACAGGGATAATTTATATAAGACAATGTTCTATTTATACAATCCCTTCGCGTGGTACTGAAAAAATACACCGCATTTTTTTTGTATTTTACTTCGTAGCTCTTTTGCTCGTATCCGTTTGTGAATAACAAAATATAAAAGTAATCATAATGTTCATCTATAACTGGAGTTTCTGTTGTAGTTTTCTTTTACCGTTGTTTCTCATGTTTTGTAGCAAATTTAAAATATGGATTGGGTTGAAATTGTTTTAAATTCTACGTTTAAATTGTAAGCTAAAAGAGGTTGCAGGTTACCTATATGGCTATTGCTAGTAGATATTTCAAATGTTATCTTACAAATGTAAAGCGGTAGGCGTTTTTTTTTCTATTACTAGCCTACGGTAAACCATGAGATCCATGACTGACAGTAACCACTTACCATTGTCGACCTCTGCAATGTCAGAGTAAGACGCTGACTGCCCTCTATCAAAGATAAAAGAATACGGTTCACAAAACTTAGGTTAACTTACAAGTTGGTTAAAGTAATAAAAACTCTTTGATTTAAGTTTATCGATACTTTTTTCACGCTAAGGCTCAAAGGCTAAGGAGTGCTGAACAATCAAGATGCGTTTTAATATTCGGCTAGGTATCTAAAAGGAGGCGGCGCGACGGGAAAGAGTGCCAATGGCGTTATGCGTTGCGCCGTTCCTCATAACCCCGTGCTGGGTTCTGACCTCAGCCGGGGTTCGGACGCTGAATGTGAGCGGTTGGAGGTTTTAGTGCGGTTCAACAAACACATACCCGGTGATATTCTCCAACTAAAAAAATTCAAAAAAAACTTGAGAGGTGTCAAGGGACACCCGGATGGAACGAAGTTCCTTTCGATTAATTAGTGAGGGAATTGTAATAAAATTGTATTTTTTTAACTTACAGAAGAGAGAAAGACAGACGTTTTAAACCAACTAATTATTATAACTTAAATAAAATATTTTGATCACAGCGCCATCTAGCATTAATCATATAAAACAAAATAAGGAATGGTTTTAAAAGATTTTAATCACAGCGCCATCTAGCGATAATCATCTAAAACAAAAAAAGTGTCGTGACAACTTTTTGACCCTTTCGAAAGCGCGCGATTAGGAACTTCGTTCCAAAAGGTTTCTAAAAATATAAGAACTTTTAGAATATTTTAGTTTGTATACTGGCTATTCTCTTTCATACCCAACCTTTGTAATTATCGTAAAAGGTACGATTCAGGGAATGAATAGGTACACGTTATAACAGCAACTTCGTATTATGATTCACCTAAATATACTTTTTTAATTAAACGAGAGCAGAAAAGGCCGCTATGTAAAAAATGTAATGAAACAATAACTTGCCGGGATGAAAGTAAATCTCACGTTGATAAATTAAATTTAAACGCGTTTTTGTGAGACTTCATTGTTTAAGTTTTTTGGGCGATTTTTGTATTGCATTTTTGACGTGTTTTGTGTGATTTTTTAGTATGATGGTTTCGCCTTCAAGAGCAACTATTGTTACTGATATCGGATCTTCTTAGATTTCAATGAAGCTTCTTAAAATAGACGAAAAATTAGCTATTCATTCAAAATTCAGACCCCAATTTTTGATGATCGTTAAGAAAGGATTCATAGTTTTAAAAAGCACTAGAAAAATTATGATTCCTTGACTATAACATGATCAAAACTCAAAGACTAGGTTACCAGGAGCGACGGTAAATAAATGGTAATTACAGTACCTACGTAACTAATAAAAATTTAATTTTAATGAAAAGAGTCAATAGCAATTCCGTAAAAGATCTCCAACCTTTACCTTATCTAATCAATGTTTGCAACGTTTAATTAAAGTAATCAATACAGCTAAAGGTTTTTCAATTAATGATTATTCATTGAAGATGCCCATTACTGATATTAATCCCTGGAAACGAAGTATCCCGTTTTTTAAAAGCTTGCGTTTACACGGAAACATTATACAGTAAATTTGCAAACGATGCGCTGTTTTGTTTCTGTATGTAAAGGTATATAATAAGGAGAGACCATAATAGATTTATTGATAAGAGTTTAGTTATTATAAATATATAATTATAATATATACATCTCTGGTGCGCAGGGTTCGGGGTAGCCCTAACATCATTCTGAGAGTATTCGCAGAGAGGTGTGACTGTCGGTATATGAATCATTGTGATAGGATTGACAAACAAACAACTGATGTGTCCCTCTTTAACTAATAATATTTGTTAGCATAATAAATGTAATTTAATGAAATTTTGTAATTGCCTAATAACAATATGATCGAAATAAATATATAAAAGGCACAGTGGTACTAGGCGCTCATAACGGGTAAGGAAGTCACCATAAAAGAAGACAAGACTAAAACACAACCACACACAACCTTTATTGTAGAGGAAACGCAGTATTCCTCACATGTTTTCATCCTTCTATGTAGCGACACATTTTGGAATAAAAGTTTATTTCTTTCATCTAACTCCTTCATTTATGGCGTATAAAGATATAAGCTTATATATCTGTGGAAATTTAATGATTACATAATATATGCATGTGTGTGTTATTCCGTCTAATTATAATTTCGGTCTGCGTTGATTACGAATTCAAATCGAATGGATATCGGAATCAAGCTTAATTGATTCGGCTATGACAGGCAATCAATGCAACCGTCCACATTGAATAGAATTAGACCTGATATCGCTCCTGAGTGACCACCGCATTCATCAATGATGTCGATTATAACTAAGGCTATATATCTGTGTGATATGCACTAAAATTGAATATACATTGTAGGCATATCTTCTGAGTAGTCGTTTCGACTTTGTTAGCAAGTAATCACTTCTGGTAGTATTGCGATGGTGACGATACGGAGTGCTTCAGATCTTATTATATAATATACATTATTTTACTTTTTTGTTAGTGGCTCATAGTTTCAGACATATTATGACACGTCAACTTAAACACTATATAGCAATAAATCAATTTCTCATTAATAATTAGGTATATTTAAGAGATCATCAAACACTCTTAGATCCCGAACTTTAAAGGCCTAATTTGGTAACAAATATTATGTATACAATGAACACATCAAGTAATTACGTGTGTATGACTTTTGACCTCTTAACTGAACTCGTGCGAAGGTGAACGTAGCCGATTACCTCATTCGAAGTTTACAAGCACTTGAGTACATTAGGGCTCTCCCTTTAAAATAATTACTTTCGAGTGTTTGAGCAGAGAGCTCTTAAGGAAACTCCCGGAAAGCTTTGATATTTTCCTTAACGTTTCTCGGAATATTTGTTTTTATTATGAGTATCATTATAAATTAAATGATAATACTTATTATGATACGGAAGTCAATAATGACGAATTAATAACGTAGGGCCTTTTCAGTTTAGAAGTGCGTTTCAAGAGTTTCCTTGTATGATTTTTATAATCTATCGTGTATGTAATTGGAGAAAAAATACAGAGAATACATAAAGTACTTGATTTACTGAAATAATAATAATTACTGACACAAAACATAATATAAAACAAAGTTTATTTAATTAATCTCAGTCGACAAATAAAAGGAAAAACGGAAAGAAATTTAACAAGAGGTAATTGAAAAAGTCTCGAGTTAGTTAACAGACGTACCTTAGTTCTATTGAAAGATAAGGAAGACTTTTTTTCCTATAAATCCGGTTGAAGCGATGCCATTTTCTACGCTCGATAAACTAAGAAAGTGGGCCAAACTAGGCTTGGGCGAAATATACAATGTTCTACCTATCCGCAGTATATTCCGTGCTTAACAACTATTCCTTGCAAAGTTTCAGCGTGCCGTGGAATAAATATGTAAATTGGAGCGTATTTTTTTCTATCTTTTAATGCATGTTTAAACTTCAACTTACAATAATGATTACTAGTGCTGATAAAGTGTTCAAGCCAAAAATAGTAAATACGGAAATTAATTTTCAAGAGTATATGGGTTTGTATAAAAGGTAAGTTTATAAACACGAAATGGAAATTCTAGAACAGTGTTCCGAAAACTTTTGTGTTCAAGGAAAATCGCAAACAAGAACCTTATTTTGAGTAAAATTAATCAACATAATTTAATCTACTTTAAAAAAACTATATTTTACTAGCTAACCTTGTTTTTAAACGAATATGCATTATATGAAACCTAACGCCTCAATAGTTTCTCTCTTACTTACTCTATTACTTTATTTAGTAAAAAATAAGTTTTATAAAATTCCTTACCGATGTTTCCGAAGTACACCAATCAACGATGCCTCGGCCACCTTTGCGGAACACTGTTCTTATTATATATTTATTTATACTTATTACATATGTTTGTATTCCACAGCTCCAGATCTGCGAGACGGATGGAATCGAAGAATTGAGCGACGAAGAATCTCCGAGTGGGGGCCGCCGCCGCCTTGTCGTTGTGAAGACCTTGTGGCGCGGCTGCCATAACGATATCAAGTTAGTTACAATACTCTGTATGATAATGTAATTTCTAATATCTATGGTACAGCAAAACAAATTACATTAAAAAAAAAAAGACATGCCCGCTAAATTTCTTGCACCGGTTCTTCTCAGGACGGAGGCGTAATTCTAGTGAACTAGGTAGTTTTGTCTTGACGTTCCAAATGTCTTATGGTATTCGCATCAACTTTGAAAATAAATGATTTGAGTGCGGTGGGAACTTCATATATCTTCGGATGTCTTATGTATTTTATGTCATGCGAGAACCATTATGTAGTTTAAGACTGGAATACTAAAGCAATTATTGGTACGGCACGGTAACAGTACGGTGACAAACAAATGTTTTTTGAAAAACGAACAACGCTTCTGTTTTACCGAGTCAAAGCACGAACAAGAACGTACGATGTTTCAATCCAAAATATTTCAAGTCTAAACACACCCTTATATTAAGGAAAACATCACGTAGTATTGTTCTAAGAAGGCTGTTTTTGCGTACAGAGCGGCGTTTGCCCGCGAAGCTACGTGGGGCGCAGGTCTGAAACACCCTCAACTCGCCAGAGTTTTAGGCCTGAGTCTTTTAGAGCCCCCGTGCGCGGCACTCGACCGCGGAGATGCCGTTCCCCTGCCTACGATATTGAGACTGGACAGGAAGTTGAGGTAATTTTGTAATTGATTAACACAATTTTTAAATTATAATTTGAATGGGACAACAGTCAATACGTTGTGTGGAAACTTCAACTGTAATTAATGAGCTTACGAAATAACTGTTAGTAATTATCGTCGCTCAAAGACTTCTGTAATGCCAAAGGATTGAATGACCATTACCTACAGTTACAAAACTTTATTTATACCTCGATAAGAAGTCCGGGAGTTCATTACCTCGACAAGAAGTCCGGGAGTTCATTTAAAATATCGGAAATACTAAGAATACCTAGTATTTATTTTCACTTTTCAATGCCTTAGTTTCAAATCAAACAGCGCTCAATGGTTAAAATGATTTTTAATATATTTTGTTTACGTTACAGCTATTCGAGTTTGATTCACATATGCTGTCAGATAGCAGCCGGCATGAAGTATCTGGAGTCATTCGAATTAGTACACCGCGATCTCGCAGCTCGGTAAATATTTAACACTTTTAAATATTTATCCTTATCAATAAGACTCCTTTACAATAGAATTCTCACTGTAGAAGAATTTTCTCTAGAAAATTGACCTGAAGACCATAATCAAAATTTATTTTTACTCTAACCATGAGTGTAAATGTCTGGAATGGTAGCTAAGAATCGGTAGGCACATTGTAGACAGAGCTTCGAATATATGAACTGAATAGACCTGGTCAGAGTCGAGGGAAGTCAGACAGCGCAGGACGTCGTTGTAGCAAGATTTGGAGGAGGTCTTTGTCCAGCACTAGACGTTTGCGGGTTGATAATGATGGTGACTTGAAGCCCAACTAGGCAGACTACCCATTATAAAAAGATAAACCTCGCTAGTGAGAAATTCCGGTGACTCCATTCACATTTGTACTGTAACTGCAGGAATTAAGTTATAATTAAACTTGGTACATTCTCAGGAACGTAACAGTGAGTGAGGAGCTGAACGTAAAAGTATCGGACTACGCGATGTTCTGTGAGGAGTTTGTCGGCGACTACCACGTGATGATGGACGGCACTCGAGTCCCGCTGCGCTGGATGGCCTGGGAATGCCTGCTGATGGTAAATACGGACTTAGGACTATAGACATAGATACGGAAATAGGACTGTTACGGAAAACGAGCACCCTTAGTTACTTATTGTGTAACTTGAGGTTATTTAGAGGTTTCCCTCTGTTAAATCGGTGAATCTGACATCTACAATAGAGATTCTTTTGGTATACTATTTGGTTCTAGGTCATATTAATATAATATCTTCCTACATCTTATTCAATCTTGCTCGTTAAGCTGGTGTACTTGAAAAAGAATTTGAGCAAAAAATGTTCTGTCGCTTCTATTTCAACCCACATACATCCCCCTCGATACTTTATTCGCCATATAACTATATTATTATGTCATCATCATCATCATCATCATCAGCCTATAGACGTCCACTGCTGGACATAGGCCTCCCCCAAACCTCGCCATATTATTATGTATTTTAGATTTTTTATTTATGTCTCCTATCTGTTTTCAGGGCATGTGTTCCCCTGCCAGCGATGTGTGGTCGTTCGGAGTCACTGTTTGGGAGATCCTCACCTACTGCTCTGCTAGACCCTTCGAAGAAATGAATGACGATCAGGTAAAATAAATGGACAATTATTTTAGTGAACTATTTTTACTGAAGGACTTCTTAGTTCGAGATTTTCTGTTATTCAGTTCTTTCCTCATTTTATCGAAGTTTCATTATACTTCACATAAATTCAGTTACAGAGATATAACCAACAACGTGTCTGCAACTGTCACTTATAGATAGGACTACTAGACAAACGCTAATTTTGGTTATATCCCGAGAGCTAGTGCCAATTCTTGGGTTGGTATTTGAGGCAAGCTGAAAACTGGTCCATAGTTCTTCTATTTCCCCTGCTGAGTAGCGAACCTAAACGAATCTTCTAATCTATAATATGTTATCAGGTGGTCGGTAACGCAAGCGAATGGCGCTGCGGCGGTCGAAATGCCCGCGTGCCTGCCGCGCCGCCGCCGCGTTGTCGCCGCGAACTCTACGACCTGATGCACGAGTGCTGGCGTCGTGAGCCGATGCAGCGACCACGGTTCCACGACCTACACCGATTCCTCGAACGTATGACGCACGGTTACAAGCCTCCGGCCAACCGTTAAACTGGACTTACTTTGAGTAACAGTATTTTATACTTCACTTTTTAGTTAAGACTCAAAAATATCATTCAAAAGTAATATGCAATAACACATATATTTCATTTTACTGCATTTTCTCAACAATTTTAGTTCCAAAGTTAATTATAACTGTTACTATTCCCGATTGAGACAACACACGGACAAGACAATTACAATGATAATTCAAAGCAACTTTATAATCCCTGATAATACTTTGATCTACAATAAAAGATCGCAATTACAAAACGGACGATACTCAAACTTATAACAATAATTTTTAACTCATTATTAATGTCGTATTTAGATTTGCTATATAACGTGTATTGCTTATAACCGGATTCTACAATGCTGTACCGTATGAGCTTCTTTTAGATTTATAGAATATTGTGTAATCTCATATCTTTACGTAAGCGCCCGAGGTGTGTTTCACTGAGCTCGGATTCGAACAGACTGGATATATAATATGGGATGACGGGCAGTATTAAAAACAGTATTAGGATTTTAGAAATGTTTCGGAATAGGCACACACTTAATGTGCATGTAATACAATTAACGTTTTAGAATTTAAGTCTATTATATCACGACTATGGGAAAGTTTCTGACTGACAAATAAAAAGTAGATAGGAACGCGTTAACAAAAAAAAATGCTTTTAGTCTAGTCATTTAAAAAATTGTAGCGTAAGTGGTCTTAAAGCCGATTTGTCAACGGGTCAATGTTTTGTCTTTGGCTATTTATCTTTAGGTACTAAGTGTAGGTTTTAATTGGTGTTTGTAGAAGCACCTGCGTCGTCCCCTTCATACTATCCACGGCGACCTTTATCTAGCTCTCACGATCTTCCAAAACTATCGCCACTATGGCCTAACCCCTAGTAAAAATAATATTTGAATACGCGTTAGGAACTACACAGAAAATGCTGTATCTTTCACGTGTTCAAATAATGTGTTGCGGGAACAAGTCAAGTCACAAAATTCTTTATATTTAACTATATGGATAATCGCGTATATAATCTCTTAGGTGTAAGTAAGGTAGTACATTCTGTAGCATGACTTGTTCCCGTCTATTTAGTGTATCCAAAGTCTAAACTCCTATTTTTTTAACCTGTTTTAAACGTTAAGGATGTATACTCTGAGACATATGTCTCTATGGCGCTATATCGCCCCTTGCTTCTTGTTTTCTTCCACCAAGGATCGGCTCAACGTAGGTCATCGGTACTGTGATAATTCGGTGACAAATCGAATTTTACAAGAGAGAATTTTAAATAAGGAATATGAGTTTAATTTGGCAATGATTGGGATTGTAAATTTTGGACGCGATGACCTGTCGTTGATTCCGGCCAACACCTTCCACCCCACAAACCTATTGCTATTTCATTAGTGTAAGTATATAATCATTTTTTCAATATTCAATGTATTACAATCAGATAATATTAAGTATGTGTTATGATAGGCACCCATTAGTAATCCTGAATATCGGAAGCAGCACCTCTATTGTCTAGTGGAAATTTCTTTGTTTTTGTATGGTAGACCTAAGGATGACTTATTTTCGCTTGTACGGGATATAAATACCCATGTCTGTCGCAATTTTTCATGTACTTTTATAATAATTAATTTACTGAGGTGCTGCTGCCTCTCCCACTAACTGCTAAGTCGATAACGATAGCGTGAATTTGTCTTCTTTGAATATCAAATTAGGACTAGAGGTGGCTAGAGATAAGCGTAATGTAGGTAATAAGTGCTCATTCTACAGTTGAATTCCGCAGAGCAGAGTATAGCATACAGTCGCAAAATTTGATTGAGTTTCGGAAATGAGTTGACGTTCACGTTCCTAGGTTATAGCTAGTCGGTAAGAGCATCTCAACAGGTTGTGAAAAAGTATCATGAAAGTATTCGGATTACCTTGGAGCTGTATTTTCGTACGAACAACATCGTGTTCTTGTCGAATTTCGTTGGTTTCAATCAGATGTAGTAAACGTTCCAGTACCTAATATTAAAGCAGTCCTTAAGTCGAAAGACGTTATCGATTTTGATAACCGATAACCAGAAATAAAAATAGTGCAGTACATACAGTTTTCACATGTTATTTACCCAGTTACTTAGCTATCAAAATTTAAAACGTGGAAACTACATCAAATTTAAAGTGCATTTTCGAATAGTGTTCCATTTTCATCATCTTTCCTCCATAGTATCTCAAACAATATCTGAAATCAATGAAAAAGATCCTACCGGCTACTTTTTGTCTATAGCAGAAATCTATGAGTAATAACCGCATCCAATTAAGTGGGTCATTCTCACGTTTACCTACCATAGCAATAAAAAAAACCAAATCAGTGTTGGTTCTTTACGTCTCTCTTGAAATCAAGAAACATTGACAAGAACATCGCGTTGTTAGTGGTACGAAACCAACAGTGTTGATGTTGTCTGCATGTTAGAGCATAGATAGTCGTTGTCGTCCTTTTCCTATTAAAATTTCAAAATTGATCCTATAAAATAAAATACAAAAATAAAAAAAAAATCCCTAAATATCTATCTAAACTGTCACTGTTGATTATAAACATGGTAATACTTGTAAATCTCATCATCTTATTAATAATACAATAAAACATTTTTTCCAATTTAAAAAAGGTTTCCTCTAAATAATAATTTGTAGCAGAAAACTTAAATCTTACGTTTCTGAAAATATCTTTTCTTTCAACAGTAGCGTACCTACTTCCAATTTCTATGTTTCGGGTCGGACTGTTACAGTGCTGAAATGGTGCATTTGTTGTACCTCTTACGGACGATCGTTGGTTTTTATAAAAGAGCGATGCGGCAACGGTACGACGTCGGTACTGCAAAGAATCGACGAAGTCTCCGTTGCCCTACCGTATATATTTTTATGAAAACCTACGACAGTACGTGTACACACTATTGCTAAATCTACAGCGGTCCAATACGAAAAACAAATAGTAGACAGGACCATTATAATAGTTCACTGAGAAAATAATATAAAGTTCGTATGATTACATAAAAAGAGATATAACATAGCAAGTGTACCATGTTCATTATCAAAACTATAATAAACTAGTTACTCTCCTAGATTAGTAATAACCAATATTAGAAAGTTAACCGTAATCGGTGTTTTAGCATTATTAATATTAAATATCTCCAATATAAAGTCATGGACTTCATAATCAAAATAATAATAAGGTACCTACGATAAGAATTGCCGTGAACAGATCAAAATCATGATCGAACCGAACGACTAAAAAGTTAAAGATCACTTACAGATACAGTTCGATACTCATTTTTCAGTCAGTTTACTATCTAGAGAGGGAACTAAAGAATAGTTAAGTGTGGTCAATAACTTTGATGACGTCATAATGTCTGTATTACTAAATTTGGCTGGAGATCAAGCTTGGGAAGGAAAGAATCAGACAATATCACATAATTTTCATTGAGCGATGCAATACTCTGCGGATTTCTTCTGGCTCATAAAACTCATTTTCATTCATATCCATATAATTATAAGGCTCAAGTTCTGCTTGCTTTGCAATTTTTTTTGTGTTAATTGAAACAGAAAGGGTCGTTTTTGGACTAAGTTTCGTGTTAGAGATTGGGCTCGTTTTGATCTTTGAATTAAGATACAAAAAGTTGCTATTGAAAAGTATTTATCAAAAATCAGTATACATAATAGCAACCAACAACTAAAATAAGATCCAAAATTGCAAAATAATCATCAAAAATCAATATAACAGCAATCAACAACTAAATTCTAATCCAGATTTCAAAAATAACATCAAAAATCAGTATAACAGCAACCAGCAACTGAAACCAAATCCACAATTGCAAAAATAATAGCAAAAATCAATATAACAGCAACCAACAAATAAAATCTAATCCACAATTGCAAAAATAACATCAAAAATCAGTATAACAGCAACCAGCAACTGAAACCAAATCCACAATTGCAAAAATAATAGCAAAAATCAGTATAACAGCAACAAACAAATAAAATCTAATCCACAATTGCAAAAATAACATCAAAAATCAGTATAACAGCAACCAGCAACTGAAACCAAATCCACAATTGCAAAAATAACATCAAAAATTATATGGATGGTATGGACATCATAATATGACAACTAAAATCTGAGTCTTCCATGTGAAAGTTTGAGCATGAAAGGTGGGTGGTGGGTAGGGTGTGTGAAAGAGAGAATGAAAGTGTGTGGACCATTGTAGCTCACTAGCTACGGCCCGTGTATTGTAGTTAGTGGGGTATATTAATGAGACAGTTATTGTGTGAACGATTGGGTATATATTTGTGTGTGTATGTGTTTGTTTGTGTATTGTTGTGTGTTAGTGCTTGTGTGTTTTGGTGTGAGACTGTGTGAGACTGTGTGAGAGATTGTGTGTGTGAGTGTGTGCATTGCTGTGTGACTGTATGTTTGTGTACGTTTGTGCGAGAGTGCGTGAATGTGTGTGTGAGTGTATGTGTACGCATGTGTGAGTGAGTGTGTGTACGCATGTGTGACTGAGTGAGAGATAATGTATGTGTGTGTACGCAAATGTGAGTGAGTGTCTGCGTATCGGCGAATGTTTGTGTGAGCGTGTGCGTGTATGCGTGATTGAGTGTGTACTGGTGTGTGTTTGAGAGAAAGATTGTGTGTGAGTGGCACTCACAGTGTCAGTGTGTATGTGAAAGAGAATGAGTAGCTGTTGAATATGTGAATAGGTGATATTTGTGTGTGTGTAAAAATAATAAAATACAGTACACGTCGTTGTGTGGATGTATGAGTGTTTCTGTGTGGGAGAGTAAGATATGATGAACGAAAGAGAATAAAAAATAATGAATTATTTTACATTTTTCTTTCGTATGTTGCAAGGGGAGCAGAATTTGCGTATAGGTTAAGAACGCGAAGATTGAAATACCGCGTTTTAGGTTAAGAATTTTTGGTTCAATTATGAATTTTTATTTTCCAGTTACTGGTTACGTGCTATTCTCATAGAAAGCAATACAAAAATTAGTTGTGAATAATAACTTAGATTTGGTGTATAAATACAACAATTTATACAGTAATTTAAAGCTTTATCTTATGCAGTCTTTGTATAGTGATGGCACGTTTTTTCCTTTGTAAATAAACCCCGTAGATCGTGGATTTCTTTCTACCCTCGCTGTGAATATCGCTTAGAGAGGGGCTGCCATTTTGATTTTTTTTAAGTCTGATGGCCTGGTTTTTTTTTTTGTTATTTACAGAGCATTTACAATTTTGAAGCTGTTTTTAACTAGTATTATTTGCGTTGTGTTTGTTTGTTCTGTTGACATAACAATATTATATTCATTGATTTCAAGATGAATTCTGAATTTATTCCAGTTAACAGATTCCTTAATAACTTTTTAAAAGTCTTTCTGCACTTAATAGTAAAGATAATAGTGATTGGAACAACAACACTTGAATTTCATGAAATAATAAAATAATAATAACATACTTATCTATCTTGAGCCCTGACCACTGATGGTTTGGGTCGTAGACCTCGTCTTCAGTGGCTCTCTGTTTTTTATATTGTATTTTTAAATTTTGTTTCTTTGTTAATTTTTTTTTAAATATAATGTAAAAAATAAGTGAAAATAAATGAATACAGACATATTTATCCATAACTCTATTTTTAAAACTTTTGGATTACTTTATTATGTTTTTTGTTTGACCAGGCCATTAAGACCCGCAGATATAATAATTGATACGTAATAATTATTATCATTTGCATAAATATTTAACAATATTTTAATGAAAAATGCATTGAACAACACATTTCTAATAAATTAATATTCTCTACTATATCTGGTATAAAAAATATCAGAATTCGACAGCTTTTTGACAGTCAAAATAACTGAAATAGAATCATCGTCTATTTTGTACTATTTTTTATTATTTATCTTACTTTTATACACATGAATAGTTTAACTTTTAACCAATATCCGAAAATGAATTAAAATAAGTTTTTTTTACAAATGTAAGATGATTTTCTACTAACAGTCAAATCAGCTCAGGTCTCAGATCTAAGCTGTGTGGTACATTAACCAATTCATTGGTGTATCATTACATTACTACACTTTTTGAGTTTTTTTTAATAGAAAACAATTTATCAATTTACCTGAATCAAAATCAAATTAAATCTGAAAATTGGCTTCACAATAAAAAGATTTCTTTGAAAAATAAATAAATAATAGTACAAAATGGAGGTTATCATAATTCACATTTGTTGTTATTTTCGTCTATGGCAGCCCAATATATTTTTGAGATACGTCTAAAAACTCTAAATTTAATTTAGTAAGTAGGCAAAGTTTATTTACACCAGCTCGTTTTAGAACAAGTGATAGATATTTCAACTTTAATATCAGAGAAAAAAAATAAAAATAAAAAAAAAACATAAAATAAAAAAAAACAAAAAAAATCCAAACTTATTTTCTAAACTTATCACTTTAATTAATAACAGTTTGAGGTTTTATTCACTATTTAATTATTATTAATATCACACATTACTCTGCACTTATTCTAAAACAGTTATAGTTAGTAAGTTAGTTTTTAAATTTATTATTAGGATCAGTGGCGTGCAGTTCATACAAACTAATAAGCAGTGCATACTAACAAAATTGACACGAAATTATAATAACAAATTATACCAGCACCAAAATAATATTAAAATCTGACATTTACAGTTTAATACCGACTCTGTAATCGAAATTTAAAAACGATAAACATACAAATACTTCAAAAACGGTAAAATAACCCAGTTCCAACATCCTAGTACGTCACTGAATAGGAATAGAGTAGTTAGCGTTCAGTAGCTTAGTTCTTAGGCAGGTGACAGACGGTCGACCAAGTACGTAATCATAATTAGTTCGGCCTGCATTTCGCTCGTGTGTCTTACAACGATGCAAATGATGGTCGAACTGAAACATTACACACATGTCCTACCGTCTATTGCCTTTTACATTTATTTGGAGTGATTTATTCGAATGGCACATTGAGGTTCGTTATTGAAAGAATACCTAGACTGCATTAAATAAAGCGAAACCCAATTGGACTTGTAAATATGAAGGATGGCAGTTGATAATCCTGCACCTCAAAATTTTATATTACTGTGTATTCTGTTGTGTTTGCTTTGTATATACGCGTTAAGGAAAATGAGGCGCAACGCCTTATAGTTTTAAGGATTAGAAAACGACCCAGAGAGAGTTCGTTGTAAGAAATTATTAAGATAAGAGATTTAATAATAGTAGTTGGACGTAGAAGGTATATCCTGTAGGAGGTAGATGTTTTTTTCTATAGATATTTATTGTTATTTTCATGCTTTAATCTCTATACTTAGGCTGTTCTTCTAATAATTTTTAAAGCTTTAGTAGTTTTTCTAAATTTTTGTCATTTAATATTGTATAATTTGCAATTTTTAGACTTAGTATAGGATTGTTATTTACTGTTTGCTTAAAAATCAACAATAATTGAACAAGTCAACCAGCGCACAAATACAAAATACAGCTTTAACCAGTCGTGAATCTGTATTCACGTTATACCTAACAATTTAAATTACGTCATTATACCCAATATAAAAATCGTAATCTACTTAGGCAAACAGTATAATTTATAAGATAGGTATATACATATTAAAAGCGTAGGCAAATAGTATGTCTCACTTTATAAATAGGCATAGACATGCTAAAGGCACAGGCAAATAATATGTGCCACTTTAGAAATAGGTATAGACATGCTAAAGGCACAGGCAAATAATATGTGCCACTTTAGAAATAGGTATAGACATGCTAAAGGCACAGGCAAATAATATGTGCCGCTTTAGAAATAGGTATAGACATGCTAAAGGCACAGGCAAAAATATGTGTCACTTTAGAAATAGGTATAGACATGCTCAACGCAATGTCACTAGTTTAAACGGACACTTGGTCCACTTTAGTTAAGCACTTTAGGTATAAGCTTTTTTTGGAGTTATGCACTCGATTTGCAAACTCAATCACGTATAGGTTGTAAGATCATGAACGCAAAATGCGTAGTAGATATAATGCAAAGCATATTTTAGATTTTTAAGGATTTTTGATGATGTGTTAGGTTAGGAACAATATTTAACCATAGAGTAGGATTGTCACCTGGTCTGGTACTTGTTGGGGTAGAGAATAGGTCGTATAAGACTGCTGTGTTGCTTCTTATGTTTGTTATCACATGCTTCACAAAACACAATATACTTATTCTTCATTTCGTCTTTGATCTCATTTTGGTACATAGATCGTATACTTTAAATTCCTCGTCAATTGTTTCTTATTCTTATTCAGTTTTCTTGTTATTTGTTAATTTAATTTGATATAGTTTTATTTGACGGTCGTTGTTTATGCACTATGTGATAACAGTTTTTAGATTACCCTTATTTCGATTTTCCAACCACATAACTTAATATAACATCTGTTGGGTAACTATACCAATTCAAAATTGATCAACAGCTTTTAATACTTTTACAGGAATTTTTATAATTAAAAACATCTGGTAATTTACAAAACCCAGAATTATTGACCTATGTCGTATTTAAATTTAAATTATTTTCTAATCAGTCATTTGTTACGCCATCCTATCAAAACAAGTACACGACCAATTTCATGTCTCATTTTCATTCACATAGGTTAAACGCGTATGATAGCTACCTCTAGTCTTAATATTCGAATAGTGTCAAAAGAAAACAGGTAAGCTAAGGAGTTCGTAGTTATAAGATCCTGCATGAATATATATTTCATTTCATAGAGTTAAAGATACTTAATTATAATCATTAATCGTTCTATTTATAATATTATGTATGTTTTAAAACTGTGGGTTCATACAACGAATGCTTAATTTAACGTTATAACGTCTTGTGGTTGATAGTCGACGATCACCTCGCTGGAGTGTTAAGAAACTCTACGATGGTTTAAAATCGTCTGATTGCAAACACAAAGACATGTATGTCTTGTACTTAATGTTCAGTGTTACTTTAAATATCGTCTATTGTGTTAGTTGTAAATTCGATGTTCAGTGGATTTGTGTATAACACTTATTTGTCTTAATATTTTTCTCTTAAATGTAATTTTGATGTTTAATTAATGCATGTTTAATGTTTATAATATTGTGTGTTTCCGTCATAAATGTACGTGTTCGTAATTATTATTATTATTAACTTCTATTGTACCTACTCTTTTGTCGTGTGTTACTGACGTTTCGTATTTCATTCGATTCCTTTATTATTCGTAATATTGATACTGAACCATGAACACCGTAACATCAAATATTTGGCAATATAATTTGAAAACATTTTAACAATTTTCGTAACATTGAACGCTGCAAAAATATCGTTAACTTAATTCTGTATAATCTATTGGCATTTAAATATTGGTGTGTGCTTAAAATTGAAGGGGTCTTAAATTAACTTGCCCATACCCTAACACATCATAATCACTTGTACCTTACATTTAAGAGAAATATACGCGGTCCAGCGTCCGAAATACTAACACAGTATACTTTGAGATAGACCCCTTTGATGAAGCGTTGGGACCAAAATCACTGGACACCTTAATAAGTCCACACATTGGCTGCAAGGGTAAACGTAGGTCATCCATAAAATGAAGGAATAAGAATAAATGCAGTCAATGAAAGAATCGTTGAACGCGATAGCTGATTCAACGGTTCATATAACGGAGGATCAGCCTCACATTAGGGAGTTACTTAAGTGATAGACGATATTCGGAACCACTTCACCTTTGGATACTTAAAGTGATCTACCTATTACTAAAGAAAAGTAAACAAAACCATCAAGTTTTACTATCATTAAAACAACATGATACGAAAATAACATACGTATTACGCTGTCACTAAGTAGGTATAAAAGTGACATAGTGAGAATAAGCCAATAACGAAACAGTCACCTTTATACTATCTCGAAATGTGTCCTGGTCTTTATTGTCACTTAATTTTTTTGTAATAATACGATGTGGTGTTTCATATCTTGACGTAAATTGTACATTTATCTTGATGTCGAATCGTTTATAAAACTTTCTTAAATTACATATCGGCTAAATTGTTTTTTCTAAATATTTCACTATTATTGTATTGTAATTGACGTGCTATCATTTCAATTATGAGACTCTAAATTTGTTTTATCTGTCTTCAACGTCCAAAGTAACTTCTACAGTCCAATTTAAGTGATTTTTTTTACATTTATCACTTAGGTAATAATTAAAGTGTTCGATGTCACCATTTCACATGATGAGAACCTTGTGAAGGCAGAAAAAGAAAAAATGGCTAAAATATTTAGACCTGGCCCACGACGTGACGGACATGTGGCGTGTTGAATCGATCATCATTGTTCCGATCGTTGTATCTGTGCACGGTCTAATAGCGAAAAGCTTCGACCGTCATCTAGAGAAGCTTTCGCTCCCCGGTTGGGTAAAGGGCCTGATTCAGCGCGGCGGTCGTTCTTGACACGGCACGTATTGTGAGGATGTTCCTCACTCTTGAGCCCTGACCACTGATGGCTTGGGTCGTGAACGTCACTAAAGTGATAAAGTTGTAATCAAAGTGTTTGAGTCCAATACGACGTCCCGGTTAAAATGACAATATTTTTATGTAAAGTAATTAATTGTAAAATGATAGCGCGTCAAAAAAATTTTCAACACTGATATCACTCTATAAATGAAATAAATTCTGTAGGTACATATTATATTAATCAAAGACTTTTAAGGCAAAAAGCCTTCTTTTTATGTAATTTTGAATGTTAAATAAATGTTGATAAACATATCAAAATAATGGCGTTTTATTTCAACCTGTCCACAAATGTATCCTAACATTTCTAACCCTATTTAACTTTAAATTTTTTTAGTACTAAATTGATAGATCTTTTTGGTTCCAAAATATGGAAAGATTAGCTGATGGCCAAGTCAATTTTAGTTCTCAAATCAAATCATAGATGGCAGTTTTAGTGTAAAATTCAAGTCACAGATGGCACTGTCAAGTGTAGTTCAGGAATACAATCACAGATGGCAGTGTGAATTTTATTTCAAGAGCCAAATTATAGATGGCAGTTTTAGTGTAAGAATCAAATCACAGATGGCAGTATCAAGTTTAGTTCAGGAATCAAATCATAGATGGCACTGTTAGATTTAGTTCATAAATCAAATCATACATGGCACTGTTAGTTTTACAAAACAAATCAAAGATGGCAGTTCTAATATTGGTTCCAGAATCTTATAACAGATGGCGCATTCAGTTATAGTTCTCCAATCTTATAACAGATGGCATAGATAATTTTAGTTCACGGATGTTATTAAAGATGGTGCTGTTACTTTTAGTTCATTAAATTTATTAAAGATGGCGTAGTTGGATTTAGTTCTCTAATCTTATGATAGATGGCGCTGCTAAACAAGAAAATAAAGCCATTTATTCACGCGGTAACATGTTGTAGTGTTTGAAATAGTCAAATTATCTCGTAGATACAATATAAGTAAGCTCCTCCGTCCTCACAGTAAGTTGCTTAAGCAATGTCTTCCGAGAAAGTAGTGTTCTTGTACGGTACATTATTTTTTTACTTTTTCGAGCAATACAATAATATTCGAGTTTTCTGAAAGAGTTTTATTAAATGATTCGAAGCGTTGCGATTTTTTCAAAATATAGATTACTACAAAAAAAAATATTGCTCAGTGAATCGGTGGCTTTATCTTGTAACAGATGACAGATGACCCAGTTCCTTTAAGTTCTAGAATTCTATAACAGATGGCGCTGTATGACCTAGTTCTCTAGTTAACTTACAAAGCTGCCGAAGTTTAGTTCTGTAATTTTGTAACAGATGGCGCTGTAAGTTTAAACTCTCTAATCTAACAATAGATGGCGCTGTGTATCTAATCTAACAGTAATGCGAAAAACGAGAAAATAATTAAACAAAAAATCATTATTTATTTATATTTATTAGACATTGCAACAGTTGTACAAAAATAAAAAATAAACTTAACTAAACATTCACTGTTCCATTTCATTACACTTATAATGATACCGTCTGCGAAATAACACATTCAATAATAATGAAAAAAGTATAAAAAGAAAAAAGACAAAAAATCACATACAAAAGGCACATTTTAAAACACAAATTATTAAAGATATTTTCACACGAACCTATAGTTGGCTACTTTTCAAAAGGTTTTGCTGTTCTTTATGATAATTGTCAAAACAAGTCGATATTTCATTGGAATTTAAACTCATAATTAAATTCAAGCCACATTCATACATTACAGAGACCAATCAAATATCGACGGGACCTACGTATAAGTTAATAAACGCAATTTAACAGGAGAGCCATTTCAATGTTTAATTTTTTTAAATTTTCTAGGTCTTTTGCCAATTAAGTAGATTCTATCTCTGAAAATAATGGGAATTTTAATCTAAAATTTATACAGCTTATAAAGATTAGACAATTTAAAGTCTTTGTAAGATATTTAATTTATGCAAAAAACCGGTTTTAATAAAAGATTATCCACAATTAACCCTTTCATGTCCAAGGGAAATATTTTTCCATTCTACAAAAATCGTTACTATTGAATAATATATTTTTTTAATGAATGTCAAACGTTACGTTTATGTACGTTGTATTAAAATGTTTCATTTGAAATTTATAGGAAATTTGTACACCCTACTATGTTTTTCTAGTGATATCTCTTACTTTACAGAATAACTTAAATATTGTGTAGTATTCGCATGTCATCCATCTTATGGTCCTGAAAGGGTTAAGAGGAGAGCAAATGCGACAACAGCAAATATAGTCTCGTATGAAAATTCACAAACTTTTATATCGAGATCATGCCTCGAATACTGAAGTATAACATTCAATAATACACATGTAAAAGATAAAGGACGGTATAGTTGCAGCTAAAAGCGATGTCGACGACTACTTATAAATAATAACTAATATTAGAGACACAGTGCCGGATTTACTAGTTTTCCGCTAGTAGGCTATAGTACTCTGAAGTAAATTATTTTTTCCGTCCCTACTGACCCCAAAAATTATACTTTATAGTACAATATAAAAACAGAGAGCCAAGCCATCAGTGGTCAGGGAAACTCCTCACTATACGCGCCGTGTCAAGAACGACAGCCTTCTGAATCAGGCTCTTTACTCTGGGAGCGAAAGCTTCTCAAGATGAAGGTTGAAGCTTCTCGCTAAACCGTGCACAGATACAACGATCGAAACAATGATGGGCGATTCAACAATATTGTTAATAATTAAAAAGATTTATTTATCAAATCTCACATAACATAAACCATGGAAGTAAAGAAAACATTACATAGTTTTGAGCCATATTTTGGGCCAAACTTGCCTTCCTAGATAGCCTACTGGTAAACCCGTCACTGAAGATAGAAAATAATATGAAAAAATGTGTACTAAGTTATGGCAATTTTTTTAAAAAGGTAACATGTACTTTCTTTTCTGTTTGCGCGCTGACTAGGCCCTAGAGTATTGAAAAATAAATAAAAGTTTATTCAGACACTCGCGGTTTTCTATAATACTTTCAGACTCTCTCTAAGACTCTTCTCGTGATCATGACGTTTGCAACAACGTTGAAATATCGAGACAACTCAATTAATTAAATATCGTGGTAAGAACCCGTTGAAAATGCATGAAAGTATTATAAATAAAAGTTCCTTTATTTAGTAAAATGAACTCTAAAACTGGAAGAGCGATCCTAATAGCTCTATTTCATTATGCGATAGGCCTACACTTTCACAATACAATAAATCATGAATCAAGGAAGACAATGAAAAATAACAAATTGAATAATACAATTATAATATTAATAAAGTAACCAATATAATTTGCAAACTTCGATCAAACACACTAGATACACAAAAGCCCATCTAAAAATTACCAAAAAGAAGAAATTGGTGGTGTCTTTGATGTCATTTTCAAAAATTTGGAATCTGTGTCTCTTAAAATTTAAATTGTTAAACTTAAGACAATTTAAAACGTTTTGTAAAACTCTTGATGTTTACTGCAGGTAATTCGGAGACACTACTGGAACGAAGTTCCTTATCGCGCGTTATCAAAAGGGGGCTAGACGGAAAAAAAATACGAAAAGTTGTCACGGCAGCTTTTTTGTTTTAGATGATTATCGCTAGATGGTGTTGTGATCAAAATCTTTTAAAACACGTTCCTTATTTTTGTTTTAGATGATTATCGCTAGATGGTGCCGTGATCAAAATCTTTTAAAACACGTTCCTTATCGCGCGTTACGTTAGGAAAAAAATATATAAGATATCTTTTAATCGAAAGGAACTTTGTTCTATTCGGGTGTCCCATAACACCTCTCAAGTTTTTTTTTACTATTTTGTTCAGTTATAGTGTATCTAGTAATATTAAATCGATATCCGCAAATGAATTTCAATATTATGGGATGTATTTTGTTTTGTAACACGTAAAAAGCACAATGGTCCTATATTTAGAAGAAGATTTGCAAACATATTTCGATAAGTATTTGAGTAACTATAACTTATATTAAACTAATTTTAGACAAAATTATATAATATTGATGCAGCTCATGAAATTATTTTAACATATTCGAGATTGATCTAACTAAGAGTACAATTAAACTCAGGAAGAATTAAAAATTATCATAGTTTTAAAATTAATTGATTTTGAAGACCTATTTCTATGCTGTCAATATTTAAAAAAAGGACAGTATTTTTATTCCTCAACAACCTACGAATTTTATTTGAGAAGCGATCAAGATTTTGGAATACAAAATTAGGGATAATTAACACCTATTAGGGATTTTTTTAATATGATTTTTAATATTGAATAAGTATCTATTATAGTTATGTATGTATCTCTATTATTGTGATTACATTTCTATGTATTATTTATATGTACTATTTCTAAATGTTAAAAATATTTCAATCAAAAAATATTGCTCAGTGAATCGGTGGCTTTATCTTGTAACAGATGACAGATGACCCAGTTCCTTTAAGTTCTAGAATTCTATAACAGATGGCGCTGTATGACCTAGTTCTCTAGTTAACTTACAAAGCTGCCGAAGTTTAGTTCTGTAATTTTGTAACAGATGGCGCTGTAAGTTTAAACTCTCTAATCTAACAATAGATGGCGCTGTGTATCTAATCTAACAGTAATGCGAAAAACGAGAAAATAATTAAACAAAAAATCATTATTTATTTATATTTATTAGACATTGCAACAGTTGTACAAAAATAAAAAATAAACTTAACTAAACATTCACTGTTCCATTTCATTACACTTATAATGATACCGTCTGCGAAATAACACATTCAATAATAATGAAAAAAGTATAAAAAGAAAAAAGACAAAAAATCACATACAAAAGGCACATTTTAAAACACAAATTATTAAAGATATTTTCACACGAACCTATAGTTGGCTACTTTTCAAAAGGTTTTGCTGTTCTTTATGATAATTGTCAAAACAAGTCGATATTTCATTGGAATTTAAACTCATAATTAAATTCAAGCCACATTCATACATTACAGAGACCAATCAAATATCGACGGGACCTACGTATAAGTTAATAAACGCAATTTAACAGGAGAGCCATTTCAATGTTTAATTTTTTTAAATTTTCTAGGTCTTTTGCCAATTAAGTAGATTCTATCTCTGAAAATAATGGGAATTTTAATCTAAAATTTATACAGCTTATAAAGATTAGACAATTTAAAGTCTTTGTAAGATATTTAATTTATGCAAAAAACCGGTTTTAATAAAAGATTATCCACAATTAACCCTTTCATGTCCAAGGGAAATATTTTTCCATTCTACAAAAATCGTTACTATTGAATAATATATTTTTTTAATGAATGTCAAACGTTACGTTTATGTACGTTGTATTAAAATGTTTCATTTGAAATTTATAGGAAATTTGTACACCCTACTATGTTTTTCTAGTGATATCTCTTACTTTACAGAATAACTTAAATATTGTGTAGTATTCGCATGTCATCCATCTTATGGTCCTGAAAGGGTTAAGAGGAGAGCAAATGCGACAACAGCAAATATAGTCTCGTATGAAAATTCACAAACTTTTATATCGAGATCATGCCTCGAATACTGAAGTATAACATTCAATAATACACATGTAAAAGATAAAGGACGGTATAGTTGCAGCTAAAAGCGATGTCGACGACTACTTATAAATAATAACTAATATTAGAGACACAGTGCCGGATTTACTAGTTTTCCGCTAGTAGGCTATAGTACTCTGAAGTAAATTATTTTTTCCGTCCCTACTGACCCCAAAAATTATACTTTATAGTACAATATAAAAACAGAGAGCCAAGCCATCAGTGGTCAGGGAAACTCCTCACTATACGCGCCGTGTCAAGAACGACAGCCTTCTGAATCAGGCTCTTTACTCTGGGAGCGAAAGCTTCTCAAGATGAAGGTTGAAGCTTCTCGCTAAACCGTGCACAGATACAACGATCGAAACAATGATGGGCGATTCAACAATATTGTTAATAATTAAAAAGATTTATTTATCAAATCTCACATAACATAAACCATGGAAGTAAAGAAAACATTACATAGTTTTGAGCCATATTTTGGGCCAAACTTGCCTTCCTAGATAGCCTACTGGTAAACCCGTCACTGAAGATAGAAAATAATATGAAAAAATGTGTACTAAGTTATGGCAATTTTTTTAAAAAGGTAACATGTACTTTCTTTTCTGTTTGCGCGCTGACTAGGCCCTAGAGTATTGAAAAATAAATAAAAGTTTATTCAGACACTCGCGGTTTTCTATAATACTTTCAGACTCTCTCTAAGACTCTTCTCGTGATCATGACGTTTGCAACAACGTTGAAATATCGAGACAACTCAATTAATTAAATATCGTGGTAAGAACCCGTTGAAAATGCATGAAAGTATTATAAATAAAAGTTCCTTTATTTAGTAAAATGAACTCTAAAACTGGAAGAGCGATCCTAATAGCTCTATTTCATTATGCGATAGGCCTACACTTTCACAATACAATAAATCATGAATCAAGGAAGACAATGAAAAATAACAAATTGAATAATACAATTATAATATTAATAAAGTAACCAATATAATTTGCAAACTTCGATCAAACACACTAGATACACAAAAGCCCATCTAAAAATTACCAAAAAGAAGAAATTGGTGGTGTCTTTGATGTCATTTTCAAAAATTTGGAATCTGTGTCTCTTAAAATTTAAATTGTTAAACTTAAGACAATTTAAAACGTTTTGTAAAACTCTTGATGTTTACTGCAGGTAATTCGGAGACACTACTGGAACGAAGTTCCTTATCGCGCGTTATCAAAAGGGGGCTAGACGGAAAAAAAAATACGAAAAGTTGTCACGGCAGCTTTTTTGTTTTAGATGATTATCGCTAGATGGTGTTGTGATCAAAATCTTTTAAAACACGTTCCTTATTTTTGTTTTAGATGATTATCGCTAGATGGTGCCGTGATCAAAATCTTTTAAAACACGTTCCTTATCGCGCGTTACGTTAGGAAAAAAATATATAAGATATCTTTTAATCGAAAGGAACTTTGTTCTATTCGGGTGTCCCATAACACCTCTCAAGTTTTTTTTTACTATTTTGTTCAGTTATAGTGTATCTAGTAATATTAAATCGATATCCGCAAATGAATTTCAATATTATGGAATGTATTTTGTTTTGTAACACGTAAAAAGCACAATGGTCCTATATTTAGAAGAAGATTTGCAAACATATTTCGATAAGTATTTGAGTAACTATAACTTATATTAAACTAATTTTAGACAAAATTATATAATATTGATGCAGCTCATGAAATTATTTTAACATATTCGAGATTGATCTAACTAAGAGTACAATTAAACTCAGGAAGAATTAAAAATTATCATAGTTTTAAAATTAATTGATTTTGAAGACCTATTTCTATGCTGTCAATATTTAAAAAAAGGACAGTATTTTTATTCCTCAACAACCTACGAATTTTATTTGAGAAGCGATCAAGATTTTGGAATACAAAATTAGGGATAATTAACACCTATTAGGGATTTTTTTAATATGATTTTTAATATTGAATAAGTATCTATTATAGTTATGTATGTATCTCTATTATTGTGATTACATTTCTATGTATTATTTATATGTACTATTTCTAAATGTTAAAAATATTTCAATCAAAATTTCCTTCTATATCTAGAAACGATGAACAATTTAAAATCATGTTTGTATAAAAACATGTCAATTTTTTAAACAAAAACACTGTAAAAATTTGTAAAAACAGTCCTACGTCTAAAATGTATCTTAATGTATAAAATTGACGAATATTGTCATTATTTAATAATAAACATAAATAATATTGGACGAAAAATACACATTAACATATAATAATCAGTCTAAGACGATAAATTATAGTATATCTTAAATTAACAGATAAAAAATATCGCAAAGGCAAATGATATAGTTTCAATTATTATAAGCACCAATAATTAGGGGTGTGCGAATATCGTTCGAATCGAATCGAATCGAATATTAAAATTCGATTCGAAATTCGAATCGAATAATTCGAATCTTCGAACTATTCGAAGTTCGACGAATATTCGAAAAATTTCGAATAATTCGAAAAGTTTCGAATATTCGTTCAATTTCGAATAGTATCGAACTTGACTACGACGATGCATCGGAAATAGGACAAGAATTTGTATTTAGTAGATAATATTTTGAATGGGCTAGATGTCTACAAAATAGTCATAGTCGTCGTAGCCGAATTCGATACTATTCGAAATTCGACGAATATTCGAAACTTTTCGAATTATTCGAAATTTTTCGAATATTCGGCGAATTTCGAATAATTCGAAGATTCGAATTATTCGATTCGAGTTTCGAATCGAATATTCGTATTCGATTCGGAACGAATAATTCGTGAGTTCGAATTATTCGCACACCCCTACCAATAATATATATAAATGTTCAATTATAACAGGAAATATAAATTTTAATAGGAAATTTTTTTTGAATATAATTCCAATTTTAGGATTGGATAAAAGTTTTTTCTTGGAATGTTTTTTTTAAAGAGTAAATTTTAACATTTAAAATCTTAAATTTAGTAAAAGCATTACTGCGCATTTAAGTCACTATTTTAGACGATTTAGACTTTAAATACTAAATTATTATATCTGAAAAAATAATATCATTTCGGTAACTAAAACGAATACAAAATTATAAAAAATAAATTGAAAATTAGGTACATAAATATCGGGATATGCTTACGTCATTAATTAAGTACATTAAGATCTGACTATGTCCCATTTGTTTTTCGAATAATCGTCGCATATTACTAATAATATTTGTTCACCTCTGTAAGGTCTTTCTACTCCAAGACACATGCCAGCCGCGGTGTTGTATATCGGAGAAGCCGCCTACAAATTTAAAAGAAAAAATAATGATTATTTTACGAAAGAAATGATGAAAAATTAATTTATGGAATCGCCACTGCTTCACCGATTGAGCCCGTGTCGCAGTATAATTGAATACACAAAACAACAGCTTGTATTATTTGTATATTCCAGTCTTTTTGTTAGTAAATACTATAATTTTCGTATACAGGGTGGATCTGTAACTTTATTTATTAAACTTTATGCACATAAATGGTACAATGGCGGACTTAATGCCTAAGGCATTCTATACCAGTCAACCAAAGGTGGTGTAGAGAAAACTATGGTAGGTGCTCAATTAGATTTACTATGAAAATATAATGTAATAAATAAAATTTCCATACATAAAATACTACACAATAAACGTATGCATAATTACACAAATACTACAATAATACAGAGTATTTACCCACAAATACATACGAATATAAGATCTATTGAGAAAATAAGCCTGCCAGTTCCTTGAAGATATGATATCAATATTATATTAAATGATAGTCGTACATACACCATAATATGATATTGAAAAAAGTATCCAATTCTAAAAATAAACGTGGTTTAAGTTTGGTTAGGCCTTTTACACTACTTCAGCTGAAATAAAGTTACAGATCCACCGATATTTATTTTTTTTCAGTTGGAGTAAATCACCGGATCGGGTATGTGGGAGTTGAACCGCACTAAAACCTCCAACCGCTCACACTCAGCGTCCGAACCCCGGCTGAGGCCAGAACCCAGTACGGGGTTTGGAGGGACGGCGCGACGCGTTACGCGCTCGGCACTCTTTCCCGTCACTCTGTCCCCGATCCACCCTGTATAGTTTTATTTCAGTATCCATCATAATATATTTAATAATGCTTTAAATACTAAGTATACTTACCGAGCCCTTATGTTTCCATTCCTGTGAGCCTCCCATTTCGTGACATTTTCCTAATGTAGGTGTAACGTTGTTTGAAGCGTCGAGACACAATGTACGACCTAGAACCAACTCGCTACGATCCGTTTCGAACCACATCTGAAAAATATATCATAACTGTACTTTACTATCATCATGATCATCATCATCAGCCTATAGACGTCCACTGCTGGACATAGGCCTCCCTCAAACCTCGCCACATCGATCGGTCCTGCGCCGTCTGCATCCAGTGACCTCGGTCCATCTTGTGGGGGGTCTACCAACATTGCGCTTACCGGTTCGTGGTCGCCACTTCAGAACTTTTTACTTTACTGTACTGTAACAAATTGCTGCCCACTGTTGGGCTCAGGTCTCCTCAGTAGATGGATCGGGTATAATCCAACACGATACTTCAATGCGGATTAGACTTCACATAATTATCTTCAAAAGGGATGGCTGTGTATGTATGTGCTTAGTTATATTTAGTGGTATTCAATAAAATTACACAATACAAACAAAGGATATTTTCTTCAATAGTTAAATACTAGCTTTTGCCCGCGACTTCGTTCGCGTGGACTTCAGGTTCGTCCCGTCTAGCCCGTCTAGTTCGCGACGTCACATTAGAAACCTCAAAAATTGTAGCCTATGTGTTATTCTGATGTATAAGCTATATTGTGGTAAAGTTTCATTCAAATCCATTCAGTAGTTTTTACATGAAAGAGTAACAAACATCCATACTTACAAACTTTCGCCTTTATAATATACAGGGTGATTTCCTAGTGAGGGTACATATTGAAGGTCATGGTAGCTGATGGTTATATACGACCAGTAAAAATATTATTACCAAAGACATATTCTTTGGTAATAATATTTTTAATGCCTTAGTAATCGCAACTTAAAAATATCTAAAATTCTTGCAAAATGATGGTTTTTCGACAGCTGATAGGTGTGACGGAGGTGTGGGGTGCGCAAGATCACTAGAGGTCATTAGTCAACACTCTTTAAGCCGAAATTGCTTATGTTTGAGGTAGTTTTGTCGAATTTAGATTAAAAAACAAAAAAAAAAAAAGTAATTTTACTTATTTTTTGTAATATTCCGTATTAGAACAGAGTACTTATCACCCTCCTGCAATATGTACCCTGTCTAACAAATCACCCTGTATATTAAATTAGGATTATTTTAAGAAGTATGTGTAATATTCTCATTTAACTCTTATAGATACAACGAGTACTAAAGGTAAATCTTTACTAATTAATAAAGTAATTTGTTTTACCTATAAAAAGCTCTGCAATTTACAAAGCCTCGTATAATTTTCAATTACCTGATTCAAAGTCCTGATACAATTAGCAAGGACCAGTCCACTGCCCTTGCTTTTTATATCCTTAGCACTCTGTATGCAAAGCGATGAATTTTTTAAGCGTATTTGAAACGAATCTGTGTAATTGCGTTTTCTGAAAAATAAAACATTTTAATACTAGAGTTGTTACAATGGTGTAGTAAAATACTTCTAGAGTTCCTCGAGTCAACAGTTATAATAAATCTTGAAATGCAGCAAAATAACCTCAAAATGGCGACGTTTTCCCTCCATCGATCGCAATGCGTCACTGTTCTTGCTTCTCGTAAATCTATACTAATATTATAGAGCTCAAGAGTTTGTTTGTTTGTTTGTTAGTTTGAACGCGCTAATCTCTGGAACTACTGGTCCGATTTCAAAAATTCTTTCAGGAAGGTTGTGTTACATATTCGATATTTTCATACGGATCCCTAATTTTTTTGAAAATAAAATATAGCCTATAACCTTCCTCGATAAATGGACTTTCAAACACTGACAGATTTTTTTAAATCGGACCAGTAGTTCCTGAGATTAGCGCGTCCAAACAAACTCTTCAGCTTTATAATATTAGTAGAAGTATAGATTAACCCTTATCCAAATTAAGTTTTATGTTATCAAGATTATTAATGTAGAAGTAAATTACTTTTTGTTTTATTCCAATCGGACTTTTCGTTGAAAAATTATTACGAGTATAAAACGCAATGAATACACTCAACGCGGGCCGCGTAAATAATGTCGCGACAACATTGCGAGTAAGTACTGTTGTAACCCCTTTGTGACGCAGACGAAGTTGCGAGGGTCATCTAGTGTTCCGTACTGGAACAGACATCGTGTCCACAAGTTTAGTTCCACACACAAGATATAGTTTTATCGGAGTATGATTTCCGCGAGTTGTGGACAAACCGTTCGTTCCAGTAACCCGGGGCTTAGCACGCCGCGCGCCCATTGGCAGCCGCGAACACCAATAAGAACAGACTTCATGTTTGAACGCGCAAGCAACAGCCGCTTTTGCGACCGTTGTAATTATTATCCGACGCGAAAGCTCACATTACTCCTGTTAGTGCAAAAACTACACATCCAAGGACTTCACCAGCGACCTGTGGACTGTGTGATATATTCCACGGAATTTGTGAGGGCCTCACCAACGAAAGCGACCAAAGCGCTTCGCGGACGGGCCGACCGACGAACGGTAAGTCTTTCAGCTCCACGGAATATCATACATCTAGTAATTCACTAAAACTCAATTGCCGCTTAATACCACAAAATTTTTTTAGAATCCTACAAATTTAAAATCGTTTTTAAGTAAAAAACAAACCTCCTAAGCACGCAGTACAAACAACTTTAACATTACAATTTTAAACACCTTACTAATCAAAACAATCTCAAACTCACCTAGAATGCCACGGTTGAAACTTGTTCTTTTCTACATCATTCAAAGAAGCCATTCGTTTCCTAGCCTGACTATCTTCACCGGTCTCGAGTTCCGGATAAACGTGATCTAAGTACCATTTAAACGATTTGCAATTCAATCGTTCTCGTAATGCTTTGCGTTCGGAAACATCGCCTATATCGACGTGGGCTGCAGATGGATTCACTTCTATCACCTTTTTCTGTCAATTATATTTAAGTGTTACGTGGATAATACGTAGAAGAATAAATAATAGAAAATTTGATGATTAGTAGAAAAATGGATAATTATTAGATTAATTTATAAACGACGAGACGGAACATAACATGAACCTAAAAATGGTGTCCACAAGTGGCGAAGTGTAAATGTCGTTGTGTAAATTTCGAAGTGTAAATGTCTGCTGTGACAGAGCTCCTGGTACTGTATCTTGTTAGTCTACACATATAGAAGGGGAAGCCGATAGGAATCGAGTTGTATAGAGCTTTCGCCACTAGACTATTAATTTTCAAAGTGACACAAAACATTTTGTTTTCATCATAATTCATATTTAATTTTACTTCTACAAAAGTTAATTAACTCTAGAGCTCTCTAAATTAGCTAATTAACACCGTTTTGCTAATACAATTTAAGATCCATTTAAATAATCATACCACATAATCATCCATCCAAAGTCGAGCCATTCTCATAGAGTTTTGCAACATGTAGTCTTGTTTCTCTCCGACGCCGTAAGGACGCCGCTTACGAAACACGTGACCAACTCGACTGCATGGTATAAGTTCTAGTGAACCACCGCACATCCAGATCTAAGATAAATTATTAAAAAAAAAAAACCTTTAAGATCCCGGATATCATGTATCAGTAAAGTGCTAACCAAGACAAGTAAAATGAGCCCAAACACGAAAGGCCCATCTTATTTAGTACAGGAGTTCCTATGACCAGCTTCCGAAGCCATCATCAGATCAGGGCCATTTACATACATCTGCATGCAAAATGTCAAAGTTTGTCAAATTTAGCTGGCAAGATTAAGAAGAAGCTATCCGGAGCTACATAGTTACATCCAGTGCAAGTTAATATTAAGCTTGCAAAAAAACATGTGATAATTGGATATACAGGGTGTATCTGTAATATACTGCAATCCTAAATTAAGTGAATATCTTGTTGAAATACAACCCGGAACCATTTCTATTTTAGAATCGAATAAACTTTTTTGGACTTTCGGATATTATAGATATCTCATTTCAGCTTCGAGAAGATTACGTTACACCCTGTATCTATCAGTATCAGATAAAATTGAACATTTCATGAAAATAACCTAAGCTAGTGTACTTTTAGGTTTGCTTACGTTAACCAAATTAATTGTTTTTTCAAAAATCCGCAAAATATGATAATTTATCATTAAAACCTTCTTAAAAATATCGATGCAAATTGCAAGAAACGGCCAATCATAGGTTTTTTTTTTAGTTGGAGGAAATCACCGGATCCCCGACCCGCGGGCGGGGTATGTGCGAGTTGAACCGCACTAAAACCTCCAACCGCTCACACTCAGCGTCCGAACCCCGGCTGAGGCCAGAACCCAGCACGGGGTTATGAGGGACGACGCGACGCGTTACACCATCGGCACTCTTTCCCGTCGCGCCGCCCCCGCAATCATAGGTTTATTTATAAAATACATTTATAACATCATCATTTTATTAAAGTCAAATCTTAAGTTATTAAACAACTAAAATTACAATTAAAAACTCACTCTAAACGATATTTCTAAGTTTTCACCGCCCCATATGTTCATACCAGGATCATATTTACCGATCTCGTTGAAATACTCCCTGTATATAGCGAAGAGACCTCCCGCCATTGTAGGAGACTTTATCGGCCTCATGAAATCTTCGTCATCTATAAAATTATTAACTTCGTAAGTAAGTGCTATGATTAAAACATTTGTGGCGACCAATAATAGCGCGCGAGATCCTGAATCGCGGTTACAATGTTTGCAAAAATCTTCGCATATATACGACATCTGAAATCTACTACAGTGGACTTCGGCCTGACCGGGCATACACTACCTCGCCCGCAAGGAGATCTCCCTTTGGCCATAAGTCCACTGTACCCACACCATACATATTATCAAGGAATAGTAGATACGAAAGCCAACTTCAGTAATAGCGAAGGCACTATATAACCCCATTCTTATCGACTTCCCAATAATAACAAAGACATGCCCGCTGAGTTTCTTGCAGGTTCTTCTGCCTTCTTCGGTGGTACCCTTTTTTTATATCAACAAGAATGATAATTTTCATTAACGTTAAGAATAAATAATTTCATTTCATTTCCTTCAACATTCATAGACTAACAAGTAGCTGTTGTGATCTGACCAGGGACTACGTCAGTGCAAATTATAAAGAAAACTAAATATATTCTTTAGTAAATTGACACTTCACCACTTAACTACAGAAAAACTCGCAAACCAGTAATAAATTCTATAAAATTTATCATTTATCATCATGAAACTTCTACTTTAAATACTATAAATAACCAAAATCCATACGTACTTTTCAACGTTCCTTTCGGCAGATTATCCCACTTAAAATGAAGTCCCCAATTAAAACCTCCTCTGACAAGTGGACTGGCCGAATATTCGAAAGTATCTGCATTTATGACGTCAATAACTGGAGTCACCGCCCTAGATGAGTACCTTACTTTGACACCGTCCACACCTTGAGACAAACGTTTTAGGAGAGGCGGTAACCAATCAACGTTGACTTCGATGTGAGAATCAAGAAATACTAATACCTGGAATGTTTTTACTAATTTTAGTGTTTTTTCGAACGAAGTTCCTTATCGCGCGTTGTGAAAGGGGGATAGACGAAAAAAAATCTTACGAAAAGTTGTCACGACACTTTTTTTGTTTTAGATGATGGCGCTGTGATCAAAATCTTTTAAAACACGTTCCTTATTTGTTTTAGATGAATATCGCTAGATGGCGCTGTGATCAAAATCTTTTAAAACACGTTCCTTATCGCGCGTTACTTTAGGAAAAAAAATAAGATATCTTTTAATCGAAAGGAACTTCGTTCTATGTCATCTCTCAAGTTTTTTTTTGTTTCACAGACGAGTATAGGATCTTAAAATGACGTTAAAACTTCACATCATTTTAAGACCCTTTATAAGGTCGAGAATACTGGACATTGTACAGTATTAATATTTTAGTATGTTTATAATAATATTTATTTCGATTATTAACTATTTTTTAAATCAAAAGTCAATGGGAAATCTAAGTAAATGTCAGTGACAGTATAAGTTGCCATGATCAAAAATTAAAGCGCGATCAACAATAGTTTGAAATAAAAAAATATTATTGGTGGTCTGTATCTTCCCTCTACCTTAAAAAGTTTTATATATTTTTTTAAATATACAATTACAAAATATTGAAAATATAGATATGGATTAATGTAAATAAATTCTACATACATCACCAACACTATTATCAGCTCCAAAAAGTCTAGCTCGAATAAGTCCTTCTCTCTTACTAGTCTTCAACAGTCGTATATTAAAAGACTGCTTAAAATTACTGTTTTCTGTTGTCTTCTTGTCGTAATTATCATCGTTTATGTAATCAACAACATTGTCCATATCAATATTATTTGTTTCGATCATTTCTTCCTCTTTTTTTATAACATTATTAAGTTTATCTATAGCTTCTTGTACTTGACTGTGTAAATCTTCAATACTACTGTAGTCGTCAACTAGTATTATTTCTTTTATGTGCCTTTGATCTGTTCTGTCCATTATAGAATGTATGGAACGCATCAAAGTTTCGAAATGTTCGTTGTAAAAACATATTATGATTGAGGCTCGCGGTAAGTTTTCAATGTACGTGTGTGTTCGACACCTAGAAAACAGATAGTTAGTTTTATATCTTCTTATGTATAAAAATGAATTGCTGTTCGTTAGTCTCGCTAAAACTCGAGAACGACTGTACCGATTTGGCTTATTTTAATCTTGAAATATTCGTAGAAGTCCAGGGAAGGTTTAAACGGTGAGAAAATTTCCTTATGTGACGCAGACGAAGTTGTGTGGGCCAGCTAGTCTTATATATAAAAATGAATTGCTGTTCGTTAGTCTCACTAAAACTCGAGAACGACTGAACCGATTTGGCTTATTTTAATCATGAAATATTCGTAGAAGTCCAGGGAAGGTTTAAAGGGTGAGAAAATTTCCTTATGTGACGCAGACAAAGTTGTGTGGGCCAGCTAGTATATGTATATATATAATTAGCCTGGACGTAAAAAATGGCCCATTCCATAACAATTTGACCAGTACATAACAAATTGACCAATGTGTAACAAATTGACCAATGCGTATTAAATCAACAAATGCATAAAAAATTACCAATAGGTAACAAATTGAAAAAAAGAATTGATTGAATGTGCTAGACATTGACCATTGTAGAAAAAAATATTTTATTACTAAAAATATTGAAACAATTATGGCTTATTACTATGACTTACATTTTGTTCCTTGTGTCCGGCAATCCTCTATGGTTTCCAATCCTTTTAGATATAAGGGTGTTAAAGGCATGCACATTGTAACCTTTATCTCTGATTCTCAAGTCTTCTGGATTTCTTATCAAACCAAACTGTTTGTCTGAAACAATTGTTCAAATCAGAACTGTATTACATTTGCAAGAGTTTCGAATTTTGTCTGATCTAAGTTGGAAATTGCACAAAAAACTTGTATTAAATTCCTATTTCATATACTTGTTTACATAATATTACTTGTATAACGATTTTGATAATTTGTATTACTCGTGGTGGCAGAGTGGTTTAATCCAGACGGCTTGTATGTCTAAATCTTAATGTGAAAAACATGGTACAGTACATAATATTACCAAACATTTACAATGAAAACACAACTGCATAGTTTATTAACTTGTTTACAAGAAGATCCAATGCAATAAATTACTAGAGGAATCATGATAAGACATTTCATTGTTCAGTTAAGAGCAGTAATAAAGATGTCATTAAAATAAACTATCATTTGAAACATAGTTCTTATCATTTCTCAATAACAGGCTATTGAATGTCAATTATCTGCCTTTTTGTCTACTGCTAGATGATGTAAATAAAGAAATTGAAAGCCTATGCAATACATGTGATAAACTGGATAGAACAGTTAGTCTTTAAGATTTTTTGATTGTAGTTCAGTTTTTGATAGATTATCTTAGATCGAAGTATTTCACTCAAAATAATCGATACATATATATCAACTAGCTGACTCGCGCAACTTCGTCTGCGTCAAAAAAAAAAAAAAATCCCGGGTATGAATCTAAACCATTCTCGAATCTCCACAAACACACACAAAAAAATTCATCAAAATCGGTCCAGTCGTTTAGGAGGAGTTCAGTCACATACAGACGCACACAAGAAATATATATATTACTAGCTGCACCGCGCAACTTCGTCTGCGCCGAAAGAAAAAATTTAGGGGTGCACTACCCCTAACATTTAGGGGGATGAAAAATAGATGTTGGCCGATTCTCATAGATACCGGATAAGCACAAAAAATTTCAACAAAATCGGTCAAGCCGTTTCGGAGGAGTTCAAGTTCGAACACCGTGACACGAGAATTTTATATATTAGAAGATATACCTATCATCTAAAAAACTTTTTTTTGGTCTACCTTATCCCATTCCACAAAATTACTATAATCTGTTTTTTTCTTTATTTATTCATGGCATTACACTTGTTGCATGATATTTAAACATCACTTTTCTTAAAATTCATTCTTCTTTTCGTAGGCCCAGTCTACTAAAATTATCATTATTAATTTAATGAAAATGTAAAACTTACCTAATTCACTATTAGTGTTTTTTGACATCTTCATAGCAGTCTGTTTAGCAAATTTTTCTTTTAGCATTATTTTCCTCCTGTACTCAGACTGCCGCCTATAATCCTGATATTTCCACATGTTTTTCGACATAGCGCTATCCACATCTCTTGGGACATCGTTGAGGAGTTCCTTACCTTCTAACGCTGCAATAGATTTATCATTGTTCTTTATTCGATCAACATCCCAGTTTAGCGGACGATATTGAATTTTTGTTTCTATTTTTGTAACTCGATCACCTAAAATGTTTTTATTTTGTACTAATGTTTTCTGAAGTGAGTTTTAAAAGAGCTAATTTCATTTTAACAATGTAAAAATTACGTGTCTAAATTGGTTTAGGTTTCAGTTTTAAATTATACAATCAAAAGTGCAGTAACTATGACATAAAAGGTCATTATTATTTACTTCTTAAATAGTTATAGATTTATTATATTAATAAGACTAACACTGAATAATTAGAAACTGTTTTTATTTGTTATTTATTTACTGTAAAATAATAATTATAATAATGGTAAGATCCTTTATCTTTTTTGTGAAATTAATAGATTTTGAGTATTTCTGAAAGGACAGTGTATTCTATAGTTTTATAATTATATTGCTATTGTCGAATTGTCGAAATATAGTCGAAAGAATTCTTATCAATGTTTCTCAGTCCTGTTTATTGCATAATTATGTTACACAAGGCTACTACATGTTACGAAATACCAGTTATTAACATTACTTTCTTTCTTTAGATTTCAGTAATTATTTGGCAAGCTGTTTTCCTTCTTAAAATGTGATACATTGTACAGCGGTCACATTGACATTTCCGTTATGATTTCTTTGTAGTGATATAATTAAATCATCACTATTTTTGGCAACTACATTATTATGTGCATGCTAATAAGATAACCTGATTGTATCTTTGCACAATTTTAGAGACATTGTGAAACTTGTTATTTTGCATTGGACATTTCGAATGGAATTCTTTAAGTCATTAATGCATTTCAATTTATATACAACATTAAAAATATTCTTAGTATCTTATTGCATACTTATGCCTGTTACAATATTACTTGTTTAATTTTATATTTATCAAATGTTTTCCCGAAGGTCTGTCCAGTTTTATTTTTTGAAAGATAGCAATTGAAAAACTTAAAAAAAATTTGGTTTAATAAAAACCAAGTAACCAAAAGATAGGAGGCACATAATAATTGAAAAAAAATGATTTTTTTTTTCATATCATTTTCTCAAGAGCTCTTCATAGATAAAGAAATAGTTTCAGAGTTTTACTACTAACATAAAAAGAAAGAAAAATGCTGAATTCACTGCCTGGTTTAACAAAATATTAAAACTAAAGTACTAACCGCTCATGTTTAGTAACCAGTACAAATATAAGGACACACTCCATGTTGCCGACGCGAATATTATTCCCCAGAAAAACGAATTGTTTACCTTCCCCATTTTATCACATAATATGCGAAGCTTATTCTAAAGTTCTATATTCAAAAAGTCGACGCACTCATTATATTTGTAAACAAATCAACAATATTGTACCAGGTTTTTTAATTAGCCTCGAATTTTAAGTCCGAGGTTCTTTAAATTATAAAGCAGATCTAAGAAGCAATCGAAGCGATCAAATGTGCAACGCTACGAATATAAAAGCAACAATTTCTTTAATAATTCTAGTTCGACTTGGTTCAACTTTCATCAAAATCCGGCGATGTGGGTCGATGAGTGAATGTAAATGAATGAAATGAACGGATCTAAATGACGTTTGACATAATTGACAATATTATCGACATTTCGAAACAAAAGTGGTGGTGACTGGTGACGAACAAAATCGTTAAGTGATTCGATTAAAGCGAAAGAGGGTTTCAAATGGTACAAAAAGATTTGATGAAACGCTACATAAATTCAGTATTAAACATGTCCCCGGATTGTGTGTGCGGTTTAGAGGAAAGAACTATAATTCTCTACTGCTAACCTGTCTCGTTAACTTGATTTCGTCTATTGAATCATATGATATGAGCCTCTTCATGGCTCTATTAAATGCTCAAAATGTCAATTTACTCCTACTACACCTTACCAGGCTTAAAACCTTTCAAAACTGGGCTTTCCATAAGTTTAAATCGTTTTTTCCTAAACTGAATGAAGGTACTTGGCTATTTTTTAAAACACCTTCAATCTGAGACGACCATGTCTCACAATAAATAATATTTGAATTATTTTCATAAAATTTTGTCAAGGTTTATAAATGTTTTATTTATATTTAATAAGCCAACTTAGCCAACTTATACAGAAAGTAAATTCATTGTCGACTGTCGAAAATCGATAAATTTTTCATCGATACAAATCAGTTGTTCACATCCCTGCTGTGACAGCTGACATTTTTGAACAGTGACAGATAAAGTTTTTAAGTTGCGTTCGGCAAAGGTAACAAACCTATGCAGCCTAATACACTGAACGAATGACTGAATGAACCATTTTGATTAATATTTTCATTAAATTTTAATGTACTAAAATAAATCAAAACAAAATATGTATCAACATAATTTTAATACTATTTTTCTTTAGTTTTTTAGAAACTTTCCAGTGCACAATGCAGTCCGAACATTATCCTTTGCATCACATAAAAAAACAGTCAGAAATGAAATAGAGAACCATAGTTACTTTAAGTTCAACTCTAATTTTATTGCCTAGATTAACCTACAATAACTAGAGTATCACTAATAAATTTATAAGGTGGAACCTCTAGGTTTAACGGTGCTGGTCCTTTGCGAGCTCTACCAACGTTATCGTAGTGACTGCCATGACAGGGACAGTAGAATCCTCCTGGGAAATCTCCTGAATTAGGGATCGGTACACAACCCAAATGAGTACAAATCCCAATAACTATAAGCCACTCAGGATTTGAAGCTCTTTCCTCCGGCGACTGTGGGTCGCGTAGCGATGATAATGGTGTTTTGGCTTCAAGATCAATGTCCGCTTGAGTTCTACGCTTCACAAACAGCGGTTTGCCTCGCCATTTGTATGAAAGGCATGCTCCTGGAGCGATCTTTCCTAGATCTACTTCAATTTGTGCCATCGCCAGTACATCCGCCGCAGCAGCCATGTAAGAAATGAAATGTGTTAGCTCAGCCTTCACAGCGTATGTTCCACAAAGCAATCCAAAAAATCCTATTGTGTATGTGGCTCCGGCTTTTCCGTCACCTTCGCCCCAGCTCGTCTTTCTGGGATCTTTGTACTCTTCTTTTCTGTAGGGGTTAAAGTTGGGAAACTCGACATCGCGGTGAAGTCGAGGACATTCTTTTTGATAACGAACTTGAACCCATATATTCAAGTTAGAAATTTGCTGAAGACAACTCCTGGGAAGTTTGGATACAAGTCCGTCGTCACTTTTGACAAGCGCTCTTTTTAATCTTATTTCGTTTACAACTTTTGAACATTTTATATTTTGACAACAAACTCTTGACCAAAAATGTGGACAAATAGTACGGGCACTATTGATAAAATTCATAATGATCCCGTAAACTTAAAAGAAAAATATCATCTTGAAAAATCTTCATAGACACGGTGACTGTGTCGAATGTTTTGGCATGTTTACAATTTTGACGCCATGTGCAAAGCGATAACGTCTACACCTAAAAAGTATCGAAACTCAAGCAGGTTGGTAGTAAGTCCTTCAGTTCAAACCTAAGTAATGAACCAAAAATTCCATAATCGCCATTTACAATTACTAGGTACGTAGGGCACACAGACCAGACACTAGGACATAGCAATGGGGTTACTAACGCTGCAGGTATTACGTGATAGTGTGCAGGTGCAACATTACCAGCTCACACAAACGGGTCATGTACACATACCTTTATTGCTCGCACTTAAACGACTTGATAAAGTGGTGGTCTATCGATTTTGATCCCATTTAATGTAAGATGACCTGCCGAGCTTATTCGCCTATTGCAAATATGACATGGATTATCACATTTACATTCTATTAAATTCCTAATAATCCTATTTAAAAGCAAAACCTAACGAGATAAATTATAAAATTACCTACGCAAGGAAATAGCAATAAAAAAACAAATAATTTTCAACATTAATTTAAAATTCGGGTCGCCAAAATCGAAGCAGGTCGAAATGATCGCCTAATTAGATTCCTTAGGACGATTCAATGTTGCAGTTGACGTCCGTTTGTGACCACATACACCTCACTTTGGTTACAAGAGCCAAGGCCCTATGATGTAACACGTGAAAGTGAACCACGTACCACTACAGCAACAACGTGCGTCCGAGCAACACGACCGACAGAATCAAGTGAGTGTTTACTAATTTACAAAAAAAAAACTGTACCTGCCTAGCTAATAAGCCCACGAAAGCCAGTAAAAAGTTTTAAAATAATTTTCGTAATTTTAACCATTGTTGTAATATTTTCGGAAAATGATGGTAACAAAATGTGCTCGCGGCCCATCTACTGGTAAGTGGTTAAACACTACCTAACTTCAACTTTTGGAATTATCTTAAGTTAAACAAAATGTTGTAGCTGTTTATTATCCTTAAATAAATAAATAAATAAATAACTTCCCTTTCATACAAACCTGCGCCATGTTTACGGAGCAACGGTTGGTAAGTGGGCGCCTTTTACTTTATCTAAGTAAACTCTACCTAACAAAGCGCACAGCAAAATCAGCTATGTCAGAAAATAGATAGCTGATGTAAAATTGTGAATGAAATAATTTTCTTAATCGTAATGACTTACTTATTAATCAGTAGGTATCGTGTTTTTATTTACGTGAATTTCACTAATAAACCTTGTTCCATTTGTGTAACACATGGTCAAAATGACTCATACTTATAATATAATATTTATTTTCAAACACAAATATAAAGTGTGCGCATTAATCCTTGCATATTTTATATCGTAATTTCACGTAAACATACTGCTTAGGTACCTCTCGTACTGGCACCTCGCGAGTACCACTACCTACCAACTCTACAAACTATTATTTATTTGAAAGGTGGCATCATTCTAGTAGATAATTGGTAGGAAGGTAGGTACAGAATAGGATTTCAATGATTTGATCGTCGATGTAATGTATTTAGTCGTGGTGGCCGAGTGGTCGATTCCTTCTATACGGGATGTCGCGGGTTCAAATCCGGCTTGTACTTCTAAATCTAAATGTGAAAAAGATTTATGTACAATTTTTCACAACACCACTAGCTATAAACGGTGAAGAAAAACATCATGAGGAAACCTGCATATCGGAAAAGAGTTCTAAAAATCCTTTGAAGATATGTGAAGTCCCCAATCCGCACTGGGCAAGCGTGGTGGACTATGCCTAATGCGTCTTCTGAAGAGACCTGACCAAACAGTGGGCAGTAATGGGTTAGTACAGATATACAGACAGATCGTCTATCGATTATAAAATCAATCCAGAATACTGAACAGTCGATCAATAGTTTGTTTTATGTAGTAAACGATAAGTCACGATGTTATGCCCTTGGTATGGAAGAACCTAATTTTCTAATGGGTGCTTACACTAACTTCCGTTAATGTATTTTAATAGCTTACATTTTAAGGCAGTAATTAGTTAACTCATTTGTTGAGTCAACTGTGAACAAACCCTAGTAAACAAAATAAACATTTATTGTGTCGATTACAAGCTCAAAACATTTATCAAAAAATACTGTAAAACAAAATTATTATTTACAATGATTCGTAAAAATTATAGCCTACCACCATAAAATAGAGCCAGATATCTAAAAAGACAGTGAACGCGAGATAACCAAGAACCATTGCGGGCGAGGATATTTTCTTCATGACACAAGCCTTTGCAACAAAGAAGCATGAGACTGGAGCACCAATACATCCAAATATCACCATGAGGCACATGGCCAAAGTCACATAGACAAAATATTTCACACACGCTTTAGAGCTAAATGTGACGCCAAGAAACAGCAGTCCATTTCCAATAAAGAGCATCAAGGAAATAGATCCAACGGAGATTAAGGAAATCCTCTTGGAGGTTTCGTCGACTTTCGTTGTGTCCATGAAATGAGATAAAATTAGCTCCTGGACTATCCCGTACAGGACGATCCCCGCTAGGCCAGCGCCTCCAATAGCTAGTCCAAACCAAGATATTAAAAGACATCCGTACTTCGGTGGGAATATACCAAAGCAACGGTTTATTTCTGGCATCTCCATTATTCTAGGAAATTTATCACAAATTTATAAAAAAACATTAAAAATTACTATAATTTGTGGCTTGACATGTTATTACAAGAATAGTATGACGTTCCAATTAATTGACATATCGATTTTTTTTATTCTTATTTACTTGGTGTAACTAAATATCGGAAGATTTTCCAAATATCAAATACTAGGTGACCCGCGCAACTTCGTCTGCGTTACAAAGGGGTTCAAAAATTGTAGCCTATGTGTTATTCTGATGTATAAGCTATATTGTGGTAAAGTTTCATTCAAATCCATTCAGTAGTTTTTACGTGAAAGAGTAACAAACATACATCCATACATCCAACCATACACACAAACTTCCGCCTTTATAATATATCAAATATTTCAGTAGAGAAGTAGGGAAAGCTGGTCAGCAGTCGCAACATATGCGTTAAGTGTGCGGACACCATTAACAAACTTGTACTTCTATTCGTGCTGACTACTTATTTCTTAAAAATACTTCTATTCTTATTTATAGAGTCAAATATAGTGCATGATCAAGCTAGAGTATTTTACTACATCACCCATGTATCGGGTCCTAATAATAACTTTTTGTTTCAGTATGGTGTGTTCATCAGCTATAGTATTTTTGCTGTACATCAGCAGCTGTATAGCAGCACCTGCTGACATTCCAGTTCGGGTTGACTTACCAGTCTACGATATACCACAGGGCCCCCAGGGGAACTCCGAAGTATATTTAAACTCTGTCATAGAACCAGAGAACCACCCAGGAGGCGAACGAGAACCTAATTCAGGAACCTTAATTGCTAACAAAGTGCAGTCAACTACGAATTTCCTCAGCAACAAATTAGAGACTCATGTAATAAATATTTTTAATTCTAGACTACTTACTTAACTATTTACTTTTTAAACATTCAACAAACTAACACAACTTATTATCATCTTTAATCGTCTGTCTTATTGAATTTGTTTCATCAGGCAAAGGCTTTGAATTTCGGGGGTCCGTTTTCTCCTCCCGTGACCACATTGGAGAGTGCAGTGCCAGAGCGAGAAGGTCTGGGAAGCAAAACTTTATCAGCTAAGGAAAATATACAAAATGTCGTAGCCGGTATATTTCAGGTACGACTTACTGAACAATTTATCTGTTGATAAACATTAAACGAATATAAAATTGTAAGAGCAGAAGATTATGGTAAATTAAATTAGAGAATTTATAATGATTCAAAGATAAAGAGCAGTGTTAAATAAATACTATGCATAACGATTTAGCTGTATCTACAAATTTAATTATTTTGTGCAGCCGAAGCCAATTGTAGATACCATCAGCGAATCAGAAAAGTACGGTAACAGCGGAGACAAGTTCTATGCAGCAGGACAAGCACTAGTCGGTGGCGCTGAAGGAGTGTCCAATATTGTCAACTCAGTGCTTGAGGTAAGATAACTTAACCACTCAACAACGTCACCATTCGCTAGATGGCGAAACTGGGGACTTCGTTCGGAATCAATACCGTGTTTGAGCCCCTTTTTAAAACATTTTTTTCCAATAATTTTTAATTTTGATTTTTAATTAAACATTATTTTTGTAAATCTCTATTACTAAACGACGCTGTATTGCATTTTCAGCGAAAATATATCATCTCCGTAACATACGAGACGATTAAAAATGTAAACAAAACAAGTTTTAGAACTGTGCTCAATTTTTACTCCTGCCACAGACTTGACAAAAGTAAACAAACCAATTTGGTTGCCGATCCCAGTTGAGTGGTTAAATAACTTGAAACTTGTATTATTTTAAAAACGAACTTCGATGATTTTATAATGTAAATCTATATAGTGAAGTTACTCTTGATGTAAACGTATGAAATTCTCCTTCAAATATTGTTATTTATATTTTAAATTACTATTTTACAGATACCTGGAACGTTTCTTCGAACAATCACACGCGTTGCCACGGAAAAACTAAACAATTTGGGAGGAAAACTAATCGGTTTATAATCTTAGTTTCAGTAACTTTTCCTTAAGTTATAATATATTTAGTTAAATGAGAAGGGAATCAAGTATATGATATGTTTTTTTTATACTATATCTGAGAATTTTATGGATTAAATTTTCTTACTTGTTGGTGTACTAGTCTTTAGTTGAACTAACTTAAATACTGTTCTTAAGATTTGTAAAATATATTTTTTTTTACATACCTGTGTAGTTTATTTTAATATAATGATACGAAATTTACGTACCTATGTATATTATTTAGCAACACTAAAACGATCAAAATTATACTCAGAATTTAGTTTTTATGGTCTTATAAGATTTTCGGATGCGCGATCTGACAAAATTTTATAAATAGATTCGTGAATTGACCAATTACCATACCGAAATCTTTACAAAGACGAATATTTAATTAACCCTTCTAAGGAAAGGGGTCCTTCGTTCGCGTAGCAGAAATACTTTCTTGTGATAATCACAGCTGAATCTTTTACTACAGACATATATTATTATGTGAAATCGTAAAATAAAACAACACAATTTGATTTCAATATTTATTAATTCGCCATTGTAGTTAAAGTAAAAGGTTCACACATCTTTAACGTAAAGAAAACATTACATTTCGACAAACGTGGTGTATGGTAGTATGTATTATTTCAAATCAAGTACTGTAAATGTAACAAAGTTTGCATTTTAACTATAATAATAACAATAAAATAAGCTTAACCAATCAACAATATATTCGACTACAATATTTAAAATCATCGGAGAATTTAAAATTGTATCACATGACAAACATGTTCACTGAAACTTAAAAACAAAATGGCGGTATATCAAAATATATTGCATTTAAAGACTAGTATATTGTATAGTAAATATAGTATATTGTCTAGTTGAAATAACACTTCGGATTAAAGGATGGATTTTATAGATAAATTAGGCCATAGAGATAGAGATTTAAAATAGTCTTGCAACTCGGTTGGTGCAGTAGAATTTTACTTGAATTGCCGTTTGAATATGACTATCATAGTAATGTTTAGTCACAACACAGCACTTAACTGTGTATAATAAAAATAAAATCACATAATCGTACTTTTACCTTTAGTATAATGTGTAAGTAGTTATAAATATATTGCAAAAACTGTGATGTTTGTCTGTGTTATACAATTTTAAATTTGTTTCACGATCCGTTTGGCTGTTTTAAATGACATACCAAAATAGTTCATAAAATCATTAAACAAATAATATCAAATTAGAATGCTGTTTTTTGCTACGTTTTACTGTTCAACTGATCTATATTAACGTCAAAACACGAAATACACAGATTAATAACGATATATAACACGTCCACAGATAACAATCAAAATATTAACTGTAATTACTCTATGACGATGTGTAACTATAAAATACATAAAGTTAAACATCGAGGGGTTTAATAAAACACTGTATCCTAGTAAAAGTTAAAAACATGTTGTCTCTTTCGCACACTTTGAAAGAGAGAGACGGAACTATAGAGGATTAAAACGGGAAAACATTAAGTAGTAACAACACTAGCACACTAATAACGTGTAACAAATATGAGAACTGCTTTAAAAACAGAGAGGGTAAAAATGTGTACCCAAAATTATATATTTCTTGATGAAGACTGCAATTAATATTTTGCACAAGAATAAGACAACATTAAAATGACTGTAGAGAACAAAATATACACAGCTATAATAATAATAATTCTGTGTTATAAATTGAAAACATGAAATAACACAAAACAGTGCACGCTTCATTGCTATCAACAGACACTGAAATTAAGTAAATAGCGAAATTCAAGTCAAGTTTCTATCAAATGCGAAAGAGATATTATTAAATTAGAATATATAAAAAGAATTCTAAGAAAACATCATACATCATCAGAATTTATGATTTAATTTCTCGGTAAACGATTTTTTTAGTTTCATTGAAACTCTAAAGCAAGCAGATAGATATTGGATTGAATGAAGCACTCGCCACAAGATTTGAATTTTCCTAATTTTTCACCCTCTCAGTTTCTAAACAGATAACTGAAGTATGTAACAGATTAGACTAAAAAATGTAAATTTACTTCTATTACTATGAACGTGTACGTTTGTATTCCAAACTCCAACAACATTGTGCATAACAAACCATTTTTAATATTTGTAATAAAATATTTATTTTACAAGGACGAATCGTAGAACATATCCGATAAATAGTAAACAGCGTAATACATAAAAAATGTAATGTATTAATTTACAAATTCCAATCACCCGAATCATTCTTTTAAAACGAATATAATTATATTTCGATCAACTAGCTACATTTCTCCTTACATAAGTTGCTTATATACGACATTTTGCCTCTTCCTTCTACGATGTATTTATGCACTGTTTTAAATTTAAAAAATAATTTGATATAGTCCAATCAGTCAATGAAACAAGAAAAAAAAAGTTGGTATCGAATTCATAAATGCACTTAAAATAAAACAGAATATTTGAAACCACCAAAGTAGTTTGATGGTATTCCAAGAGTTTGGTCTTCATTTGATATTCGAATATCGAATGAAGTAACTCCTAAAGACCATAGAACCATAGACCAAAGACCATGGATTCGAATCCAATGGTACCTCTATTCACTTTTAATGTCATACGACGTATACGACATGTTTCAAGAGAAGATTATTAAAAAATACATAAATACATCGCATAATAAATAGGCATCTATACATGTACCTTATCGCTTATAAGCTGCTAAACTCTTTATCAGAACTTTTCACTGTCATTCCTCGGGTCATAGAAATCTGAATTAATTAGAATTTTAGACAAATAGGTAAAATATTTGATACATCATAGTCAAAGTTCAAAATATCATGTAGTTTATCAACCACAGGTAATAATTTATTTATTTTTTAATTGTACAATTATTAAAAGGTTTTTTTACAGACAAATTTAAGTAATCAATTTTAATAATCATTTTACTGAACTTTGATTTTGGCGTATCTTTACATCATCAAAAAGTATTATTAGTACGGGTAAAGGGAACACTTATTTAATTCTAAAAAATTACGTGCGAAAACGTCAAAATACTTCATACGTGGTTAAATACATAAAGATATTAAAAACATTTTGGGGACCGAGGAGACAGTCGCAAAATTTATTAGGTTCACTATTTTCGACACAACTGCGCCATCTATCTACAATACGAAAAGCCGAAATTTTTACAAACGTTTATTTACATTTACTACAGATAACGTATTAGACTACTATAACAGGACGACCCCGAAACATTACGTTAGAATCAAAACTTTGTCTTAAAACGATCTTTTCATATGACACAAAAATATAACAATTACGTCGAGGAAATCTAAATACCGCTGTAATATATTTTTAACATTAAAGCCGAACTATACAATACTAATATCATAGATAAATTTGTAAAGCAAAATTTGGCTAAAGTTAAATTCTGTTTAATTAAAATGTGTAAATAAAAATGTATCTTTATACACAACAATAAGTTTCACTATGCAAAAATACAAGGATGTAATAATATTCATAGTTAGGAATCACAACATCACATCAAGGTATAATAATATATCTTTAATGTAGTAAAAAGTGTATTGTAAATACATATTGCACTGCTGAAGGAGCACATTGCATTACGCAAATGACATAATGCAGTAAAGTGTATAAAAAAAGATACTCTTCATATAGAATAGCATAATATAATACTCAACATCACTAGTTTACACTTATTAAAGTTAGTTAGACAAGAACACGTCAAAAATAAAAATAAAATATACATTTTAGAACAAATAAAAATCTTTATTCGATTATATAACTGTTCAAACACGTTATAATATCAAGATATCATGAATAACGTGTTAAAAACAATTAAAACTTTTTAAATACATGTTGCCAATTTAATAGAGATCTGGCGTTCATTTGCTGTAAGGGAACAACTATTTCAAAACAGAACGCATATTATAAACTCATTTAAAACTTTTATTCGAATAACTATAAATTTGAAAAAATATATTTACAGTAAAGTGTATATAATATATGTACTAGTGTAGCATAATAACCGAAAAACACTTAAACTATATTTATACTTCGCACTATAACCACAAAACGTCCATATCGCCTTCACAATGACACTTGAAAACATTTTAGCTTCGACATTAAAATTCCTGAGATTCACAACTACCTTCCTAACATGTAAAGACAAATAGATAATAAAAATACTGCTTTTTTATTTATTTTAATCGCTTATATAGAATGTGGGAATCCTTTACGTAAATGTTAACAATTTACATTTTGAATACTTTGAAAATACTTTTTATAGTTATAGTTTACCCTAAATGATGTGATGTAAATGAATGATTGCGCCAAGGTAATTATTATGAGTCATTATACTAATGATGAAATTATGTACTTTAATGAATCAAGAGGTAGGTTTTCTGTTAGGTTTTTTTAATCAATTATTTTTCTTAACGTTGATAAGCTCGACAGCAAAAAATATGAACATTGAACACACATCAGTTAAATGGTTATTTCTCATTATACAAGTCCCTATATTGCGATGAACGAAAAGCTTATGATGAAAGACTTTGAGTGTATTGAAAATAAGAGCATAATATATAATATTATATGCATATGTACTTTATTTTTGAGTTTTCTTAAGTGACTTTGGCTATTTTGAAAAACACCGAACGCCTTAAATGTTACTATAACTAATGATCACATCACCTACCTATTTAGATTCAAGTTTTTGTTTTTTTACTAATCGTTCTAAAATATAACGATTTAACTTACACTATGTAAATTATTGTGTCAGTAAACACGAACGTGAATCACGGAATTTTAATGCCAAAGCGAAGACATTAAGTGTCCAATCATATATAGTTTATTCAGTGTCGACGTAGTCTAACACTGAAAAATCTATATATTTACTGGACCTTAAACGTCATGGACGCGAGAGGTGTATGGCCCTGACCTTCTCGATGTAGTGTTTGTTGTGGGCCATCACGCACTCCTGGAGTTTAGGAGGGAGCTCCTCGAGGGTCGGGGCCGGCACGTCCTCCAGATCAGATCTCCTGTAGAACAGTATGTAAGGAGTACTGTTGGGATGGAGCTTGCTGAACTCGGTTTCGTCAGCCGTAGTGACGATGTCATCGTTATAGATGTGCCACTGATCGTTGTCTTTGGCTAGAGTGTAGTAGTGGCCCGAGTCGAGAGTAGTGCCGGCGTGGATGATGGCCGCGTACAGAGAGTACGCAGAGTGCTGTCGGTTCCCGGTGCGGACAGTGGGAACGGTTACCGTTTGATTGTGATACATGGAGTGCATCAGCTTGGTTTGCACTTGAATCTTCGGTTCGAACCTGTAATTATTTTGATTTGTTTTATTAACAAATTTCGTGCTTTTTTTATCAGTTGCTAAAGCGATTTTTTGTTACCGTCATGCTGATATTGTTGGTGCAAATGCTTTTCGGAAAAATATTAAACTAATTCTGAGAAAATACATTACATGAAAAATATCCTACAACAGCTAATCAACAAGATAAATCCGAATGATTTTATTTCAACTACAGATTTCACATATTGATAAAACAAACTTATTGTAGTATTTACTGCATGCTACAACTTAATAAAACTAAAAGTGTATTTTACCTTTATATTGACGAAAATAACAAAAAAAAAACTCACTTGAAATTCTTCAAAACAAGGATAAGGTATTTAGGCGTGGTCTCGACCAGCACGCTTCTCTCGGCATCACGCAGGCCCCCACAATCGCGGCACTGATACTTGTTATCGCCCGAGAGGCTCTCCTTCGAGCAGTAATACTCCAAGAGGCTCTGAACGCTGTGTTGCGAAGCTTCGGGCTTATCGGGAAACGCCAACTGCAGATCTCGGAACACGTCTCGCGACAAAGACGCGGAATGACAATCGGTACATTCGACGCGTGTTAGCAATACGCCACCGAACATCGTGTCTATGATCGAATCACGACGCAAGAACGCAGTATCGAATAGATGACGCATTCGCTTTTTTGGTGGCATCATCGAATCTAGGTCCAGCGATGATTTGTTGTTGTTATTGTTGTTGTGGGATGAGCCTGAAAATTTCTTGTTTTACTTACAGAGCTCTTAATGTGGGATTTTTTTAGAGGTAACAGAGCATACGGGACATTTGACGGTAAATGTTTGCCGTTTTTTCATGAGCTCTGCACGGTCAGGACACTACAAGGTCGTTATCTAACGCTTCAATATCAATGAATAGTCTTTTGCGTAAACTATAAATATTTAATTTATAAAATATTATGACTTGAAAAATTTGTACTATTATGACGTTGTTAATCACAAATACTTTGTTTAATATAATTATACGAACAAGACTAAAATAATGAGTCGATCTTATAATATCTCGCTTTAATATTGCAATTCCCGGGAATAACTCCAAGAAATTATGAGCATAACCATCTCTTTTCTCTTACGATTTTTCTAAGAGACAACAGCTTTATGATAAAGCTCATCGTATAGGAACGGGACAAAAATTGCTACACGTAAATAACCACCACGTTGCGTCATCATAATGACCTCGGCTAAAAGACGAAACAACATCTCTTACTGATAGACCGCCCCTAATATAGATACGAGAATGGTTATCGCATAAAGACGATGAGACGTCCACAACTGGACATAGGCCTCCAAAAAATTTCGCTATAACGAGACCTACATTGTTTGCGTCCAGTGTCAGTTTCAGTTTCTGCAGGTCTGATTACCATGATCCGATGCGGAGAACATTTTAACTTTTATTACACGATAAACGAACTTAATGGTGAGCAGTTATCGTCGCCCATGAACCTCTGTAATTCCAGGGTATTATCTATCACCTACATTCTTTAACCCTATTCTTTCTTAATTTTAAAGTAGTCGTTATATAAAACTAGAGATAGTATAAGTTTAGTCTCGTACCGGAGGAGCTGGGTCGTGAATGGCTGCTACTGGCCCGGGTGCCGCTGCCTCCGGCTCGCGTTGAACTCGACCGACTGCTCCCGGGCCTCGGTGAAAGAGAACCTCGAGTGTTGGGCTCTGCATCATCACTGTAATAAAAACAATAGTTTGTAGTTTAGCATGGTGTACCATGAACCGTTCTATAATGATATACAGTATTGTAGGAAATTAAATTGGCTGTTTGCTTTCATATAGTTAACTTTTAAGAATTGTTTTAGTGTCAAGTAATTGTAAAGCAATTTGATTGATAGTTGAACATTTTATTTAATTGTCGTCAATAGTCGTTATAATTTGTGTAGTATAGCGAGAAATCCCTCATTCATATTGACTTCATGGTAGATAGAAATTTGGCTTTGTCGAACTTGATATTATAATGACAGCAAATACTTCTTTATTAAGATTTTCTAGTAGCTTTGCATTTTGAACTTTATTTTATCAGCATTGAGCATTAAATTGAATAAAACTAAATTTGTTGCTTTTTAGTTTCCAAATGCGAACGACCACTAAGTATGTCACATTATAATTACCCAGTTGTGTGTGATGTTTGCGTATGTGTGGGCTGTGGACCGTGTGATCTCAATTGGCGTCCCGTGATGACCGCTTGCCGAGAGTAATCGAAGTTCAGGTCAGAGCAGTGTTCGTATGATTGTAGCAGCACAAATAAATATCTGGAATCGAACAAAGCGCGCAAGAGCTACAATAAGGTCGTTTTCTTTGTTAAACAATGTTGTTGTCAAACAATTTAATAACATTATTGTGTGTTTAAAAATTGTACGTTAACCCATCTCTTAGTGAATGATTACTATTTTAAAATTATTTACCAACTATTTATTTTAAAAAAGTGTCCCCGCAAAACTTCGTTACAATGCATTGTGGGATATAACAGAAAGTGATTTGAAATTAATTATTAATAGTTTTGCAGATTTGAAGACCAGAAGAATGTCGGGCTGAATTTAGTTGAAATAGATTTGAATACAATAATTAAAAAAAAGTACATTTACCATAATTCACAACAATATACATACAAGAACTTACCCAAGAAATTCAGAGCTATCGTGTTGATTGTTAACAGTGAAGAAAGGAGGCTTGACAACATTAAAGAACTCATCCGGATTCAGCTTAGTGTTGTACGAGTGCATCATTTTGGCGAACAATATTCCCATCTTCGACCAATAGGGGACTGCATTCATCTTCATCAACACGTGGGTACTAAAACTGTAACAAGAGAAAAATCTTTCTGAACTCTTGATCTCCCTCAAATCAACCGCAACTACGGTAGGGAGTATTTGCTTTGCAAAACTATTCTATACAACAGAAATGAGAACTTAAGACATGCTTCAGAACTGAACTTTGAATAAATTCGCTTTTGTTAAAATAATATTATTGCATTTAATTTCACAGTTTTGCATGGTTTCACTCACGTTTTTGTGACAAATTAGACATGAACCAGTACGATTTCAAAAATCAACAACTTGTGCCCAATTGACTACGAAAAGTATTTTTTTATTGCAAAACAATGAAATGAGCCTACGGCCCATAAAGAGGTAAGTGATAACTTTCGCTCATGAGCCAATAGCAATGCCAGGGTAAAAGATGGCCTAACCTATCTCCCACTGATAGGACTAATCTCAAGTCTCGTTTAAAGAGGGACCTGTCATAGTGTTTTCTATCATTAGCTGTAGTTTTCTAATATTCCTTAATAATTATGCTTAGCCTTTACAATTGAAGCCGCGACTCTATATTTTGCAAAGCTGCAAAAGCATTACGCTTGCTCGCCATTATGCTTTAATTCAGTTATTAACTTAGGAATTGAAACAACTTTTATTTCAAACTTAAATATAATTTTCCAAATCGATTTTACTGAAACATTAAGTTCAACACATCGTGAATAAAATATTGAATATAAAGTAATCGATCCATTTTTACATGTTTTGTTCATGGCCGCAAGGAATAAAAAGCAATCGTATTGTCGTCAGCAGGGGAAAAAACATCGCATCAACATAACATTGTATATTCAGTAGGGACGGGTGAAGCATGAAAAACAGCGAATGCATTTCAAATATTGACACTGTATTTTATTGCTTCATTTTGATATCACATTTATATTTCGTTGTCTTATCATTTAGTTCATTTAATTTCTATGTTCTCCATGTTTCAGAAGCTTATAAAATAAGACAACCTTAATTAAAGTCGTGTAATCGTATGCTTCATTTCTAAATCAAGTCGAAATATCAGTATTAAAATGATTTAATATTGACAATGAGTAACTTGATTGAATATTTCCTCTGGTGGGCTTGCAAATAACTAAATCATCCTTGAAATGTAATAAAGTATCACGCGTCAGTAACGATCTCGAGAATGGCATTGATTCTATTAACATCGGACAATTGACGACATCCGACTAAATGAATACTTGTTAGAGATTTATGGACTTACTGACACTTCGTACACACGCAAAGATTTAGCAAAATCGCAACGCATTTGCAAAAATAACAGCACAGCTTAATACACAAACAAAAACAATTCGCTAGGTTCAACATAAAATGATCGCGAGCAACCTGTAATTTAACAACAAAAAAAATCTACCCTCATTTGAAAATAATACTTACTGTCGAGTCACGAGCAGAGCTTGCATTACGCTGTTCATATAACAAGTGTTCCCCAAGTTGAGGAGGCCAACTTTCCTTGCCGGAGGTTGTTTTGTAGGCAAAACTGGTGGTAGACCTCGAGGCTTCCATGGAGGCAGTTGTTTGAAACGAGACCACGGGGATGCCATGTGGTACTCCAGACAAGAAAGCTAAAAATAAAATAAAAATTACTGTGCACGTTATCTATAATGAAATTAAGCTGGATATTATCAATATGAGTTGATTTAAACAGTCGTTGTCCTCTTAGATTTCTACGCCACCTAGGCTATACTAGTACAAAAATCTTTATGTGGTTTTTTGTATGAAAGAGTAACAAACATCCATAAGTCTACACTAATTATTGCATTTAATTATACGCATAATATTATCAGGATCGTTTCACTTTTTCAATAGCATTTAATATTGTTATACTTTATAGACTCCGTTGATTGAACAGGAGAAAGCTGAAAATTGTGACGCAATTTAAGTTCCTTTATGACGTTTTACGACGACTTTTTTGGAACTAGTAATTATTTCGCCTGGTTCTACAATAATAATACGAATCTCTAATTGAGTGAAATTCGCATTTGTTATAGCAGTAAATCTGAAGTATACATTGTTAGGGATATATGAAAAATCTTAAACTTAAACTTTTACTCTGAAATTACCTCATCAGTTACTGACAAAAATGTATATCTAATTGAAATTTAATCTAATGAAAATTATATTTATCAAAAAGAAATGCTTAAAAAAACATAAATTGCTTAACTTGCTGTTTATGGCACGAATAGTTGTTCTATATCACACAAATAAAAAAATTAACTAAAATAGATTTCTTCTTAACACGGAACGAATCGCACACTAGACTGAAAACCAGAAGCAGATTGGTACATCAATTGGAGACCTAGGGGCGATAATCGAGCATACAAGGTCTGTTTAGAATTAGCTAAATAACAGTATTATTGTTTACATTTAGAGTTCCTCGTGCTATACAGGGCGAGTTAAAACTACCGAGACAGATTCGAAACTAAAAGTAATGTCAAAAATGCTGAATGGCACGGGGATGATTTTGATGATAAACAAAATGTATTTTATTTTTGATCCTATTTTCAAAATCCTAGAGAATTGAACCCGATAATTAAAAAAACACCTTGCATGCACATAAGAAACAAATACGCGCAATTTTTAACAAAAAGTAATTTCTTTGTAAAGTAGGATTTGATCTGCACGATTGATATCTGCGTTGATGTGAAAAAGACCAAATATTATAAATAACGACCTCATCCTCTTTTCGATCCTCCGTGTACCACTGAGTTAAAAATTAATATTATCAATATTATCGGTTACTCCCATTTTCGTGTATTTAAGGGTTTTATACAGGTTAAGTCTTATTACACCATTCTTTTGTGACGTCACAAGACAACTTAAAAACTATTCACAGGTACTCAATTTCAAGTAATTCGCGTATAGGATACCATTGAACAAAAAGTTTGATTTCAAAAAAGGAAATCAAATAATATAGTTACTAAACTCCTTTGTAATATCAAAGAGCACGCAATAACTTACTATATCCGTAATATAAAACAATTTTAATCTATAATACATAAAAAATCTATAAAACTTGAAAATTTTCCACTCGATTTCAAACTAGGTATCTACGAATGAATTTCAAAACCTGAATTTTAAACGATTTATTATACAACAGAGATGGCATAATGTATGTGAAATAGTTTCAAGACCACATTGACACGCTGAAACATATTTTAGAGATGGGCGGAATGAAATATCTATTGATTCTGAACTCCTCTATAAATAATTGCCTAGTTTGTGTTACGAGACGTTTTAATGTCAAGATTGTTTGTTTTATAGATTTAATTTAAATGCAAAATGTGTGAATAGCATTATATTTCAATCATTCCATCTTTTTTCTTTACTTCGGTCTCAATCACAGCTAAATTATTGTTGGTTTTAACTGTTCCTGTATTTGAAAACCCTCTTCTAAATTAAAATTAATGAATTTTTGTGACCCAAAATCCGAACAGCAAATCATTTATCTTGCTTTACGTTTCCTTGAACCTTTCCATAAATCCTTAGAAACTTTAGAAAGTAATTGACAAAAATACAGTTATTTTCACTTACCAAATCCTCGTATTTATCCCTAAAAGATTCGAGAGCCTCTCCTTTAAGCGGTCCCATTTTGCAGTCCACCATGATGGTAACAACATCAACAACGTTTTGCAACAGTTGACGGCTGCTCTGTCGACTGTCAGCAGCGAGATTACCGAGAACTTTCCTCAAATTTGATGAGATCTGCGTCAAACAAAAATTACTTACTTATACTTTGAACTTATGGTATTTATGGTATAAAATTCAATAGCTAATGTGAGAGCCGCCATTTTGTTGTGGCAGCCATCTTGACGTTTTTAATTCGAATTTTGATTGTTGAAAAGGGTGAATAAAAATAATTTTTCTATTGTTCCAGACAAGTAATAAATAAGACAGCCGCCATTTTGTAATTACGGCCATTTTGAAAATAGCCACTCGTGAAAATACTGGATATTAAACTTGTAAAACAGATAAACTTGACTAAGTTTAGCTTTCTTATCTGAACTACTATTCTATTCAATTCTATTAATAAAACCTTAAGCATAAAAATTATATATTTCCAAAAACATTGATAATATAAGCTTACTTTACCTTATCTAAAACGTCGTCTTGTTCTCGCAACGATGCCATAAGATGTATAACAACGTCAGCCTCCGAAGTGCGCAAAGTTCCCGGTTCACCTAAAGCCTCGAATAGCCTCTCCAAATTATCAAGCGAAACCTCGAGTAGTATGTCGAATTTCTCGTTTTCCTACAAAAATACCTTTAAATTTAGCGGTTGTAGTTATTAGGCACCAATGTTATCTGCGCCGTAAAAAACTATGAACGGTTTTTTATTTGAAATAGATCCTTACTACTCGAAAGGAAGGTTAAATAAATCTTTAATAGTCATGTCAATTGAACTTTTGGTGTACGGTAAAACTTACTGCGCAATAGAATTTGCATAACCGATTCCAAAACAATTTTTTGGAGACCTTAGCTTTTTAATTAATAAGAACCTTATAAATCACCTGTTAGGAAACAATACACAAAAAACTCTGTAGATTTAAAAATAAAATTACCTCTAAAGCCTTTATGTACGCCATGACCCAGTCGCCAAGTAGAGGTGTCCTGTCCCAAGTACGCATCCAGTTGTAAAGAACAGATAGAGCTGTTTTTATCCCCGTTCCATCAACTCCGGTATCGCTTTGTTGCACCAACCAACGGGCGTTCGACATCGTTGTTGCTTCGTCCAAGCTGTCAAGAACCACTAGCACGACCGATGTATGGGGTCCGGTGTTGTTTTCTAAAAACGACGCGAATTCTCTTTGTTTACTTCGCATATTGTACGCACAAAGGTCGAAGTTTACAGCCAATATGTTAAAATGAATGTTATTAAACTGATAACACGTAGGAATGGCAGTCTTGGACTGACGAGTTGTACTGAGAACACAATGACTGGAATACTGCATAAAGTTCAACATCAATTACCAATTGAGACTTCCACCCCATTCTCAATGTGTTATTCGCAGCACTTCGGACTACAAGTGAACTTATCTGACTTAAGTTTGAGTAAATAAGGATAGTTTTACAATGATTCTTTATATTACAACAGATTGAGTTTGATACTAATTAGGTACTCCCCTTACGCAAACTTTAAAGTGCCGCCTAAGGGCCGTAGGAATTAAAAAAAATAAATTTGAAGTAATAAATAATATACTCACTGGGATCCGATATAAACGAGTACAATTTATCAAGCACGGCGGTAACGATCTCGTGACGCAAAGCGCAATGGACGTGATTAACAACTCGCAAGAAAAATTCCTCAACTGAATGCAGTAGGTTCCATTCTTTTCCAGTCGCCAAAGCTACAGAAAATATAATTATAATTAAAAAATGACTTGTTTAATGTGTTGTACAAAATAAGAAGCAATGCATATAGGATTAATAAAATGTGATGGCCGTCAAATTGAGTCCGAGGGGATAAGATTGCTAAATTTAACAACTAATCGATCGACGGTGTTACCTATTTCTTAATATTTTATGCCTTCAGTAACTAAAAATAAAAGACTGGTGCCCAGATAACTGTTTGAAATCTTGAAAAAAAGAAAGAAACTCACTCAAACATTTTACGATATCCTGACAGTTTTTAATCAAATCCAAGGGCTGCGGTAGGTAGGTGGGCTGATCGTTCATCATCTGGATGTATTGCGCCAGCGCTTTTAGATCCACCTGGCAGTTGTCATGAACAAGTTCACGCTTTTTAACCGCCATTTTGCTGAAAGAATACAAATATATTTATATTATATAAGATAGCAAGAGAGAAGAAGAGCAAATATAGACAGAACGCTACTGAAGTTATGACCACACAACCATTACAGTTACATTTAGTAAGTATATACACCACAAAATCTGAAATATCTAAAATCTAAAACAAAGATATAATTTTTTCACACTTTTACATTGTTTAGTTGGGCACCCAATTGACTTGTTTGTTCTTAAGTGGGACCAACGCCAAGATAGTTATAGACCCTTAAACACTGCAATTTATCAATACTGCGAGTAACATCTTCACAGGGGAACAGGATAGAGTGATTTAGAGTGTGAACTAACAATTTAAACGGCGTAATATATGCAACAAAATCTTTCGAACAAGAACAACAAGCTGAATAAAAAAATGTCTTCAACTATATAAAAAGAAAAACCTCAAATGAAAAACTGTCGTATAGCCCTATCTGTACCTAACCCTAAATTAAGTAGAAAACAGGAAAATAAAGAATTTTCGAGCAATCGCATTACAAAAGCGCTGGAGTATGCACAAAATATTCCCTGAAAAATCGCTCTTTACGTTTTATTTAATACGAATAGATAAAATAATAAATAGTGGTTATTCCTATTTTTTTTAAATATGTACGCAATGGAAATCCAAAATGTTCAGAATCGTCTAATGTAGACGCTTTAAACAGGCATCTTACCTGCGATAGTTATTGACTGGCTTTTTCAAAACGGTTTTTTTAGGTTTCTTTTTTCGAAAATTAAAATGCGTATTTACAAATGACACCACCATATGTTTAGTCTGTATAAATATGGACACTATTGTACGCATATTTAGAAATAAAAAAGTTGCAAGTTAAAGTTGCGTTTGAACCTAACGTTCACGATGTTCAGACGTCAGTATTAAACTGAAAACTTTCAAAATTTATCACATCGATGATGCAGAAACGACACACGCAAGACTGAAACACTGTGTTATCCAAATTAGACCCATCAATGTAAAATTATTCACAAAAACGTAGTGATTTCCATCAGAGCTGAATGTGGATTTTGTACCTATATCTCCCAATGTTTCGAAATTCTGTATTCCGAATTTTAAAAAGCTACAAGTTCTAAAAATGGAAATCCTTCACTGGAAAAGGGTTTGGTGTCGATTGAATATGATCTTATACAAAGTCGCAGTTTATAATACTATAACAGAAATAAAATAATAAATCGATACGTCGTAACACTTGTGGACATGTTTCTATCCTACTCCAGATAAATATATTAATATCAATGCGGACTACTATTTATTCAGAAATAAACCTTGTTACTTCATTGTTTAGAATAATAAAAATCGTCTAAAGATACGCAGAACAAAATATTTAAAATAAAAAAACCATCGCAACTCATCACTTTCTAATTAAAATACCCTTATTTGATTGAAGTTCAATTATTTGGTTATAATCAAATATAAATTTTGAATTTTACTTTTTATGAATGTTTTTAAATCAAAACGTTCAATAAATAGATGCCTAAATAATAGTAAAAGTATTTTTCGTTTCAAAAGCCATTCTTTGTGGGTCATTGATTTGAAAAGCAGTTTTATAAAAACCAATGTTTGAAATAGGTCTACATTGAAAAGCATTTAATAATAATAGCTAAGTGCACAATTTAAGAACAATCAATAAGACGTCGACTTGCAATTTCCACTAATCAATTACATATGAATGATGTGCACTGATATAAACTTTATTGACATATGTAAATGCCCTCTATTCAATTACGTAGGTCTTTCAGGATGAACTGATTGAACCAAATAAAACAATTGCAATCTTTATTGGAATGCCTGATAGCCTGGTCAATATTGGGTGCGATTGGTGTAATTTCATTTCAAATAATATAATGTAATAGTGAAGTTATACTTACTCTCCAATAACATCACTGGCTAAAAGCAATGAAAAGTAATTTTGTGAGGAAGCTTGAATATTGACAAAGGCTAGAAAAACCCTTGGAGGCATTATGTAAAGTGCTCAGAATGTTTTAGGAAAATCTAGTAAACATTACTAAATCTAGTAATGCCAGCACTCTCACACACACACACATTAGTATCAACCTGAACTTTAGTACCTTAGAAGTACCTCTTTTCCACCAAAAAAGATATTCAAAATCAGTTCATCCAGAAAGAGTTTTATGACGAAAAAACAAAATATTATCAAAAAAATACTTAAAGACTATTGTCTGCAAAATAAATCTAAGAGTCTAGAAAATATACCTTATAAAAAGCAAACAATTTTTAACAACTACAACTTCAGTCCAGAAAGATCTAACCTAAAAATTTTACAAAGAGAAACTTTTTTACTCACCAAATGTACACTGAATTTCAGAAAAAATATTTAACAATTTCTAAAAACAGTATACTACCTAATTCAACACAAATTATTCCGTATCCCTAACTTTTATGTATAAGTGCTATTCCCATTACTACAATTGAAAGGACTGTAACTAGTTAACCTAATTGAATGCTACATTTACAAATTGAGGGTAGAATTAAAAAAAAAATACAAGTCCTATCTTGGGTATTTTGCTACAATATGGAATGTCAATAAGTTTAATCCAAAGTTATTAAATCTTGTAGAGTGCTTCTTATAAAATAATATCTAGGACTAGATTAATATTTATTAAGCCCAGTGAATCGACAAGGATTATAATCCCAATCATAAGAAAATGAGCATACTTTATGAAGCATCTTCACACTTTCTCGGCAGTATGGTGTCTATGATGACAACAAAGGTAAACTTCAAGCTAGTGTAATGTAAATATAGTGTCTTCTTTATTGTCTAATCCTCCATAGAAGACAAGGCAAAAGAGTGAATTTTTATTTTATTTATTCATGGAAAACTTACAGCCTAATTAACAATAATACAAAGAAGCTTACACTAAGTGAAAATTACAGGGCCAATTATAAGTCCTCACCATTAGAGCTTAAAGAAAAATGTTTTTTTTTTTATTGCCTTGTAGGCAGACAAGCCAACGGGCCACCTGATCGTAAGTGGTTACCGTCGCTCATGAACCTCTGCAATGTAACCTAACTTTACTTTTAACTTAAAATCTAATTGCGCTAAACCTACATGTCTATATTTTAAAAACTGTTATACCCTTAAAAATCACATCACAAGTGAAGTCACATCAGCCCACACTAGTCAAAATAGTTTTAAAAATTGCCACTGCAGTAAAACTATTACCTCATACACACTACAGTTTTGCAACTATAATATAAAATGTCTTTTCAGCTAAATAAAACTTTATTTCATTTTCAAAGTATTATCATTTTTTACCATGACTACAAGCAATGTAAACCTATCAAAACTAGGGCTTTACTACTTATTATACTTGATGTTTACCTGAACTAGGTCAGCAAACAATAATTAATAGATACAAAGTCACAATCAAAAACAAAAGATCTAAACACAACAATGAAAAATAAATTAAACTCAGAATATTTCTTGTATTATATTTTTAATATTTTTATAAATAATAATAATAATGAATTGAGCCCTGACCACTGATGGCTTGGGTCATAGACCCCGTCTCCAGTGGCCCTCTGTTTTTTATATTGTATTTTTAAATTTATTTTCTTGTGATTGTTTTTTAAAAATATAACGTAAAAAATGAGTATAGAAACATTAATTAATTAATGCAAACTCCACGGATAAAAGATTTTGTCTATCATTTACTGAGGTTTTTGTTTGCTATTATTACATTTCCCAATCAAATTCAGTTTGTAAAAGCATTTCTTCTTGCTACACTTCTTTCTATTTTCGTACAAACTATTAGGTTTACTTTCACTTCCTTTTAACTTTAAGTTCTGACATGGTTCAGTTTAGTTCATTTGAAATATGACTCTTTTCTGTAAACTCACCATCTATGAGACACCCATATCAATAGTTGAAGGTTAAAGCTAACTTCACATGTCATGTGTACCCTGCATCTGACAGACTTACCTTAATGATTATACCTATAAGGTAAGCTTGAGCAGAATAGTAAGATTTACCACCACAGTTGTATCACATACACGACTGTACAACTCAACTCTACAGGTTTACCTTTAGAAATGCATACTGAATGTAATATCTTTAACCTTAAACTACTGATGGGGTGACATACAGAGTTCACAAATATGAGCATTATTTTAAAGCCTTTAAAGAACTAAAGCATATCAGAACTTGAAGGTTATATAAGGCATTGAAATGTGAGAGATTTTGGCCACTTTCTTCCATCCTCATCCTCATATTGTTACTGTGTTATAATGTTTAGTCTTTTAATGAATTTATAGCCCAAAATAACTGAAAACCATATGTTAAAGGAAGCTTTTGTTTTTCTTTCTTTTGGCAATGTATCTCACAATCTTAATTAAGTATTCAATTCAATACTAACATATTGTAATGAAAAACACATTCTTACATAAAACAAAATAATATCATATTGGATATTGCGTCTATTGTTTGCTTTTTTAATATCCTCATTATAATTACAGATAACTACTATTGATTTGAATTATATATTAGTAAGGTAATCAATAAATTCAATTTTTAACAACTGATCGAGGTTGCTTAAAGGCAACACAAATAAATACCACTTTTCGATATCTATTTTCATTCCATCTAGTTTCCTTGCTTTTAAATTATTAAATAAAACATGCATTCTCAATAAAAGCTGTTTTTAAAATAAGATAATATATCCCAAAATATTACCGTAAATTCAACATTGCAGTAAACTGTATCAAGGAAAACACTACTTCATTGAATGCCTTCTTATAATGCAAAACTTCCTAAGAATGACACCCTAAATATAATCTTTTGTTGTCAATATATAATTGAAGGCTCATTTACATGAAAATTCATAGGCTGAAACAGATGACCCCCAGATGTGAATAGAAGATAGGAAAAGTGTGGCATGCATTATTCAGCAGAGTTTTCTAACAGACGAATTTGTGTGTAATACAATCGAATTTATTGGCTTAGTTCGTGTCCTTCGTTTTCAAGATCCTATTTTACTTACCGTTGTGATCGTCGATGTCAAAAAATCACTTCAGGGAATTTTATCTTCTCATCGACGTAACTACACTGCATTGTCTTCTTGACTTTTCGTTTGCGAGTCGTGATAGCAGGCAAATTAATGCTAAAATTTAAGAATTTCCTCCTTCCATAACTGAATATGGAAACAAAATAAATCGTCAACAAAGTGTTCTCTGACTTTTCGACGAACCACTACCTAACAATGTAGATACTTGTACTATATTTTGAGTTCTAGTACTTTTCGTTCCAAGTAATCGTTGAATAACAGAAATATCACTAGTATTATGATATTTTACCAGAAAAACATATGCTTTTCCAATAAATTATTAACTTGAATTTTAATAATCCACAAAATGCATGCACACAGACAGACAACTCAATAACTTTTTTTTCCTGTGAGTGTGAGTCGTCTTGAGATTACAGCTTTTATGTCTTCTGGAAAGCGTGCGTTGTTGTTAATGTTACAAAATTTTCCGACGTGTCTGCTATGATACATACGATATAAACTGTTTGAATACACTGTTAAAAAAACCTTTAATAATATTTAAGTATCTGCAAATCTGTATAATTACACCTGTGATTACATCTAGTATAATAGGGTGAAGGGCCCAAATCATAACAATTTTTAAAGATCAGTGGTTGTCTATATCACAGACCATACATATATATATGAGATAGATATGAGACTGGAGATAGATATGAGCTTAAGTTTACGAATTGCAGTAAGAGGTGGAGCCACATGCTTGAGTGCATGCGCTGCGCGCTAGATTTAAATGTATTTTTAGTTTACTAGGGGAATTCAGTTTTTCTATTTGAAAAAAAAAATGTTTCATTACAATAGCTGATGCATCCACTCGTAATTTAAAACAACAAACTGATTATAATTCGAAATCTGTGAACTTGCTCAGCTTTTTAACAAAACATTTTTTTTTCAAATAGAACAGTTTTTAAAATAAAAAGCTGTTGTTTTCACATTCCATTTCAAATTTATATTATTTTTATCAATAACATTATAATACCAAGAAGAAAATGTACAAAAAGAGCAACAACAAAGGAATAACATTCAAAGAAAATGATTCATCAATATAATATTTTTACAAAAGCATTTTTTTGTGAAAATATAGTATAATCAACCATCATTTTGAAAAATATGAAAGTACTTGCAATGTGATGCATCGTTTAGGAATTTAAAACTAAGTTTAAATCAATCAAAACAATATCTTTTACAAATATGTACAAACATAACAAATATTGCGTATTCAGGAATAATTTGGGAGCTGAATATAATTTTCATATATTTTTTATTCTTTAAATGTAAAATTTTATATAATAATAACATAAAACCTTTAGATGATTTAGTTCCTTTTGATGTTATAGTAATTCTATAACTAAACTTATTTATAAAAAAAATCACTGATTTATAAAATTGTAGACAAAATAATTTCACATGTAGTTTCCTTCTAAATTTGTAAAAACTCAACAGGTTTACAAAAAATAGCTTTTTATAAATAATTATTAAACAATGGTTGTGTTATTATAGTATCAGTTGTGTTATTCTCACGGATATTTGACAATTAGTAAGTTATAAACTTATTTAGACACTCGTGGTTTTCTATAATACTTTCATGCATTTTGAATGGCTCTGCAACAACGTTGAAATATCGAGACAACTCAATTAATTAAATATTGTGGTATTAACCCGTTCAAAATGCATGAAAATTAGTAAGTTACTTAGCTTTACATAAAAACAAATTGCAAAAACTTTAAATATTCAATATTATGGTATTTTCGTTCTACTTGTGTAGTTGTCTAATAACCTAGTCAAATTTATACTATATATTCTAAAATATACTATTTCGAAGAACTCAACATTGGTTGAATGTTTTTAGCAGGTTTATAAGAATGCTTTAAAAACTGTTTTGACTTGACAACATTCAGTCATAAAAGTATAAATGCTATGGTACAAGTTGGTTATTTATAGCATTTATTGATAATAATTCTTCTAAACTTTATTCCAATGTTTAGTTCTTTGAAACAATTTTATAACAGTATTGATGTCTTGACATTCAGGATAAAGTCCTCCTTCATTTTTGTTGACACTGATGACTTTCTAGTCCTGCGAAGAAAAATAATAGTATTAGTAGTGTGACAGCATTAATTTATTAAGAAATTAAATGGCAGTAGTAACTCTTCATAGTAAAACTAGTGTGTCACTTTTAATTAATAGCCTATGTTATTTCTTAGAACCTAAAGACTGTCTGTGCCAAATTTCATCAAAATCAAATCAGATCAGAGGTTTAAACGGGAAAGTGTAACAGACAGTTACTTTCGCAATTATAATATTATTATTAGTAGGATATTAGAATATCTAACATATGACATGACTGTAAGTTTAGATCAATCAAAACAATGTTATAAAATAATATTAAAAGTATTGCGTATTCAAGAATATTTCGGATTTCAATATATTTATACGGATACGGAATTCAATAGATTTTTTGTGTTTATTTTATTCTATAAAAAAACATTTTTATTACAAGTTACTCAATTCGATAAAAATGTTTTACAATATATCTCGTCGTTGTTTGGTAGGAGAACAAATACATAATTTAGATACTATTGAAAGTATTATAAAAACTAGATAACCCGCGCAACTTCGTCTGCGTCACGAAAGGGTTTAAACAGCACTTGTGTGTCGAGCGAGCATGTCGTCGCGTTATTTTTGACATGAAACGTTTTTATAAGCGCGCCGAAATATACGGGTCTATATCATCGTACCTTAATAATAAAAAGACTTTGTTTATTTGCGACTTTGTTATAATATTTTTTTTAATAAAATAAAAACGCCAATTTAATGCCGACAATGTTTGTATTACTCCTCTATGCAAACCTAATTTATTCGAGCCGTTCACTTTACAAAGAGAAGCATATACAGTAATGGGTCATAGTACCTCGAGCAGGTCCGTCTTGAGGTATAGTGGGAACATGGTCGTGGTCGGTGGCTCTGGGTCGGCGGCGTGCGAGGTGAGCAGCTCCTAGCAGCCAGCAGTAGCCCCGGCACCGGTACAGCTCCGAGCGGACAAACGTAGCGCCGCGCTCCAGTTACGAGCCTGATTGTTTGTGCACTATTTCTGAAATCATAAATTGAGAAGTTTCAAATTGGATCCATAGCTGGCGGTTTAGTATATTCCCTGATATTGCAGGAGTCCATAAGCAGCAGTAATCATCAAACAACGTGTGATACGCTCACCTAAATATCGTTTAATTAAAAAATCCAGACAGGGGAAATCGTCTTTCAAATAATTAATAGAATTGTGGAAACAATAAACATGCCGAGGGAGCCGCTGACCATCAAAGGTCAGAACAACAGTTTGACTAGGATGCCATTCATTAGATGATGTTTCATTCGTAACTTTATAATTAAGTCGACGAGCTCTGACTACTTTTCCACAGCCAGAAGGAACTTCTATATATTCAGGTATTTCTTCATTTGTAAAATCAATGGGGATACCCCTCGCAATTCCCATGCGAGTAACCTGATATGTAGGTATAAATGCCTTATACCCTCTGTCAGCCAACAGACTATTTTCAAGAAATTCGTTTGCAGCAGTGGGATTTGAGAACTCCACAACAATCCTGTTGCGGCCTAATTTTTTTATTCCATCTTGGGTGATGTGAGAAATATTATTTTTGAAGATAAATTGGCCAAATTTTACAGGGTGAATAGTCACGCCCGATGCCGAGGCATTATCTATTTTTGAAATGTGGACTGCGAAAGGACCTAGATCTGATGATAAATATTTGCGATTGTAAGACTGAGCTTTAGGCTGTTCCAAATTCATGGCTTTTGTAGTGTCTGTTCTAGTAATTTTGCGACTAATATACTGATCATTCGAGGTTAAACCTCTAATTCTTGGGATTGTTGTCAAACCGTCAGTTGACATGTACTCAACATCAGGTACTGGAGAAGATAAGTTTGAGCTGAACTCGGAGAGTTAATATATTCATTTTCCAGAGATTTAGATACGTCGTCTGGTATCCCTGGGTCGGGAGGTTTATTTTTCTCTGGGTTCATCTTACGTTAATAAGGGAAATTAATAAAAATTATACCTAATGAAAAATAATGAAATATAACCAAAAATAACCTACTAACCAACACCAACACACAAACTACACTAACTATAATTATGTTAAACAAGAACTAATAGGGAAATATTTACAAATAACATGGAAAAATAATTATTTAAAACAACGCGAAAAAAATACGTGATATTCACACTGACGTTCATTTGACATCCGGTCTCATATATATATGTATAGTCTGTGACGAAAAAAAAAAAGATAGCACAAATCTACATTACAAAGTTACTAAAAAAAAATTCTAACATAAAAATAATAAGATAATAATAAATTATTTTATTTTAAGCTTAGGTTATAGCTGAAAAATAGTCCCCATTTGTCAATAACTGTCAGATCATAAAAACTAGGAAAAAACGTTTTTTTTAAATTAGCGCCATCTCGCGAGAAAACAATGAAATGGAAAAAGCGTGGAAAAGAATTTCCAAATAGCGCCATCTCACGTAAAATTATAAAGTTTCGGTACAACCGTAGCGACATCTCATAGTTCGTTTCCTAACTAAACCAGTGGCACCCCCCTGGTCTATATTGTGAATGTCGAAAAAAAAGTAACCTATAATTATTGATAATCCTTGTGACGAACATGATTGAATTGAATCGTTGCGCGAAAAGACAATCGACACATTCACAGTGACATATTATATAATTTTGTACTGACGCGGTGTTTATTCAAATTGTTCTAGCACACTAAGCATGGTTAATTCGGGGTGGCGCAACGGGGAAGAGTGCCGAGAGCGTAACGCGTCGCGGCGTCCCTCAAAACCCCGTGCTGGGTTTGGCCTCAGCCGGGGTTCGGACGCTGAGTGTGAGCGGTTGGTCGGTTTTAAAAAAAATCCAAATCCTAAAATAGTGTGTGTGGTTCTAAGTTTTTTTTCAACTTTAACTTTATTTCAAAGGTCATTCACTCCACTTCAGCTGGGGCAAAGTTGCAGATCCACCCTGTTTAGTACATTATTTTCATCTATTTGTTTAGATCCGCGGTGACTGCTTCTCATATATTGCACCAGAAGTTTTCACACAATGTACTACGCATTGCCACAACAAAGATGTAATTCTTCGGGCTATGTCCTTTACTTTGGGCGTACTATGGATCTACTTGTTTCTGATCTAATCACGCAGAGACACCCAGCATAGCCTTCTCTATTGTTTGAACCTTCATTGAACCACTAGACGCAGCGTGGGCAGACTTCCCTTTCTTATGATGGTTTAACAATCTAGTCAGTGTCACAGTCACTGGATGCAAACAGCGTATGACCAATAATAATCTTAATATTTATAATAATTTGGTTAATAGGAAGATAGCATAACAGCACTATGACATGGAATGACCAATTACTACCATGTTACCCAAACCGAACTTGGATATTTTACCCTACGCTAATTTATTTTTCATTTTTGTATTGAAATTACCTATTACAGTCATTAAAAATTTTTCACAGTAAAAAACATAATCGTTTTTATCATGTCATTTAATAATTTGTGAAGAAAAGTATATTTTATTTTGTAAAACAAAATATTATGCTCATGACGTTTGGTTTTATATTTGTGCCATTCTGATATTCATTTTACGATGAGGTTGTTAAAATTGTCAACAAAGTCTCGAAAATATCAACTGACAAAAATTGACAACAACATTAAAAAATGTAGTAATTTCTAAAAAACACAAAAATATATAACATGTCCTGTTTTCAAAATTCAAGTGCTTATGTTACATTACTGTACTAAATCAGGATAAAATGTAAATTTATTTATACAGAGTGTATAACAGCATCTGCAACATGGATGCAGCGGCATCTTCTAAAATCGATGCTGAGTTTAACAAACTATTTGGCCAATATTTAAAGATTGATAGCGACACGTTACCAACACCTTCGAAACAAAGAAATTCAGTGATAAAGTATACCAAATTACCAGATTACGACTTCAACACGAACGGTAAAGTACTACACTTACCTTCCGTTAATTTTAAGAATCGCCCGTTGAAGGGAATCGTGACATCCATTTTTGTACCTATATACTATTACTTTATTTTGTTGTCATTAAAATCAATATTTCGTACAGTGACTGAAAAAATGTTGTGTAGGTGTACAAAGTTTGTGGTAAATGGTTCAGCACTAAACCTGCACCTGTAATCTGAAAAGGTTCTTAACAAAATGTTATAAAACTACAGCTCACATAACCATCAGTAAGTCCAAGTTATCCTTAAATATTGTTTTATGTACTCTGCAAACTGTCTCTTGAGATTTCTTTGTCATGAAGAAAGAAGATTTTACTCTCAAGATGTTCCATTCTTATAGCTGAATGATTGATTTAGCTTCCAAAATTGGTTCTATACTGTAAGATGATTGAAAACCTAAAGCTTCTCATGTAGTTGAAAATGAAGAAACAATGAAGTTAATTTTGACTTTTAAAAACTCTAGCTTACAAAATGTATACTTTGTCATAATTGCTTTTCAATACTTTGCCAAATGAAAAAAGTAAATACTAAAAGATTTGTAATGTATTTGTTTTATTTTGAAGAAGATGCCTAAAGGCTCACATTGTAATCTACTATCATTGAAAAAAATTTCATACTGCTCTGTTTTTAACCCTTTCACGCTCAAGGGAAATATTTTTCCCTTCTACAAAAATCGTTATTATTATAGAATCAATATTTTTTTAATGAATGTCAAATGTTATGTTTATGTATGTTGTGTTAAAATGTTTCATATGAAATTTATAGGAAATTTGTACACCCTACTATATTTTTCTAGTAATATCTCTTACTTTACAGAATAACTTAAATATTGTGTAGTATTCGCATATTTAGTCTCAGCCATCTTATTGTCCTGAAAGGGTTAAAACTTCAGTTCAATAGTTAAATTACAACAGCGCTTTACTCAGAAGATGCATAAGCACTCAGTTAAAATATAATGCAAAAAAACTTAGACAAGTATCTTAACAAAAATTTAGATTTTCTTAAAATCCCTTTGCTAGAGCTCTAGCGTGGTTATAGTGTAGGTGAACTTGTATAGGAAGTTTTTTTTTTATATTGGTTAATAGTAAATGTATAGCAGGGTGGACAAAATAATTTTAGCAATGTCATTACTACCAATGATATTACTACACAATATATGTTTGGATTCAACTTTTTGGTTTTACGATATGATATTCTTTTGATTATTTCTGTGATTAATATGCCTTAATATTAATCACAGAAAGTATTTAGTCTGGGGTAGTAAAACATCATCATCTTTAACTACATTAGCTAAAGCCAACAGAAGTTAGGACGAGTTTGGTCGTCAGGAAAATATTTTGTTCAAATGCTGTGAATCTTATATGAATTTACACAGTAATACAATACATATTGTGTTAATGCACACATAAACACACATATCCTTCAGTTATCTTATCTAAGCATCAACAATGTCATTTTAATTTCATCTCAAATTAATTTTCAGTAAGATAGTCACACAACACTTAAAAGCTGGTTCTTGATTAATGCATGTAGAATTTCATTTTAGTGTTTCATTCGATTCAGAGTTATCTGTATGTCTATCTATTAACATACAAGTATCTTTAAAACCTGGGCAAACTAAACCTGTTAAAATTATAGATTTTGTCAGACAGTTTTAATTTAAAACTACAATAAAAAACCAAGTCTACTAACTGTTAATACAATATGTTAATCAATTTCTGGAAAATGATTAACAACGAATGAATTTATTTATTAAACTTAATAAATGTTAGGTAAAAGATAGTATGTGAAAGATAAGCAAACCTAGAGCTACAGAACCCATACAAATATGGTTGGACATTTCCAAAATATAATAATATTGTCTTTTTGTTCAGTATCATGGGAAAAAGAAACATACAGTCAGCAGCCAAGAGTACGTCGTGTCATAGCACTTGAAGATGAAGTATCAAAATCCGGTAGATCTTTGAAAACGGAATCTGTTGCGCAACCTGCCAGAATGGCCAACAGCAATTCAAAAAGAAAAATTGTAACCATCAGTGAAGATGATGAAAATGATTTTCATCCTAGATTCTGTAAGTTCTTATGATTTATCCCTAATAATCCCTACTTATATTATAAATGCGAAAGTAACTCTGTCTGTTACGCTTTCTCGCTTAAACCTCTCAACTGATTTTGACGAAATTTGGCTCAGACAATCTTTATACCCTGAGAAAGAACATAGACTACCTTTTTTTGCAAAAAAAAGGGGTTATAGAGTTCAGTCATATTCAGTCACTACATAATACAATCTAGCATTCTAGTAAACTTAGCGACTATGTTGTCTTTGCATTATTTTACAATAAGATGATAATTTGTTACAGTAGTTCAGACAAAGTCAGACACCTTGAAAAAAGATCAAACAATAAGTTTTGGATCTGTGTTTAAAAATTTGTATTTTTAACGGATAAAATTTCACAATTTGCTATGCATATTTGAGTGTATTTTTTTTATATGAACCGATTTTGTTAGAAAGCAGACATTTTGAGCATTATCTGATATAAATTTGATAAAGATCTGACTCATAGTTTTTGAGCTATGTTTGAGAAATGGAAGTGGAAAACAACAGTGTTTTAATTTTTGTAATAAAAATAAATAATAATTTTTGTAACAAAATTAACACACAATAATTTGTACTTTGCTCATATATTTTTATTAGCAGTTAGAGATCGCAAATCGAATGCTAAAACAACGAATCGTTCGGTTGCAACAGACTTCAAAGAAGAGAAACAGAATTCTCATAGAAGTACCACGAGATTGTCAACACCAAAATGTAAATATAAAATGTATATATTACATAATAGTATATGTAACCAGCATGTTGTATTTGTATTTTGAATTATTTTGTAAACATTAATTGTTACTTGATTATTAATTTTAATTTAGTAAAAGCTTTAGATTAAATTAAGAAGTCATAATATATTTTCAAGTAGTATGAAACTGATTTTTTTACCTACTTTATAACAGAATCACTGTAAATCCTCATTAAATTTTATAAATTTACAGGTAACAAAGGAACGAAATCTAGCGCCAAAAATAGTAACATATACGCACGAAAATCTAATATGAAAGATAAACAAGCTAGTGATAGTCCTGAATATAATATTAAACCGCGTAATGTCAAAGAAAAGGGTAATTAATATACATTTTACTATTAAACCATTAAACTTTAAATTCTGTTGAAATAAAATAACAATTTTATAACAAATACCTACCTAATCAAATTTTGTTGCTAAATGAATGTGTAGTGTCTCGATTTAGTCGCGAAATGATGTACGCAAACAACTCGACAACTCGTGTGCAAGTAAACAGTTGTATGATAACCTGTTTTATCTACAATTGCATTTGACGACTGCGACAAATAATGAGGCTAATGCGCCTCTGACGACCTCGCATAATATAATAAAATAAATGTAACATTACATTAAAATTTATTTTCCAGATAATAACAACAGTTACAGTAGTAGAAATACGCATGCCTCTATTAAAATAAATGTTAGCAAAAACGTTGTCGATGCAGATCCTAACGATAAAGAATTAGAGGTGATAAAACCTCGTGAAAGCCGTAAAACTGACAGTTCAGTAAGAAGGACGAAAGGTCAAAGCGGCAAGTCATCCGCACAGTCCAACAAAAACAATGCAAAGATATTAAAACAGATCCAAAGTCAAAACAAACCAATTACTATAATTCACGTGCCTTTCGAAGAAAAATGCGAAACAAAACGCAGTGACAAAGATAATGCTCCCAAACGATCACCAAAAACTAAAACAAGTGACTGCGGCACTGATATGCAGGACTTTGCGTATTTTGAAGATGTTAATGTGAACACTGATCCTCTGCCATTGACAGTGGATCAAATGACTGGCATGGATGACTATGATTTCACCCCCATCTATAAAAGCACTCAAAGCACCGACGTACAAACAGAAATAATCAAAGAAACTTTCGATAATCTGGAAATACCAAATGTAACGCTCACAAAGGAAATCAAAGAACACAATTTACAAAGCGAGTCTTTGCCGAATCTTCGGATTCCATCATTCAAAGTCAAGTCCGATCAAGAAGATGATGATCTTAGTTATAAAAAGAGCGGTTCATATATAATAAGTCGTGCAACGCTTACTTATACAACTAAACAAAAGATTAACATTCAAGTGGTCAGCAGCAGTGACGAAGCTTCTGTACCTTCATCTAGTCCAATGTCATATCCCATGAACGTCATGTCTGTACTTAAAAATGAAATAAAGAAGAAAAGGAATGCAACGAATACATCACAATTTATTACGAATCATAATGAAGAAACTAATGATAAACGCGATAAGGAGCGCAAGTGTCGCAATGAAGTCAAGTCATTACATTGCTCGCGCGCCTCCGACAGCTACAAATTAGTAAAACCTTCGGAAATAATTAGTTCTATAAAAGTTAATAGTTTGTTGCAGAGCGAATTTATGTGTGAACAGTTCCAGAGGGAACTAAACTTCATTGATTCTTTCTTTGAATCTCTACAGTACTTAGAAAATTGTTCGTTGTCGAATAAATGTTTGTCTAGTAATAAAGTCGTGAATTTAATTAAGAATCCTATATTATATGATGCTGATTTCTACATCAGGAGTTCTGAATATTTAGAATTGCTGCCCAGATTCCACAATGGCAAAAGTATTGATGATGGTGAAACAATGGCAACTAAAAGTCTCTGTCTGGTGAGTATAGCTCTTACAGTAGAAATATTACGATTAATTCGATTAATTGTTTCGGCGAGAGTTCTCGAATTCAAATTAAATAGGGTATTGCTTATAAGTAATTTATATATTATTTTTTTTTAATTTTAATTTGTATGTTTTTCAGCTCAATTTACTCATCCGTGATGAGCAAAGGCGAGCAAAGAATCTCTTATACGTTCTCAAGATGCGCGAAGATGCTTTAAAAGATTTTACAAAATCTCAAATTTTATGGTTAGAAAATAAGAAAAAGCACGAAAACACCGACGTATCAACTTTGAAGAAAAAACAGCGCGGAGCACTCTTGAAACTACAACATGAATGTGGTGAAATGCAACGTATGCGTAAAGCTCTTCTGACGCTTTCAGAAAAACGCAAAGACGCGCTCATCAAGACCAAGAAAAACATCGAACACAAATTGAAAAATAGTGTTGACGTTGAACAGTTAATAGAGAAAAAGAAAATAAAAAGGAACGGTTCCGATCGAAACATTGTACCTTTGAAGTGTTTCGACTTATCTAGCAGTGGATGCGAGGAAACCACTACGTCAATACCTTCCGAAATCGCAATTCAAAATACAGACATTGTGAATGTTACAGTGAGCATCCAAAGTGCAGAAAAAAGTATTCAAACCGGAGACAGTATTTTAGAAACTCTAATGAGTACTCCCACAGACGCCGCGGCCGAGAACTTCGTTGTGGTCGACGGTGGCTATCTCAACATTATCTTCCACAATCTAACTTTACCCCAGATCTTCAGTAACGGAAAACAGTACGAAGTGAACGAAGAAGCTTTGAAAAATATAGTCAACTCGTCCAACAATCAGAATCGATTGAGCAGCGGCGAAGTCGTTGAAAAACTGATGGATCAGATCAAGAATCGTGATTTAGAGATAACAAGTACTCCTTCAACGGCGCGAAGCCTTGTTGAGGAGTTCGATCAGTATTATAAAAATTTTGTAGACGAAGAGATCCAGTTTATCGAACCGGAGAGGGAAAGCGAGCCTCCTGCCGTTGTGTGTGAGATTGAGGATAAATATGTGCAAGTGAGTCTTCCAAAGAATGAGCCTAGAACCTTCCAGAGCGCTTCTACAATGACGTATGACAGCAGTGAGGATACAGATGAAATGGCAGAGAGGTTGACGTACGAGATGATCGCAGAACAAAATGCACAATCTCCTGAGCTTGAGGAAATAGTTCCGCCTACTGGCCCGTTGCCTGTTCCTGTTGGTTCGTCGTATGTACCTGAAGCACGGACTCTTGATAGCACAGCTTGGTCGCAAACGAATACTTCGACATCAACACTTGGTATGTATATATACACACAGATTAGTTCAACATCTTTTTTGATAGTGGTGCACATAGAACCCCATAACTTTGTAATATATACTTGCTATTAGTAAAATCGATGGATAAAATTGAGCATCCTTGATAAAAAATAACTTGTGCAACAGCTCAATGAAATGTAATTAATTTGTTATTTACAGAGCACAGTAGCAGTCAGACTTTCGATGACAATGCTTCACTGTCTTCTATGGTGTCGCCTGTGCAATACGAAGCCGAAGAATTGCGAAGGCAGCAGCTTGCGATAGAAAGAGAGGTACATTAAATCTCCATAGAGTTATTGTTTGTCATTCAATACATCATATATGTAGTTTATGTAATAACCACTTACTGGGAACGGCAACCAAATTGGTTTGTTTACTTTTGCCAAGTCTGTGGCAGGAGCCAAAATTGAGCACAGTTCTAAAACTTGTTTTGTTTACATTTTTTAATCGTCTCCTATTTTACGGAGATGATATATTTTCGCTGAAAATGCAATACAGCGTTGTTTAGTAATAATAATTTACAAAAACATAAGGTTTAATCTTCTTATATATAAAAATGAATTGCTGTTCGTTAGTCTCGCTAAAGCTCGAGAACGAATGAACCGATTTGGCTTATTTTAATCTTGAAATATTCGTAGAAGTCCAGGGAAGGTTTAAACGTTGAGAAAATTTCCTTATGTAACGCAGACGAAGTTGTGTGGGCCAGCTAGTTAAAAATAAAAATAAAAATTATTGGAAAAAAACGTTTTTAAAAAGGGGCTCAAACACGGTATTGATTCCGAACGAAGTCCCCAGTTTCGCGATCTAGCGAATAGTGACGTTCCCAGTTGAGTGGTTATGCAATACTTTATAGCCTTGCTAACGTGTTTTTGTGCTTTAACAGATCAAAGAATTAGAGCAGGAACAATGCAGACTGTTGGTAGTACGAGAGATACCTGACAAGCCACCGCCCCCCTACACACCCCCCACAGATCCGCGAGTGCCGAAGCCGCCTAGAATGTTCCTACCAGACGAAGCAACGAACGAAATCATTTACGGACACGTGATCGATCCCACGAACGTTACTGTCGAACCCACCGAGCCTTTCGACGTATTCTTAAAGGATTTCTGCGAGGAAACCGTCGAAAGGCACAAGTCAGATCAGAGCGATAAACCATGGGACGCGTGCAATCTGTTACCGCAGAAACCTGAGATCGTTGGAGAGAAGTTAGTTAAGGAAACCTCGGAGGAGCTGTTCGAAGTTCTGAGCGGTGTCAAACCGACTGTAGTTTCAGGTATTAATTTTTTTTTTAATATAAGCATGGAAACAAGTCCTTCTCATCAACAAAAAAGGGGTTACTGGACAGTGTGTTTGTCATGGGCGAAGGGCATTTGTACTGTAGCATTCGGTAAATAGGGAATCGGTAAAGTGGTACTTCCCGTAATCTGACAGACGTGGAACTGCTCTCTATTTATAAATATTGTGCTTTTACATTTCCTCAGCACATGGATTAATATTCATCGCACTAGCCCAATATGGGGTGGGAGCTGTAGATATCTTCGAAGGGTTTTAAATCCTTCTCCAAAACGCCAGTTCCTCTCGATGTTTTCTTTCAGTTATTTTGACCAAACATATTTATTTTCCAATGCATTATATTTCAGGTGTCACTGGACGTCGTTCTGACCACATTGACGATATATTATTCGCGGAATGGCGTCGATGCGAGCCTGAATGGACTTCGCTTCACACCGACGAGGCGACCGTGAAAAATCAGATCTTTGAAAGTATCTTCCAGAGAATACTGACAGAGACGATAGATGAATACAAAAAGACTGTGATTTGTGACGGTGAATCCGACCACGATACTTAGACTACATACATTACAATTTTTAATCTCTTGATGTTATTCGTATTATTATAAAACTTATAACAATCGAACCCTTGTCCTATAAACGCCAACTGTCAAAGCTTCCATTACGTCAATGTCACTTCGTATTTAAATATCGAACGTTTGTTTTTTCTTTTGCATGGCAAACGAAACAAACTACTGATCTCAGATAAGCAACACATAGATAGATTTATTTAGATAATTATTGTAGAGATCACAAAAAATATATTAAATTAGACAAGTGGTTTTATTGGAATAGGTTCGTTAAGTGTTTATAGAAACTCCTATTTAATTAGTTGTGTTATATGTGTTATGTAATTTATTAAGAGCCAAAAAATTTAGTTAAATCTAATTGTATTACTTTTGCGTGCAGTTGAAGCGTTGTTTTGTCTTTTTGACTAAACTAGCGAGTGTAAGTTACATGTTACTAGCTATTGCTTATGTAAAAGAAAATGGAAATAATGTAATTCGTTTGTTTAAATTATTTATTCAGCAATCGTATTTGACAAAATATCACAAATTGATCATAATAAATGTTATTCCGATATAATTATACAAGCATGTATATTCGTAAAATGCATTTAAATTTCATAATAATGTAATCTGTAGGCAAGCAAATATATTATTATTCCACTTTACATGCTGTATTATTCTAATAATACTTATTTAGAACTTAACACGGATTATGTTACAATGTTAATAATAGTGAGATTCCACAAGATTTAATATTTAAAGCATATTTAAACGAAAGTTAAATGGTTTGCACTTTATTTTAAGAGGAAAAATATGAACTGAAATGACTGACCCATCGAAAAGTTGAGAATCATAGTCATGTTGACTGAAAGATGTTGATTTAGAATTATTTGTATTCCATACTGTTCAATATCTGTTTTTTTTGTATTAACATAATAGTATCAATTTGCTAAACTACGCCAAGGTCATAATAATTTTGTATAAATGTACATCACGCTTGGTAGAATTTATTACGTCGATTTTCTATTTTTCAATACATTTCACCATGAAAAAACAATTTCTTTGCTATAATTAAACAGTAAGACAATATTTTAGTAGTGTTATACAGTTAGAATTCAATTTATATATATTTATAAGTAACACTTATTTCGTTCACAGGACAAAAGTGATCATTTCTATACTAAAAATACAAATTACGAGACTAGTAAAAGCCTAGTGTATAAAGTAAAATAAATTACACAATTATTTTCTCGAAAACGATATTACCAAAAATGTCTGAAGAAGTTGCATTATCTATGTTTCACCTTTGGCCTTTAGTACCGGTACGAAATTACATAGATAAAGCTATTTATTTGGGGTGTGCGAATATCGTTCGAATCGAATCGAATCGAGTATTAAAATTCGATTAATAATAATGGGCTAGATGTCTACAAAATAGTCGTAGTCGTCATAGTCGAATTCGATACTATTCGAAATTCGACGAATATTCGAAACTTTTCGAATTATTCGAAATTTTTCGAATATTCGTCGAACTTCGAATAATTCGAAGATTCGAATTATTCGATTCGGAACGAATAATTCGTGAGTTCGAATTATTCGCACACCCCTACTATTTATTCTTGATAATATCGTGTTCTACACTTAACTAATACGAACGAGGATCTCATAGAAACTCCACAAAATAATTATCTAAACATTAATTTAAATCCTTATAAACATTATTTCATTTATTAAGGCACAAACACTGGCACTCATTTTCTTGTCCATTTAACGTGAGTTTTCTGTTGTATTCAATCATCAGCTTTCAGGATAGATTCCAGAGGGTTCGGGCCTTTTCTTCTAGAGTTTGAAGGCACCCTCACAGGCTCTTCTGTAAATAATAATGATTTGGTTATGGTCATAAGTTAACCTAAGTGTGCCTATGTGTATTAACGCGGATCCACTAGTTTTTAGTACGATGATACCCATAAAGTGTAATAGTTTGTGACGTCAAGTTTCCATGCTTAGAAACTTCACTTAAAACACAGTTTAATGTAATAGGTACTAAACAATTTCCAAGCCAGACAAAGATTTCATGATTGGTTTCCTTATTTGAACTGTTTACTCTCTCAAACTCAAGGTTTCCCTGATGCATGATGTCTCCTACTTAAAACTACCTTACTCGCGCGTTGTTCCGAAATGCCCAAAAATAATTTGTACTTCAACTTACTAGGCTGTCCTTGTGAAACCTGCGTAACTTCCAAGCACGCCATCCATTCGGTAATGCTGATCTTGTTGTCGTGGTTCACGTCGCAGTAACGAGGCAGCTTCCTACCGCATTTCCTGAGCGTATCCACGTTGTTTATCAACTGGTGGAACGCTTTCCATTCGCGTCGTTCTAAAGCCTTGTCTTTGTTTTTGTCCAGCATCACGTATGTCCACGTGGCGGCCTGCTCGTCTCGTGAAGCACCCCATTTCACCATATCTCTGCAACGTAATTTTGTATTACTTATTTATAAATGATTTAACGATTAATGACGAATAAAACAGGTGATTTCCTTTTAAGTATGAATTTAACTAACCCGGGCGCAGTTCCATTTCCAGAAGCAGTCATTTTGGACACAAAGAAACTTCTCAGTTCTTTTAGGAACGCTGCTTTCATTGGCTCAGGGCAACCTGAAAACATATTAGTTGAACATTTATAAACATTTTAGTTGGTACCAATGCGATTAATGTGGTTAGAACACCAGTCTTAGTTGAAACTTCAATAATTTTATCCATACCTCTCATAGGGCTTGCGTGTTGTGGGGCAGCATCACAATCAGGTCGTCTATCCTTCACTGACGAGCCCGGGATAGGCTTCCCTGTGTCTTGATGAACACACCAGCAATACCCAGTTGATCTGTAGCATTGAGCGCGAGCATAGCGGCCGTCGCCAGTACATTCCGGTACGTATAATGCGGGACCACCAGCTTTCTGCAGAACAAAGTGATCACTAGTAAGATGACGGTTTACATTTAAAAAGTTCGCAATGAGCACACATTCGCTATTGACATTGGCAGCAAATTCATTTCGCGTTGCAAAAACGAGTCGATAATGCAAATGGTTGGACAATAAATACAAATGTTTGCATACATATCACATAAATAAGCATTACCTAATAATAAATGAGAAGAGAGGAAAAGTAGAAACATAGGCAAAAGAAGCATTTCCCATCACACCTGTTCATCAAGGACAGCTTGACGATCTGTGGAGCAGTCGTTCGCTTCGTCCTCTCTTCGGGAGTCTGTATCCGAGCCATCCGGAGCAAAAGAGTTCCGCATTATACCTGGCAACACTACGGAGAAAATATAAAATAATGAAAGAATGTTAACAGTAACCAATCTTTAGATCTTAATTTGCATAACAGTATATTCGAGACTTTTGAAACCCATTGAGACTTCAAAATCTACATAAATGAGATTGCAATCAACATCTTAGGTACTGACAAGGATCTGTATTTCAAAATTAAATTATCTTATATTAAGGCAATCTGATTTGCAATATTGTATTTTATTATAAGCATTGTAACGGCTTCATTTTCAAATTATAGCGGTACGTGTAACGTGTAAACATTTTACTCACGTTTTAGTGTTTTACGGAAAATTTTTGGCACTTAGACTTAAGATTCATAATATTATTGTAAAATTATCATCTTAAAAAGTCTGACTTTTGAAATCTAAGGAATCTGTTTAGCGTGTTTCAATTGAATTTTAATAATTATTGTAACTATCATTATTAGTACATAGTACTGGTACCGTAACAATTAAAGACAGCATTTCATTGTAAATGAAAGTGCGAACCGAAATCGTGGCGAATTCTTATTATAATAGTAAAAAAAACGACGATACAAATATAAGTTACAGAAAAACAAATCATTTCTTCAAACAGAATTCGCCTCCGCCACGCTTTCGATACGCTGTCTGTTAAGTTTAAGACAGCATGCGTATAATCCGGCTTATCAGACGGTACCTGAGCTAGGGTCCGGCGGCGGCTCCTCCTCATAGTCAGGCTCGACTTCCGGACCGCTGTCCTCGTCTGCGTTCAATGACATGAAGAAACGGAGAGAAACTATATATTATTATAATGTTTGCACATACGTTTACACTTAATCTGACCCTTCGAGTATCGAAGCCAAAAGAATATCATTGATTTATGAGATTAATCTCTTTCTAATCAATGTTTAGATAGTAACAGCAGGAGAAGTCAGTCCATTATTTAGGATATTGCGTTTGCGTCAAATAACATCCAAATTAACTAGGTACTGTTTTACTGCTACTGTTTAAAGATAAAACTAGACCCTTAAAGAATTTGTTATTTATCTAAATATGTTAAAAATACTAATATTTAATCGTTATTTTCCAGACACAGTAAACCAAGTCCAAGTTGGTCTATTAGGCCATAAAGGATTTATAATTCATAGCCAGATAAAAGCAGTCCTCATAAAATATTTTGATATAGACATAAAACTAAGCGTGCGAAGAAAGTGAAACTCGTTTACCGATACCGTTGGCGATCGTTACTGCCGGCGGATCGCGATTTTATAATAACTTAATGCGAATTCGAATACACCCTGGAGGTATTGCAAATGATCATCATTATTGCTAATATAGGGCTGCGTTTTGAAGATTAGAATTTAAATTCAGATGTCATACTAATGATCACCCTTTGGCGTGAGGCGGTTATGAACAAAAATTATATCGAGATAATCGATTGGATCACGTCATTCTTGTGCGAAAGAAGTAAAAATAGAATAAAAAGTAACATTATTATCGATACATTTTTAGGTTTATTTCTTGTTCAAACAAATACTTCTTTTGTGTTTTACTACGTTTACAGTTTCGTAAAAGCACATCGATTAATAAGCAAAGTGTTAGGTGTATCTTAAATAAAATTACTCACAATCCGGTGCTGGAGGTTCCGGGTTGGCTAGCAGACAGGCTGTCCACTCGGTCCGGGCTATCTCGCCGTCACCGTTCCCGTCACAACCACGAGCCCAAGCTCTAGCACAACGTTTCGGCTTGACCACCTGAACACATATTTATGAAAAAATCAAAATGAACCAAATATTTTTTTATGGAAAAGTCAAGGCGTTTAACGTGCTGGAAATTTGATGGCTCTAGAAAATGTGTTACTATGATTTATTACACCAGTTCGAAAACAGAAACCACGAAAGGTTTAAAGCTTAGATTCGACAAAATCAAAAGCCCGGTGTTTTTCTTAGCTTGTCCTTGCTTTCAAGGAAGAGCACAGCATCATTCCCTAGGGCATTAAATTAAATATATTATAACACAGCATACCTTCTTGATAAGCTTCCTCAATCCTCTATATTCTGATTTTTGTAGAGAATCGCTCTTATCTCGATCCAGTTCTCTGAACTTCCACTCTGCTACGAGTCGAGGTTCTACTGAGACTCCGTTGCTTGCTGATCTCATCCTATCGTACTCTCCATTGAAGATTTTTATCAGGTTTCCGTTAAACAATGCGCGGTCTGTGCGAGTACAACCTAAATAAAATATGAAGATTAATAAAAAGCTTTCAAAATTAAACGTGGAGCAAAGAACCATCATAGTTTCGATAGATACATAAACTTAGAAAGACAGAACAGAAATACGCGGCGACTTTAGAACTACCTCAGCTTTTTAGTTGCTAAGTTATGGCTTGTTTAGATTTCGATGCCATACTCCACCTCTGTACTGTACTGTACTGTACTGTAACAACCCATAACTGCTCACTGCTGGTCTCAGATTTATTCAGAAGAAGTATAAATTATAGTCCACCACCGCCTCAATGTGGATTGGGGTCACGGAGCGGAGTTATTATGTAGAAAACAAGTGTTGCACTTACTTTTTAGATAACAGCATTCTAAATTGCTTTTTTTACTAGTCTCTGCTCACTATTTTTAAAGTGATCTAAATAAACACATTTTATTTTCCTTGCAAAAAGAGAACTGCAAACCTCAAGTCACCGCTAAAATATAAAGTAAATAAGTTCGTACGTTTACCTTTTTTGTTTCGCTGACCGCGGATAGACGAACGTCGCCTTGCATGTGATTTACCTGTAACAAGAAACATGTGAATTGTACATATCCACCCGCTACTTACTACTTGTGATCGGGACTACTCGATTGACTCTATTCTCTACCACGGCTTTACATAATTCTAATCTGCGAGGTTAGTATCTTATCTCTCTCATATTAAAAAAATTAAAATTACCAATTAAACTGATTATCGCGCCCTTTTGAAAAAGTCGATTAAAATGAACAAAACAGTGGTCAGGAGTTGCAGTGGTGGGAGTGAGATAGGCAAATAACCGAAATAACAAAGCGCGGTACTGGTTGAAATAGGGAAAAGGTCAAAGTTGAAGATTGTACGGTATTTTTTCGTTAACAATAGCAATGTATAATAGTTAAACAATACCGTATCTTAAAAGTTATTCGTATTCGACACCTACATCATTAAGAACTGCTACGAGTTACTTTATCAAGAGCTCTTATCAAAACCGTATAGCGGGTCTACATGTAAGAGAACTGTGTTTAATAAAACATTAGTGAGTAACAACTGTACTGTACATAGTTAACTGACACTGTATTTTAGTTCTATTATAAATTACGACGTATTATTGTAATTTATAGACTAGAGAAGCCGGATTGACACCTCTTCATGTAACAAAAGCTAAGATACAGCTCGGAAAGAACATAATATTTAGATAAGACCATGAATAAAAAAGTTAAAGGCCATTATTCTACTCTGTTATCGTTTTTTTATAAGAACTAGTTAAGATCGCACTTTATACTTCCTCTCTTTACTGGATTATAAAATACAACAGCTCAAACTTGGGATTTCTGGTTGTACCACGAGTACCTGCATCCATTCTATGTTTCATGCAAATACGTATTCCATTCTCCACATAGGCTCTAAAAACTGAACGTTTATGAATATCTGTTTGGATCTACTTAGCTTACATGGAACGAGGAGTTTACAAAACATAATATATTTCTGCATTAGCGTTTAAATAAGGTCTAATTGGCGTACGGGATTATCATGAATGTCTTCAATATTCTAAATGACTATTCTTATGATAACGATGGTCATTTCTTTCTTACTAACACACCTGATTGCACAGATAATAAGTTAATAAGTAGTTGCATTAATGTGTGCAGTGTGTGCGCGTAGTGATTTATTTTTATAAGTGTGTGGTTGAGGGGAGACCCGGGAGGCGGGGGGTGGTACCAACCGGTCTCGAACCGAGTGATGCATACAGGGTTGTCAACCCTACTTACTATTAAGTAAAATACTACAAAGTAATAATTGTGACTATTTAATAAATCGCATATATTTAGTTAAAACAATTTCACAGTTGTCACTTTAATAATGGTGGTTTTATTCTATGACAAATCAATGAAATCTTAATTTGTTTCTTCGGTGTAAATCAAGCAATCAAAAATATACACCATATGCTACCTATTAATTTAGGCAGAACCTATTAATTTCAATGTAGTTCAAATCTACTAACGTTACACTTAAAAGTGTCAACCCTGTTTGTACATCATTAGGCCGCGCAAAAACCGGTACCGGTAGGTCGCACACCGTGGATTAAACATAGATTATATGCCTTGTTAGTTATTACACAATTACTTTATTCACTTTTACACTTTCGAACTTAACTGTATTAACAATACACTTTTATTTTTCATGTATAAATGTCATCACAAAAAATACATCACAAATTCATAATAATATCTATGTAGGTATACACTAATCATATTGTTGTTTTTATTTATTGTAAATACAAATTAATAGGTAATTATATCAACAGTAAACAGTACAATAAGTGATCTATAAAACAAGTTAAAACGAATAGCAGTAAGAGTAAAATGCTTTATGGTTATAAAAAATAAACAGTTACTCTTTGTGCACAACCCTATTGTGCTAGTTCCCTGCGACCGATGCGACGTCGGATTTCTAAATAAAATGAAGGTGTTAAATCGGCTTCCCGGTCGCAGACATAGGGGCGCCTTATCTAAAAACAACCTATTTCTGGTGGATTCCTACTTGACTTAATGAAAGGGCTAATAACTCTTTTGTTTAGTTTTTTAAACATCAATAGTCTATGCCAATTATTGTTCACAGGATTTCATTTTTTTATTGATCTAGTTAGTATTTTCTGTAGATTACGTTAAAGAGATATTGTATTTAAATTTTTAAAGAATTATTGTTTGCAATAATTAAAAAAAACGCTAATATCCGATTCTCATGTACGCGATGACGTAGTTATACTACACAAATCATCGCGCGATTCCTTAACTCTTCTTTAACGACTTTATTAATTTTGTTTCTCAGGTAGGCACCGTGGCTAAATATAAAACATCAAAGGTACGAGCGCGTATACCGATTGATTCTCTCGAGGCAACGTCTAGAGCGTTTTTTCTGAATCTCATGGTCGCCACGGATTCTCGTCTTTGAAAAAAAGTGTGGCCCATTGTAGCAAGGGCGACGGGCTGTCTGACGCGATCCTCTTTTTCTTAGAATCATTTGAACCTTTGTCGCTTTTAAAATAGACGGTTACATACTAAAATAACTGCTATGAATACTTTATTTGTGAGTTCAACAAGCTGCATCTATTATTGATTTTTATATTTTATTTAGTTTTATCAAACGTCTTTGCGATATCAAGTTGTTAATTGCTCAGACTTGATAATGTTGTCTAGTTTTCTACAATCATAATTAAGACATTCCTTGCTACAATTAAGGCATACCTAACAAGTTTGTATGTTATAAAATTATATCTATTGATTGCTTTAAAATCCGCTTGCGCGATCAGTTATACCTATTCTGTTTTCCATTACATTTTAATACAAGTTTCAAAGAGTTCGCTGCAATTTAAACTGCATTAATCAGCACTAAGTTTTTGTTCATAATTTCAAACATGTTGGTAAATCCCTATCAGTACTTTGTTTAACGAGAGGAATAAAAGTCATAAATTAATTTAGTTCCATCAATGAGCAATCAAAGTGTTATTTATGTGTGTGGATCCAGGTCACCAAGTGGTAATAAATGAAACATCGATGCAAGGCGCCACTTAACTCTAATAGACGGGATCGAACACAAACATCGGATGATAAACATTCTCTACACAATGTTTTATTGCATTAACATAGTATGGCACAGATAAACTGAGACTACATACTAATGCGTCGCAGTATAATGGATTATATATTTTTTATGTGAAAATAATGTTTCAATTATGTCTAGACCACGTAAAGTACCTAGTTAGTGAGCTTAGTACAGGTTATAAAGAGTATCAAAAAATCCTTAATCCCTTTTGAGTTATTACTTTGAGAACTGCAATTCAGTTTCGTAATTTCGTATTTTAACGATTCTCAATATCTTGTTGATAAACACATTGGATAACGAATGGTTCTGACTTTTGGCCTTTTTATTATTTATTAGCTTTAACTATAAGTTGTGACAAACAAGTGGTCCTACTTAAAATATGCTAATAAGTAAAGATAATCTCGTACTTTATTGAAAACTATTAGTCACAGAAGATCACAAGAAGAAGGAAACATATAATTATGTATTATGACAAGCTATTTAATTTTATATTGATAGAGAAACCAGTATAACTAACAGTTTTTAATGAGGTTTCGAGTCCTACTGTCTGTCTGTAACGCTTAATCGACTCACCTGATTAACATAATATGAACCTATAAAGTCAACTTAAAGCCTGTCGAAAGAGAGCATACATCAATATTAAGGTCCACAAAAAACATCTATTAATTATTTTAGTTTGTTCAAATACATCTATATAGTAAATAGAACACTAACTTACTAATCGCAAGTTTTCCTTGTATTTTTACTGTATAATTTGAACAGTTTAATGCGGTGTGTAGGACCTGGAGCTGTAATACCGTCGTAGGTATACAATTCCGTGTATCAACTGGAAGCGTGACCACACCGTAATAGACATTAGACCGATTATACTATTAAAGAACAATTGTTTTGTTGATTTTGTTTAACAATTCTAGTGTTTATCACAAAGGTAATCTTAAGATATGAATATCAAAATGGAGTATCATAAAATGGAAGAAGAAGATCTATGGATGTTTTTACTATGTCGTATTTGTATAAATCTCTGGTATTTACTATAATTATATATTTTTTTCTAATAACTGTATAGATAAGCCCCGTTGCTAATATCCAGTAGATTAACAATTAAAGTTGTAATATGCACGTATGATTAATGAGATCATAAAAATAATACTTAATGGCAATAAACCTGCTTTAGCAAAAATGTGGTCCTTTTATATTGCTGCTTTGATAATTTTGAAATATGATATTAAACATACATTCTGATTCGATGTAAATAGTTATAAATAATAGATAGATTAGAAAGGTCTCCTCGTGCTCCTATTCTATCGTATAAGGTAGCAAGTTTACCAGATAAAAACATTGGAACGTTAATAGGTAGATACATATAAAATTTAGGTAAAAGTAAATCAGTACGTTCTAAAATTTGTTATTTGTACTGTTTAACCCATAAACATAGAATCTAGAAATCTATGGTTCAACCTATTAATACCGTCTCCTAGTCTAAGAACAGGCATAGTCCACCACATAGTGAATTCACATAGGCAGGTACAGCAATCACGATGTTTACCTTTACCTAACAATTCTTATATATTGTGACTTGTTGATAAATATTTTAGTAAAAAGCGATAAATTTTAAAATATTTATAAAAATAATAGGCGGCCATCTTGCAGGCATTCTTAGAATCTATAAATTTTATGGCGCTATTTCATATTCCCATTTGCGTTCAAGTTTCATACGGGCCTCTAATTAGGTATTCAAGTCGCGACAAAGCATGCACATTATGAGAATGTAAAGCAATACTGTGTTATTTGTTTGAAAGTATTAAATTATTTACGACTTTTTAAAAGCTAAACCTTTGTTTTATGAGTAGTTTTTGAAAATTTATGATCTCTCTCATCTTTGAGTTGTAATTCTCACTTTCAAAGACTTAGAATAATAATACGATATTCTAAGTTCAAAGTCATTTAAGGATTTCTCTGGTCGTTGACCCGACTGTCATATGACATTACTGTTGTCCATGGGCGAATGCTATCACTTGCATTATCGTAGACAGAAGCTCATATGCCTATAACATGCCTTAAAAATATTACATATTAAGAAATAATTATACTGATCGCATTAACTTTATATCAACCACCTTTATATGTACATACCTACATAGTCATATATTGAAATAGACCTATTATATTCAACATTTTAATTTAGAAACTATATAGACATAGCAGGAAGAAATTAAGCGAAATTGTTTTTGGTTTCTATGACCGGCTAACCTTTAATTCAAAAGAGCTTTTAAAATAATTGTAGTTATTTAGATACAATGTACGTACTCCATATGTGACAAAAAGGGGCACAACATCTATATCTATACTAATTTATAAAGCTGAAGAGTTTGTTTGTTTGAACGCGCTAATCTCAGGAACCACTGGTCCGATTTTAAAAATAATTTCAGTGTTGTATAGTCCATTTATCGAGGAAGCATATTATATCCCTTTGTGACACAAACGAAGTTGTGTGAGTCAATTAGTTTTTTTTAATTGTAATTGCACTACGTTAGTTTCCGCTGTACCTATTACTAGGATATATCATAGACCCCAAACGAAAGCAATAATCTTCGTTTTAAAACTTTGTACCTTTGGGGAGAAGAGAATGATTATTATTTGATTGTTTTAGGAATGTTACATAGCGTTATAATATAAGAATAATAAGGAGTTCTAGCACCCATAAATACCTAATGATCATTGTCCAGTAGGTACCTTAACACTACCCTAGGAAAGATGATACTATATATATATATATATATATATGCTAGTATCATACGAGTCTACTATTGTTATGTAATATTTTAGCCCCTTTGTACGCGAGAGTAATGTCACATTCCGAATGTCACGTGTTACAAAACGCAACATTTATGTTTTATACGATGCATATGGAATAATGCTTACTCGTGTATGTTATTAAGTGATTCATGTTGCGTACGTTTTCTTCGTATTTTGATTTATTTGGCATTTAATTTCTTACGCTGACGCCAAAATTCCAAACGGTATTACGCTTAGCAATGTGTTTTGATCATATTATTACTAAATCATCGCTCTTTTGTTTCCTGGTGCGAAAATAAAACAATTTATTACATACCTACTTTTCTCTTTTTGTACTGCATTCCAATTTTCTTTAAGATCTTCTTTGAGTTATTTAAGATTTATGTATGTGTAAGTTTTTATTGGAGTAGGTAAATTCCAAATAATATCAATCATCTTTATAATAGATTGATTGGGATGAAATTTGTCACATGGAACTCTACTTACCATTCTCTCAAAACCGTTTTCTAATCATATTATTTTTAATGTTCTCTATTTCTATGACGTTTTAAAATTCTGGTTATTTACATTTCCACAAAGTACCTATTCAATTTGATAAGTGTTAAAGCATCAAAAACGATTTAAAAAATCATTAGATACTCGTATCAAAATCATTATTGTCACGAACTCGACTACACCGTACTTATATACGTTTTATTGGTGTTAATTGCCGAAAACAACGAATTTTAATAAAAAGTTTTATTGTCTTATTCACTCGACATGTGTCTTACGTGTTCTGAATGGATATCAAATGGTCAGACACCTGAGAGTCGGGATATAAAGATAACACGATTAGTTCCGACTCACCGTATCGTTATTCAGTTTTTCTCGTTGACGTTACCACTGTTTGTGAGAAATTATACAATCAAGAAACACTTGAATTATATTTGTTTATTTTAATTAAAGTGTTAACTAATTTAATCAAACAGCCATTTCTTTTTAATGTAATGGTTATTTATGGTAAAGACATGACTTAATCAAAACACAAAATGACACTAGCCTGTACAATGAATTTATTGTGAGACGAGCATTAATTTGAAGAAATTAACAACTCGAAGGACCAATAAATGCAATGTTAATGCCTCATCATTGACAATCCAAATCCTACTAGGTATAATAGTTTTCAATACTGTTGGTAGTTCAAAATTACTTATTAGGTTCATGAGTCACATTGACTCATCTGTTCTATGTAATTGACTTCGTTAATTGATTACATCTGTTGCCCTCTCCATATAAAGAATTTGATTACATTAGCTCAAACAATCTGAATGTTGTTTACTAAATAACAACGAGTTCAGTACGAGGCGCACTCATTTATCTATTTTAACTTGTATCTGTGGAATATACGAGTATGTGTGATATGTCAAGATCAAGATTTAACCATTGGATAGGTGTGTTAAATCGATTTTGCAAACTTATCAGCACTGGCTAAAATCCGTGAAGAAATCTGTATAATGATGAATATCACGAAAACTTTTCGAAAAGAAGTGAAATTTCATAGTCAGTAGTCAATCAGGTTCTATACCTCTATACATACTCTAATTTACTGACCAACTTATCCCAAATCATTAAGGTTTCTTTTTACAAGCTTTATATAAACTTGTACCTACTAGATGTAACTATGTACAGACCTATATAAATTCGTTTGGAATCTTGCGAGTTGAATTTGACTAACTTCCCGGTTTCCGAATGAGATATAACTTGGTCGAAACTCTCTCAAAAGCTAATATTTTAAAATTATAATTACTAATTCTATATTATTCTCATTTTATTTTAAAAATAAAAAGTTAAATATGGCGGCGTAGTGGGTCACATGACATTTATAGATTCTTTTACGAATGGCGGTTAATTTGCATATGTTATAAGTGCAAAACCGAGTCACTCAGGGTCCTAAGTTGATTTAGGTGTTCGTTTTTACCTGAGTTTTATTCAAAAACAATGTTCCTGTCTCACCTGGGGACATTAATCAATGTTATTTTGCGAAGTCGCTGCGGTTAGGCTGGAATGAGAGAATCCTACGATTTTTGGTAGGTATATTGAAAGGTTATTAAGAAGTAATTTTTGTGACGTTGTAGGGGTATTCTGTAGCGATTCCAAAAAAGATTAACTGTGAATATCATAAACTAGGTATAAAATAATTCTAATCTCCTGATGTGACATAGACGATGTTGCACCTGTGTTGTGCGTTCCGAGAGTGTATTATAAAATATTTAGTGTATGTACTTCCTTTGATTATTGCGCTCAATATTCTCTTAATCAGTTTCGAGAAACAGTAGTACTAAAATATTATGAATTATTTAAATTGAAAGTATAAAATTGAGTCGTAAAAGTTTATTTTACACACAAGTCGTATAATACTCGTTTTGTACTCATAAAGTTTTCAATAAAATACTACTGGATCGAGAGGGCTGTTACTGCATCAGCCGAAATGACCCGATTTTGCTTTTCTCTTAATTTAGTCAAATAATTATACCTTATATTTTCGAAATAGTATTGATATAATACACATGCTTACACCTTACTAAAAAGACATATTTTTTTCTTGAATTTTTATTTTATTATTAGAAGTAACTACAATACTTTTGAAGATTGAACTTTTCAAGATCGCTATTCAATCTACGTTTATTAAAGTAATTGCCTTTACTAAATTATTTTGTGTTGAAATTATATTCCGAATTTCTAAATTTAATTCAAGTCATATTTAATTCAAAGTTAACGTACAAATTGACGTAGATTTTTTTACAAAAGGTCAATTATGAAAGGTGTGAGTGTACGAGGAAGTTTATATTAGGCCGAATACCGGACGATGCCCTGCGTAGGATGACCCTTCGTCTAACATTCACTAGTGAGTCGTGCCGAGTGCGGTCATCAGGACAGAACAAACCGAACATCTCTAATAGGTTGCACAACACACGGTAGGTACCTACGTCAATTCACAACATTAGTGACGCATAGTACGCATCGTATCTGCGTATGATCAAAACTTGTATTTAATCTTGTAAAAAAATATAATTACTTTTACATTTAATGAGACACATAATTTCAATTTATTATAAAAATATTCGAGGTTTGTTAAAAAAGACTATTCAAATTACATAATAAAATCACACCTACAATCTATACTAATATTATAAAGCTGCAGAGTTTGTTTGACCGCGCTAATCTCAGGAACTACTGGTCCGATTTGAAAAATTATTTCACTGTTGGAAAGTCCCTTTAACGAGGAAAGCTATTCGCTATGTTGTATCCACAAGATGGACCAACTGATGGAGGTCACTGGATGCAGTTGGCGCAGGACCGGTCGATGTGGCGAGGGCAGGGGGTGGCCTATGTCCAGCAGTGGACGTCTGTAGGCTGATGATGATGATGTTGATGTTGTATCCCTCTATAATGCAGATGAAGTTGCGCGAGTCACCTAGTATTATGATAAAATGATAACATCTTCCACATCCACATAAAGATTCCACATCATTGTGACTGCAATCTTGACAAGCTAAACTCATTATACAATTAGATATAGATCTAATATAGTCCAGTTTAAATTAATAGAAGCAACGACGGTGAGATGGTCATTTAATTCGATAATAGTTATGTACCTGACTAGTCGGGATTGTCGTCTTCCGCCTTCGCTAGCCCTAATTCTTTTCTACTTAGAATTGTATTAAACTGTTGATCTATTATTACAAAGGAAAAAATAGTGCCTAAGATACAAGTAGTTATTCGTTGTATTTGGCTACATCAAACCATTAATCATTTTTTCATAATTCGCTAGTAATATAATAGAAAATAAAGTACCGAATATATTAGAAAAGTTTAAAACTTGTAATGAGATCTCTGAACCACGTAATAACAAAATTGGTAGCACATGGCGCTCTGTTCTGACTGTGTTCCTCGTTAATTCAATTTATTTTGTAGACCGTTTCGGCTTGTTCATGATGATTTGAGTAAAATTATACTATTAAACTATCTAAGATTATCCTGAAGATACTGTATGACTCGTGCAGGAATATGGAGCTAAGTTTTCGTCAGAAGATTAGGACTGTATCTAGTAAATTCTTGTGGAAATTCGAGATGAGATTTTTGTTAACGAATTGATCTTTAATCTTTAGTGTATGTCTGCCATCTCTTTTACTTTATTTCCACTCCTGTTCGTGATATTCTGTCTACGTGACTTGGCAGAGTCATCCGCAAGGAAAAAACTGGAGCCAGAAAAAAAAGTGTATGTCTTTTAATAAATGTAATTCTAACAGAATGTAACTTCACATGTTAGTTATCTCCTACTCATTCCTAGGTAAAGCGTCATCAAGCATCTTCAGATCAAAGAATACAATAATGTACCGCCTCTCGATAAATGTTAGTAAATCTTTCAGTGATGGTTCTGGTCTCGATCTCCTAATATTGTAAACAATTCCGTGAAATATTTTTTCGTGTGAAAGATACTACGCAAAAACTTGGCGCCGCATTAAATTACGTTTCTCAAACGTTAAATTTATTACGAATTTCCAGCAACATTAAACAGTTTACATGAGAAGTTCTGGATAACACTGAAAAAATAAACTCAGGGTATATTACACTCTTATTTACCAGTGTTTTTAAATTACCTGATATATTCGATAAATTTGCTATAACTCTCAACAGAATTCAGATGTTATTTTGGTACTAAATCGATCAGTGTCACTTCTATCTATCTTGGTTGTTGAGGTGGTGCCTGTAATCACCTGACACTTCGACCCAGTCGGATCTTTTGTATCACGACCCCTTCCTTTATTCCTCGGCTTCAAAAAGTGATTGCATTAATTCTGCAATTCTTTTTGGCGCCAAGGACTTATACACGCATTGGTCCGGGTATCCTTCACCCAATGCGTTCATTCTTACCCTCGCCAGGCCATCGCATGCACATAATATGTGATGCATTGATTCTGTGTCTTCTTCACAGAATCTGCAGACTGGGCTTGTAGCCAACTGTAACCTACATAGGTGCTCCCTGGTGGCAAAATGCCCCATTAGGGCACCCAGAAGGTGTCTCAGTTTACTTCTACTAAGCCCAGATGCCTTATGTGAATTGGTTTTGCTTATGATTCAGTGTCACTTAGAAAGATTATAATGTTTATAACATTACGAATTTACAGCACATTAGTATATTTGTATGTTAAGAATTCAAATTACATATAAACTATATGAAACATTAGTTGTTTTGTAGAAAATGTTGACACAATCATTCTTAATTTGAAAAAGGAAATTTCAAAACTAGAAAAGCACTTTCAAAATATATACCTATTACCGAAGCATTAAACGCAATTGTGATTAATTTACTAGCATTGCATTCGTTTCGCCTGGTCCTACAGTAACCTCATTACAGGTTTGACTAAACAAACGTGTTCACAGTCCAGTAGCAAGCTAGTAATAATCGACTAGGCCACAACAATACCCGCATTGTCGCTATGTGTTAATGAACTAATATTTTACCAGCGTTTCTAAACAAGGTGACACACCGTCGAGAAAAAAGGCTCGACTTTGCGTCGACGCGCTACGTGTCATGTTTAGTTCGTCTATATGTGCTAATGCGGCTGAGGTTAGACTCACCGAACCAAAAATTTGGTTGACTTGCTGGTCGTGTGTCACTGTCCTTAATATAAAGTAAACAAGGCCTTCAGTCTGGCGCTTTGTTTACAAACCGTCCGGTTCAACGTATTTATTTACAAGACAGTAAAACATACGCCCAGGTTCTGTACAGGTTAATTAGCTTTATAAATACTGAATAAGTACTCGTTAAAATTATATTGCTTTGTAATTAGCACCGTCTGTATCTGATCGAAAATCTATAACGAAGTAATTGACTGTTGATTTCATAATACAGGAATACGGAATGACTATTGGTTATTAATATTGCGGTCGCCTTTTTTATCCTAATTGAGACGTAGTTATTTCTGTAATTAACTTTATATCAGGTTGTCAAATGTTTTGGAGCCTAACGAGCGGTTAGGTTCCTGATTGATACTTTAATTCAGGTTCATTTAACAAGTTTTTTAACATAGAAAGTATCTTACATACTTGTCACTACTTAGTACACCTTGGATCAAGTCGAAGCAAGATAAGTAGAGCATAAAAAGCGTTAAAAGTTATTTAAAATCTTGCCCACTGACCTGAGTTTCTTTCGTGAATTTTTCTCTAAAGTTTAATTTTTGGGAACCAAGTAGTTGTTTTGTTTGACTTATATGAGTCCACATCGACTTTCAATTAAATGTTTCGACTTAAACTTACCGGTCTTAGTGCAATCCGGTCGTCCACTCCTCACCGCTGTATCGGGCAGTGGTTTCCCATCAGGCGTGACACACCAGCATCCAGCAGCGGTGGTTCCTGCAGCACCGCACTGCACTGCAGCATACGTGCCGTCAGCTCTGCACCGCGGGATGTATGCCGGTTTGGGACCCCTCTGTTGGGATTGTGCGTTGAGGGCGTATCGGTGAGCGATCAGGCAAGATGATTGGCCATCTAGACAAAAATATACTCGTATAATTAACCTTTAAAGAAGAAACTAGTTTTCAGTACGTACTAATAGGAAACAATGACACGGTTTTACTGTTTGATGAAAGATATTTTAATTTTTTAACGCACGAAATCAGCTTCGAAAGGATTGACATCAACAATAAGAACATTACTGCTAATGTTGGTTAACATTTCACGTTTAAGCGATGATTCAAAGAGATAAGTCTTGCTGGTTAACTAATGGATAACTTAAGTAGATGTATTTAAACTGATGCGTGTTACGACCGGCTAATGGATGATATCATTTCCGAATTCCTTTCAACTGCTATGCAAAACGAACAGACTGAATGTTTGATTTTCATCGTCCTGAACATTAAATAATGTCTGTCGGTTGTGTAATGACTCATTATATCTGTACCATGCGTTCTACAAATCGCATGACGAACATCCGAGCTTACAGATAGGTAGTTTAGAAATGTAAATAAAAATGAGTATTAACCGCAATGTTAGTGAGAAATCAGTAATAACATACGTATACCTACACAATGAAAAACCTTATTGTATTGTTCAATATTTGTTTTATTTTACTTAAGTACACAGGATACTTTATAAATTTTCATGCATTTTCAACGGGTTCTTACCATGATATTTAATTAATTGAGTTGTCTCGATATTTCAACGTTGTTGTAAACGTCATGATCACGAGAAGACTGGATACTGCGGGTCGATTTAAGAGCAAACAAATCTGTCTACCCTCTTTCTCGTTCGCTTTTGGGTCGTACCACTGGAACTCGAACTCACTTCTGGACACACCGCACTCCTCCACATACGGCTTCAGATTATCGAGTATGTGGAATCCAGTGCTAAACACAACAGTCACAAAGGGTTCATGCTCAGAGAGTCTTGTAGATACAGTGAGTACCCGCAGTATCCGGTCTTCTCGTAATCATGACGTTTGCAACAACGTTGAAATATCGAGACAACTCAATTAATTAAATATCGTGGTAAGAACCCGTGGAAAATGCATGAAAGTATTATAGAAAACCGCGAGTGTCTGAATAAGTTTATTACTTTATAAATTATAGAAATATAGGTAACGTTTTAGAAAAAAAAAAAGAAACTAATATGAAGTTAGCAGGTAGGAACCAAGTTGAGAAGGCACGACATCACTCTTCCCTGACTTATGAATAACCTACGATGACCACTTACCGAGTGCGCTCTCTGCTTTTCTACGAACAAAGATAAAAAACTGAAAACATTTCCGGAACCTAACTTTAACTTCTAGATTCTAGTTCAACGAGACTATAGCAGATTTACAACTCACCTAGGCACGGTCCTTTTCTGGCGATGGCAACGAGTTCTCCTTTGCACTGTGCCTTCATGAGATGGCACCTAGAGGGGTAGGTTCGACCGTTGCTGCCACACACGGGTCGGCGGACATTTGCCGAGTTGGTCTCGCATGACGTCGCTCGCGTCATGCATAACTCGTTCGATATATCACTCGCCTTAATAAGACAAAGATTAAAATGTATCATTAAATATTTTGTAAGTTCTTTATTCGGTACAATGTATCTAAGAATGTTATGAAAACTACTTTTGTTAAAGCTTTCGAAGATATGAACAGCAATCTAATTCGAACACTGTGAAAATAGTATTTTAAATAAATTCATAACAATTATAATTGATTTATTCGGTATTTCGCAATATAAAAATCGTTTAGGTATTTTATGACAGGTTCAAATTATCACCATTATCAACTTTATCAAATTGGAACAGGATATTAATCTGCCCAAAGCTGGTACATTTGAAACAAAAAACAAAAAAAAAAGAAAATAACCATCATGTCTTTATAACTCCTTTTAAAACTCGGTCAAAACTTAAGTAGTATCGTAAATCATAAATGTTATTCAAATGTAAGACTGTCTGCGGTTGGTTTCTCAAAAATTTGGACAAGGATCGTAATTTATGATGTCATTGGAAGGTCCAAAATGAACGCTACACGCACGAGTGGTTCGCAGTTTTTATTCTAAATTTGCGGACTGTCAAGATCACCACACAATTTAGTTAACAAGTTTTACTTTTTAACAGGAAAATGCTGAAGTATTTTTCATTAGAGCGGAACTAAGTATCTAAGTACATTTTTCCTTAAACTTTCAGTCTGTCAACGTTTGAACTGATGAATAATACCAGTGAGTCAAGTTCTCTACTCAAATAAAAAAATATTGTTGTTGTTGAGTTTAATATTGTATTTTAACAATGTTAAGTTTCTGATGTTAGAGTTAGTAGAGTGAGCAATAATATATTTATGAGTTCATTTTATAAGCGTCAAAGAATTCCATGAAAATCAAATTTAAAAAAAATTAACTACGCCCTACTTCAAAATAGTCAGAATTCCACCAACTTACCTAGGTACCAACTGGTATCTGCCTATTTTTGCCCAACTTCCAAAAGGAGGAGGTACTCAATTCGCCTATATTTTTTTATGTTTGTTCCTCGATAACTTTGGTTTGGGTTGACCGATTTGAATGATTTTGGCGTCAGATGAAAGGTAATGGCTGAATTTAGGTCCCATTGTTCTTTTTTAAAGATCGAACAAGTACTTTTGAATCTGTGTTTAAAAATATGCATTTTGCTATCCGTTTTGTGTGTATTTATTTTTTATATGAACCGATTTCGATTTTTTTTTTGTTTTATTTTTGTTAGAAAGAAAATTTTTTGAGCATTATTTCGTATAAATTTGATAAAGATCTGACAGGTAGTTTTTGTGATATGCTTGAGAAATGGAAGTCGGACGTTTTCATTTTTGTAATAAAAATATTGTTAAAGTAATTACTAAAATCTTTCACTCTGGCACACCTTCTTAATATAACAAAATTTGAAACCACAAGAGACTTGTGAGCAATCCTCTAAGATATGTTTTTGAACTCAAGAACCCTATGATAATCTATAATATAAAATGAATCGCAAAATGTGTTGGTAAGCGCCTAACTCAACAACGCCTGGACCAATTTGGCCAAATCTTTTTTTTAAATGTTCGTTGAAGTTCAAGGATGGTTTTTACGGCGAGAAAAAATCGAATAGTTGCCGGGAAAAATGAAAAAAGGGGTCATAGGGTTCACGCAGACGACGTCGCGGGCAGCAGCTAGTTATGTATAAAAATACAGAGTTTAATTAAGGCAGCACCTTCTTATTACACGTTTATATAAAAATAGAGTCTAATTAGTTTTGTAACTCAATCAAAAGCATTTAAATATAATTCTAGAGCTAATGAACTCGAAGTCTATGAAAATACGATTTAATATATCTAAGATTCTATAAACGTTTTTATTGATTTGATCATTAAATACTTGGCAAGCCAGTGCGTAGTCTAAACTCAATTTCCTCAAGCTATAAATTACATGGGGGCCCCCCGTTGCTGACGTCCGTGGGCTCGACCACCTTCTCTGAAGGCTGACCCCGCACGTGGTCCCCGGGTGGTGCCAAAGCAGCAACGGGAGAGCGGCCGTTAGGTTGGGTGCCCGGGAGTAATCGCACTTGTGCGATTACTCCCTCCAACCTCTCGGTGAGTGATGGACGTTGAGTCCATCACCGAAGCCCGCACAGGGGTAGGCGACCAGGCCCCTGTGACGGAGAATGCCACTGGCGTAGGGTCGGGGCGGGCATCACGCGCGAGTACTGTCGCGAGTGATGCCCGCTCTGTCGAGCAGGGTGGGAGGGGCCGGCGCAAGCGGAAGACCGCGACGCGCCGGACCTCGGAAAGCACTGGGCCTTCGTCCGCCTCCTCTGAAGAGGAGACGCCGCGAGGACCCACGAGGCGAGCCACTACCACCACTGCAGAGACTAACAAGGATCCGAGGAAGACCTCCGCCTCACCGGCGCCTTCAGTAGGATCGTTCGTCTCGGCTCAGGCGACTGACGGGGAGCTCTCGGAGAGCCCCGTCGTCGTCCTGGAGACGATAAGGCGCCAGGCCGCTGCTGCGGCCTTAACCAGGACCATAAGGCTGCGCCCGACCTACGCACGGTGGTGGCGGCAGGTGACCGATGAGACCGAGAGGATCATGCCTGCGGTCTCAGCGGCCATCAGTCGGGACGCGGCGCAGCGCACAGAACTGGAGAGGTCGAGGGCAGAAGTGGCTCTCCTCAAGGAGAAGTTGACGGCCCTCGAGACCCAGGGACCGGGGACTAATGCGGCAGCAAGCGGCTCGCGGAGAGCGCGGCCCCTGCCACCCCCTGCACAGAAGGATGGCGCTAAAGCCAAGCCAAAAAGTCGCAGACCAGCGACGAGTGGCTGCCACCGCGACGTCTTGCGTCGCCACGGGCCAGAGCGCAGCAGACGGAGACCCGGGAGGAGCTGGTTGCCTGCATCAGGCGGGAGTTGGCGGAGGAGTTCGGCAAACAAATTGCCGAACTCAAGGGGATCGTGGCGGCACTGAGTGGTGCTGCCCCGCCCGCACCGCCCTCTCCTCCTCCCGCTGCTCCTGCCCCCCCGGCTAAACCTGCGGGTCGGGATACGGCCCCGACACGCGGGAAAAAGCAGAAGAAGAATGGCGGCGGGACACCGGCTCCGGTGCCAGCGCCTCAGCCCCGCCCGCTTCCTCCGCCCCCATCCAATATGGATGAGGGATGGACTGAGGTGGTTAAGCGGGGCGCAAAGAGGGCTAGGGTTGTAGCCACTCCAACCCAACCACCACCACCGAACGCGACGAGGGCAGCGGTCAAGGCGACTCCTCAACCGGGGAGAGCTCCGACCACTGCCCAAAACAGGAACGTGACTCCGGCGGTCGTGGCTGCTCCCCAACCAAAAGAAGAAGAAGAAAAAGAGCCAGAAGGCCAAGAAGAAGCCGCGCGCGCCGCGGCAGGCTGCAGTGGTGCTCACCCTGCTGCCTGCCGGCCAGGCGAAGGGGTTGACATACCCCGACGTCATGGCGAAGGCGCGCGCGGCAGTAGACCTCAGAGAGATCGGGGCGGAGGATGGCCTCCGCATCCGGCATACGGCCAATGGGGCCCGACTCCTGGAGTGTCCCGGCGCTGACAGTGACAGCGTCGCGGACCGTCTGGTGTCGGGTCTGCGGATCGTATGGCCGGAGGAGGAGGTCAAGGTGCACAGGCCGGTCAAGATGGCTGAGCTGCGTGTGACCGGCCTGGATGACTGCACCACCAGGGAGGAGGTGGTGGCGGCCATCGCCGCTCAGGGCAAGTGCGCCCCGGAAAATGTAACCGTAGGCGAACTTCGCCAAGGTTACACCGGGGCCAGCTCGGTATGGGTACGGTGCCCGGTCGGGGCCGCCACCTCCCTAGCCACTCCTCCGCCCGGAAGGCCGGCTGGGGACCCTGGCAGGCTGCGCGTGGGCTGGGTTGCAGCCCACGTGCGGCTGCTGGAGTCACGCGCCTGGCGATGCCTCAAGTGCTTCGGCACGGGGCACAGCGTCGCCAGGTGCACCAGCACTGTAGACCGCAGCGGATTGTGCTTCCGCTGCGGTCAAACCGGACACAAAGCGGCCGTGTGCTCGGCCGCGCCGCACTGCGCGTTGTGCGCCGCGGCCGGGAGCAGGGCCGATCACCGGGCGGGGGGCAAGGCTTGCTCCCCGTCCGGTGGAAACACCGAACGTAACAGGCGCCGCAAAATGAAGCGGCGCCAACAGAAGAAGTCGGCCGGGGGAGTACCGGCCGGCGTTTCAGACCCCGCCGTGGCGCCTAGTGCGCCCGCTGGCGGGGGCAATGGAGGAGGGGAGGGAGCGATGGATGTAGTTCAGTAATGGACTGCACCCGTCGCTTCCTCCAAGGAAATTTGAACCACTCCGCCAGGGCTCAGGACATGTTGCTCCAGAGCATGGCGGAGTGGTCCATTGACGTAGCGGTGGTCGCGGAGCCGTACTTTGTTCCCCCGGCAGATGAGTGCTGGTTCGGGGACGAGTGCGGCTTGGCGGCCATCCACGTAAGGAGAGCCGCGGCGATCCCGCCCTTGGTAATGGTGGCCAAGGGACCAGGGTTCGTCGCGGCGATGATGGAAGATACCGTCGTGATCGGGGCGTATTTCTCTCCAAATCGACCTATTCTCGAGTTCGAGCAGTTCCTGGACGGGCTCGGAGCGATTACTCAGCGCTCCGCTCCCCGTCCTGTGATACTGGCGGGGGACCTCAATGCGAAGTCAGTCGCTTGGGGTTGCCCCCGCACCGAACCTCGGGGTAGGCGATTGGAGGAGTGGGCGGTCGCGGCCGGACTCTGTGTCCTGAACAGAGGGTCGGTCGCGACTTGCGTGCGGTGGCGGGGCGAGTCCATCGTGGACGTTACGTTCGCGAGCCCTGTCATCGCACAACGCATCCGCGGTTGGGAGGTGCTGGTGGGGGCGGAATCGTTATCGGATCACCGGTATATCCGGTTTGATCTTTCCGCCCCCACGACAACCGCGGTCGCCCGCGGAATTGCGCCCCGGTCATTCCCCAGGTGGGCATTGAAGCTCCTGGACAAGGAGCGCTTGGTGGAAGCCTCCACGGTGGCGGCGTGGACGCCTATGCGTCCACACCCAGTGGACGTGGAGGTCGAGGCGCAATGGCTCCGGGACACGATGCATCGCATTAGTGAAGCTTCGATGCCCCGGGTCGGCCCTCGGCCTCCTAACAGGTCGGCGTACTGGTGGTCGCCCGAGATAGCGCAGCTTCGTGCTGTATGCATCCGGGCGAGGCGCCGGTGCGCCAGACATCGCCGCCGCATCCTCGCGCGCCGTGACGATCCCGTCGCGTTCGCGGAGGAGGAGGCCCGGCTGTATGGCGAGTACGCTGAAGCGAGGAGCGCCATGCAGCTGGCCATCAAGCAGGCCAAGGAGAGGTACATGGAGTCACTCTTGGGGACGCTCGACGATGATCCGTGGGGGCGCCCATATAAAGCGGTGCGCGGTAAGCTGCGCCCGTGGGCGCCTCCCCTGACCGAGCGTCTCCCACCTCAGCAGCTGCGGGACATCGTTTCGGCGTTCCGCAGGAGCAGGACGGATTTATTCCGCCTGCTATGGGTGAACTGCCGGATCACACCGGCGGTGAAGCCACTGCTGAGGTGCCTCACATCACGAAGGATGAGCTCCATGAAGCCGTGGTCAGAATGAGTAGAAAAGACACGGCGCCCGGCCCGGACGGTATCCACGGCCGGGTCCTAGCCTTGGCCCTCAATGCCCTAGGAGACCGACTCCTGAGGCTGTACAACTCATGCCTGGAGTCGGGACGGTTTCCCTCGCTCTGGAGGACGGGCAGACTGGTCCTCCTACGTAAGGAGGGGCGCCCGGCGGACTCAGCCGCCGGTTACCGTCCCATCGTGCTGCTGGACGAGGTGGGCAAATTGCTGGAACGTGTTCTGGCTGCTCGCATCGCTCAGCACCTGGTCGGGGTTGGACCCGATCTGTCGGCGGAGCAGTACGGCTTCTGGGAGGGTCGTTCGACCGTAGATGCGATTCTGCGCGTCCGGACCCTCTCGGAGGAGGCCGTCTCCCAGGGTGGGGTGGCCTTGGCGGTGTCGCTTGACATCGCCAATGCCTTTAACACCCTGCCCTGGTCCGTGATTGGGGGGGCACTGGAGAGGCACGGAGTGCCCCTCTATCTCCGCCGGCTGATCGGCTCCTACCTGGAGGCCAGGTCGGTCGAATGTACCGGGTACGGTGGGACCTTGCACCGGTTCCAGGTCGTGCGCGGTGTTCCACAGGGGTCCGTTCTTGGACCCCTCCTGTGGAATATCGTGTACGACTGGGTGCTGAGGGGCGCCCTCCCCCCGGGCCTTAGCGTAATTTGTTACGCGGATGACACATTGGTCATGGCCCGGGGGGATGACCACGGAGAGTCTGCCCGTCTTGCCACAGCGGGGGTGGCCCTCATCGTCGGCAGAATAAGGAGGTTGGGCCTCGACGTGGCGCTACACAAATCCCAGGCCCTGTGGTTTCACAGGGCCAGGGTGGCGCCACCGGTCGACGCCCACATCATGGTTGGAGGCGTCCGAATCGGGGTCGGGGTGCAGCTTAAGTACCTCGGCCTCGTGCTAGACAGCCGTTGGACCTTCCGGACCCACTTCGAGCAGCTGGCCTCGACTTGTGAGGACGGCCGGCCATCTTGGTCGGTTGCTTCCGAACATCGGGGGACCCAGCCACGCAGTGCGCCGCCTCTACGCGGGGGTAGTGCGCTCGATGGCCCTGTACGGTGCGCCCGTTTGGGCCGAGCCTCGTACTCGGGCAACTTTTGCCCGATACTTGCGCCGGCCACAGCGCATCGTAGCCATCAGGGTCATCCGCGGGTACCGCACCGTCGCGTTTGAGGCGGCGTGCGTGCTGGCGGGGACGCCGCCCTGGGAGTTGGAGGCGGAGGCGCTCGCCGACGATTATCGTTGGCGATGCGACCTCCGGGCCCGGGGCGTAGTGCGTCCCCTGCGGGAAGCTGTTCGGGATCGGAAGGCCCAATCTCGGCGGTCCGTGATGGAGTCGTGGGAGCGACGTATCGCTAACCCCACTTGGGGTCTACGGACCGTCGAGGCGATCCGCCCCGTCCTAAAGGATTGGGTGGGTCGTGGCGAAGGACGCCTCACCTTTTGGGCGGTGCAGATGCTGACCGGGCACGGGTGCTTCGGGAGGTATCTGCACCGCATTCAGGTGGAGCCGACGACGAGGTGCCATCACTGTATAGGATGTGACCAGGACACACCGGAGCATACGCTCGCTGTCTGCCCCGCATGGGAGCAGCAGCGGTGTGTCCTGGTCCGACAAATAGGACCGGACTTGTCGCTCCCGGGCGTCGTGGCGTCGATGCTCGAGAGTGGCGAGTCCTGGAAGGCGATGCTCGACTTCTGCGAGTCCACCATCTCGCAGAAGAGGGTGGCGGGGAGTGCGAGGGAGAGAATTTATTCTTCTCTCCGCCCCGCAACAACCCGCCGCCGTCGAGCAAGGGGCCGGAACCGGGATCTCGCCCGGAATCTGGCCCCTTAAGAGTTTCGGGTCCCCAACGCATGTGAGTGCGAGCGGGGACCCAAGAAGGTGTCGTGTCTCGCTCAGCACGCCCTTGCGTCAGAGCATCCGGAGGATGGCGGACCGCGCTCCCCGACCCACGCTGGTTCTGACCCAGCGGGGTATTCCGTGGGAGGGTGACACGCGGTCCAGCCATCTTGGCGGGCTTCGGATAGCCCGCCGACCGAGAGAGCCGGTGGCCGTATCGCCGGCGGCTGCCGGTTCGGCGTCCGGGGACGGCGTGACGGAAAAGTGTGCCGAGAGCGTTACGCGTCGCACCGTCCCACAAAACCCCGTGCTGGGTTCTGGCCTCAGCCGGGGTTCGGACGCTGAGTGTGAGCGGTTGGAGGTTTTAGTGAGGTTCAACTCCCACATACCCCCCCGGGCGGGGATCCGGACCCCGGGCGGGGATCCGGTGATTTCCTCCAACTGAAAAAAAAAAAAAAAAAAAGCTATAAATTACATTGATATTATGCTTTCTTGTTACGTTTTAGTATGTACTTTATGCAATTTAACAATAATAACTTATTCAATTCGAATACGTATTATCAATTTCAATTCAATTCTAACAGTGGTTATTATTTTAATCTTTACTTTCACCTAGTTATTGTCGTTGTATATTCGTTATAACATTTCCTTGTACTGTTTTGTATTGTATCAACTCGTTACTAGGACTAAGTACCCTGAACTCGATGTTCAAATTGGACAATATTTCGATATGGTCTCCGGGAACAACATGCCGTAACTATCTATGGACGATCGATTCGGATCGATATCGCCCAGTCACTGCTAATTCCTCAATCTAGTCCACAATGCTTCTTTTATGTAACTTGGTAACTTCAGAAACTTTAGGTTGAAGAGTTTTCGTCCGACCCTTCTTGATCGCGATTTTACCCTTCACCTTATCTAGGGTTCAGCTCTCGGCTGTTATCATTAAAATTAAAGTTTTGATGTTATATTTGCACAGAACTATAAATGTGCAAAATACAATCGTTTTTATTCGTGTCTGATCATCGTGAACATCATCATCAATACGCTATTTGTAAATAACAAACGAATAGATGAGGCTGTCCAGGTTATACTTGATTAAAACCGAATCTTGTAACACAAATAGCCCTTAAACTTATATCCGGTAAGTCTAGGATATTTTGTGACTTCTTCTTCTATTCGATACTTAATGTAAAATTTGATAATCTTTTCTTGTTTCGCTGATATCTAATTGTATCTATCGATGGTTGCGGAGTTGTGATGCCTTATTCTAATTGTAGTATAAATTAATCGAAGACATAGAAAATCTATTTCTCGTAGGGGAATTCGACTTATAAATAAAAGTATTGTACCTAACTAGAACTTATTATTAAAACAAATTACAAGTCGTAAATAGAGTCAGCCAAATAATAATATGATAAATAGGTACTTAATACGAAAAAGAGTAATCAAACATTACGAAATAACAAATCTAACGTATAGGAAAGAAGGTAAAAGTAAGTAGTAAAGCTACGGTAATAATTTATCAAACAAGAACATTGAAAAGGAGGAGTAACCAATAAATCATATAATATTGATTCAGCTTTATACAGGGACCATTAATATTTCAAAAACTATATTATATTTGTACTTGGATGTGCATTTAAATATTGCAGTTGATAAAATACCAAATTATGATCATTTTTAAGTCACTTATTAATAACACACACACAATAACACAAATTAATAATTATCTACATTCTTACTATAGTCTAGTTCTTACTTCTATTAACTATTTAAAATCACACAGTAAATGATACGGTGATAATTACCTTGATATTGGGCGCAGCTCCCATCGCGAAGTAAACGACGTGAATAAATAATAAATGAAACACAGATTCAATAATATTCATACTGACAGCTAATAATAATTTACAATATATCTAAACAACTCAAAAATACTAAATTTTAAAACACTAGATCACACAAAACTATGCATTTATCAGTCGAGTAAATAATGAATTTTATGAAAGGTATCATATTTGCATAGTTCGTTTTATAGAAGTTGCTTTGTTAAAATCGAACGAGAAACGAAGACGTTTAGGAAGGTCGTAGATACGTTCGTCGGGACAGGGAGCGGAGAACAGAATAAAATACAATAAGGATAATATCCCGCGCCGCGCTCGCCTGCCCACGACTCACGAGTCGCCACTCGAGACTCGAGACTCGATCGTAGAGCGGTAGAGCGCCGAGCAAAAAGCGCAGTGCACAAGACACAAGCGATCCACACTCCTCGTCCCGCCCACGTCTTGAAGTCACACCAGGCGCACCAGGATTACCATACACTGCTGGGTTCTTAGTCGTTTTGATAATTACTACCAGTTTATAACATTGACTGTGTATTTAATGCCTCTCAGATAAATTATTAATTTGATAAAATAATTGATTACATTACATATTATATTTGTTATCTTTAGGAATTCCTCAAAATGCATTTCACATAATATTACCTGGTGTTAGCTGGGTAATATCCAGCAAAACCTAGACTTCTTTCGTAGATAGGTACATCTTATTCTTTATCTTCAATTGAAAATGAAAAGTGAAGACCTCGTTGTGGCCGCAATAATTCAGTAATTAATCAGTGATAGTGACATCTTACCATCGGTGAGACCGGTGGCCAATTTTGTTGAACAATAGGAGAACATTTCTTCCCATAAGCAGAACATTGTCGAACAGCCAAAGAATGCTTTAGTTTTTTATGTTTAATTTACCAGACGCCTAGAAAAACCTCGCAAGAGACATGGTACCTACAGTTCAAGCACTCTTATAAGTTTATTAAATAAACCCATATGTTTAGTCTAGTCTTGTCAGCTGGTTCATATCCGTTGACTACGCAGAATCCATATCATTCATCCAGATTAGTCTACAGACCGGTTTTTGTACTATCGCACCATTTAAATCTGTGTACCTAGACAACGGTATCCTTAGACATCGCAAGACCAATCGTAATGTGAAACAAGTTAAAAGCTCTTCAAAGTGCTGTAAGCATATCCATTTTTTTTCCAAAATTAAAGTCCATTTATTAATTTGTTTTCTTCAGCAATAAACTAGATGTAATGAAAAGTATAAACTGTCTTTTACGACCTTCACTTTTAATACCTTATTCGGACATGGTAATTGCAGCTGGTGTAGATTTGTTCCTATATATTTGAAGTACACTTGTACAACGTATTACGTTCCAAATTTCTGATTGATAGGTATATAAATACCTATTGGATAAAAGTATATTTATGTACCTACTAGGTGACCCGCGCAACTTCGTCTGCGTTACAAAGGGGTTCAAAAATTTCTATATGTTATTGCCTATGTGTTATTCTGATGTATATGCTATATTGTGGTAAAGTTTCATTCAAATCCATTCAGTAGTTTTTACGTGAAAGAGTAACAAACATACATCCAAACATACAAACTTTCGCCTTTATAATATTATTATGATTATGATATACTAGCTGACCCGCGCAACTTCGTCTGCGTTACAAAGGGGTTCAAACAGTATTCGCAATGCCGTCGCGTTATTATTTGCGAGGCATATTCATTGCGTTTTATACTTGTGATAACTTCTAAACGAAAAGTCCGATTGGAATAAAACAAAAAGTAATTTACTTCTACTTTAATACTCTTGATAATATAATACTTAATTTTGATAAGGGTTAATATAACGATACTCATGTTACGTTAAATTAATTTTTCGGACAATTTTTTTATTTTTATAAACATAAAAGCGGTTATTGTGACTAAACTATGATAGTTAGATATATGCTGTCGCGGACTTTTTTGTAGGTCTTACTAACACCTAAAAACCCGTAGTACATCATTTTGTTCTGTTGTCAATAGTTTTTGCAGCGTACGCATAAATAGGTTTTGATATTTTACCTCGTCTTACAAATTCGATATTTTCATACGGATCCCTAATTTTTTTGAAAATATAATATAGCCTATAACCTTCCTCGATAAATGGACATTCCAACAGTGAAAGAATTTTTGAAATCGGACCAGTAGTTTCTGAGATTAGCGCGTTCAAACAAACAAACAAATAAACAAACAAACAAACAAACAAACTCTGCAGCTTTATAATATTAGTATAGATGTATCAAAAAGGAATTTATTTTTATACATATATCATTAAATTAATACGATCATCTATACGTAAAATAGGACATTGTTAGTGTAAAACCTGAATAATTTCACAACAACTATACTGTTTTCATCGAACGGTATCCGCCGGCGGTGTTTATGATGAGTTCCGTAGACCACTTCTCACGTCGAATGATAACGCTCTTGTTAATTAGCCTGCTTCAGAAATTATCATAACTATTGTGAGAAAGCTCTTTGTAAGCTCTCGAATGAGGTCGACTCAACGGTGCAACGATTGGTAAAGTTCCGAACAATACTTAAAGGTTTCTATTGTTGTTGCACTTTATTTAACAATATGGAGTTTGCCCTCCTTTTCATCAGCGCTAAAGCGGATAAAGCCTATTGAAAACCAAACCAGTAGTTCGGTGATTCGGTTTAAGAGTCCAATGAGATCCAAAACAGTCTTAAAGTAGGTGACAATTAACTGGTTCGCTCTTAAAACAATAAGGACCTAACTGTTTTAAAAGAATTAATTGGTTCGTTTGCCTACATACATGACTAATAATATTGTTGTTATTCAAGGGTTACGGTAGCCGCTCAACATTATAAACTTATTCAGACACTCGCGGTTTTCTACAATACTTTCATGCATTTTAAACGGGTTCTTACCACGATATTTAATTAATTGAGTTGTCTCGATATTTCAACGTTGTTGCAAACGTCATGGTCACGAGAAGACTGAATACTGCGGGTCGATTTAAGAGCAAACAAATCTGTCTACCCTCTTTCTCGTTCGCTTTTGGGAAGTACCACTGGAACTCGAACTCACATCACGACACACCACACTCACTGTATCTACAAGACTCTCTGAGCATGAACCCTTGAACAAGTGACTGTTGTGTTTAGCACCGGAATCCATACTCGATAATCTGAAGCCGTTAAAAGTGCTATGTCTTGAAATCTCGATAGCTCAACATTACTTAGGACGTTTGCTATTTTACCTACCAATGCAATAAAAAAGTCTGATCCTAAGGAAAATAGACAGTTAAAGGAATCTCATATCTTCCAAATTATATTATGAGTTTGTGGGATTCCTAAAAGGCCATGATGGACTACGTATGCTCTTAGTAGAAAATATAAGAATATGAAGTTCATATAGTGAGTGTACTTAGTAATAATCTATTAGATAGGTATTTTCGGTTGGTGCTCGTTGCGTTTTTTTTTTCAGTTCGAGGTATGTGGGAGTTGAACCGCACTCACACTCAGCGTCCGAACCCCGGCTGAGGCCAGAACCCAGCACGGGGTTATGAGGGACGGCGCGACGCGTTACGCGCTCGGCACTCTTTCCCGTCGCGCCGTCCCCAGTGCTCGCTGCGTAGTAAACTTTGTCTATGGGAGTTAAAATCTAAGTTCCAGTTACTGTTGTCGTTTAAATATTGGTTGATGATTTTCTGATATTATTGTGTTGATTTTAGGTACTTTGAAGAATATGTTTAAATTCCTGTAATAAAATTTAAATTGAAAATGAAACAAACATGATTGGATAGATAAACTTTAATAACGTGATCAATAGCAAAACGAAAAGATATTAGATTGTGTAGTGCATTTAGTAATTGTTTATTTTAATGAAATAAATCTCATAGGTATTTAAGAATTTCAAAAATATCATTTTTTTAAACAAATCAAGTTACGCGAGAACTTACTCATTTTCATCTCATTATTATCTAATATATAAAATTCTCCTGTCACGATGTTCGAACTTGAACTCCTCCGAAACGGCTTGTCCGATTTTGTTGAAATTTTTTGTGCTTATCCGGTATCTATGAGAATCGGCCAACATCTATTTTTCATCCCCCTAAATGTTAGGGGTAGTCCACCCCTAATTTTTTTTATTTTTTCGACGCAGACGAAGTTGCGTGGGGCAGCTAGTTTAAAATAAAAATATTTAAACACGGATTGTCAAAAAGAACAAACTTTTCTCAATCAACTTAACTGTACTTACATTATACTTGGAACTACTTATAGATATACTTGTTACCAGTGCGGCATTTTCGCTCAGCGAAAAAGCACTTTAAATAAAGAAATAAAAGAAAAATATTTAAATTTACAAAACGATTGTGATAATAAAACGTTGTTAAGCGCCATCTATTAGTCGGAGTACGAAATTGTTTTCAATGTTGAATGTAATTTCTACGTATAGCGACTAGAAAAGATACTGCGTCACATTCATTCACATAGTTGTAATACTTGTTTCACAGATGGCGCTGCACGAATAAAATAGTTTAATTTTATCCGACTTTAAAAATGAAGATATTATATGTTTTTATAATCATAAAAAAATAGTTGTGCAGCAATATAATAGGTGGGTATTTCTCGTCGCCAAAATTATAATCTTCGTTTTAAGTTGCTATTGTTCGAAGCATCACAAAATAAGAGATCGTTTTTTTCAAAATCTGTAAAAGTATTAATATTATTAAAAAACTATCTTTTCATGAGTGAATGTGTGTGTAATGTTTTACTGTTTTTTATTACATTTTTCCTATTTTGCCGTTTGCTATTTTGCCTGTTTTACGCACGGTTTGCCAATGTCAGGTATTTAAAATTTTTAATTTAAAATATATTTTAATAATTCACTGTAGATTTATTTGAAATTATTATAGTTTTGTGCTCTTATCTATAAGCCAGTCCCACACGTGTAAGTACGCGACCTTTTGGCTTGAATGTTGACGGAAGTCTGCGTTCTTATACAAAAGAGATGACTTTATACCTAAGCATACCCATAATACCTACTAATATTATAAATGCGAAAGTAACTCTGTCTATCTGTTACGCTTTCTCGCTCAAATCCGATTTTGATGAGATTTGGCACAGACAATCTTAAGACCCTAATAAAGGACATTTGCTACCATATGAAGAAAAGACGGGTTATAGAGTTCACGCAGACGACGTCGCGGGCAGCAGCTAGTATATTATATTGTCATAAAATCATTAACTTGCACATGTATCACTCCTTTAGATTATTTAAATTTGAAAGCATGAATGTGGAAGTCTACTTACACTAGCCATTGTCTGCACTCCGACGTCCAACATACTCATAGCTTTGAATTTAACAGGACTTTGAGTGCGCCTCAGGAGACCGTATACAATTCTCCTATTTTTGACATCCATACATTCCCATGGTACGTTATAGACAACGTTCGGGATACCGTCGGACTGAAAATATTGTCAAGTTGAGTTTTATTGAAAACTATACTTGAAAATCTATCTAGAAATCAAAACTTGATCACAATACATACGACTAAGACAGAAATGGACAGAAGTTACAAATAGTCGTTAAATCTTCTGCTTACAAATTACACGTTCCAGAATCAAATTAATGGTATTCTAAATCTGAATTTAAACAAACGAATCTACTGAATGGAGCTAAGTAAGTCTAAAACACGTACCATGGTTCCAAGGAGTTCGAAAATGATAGATATTTGAACCAATTGTTGTATCATGATCAAAGTCAATGGTCCGTAACGCAACATGGCTCTTGTTGACTGAAAAGATATTAAAAACTCTACAAACTGCTGAAAACCCAATTTTGGAATCAGCTTGAAATTGTAAGCTTGATGCTCTTATGAAAATAAATCGTTATTTTAGTAGTAATAGTAAGTAATTTTATTTAAAAACAGTACGAAAAACCATTTTTTTAGGTTTTTTTGGTTGTTGTTCTTTCATTTATTTTACCTAGTTCTTTGTATGTCTTTTTTTTTTCAGTTGGAGGAAATCACCGGATCCCCGCCCGCCCCGCGGCCGGGTATGTGGGAGTTGAACCGCACTAAAACCTCCAACCGCTCACACTCAGCGTCCGAACCCCGGCTGAGGCCAGAACCCAGCACGGGGTTTGAAGGGACGGCGCGACGCGTTACGCGCTCGGTACTCTTTCCCGTCGCTCCGTCCCCGGACGCCGAACCGGTAGCCGCCGGCGAATACGACCACCGGCTCTCTCGGTCGGCGGGCTTTCCGAAGCCCGTCAAGATGGGACCGCGTGTCATCCTCCCGCGGAATACCCCGCTGGGTCAAAACCAGCGTGGGTCGGGGAGCGCGGTCTACCATCCCCCGGATGCTCTAACGCTAAGGGCGTGCTGAGCGAGACACGGCACCTTCTTGGGTCCCCGCTCGCACTCACATGCGTTGGGGACCCGAAACTCTTAGGGGGCCAGAATCCGGGCGAGATCCCGGTCCCGACCCCCTGCTCGACGGCGGCGGATTGGTAAGTTGAGAGCGGCATATAGCCTCTCTCTCTCAGCCCCCGCCACCTGCTTCTGCGATCTAGTCTGTGTTTGTCTGTCTCTTTGTGAATGAATATTTATTTGAAAAAATAAAAATATAACGTAATTTTTAAACATAACATTTAACTGTTTAAATAAACAATTAATCCTTTAGTAATGCATCAGTGGGATAGCTTACCATATCTGAGCATTCCAGGAAAAGCAAGCAAAGACTGACTAGATGGAAACCGTAATACACCAGCAATATCCCTCCAAAAGTTTCAGACATGTCGTTGGCGAAGCTGAAATTTACATTGTGTATTTAATAAAATGAACGACAGAATTTATATAATATCAAGAAGACAATTTGCCCGATAACCTACAATGTTAAAAGAGTGACATTTATCGAACATTGTTGAAGAGAGATCACCTCCTAAAGGATTTGTTGTGTTTTTATTTTCAGAAAGGAGTACGTAAGTACTCTCTCTTTATTTCTTAAAAGCTTTTATTTTATGTGTAATAAACGACATAAATCTTGCATAAACACGCGTGTAGTTGAAGTACAAATAAGATACTTAAAAATTCTCGACTCAATTATTAATTGTCTCTATCGTCAAAAGTGAAGGTTCAGTTAGAATAATAATACCTACTCGAATAGTATTATTATTTTGTGGTTCAGATCAATATAAACCCAACTTTAATTTAGTAAACAAAAACATTAAGTTAATTACATTTAAAAATAAGTTTATTTTAAAACACAACGCAACACAATAATTACTTACTCCGAACTTGTTCGATAATGTCCTATACATTCACGGAGTTTTTGGAAAATCATTTTGTTTTCCTCTTCGGAGTACACATCCACTGTAGTTGACCCTTTCTGTGTCATCACGGTGTAACTCGAGCTAGGACGAGGAAAGTTTTCGAGATTGTTCACGAGAATCTTAAAGTGACCCCACACATGCATCACCATCAGGCACATGAGCAAATCAAACATCACCAGCCCTATAGAACAAGTGAAGGACAGATAACCGTTGAAGAGAGACATCGCAATATACCCAATGAAGTCTGTGGAGTAGTTGAATGGGAAGGAGAAATACACAGAGATATAGAATGTGACGTTGCCTGAATATCGATCGGCAAATGCTCCTGATACGTAGTTGTTGTATAGAGGTATTACGTTGAATAATCCTAGACCCATAACCATGGTAGTCAACACGTAAATTGTGTAGTAGTGTGACATCCGATTTACGAAGGTACATAACTGAAACAATGAGAAATTACTTCATTGATATTTTAACACCTTAGAATTAGATGATTTAAACGAATTTTTAGTTAGTGTATAGCATTGAAACCGCCATTGATCAAAGATACGAATGTTAAGTGTGATATATTATTTACCTTATATGCATTTTCTGAGTTCGTTTGATAATTGAACAGATGCATATCAGTTATAAATCGACCTGTCAATCTTTGATATTTTTCGGATAGCATAACCAAGATGCATCTCGACTGAAAATAATATGTGGATTAATTTACATTTCAAAAATGAATTCAATGTATAGATCACTACAGCTACAAAAAAAATGCATTATCTTTGTTTTTGGCTAGGTACTTATAACAGTACTTATTTACTTTTAGTTAAGAAAACGTAGGTCTTAAAATTTATTATCTTTTTTTACCTTTTTTCTCTATTCTTAGAATATAATAGAATGTACTTTATTGTACCAAAAAACACCAATTGATTTAAAAACTGATACAGCTTATAGTAGTTGTACAATATAGGCGGCCTTATCGCTATAGCAATTTCTTCCAGGCAACCTTAGGGTATGGAAACTGAATGGAAAAGTTATATGTAGGCGTTTCAATACTTACAAAATAATAATAATAAATATATATTTAAATATACTTATATTATATACACTTATATATATATACTTATAAATATTTATACTTGTATATATATACTTATAGATATTTATATTACTTATAAGTATTTAGGGTACAAAGTGATAAAATAATGAAAAAATACAGAAAGAAAAACTAATAAGTAAGAACTCTAGACAGTAAATGTATTAATTCACCTTCCCTTCCCCTTCATCATATTTTTGATTGGGTTTACCACTCAAACATCTTAAAGTACAGATCTCTAAGTGACCTATACCTACTAATACCAATTAATACATCACACAAATATACTTACATTAGTAACCACATTCATCATCACTGTAATACACGTGCTAGCCAATATGAAAAAGGGCGTATCGCCAAAATGTAGGTATATGTAGAGAATACCACAGATCAAACAAACATTGGATTGGATCGGGAGTATCACTCGATGTACCATGTATACCGGATGACGTTCCTCCTTCAGATATTTCTCAGGCCACGCGCATATTATCAACAAGTTCATACGCAGTATCTTCATGTACCGGAAATCTTGGGGTTTTTTGATATCCCTGGGAACGAAGTTTAAGAAATGTAATATGTGTAGGTGTTGAGTAACTTTTTTTCCATGGTCTGGCATAATAGTCGCTCAAGCGCGTAGGTTGGAGTATTCTTGTTTGCAGTCGCCACCAGCTCCGGCCGGATCCTCTCGAATCTTCGACCATTCTGGGCAATTTTCTAGAACAAAGGCCACCGCAACGAAGAAATGAATGAAATGAATTGTTGAAATGAAGATAGGATAGAAATTAGACAGCTGAATGTATTTGCATTGCAGAGGCTCATGAGCTATTATAACCACTCAACTGGGATCGGCAACCAAATTGGTTTGTTTACTTTTGCCAAGTCTGTGGCAGGAGCCAAAATTGAGCACAGTTCAAAAACTGTTTTATTTACATTTTTTATTTGTCTCGTATTTTACGAAGATGATATATTTTCGCTGAAAATGCAATACAGCGTCGTTTAGTAATAAAAAATTACAAAAATATAAGGTTTAATTAAAAATCTAAATTAAAAATTATTGGAAAATATAGTTTTTGAACAGGGACTCAAACACGGTATTGATTCCGAACGAAGTCCCCAGTTTCGCCATCTAGCGAATAGTGACGTTCCCAGTTGAGTAGGTAGTAGGGATGGCGATCTAAGATCCATTAATCGAAAAATCGATTTTTCGACCCAAAAAAATCGATCTTTTGAATCGATACGTAGCACTGAATCGATTCATTGGATCGATACATAACCCTTAAAAATCGACATTCGATTTTTTTTCTATTTTTGTATTATCCATAAGATTAGTTGTAACAAGAGTACCGCCGGTTAATTACTCAAAAACTCTGAGATGGCTGTGTTTAGTCTCCTACGCCTCACTACCTCAAGTACCTCATTTTTTTTCGATAAAAAAAAGTTACGGACTTTTTGCTGCGATCCTTGCTGTGAACTACTATGAAGTGTGATTGCGATTTGCGTCATTTAATTACTCAAATCATGCGAATAATTAGTTAATTTTAATTTGTTTTGTTATATAATCTAAGCAATGCTTAATATTTAAACTTTTAAAAAACAACAGTCTGTCAAGTCTTCTGGGATCCAAGCAATTCCGTTCATCACTTGCGATGATTCCTTAACTTTTTTTACCTCGACTTTTTAACATTTATATATACCTAAAACTTGTGAATATTGAAAATAAATTGTTTTTTTTTTCTCGTCTTGTTTTTAATAAAATTGGTTAATACTTAGTGTAATAGAAAATATGAAAAAAAAAATCGATTAATCGAAAATCGATCATTTAGACCTCGATTTTTTTGTGGATCGATTCATCAGGTCACGATTCGAATCGATTTAAAAATCGATCATTTCGGAAAGAATCGCCATCCCTATATTATAGCAATTTGTCATCAAGGCTTATCTGTCATGTATCTAAATAAAAAGAAGTTTTAGTTAAAATACTGTTTTGAATTAGTTATGTGCATATGAATTTACGTGCTTGTAGATCTTTGGAGCATTCTGTCGCTTTATTAACAACTGATACTTACGGTGAACAACTATCTTCTTTGAAGTTCACCATTTTTCATAGCGTTCTAAAGACCGACGTAATAAACGGATTACTATATTATGTTTTTTTCTTTTTTTTTAATGGCTTTATTGCCACCGCTTTTGTGGGCGGCCCAGCCAATGTCAGGTTTAGCGAAGGCAACGTTTTGTAGAAATTATTTGTCGCGGAGTGACCAAAACGTTGCAAATAACACTACTTATAACTCTAATTAATAAAGAAAATAATAAAAATAATAATATAATACAAATTAAGCGTTACGATTTAAAAATTCCAAATTAATGTTGTTATTAAAATTATTATATTATAGGTGGATATTATTGATACTAATAAATTTTGCTAATTTATAAGTGACTTCTTTATTGGGAAGTGTGAGCAAGTAGGCCATGTTTAATGGAAAAGGGGTTTCAGAGTTATTTAGTAGGGTGTAGAGGGACGGACTTTTCGAGTTAGCGGGGCAGTTAAAAAATATGTGGTCAATAGTTCCCTCCTCTAAACCGCACTCACAGATCGGGGACTGTCTGATTTTAAATTTAAAGAGTTACACTGGGGAACATACGTGGCCCAACCTTAATCGTATAAGAGTACTAGTGGTATGTATCAAAATTTCGAAAGTTGTAAAACCAAGGACCTCTAGGGACCGATGGCTGTATGTAAGAATATTTGTATTTGTATGACTCCCAACTCTTATTCCAATCATTGAACATAATTTTTTTACTTAATGCAAGTAGGTCGTTGATGACATTAAAGTAAAAGTGCTTATCTCTCGTATTAATGGCGTTTTTTGCGCAACTGTCTGCCCTTTCGTTGCCTGAAATTCCTGCATGAGCAAGGATCCAAACTAACTCAACTTTAATGTGTTTTTCTTCGAAAGTATATAGCAAGTCTTTGATCATGCTTATTATGGGATGGCGTGAACAATGTTTAATGGAATTGTCTGAAATCGAATTTAAAGCGCTCCGGGAATCACTAAATATTACAGATTTATTAATTGAAAATTGTGCAATATATATTAGGGCACTTAATATAGCGATGCATTCATCTGTAAACACCGAAGTTTCTGGAGGAAGTTGATGTAGGATAGGATGATTTGCGTCTGCATGCCAGACCGCAACCCCAGTGAGCCCGTCGGGATCAATTTTTGAGGCGTCAGTATATAAATAGTTCCAATTTGGCCATTTCTCCTGGGACTTTTGTGAAAACACGGAGTTAATGTTTTTAGTGTTTTAAAAATACCTAGGTTAAGTACTATGGTGGGGTTATGGACTACAGCTTTGAACGGTATTTGGTAAAGAGGCAGAGTATTAAAAGATAAAATAGGTGTATGTAAATTTTGTAAAATAGTAAAACTTTTTATAAAATTTGGGCAAGCTTTTCTCTGCCAATAACGGAAAGAGATTGTAGAGTTATGTAAAGCTGAAACTTTCTGCAAACAAAAATTGGGAGAAATTTGCGCAGATATATTATGTTTTGCTTCCGTTTCCGGCTGTCAAATTGTAAATACGTACGTTTGTCTAGTCCGCGAACATAATCAAAATCAGTGTGTAAAGGATTTTAACAAGTGCGATACATTGTGAAAACTGTGTAATAAGTACAAAGGATTGATTTGTGCAATACAAATAGTGTGGGTTGTTGACTGTGAAGTGGAAATCATCTCATAAAAGTTTAAATCCATCGTGGAAACCGGCTGTAGGAAATCAAAGGCTGCCAGTGCATTGAAGAACATAAAAACAATCATTTATTGAAAATAAAACTTAAAAGGAAGAAAAGTATGACGCAATCACATCTAATTTTTACACACACAAATTCGATATTTAAAAAAGCGCGCCAACAAAGGAGTCCTTCTTAATTTTAAAAGGAGTATTATAACAAAGAGGATTTAATAAAAAAAATATTAAAACTATTTACAGAGGGCGCCATCGCCGTCTGTTCTTTACATTTTAAATGTATAAAATAAATAATACTGATTCAGTCGCCTACACCGGCCATTGCTACTGTGTACCAACATAACAGTATACGACAGTGACAACTGACAATAGACATTATATAAGACAGTGACAGTTGTGACACTGTCTGTGCAATAGTGTTGCAATACTACAAAGCTATATCCTACTACACCTTAGTAAAATAAAAAAGGTTGTCAACCTTAATAAAAATAAAATATAATAATAGATAATAATTGAATAGAAAATATAAGATGGAAGGTCAATTCCAAATACTTTTCGAAAAAATGAAAATAGAGATGCAAACTCAAAATGCAGAATTGAAGGATTCTGTAACAAATAGTATTATGGAAAAAATTTATGATAAATTATTCCCTATTATAGAAGAAAATAAGATCCTGAAAAATAAAGTAGAAAAACTGGAAAAAGAAATGGATTACCTTAAGAGGATTCAGAAAACCAACAACATCATAGTATACGAATTAGAAGAAAACGAAAAATCCTCTTTTGAACTAATACAAAAGCTCAAAGTAACCTTCAATCTAGATTTAAATATTAAAGTGGAAGAACATGGTATCAACAAAATCTATCGCTTAGGAAATAGAAAGGGAGATAGCAATAAACCGAGGCCGGTACTGTACTCGTTTACAAACAACTGGAAAAAGACTGAAATTATCAAAAGCAAAAAAAAACCTAAAAACAATATACATTTCGGATTTCGGTTGTTGGGTTGATGAACAGCAATTAGAGCCAGCCATGGGGGTCTTCGTGTCCCCCGTCAGGGGGACACGGACGGGCCTTGGGGCAACCCCGCTGCCCGGGCTCATTCTCTCCGCCACTCTGGGCGGAGGTGAAGGTAGTGGAGTGGTGTTGAGGAATTCCCCTTTCTGGGGTGTTCCCATGGTCTGGTCTAAACTGTGCTACGGTTAGGCTATTCTTGGCTACCACCAGCCCCGGCCAGAATCCTCCCATTCTGGGTGATCTTCGATGTCGGAAGGCCACAGTAGCGAAGAAGTGAAGACAACATAATGATTGACGATTTAAAGTTAATCGGGCCCTACTATTTTTCTCCCTTTTGTAGGGGATGGGATATCCCTTTATTTTGTATTTACAATAAGAAAGAAACTTATAAACTAACACAAAAATGAAACAAAATCTATACAGAGAAAAAAAAAAAAAAATGAATTGAATTTAAAACCAAAAAAAAAAAAAAAAAAAAAAATCAAACAAAATTTAAATAAAAAGAACTATTAAGTAATAACAAAATTAACAAACAAAACAAGATTAACAAACAAAACAAATTAGCAAAACAAATTCAACAAAGTAAGTAAAATGAAAAGTATAAAAATTAAAATTAAAAATTAAAAATTAGAAATTTAAAAGAAAAATTTAAAAAAAAAAAAAAAAAAAAAAAAAATTGCAAAAGTTGTATAAAGGGTTTGAGGCCCCGCCCAGCCCCCGCGGGCCCCTCCCTCCCACGACAACACCACGAAACGTGGGAAGAGAAGGGCCCGCGACTATGCCGGCCGTTCCCAGAAGGGAAACAGGACCGCAAGTCTACTTGCAGTTACTGGTGGGCCTCCGATTGGAGGTCCCAACCCCTAAAGGGGGTTTAGTTCCCATAAGGGGAGAAAAAGGGGTTGATTTTAAATTTGACAGCCCACCGTTAGGCGGGATGACTGATATCTCCAAGGAGAATTTCTGCTCCCAGACGGGGAGTGGGACCCGGAGACGCGGGGCGGAGTCCCGGACGAGTCCGAGGCTCCGTTCTGCGACCCCAGACCTCAATAAGAGGTCCCCAGACTTAGTCTGGGCGACCCAAACCCCTGAGGGGGGTGTAAGAGCCCCATAAGGGGGCTTACAAAACAAAAACAAACCCCCACTGAAACGTGGGGGGTCCCCAGAAGGGGGAAACAGCTCCCGTAAGGGGAGCGGGGTCGCACCTCCCATCAGGAGGGTGATGGTAGCCCCCGTGGGCTCCATCTTAGGGCAGATGACAGTCGGGACGGACGACACAATGTCTCAGTCACGTAGAGGGGATCGCCTATATCCTACAACGTTGTTACGCCGTAGGGTAGTTAACTCCGAGGAATCTCGGGGGACCCAGCAGCTCCCTTGGCAACGCCGCACCTTCAGGCGGCCTGGCGTGCAAGGGAGCTATATTGCGGAGATGCTCGTGGGGTCCTCGGTCGGCCCGCTCGTACATGTTACGGGCGAGCCGGACGATGAACTCCTCGAGCGACTCCACCTCAAGGTCCCGGGCTATTACGTCGTTGCGCACGTAACGGCCTGCTCCGACGATGACTCGGAGGGAGAGATTCTGCTGGGCCTGCAACCTTTTCCGCTGGGACGGCGGTGCGAGGTGATACCAAGCCTCAGCAGCGTACGTAATACGTGGACGGATATAAGTCTTGTAGATAGTGAGCTTAGTTCTGATCGGCAACGCGGACGCGAGAATCGGTCGCAAGACAAACCGTGCCGCGCGAGCCAGGCCAATCGCGTGATCGACCTGAGGTTTCGCGCGAAGCGAACGGTCTATCTCGCACCCGAGATACCGAACAGTGGGTCTAAACTCAACATCCACACCACGAAGACTGAGACGGGGGACGACTCTGATGCGGGTCGGACCGCAGAGTAGGGCCTGGGTCTTACCCGCATTGACCGAGACTCTCCACCGGTCCAACCATGGAGGCAGAACATCCAGGAGCCTCTGCATCCTGGAGATGGCAAGTTTAACACTTCTGGAGGATGCAAAATAGGCCGAGTCGTCTGCGAAAAGAGCCAGTTTCACATCCTCCTCCCACCAACGGAGATGCCCCTCCAGGGTGGGAATGTCATTGGTATAGAGGGCGTATAGGATCGGGGACAAGACACTACCCTGTGGTACCCCGGCCGTTATGGGGCGCACAGACGACTTGCACCCCTCGACCGCGACAAAGAAGGATCTCCCCTCCAGCCAAGACCCCAGCAGTCGCCAGTAGGCATGAGGTAGGCCGGTGGATTGCAATTTGCTGACCAACCCCCCGTGCCATACCCGGTCGAAGGCCTTCTCGATGTCGAGAAAGACTGCGACCGTGTACCGGTCGGAGTTACGTTGGTCCGCAAGGTGATGCAATACACGGACTAGCTGTAGAGTCGTCGAGTGGTCTGCTCTGAAACCGAACTGCTCCGGTCTGAGGTGGATATGCGGAGATATCCTCCTCAGGAGCAACCGCTCAAACAACTTGCCGACGTGCGAGAGCAGGGTGATGGGCCTGTAGCTGGAAGCTTGACGCCTATCTTTGCCGGGCTTGGGCAAGACGATGATCTTACCCACTTTCCAGGTCCGTGGGTAGTGACCCGTGCGGAGAATGGAATTGAAGAGTTCTGACAGATTTGCCAGAACGTTGGAAGGGATAGATAGTAGTGCCATGGGAGGGATACCATCGTCCCCGGGAGCCTTACGGCGCTTGAGGGTCTTGATCGTCTGATACACCTCACGAGGTGTGATCAGTTGATCCTCCTCAAGCGCTGGCATCGGGAGACGAGGGTCTAGGGATTCGGTAACCCCCTCTTCCAAGACACGGTGGAAGTGAGCCATCTCCGGGACCGAGGCGTTCGGAGTGAACTGCCTTTCCAGCGAGCCAGCCAGGACTTCGGCGCGAGCCTGCGGCGTAAAGCACCTTAGGCCCTGATCATCCACAAGTGGATAAACAGGGCTAGGTTTGGAGGAGAGGCGACGACAGATCCTGTGAAGTGAGGTCATGGTGCGGTCATCACCAGCCTCCCTCACGTGTTCCTCCCAGGATTCGCCCCGGAAGGCACGGACCTTCGTCTTCACCTCTTCCTCCAACGCATTAAGCTCGCGCTTCACCCTGGGACACCTGGTGGTCGCCCAGAGCTTCCGCAGACGCCGTTTGCGACGTATCAACGCCTCAATCGACGCCGGGAGTTTGCATCTGGGCCCGCTGCTGGGCACCATAGTCGTCGCTTGGTCTATGGCTCCCCTGATGAAATCAGTGAGGCGGACGGCCGCGTCATCGACGTCATCAGGGGTAGATAGATCCTGGAACGGTGATTGGTCGACTAGCGAAGACTGAAAAGCCTCCCAGTCGACCCTGGGCCTCAAGGGGGGGCCGCGGCACGGGTGATCCCCAAACCCGCCGTGACCAAGATCGGCAGGTGAGCGGTACCCAAGTCGTACAGTACCTCGATGTTAATCGGGCACCGTAACCCCTTGTGAACGCACACATCCAGAACATCCGGACGATGACTCGCCGTGTACGGGATGTGCGTTGGTTCATTGGGGCCGACCACGCAGTAGTCCCCCCTTTCGGCATCATCGATCAACCGCCTCCCCGCCATCGATATAGTCCGAGAGCCCCACGCAGTATGTTTTGCGTTGAGGTCTCCCAGAATCAATGTCGGTTGACGGTCATAGTCCAAGACCCGTCTAATGTCTGCCGGCTCGAGGTAGTAGCCCGGGGGACGATACGCGGCATAAATCCGCAGTTCGACCCCCGATACCTGCACTCTCACCCCCACCGTTCTGGTGTCGGTGAAGCTCAGTAGCTCTAACTCATCGTGCACGACATCCCTCCTGACGAGAGCCGCCGTTCCCCTGAACGGCAACCCATCAGGGGTCAGTTCGTCCCTTCGGTACACGATGTAGTTAGGCACCACAAACCTCGTAGTCGGTCTAAGTTTTGTTTCTCCCAGGAGCAAGACATGCGGTCTGTACTCCTGGGCTAAACGGATGAGGTCCAGCCTGTTAGAGAGGACCCCCCCGGGATTCCAATATATGGCCCGCAGCTCCTCCCTATCCATGCTGCGGGACGAATGGGCCGAATCCCGATATTAGTCCCCCGAGGGGGGCTATGAGGGAAGCGATCGCGCGAATAAATTCGCGGATCGCCTCCGACACTCTCTCCCACAGCTCCAACAGCATTGCGGCGGAGAAGGGATGCCCTGGGGCTATCCCTCCGTCGCGCTGTTGAGGCCGTGGGTGGGCTCGAGGCTGGACCGTCGTGCGGAGGGGTGGGGTGGCAGACGACGGAGCCCCCGTCGGAGTCTGCACAGACCCTACCTCCATGGGTTCGTGTTGGAGTGACTGTGGAGGGGCTACAGCCTCCAACACAGGCCTCTCTCCGGCACGTGGTGGCCGAGGAGGCAAAGGGACCGATGTAGCGGCCACGGGCTGCTCCTGAGCAGCTCGCGTACCCACCGCCGCGGGTTGGCTGCTCTTCGACTTCTTTTTTTTTTTCTTCTTCTTCTTTTTCTTCCCCGACGGCGCCGCCACTTGGGTGGCGGGTGCCGAGGAAGTCAAAGGAAGCGTCGCCGAAGTAGCAACGGCCGTCACCCTCTCGCGGGGTCTGGGTCTTGGCGGCCTTTGCTCGCGGGGAGCGTTCGCTTCCGCCATGAGCGAGGTCGCCTGTGGGTCTGCAGGGACCGTAGGAGTCTGAGTCGGGGGTGGGGGGGCGGGTCGGGAAGATTTTCCCTTCCCCTTGCCCTTCCACCTCTTTTGAGCGGTTTCGGGCTGATGCCCGGGGGCGGATGTGCCCGGAATAGTCCGGGGAGTGGGCTGTGGCCGCTGTGGCGGCTGTGCTTGAGGCTGTTGCCTCAGGCGGGGGTCCCTGGAGCGCGGCGGCTCCGGTATCCGTGGTGGGATAACCGCACCGGTGGCCCGTGCCCTCCGCACAAAGACCGGACATCGCCGGTCGTTTGCGGCGTGGCCTTTGCCACAATTGGCACAGGTCGGTGCGGCATCCCGAGGCCTCGGGCAGTCCGCCACGATGTGCTCACCAGCACATCGCACACAGCGGACCGCTCGGTGGCAATTGACGCTGGAGTGCCCGAAGGCCTGGCAGCGATGACACTGCGCAGGTCCCTTCTTAGGCCTCCAAGCCTCAATCACCACCCCCGGCAGGTAGAGGAGCTCCTCTACGCTGTAAAGCCGGGCGAGGTCCTCCCTGGAGAGGTGGTCTAACTCCGCGTAAAATACGCTAGAGGGTCGACCCCTCTTGGCCAGGACCACCCTGGCGTACCGCGCCGGGAATCCGAGCTCCGCTAGAGCGTCGGACACCACTTTCGGGTCTGTGTTGCCCGGGAGTCCACGGATGGCTACCTTGGAGGGTATATCCTCCGGGAGGGACCAGCAGTTCCAAGAGATCGCTGTCTCCCGGGAGGCCTCCGTAAGGTACGCCTGAATCACCCGGAACTCCCGGACAGATTCTGGGTGGAATTTAAAACCACCCGCAGGGGTGGCTCTGCCATTTGGGACAGATCCAAGTCGCTCCCTTAGTATCGCGAAGTGCCGCGGCCAGTCGGGGAGCGACTGCACTTCTATTGGGGGATGACGACGCAAGTCGAGGTCCCCCCTTCCGGTTCTATTTGAACCGGGTAGGGCTGCACTGGCGGCCGGTGCTGTCGCCGTGGTTGCGGCAGCGCGCCGCGCGGTTTGAGGTTGAGGTTGGGGGCGCGGAGCCGGTGGAGCCGCCAATGAAGACGGACGTGGGGATGCCGGCTGTCTCGCCGCATCCGCATACCCCGTAGGGCCCCCACCGAACTCCGCGTAGCGTGTAGAGTCTAAGAAACCCCTACTTACCTGCTGTTGAGCCGCGGCCGAAGTTGACAGCGGCGCCGGCGCCCCGCCGGAGATCGGCGAGAAGGTAGGAGGCGTCGGAGAGGCTGGTGGAGTGCGAAACCTGCGCTCCGCAGGTATTGGCCTGCTCCCGGGGGTCGTGGTCGGTGTGGTCGTGGTCGAGGGGTGAGACGGCACGCAGGGCTGCGCGAGGCCCCGCCCCCTCGATGATGATGTTGATGTAGTTTCGATAGAAGCATCCGAAGCGTACTCGCTATCGGAGCTTCCAAAAATCTCCTTCAGTCCCCTCTCGACCTCGAGGGAGAAAGAAGAAGGGCCTGTGCGAGGACGCTTGTCCTCCGGGACCGGATCCGAACCGGACCTGGCCCTCCTCTGAGGCCTGGCTGGCATAGACGCATCGGTCGGCAAGGAAAACGCAGTTTCCCCCGATCCGATGCCCCCTACCCCCTGGCTTTCAGAGGAGGGCCCTGCCCGAGGTGCGGGAGGATCGACTACCGGGTCCGACGAACCCGGTTGAGCTACGGGAACCACCTCCCGTAACTGGTTTGTAAAGAGGTCGCGTGACACGACGACCCTCTTTGATTTGCGTCCACCGCGAGCAACGCGGGACGGGCCGGGGGTGCTAACAAGGGGGGGTGAGTCCCCCCCGGGCATGTCTGCGGCTCCACTTACCGTTAGGTAGGTCCCATGAGGTTCCTAACTAACACTAAGCCTAATTAAAACTAAGTTAAAACTAGGGGAGGGCTCGAACCTCCTAGTAGTACAAGTGCGGGACTGTGCTAGCCTCACCCCCCCTGCAGGGGGGGAAGAGGGGGTTGACACGGTCAGGCAAATCTCAAATTGGCGCTGGAGTCCCTAATTTTATCATGGAACGATAAAACAGGGACACAGCTACAACAGGGCGAAGACTAACCGCCCGTAAATGCACTTAATATAAGAATAGAAGCGTCTCCACTCACCTGTGTCGCCGGCTCCCTTGCTCCGCTGTCCGGAATCGTCGAAAACGGCGGTCCCGGGTCAGCAGCAGGGACTGGGCACGCTCACGAAGTCGCGACGGAAGGAAAAATTTGAGGGTCGAACCGCACTCAAATTAAGTCTCCTACCCGCACTGTGGCCAGCACCGAAACTCACAGTTGTCGCGACCAGTACCGATGCACCGGCTGCAATTAGAGCAAATAACAACAGCTTTAAGGGCTGAGTTTAGTGACTTTAAAGAAAACACTAAGGAAATGGGAACCCAAGAGAAATACAAATAAAATACAATATGGAGAATATTATCAAAACCCAAACTAAACTCATAACAGACACCAAAACTGATGCAAAAGGAATAATACCAACGGACACCTTAAAGCTCTTAAAAGAATGAAGTCACCTAATAAATGATAGAAGTACTCAAAATAGAAGACAGAAAACAGCCAAAATCAGGAAGGACATCAAAGAAAGTTTGAGGAAGGGTAGAAAACAACGCAGGATGCGAACGATAGAAAGTTACATACAAAAAAACTGGAGGAACTAAAAAAGCACTCAAAGAATTGATCGACATGAAAAACTGGATAGTAAAAATGAAAGACGCCAGAGGAAACTTCAATTATAACAGAATTAACATACTAAAAACAGCTACTTCGCACTATAAAAACCTATACCTAATTAACACTGCGCAATCTAAAATCAATCTAGAGGATACTTCGAACACTCCCAGCATTCTCCAAGCTGAAGTTAGGAAGGTTATCGACACCCAAAAGAGAGAGAAAGCACCCGGGCCTGACGGCATAAGCAATGGAATTTTAAGACATAGCAAAGAGATCCTACTACCTGTGCTCACAGATATGTTCAATGATATAACGAATACCGAAATCATCCCCCAGCAATGGACTGAGTCGCACATCATCCTACTCTATAAGAAAGGTGATAAATACGACATAGGAAATTATCGCCCTATAAGCCTCATGTCCAATATATATAAGATTTTTGCCATGATCATCCTAAAAAGGATTGAAAGAACCCTAGACGAAAACCAACCTATCGAGCAAGCCGGTTTCCGCAGAGACTTTTCAGTGATCGACCACATTCACGTGGTGCGTCAAATTCTGGAGAAATTTAATGAATACCAACTCGCATACTACATTGCATTTATCGACTATAGTAAAGCATTCGACTCCCTACAACACGACAAAATATGGGAGGCGTTACTAGAACAAGGAATAGAACACAAGTACATCCGATTAATAAGAATCATATACAGCTGTAGTAGAGCAAGAATCCAACTAGAAAAGAAAAGTACTCCTTTCAAAGTAGAAAAAGGCGTAAGGCAGGGAGACCCTCTATCTCCAAAATTATTCTCCGCAGTACTGGAATCAATCTTTCGAAGACTCAATTGGGAACATCTCGGAATTAATATAGATGGTCAACTGCTATCGCACTTAAGATTTGCTGACGACATAGTGTTGTTGGCAAAAACAGCAGAAGACCTAACCAGAATGATAAAAGAACTTGCAAAAGAAAGTGAGAGAGTAGGGTTGGCAATGAATCCAGAAAAGACTAAGGTGATGACAAACGCGGACACACAATATAGACCTAGGAAACACTGAAATTAACTATACAGATGAGTACGTATATCTAGGACAACTCATATCTCAAAAAGACCCCATGCAGAAGGAAGTGGTCAGAAGAATTACAAATGGCTGGAAAACATACTGGAGTTTAAGGGAGGCTATGAAAAATAAGGAGCTCCATATAAACCTAAAAAGCAAACTTTTTAACACCTGCATACTATCAGTCCTTACGTACGGATGTCAGTCATGGTCCCTAAATCAGGCTGCCGCAAGCAAACTAGCAACATGCCAGTATGCAATGGAAAGGGGCATGCTGAACACCAAGAAGCCCGACAGAATTAAAAAAATCATCATCAGAAACAAAACAAAAACTACTGATGTAATGAGCAAAATAAAAAGACTTAAATGGCGATGGGCTGGTCATTTGTCTTGTCCTCTTGCCAGGCAAGAGGACAAGACAAATGGAGCAAAAGGGTGACGTGGTGGTACCCAAAGGAAGGCAAAAGGAAGAGAGGCCGGCCACAGAAAAGGTCGACGATATTAGACAAGTTGCAGGTTTTTTTTTTTTTTTAGTTGGAGGAAATCACCAGAGCGGGCGGGGTATGTGGGAGTTGAACCGCACTAAAACCTCCAACCGCTCACATTCAGCGGCCGAACCACGGCTGAGGCCAGAACCCAGCACGGGGTTATGAGGGATGACGCAACGCGTTACGCCATCGGCACCCTTTCCCGTCGCGTCGCCCCCAAGTTGCAGGTGCTACATGGAACAGAGTGGCCCATGAAAGAAAGGAGTGGAAAAAGTTGGAGGAGGCCTTTGCCGACTGGCAAACAGATCTTGGCAAAATAACCAAGGACCAAATACCTATTAGTTTAATTTTATTAAAATATATTAAGTCTTTAAAGTTAGATGCTAAATAAGTTTATATAGTTAATGTTAGCTAAACAAGTCTATATGTTAGTAAAATAAGTTAAATAAGTTTATATAGTTCTACATAAGTTTAAAAACCATTAATAATAAAAGGCTACATTATTATTATTTACGTATAAATCAACTATGTGCTCCCAAGCTTGAGGTGGAGAAACAATGAAAATAATCTAGATCAAAAAAAGAAAAAAAAATACAAAAAAAAATAAGTTAGTTTAGTGACAGAAATTTTCTTACAATTCTGCATGTGTTTAGTATGGTTGCCTTTTGTAGAAGAGTGTATGTTAATTTATGAATGTTTAGTAATGAAAGACTGGTATGTATGCAATGTTTGTGGTATAACACCAGTGGATGAAAGAACTATGGGTATGGTTTTAACGGTTTGCACTTTCCATTGATTTTTTATTTCTATTGATAATTGTGTGTATTTGGTTATTTTTTCTGTATGTGTAGATGTGAGATTGTGTGTGTTGGGTATGGCTATATCTATGAGGTATATAATATTTCGGTCTTTATCGTGAAGTAGAATATCAGGTCTATTGTAATATATGGTTTTGTCAGTTATTATTATGCGATCCCAATATAGTTTACAATGCTGAAAAAATATGAAAACATCAAGATAATCTTCTTTCGATCTGTGGATACTGATAACAATACGTTCGTCACTAATTTGAAAATAAGTTGGAGACAATTTGGAAGAGTTCTGGAGTTTTTGCATGAAGACCACTCGCTATACATAATATCGTCAGAATGTGTTTAATGCATTTTTAGTCATTTAACGGTGATTGATTTAAATATTTCGCAATGCGAAAATTTGTAGAATGTATTCTAAGCCTTTAAAGATTTCCATAGTAACGAAACCGAAAAAATAACAAGTTAAAATTGGTATTACAGACAATTTTTGGGATATTAATTATGAATAATTCGTCACTTGTTTATCCGAGTTTATCGTTTATAAACGTCAGATGAAAAAGGTACCTTTCGGAGTATCTCAAAGTTGAAATAAAGAATGGGTATCGTGCTTGAATATCTAATATTATGAAAACTATGTAAACACAAATTCACTATTGTAGTTAGAAAGTCAAAATTGTTACGATTTGGTACTATCTTACATATTTATCTCTTTGAAAATGTAATACAAACAAAATAAGAGTTCATTTCATTAGGTATTGGATAGTTAGGTATTATAATAAGTAAAATAAAAAAAAAAATACAATTTCGAAAAATATCATGTTAATATTGCACTTGGTGGCTAGTGGCTACCTTTAGCATCCATATACCTCGCATGCTAAGATAATTCCTTCTTCAAATAAAGCTTAAGCTCTTTTATGGTAGGCTCCAGGCTGTTGGTGGCAGCAAGTCTCGCAAGTCACAGTAGCTGGTAGGACTGGTAGAAGTGTAGGAGACTACCGAACTCAAAAAACGTTGTACAGGGATGTTATATAAAAATGAATAACTTTGTTATCAAAAAAGAAAAGTCACAAATAGTTTTTTTTATACAAAGTACCTACAATTGAGCTTATGTACATAATAATATGTTATAATATAACGTAATGAAACATGTTTTCATCTCTACATTTCAAACGTTAAATTTGTATTAAATATGCATGATAGTAATGCGTTTTACTAGTATTCAGAGACTTCTAATTCGTTCCAACACTCACAGCATCTTGCTTTTAAAAGCTGCTAATTTTAATTTACAAACTACAAAGACCACTATTTAAACAAATTTATATTAGCTCCACGTAAATTGAATAAACTTTGACTGACAATACGTCAAATGAGCTAGAAAAAGAGTTAAGTTAGTGGATAGGGAGTGAATTTTATTATTAAACATACCACAACATTAAATTGACATTGTCTTCGAATTCAAAGATGGACAAATAGACAATGTTATTACAGAGACTGTTAAGGTTTATTATTGTGACTATTTTAACCCTAAAAAAATGTTTTAATACTTTGTTTTTTCTCGGGATTCACTCATTGAAATTATTTCAGTTGGTTTTACTTGAAATATCCAATTTTGTGAAAGCAATCAATTTATTTTTTTCTCCATATATAGTTTTAAGAGTTTATAGTAAATTGGCAAAATTATTTTATTATTTCTTATTTTCTCTTTTACGGAATTAGGAATATTTTGCGATAGACAGTAGGCAAGTTCAATAATATTCTCAAGTATTACTAATTGCGATTTAATCCTAATATCTTAACAATAAATTTATAGCCATTATTATTTTGATATACAAACAAACACTTTGATTTTGTTTAGGATATATATTGTTTTTTGTGTCAAATGTCAATAAATGACATTGTGAAATAGAGATGCAACGAATAGTTATTTGACCGAAAACTGATAATTCTGTGTTCCGAATTCCGAAACAGTAGCATGCAGTTTATAGAAGCAAACATGGTTTGCATAGCTTATCTTAAGAAGTTGGAATTTAATCATTGATGTAGGTCCTCGTATTCATTGTTATTTATTTTTGGTATCTTTCGAACTACATTTAGGTGATAATTCAAATATTAATTAAGATTTAAGGTAAAGCTTTTGCAGATCTCTCGTATGTTTTATCGTCTTTTGCGTGAGGAATACTCGAAATATTATTTTAAGATGATCCCTATATCTTCCTGTTATGACTAGCTTCCCGCTAGTGTAGTACTGCGAGGTGAAATTCGTCGTTTTTATTCGAATCTTACGAAGAATCTTAAGAACTTTTTTGGCAAACGTTATGTCGCTTTTAAATGGGCTTCCCTGTCTCCGCTTCAGCGTTCCTCGAGCAATATATTTTGTTCATCAATAAGGTTTGAGAAGAGGTCTAAGGTGTAGCTAAAATTGGTCAACGATTTCACAGTGTTTCTTGAAATTAAAGTGTCCATGAGTACTGGTGACCACTTACCAACAAGTGGGACTACTGCACGATATTCGGCCGTCACGCTGAAAAGTTACCGGATACTTGGAACATCTCTATTTTGTTTACGATTTTTGTTTTTGTGATGCATAATACCAATTTTTAAACAAAATTGTTACGAAATGTCATCTCTGTGACTTGGCTCAAAAAAATCATTATTGTGAATAACTAATATTAGTGTCTGTTTGTAAACTATATATATTATTAATCCAAATTTATTTCCATCCATTTGAAAATTACTTTCGTTTCTCTGTTTACTTCATCTCATTCACTTCAAGCAAAAAAATTGTTTTCCACCTAGCAAAAATAACAGTTATCAAATAATGTTTTTATAAATTAAATTTGGGAAATAATAATTTAGCTCTTTGCAAGATTGATAAAGTAGATCATTTTAGACCAAAAAACAAAAACGACCGATCACAATTTTTTATAACTTTTTGTAACCCAAACAAACCCATATGCTGCAACTTGTTTATCTTTACGTTTGAAGTTGTCAATTAGAAATTTACTAAAGCTGATGATACACTAGCATACAAAAATATATTTTTTACTTAAACAGACGGACGAGCTGACCGCCCACCTGATGGTAAGTGGTAACCGTCGCTCATGAAACTCTACCTAATTTTTTTTTTTTTTTTTTTTTTATTGCCTTGTAGGCAGACGAGCCAACGGCCCACCTGATCTTAAGTGGTTACCGTCGCTCATGAACCTCTGCAATGTCAGGGAACACTGAGGGGTCGCTACCTACGACCTAACTTTAAGGACCCTCCTCAAGCCTCGTTTGAAGAAGGACAAGTCATCAACATAACAAGGTACAATCAAATGTTCCCTCCAATGGATTATTCGATTATATTACAGTATATCGTTTTTTTTTTCTATTATGAAAGTTATCAAATAAGCTGAAGAGTTTGTTTGTTTGTTTGTTTGAACGCGCTAATCTCAGGAACTACTGGTCCGATTTGAAAAATTCTTTCACTGTTGAAAGGCTATTTCTCGAAATAGACTTTCAACAGTCGAAAGCTACAGACTTTGTTGTATCCCTCTGTGACGCAGACGAAGTTGCGCAGGTCACCTAGTTCTGTAACATAGCCCTCTGAATTATAGTAATAACTAAGTGTTATAAATCGTTATTTTGCTAATTGCATTTGTAAAGAGAGATGAGAAGATGAAAAAATAGTTGTGTAGCAATATAATAGGTGAGTATTTCTCGTCGTCAACATTATAATCTTCGTTTTAAGTTGCTATTGTTCGAAGCATCACAAAATAAGAGATCGATGTTTTCAAAATCTGTAAAAATATGAATATTATTAAAAAACTATCTTTTCATGAGTGAATGTGCGTGATGTTTTACTGTTTTTTATATTTTTCCTATTTTGCCTTTTGCTATTTTGCCTGTTTTACGTGCGGTTTGCCAAAGTCAGGTATTTAAAGTTTTTAAATTTAAAATTTAATTTATAATTCACGGTAGATTGAATTGAATCTCAATTATATTATAGTTATGTGCTCTTATCTTTAAGCCAGTCACGTGTAAGTACGCGACCTTTTGGCTTGAATGTTGACGGAAGTCTACGTTCTTATACAAAAGAGATGACTTTATACCTAAGCATACCCATAATATACACTAATATTATAAATGCGAAAGTAACTCTGTCTGTCTGTTACGCTTTCCCGCTCAAACCCGATGTTGATGAGATTTGGCACAGACAATCTTAAGACCCTAATAAAGGACATATGCTACCATATGAAGAAAAGACGGGTTATAGAGTTCACGCAGACGACGTCGCGGGCAGCAGCTAGTATATTATATTGTCATAAAATCATTCACTTGCACATGTATCACTCTTTTAGATTATTTAAATTTGAAAGCATGAATGTGGAAGTCTACTTACACTAGCCATTGTCTGCACTCCGACGTCCAACATACCCATAGCTTTGAATTTAACAGGACGTTGTGTGCGCCTCAGGAGACCGTATACAATTCTCCTATTTTTGACATCCATACATTCCCATGGTACGTTATAGACAACGTTCGGGATACCGTCGGACTGAAAATATTGTCAAGTTGAGTTTTATTGAAAACTATACTTGAAAATCTATCTAGAAATCAAAACTTGATCACAATACATACGACTAAGACAGAAATGGACAGAAGTTACAAATAGTCGTTAAATCTTCTGCTTACAAATTACACGTTCCAGAATCAAATTAATGGTATTCTAAATCTGAATTTAAACAAACGAATCTACTGAATGGAGCTAAGTAAGTCTAAAAAATTTACCATGGTTCCAAGGAGTTCGAAAATGATAGATATTTGAACCAATTGTTGTATCATGATCATAGTCAATGGTCCGTAACGCAACATGGTTCTTGTTGACTGAAAAAGATATTAAAAACTCTACAAACTGCTGAAAACCCAATTTTCAGGAATCAGCTTGAAATTGTAAGCTTGATGCTCTTATGAAAATAAATCGTTATTTTAGTAGTAATAGCAAGCAATTTTATTTAAAAACAGTCCATAAAACCATTTTTTTATTGGTTGTTGTTCTTTCATTTATTTTACCTAGTTCTTTGTATGTCTAGTCTGTGTTTGTCTGTCTCTTTGTGAATGAATATTTATTTGAAAAAATAAAAATATAACGTAATTTTTAAACATAACATTTAACTGTTTAAATAAACAATTAATTCTTTAGTAATGCATCAGTGGGATAGCTTACCATATCTGAGCATTCCAGGAAAAGCAAGCAAAGACTGACTTGATGGAAACCGTAATACACCAGCAATATCACTCCAAAAGTTTCAGACATGTCGTTGGCGAAGCTGAAATTTACATTTGGTATTGAATAAAATGAACGACAGAATTTGTATAATATCAAGAAGACAATTTGACCGATAACCTACAATGTTAAAAAGAGTGACATTTATCGAACATTGTTGAAGAGAGATCACCTCCTAAAGGATTCGTTGTGTTTTTTTTCAGAAAGGAGTAAGTAAGTACTCTCTCTTTATTTCTTAAAAGCTTTTATTTTATGTGTAATAAACGACATAAATCTTGCATAAACACGCGTGTAGTTGAAGTACAAATAAGATACTTAAAAATTCTCGACTCAATTATTAATTGTCTCTATCGTCAAAAGTGAAGGTTCAGTTAGAATAATAATACCTACTCGAATAGTATTATTATTTTGTGGTTCAGATCAATATAAACCCAACTTTAATTTAGTAAACAAAAAAATTAACTACATTTAAAAATAAATTTATTTTAAAACACAACGCAACACAATAATAACTTACTCGGAAATTGTTCGATAATATCCTATACATTCACGGAGTTTTTGGAAAATCATTTTGTTTTCCTCTTCGGAGTACACATCCACTGTAGTCGACCCTTTCTGTGTCATCACGGTGTAACTCGAGCTAGGACGAGGAAAGTTTTCGAGATTGTTCACGAGAATCTTAAAGTGACCCCACACATGCATCACCATCAGGCACATGAGCAAATCAAACATCACCAGCCCTATAGAACAAGTGAAGGACAGATAACCGTTGAAGAGAGACATCGCAATATACCCAACGAAGTCTGTGGAGTAGTTGAATGGGAAGGAGAAATACACAGAGAGATAGAATGTGACGTTGCCTGAATATCGATCGGCAAATGCTCCTGATACGTAGTTGTTGTATAGAGGTATTACGTTGAATAATCCTAGACCCATAACCATGGTAGTCAACACGTAAATTGTGTAGTAGTGTGACATCCGATTTACGAAGGTACATAACTGAAACAATGGGATACTGGGAACTTCATTAATATTTTAACACCTTAGAATTAGATGATTTAAAAGAATTTGTACTTAGTGCATAGCATTGAAACCGCCACTGATCAAAGATACGAATGTTAAGTGTGATATATTATTTACCTTATATGCGTATTCTGAGTTCGTTTGATAATTGAACAGATGCATATCAGTTATAAATCGACCTGTCAATCTTTGATATTTTTCGGATAGCATAACCAAGAAGCATCTCGACTGAAAATAATATGTGGATTAATTTACATTTCAAAAATGAATTCTATATATAGATCACTACAGCTACAAAAAAAATGCATTATCTTTGTTTTTGGCTAGGTTCTTATAACAGTACTTATTTACTTTTAGTTAAGAAAGAGTAGGTCTTAAAATTTATTAACGTTTTTTACCTTTTTTTCTCTATTCTTAGAATAGAATAGAATATACTTTATTGTACCAAAAAACACCAATTGATTTAAAAACTGATACAGCTTATAGTAGTTGTACAATAGAGGCGGCCTTATCGCTATAGCGATTTCTTCCAGGCAACCTTAGGGTATTTTTTTTTTTTTTTTTTTTTTTTTTTTTTTTAGTTGGAGGAAATCACCGGATCCCCGCCCGCCCCGCGGGCGGGGTATGTGGGAGTTGAACCGCACTAAAACCTCCAACCGCTCACACTCAGCGTCCGAACCCCGGCTGAGGCCAGAACCCAGCACGGGGTTATGAGGGACGGGGCGACGCGTTACGCCATGGGCACTCTTTCCCGTCGCTCCGTCCCCGGACGCCGAACCGGTAGCCGCCGGCGAATACGGCCACCGGCTCTCTCGGTCGGCGGGAACCTTAGGGTATGGAAACTGAATGGAAAAGTTATATGTAGGCGTTTCAATACTTACAAAATAATAATAATAAATATATATTTAAATATACCTATATTATATATACTTATATGTATATATACTTATAAATATTTATACTTATATATATACTTATATATATATACTTATAGATATTTATATTACTTATAAGTATTTAGGGTACAAAGTGATAAAATAATGAAAAAATACAGAAAGAAAAACTAATAAGTAAGAACTCTAGACAGTAAATGTATTAATTCACCTTCCCTTCCCCTTCATCATATTTTTGATTGGGTTTACCACTCAAACATCTTAAAGTACAGATCTCTAAGTGACCTATACCTACTAATACCAATTAATACATCACACAAATATACTTACATTAGTAACCACATTCATCATCACTGTAATACACGTGCTAGCCAATATGAAAAAGGGCGTATCGCCAAAATGTAGGTATATGTAGAGAATACCACAGATCAAACAAACATTGGACTGGATCGGGAGTATCACTCGATGTACCATGTATACCGGATGACGTTCCTCCTTCAGATATTTCTCAGGCCACGCGCATATTATCAACAAGTTCATACGCAGTATCTTCATGTACCGGAAATCTTGGGGTTTTTGATATCCCTGGGAACGAAGTTTAAGAAAAAAAAAAAAGAAAAATAACTTTATTGACCACTTTTGTTGATACAATATTAATTTGAATTCCCTGTTCCTTAAAGTAGGCTTATCGCCTGTGTCTTAAGGGACAAGTCGACATAGGTAGTTTGGTACATACAAGAATGGTTACAAAAGTTACAAGTGGAACAAAAAAAAAGATAATAATCAGAAAACAAAAGGAGATTACAAAATCACAATTTAGTAGTAAAGAAAAATACTAATACGTAAACGTCTGTATGGGTAAACTTGCGCGCGTGTGTGCGTTTGTGTGTGTGTTTGTGTGTGTATGAGTGTGTGTGGGTGGGTGGGTGTGTGAGTGCGTGTTTGTTTGTGTGTGTGAAAGAATCCTTAAATTATACTACTTAGTATATTTTCAATAGATTCGTAATCGAAGCTTTTTAACCATTTGTAAATAATGTTTTTGATCTCATAATTATTCATCGATTTGCAGTTATATTTTTTGTTTAAAATATTATACAACAATGGTGATATAAACTCAACTCAAAATGTAGTATGTGTAGGTGCTGGGTATCGACCGAAAAGGATTTGCATTGCAGAGGCTCATGAGCTATTGTAGCAATTTGACATCAGGTGAGGCATACACTTATTTGTCATGTATCTGTACTGTACTGTACTGTAACACCCATTACTGCCCACTGCTGAGCTCAGGTCTCCTCAGTAGAGGGATTAGGCATAGTCCACCACGATTGCCCAGTGCGGATTGTCATGTATCTAAATAGTTATACGCATATGAATTTACGTGCTTGTAGATCTTTGGAGCATTCTGTCGCTTTATTAACAACTGATACTTACGGTGAACAACTATCTTCTTTGAAGTTCACCATTTTTCATAGCGTTCTAGAGACCGAAGTAATAAACGGATTACTATATTATGTTTCTTCCAATACTTCGTCGTGTACTTCTTAAAATCTTTGTCAATATACATGACGCAAAAGATCTCCATCGCTTTTATAACCAAAATTAACCTTGACGAGTTAAACATAATGTGAAATTATCAACCCCCTATAATAATCTAATAAATAGTTTTCTTTATTCATAACAGTACAGAACATCAAAAGAGTTCATCCACGGTTGCCTTTAATTTACACTTTATTTACTACGACATTTCATTTTATGTCAGATAATTATATGTTTATTGTTTATGTTTGCATTTAATTTTATGCAGTCGCGGTTTCCCACGGTTGTTAAGTTATTTTTTCTCACGTTATAATAATTATTATTTGAAACAAAATTTATTGCTGTGTTCAATCAATAAGATTTTCTATACTAAATTTGACTAGACGTACAAAAGGTGTCTAAGCTATTCCAAAGCATACATGCTAATAATACTCCTTCTACTTGAAAAAGTAATTAAAATTAGTAGATAGTAGATACATTTTAGATCTAGCCAGGCTTCTAAGTCAATAAACAGTTGAATTGAAAGCGTTTTGAAAACCAAGAAACATTAGTAGGTTCACTTTTCCTTCTTCGTCCTTTTTTGGAGAGATTGTGTAAAATCATATGTAATAAAATAAAATCGAATGGAAAGTAACGTAAGCAAGAATGAAACCATTTTTACTGCTTGTTCCATAAAATATTTAATTTTTCTCTACTTTATTCTACAGTTATGTTCAATTTATGTGTAAGACAAACTTCTAGAGTGTATCTTTATTTTGCATTAATATTGTTACTTTTTGTTGTGAATTGTAAGAAGACAAAACGTAGAACTTATGACTATCGAGGACGAGAAACGACTGCGTATACGAAAACAATTTGCGCTGATTTGGATAGTACGCTGAGAGGTAAAAATATAATGTAGATGATATGGTGCAGCTGGATTAGGAAAGAAAAGAGAAAAATTGCGTAACTTTACTTGTAATAATAATACCCTTTAATTGGACAATATTTAAGCAACTTTAAGTTTTAGTTATAGAAACTATAACAGCTAATGCTACACTCAGCTACACTAATCATCTTGGCATAGAAAATGTAATCTGTTAAACATCCCATTTTGAAATTGGTCAAGAAAAAATAGCGGAGAGCAGACTGAATCTAAATTTCCAGAAGATTCTAAGACTTACCTAACCATTTTACTATTTTCTTTATTTTAAAAGAATCTTAATATTATAGCTCGATATACGATGAAATTGTAATGTACTCTATCTAAAGATAATTATTTTTTTTCATTACAGCTCGACACAAAACATGCTTCCTACGGCCAGACACAGGACCATGTAGAGCAGACATCATCCAGTGGTACTTCGATGTCAAACAACACAGATGCTATAGATTCTTCTGGGGTGGTTGTCAAGGCAACGGCAACAGATTCGAAACCGAACAGGAATGCAGAAATTATTGTTATCTTAATACAACAAGACCTGTATGTAAGTTTGAATTACAATAAACAATCCTTCATGAAGATTATTTGGAATTAGCTTAGATTCTGTCAATAAGCCATATCAGAAATACTATGTTTACAGTGAAGAGTTCAAAGTCACAAAGTCACCTCACACATATCAGGAAATTGAAATGAAATGAAAAACTTTATTTTCAACATTGATGATATGTTCATTGTTGTTGACGTCAAAAGTTAAAAGCTAGCTACTAGTCTAGGGCGATTTTTAATGATGAAGATTCTGAATTCTGTTATTATAGCTATGTTTATCTGTATGAATCAGTCATCATAACTTAAGCATTTAAGTTAAAATTATAAATGCAATGTTTAATTTTCTTCATTTTAAAACTTGGACTACGAAGATTTAAATTTTCATTTTCATTTACAGTGAGCATACCACACTTCTGCCAACTGTCCTTTGAGTACGGAACATGCTTCGGGTACTACAATCGATGGACATGGGATAAATTTGCCAAGTAAGATTTTTTACTACAGAAGGAAAATACTGAAAATTAAAATCATTATATTTGGTGCCGTCCTGTTTTTAATAAAGTTTGTTCTCTCCGTACTTATATTTAATTAACTTAATCAAGACGCAAGTTTAGTTTTGGTTTAATGATATACAGACACAATGGAATTGTATGCCTTTTAGATCAAGATCTATTTAGTCACAACTTCATAATGATTCAATATTTTTTTTGTTGTAATCAGTTTATTTTAGACAAAGAAAAAATGCAAATCAATTTTCTAAGGCTATTTTATTACAGAACCTGCAAGATTCGTTTATACTCCGGTTGTGGCGGTAACCAGAATAACTTCGAAACACAAGCTGAATGCGTGGCTACCTGTCTCAATCCACCAAACAACACGTTGCAGATGCGTTATCAACGATACACTACATGTGTGCCCTTCAACATACAGTCCCTGATGTAATGTGCACTAGTTAAATAACTAGTGGAGTTTGGTGTAATTTTAAAGTAAAATAAATGATTTGTTACGAAATAAATAGTTTTCGATAAAAAATAGGGATACAGATTACTATAGTTAGTTATTACGTAACCTTAGCAATAATTTGTATTTCGCCCTCGCATTCACTTTATCTGAAGAACTTGTAGCTATTCTATTTAGAAAGTTATCTGTTGTACCAGACAAGTCCTATAAATTAGTTACGTATTAATTCACATAAGTAAATTTACATTGTATTCATATTTGGAAGACGAAAATAACTACAACATCAAGTACGGGAGAAGAGTACACTTATCTGAGATCCACAAACAAGAGCCTTATCTTAGGCAGACTATTGTAATTTCTTCAGACACAAACGCCAGATTTTTTGATGATAACATTGTCGCACAAAGACATGCCAAATGTGGACTAAATACTTTCGTAACTCATTTCAATAACAACAGAGTTTGCTGTTAATATGAATACCAAAGCGATGATTATCTGTGTCCCACAATATAGGAAAATGTTGAACACTGACAACAATACATATTTAATGGTTTGTTATGATCCCGTTAACCTGTGTCTCTGTAACCTGTAAATCAAAATTTCACAGAATTAAAAATTAAGGGAGTCAATGCGCTTTTGTCTTAGGAAATACGTGAAACCGTTCGATACCTCCCACGTAAGTTGTTGTATCTCCAAAACTGCAAATTTACAGTAGAGCGTTTCAAAGATTCAAAGTGAATCAAAATCTGCATCTAATGTTACATCTTTTTGAAATTTTTTGAGTTATATTACATTTAAATACGAATTTCAAAAAGATGTAACAACAAATGCAGACCTTACGTGGGACTACAACAACTTACGTGGGAGGTATCGGTTTACTGTCTCCTAGTGCAGTAGAACTATTTTGATTAAAAATTTTGATTTAGTTTCGAGATTTTTAAAAAGAATGGTCTCTTAATACCTAAATGTGCAGTTTGAAAAAAATATACAGAACCACTAGCTGAGAGGGTGAACCATAAAATTGCGAGATAACCGGCGTATCGGAGAATACACTTCAAAGATATCTGCAGTCCCCAACCCGTATTGCCAGCTCCCTCTACGGACCCTCCCGGCCATGGAATACTATCGATCGCCTCGGTATAGTACAAACGGAGTATAATTAAATAAATCTGAACCCTTCGAGCGCAACATTTTCATTTATTTTATTTAATAGGGATTAAATGATTTGTAAATATTAGTGGCTTTTATACTCTGTTTTAGACACATGGTAGTTCGTAACGTGTGTTAATATAAGTTTTATTTTTTTATTGCAATGGCAGGTAAATGAGTAAACTGATATTATTACCTATATTAATGAAAGAAAAATGAATTATTTTATTTGTTTCTTCTATTAAGGAATCACTAGAGTTTACATTGCGCTCTAGGGGGCGGCGCAACGGGAAAGAGTGCCGCGTCGCGCCGTCCCTCATAACCCCGTGGGTTCTGACTTCAGCCGGGGTTCGGACTCTGAGTGTAAGCGGTTCAACGCCCACATACGGGGATCCAGTGATTTTCTCCAACTAAAAAAAAAAACATTGCGCTCTACCATACATCTTTCTTATGGGAACTAAAACTATCTTAGTACTGATACATGATCTGAAACTTAGCAACTAATTTGATTCCTAGATGAAACGAATAAATTAAATGTTGACAACTGACCAAAAGTTAGAAACACTTCTGTAAACGCAAAGAGTCAGTTATTTGCGTCTCTCCACTCTCCAGAACAGTTTTAATAGTGAACTAGATACGGAGCGTGACTAATAAACGTTTCTCATTAAAATTATCGATTTCAGTGCAACACTTAAACGATTTCGATTGTGTCAAGTGAAACAACCGCACATATTACAAAACTGTTAACGTTCAGTTATCGTCGTATCTTTGTACTACTCTTTTGATAAGAATAATTGAATTAATGTAGAATGAAAAGAGAACCTAATACTTAACGGGAATTTGTCAGAGCGATATTCGATAAACCTTAACTAAAATGACTTCAAAATTTTTAAAGTACGTAGTTAGTTTTTGGCAACAAAATAGTTCTTAATAAACATTATGTTGGATGCTATAGGATCCAATAAAGAAAAGAGTTATTGTTTGTTAAACTTTATAATTCATTGAAACAATGAAAAATTTATAAAATTATAAAACATGACTACTCCTGTATCTCCTCCTATATGGCTAGAACAGAAGTGATATTTGACACAGAATAGAATTTGAATTTAGTTTTCCATAGCGCGAGACAGACTCATCGCGAAAACTAAAAAGTTTGAATACAAATAAAATATAAAAAGTTTTGTATGTTCAATATGGATTGAACACATTATCTTTCTTTTTTTAAATCCGTTTATAAGTTAACTCTATGAGAGAAGAGAGTCACGCACCCTATTAGGCAAACAATTTTCTCTTTTCACAGTTAATATTGAAAATAATACAATAGGTAACCTGGAATATCAAACCATTAACTATACGTATAATTTTAGAAAGTCATAAAATGTCACATAAAGTTTATACATTACAGAAATTCAATAAAACTGAATCGTAATAGAAATTTGTGTTTCGAAACATAGTTTCACAACTGTCAGGCAATTCTAGACTTGGAATACACTTGTAATACCTACAGCAATGGCAACACGTACTTTACTATTCATCGCTTTGATATGCTGTTTCTTTTACTTAATCGATGCCGTAAGTAAACCATTTAAATATTAATTATTGATGAAACATATTGTTACATTTTTAAATAGATATCAAATTATAAAAATGTTCAGTTCATATAGTGTATCAACTTAGAGTTATTTTCTTGAAAGCCACTGCAGGATTAAATATGTAGGTTTATTTAAAAAAATAGCTGAAATTCACTTAATATTTACGTTAAGTAACCCAGAGACGCCAGGGCGGAAAAGTAAAATATATAAGAAAACGACTAAAAATTAATTTATAATCTCGCTATGATATCAACTACGCTGCGTCTTCAAACCTCTTTTTCGTTTGCACAGACGCATCAAACGTCTGCTTCACCAGCAGTCGGGAACAAAACAGTAGTTGATCCTATAAAAGCTTCAGTGTTAAGTGGCTTAGATCATTTTCATACTCTCATGAAAAGCATTATCGCAAAATGGAAATCAGATTTGAGCGATTCATACATACTACCGTAGCTAATGGATGTCGGCAAGTCATAGATTTAACTTTTAACGCATCGAAAGTGGTGTTTTTATAGTTCCATGTCTGCAGAAATAATTTCCATTAAGTTTAAAAAGACAAGTATTTGAACTATCATTGTCACTCAGCGCAGAATGTTAGACGAAAATAAAGTATTGTTCTATTGGCTTTCAAACAAAAGCTGCTTTTTCTTAGTCACATCCCAAAAAAAAGGATTTTCAGATCAATGAATGTGTTAAGACTTTAGAGGCTTGCTATTTTTTACAGTGTGCAACGTGCACTATCAACAAGGAGAATGCCGAGAATCCGGCGGATAAATTTCTGAAAATTCATTTACCTCGAAGAAAATATATGTATCGTTTTACAAACACACAATCTCCATACTGAATGTTTGTTTATTCAATGTAATTCCCAAAGAAAATAAATTTATTTAGTCAACTATATTTGATTCAAAGGCACATTTCAATTCATATCAAAAATGTATCTAACAGGGTCGCTATCCGTCAAGATCTGAAGATAAACCATTTGAGAGCAGAATTATTCACGTTAGGCAAACAACTTTATCTCCTAAAATACAACAAATACTGGTGCAATTACAAGATAGTAAAATGATGAAGGACAAAAATCAATACAGATCTTTTCTGCGACAAATGAAAGAAATATTTCACACTACGAAAAAATCAGTTAAAATCTGTTCAAAGTGCAAAATTTAATAAAATGTTTAGTCTTAATATTGCTGTTTTATTTATACTTATTTTAACTTCAATTTTAAACACGGAAAATCTAAAGTAGGTAAGTTTCGCAAAACTGTTAATTTATAGATATTTGTTACTGATTTAATTCTTATCTCGCTTCGCCATAAGTAGATCGTTATTCACATTATTAAGTCTATTATCTAAAACTAAATCACCGAACTAACTCTACCACTAACTACTGCAACTATTTACTTACAGATAGTATAGATTACAAACCTAAAAGCGAGTCTATTCGAATCAGTTAAAATATTGATAGTGAAATTCCAGGACAAGGCCCTTCAAAGATGACCGCGTTTGAACCATTCGTATTGTTGTCATTATGCACTCATACTTGTATTTGTTACCTTGTGTTCAAGTACTTTTACAAGTTTATAATGGCCAAGTGCCTTCGACATCCTTATCAACATGACTACGATACCTGTAACTAGAATTACTTTAACTGGAAAGATATATTTTAAACAATGAAAACATACATTTATTCAGTGTTGTGGTAAGGTTATGGCATATTAGCAGCATATTTAACTTTTAAAATTATAATTTGTAATTCAAACAAAACAAATAATTGATAATAACACAACTATGGTTCGGTTCAGAAAATTAAAAACTCTCTCGTAATATAGAATTCTACATTTGATAGAAGTCATTTATGACAAATAATTTTTACTATTTCGATAAAAATAAACACAAAATTCTTGTGTAAAGTTTGCAAAAAAATCGAAAAATGTATTCCAACGATTTTCGTCCGTATTTTATACTGATTAGGAAGGAGGAGGAGAAGGGGGATAGGTTTGCAAGGATTAATATGGAAGTGAAACACCAAGCCATTCGCGAACCAGTCAATCCGTTCACAAGAAAAACCGTGTACACTCAGACTTATCCAACCAAACTGATCCCAGCAGCACCGCGCAAAGCCTGCTGCTTCTACTGCTCTTAACATTAGACAGGTCATAAGTTATGCAAAACAGAAGTACGGATACATCACGGAGGAAGAAGTCCTTGCTAAATTTACTTTGTATCGTTTGGGCCAAGTGTCTTGGAAGCATCCTCGGTACTTCAATCCGAATATTAACGTGCCACAAGATGTCCACAAATCTTTACTTATTTTGTTTACAAGCGTTCGAATATTTGAAGTTATACCATTTTTTGGAGCTTAAAATTGAAGATAATATCGCAGGGAAAACGTGACATCGATGGATTTTCTCAAATCACACAATTTTGTTATATATTTAATAGAATTACAACTGCATCTGACTCAAATAGTTTTCTGTATTTCATCCATATTCCAGTTTTTATCACTAAAACTCAGATTATTTGGTGACTTTGATGTTTATCATAAAGATGACATATTTATCTGTTCCATATCTGTTTTATCTTTTGTAACTAAGGTACGTATACTTCTGTTAAATATGAATTGAGACAAAGGATTTCAATTGAAATCAAGTTTCTTATTTACCTTTAAAAATAATGTATCAAGCATAAACTATTACCTTTTAGAATAATAACCGTGTTACAAATCTGGATCGTGTCGTTCACAGCCAAGACATTACTCTTATCGAAACTATTATAAAAATTAGGAATTATTAGTGGAACATACTTAATGTTTAACGCATTTTAGATTAATGTACCGAATGTTATTCCAATATAGTACGAAATAAACTTTACAAATTGCTCAAGTTGAGACAAAATAAGAATAAGAAGAATAATTTATTTATCTCAAACAACATTACAGTATCTTACACTATTTCATTGGTCCAAAATGATACGTATATTCTAGTTTCGATCAAATTACTTGAATATTACAATTAAACAATAAGCTTATTTACCTCAATTATCACATGTAATTATTTTCCTATTGTTTCTAATGATTTCCTCGGCCTCATCCATGACTGTAGATGCCTATGTAGTTGAAAAAAATAACTAATGGACGTCGTTCCACAATTTAGCAAACGATCCGCGACTGTTTGACCTACATTTTCTATTAAAAAGTTGACGAGAACTGCGTAAAAATATAGTGAAAAAATATAATTAGAAAATGCTTAAAAATATTCACGAGAAAGATTTCATTGAAGTAACCGATGTGGAACTTTGTGAATTAATGAAGCCACGTGTGAAACAGGTATCTTTATTATGATGTTGTTACAGATAAACTCGCGCTTAACATTTAATGGATTCGTCGAGTACGATTTGTAATTATTTTTTTTTGAAGATTAATTGATCTTGAATTTCTTTTCAATTAGTTTGTACAATAATTTTTATTAATTATTAATTTAATTGCATTGATAATGAAGAAAAAGATATATATCTTAAAATACTTTACTACCTAAAAACGTAAAATTCACACAAATTAAGTGAAAGTTAATAAGGTTTTTGTAGGTTTAAGTAAATGTTCCCATATCAACTCAGTCTTCAAACGCTATAGTATTAAATTAACACTGTAAATAATTGAAACATGCCGTATCGGTAATAACACACTATTTAACTTTCATCAGAGTTTTAATTACGACAAGTTGGCAACAACTTATCTATTATAAAATTTTGGAGGTTAGTAGCTTTTGATTTAAAAGATACAGAAGCTAGGATTTCCTTTATGTCTTGATTTTTGTTAAGCGACTACATTCGCGTTACAATACTATGTCAATGATATCCAGCATTTTTTCCTTAAATGAAGTTCAGACGTTTTACAATGACATCATTTAGTCGCCTCCAAGTGTTTTGGAAAGTACTGAAGTCAATGACGAGTGTTGTTACATCGTCACCGCATCTGATGCTCGGGGAAGGTTCTGTCTGATGTTTCAGTGACACTGCCGTGGTGGTGGTGATCAGTTGAGCACACCGCATTGTTAGTGATCAGTAGCGCGCGCCCAAACACACTCGACGCTCGTCCGATCGCACGCGCACATTATGATATTACGATAATTATACATTAATATATTGTAATAAAAATATATTATACAACAAAACAAAATGGAGCACGCTATGGAAGCGAAGACGCAGGTTGGTGACTATTTGCTTTATTTAAATTATATGCAAAGTATATTTTGTTGCATATTTTCGTACGCTGCGAATGTATTTTACTTTTCTCATTGTATATGATTACGTGTTCTAGTAAAAAAATCTGTCATTTAAATCCTGTTTATGTACGGTGCTGACTTTAGTGAATGGTTCGTAAAAAAGTTGAATTTAATTTGCGTAAACTTTACGATAAATGCGTCGTCGTTCAACAAAACATTCATTTTATTACTATTTTTGTTTGTTATGATTTAGTTAGATTTGTAGAAATAGTTTTAACAGTAGAGGTAGCATAGTTTTCTGTTTTAATAAAATTTTAATAAGTTAAAATGTGCACCAACGTATGGCCTAGAGCGAAATGGTTGATTATGTGAAGGATAAATTCGAGATAAATAAATTAAAAAAACGTAAATAGTAACGAATATTTATTCTACTCTTCGAAGAATAATACTTGTTATTTAAAATGTTTTTATCCAGAAAGTACCTACCTAATATAATGCTATAGACAGAAAGATAATGATCATTGTATTTATTCTTTGGCGCTGATGATATTAGCATATTCATAATAATGAATCAATATTAAGTAGAAATACCACATCGTGAGGTACGTTGTTTGTTTTTAAATATAATTAAATTGTTTTTTTTAACGTTGCAGTTCGGTTTACTTATTTTTATTTCCTAACTGTAAAAGGTTCTTCTCGGGTGTCAAAGTGTCAATCTGACCACCACTGAAAATGTAGAGGTGCACTCTACATTTTTCTTAAGTACCTAGTTTAGAAGAAGTAATTTAAAATATTCTTCATCAAAAACTAAAGCAAAGAAGGAAAACTTTTTCAAGAAACGTCACATACTGAGAATGCATATCCTATAAAGATAAATTGAACATAATTATAGTTTTTGTAGTCCCTCCTCACATTTAGCAATTGTAATATCTGTTTCATTTACATCTACAACTTAGTCCAAAAATAGGACAATGTGTGCTTGTATGATATCCTAGTAATGGCTAATACTCGTATATAAAGCTGAAGCAACCCAACGGATCTTAGATCTCCGATTTAAAAAAAATATTTCTTTGTTGGTTAGTAGTTAGTTAGTTTATCGGAATGGCTATCCAAAGGCTTATTGTATATATAAAAAAAATAGGGATCCGTTAAATTACCTGGAAAAATTAGATACGAACTTTGGGGCAGGCAAAATTGCGCGGGTCAGCTAGGTAGGCAATAAGCAAAAATACACCCTAGACGGCAAATGGTATCCGGTGTTGACACTTCAACGATAAGAACAAGTTATAGTTCGGTATACCTACTCCAATAAATATCACTTGTATTACACTGCGTCATATATTTTAATTGCGATAAATAAAACGAAACATATTCATACAAACCAGTTCAAAATTGACTTAATTGAAAATTTTGGCCTTTCCTCATGCGCTCCTCTTATTATCGACAATAGACTTATAACAGAACATTACAAATATATATGATGGTTATCTATAAATGGTTGGTAAAATAATGAATTATCAAATGAAACACTCAACACATTTAACCGTATTAATAAGAACAAGAATGTAATATTACATACCATTTTTTTTTAAACTAGAAATTACCTAAAAAATATTTTCTTTTTAAAATCGATACGTTATCATTTCTCACGGAATTAGCAGATATCAGGTAGTTGCGTGAATGAAGTTGCAGTTACAGCTTGTATAAAAATTATGAAATAAATAAAGTATCTACTTTCTTTTCCTTACAATCGAGAATGAAACATTAATAAAATAATCTTGATATTAGGGTTGTCACTCATAGTTTATACAAAATCATTAGTAATATTTTTTTACGGCTTACAATAATTAATAAGACGTAGGTGCATTGTGTACATATACCAACGTACCTACATTGTTTTTATGTTAATTTATTTATTTTCGGGATTATTTTCATGACAGATGTTACTTATAACAATATTGCATTACATTTTACAGCTTTCGTTACATTTTATAGTACATAATATAGGGGTGTGCAAGTTTTGGTGATTACCTACATGTTGAGACGATTTATTTTTTTATTTTAATACTTAATATACTAGTATATTTATAAAAAAAAACATACCGCTTTTTGTCGCTGGTGAAAACCTTGATTTACATTGTGGTTTACGCAAGATTTTGATAACGTCAATATTTATCTCAAGGACTGATCTTATGCAACACGCTAAGCTCAAAAATTTCGTTTTATGTCGTTTTTAAATCCAATCTGTCTTTTTATTTAGTTTAGTAGAAATCCCCTAGTTTACTGAAACTCAATAGATTTGAAGATGAAATGTGCCTTAGTTACTTAAGAAGCGTTCTTTCGAGTCGATTATTATAATTGCAATCCCGAATATTTTTATTCTGATTTAAGTTACTTAATTGTATTCAATAAGTAGTAGGTAATAAACTACTTATTTTTATAAAGAAACAAATACCTAACCTATGTTCATAAACAATTAAGACAAAAACAATTGACGATCTCACTGATACACTCAGAGAAAAAAGATTTAAGGCTAATTCCATGCACACCAACCAATATTTACGATGCTCCTCAGTGCATGTATAATTAGTATATTTTGATGCATCTGCCATATCAACGTAACTTAAATTTTATCATATCAGTTACGATGCACGAAAATAAATCTACAACAAAATAAAAGAGGTAATTTTTATCATGAATTATTCACTCTAGTTTATGGCATTTTTGATTACATTTACAATGTTATGAAAAATGTTAGTTTTTGTGGACAATCAAACTTTTACATGAATAATAAATAATATTGTATTTGAGTTTTATTGCACAGCTCATAGGATTTTTTTTGGCAAGCTTTTTATATTTATTATACTAATCATTTTAACATACTTTTCTTGATTGAAAGCAAGTTTAATTATAGTAAATAAGAATATGCTCTACGCGTCGTAGGGAACCAGAACCCAAGAAAAAACAACTTATAAACCTAAGAGTCTAAGTACATCATCACTGCATTTAAATAAATTTTTGAAATAGACGATCACACACTGGTTACCTTTACATTTAGAATGTTATACAAGGTAAAGAACCTATCGCCATGTTGTCCATTTCTTTGTAAAATCACCTGACAGGTGCATCTTATGAATAGTATCAAATGTTTTGACTCTACTCTCTGTTTGCTCCGTGAAATTCTTAAACTGCAATAAAATAACTTAAAATCTTTAAAGTATAAAAACTTTTTAAAATAGACTAAAATAACAGTCTCCATTTACATGTGTGGGATTTAATAGGTACTGTACTGTCCCGCGCAACTTAGTCTGCGACGAAAAAAAAATTAGGGGTGGACTACCCTTAACATTTAGGGAGAAAAAATAGATGTTGGCCGATTCTCATAGATACCGGATAAGCACAAAAAATTTCATCAAAATCGGTCAAGCCGTTTCGGAGGAGAATGGTTACGAAAACTGTGGCACGAGAATTTTATTATTATGTATACTATGATACCTACTCGACCCTTGATCGATCTTAAGATCAGCTTCAACAACAACAATATGTATTGATATGATAAGAAAGTGACATATGATTATATTTTATAGTTTATCTTGTTATATAGGAACGCCGCGCCGGTAGTAGCCGTTGCAATACATTGATAAGCAGTTTATTATTATTGCAAGTGATTTTTTAGTTAATTACACTACATAGCCTTAAATAGGAGGCGGCGCGACGGGAAAGAGTGCCTTGGGCGTAACGCGTCGCGCCGTGCCTCAAAGCCCCGTGCTGGGTTCTGGCCTCAGCCGGGGTTCGGACGCTGAGTGTGAGCGGTTGGAGGTTTTAATGCGGTTCAACTCCCACATACGGGATCCGGTGATTTCCTCCAACTAAAAAAAAAAAACATAGCCTTAAATTTCCATGTTACCCTTTTTTATATTAGATAACTTAAAATACACACATGTGTACATATACATACATAGTACATAATGTACAAACAAAAAACTATTTAAACATTCACATCACATTAGGTACACATTACATAACATTTTTATATGTTTTTTCAAATGAAACTAGATAAATAAAAGTTGTTATAACACATTTCTAGACTACATTCGTTTATCTTATAAATTTGAATAGCTAAGCAGTATTTAGATTAGTATAATATATGTATTTTACTTATGTAAAATTGAGATGATACTAGATGAGAGTCATAATACATAAACTGTTACCACGAGACAAAACAATCATAGGTGGTATTTTAATCACCCTTTGTGAAATAATTTATGTGGTGTTTACAGTTTATGATTAATAGCGTATTATACAAGGAACTCATTGAATACGTATTTCTATTCACTTTGTTATACTTTAAGTTTGTACCTACTACAACAATCTAGTGCCCACTTTTAAAACACTTAGAATACGGATCAGACGGGGTCTATGATGCTTGGCCGATGCGGGTTGAAGACTTTATAAATATTTTTCAAGAGTTTGAAGCCTCCAATTTATAGATTCTGCGCATACTGTACATGTTAAACGACGATCTACAATTCTGTTTGATTTAAACTAGCTTCTTTAAAACACAAGTCCAACTATCAGCACGCAACCAGCGTGCACCACCTTGAGCCTTGTGAACAACCTTCAACTGTTAAATACAAGAATATAGTAGATTTAGTTAAATACAAATAATGGCGTTCTTATTTCATAGTCCTCAAAATATATAATATACATTTCAAATTGAGAACAATTGGTAATTTTCTCGTAATTACTCAAAAAACCAATAAGGACACAGATACTACAATTTCAATTTATTAAAATTATTAGGGCTATCATCTTCTCTAGGTCATAGTTTTCCTTCCTCTAAATTTGTAACCACGGATTATACCTACACAAATACAAAAAAAATTTCCGCAATTTTTAATTTTTCAATTTTACAATTCATGAACGCTTTGCAAGATAGTAATTTCAAAAATTTTGTTTTAGTTCGATGATTTTGTCGACAAAGTTATTTATTCGTTTTATGAAGTTTCTAATTGTTAATGACGAAGAGGAATGATAATGATGCAATATTTTCATCGAATATCTAAACCGTTCGCATGTTTTATGTTCATCTAGAACGTGTAACGATGTTTCATCTCGTGGTTTTTTTGCGTTCACATGATTAACTCTATTGTCACGGACGCATCATACGTTCCAATAATTAAAGGCGAAAAATTTACTTCTTAATGTTAATAATATCTTCCTAGTTCTTAAGAGAGTAATAAAAGTATATGTTAAATGCATAAAAAAAAGAACATTAGAAAAAAATAGGTGTATATTTATATTCTCAAAGTGGCTATTAATAAAGAGACTACACATTTACTATCTATAATATAAAAATGAATCGCAAAATGTGTTGGTAAGCGCATAACTCAACAACGCCTGGACCAATTTGGCCAAATCTTTTTTTAAAATGTTCGTTGAAGTTCAAGGATGGTTTTTACGGCGAGAAAAAATCGAATAGTTGCCAGGAAAAATGAAAAAAAAAAACGGGTCATAGGGTTCACGCAGACGACGTCGCAGGCAGCAGCTAGTATATAATAAATATTCTAAAGTATGCAATCAAATCTATTCATTCAAAATCATTGTCGCCCACGTCCTACTGTCATTAAGTAACTCTACACGATATCCTTGTGTTAAATTAATAAATTAAGTAAATGCAATTGCGTATATTTTATACGTTTTATTTGTTTGAACAAAGAACATATTCTATGAAGATACAAAGTACCTACATGTGGTTGTAAAGGAAAACGCGATGAATGAGCAAGACAATATATTATACAATCTGTAGTGAAACTGTGAATAACTGTTTTTTTGAAATACTCTAAAAAATACCAATTTACTTAAATACAATGTTGCATTCACAGATAATTTAAAGTTACTTGAAGTCAAGTACCAAATCGTCAAATTAATATTTGCAATATTGAATTCTTTTCATATTTATATTCGACAACATCAACACGATTAAGCAAAGAGAATATTAGCAAGTTCTGCTGGCCTTCGGTATCGGGCGTTTAAAATAGTTTTTGTGACCGTGACAATGGACAACACAAATGTAAATACTGGTACAGACAGAGAGAGGTGTTATTTATACATAACGTTGTATTCGGAACTACGATTACATAAGGATCATCGCTAGTTTTATTACTAAACTTAATAGAAAAATATTTGAATGTATTATACGTAATTTGTTGTTGTATTATATCTTAACAGTTAGTGGTGCCTTTTAACAGAATACTTTCAAATTAAACTAAAGCAAGAAAATTTAGCGCGCAAATTACATTAATAAAGTACAATTTTCTCTGACTCGGTCATACGGTTTATGTTATTATGTGTACGATATAACAGAACGTAATGTGTCGGCATCATTGCATCAGCGCTTCAACGAAAGTGAATGTGGCAACAAACACAGCTCTCTCTTTGCAAGGCCCAATGGCGACTCTGTTACAATTCACATAAAACTAACCGTAATAAACCACAACAGTTGACGAGTTGCAAAAATGGAAATGTAATGTATCGCTTCTTCTTATACTTCCGTAATAATCTTAACTTTGTGTATAACCATAGAGATAAAGTGTCCTCCCATAATTGTCGTTCACATTGTTGTAGCAAAGATCCCTACTATTACAAATGCGAAGGTAACTCTGTCTGTCTGTTATGCTTTCCCGTTTAAACCTCTCAACCGATTTTGATGAAATTGGCACAGCCAATCTTTAGACACTGAGAAAGGATAAGCTACTTTATTGCAAAAAAAAGGGTTGAAGTATAAAAAGAGTTATAGAGTTCACGCAGATGACGTCGCGGGCAGCAGCTACTTTGAAATAAAGAAATGATTTGTAAATCAGATCACACTGAGGTATTTTATAATAATAGGCCATAGCAAGAATAAAATGACTGTACAAAAAATCCCTTATACTGTAACAAGTAGTCATAGTCATCAAGCAATATTATCATTATATTTGTAGCTTCTATCTACTCGAATAGGTTTTGTTCTGATTCACTAAAATTGTAAAATAGATTTAGTATGCATGTAATTTTAGGAAATAAAACTATCATGAAACATTGTTTAATGTCGTGTGTTTAATATTATATTAATTTACCTAGATTATTTTTATGGTTTTCGAATGTAGATTTTTATACCTTTTGTATTATCATATTATGTTTATAAACGTCTAAATAATTAAAGTATTAATCCTTTATCTTTGTATGTTTTAAGATAGTTAATCTTCTGTCTAGAGTCTGTTATTACAGATTAGAAACAGTGAAGTGAAGTAAAGAAGAGCCTCATCCAACTATCATAATAAGTAATAACATGTAATTATTTGCCTATGCAATTGTAACTGTAGTGTAGCGGGTGAACTAAACTTAGTAGGTATTTGTACTCTAAAACAATGTTAAAAAGTTGCTACATTCTTACTGAACCAGAATAAAAGTACAACGGGAAAATATAAATATGTACACACACAGTCTATAATTTAAAAATAAACTAATCAATCTCTCCTTCAGTGTAAAAACATCCTGCCCTTACTAAGATATTTGGGAATATAGAGCTGTACCTATATAACATGCTCCCCGCCTTCGAATTCGTATTAGTGAGTTTTGAGTGGATCCAAAAAATAATACAAACTCTTTGGACTATATGATTTGTTAAGAACATGTTCTCCACTGTCGATTTCATATTTGTGAGTTTGGTTGTTCGTATGTTCAATTATCAGCTAATGCAAAAAAATAACTAACTCTTTGGACTATATCAAAAAAGGTTTGTGAAATGAGCGAATAATTAATGTCCATTTCTTCACACGTGCTCCTGCTAAACTTGTAACAAAAACTCATCTATTTATGTAAAACACGTAATCGGCACGTAATATAGAATCGGAATCGCCTTCACTTCGTTTCGCGGATCTGTTCGCCTTGACATACTCTGCTAAATGTAGAAAAACTATTAAAATATCTTGATTTTATAAAACTATTTTTCATCGCCTTATTGTATTTGGTATTATTTAACATAACAATATGGATCGCAAGGATTCGGTTGTGAAATCGATATATGTTTTGGTTGTTACGAAAGTTGCCATATACGGATAAATTATCATAATACACAGAATAAAGAATCAGAAAATAGAAGTTTATTGATAGAGTTTGTTTTTTTTTTTAATTTATTTGGTTCCCCAACAGTTCCTTACACTTATTAAATCTTAGATCTAGTAATATTTTAATGATGATTGTATTATCATCCGAATATACCATCATAATAACAACCCATACAAAGTGTTTTACACTATTTGAGATAATTTATTCTCCGTTTCACAACCCCGAATACTTTAAAACATATTATATTAAAACCTGCATAGCTCATCTTAAAGTATTTAACCACTTATTCTGTTCCGAAAAAGTCACCGTTAGTCCCTGTATAATTAAGAACACTTTTTATGTCGTGTTTTCTTTCACGGTCATTTCGACAGTGCACTCGACACGAAAACAGTAAAGTACCAAGTAAAAACGTGACCATCGTCGCAAATAATAAAACGAATAAGTCGAAAATTAAAGCGTAAAATTAGTTTTTAATAATGTAAAAACCAGTCCGGCAATTCATCGAATCACGAGACTGAAGATAAACACGAGCAAATTGTAAAGGGAAAACCCCATACATCTTGTATGTTAGTCAATAAACAATTAATGTTCATCATCAAGGTGTAAATCATCAAGTAAAGTTTAGAACTACTTTTCGGATTAAGTAGGTAAATTAACCAATTGTATTTTCTGGGTGTAGTTATGTATAAATTATCTTTGATATTATTATCTATTTATTACAAATTATTATATCGACAAAGTATTTAAACCTCAGTTAAGGTGCTCAACGTCTAATGTTTGATATTTATCTGGGATTGTACAACGTAAATAAAAAAAGAATGAAAACAAAAGTAATAGACCTTAATCAACACAAATTCGGATTAGTCGGATTCAATTGGTTTCTAAAATGAATATTTAAAAGCAGATATAAAACTTGATTTAGTAAACAAAACGAGGGCGACCTTTTAGAATACACCAAAATTGAAGAATTTCGAAAACAACCAGAAAAGGATGTGAACGAATGGTGTCTCGCAAAGCCTTAAGAACAAAATATTGGGTAAATGCCAAAACAACTTTAACAAATGGACATTCAACTTTGTATATTATTGCGACAAGATGAAATAAATTAAATATTGACGAATGAATTCGATTATACAAAAACGTACGTATACCAGGAGGAGGTATTCACGTGACTTTTAAATCACTCGACAGACCACAACAGTACCTTAAACATATTTTTATCTGTACTATATGTTTGTTTGTTTGAACGCGCTAATCTCAGGAACTACTGCCGGTTTCAAAAATTCTTTCACTGTTGGAAAGTCCATTTATTGGGTAAGGTTCTATAATTTATTTTCAAAAAAATTAGGAATCCGTATGTAAATGTCGAATTAGTAACACAAGGTGTATAATCGAAAACCTATTGATGTGTACGCTACGAAAACGATTAACAATAGAATAAATTTATGTACTACGAGTTTTCAGGTCTGATTAAGATGTAAAAAAAAGTCCGCGAGAGCATATATCTAACTATAATAGTTTAGTCACAATAACCGCTTTTATGTTCACGAAAAATGTAATTATCGTCTGAAGATTGAAACTACGTTAAAATAGTATCGTCATATTTATCCTTATTCAAATTAAGTATTATGTTATCACACAACAGTATTAATGTAGAAGTAAATTACTTTTTGTTTTATTCCAATCGGACTTTTCGTTGAGAAGTTATCACGAGTATAAACACGATGAATACCTAACACGCATAACACAACGCGGGCCGCGCAAATAATGTTGCGACAACATTGCGAGTACTGTTCGATCCCCTTTGTGACGCAGACGAAGTTGCGGGGTCATCTACTATAATATAAGGTTAAATAGTAAGCATAGTGCGGTGCAGTGGCGTGAGCTTATAGAAGCAAGTAAGCATTGCAAACCCCAGCATATCATTCTTTTAAATAACCACAAAAACGATAATTTTATTGATGTACACTCCACAGCCAAATTATTTGCGTGATTTAAGTTTTAAAATGTCATGAAATTAATTGCAGGATGTAAATTTGTAAACAATTAAGTGTAATATTCGTTTCTGCATACCCTGACTGAAATATACATACACGTTACTGAGTGAGTGTAATAAGGACAATGTAAGTAGATGTTTAAACAACATACAAGGGCACCGAAGTGGAATATTATCTGAAATAATACGAGTATTATACCAAAACTTATTAGTTTTAGAATGAACATATTTTCAAAGGTTGTCTTTATCTTTCAAATTGGCGACGGAAATTTATTTTTAAGGTCTTTAGAATATTAATTTAGTACCTACAAAAAGTATCGAGTTGGTATCGAATCAGTGCAGATTGCGGTTTGATAGCTAATGTTGAAAACCGGATAAGTCTGTCCTAGTTTTACTTAATAACCACTCCATCGAAATACGTACATTTAGAAACTAATTTACTTATCCAATCATTACATTATGAGTGCTTTAGTCGAGCATTAATGATTAGTGATTTACTTCTAGGTACTTTGTGTTAGCAATCTCGTTTAGGTACATTACAGTTGCAATTTGTCGAAAAGTAATCTAATCTACACGTTGATCAAAATCACTGCTTTTCTAATAATGTACTGTAACAACCAATTACTGCCCACTGCTGAGCTCACGTCTCCTCCGAAGAGGGGTTAGGCATAGTCCACCACGCTTGCCTAATGCGGATTGGGACTTCACATATCTTCAAAGGATTTTTAGAACCCTTTTCCGATATGCAGGTTTCCTCACGATGTTTTCCTTCGCCGTTTTTAGCCAGTGGTGTTGTGAAAAATTGCACATAATTTTTTTTCATATTAAGATTTAGAGGTACAAGCAGGCCGGTTTTGAACCCGCGACCTCCCGTACGAAAGGCAAGCGCTTCAACCACTCGGCCACCACGACTATATATACACGCTTTTCTAATGTGACTCTCTAATAAGATGATCAGTTTTAGAGACAAACTGAATAACGAATTAAGTTTGCCAAAAACAAATATTCAAATTTTATGTGATTTTACTTAATTATTCTACCTAGATGATTAATCAATACCTACTCTTTATATCAAGGTAGGTACTGTGTTTTCATCTATTACGTGTGATAATTTGATTTCCCAAAATATGAAGTGAAGTTGAGAGAATGACCATCGAATAATCAATGAATAGAGCTGACCCCATTGTCGTCCTGCTGGTCTAGTTTGAGATGTATTGTAGTCTAATTTATAGGAATATTATGCCGATTGCCAACAGTATTGGTAAGGTCAGTCTCAAACGAATTAAAAAAAGCCTGGGTAACAAATATTCCGTGACACACATACATTACACATAAACTAAATTCAAAGCCATTAAAATATATCACTTTTTTGAATCTTTTATAAAACACGTTTGCCTAATAAAATTTTTCTTTACTTTTAACGAGTAGATATCTATTAAAAAGAATTTGTGATATTGTCCATGAATTGATGCGTTATATAAATTTTAACACATTTATTATTGAGCTCGTATAGGTATGTACAGAGTGAGAGCACAAACACTTAGAAGACTATATTAATTAAACTCAAAGTCAACTGTTAATTCCAATAAGTATTGAAGTTGTGTCATGCATGTTAATAAGGAAAGAAGTAGAGGAACGCATCGTATGACTGTGCCAGTGTCATTGAGGTAGAACTTCGGCTTCCTTTATCAATAAAACTGGGAATCGAACGGTTTGTAATGTTTCTCTTGAATTAAGGAACGTAATTATCCTTTTAAGAATGCTATGCAACTCAAAGTAAGTCCTTGAACTGGAATATCAATCGGAGATGCGACGCGGCATCTCTCTAAATCACTTTAAATACATTAATTTTACTATGAGTTTTGTGAAACACTAGGTACTTTTTAAAATAATCTTCGGATCATGCCCATGATAATTATCAAACTTTGAATTATCTCTCATATTCAATGTTCATGTTATTTTAAGCACAGTACTTTATAATAACTTCAAATTTATTACGTGCGTGTGTCGATAAATTTTTCGATCTAAACTAGTTACTGAATATAAAAAACGTAGACATCTGGTTCAAAGGTTTTGAATCTCATTGTTCTCTATGACGTCTGATTCATTTTGTATTAAAATAAATTGACTATGTGTAGGGTACTATGGTAACAGTAACATCGCGTACAACTCGTTGATATAATATTTTAAATCATCGTTCACCACTATTCATAATTTCTTCAACACAATAATGCCATCGGACCAGTGACTTTTTAATATTTTCTATACGATGCTACACAATGTGAATAACTTCCTAAATGCCATTGAACTTCCACAGAATGAAGATCCTTTTGTATGCAAATGAGACTAATTTATTTGAAGGTTTTTTTTTCATAAATTACAGTGTCTTAAACTGTCATAACTGTATTTTCGTTTGTTGTGTTTTGTTCATGAATGTCGTTGAATATCACCATTCACCTACCTAATCAAGGAAGCTGTGCCTAAACGTGACAACGAGATATTATCCCTCGTGACCCTCCGATTATTTATACAGAAGATGTATACAATCCAGAAACGTAAACATGTTCTATGAGTATTAATGATACGACAGAAAATAATTACAGATATCTACCTACCTTTAGAACCTGCACACTTAACGGATGTTGTCGTTTCTCCCAAACCAAGTGTCAGGGTGAAGAAATGATATCTATCACTTAAATTGGCATTGCAATTTCATTAACTAAAAGGAAGCATTTTATGAAGACAATTATGTGCACGACGTTATCAGACAATTGTAACGTGCCCCTTAATTGGCGCGGCTTCAACAAAGATAGAATCAAAATCCAGTTGTTACCAGTTTCGCATGCAATCTCCGTGTGTCGGAATTCGGAACAAGACGGCCCGTATGTTGGGAGTAATTGTTGGAGTTTGGCTTCAATTAACCCTGCAGGAGCCGGTGCAATCACAAACGAGCTCGGCTTTCATATTGGGAAACAAGTGACGTTCAATTGACATTTGTTAACGAACGAATTAAGCACTATTTCGGTGTTTCATTCATTCAAGATGCTGATGTCAAAACGAGTTTTTTTTTAATACGAGTTCTTCGTTTTACTAGTACACTAGTTTAACTACAGAAACTCTGAAAATTATACTCAAGATATTTTAAGTAGGTAATCATATTTTGCTCTTAGGTCTAGATAGTGTTTTATTGTTGATGAACCTAAAAATGGGATGCTAATTTATCATAAACAAGTGAACACAAAGCAAAATGGATAAATTCTATGCGCAGAGTTAACTACAATTCATCACCAAGAATGTAAGATAAACACGCAAAAATAAATCAATTTTGAAAAGAATTCTAATTAGGCAAAATTGTTTAACAGATTTTCACTATGTGAAAAGGTATGTATAATATTTATCAGGCCATTATAAAAAGGAACTGAAGTGTGGACACGTCGTGCACGCAAACATACAAGAACATATTGTACAAATATTATAATATTATGCATTTATGCACAAAAACATTGGCCTCTATAATTCGGCTGAAAATTAATTTATCTGATGCAGGACAAACATAATAAAGAACCATTATAATAATAATTAATTTCTGATATCTTGAGATAGTAACAACTCAATGACCCGTGAGCGTAAATACTAATTTAACATACATAGGTATGTAGGTACTATATATACCTGTTCAGTTTCATGTTCGGACAGTAACATTAATTAAGTTCTGTCAGTAGCCGCTCCATTCAATTAACTGAAACTATTATTGTTCACTATATTCAATCTACAATGCAAATCCCAGAATCGGATATTGTTACAAGTTTATTAAAATCCGTCTGATCCACAAACAAATTGAAGTGTTTGAAGTGTCTGTCTGAAAATATTTTCGGCATAGGTTCCTTTGCACCACCATTGCTTTAGACAGAAAATGTGCCTAAACTTTAATATAGTTAAATGCTAATTAAAATAGATATGCCATATTTGGTTACTGACGAAACTTTGTAAATTAAAAATACTTAATTGCAAAACAATTCAAAATTTGTTAAAAATACGAGCTTGTAACGAAGCCCCAGGATCGATAACTAATTCAGTAGAAATCACGTTGATGCGTCTGGTCATAAACATCTGTCTGTTTTAATTCATTCGGTAAAGGAATATTGTCCTGGAATATCATTATCGAATATGACACCATTTCATACTCCATCCTAGAGCTTGGTGAAAGACAATATGTTCCTTTGAATATAAAATTGTTCGACAATGTGAGTGTATATGAAGTACAAGCTTAACATAGAACTGATTTGGTTGTTTATTGTTTGATTAATTAGATATTTAAAATTACCTGAACAAGGTTGTTTTTTCCAGTCAATATCTTTGCAAAACTATAAGTTTATAAACTTCTTAAACTCAAACACTAAAAGTAATGGTACATCTAGATATCTTTGAAGTGTGAAGAACCGTGTTGTTAGCGACGTCAGATAATGTCGTAAGCTAAGCGAAATTATTGATCACAATACGTAGTTAATTCATTAACATTTCTAATGAGAATGTGTGAGAATAACAGTCTCGCCTGAATTAGCAAAATAATTACTATTTAAAATGTTTGTTCAGTTGTTTAACTTCGATGTTTATATCAAGTGAAGTTATTACTTGATATAAAAAAATTGTGATCATAAAGTCTGACCTATGTTGAGGTTATTTTCTTTGAGTCCATGTTAAAGTTAAAAAAATATTGCACTGTAGCATGATGCAAGATGGATGCAAATGACAGTTTTAATAACGTTTCGTTTCACTCTTGAAAGTTGCTGATGTTTAAATCCTTAAGAATTTGAGGCATAATATTTTCTGCCTCTAAATTGTAAAAAATAAGTTAATTAAGAGTTTTATTTGAACATCTTTTTCAAATCTAACTTTGAAAAAAGTATATTCAGACATTGTTGGTGACAGAATCAATAATTAATATTTTTTAGTCTACTTATGATCAAAGGTATCTCAGGAGAGGTATAAATAAACTCTCGACAGTGGCGTAATCTATAAATAGTTTAATGATGATTATTAAAACTTCTTTTATGTAAAAACTTTGTGAATTTATGTTCGAATTAATGTTGGCGCACTTTATGTTTGAATTTCGAACATTCCACTATGAAATATAGACTTTTCTAAATTTTTTCACAATATTTATTTTCTTATAACGTCAAATCCTATATAAATTATATGTTTGAGTAGGGTAATTTCTGTTCTCAAAGGGATATGATAAGTAGTGCTGGATGTGACATGGCAACGACTGCCGGTGACAAACCATTACTACAGTAAATCAGTTCTACCATAACTCTATTGCAGCAATGTTTATAATAAGAAAATAAAGTACACTCATTTTGGTGATAAATTGTATTGGAAAAACTTGTCATCGAACCTATCGATCCATACGTCATAGAGCCAAGGTGTAAATCTCACATAACGTGACTGAAATAAATTTAACTGTGTAGAAGTAATTAAATATTACATTGTAGGTACCTACTGTATCTACTCGAAAAAATAGTCTTGTGTAAAAAAATGTTGCACTTTTTTCATTTATATTTTTTGTTGCAGAAACTACCATACCCGAAAGCGGTCGGGTTCATCGTCACAAATGAATTCTGCGAAAGATTTTCTTACTATGGAATGCGAAGTAAGTTTAATGTTATTTTCTTTCTTGATATGATAAGGTACCCAGCATGTAGGTACATGTCTATTGTCTATGATCACTCATCTCAAACATGTATTCATAATTGTAAAAAAAATCTATTGTGTGTTCCCCAACAGTAATATATTACTTTATGCTTTATAAAGCATAATGCTAATATTATCACCTCCACACGTGTAGACTTGCGACTTGTGGTATATATAAATATTATCACTAGTGTTTGTTTTTTATTACCTGTCCTCTTTATTAGTAAACGGATAATAAATAGAGTGTGTGCTTAAATGTTTTTGCGTGTATGTTTGGATTGGCTACTCCATAGTTCAAGATCCCGGTGTTCCCGGAAGACTATGATATGTCCCTTTGAAACGAGGTTTAAGAAAAGTATTGAATGAGTACCTAGGTGGTGGATAACAGACCTTCACTGCCCTGACGTTGCAGAGGTTCATGAGCAACAGTAACCGCTTACCATACGGGATACCCTTTATCTGCTTTGTAATAAAAAAAACTATGCTGATGTAATATTAGAGACTAGTATAAGAGAGAGTAGTAGAGATAGAGTAATTTATCATACTTAATTAAATTACACATAGATACAAATATTGATCTACCCCAGTTAGAACTTTGCATCAAGGTTTGAACATATAGCGACTTCGAAGCAGTTCAAATCCTCACTCATGGACAATTACTGTCCCCTTAAAATTGTATGAATGTTTTGCTTACCTATTGTTAGTATTGTTACACAGCAATCCTTCATTTCTATGAATTATTATTAATGTATTCTTTTTTAATGTCATTGTTGTAACTAATATTGTTGGTGAGATTTTCTAATAAATAAATAAATTACAATGCATATTACTGCTGTCCAAAAAGACATGGAAAGAAAAACTGACTTAACTAATATATATTTTCCGTTCCACTTGTAAGAAGGTATTATCGGTGTTGCAATTTGTTACACCACGTGTTTCAGTAATCAATCGTTGCAAGTGCGACTTGTCGACCTATAACTGAATATAAGTACCAAACAAATAAGTCAAGTGTGTTTTATCTTATAAATAATTATAGTATGCCGCGTTATTAGCGGTGAAATTTCACAAAATTGTGAATGAGTGTACAGTTTTTAATCTAGTAGCATTATTAGATCTGGCAGTTTAATCTAATGGCTCGGAATAATTATTATCCCATTCTAAAATCTTCTCTCTATCTCTACATCTATTATAGGGTCAGAATCAGACAATTGCACCTGTGATTGGTTTACTTTACATCCAACAAGAAACATCAAACCTTTTCTTTACCAACAAAAACATACAATTTTAACAACAACTATGAAACAAGAACTGGCCTTTATAAGAGCCTTCAAACCATAGACAATTAAATATGTTTTTGTTTATGTTTTTAGCGATCCTTTCGTTGTATCTCCGAGATAAGCTGGGGTTCTCGGACAACGATGCGACAGTCATCTACCACGTGTTCACGATGTTCGCGTATTTCTTCCCAGTGCTCGGAGCCATGATCGCTGATGGGTGGCTAGGACGATTCAGGTAGAGTAGACCAACTGGATGTGCTAGGTAACTTTGAATTATAAAAGACAGATTTATAAAAATGCAATATTTTGCTAATGTTGCAACGTGTTTTTAATACATCAGTTTTTCATTGATAAATAAAAAGTATTGTTGTTTTCTTGTCTGTTTTCTTTTAAAGTTTCTTATAACCAACAAGGTACAAGACTTCGAATGTTTTAGCACTATGAATTAATGAAATGGTCAATGTCAATCTTTGAATGAATCGTTTACGTTTTTATAACATTCACTTTATTAGTCTATTGATTTAAATGAGCACGAGGTTAGACTAGTTCCAATTTTTTCATGGCAACATTGATTTTAAATCGCAAGTGGAAGTCATTATTTATTAAAATTATTCCGCCCTATAGGACTAACTATAAGTTGGCCCCAACAAAATATGATTATAATTGAAAATTTAATAGATGCAAACAGAACAGGATTGATTTGAACAGTTTTGGGAGATCCTTCAAGCTCGCCTTTTGTGCTTATTTTTTGGTCACTATAACTCACTGTAATTTTCTTTACCTGGTGTACAATACAGTATTAAATTAAATAAGAAAACGCACTTCCAATTTAACTAGTCTTCTCGTTGCTATTGCAATTTTCTAAAACAATATTTTCACTCTGAAAAATTCATGAGTTGCCGATACAACATCTTGTAAATCTAATCTTAAGCAAGGAGTTTTCACGGACTTAAGCTCCTAAAAAAAACTAACAACAATATGTTCTTTCTTTTGCAGAACAATATTTTACTTGTCATTAGTGTATGCGGCGGGCAGCGTACTTATTTCACTGACTGCTATGCCCCCACTTGGACTACCACAACTGTAAGTATAAGACATAAGGTTTCTTAGTATTAGGTTCCTGTGAGAGTAAGTCTTTGAATTCTAAATAGTCTCAGTCACAAGTTTATAACACTTATCAACAAGAAGATACCGTTACATTTGATTTTACATTTCGTTAATTAGGAAATCATCATCATCATTATCATCAGCCTATAGCAGTCCACTGCTGGACATAGGTCTCCCCCAAACTTCGACCGACCGGTCCTGCGCTACCTGCATCCAGTAACCTCCTGTGATCTTGATCAGGTCCAGGACCATATGCTCTAATAAACCAAATAATTCCAGGCAACTTACAATCCTAGCCTTACTTATGATAGCCTTCGGGACGGGAGGTATCAAACCTTGTGTGTCTGCTTTCGGAGGAGATCAGTTCAAGCTCCCCGAACAAGCTACATACCTCGGCTACTACTTCTCTCTGTTCTACTTCGCTATAAACGCGGGTAGTCTCATCTCCACTTTCCTGACTCCGATCCTGAGAGCAGACGTTCATTGTTTCGGAGACAATGATTGCTTTTCTTTGGCTTTTGGAGTTCCAGGAATTTTGATGGTCGTTTCGATTTGTAAGTATTTTACAGCTTTAAACTTTATCTAATCCCATTGAATACACATCGGACTTTCTTAAATATATTGTTTAATAATAATATTCCATTTTAGTGATCTTCGTCGCCGGTCGAAGATTGTACATAATCAAAAATCCAGCTGGAAACGTTCTTGGGAAGGTGTCGACTTGTGTCGGGGTGAGTGTTTGTGATATTTCAATCAACAAACTTTGGTTGTAGTTCGATTTAACAACATTCTCGAAAACTTTTACCCCTTCGCTAATCTGCGGCACTTATTATCGGGTAAAAACATACTTTTGATTAAAAATAATTATTTTCAGTACACTATTTTAAAAAACCACTACCTTACTAATAATATCGCCGAATTATAGCAAAACTAAAACCATTATTTCTTATATCTAGCATGCTGTGATGAAATCATGCGGAAACAAGGAGAAGAGAGATCATTGGTTGGACCACGCCGATGACAAGTATGACAAGAACTTGATAGAAGATATTAAATCATTGTTCAGAGTTCTAGTTCTTTTTATTCCTCTACCAGTGTTCTGGGCACTTTTTGATCAACAGGTATATTTTATATATTAGCACTTACAATTTTGTAAACTATTAGAAAGTACTTATGAAAGATCTACTTATCAAAAATATGGCAAAATTAAACATTATAAAGTTACAAATACCTTGAACGTACATAAGATTATTTTGAAAATCTTGGACATTTATCAACTAAATAATATAATATTAAAAATGAATAATTTTATAATTGTGAGTATTACTTTCTGTTTAAGGGTTCTAGATGGACATTCCAAGCTGACAGAATGGAACAGGATATAGGAAGCTGGACTCTTAAAGCAGATCAAATGCAAGTCCTCAATCCTTTCCTGATATTAATATTCATTCCTCTCTTTGAAGTGGTAAGTAGTTAAAAAAATAGTATTATCCTCAAATCAATTTATCACATTACTCATTTTTACTTTTATTTCAGGCAATCTACCCATTCTTGACTTGGTGCAAATTAATAAGGAAACCTCTACACAAAATGATCTGGGGTGGTATTTTAGCGGCTTGTGCATTCATTATATCTGGAATCGTTGAATTAAATCTTTTGGTATGTATTCTGAAATTACCAAAAAAGATTCCATTTTTAACATCTTGCTTATCTTCATATTATATTTCTTTTTAGCCTACTTATGGGACTCCAGTAACAGAAGGTTTTGCTCAGCTCCGAGTATACAATGGATTCGATTGTAATTTCACTATCAATACTGGAGATTTCAATGCTAATGCTAATAATATCCACACAATCGAACCGCTTTCTGCTTACGAACAATTAGATATTGTAGCCGAAGGATCTATTGAGCTACCGTATTATTTGCGCGGAGAAGGTCTCTGCTCAGATATAGTTTATAATGGAAATTTCCATTTATATGAAAAGACAGCTAATTCATACTTCATCAACAGAGAAGGCATTTATAATTTCACTGATAATAATGATAAATCTATCAATGGAGTTAATGTAAGGTAAGTGAATAAAACAAGTCGAAACAAAAAACAAATATGTTTATTCTAATTTAGCTTATAACACAAAGATTATAAAATTATACTTCTAAAAATAAATTTAAAATGAAGTAGGTATTATAATTCGTCGTTGTGTGATCTTTGGCAAAATTTAGGATTGTAATACGTGTTATACATGTTCTTCCAAAATGAATACATTTCCATGTCCTTTTTCATTGTAATAATTCTAAATTTGTTTCCTATTAACAAAGTATTATACTTATTAACAGCAATTGTGGGCCAAAAAATATCTCCTTCATAACCTGGTGGTGTAGGATCTCCATATTTGATAAAATTAGACCAAAGTTTAGTCAGTTTCTTGATAAATATTCTGTCTCTATGCTGTTCCTCTTCGCTTATTTTTCTATACAGATCGATAAGTGGTTCACAATTAAATAAATAACAAATCTCATCACCACTTGAAGACCCATTAACTTTCATATTTATTCCAGCCGTAGAAGTCGCCTTAAATGCATTAAAATAACCATCGTAGTTAAATTTGTAAAAGTAGATTTTATTTGCGAACTTATCGAAATGTGTTTTCATGAATTTAATTATGGGATAAACATGTAAATCAGAAGAATATTTGATGAACATTTCCAGAGATTTTTCAGTAATAGTACCATTAAAATACTTTTTCTTTATTTCGTTACCGATTTTGTTATACGATTCAGATAAATAAGTATAATTGCATCCGTCGTGAAACGGTGTCAAAAATTTTAATGAACTTCTAAGTGTTCTTAGTAATGATGGATTGTGGAGAAATGGTATAACTTCTGATATACTTTCTTGGCTATTGAAACCCATTAAAATCGGTTTATTTTCACTATTTATATCCTTTCTATTTATTATATTTTCATAAAAATCTGTAGGACTTTTCAAATCTAGCGTGTCATTAGTATTTTTGCTGATAATAGGTAAAAATGGAATAAGAGGTCTTTGTCTATGTGCTATTTCTTTTTTATTATAAATTTTATTAGTGACTTGAAGAATATCTTTGGTTGAAGCCCTTTCTATATTTTTAGAACCAAGTTTCTTCAATTCTTCTTGTAATCTTTCTCTTTCTAATTCGTCCTCCTTATTGAAAAATGCAGGTGAAAACATCGCACCACTCTGTAGTATAAGTTTTGAAAACAGCTTCCTATGCTTGGTTGTAAGTAGCATAGAAATTAACGTGGCAGCGGACCCACTGCCCATCAACGTTATTTGTTTTTTATCACCACCAAACGTTGCTAAATTTTTCCTAATCCACTTCAAAGCAATAACTATATCTTTTAGTCCCATATTCGTGTGGGTATCTGTGCTATTTAGTTTTGCAAAGCCAAATGCTCCAATTCTGTGATTAACTGTTATAACAATGATATCATTATCTATAAAGAAGTCTGGTCCATGGATTTGACTGAAGCTTGATGTGAAAGCATAACCATGAATCCATACAACTACAGCTTTCAGTTTCTCGTTTGTTTTAGGAATACTCGGCGTGTAAATGTTCATATGTAGACAGTTTTCGAATCCGTAGATCCCATGTTTGTGGACTATGTGCGCTTGGGCACAAGCACCTCGATACTCCATTGTTGCATCAAAAGGTCGTTTCCACTTCCTCATTTTCGTCGGATTTTGAAATCGCAAGTTTCTTATTGGCGGATTGGCATATGGCACTCCGTAGAATGCAAAGTATATGTTACCATCAAATACTGTGGCCCGTCTCGTGCCAATTAGTGTCCCTTGTTTAATTGTAACTGTCACTTCAGAACTTTCTGTTTTGGGAAATATTAAGATCACAAAAAACACAGAGAAACAAACACAGCTCGTTACTGTAATGTAAAACATTTTCAGAAACTAACTCTACATATTTTCTTTTCACTTATCAACGTTCCAGTTTTTATCGAATGTTTAAAAACTACTATTATAAAACACAATATTCACAATTATGAGTTTTGTTTCAGATTTTTGTCCAATATACTTTCTCCGGCGACTTTCACTATTGTGGATTCAAAGAAGAACAAAACGAGACTAACAATACTAAGTGATGATACTAGTCAAATGCAACTTGTAAAGGGTACCAGTGACATCCTTATAAATGATCAGAAAGTTATAGAAGAATTTTCATTCCAATTGGGAGCAGTTTACACTATCAATGTTTATGAAAACACGAATGGAACTTACGTAAGTATTGCAATTCAGCAGTCACAATAGAAGAACCCTATTAGAAAATAAATAATCTCGTATTCTCTAAAAATTGAAGATCTTTCGTCAGTTTTCGGTTCACTGTTTTATCACTAAAGGTACTTTCAAAGCACACTTATTAGATACATTTATTATCATTGCAGATGGCAAACGCAGTCGAGATAACTCCACCAAACAGCATCCACATCCTGTGGTTAATACCGCAGTATGTAGTGATGACAATGGGCGAGGTGATGTTCTCGGTGACAGGGTTAGAGTTCTCGTTCACTCAAGCACCGGCCAGTATGAAGTCCGTTTTACAATCCGTCTGGCTTCTCACTGTTGCTTTCGGTAACTTGATTGTAGTCCTCATTGTGGAAGGCAACTTCTTGGATGCTCAGGTAAAATTATAATATACTTTTATCAATATTATTTTTTTTTTATTTGATGATAATATTTATTTATTTATTGCTTCATGCACAAGTTTGTACATAGGCGGACTTAATGCCGTAGGCATTCTCTGCCAGCCTACCTTTGGGTAATGGAGAGATAAAAAAGTGTGGTAGGCAATATTGTCAATATGTTAAATGTGATTGTAATAATTACCAATTAAACATCTCTACTGTAGTCGTGCTAAATAATAGTTGAAATCAAAGTACGTTTCAGATAAAACAGACTAAAGATATAAGAAAACTAACCATTACAGTTGGGACCTTCATGTTACCTATAAATTAAAACTTAAATAGATTCCTCTTATATGTTCTCTATACTATCCACTCAACTGGGAACGTCACTATTCGCTAGATAGCGAAACTGGGGACTTCGTTCGGAATCAATACCCTTTTTAATTTTTTTTTCCAATAATTTTTAATTTTGATAAATTTAATTAAACCTTATATTTTTGTAAATCTTTATTTCTAAACGACGCTGTATTGCATTTTCAGCGAAAATATATAATCTCCGTTAAATATGAGACGATTAAAAAATGTAAACAAAACAAGTTTTAGAACTTAGCTCAATTTTGGCTCCTGCCACAGACTTGGCAAAAGTAAACAAACCAATTTGGTTGCCGATCCCAGTTGAGTGGTTATATAATAGTTTGGTATAAAACATCTTATATTTAACGTGGATTTCTGTTAGTATTAACTACCTAACTTACATTTGCCATAAACTTCTGTTATAGTGGAAAGAATTCTTCCTGTTTGCCGGCCTGATGTTGCTAGACATGTTCATATTCACCGCGATGGCCTTCCGCTACAAGTATGTGGACCACAAGGCGAGTACTGAAGAACTGCCCGTCGAAGAAATCAAAATGCCGGACAAACCTACGACTGTACAAAAAGACAACTAGATATAAGAGTTATTTAATAAATAATTATACTTTGTTTTATTATGGTTTTTATTGCACATATTTTATTGGTATTTAGAGGTCGCTACAATATAAAAATAATGTTCTCAAAATTCTGAATCTAAGCTTCTCTATTTTCTCATCTAAACGGAAGTAAAACTAAAGTTTTCATTGGTCTGAATTAATTTATTTCCCTTTCTACAATTTCTTTTCGACAAATTTCAACATTTACCCTTTTTTTTTTCGACGAATACATGTCCCTCATCCGTCGACCACTCGAAATGTACAATCTGTTTATTTAAAGTACGTTAACACATTAAACAATTAGTTTTGGGTAATTGTGTGTTGTTCCCATAGGACTTGTGTTCGTGCGAGGGGAGCTCTGTTCCCTGGGACAACCCTCGCTGTGATTCAACTCATTCAACGAGGTCAGATGTGGTTCTCAAACTTTAGTCCTTCACATTTTAGATAGAAAACAAATTGCAGTAGATTTGTACGTTTTCTACACGATAACTGTTGTAAAGTTTAATAATTGCAAATAACGTCATTATATTTCGTTGTGTGTTAATAAGGTTTTTAAGGTTCACAAAAATGATTTACTTTTGAAAGCTTTAAAAAAAAACATTTTACCCGTAGAATGCACATTACTCATGAAGATAATTGTTGACGGTTTAATAATTTTATGCTCATTAAGATCTGTTAATAACTCAGAACAATATATAAATCTATAATCTTAAATTCCCACTTCTTAAATCTAAAATATCAGAGAGTTACAAAATGTTTCTATTGACCTAGTTTGTTTCAGTTACAAGAGTTTATCCAGTCATTTATTATTCAAAAGTTTCAACAAGTTTTGATTCTAACAACACCACTACCATTACATGAAATTAAATGACTGTCAAATCAAAAACTTAGGTATTACTGACGTCCCAAGTTTGAGAACCACCAAGTTTAATGATGAGCACGAGTCTGTTGACGTCTTGTTAATAATTGCGTATAATAAATGCTTAAATACAACAAACAGACAAAATAAATACGGGTTGGGGTTTTCACAATGAGACCGATTTAGTTTCCGACCTATTGATTTGATCTGATATTGACTTAAGTGTTTGGTACTTGCAAGAATGGTATGAATTATTCCATGCATGGGATGTTTATCGACAAAAAGCTTTTTAAAGGACACATCTATTTCCTTGGGAAAACTCTGAACACACAGTCTTGTTCTGTACTGTACTGTACTGTAACAACCCATTACTGCCCACTGCTGAGCTCAGGTCTCCTCCGAAGAGGGTTTAGGCATAGTCCACCACGCTTGCCCAATGCGGATTGGGGACTTCACTTCAGTCTTGTTCACATTGTGTCAATTTCGTACAATATGGAATAGATATACGAGTATGATTGATATATTTATTGTAAATTCAACTAGTGATAAAAGATTATTGTAATTTTAACCTCAAATACTGAATTATATTAAGAAGATGATTTACTGATTCATTAATTAATTATCTTCAACTATCTGATCTGACAATGTCCTACTAAAGGTGAACCTTAAAAATGATAATAAGGAAATGAATAAAACATGGTAACCACTAAAAAGCTAACATTAGGTGGCCAACTTTATTATATAGACTATAAAACCTTGCTTGAAACAAACAATTCCAAATGAAACAATCAACGAATCGAAACAAAACATAAATCGATTAAAACAGTATTTATTCCGATACGAATTAATTAAGTGCAGTCGTGGAAATGTTCTGGCGGAGGCGTCGGTACATGTTCCGGGCACTTTGGAGACCGCGTGTGTCTCGTAGGCGTCGCGTGTCCGTCACGTGACCTCGGCCACGCGACGCGAAGCACAAAGCGACTAGAAACCACGTGTGCGCACTCTGTGGATAATCTCCGTCGAGCATATGCACCCAAATAAATAAATTAAGTAAAGCCGACGGAGTTTGTGACCTTAAAAAATGTATAGTACATTTTAAAAAATCTTATTTAATTGAAGATGAATATATTATGGAAGTTAGTTTTGAATGTTTTTTTTAAGTTTAGCAAGTAGGTACAAAGTTATTGTAATATCAGGTTCTCAGCTAACTTTCCGGAAAAGTCAGAGACTGGGTTTATTTTACAAAGTTATATTGCACTAACGACACTCGATCATCACATAAACAATTTACCAACCAATTAATCAAATGAGCTTCCCATAGTTATTGACACAAAAGTATATATATATTATATAATAAAGTCAAATGTAAGTACACCAAAATATTTAGCTCCAAGTGCAGCATCCAAATACGTTAGTATTTGTTTTATCAAAAGGAAAATTCTTATAAACATTTATGCAAACGAAACACATCAACCACAAGCCACAACTTCCCCTTTTACATAGAAATCATCCGCAGCGCCAGAGCCGTTTAAAACAGACATTCAAGTACCCGCAAGACAAACTACGACCGACGGGGTATCTCACGCGAAAAACCATCAAACATGGTCGTCGAGGGCGTGGTATGTCACGTGTCTGCCACGTGACTCGGCTGTCACGGGCCACGGGGTTGCCAGTTGCCGCGACAAATCAATTACAGGGTCGACTTGGGCACGACTTCCGAATAGGAATTAGCACCAAATTATGGCCGTTGCTGAAATTGCTTGTTTATAGAAGGGTGACTCGCTAATTTATAGCCATAACGAAATGCTCTAGTTGTGAGTGTTTATTTTTATGTTTTGTTAATATGACCCGTGTGACTTGTTGCAATTTTAAATTTAGAAGGTCGTTGGAATAAAAATTACTAAAATTTTGTTAACGATTTTATATCGATGATTTAAAAAGAAGATCATGATTAATTTTAACCTTTTTAGGGTCTGAATACCTGTCCTTCGGTTTTATATCTATTTTCAGTTTAGGTAAATCTGTCATATCTGTTCATCCCATTAGCTCACAGACAACAAAAACAACAAAGAAGAAGACAAGTAGCTAAATAATACATCTTTAAAAGACACTAAGAATAGACTTCCTCAATGCTTTGTAACTAGCGAACTTATTAGATTCTAATAAATATTCTATTTGCTTATTAGGTACTTAAAGTTACACAGGAATATGGTGTAGGTAGAATAGATAGATAGAATCATTTACCGAATATAACATTACATTAACAAAACAAATATTTCATCAAAATCAAAAAACACGATCGTTTCAGCAGCTGATTCTGCAGGCTATTCGAAATAGTCTAGTGCCTGTCGTATAAACGTCGTGTAAATTTTACACCAAGAGCTTTGAATTCTAGTGTAATAGTTATGTCATCAGCCATCGGTTCGCGATTGACTTAACAAAAAAACACTCGATTTCATAGCCATCGTGCAGATGAAAGGACCTGCGTTTTATAACATTTTTATGCCTGTCAGGAACACGCCAGGATCCACCAATGAGGGAGGAGATGGTTCATCGATCCAGTGACACTCCCACACCGCTCGCTCCCCGTGCAAAACGAGGTATACACGCCGCATAAAGCGGTAACCGCAGATAGCTGTGATTGACGGACGGCTACCGCACACATAGTCGGTGTAGTGGTCATTCTGAATTTCAAAGCTATTTAGACGAGTTTGTGCACGACTCAAAGCACAGGGCGGAATCTATATCTGAATCATTTTACATGGTTATTGTTTTTGTTCATTATTTTTTAATCGAAGTTTTTTGGAGTGTTCATTAGCGTTGAAAACACATAAGAAGATAATAAGTCTTCACAAGCGTTTGGCTTCAAAAAAGGTACTTTTTTATTTTAGAAGATTTTTTTTTCATTTTAGCCCCTCAATGCGAGCTCTTCGCACGCCCCGCCCATTTCTTCCCTAACTGTTCAAAGGACCAACCCCGCAACTGGGGATGACGCACACACTGTCGAGCACTCGAAATACATTGCTAATACAATTTCAGATCTGCTTAACGCCAATAAGACTTGTTTTGGAAAAGCCGGTCGCCTCCTAACACAGGCTTAGCTGTCGGTCGTCTTTTATTGTATAAAGTTCTCCCGCAAGTCTGGTCGGGCTCATTCAGTTTTCGTCTGTGATTGAGTGTTTTTGAAACTAGTAGTCCTCATAATGTCCGGTGCAAGGACCCAGCTCGCTGATTCATCGACCTCTCCACCATTAAGGTACCACCTTATATTTTATTTCAATCAGTAATATACCCACTGTATAATTAAACAGCTATGCGATATAACTGCTTTTAGTTCATGCTATGTTTAATCACATAATTTGCTAAATAATCATTTGTTATGTGTATCAAATTCTAATTCGACAATATTTGTTCGTCTAAGTACTTCCGATTACGAAATGGCAATGTTAACCAAACTAAAATGAACTCCGAGTGGAAATGGATCACGGTTCTGTCAGTTACAGCATCCACGATACTGGGAATTTATACGATTTTGTGTATAAAAGGAAACTGAACAAGTATTATAAGTATATCACTTATCCATGTGATAATTCAAAGTTTTTCCGTCACAGACTTCTTACAATTCACAAAGTTCAAAATTTAGTCACTAAATGAACTTTTTAAAATATATAATCCTACGTTTAATTCTCATAACCACAGATTAAACAATAATCGAAATAAAGAACAACAATATCGATTAAATTTTTATTAGGTACAGTTATTAATTCATCCCCGATATGCACGTTCTCGGCAAGAGCCATTCTCAAACTGGTTTCATTTACAGTGCTCACCTTTGTAAAGGAAAATTGAAAAAAATTTCAACAATCAGAACAAGTTTCCAATTGAAATCGAATTGAGGGCTTTGTGGTGCAGGGCCTGCAAATGAAAGTCGCAGTTCAATTGTTTTATGATATTGGAAATTGTTTGCCCTCGTGGAAACTTGTTCGTCGAAGTTGTAATTAACAGCTTTTCATTGGACATTGGGGTGTAAAATAGAATTGTCTCAAGTTTAATGAATTTCAAATAAAGCGTTTAGTCAAATTATCCGCATTATTAAAAGAAAGAAGAATTATTTAATTTGTGTTAATAATTATAATATTAGGTTTTTGTTACTTTTTCTTAAATCAATTCAAATTCTAATATTCTTATTGTATGAACATCAGTGATATATGTAATTGTTTAAGATATATTCCGAATGCAAGCCAGTTCTGAATTATACAAGAATCTAAGAGGAAAAGACGACCGTCTATATCCAATTCTCTATATTAAAAACAAGGAAAATTATGTAGGTACATAGCACGTTTTCCTATAAAAGATCATCTTTCAGCGACAACCGTCGATTGGACTACTCCGGGCTGAAGTTCGCGTATGTGGACGGGTCTGATGATGAGAGCAGCTCCTTGCCTTCGGAGCTGCCTTCGTGTGTCTACGCTGCGGCCAGGTCCAGGCTCCAGCTACCGTTGGCTGCATATGTCCACCAGCATACGAGACAACTACATCCAGGTATTTTAGTAGTACTAGACATTAATAGTAATGTAATAGTCGTGGTGGGCGAGTGGTTAAAGCGCTTGCTTTCCGTACGGGAGGTCGCAGGTTCAAAACCGGCCGGCTTGTACCTCTAAATCTTAATATGAAAAAGATTTATGTGCAATTTTTCATAACACCACTGGCTAAAAACGGTGAAGGAAAACATCGTGAGGAAACCTGCATATCGGAAAAGGGTTCTAAAAAAAATCCTTTGAAGATATGTGAAGTCCCCAATCCGCATTAGGCAAGCGTGGTGGACTATGCCTAACCTCTCTTCAGAGGATTACTGAGCTCAGCAGTGGGCAGTAATGGGTTGTTACAGTACAGATATTAATTAATTTACACGAATCGTTGCAAGAACCAGTCTAATTTTTATGTTGTAATACTGTTTCGTTATGGTTCGTTGTTTTGAAGTTACGAGTGGTTAATTTACGATAGTTTAGGAACTAACCAAAATTGACGTTTGTTTAGTCGAGTGGGTATTGTACATAAGTTGAGAGTATGTTAGTCTTATTACATATCTCCTTGATAATATACGAATTGAGTCCTTCACATTTAAAGTGCTTTCTGCATCATTTTCTCTTTTAAGTGGTAATTTATTTCTTTAGTTATCATTAACTCATGTAGACAGCTCAACAGTAAATGTACAGCGGTAAATTACCTTAGATTTAGCCTAAGATTTCCGTCCCTCAAAATACCTGTACAATCCTTAGCTATGGGTAACCGATATGAATTACAACAGGACAAAAGTTTTGAAAAATATATAACAATTGAAACCTTATCACGTCAACAACGTGATATAGTGGAAAATCTTTAGCTCATCCTTATCATAGAAAATGATACCAGTGTCCAAGTTTAGGCTAGCATGGACAAATCGAATAAAGTTGACTAGGGTGTTCACTTTCCGTACAGTATTCCCTAATATAGACTCTTGTATAGACTCGTTGCTGGAAGGTGTAGGCGAGAGTGAATACCAGTGCGGAGGGTCCCCGTACCGAGTGCAGCGCGCCGCCGCCAACGTGAGGGAACGCCGTCGGATGCTGAGGTCCGGACCAAATTGGTACCTTGCTTGTTTGTTGCATGACCATCCATAACCACAAGTGTTCAATGATTCAAAGATTATGATTTTGTGAAGTGAAGTTTAGGGCACAAATTTACATAAAAACAAACGTGCGTTTTTTAAATTATCTTAATGTTTGAAATATAATTATTACAGATGTTTTTCATATACCTATTAGATAATACGATAAAATAACCACTCAAGCAAAGTAATTTCTAGGTAGATGATTATTTATCCGAAATAGATAACCTGAAATTCAATATAGCTGTTTCGTTGTAATAGGTACCTATGTTTTACAGTTAAAATTAGAAATATTACTTAATAAATTTAAATGTCTAAAAGAATGCTTTTTGTGATACCACCCGCTCCGCCGTAAACGTAGGCCTATTTGTGCCGTGAAACGTTGCGGCTACCGATTTACAGATTCTAGCAACTTATGAATTTGATTCAAATATCTATTAATTATACCGATGTATAAAATCTATGTAAATTATTAACTTTTTTTTTTGTTAGTTTTGATTCTTATTTGACAAAACCTTTAGTTTCATGGAAAAATCGAATTTTAGTCATAATAGTGCATCATGTTTTTTGTAATGTGAATATTGATAAGTATATTTTTATTAGTACCGTTTTGTGACATCAAAAGTTGCGATCCGAGCTTATTTAGTTAATCATTGTAGATACTGAAAACTAATAAATTTTCTAGTTTATAGACCGTGTCGTGTGTGTGCTGGTTAAATGTTATAGAAGCAGTATTTTAACTGTATCAAGAACGAATCTCGCATGTTTTTAGGAGGGTTTGTTCAACCAAAATCATTTACCGACAATTCAGCGGTATTGTGATTTTCATCGTCATCAATCCTTTGAAACAAGACAATATTATCAAGACCTCAATGCTTCATATTTGTAACTTCATTTAGGTCTATAGTGCAATGAGTATTATTCAGTGGTCAGAGCACTCAGAGAATCCATATCTGTCTTCAAGTTGTTTTATTGGACTTGGATTTATTAACATGTCGTTAATTATAAAAACAATAACAGTAGATTGGTTAGGTCATGAGAATTTAGAACAACAAAAAGATCTAGTTTTGAGCCTAGTTTCCTAGCGATAGGTGTTAAGTTTAAATTTGAAAATGTCTATACAAAAGCTAAAACGCGTGTGTGATGTTTGTGACTTTAGCAGTATAAACTCGGCGTTCGATGAGCTGCGTGTCCATGTGCCGACGTTTCCGTACGAGAAGAGACTCAGCAAGATAGATACTCTACGGCTCGCTATCGCATACATCGCTTTACTTCGAGAGGTAGGTGTTTATTTATCACTAGCTGATCCTCGTAACTTCGTCTGCGTCAAAAAGGGGTAACTATACCTACTCGAACAAAATAATTCTATAAATACCTAGTTTTCGCAGCGCCCGCGATGTAATAATAAAGTTTTTGGGTAGTTTGTTCACACCTTGGCTTACATTATTCTAGTCTTAGTACGGATCTCTATGCCTATGTCATTCAGGGACAGTGTAGCTTTCCAACGGTGAAATAATTTTTCAAATCGGTGCAGTAGTTTGAGAGCCTATTCGAGACAAACAAACAATCAAACTTTTCATCTTTATAATATTAGTATAGATTAACAATCTATAAAATACAGTTAAGTCTTAGGTAAGTACTAGGTACTCAAATTACCCCAAAGTTATTATTTTTTATGAATATTATAGTATTTAAACATTGTGGAACTCTGTCCGTCACCAGGTCTGATGAACCTGTGTCGTGAGGTTATAGGAGTCAAGTGTTACAAAGATATTTAATTTCATGTTTTTAAGACTTAAATTATTCTAGAGTATATTGTGGACGATGTATGAGTATTTGTCTGAGAAGGTATGATCTATCTATAAAATTGTGTTTTATTTTCAAGAACAATGAGTTTCTATGATAACTAATTTTACTGTGGTTTGTTGTTTGATGTGACGTTGATATAGGTACGAGTAAGACACCATAAACACCATCATAGAGATATTGTTGTAGGTATGTAATATGTATGTAGGTTTATTTGTATTTATAGCAGTAAGCATGTCCTCGGCATGTCCACTGAAACTATTAAGTTTGTGATGTTCTCTTATCGATTATCCGTCGCACATAATTTCAGTCAGGTTGAAGTTCCAACTGTTGTAATATACCATTATCGACAGTGGAAAAGGCACTTTTTGAACTAAAATTTACTTCACAGGTTTTGGACGCCGACTACGATCCACTGACTTACGTTGAAAAATGTCTTCGAGGTGAAATAAAGGCTGATCGAGCTCATTGGAATACAAGCGGTAATTTTACTTCGATTACACTAATAATTTGAAAAAACGCAATTAAAGTGCGCGAAAGGAGGAACAATCCTGATCGTTTTAGGTACTTATGAGAATAATTGATGAGAAAGAAATGATTTACATCCTCTTCTACGTTGGGTGGCCGAAATTTATTTTAAGATTCGTGTTTAAATGTACCTACCTATTTAATAATTGCTTTACAACAACGAAAATCTAAAACCTAATAAACTTCATATTTAGAAACGAGTACTAGTGCTTAAATACTAGTGAAAAAGATTTGAGACAAAGACAACTTCCAAGCTTTAAGACTAAATAAATTTATATTTTCAGATCTGACGGCCAGGCTTTCTTGGATAAACTGGGAGAACCTGGGGGTGAACCCGCAACGTCGCAGCGTTCTGACGTCACTAGCACTCAGCTCAGACAACTTGCAGTACGGACACAATTAGTATTTATTGTTGAATTAAAAATTTTATTTATTTGTTAATTTACCTTTTCGTTGAGTCTACGGAACGAATACTGAAATATTTCAAATCTGAGCCTCTTAAAGGATAATTTTATAAAAGTAATCCTAAAATTTTAAATTGACAATATTTTTTCATAATAGATTTTTTGATCAGCTAACTGTACAAATATTCAAAATCGGGTTTATCAATACAATTTTGATTAAAGACTCCTTTTGTGCTCCGGCTTAATGCTCAAAGAAGCAACATTATTGATGAGTTTCAGTAATCAGCCCATCATCCCTCCTTCTATTTCACTAGCAATGACTTAGATACCATCACGGGATAGGAAACCACATTTGCTCGATAGTAGGTAGATACTCGAAGATGTCAAGAAAGATTCCACATTATATTTGTGGCATGGTTTTATTTGTAAAATATATTTTATTTATTTGTTTTTGATTGAGATGTAAGAATAACTGAATAATCTTCATTTGCGATTATAGATTATGTTTTCAAACGTTTCGAACTGAAACTAGTCATCATCTTAGAGTAGAACAACATATCTGTGTCAAGTAAAAGAGCCCTAAACCAAACGTTGGATCGTATGCAATATATTACATAAATTTTCATAAAAATATATTTAGTAGTGAGATTTTTATAAAAATACAATTATAAACCACACGTTCAATTACATAAAGCACTGTTCTCTAATAAACTTTTTACCTTTGTATTTACCTAGTAATAGTAGGTAGTGATATTTATAGCAACACAAATTGTTGTTAGAATAAAGTCGTACACATTGAATATCTCTGGTAATTTATATACTCAATAGTAGACCATTATTATATCTTTCTTTAGCCCAGTTTTTTTAATTTAAATCAGATTTTACTGATTTATTGTTAAACTGGAGGAAATCTTTTAAAATGTATGACTTTATCCTGATGAATAATTACGTGTAAGTTTTCTCAAAGGATAGTATTATGTGTAGCAATACAATGTTAATTGTTAGTACTCATTAACTGAGACGCTAGTCAGAATACAACATGTAGTCATATCAAAGTACCTAATTATATAACATAATATATATAAGTATATTACTAAGAATATTTAGGTACTGAAATTTATATTTAATGTTTTGAGTTACATGACATACCTATAATAGTTATTAACTGTTCATGACTTTACTTCAAAAATCGATAAAATGCTAGAATAGACGTATTTGCAACTAATTAGTTAATGTTTAACTTTAACGGTAAAATTGAAGATTATGAGTTTTAATTATGATTTTTGTTTAAAAATATTCAGTTTTTCGGCGGTTTAATAAGAATAAAATAAGAATGTTAATAAGTTTTATGTAGTAGACGCCAAGGTACCGATAGCCGAGGTACGAGATTACGTATTAGATTTATTTCCAGAGTAATGTGTATTGATTACTATAAATACAAAACAATGATATTCTAAGCAGGACGTTATAAAAAATCGATTCCTACATCATTAAACTGCCTCGTCGGTGTAAGATAGAACAAAACTGCCATTTTCTTCACAGTACAAACTTGAGTTCGGGGACTATTTTCCAGACTGTTGTTGAAGTACAAAAGTGCCATGAAAAATACCAAAACGAGTGCCAAATATTTACTAGTTAAGACATCGTGCAATACATTTTTAGATATTTACATTGTGATATTAAATTATCGATAAGTAATAGAACCATGTAAGTCGTAATTGTATTTTAGAGTTTTCGTAGTGGATTTTTAGTTTCTAAGGGAAAATAAAATAATATAATACTTTATGCTTTGTTTTATTTTATTAAAAAAAAAAAAATAGTTTTAATGCACTGTATGCGATACAAAAGTATTGGATCACTAAGTACTTTTAATGAAAAATATCATAAAAGAAAGAAAATCATTTATTTCCTTTTAGAAAATAAAGTTGTGGGCTACTCCAGGCTATTTCAGTTTTAACTGAAGTTTCTGGAATGTTTTATTTCAAAGTAAAGGTGTAAATAAACAAAATACAGCTTAGAATTATACAGGGTGTTCAAAAGGCAACAACAAGTTCACATAAGGGTTAGTACTAGTCGTAACTGATACTAAAACAGTTAGATGCGGAAAAGTGTTTCTCACTTCGATTCAGTTGGAAGTAGATGAATTGAACCGTACCTAAGGATATGATACCTTCGCCTTAGGTATCATATCCTTAGTGCGGATTTTTTTGTTTTAGCCGGTTATCATGGAGTCCGCAATCTCTTTTTCAGAGCCTAGCCTTCCAAGAATTGGGGCGGCCAAAATAACGCTGGTTGGTGGTAACAAATTTAAACCCACAATCATATTTTGAGATTCACAAACCTCATACGACTTTCGGAGGGTTTCATAGACGACGCCCATAGTTAATCATCATCATAATCCATATTTAGATGCTCTGACTCATCGTGGAGAGGCTGTAGAACACTATGGGCCTAAGGCGTAGGTATCATATCCTTAGTCCGGTTTTTTTTTGTTTTAGCCGGACGTCATGAAGTCCGCAGTCTCTTTTTGAGAGCCTAGCTCTCCTTTTAGAAAATAAAGTTGTGGGCTATTCCAGGCTATTTCAGTTTTAACTGAAGTTTCTGGAATGTTTTATTTCAAAGTAAAGGTGTAAATAAACAAAATACAGGTTAGAATTATACAGGGTGTTCAAAAGGCAACAACAAGTTCACATAAGGGTTAGTACTAGTCGTAACTGATACTAAAACAGTTAGATGCGGAAAAGTGTTTCTCACTTCGATTCAGTTGGAAGTAGATGAATTGAACCGTACCTAAGGATATGATACCTTCGCCTTAGGTATCATATCCTTAGTGCGGATTTTTTTGTTTTAGCCGGTTATCATGGAGTCCGCAATCTCTTTTTCAGAGCCTAGCCTTCCAAGAATTGGGGCGGCCAAAATAATCGCTGGTTGGTGGTAACAAATTTAAACCCACAATCATATTTTGAGATTCACAAACCTCATACGACTTTCAGAGGGTTTCATAGACGACGCCCATAGTTAATCATCATCATAATCCATATTTAGATGCTCTGACTCATCGTGGAGGAATTGGGGCGGCCAAAATAATCGCTGGTTGGTGGTAACAAATTTAAACCCACAATCATATTTTGAGATTCACAAACCTCATACGACTTTCAGAGGGTTTCATAGACGACACCCATAGTTAATCATCATCATAATCCATATTTAGATGCTCTGACTCATCGTGGAGAGGCTGTAGAACACTATGGGCCTAAGGCGTAGGTATCATATCCTTAGTCCGGTTTTTTTTTTGTTTTAGCCGGACGTCATGGAGTCCGCAGTCTCTTTTTGAGAGCCTAGCTCTCCTTTTAGAAAATAAAGTTGTGGGCTATTCCAGGCTATTTCAGTTTTAACTGAAGTTTCTGGAATGTTTTATTTCAAAGTAAAGGTGTAAATAAACAAAATACAGCTTAGAATTATACAGGGTGTTCAAAAGGCAACAACAAGTTCACATAAGGGTTAGTACTAGTCGTAACTGATACTAAAACAGTTAGATGCGGAAAAGTGTTTCTCACTTCGATTCAGTTGGAAGTAGATGAATTGAACCGTACCTAAGGATATAATACCTTCGCCTTAGGTATCATATCCTTAGTGCGGATTTTTTTGTTTTAGCCGGTTATCATGGAGTCCGCAATCTCTTTTTCAGAGCCTAGCCTTCCAAGAATTGGGGCGGCCAAAATAATCGCTGGTTGGTGGTAACAAATTTAAACCCACAATCATATTTTGAGATTCACAAACCTCATACGACTTTCGGAGGGTTTCATAGACGACGCCCATAGTTAATCATCATCATAATCCATATTTAGATGCTCTGACTCATCGTGGAGAGGCAGTAGAACACTATGGGCCTAAGGCGTAGGTATCATATCCTTAGTGCGGATTTTTTTTGTTTTAGCCGGATGTCATGGAGACCGCAATCTTTTTTTGAGAGCCTAGCTCTCCAAGAATTAGGGCGGCCAAAATAATCGCTGGTCACCTACTTAGCTGTCGTATTAACTACCCCGTGACATGGTGATAACAAATTTGAACCCACGATCATATTTTGAGATTCACAAACCTCATACGACTTTCAGAGGGTTTCATAGACGACGCCCATAGTTAATCATCGTCATAATCCATATTTAGATGCTCTGACTCATCGTGGAGGAATTGGGGCGGCCAAAATAATCGCTGGTTGGTGGTAACAAATTTAAACCCACAATCATATTTTGAGATTCACAAACCTCATACGACTTTCAGAGGGTTTCATAGACGACGCCCATAGTTAATCATCATCATAATCCATATTTAGATGCTCTGACTCATCGTGGAGAGGCTGTAGAACACTATGGGCCTAAGGCGTAGGTATCATATCCTTAGTCCGGTTTTTTTTTGTTTTAGCCGGACGTCATGGAGTCCGCAGTCTCTTTTTGAAAGCCTAGCTCTCCTTTTAGAAAATAAAGTTGTGGGCTATTCCAGGCTATTTCAGTTTTAACTGAAGTTTCTGGAATGTTTTATTTCAAAGTAAAGGTGTAAATAAACAAAATACAGGTTAGAATTATACAGGGTGTTCAAAAGGCAACAACAAGTTCACATAAGGGTTAGTACTAGTCGTAACTGATACTAAAACAGTTAGATGCGGAAAAGTGTTTCTCACTTCGATTCAGTTGGAAGTAGATGAATTGAACCGTACCTAAGGATATGATACCTTCGCCTTAGGTATCATATCCTTAGTGCGGATTTTTTTGTTTTAGCCGGTTATCATGGAGTCCGCAATCTCTTTTTCAGAGCCTAGCCTTCCAAGAATTGGGGCGGCCAAAATAATCGCTGGTTGGTGGTAACAAATTTAAACCCACAATCATATTTTGAGATTCACAAACCTCATACGACTTTCAGAGGGTTTCATAGACGACGCCCATAGTTAATCATCATCATAATCCATATTTAGATGCTCTGACTCATCGTGGAGGAATTGGGGCGGCCAAAATAATCGCTGGTTGGTGGTAACAAATTTAAACCCACAATCATATTTTGAGATTCACAAACCTCATACGACTTTCAGAGGGTTTCATAGACGACACCCATAGTTAATCATCATCATAATCCATATTTAGATGCTCTGACTCATCGTGGAGAGGCTGTAGAACACTATGGGCCTAAGGCGTAGGTATCATATCCTTAGTCCGGTTTTTTTTTTGTTTTAGCCGGACGTCATGGAGTCCGCAGTCTCTTTTTGAGAGCCTAGCTCTCCTTTTAGAAAATAAAGTTGTGGGCTATTCCAGGCTATTTCAGTTTTAACTGAAGTTTCTGGAATGTTTTATTTCAAAGTAAAGGTGTAAATAAACAAAATACAGCTTAGAATTATACAGGGTGTTCAAAAGGCAACAACAAGTTCACATAAGGGTTAGTACTAGTCGTAACTGATACTAAAACAGTTAGATGCGGAAAAGTGTTTCTCACTTCGATTCAGTTGGAAGTAGATGAATTGAACCGTACCTAAGGATATAATACCTTCGCCTTAGGTATCATATCCTTAGTGCGGATTTTTTTGTTTTAGCCGGTTATCATGGAGTCCGCAATCTCTTTTTCAGAGCCTAGCCTTCCAAGAATTGGGGCGGCCAAAATAATCGCTGGTTGGTGGTAACAAATTTAAACCCACAATCATATTTTGAGATTCACAAACCTCATACGACTTTCGGAGGGTTTCATAGACGACGCCCATAGTTAATCATCATCATAATCCATATTTAGATGCTCTGACTCATCGTGGAGAGGCAGTAGAACACTATGGGCCTAAGGCGTAGGTATCATATCCTTAGTGCGGATTTTTTTTGTTTTAGCCGGATGTCATGGAGACCGCAATCTTTTTTTGAGAGCCTAGCTCTCCAAGAATTAGGGCGGCCAAAATAATCGCTGGTCACCTACTTAGCTGTCGTATTAACTACCCCGTGACATGGTGATAACAAATTTGAACCCACGATCATATTTTGAGATTCACAAACCTCATACGACTTTCAGAGGGTTTCATAGACGACGCCCATAGTTAATCATCGTCATAATCCATATTTAGATGCTCTGACTCATCGTGGAGGAATTGGGGCGGCCAAAATAATCGCTGGTTGGTGGTAACAAATTTAAACCCACAATCATATTTTGAGATTCACAAACCTCATACGACTTTCAGAGGGTTTCATAGACGACGCCCATAGTTAATCATCATCATAATCCATATTTAGATGCTCTGACTCATCGTGGAGAGGCTGTAGAACACTATGGGCCTAAGGCGTAGGTATCATATCCTTAGTCCGGTTTTTTTTGTTTTAGCCGGACGTCATGGAGTCCGCAGTCTCTTTTTGAAAGCCTAGCTCTCCTTTTAGAAAATAAAGTTGTGGGCTATTCCAGGCTATTTCAGTTTTAACTGAAGTTTCTGGAATGTTTTATTTCAAAGTAAAGGTGTAAATAAACAAAATACAGCTTAGAATTATACAGGGTGTTCAAAAGGCAACAACAAGTTCACATAAGGGTTAGTACTAGTCGTAACTGATACTAAAACAGTTAGATGCGGAAAAGTGTTTCTCACTTCGATTCAGTTGGAAGTAGATGAATTGAACCGTACCTAAGGATATGATACCTTCGCCTTAGGTATCATATCCTTAGTGCGGATTTTTTTGTTTTAGCCGGTTATCATGGAGTCCGCAATCTCTTTTTCAGAGCCTAGCCTTCCAAGAATTGGGGCGGCCAAAATAATCGCTGGTTGGTGGTAACAAATTTAAACCCACAATCATATTTTGAGATTCACAAACCTCATACGACTTTCAGAGGGTTTCATAGACGACGCCCATAGTTAATCATCATCATAATCCATATTTAGATGCTCTGACTCATCGTGGAGAGGCAGTAGAACACTATGGGCCTAAGGCGTAGGTATCATATCCTTAGTGCGGATTTTTTTTGTTTTAGCCGGATGTCATGGAGACCGCAATCTTTTTTTGAGAGCCTAGCTCTCCAAGAATTAGGGCGGCCAAAATAATCGCTGGTCACCTACTTAGCTGTCGTATTAACTACCCCGTGACATGGTGATAACAAATTTGAACCCACGATCATATTTTGAGATTCACAAACCTCATACGACTTTGAGAGGGTTTCATAGACGACGCCCATAGTTAATCATCATCATAATCCATATTTAGATGATCTGACTCATCGTGGAGAGGCTGTAGAACACTATGGGCCTAAGGCGTAGGTATCATATCCTTAGTCCGGTTTTTTTTTGTTTTAGCCGGACGTCATGGAGTCCGCAGTCTCTTTTTGAGAGCCTAGCTCTCCTTTTAGAAAATAAAGTTGTGGGCTATTCCAGGCTATTTCAGTTTTAACTGAAGTTTCTGGAATGTTTTATTTCAAAGTAAAGGTGTAAATAAACAAAATACAGCTTAGAATTATACAGGGTGTTCAAAAGGCAACAACAAGTTCACATAAGGGTTAGTACTAGTCGTAACTGATACTAAAACAGTTAGATGCGGAAAAGTGTTTCTCACTTCGATTCAGTTGGAAGTAGATGAATTGAACCGTACCTAAGGATATGATACCTTCGCCTTAGGTATCATATCCTTAGTGCGGATTTTTTTGTTTTAGCCGGTTATCATGGAGTCCGCAATCTCTTTTTCAGAGCCTAGCCTTCCAAGAATTGGGGCGGCCAAAATAATCGCTGGTTGGTGGTAACAAATTTAAACCCACAATCATATTTTGAGATTCACAAACCTCATACGACTTTCGGAGGGTTTCATAGACGACGCCCATAGTTAATCATCATCATAATCCATATTTAGATGCTCTGACTCATCGTGGAGAGGCAGTAGAACACTATGGGCCTAAGGCGTAGGTATCATATCCTTAGTGCGGATTTTTTTTGTTTTAGCCGGATGTCATGGAGACCGCAATCTTTTTTTGAGAGCCTAGCTCTCCAAGAATTAGGGCGGCCAAAATAATCGCTGGTCACCTACTTAGCTGTCGTATTAACTACCCCGTGACATGGTGATAACAAATTTGAACCCACGATCATATTTTGAGATTCACAAACCTCATACGACTTTCAGAGGGTTTCATAGACGACGCCCATAGTTAATCATCGTCATAATCCATATTTAGATGCTCTGACTCATCGTGGAGGAATTGGGGCGGCCAAAATAATCGCTGGTTGGTGGTAACAAATTTAAACCCACAATCATATTTTGAGATTCACAAACCTCATACGACTTTCAGAGGGTTTCATAGACGACGCCCATAGTTAATCATCATCATAATCCATATTTAGATGCTCTGACTCATCGTGGAGAGGCTGTAGAACACTATGGGCCTAAGGCGTAGGTATCATATCCTTAGTCCGGTTTTTTTTTGTTTTAGCCGGACGTCATGGAGTCCGCAGTCTCTTTTTGAAAGCCTAGCTCTCCTTTTAGAAAATAAAGTTGTGGGCTATTCCAGGCTATTTCAGTTTTAACTGAAGTTTCTGGAATGTTTTATTTCGAAGTAAAGGTGTAAATAAACAAAATACAGCTTAGAATTATACAGGGTGTTCAAAAGGCAACAACAAGTTCACATAAGGGTTAGTACTAGTCGTAACTGATACTAAAACAGTTAGATGCGGAAAAGTGTTTCTCACTTCGATTCAGTTGGAAGTAGATGAATTGAACCGTACCTAAGGATATGATACCTTCGCCTTAGGTATCATATCCTTAGTGCGGATTTTTTTGTTTTAGCCGGTTATCATGGAGTCCGCAATCTCTTTTTCAGAGCCTAGCCTTCCAAGAATTGGGGCGGCCAAAATAATCGCTGGTTGGTGGTAACAAATTTAAACCCACAATCATATTTTGAGATTCACAAACCTCATACGACTTTGAGAGGGTTTCATAGACGACGCCCATAGTTAATCATCATCATAATCCATATTTAGATGATCTGACTCATCGTGGAGAGGCTGTAGAACACTATGGGCCTAAGGCGTAGGTATCATATCCTTAGTCCGGTTTTTTTTTGTTTTAGCCGGACGTCATGGAGTCCGCAGTCTCTTTTTGAGAGCCTAGCTCTCCTTTTAGAAAATAAAGTTGTGGGCTATTCCAGGCTATTTCAGTTTTAACTGAAGTTTCTGGAATGTTTTATTTCAAAGTAAAGGTGTAAATAAACAAAATACAGCTTAGAATTATACAGGGTGTTCAAAAGGCAACAACAAGTTCACATAAGGGTTAGTACTAGTCGTAACTGATACTAAAACAGTTAGATGCGGAAAAGTGTTTCTCACTTCGATTCAGTTGGAAGTAGATGAATTGAACCGTACCTAAGGATATGATACCTTCGCCTTAGGTATCATATCCTTAGTGCGGATTTTTTTGTTTTAGCCGGTTATCATGGAGTCCGCAATCTCTTTTTCAGAGCCTAGCCTTCCAAGAATTGGGGCGGCCAAAATAATCGCTGGTTGGTGGTAACAAATTTAAACCCACAATCATATTTTGAGATTCACAAACCTCATACGACTTTCGGAGGGTTTCATAGACGACGCCCATAGTTAATCATCATCATAATCCATATTTAGATGCTCTGACTCATCGTGGAGAGGCAGTAGAACACTATGGGCCTAAGGCGTAGGTATCATATCCTTAGTGCGGATTTTTTTTGTTTTAGCCGGATGTCATGGAGACCGCAATCTTTTTTTGAGAGCCTAGCTCTCCAAGAATTAGGGCGGCCAAAATAATCGCTGGTCACCTACTTAGCTGTCGTATTAACTACCCCGTGACATGGTGATAACAAATTTGAACCCACGATCATATTTTGAGATTCACAAACCTCATACGACTTTCAGAGGGTTTCATAGACGACGCCCATAGTTAATCATCATAATCCATATTTAGATGCTCTGACTCATCGTGGAGAGGCTGTAGAATACTATGGGCCTAAGAGCAATGGTTCCTTTACCAAAGAGGAAACAGTAATGCCTGCCTCGGCTATACTATTTACTTGACGAGTTCAAACAAACCGCTCGAGTCAATCAGTGGATGGGGGTCGTAGAATTCAAAAACGCCCACATTATTCTTGGTTTTCGGGGCTACAAGTTTTCTTTTCATTGTTGGCAGAGGAACAGTACTAATTCCCTATTTTTGAAAAGTGTTTCTCACCTCGATTCAGTTGGAAGTAGATGAATTGAACAATCTCTCCACTACGCTACACACTTCCAGGCCCAATCTTAGATTTTACTATATTTTTTTTTTATGTGTTATTCTGATGTATAAGCTATATTGTGGTAAAGTTACATTCAAATCCATTCAGTAGTTTTTACGTGAAAGAGTAACAAACATACATCCATACATACAAACTTTCGCCTTTAAAATATATATTAGATTATACTCGATGAGTTCATTATGCCAATTCTGCTAAGGACGGAGTCTAACATTTGTGAACTGGTATTCGTGTTTTAATTTGACTTTAAAAATGTCGTATAATATAAAATAGATGATTTGACTTTGATAACCAACATAACGTTTACGTTTGGAACAGTTGCAGAACTAGTTTATGTACCAACACTAGTAACACTTCACTTAGGTACTACAATATTTTTTATCAACAAAGTAGGTACACTTATCACTAAAATTGACTAGCAGAAACAAAACATTTCCTTTTTTCCAAAATTACTACTGTCAATTAGTAAATTTTATACAATAGAACACACTGCTCTACGCAGAATTTAATGAATATTTTCTTACTTTATTTCAAGTTGAAAACAAAATCAAGGATCATTTAAATAGACTTAGCTTGAAATTTTAAATTAAATAATTAACTAAATTATATTCTATTCGATTTTTAATAGTTGTATTACTAAATACTCATTATTTAATATCACTAGTCACTTATTTTACTAAAGGACAAGAAAATCTAGGGACTATAATGTACTGTTGGCAACACTAAGCGATTTTTTTTATTTACTTGATAGATTTTAAAGATATGCCACGCCAAAAAATAAGAATATCTCTTCCTATCCTATATCAACATCTATAATACCAATTGAATATGTTAACTAATAATTTCACGGCCAGTCTTCTATGGTATTGTGTATGGTGTGCCACGTGAGACCATTCCCTGGTGGTTTGTGACTAGAGGGAAGCAAAACGTGCCTCCAGAACGTTCGTCCTTGTATCAATCCAAGAAACAGCAGCCAGTTCTTTTTTCTACCGAAATCGTACGGGTTCCTAAAGCTGGGATGTATTTTCCTTGACCTCATGTTAATATGCGATTCGACACTCGTTTCTCCTCGCGAAATGTTCCTTCCGTGGGTGATAGTTAGTGTACCTAGAGCGAATAGCACAGCTACGCACGTGATCGCCATGAAAATGACCGCTTTTCGCTTCCAAGGGTGCGCAGTAATCCGTTGAGCTTCCGTGAATGGCGGGACAGTAAGGTCATGCTCCCTTGGAAAATGTTCAGAATCATATTCATCTATAACTTTAACTGGTACTAAGACACCTGATTTGTTTAGGCGCAATGGATGACCTATTAGATCTGGATCATTATGTGGGATGATACCTCCTGAAAAGTATAAAGATGCTGATTTATTACTTACTATGCTTTTAAGTTTTAGTACCTACTTTAGAAAATGTTGTTTCAAATAATATGTTATGTAACATACATCAAAATATTATTTTGTATAATTAAAATACAGTAGTAGTGGTAACTATTATGAATATGATACACTACAACTCAATTTGTTACAGCTCATATACTTATTTTGTCCACTACATTGAGACACTTCAACAATACTGTTAAGTGGTAACTTTGGCTTTGAATAAAAACTAATAAGGCATTTGATACTAATAATTAATAAATTATTGGTAAACAAATCTCACCAGTATCATTGAGCCATAGAACTTGATATCCAATATCAATTCCGGCAACAATTACAAACGTAACCCCAGTCACCATATACACCATGTAAAGGTAGAAGTACCGTGCATTGTTGTAGCCCACACAATTGTTCAGCCAGGGACAGTGGTGGTCCATATTTAATATACATCTGTCACATACTGAGCAGTGGTGAGTGCGTGGAGGTTTAGGTGATATACATTTCTTACATATGCTTGCTGCCTCTGTTATCATTGTCCCCTGAAATAAAGTAAATTGAAAGTAAGTTATTTATAAGTACATTTGAACTTATGTTTAGGAAAAAATCATGTAAGGCAAGGTTTTACTATTTTTAAATACTGAAATTTAGGTCTAGGTGTTCCTTTGGCCACCCTCTGAATGCATCTTCTGACCAGCCCTATGATATCATATTATACCATTGTCAAGCAATATACATGTATATGCAAAGTTTTAGCTCAATAGTAAACTGCAAATTTAATCAAACTTATAAGATTCTACCTGAGTACCTTTGTACTAGTTTGTACACAATTATGTAAAGAGGTAAGCTTTAATCAGGTCAATGCATGAGCCAGACTTCAAACCAAAAAACAACAGAAATACTTAGTATAAAACAATTCTTACATGCGGTGGGTATCCAGGACTCGTAACAACACCCATGTAGTAGTGAAATATAATGTTGATAAGAAGCCAGTTCCCGAATATGACCAGGAATATAGTTGTGTTCGGACTACGCTCCCACCAGTACGGCAGACCCACCCAATATGCTATCATCACCACCGCTGTAGTTAGTATGCTCACGCAGAATACAAAGACCTGGTAACCAAAGTATTTGAGTTAAAAAGATTTATTTTAAGCAATTATGGAATATGCAGCAGCCATAGTCAAGTACAAGTGGTATTGTGCTAGCTTTTTTCCTAAATGAACATCATCAAGTAAATTTTGCATAGACATACTTATTTGCTGCATTTTCCTCTGCAAGTTATTGGTTATTGACATAAATTCACAATAAGCTTAATTTGACGAGATATAATTTGAAATATAACATTAGGACAAAGAGAAGTATTTGTACAAAATTTACAATTAATTTATGTGATTACCTTTCCTAAGTATTTAGCAAAGTTGTCGACAATCCAAAACATCGGGTTTAATAACACATCGATAGCATAGTTCTGATTCATGTGTTCATTATAAGTGAGACAACGTAGTGTGAGAACAGCTTGCGAAAACTTCCATTTTATGTTGTTACTGAAATAAATAAAATATATAGACTAAGAAATACATTGTGCTATATAACCCAAGTATGTTAGTTAATTAGTAATTATTTTTTTAATGGAGATATTGTTTAAGAACATAATAAAGTTATTTTTTTAAATGAAATGATGCGTAAAAGATCACTTTCTATTACTGCTTCTTTCTATTCGTTGTTAAATTGACCATGACTATACTTCATTGGGTACTATTTCATTCAATCGGTAAGTAAGCAATATACTTGGAGTTGATGTAAATTTAGCTTTATTACTTAAGTTACTCCTGTTCTCTCCATAGGGATGGTTTTTGTTAAAAACTATAATATTTCTTATGTTTTTTTTCATCAAATTTCCTTAAAATATGTAAATCCTACCTTATTTTGTTGAAGATTTCTTGACACCGAAAATTCCAAGTTATAACAACCATTGTGTATAGTTAACTATCTTTCGAACATAATATCATCAATTAAACAGTTTTCATTTAATTGAGATGAATTTGGCACATTCAATGGCGTTATCCTTACAACACTGAGAAAACCCAAAATCAATAAACATGTCCTAGGCTAAAATGAGCAAGAAAACCGAAAACACAGTTTAGAGATGACCTGTGAACTAAACACACTCGAATTAATTCGATAAAAGCAATATCGATAAATTTGCAATCGATGTACCATTATGGTGCTGTTTGATGATCATGTTTAATGACTGGAGATTTAGGTTTTTTTAAATTAAGGGTTTAAAAGTGTTGGATTATTCGTTGGTTAGTTCATTCTTTTCATTAAATTTAATTATATCCATAAAAAATAATAAACCTAGAATCAAAAAATTCAAAACTTCTCAAGGTTCAAACAGAATTCGTTTTTTTTTCAATTAACGGTGAGAACTCAGTGTGATTTTAAAATCGTAGCCACGTTTTTGGATATTTGTATTATAATTTTTCATTAAGATATTAATGTAAGTATTAACTATCAATTACAGATAATTGGACACAAATGAAATAGTAGAGCAGTTTTTGCGTGAATTTAGAATCAGTCCCAAAATTAAGTTGTGGGTAACGTAAGATCAAATAAGCCACATTACATATATATTAAATATTGAATAATGTTATAATAACTTTTACAATGAACCGTACTCCGGTCAGACACCTAACTAGCTAGAAGTGGTGGGGCTCGTATACAGAACCGGCGAAAGCGTGCTGCCAACATCTCGGCACGCGATAACATCAAACTTATAGTCCGTTGCTCTCCGGCCTGAGACCCCACCCCGTTCATTTTCAAAATGATAATTAAAATTTTTACAAGAAGTAAGTTGTCAAACGTAACAATCGACGCGTCAGGCAAAACTATTCCATATTCAAACTTCTGCGTGAAAGATTTTTATGTGGGCATTTAACAGCCAGTCATCTGGTTCGCTACAAAATAGACTAAAAATCTACCACATTGCTTGCAGTTGCTTTTTTCATGGATTTATACCAACTTGTACAATTTATGGAACAAAAAAGTTTGTTTGAAATTTTCCTACATATTTCGAAATCTAACATTACCATATATCGATTTTTCAGGTTTAAGCACACCCCTAAAATACGTCTATTTATTAAAGTTTCTGCAACAATTCGATTAGCCAAATGTTTAATTCGAAAGGCGGCGCCATAAATGTTGTTTTGAAAAATTTCATTAAAATTGAAAATAATTGAAATTACCTGGAAAAACAAACAATTAGAAGGAAGAAGAAGTCGAAAAAAATCCGTAGAATATTATTATCCGTATATAATTGCATGAAACAATAGAAAGTCTAAGAAGAATAATATATAAAATTGATGAAGAGTGTCTTATCGATACGAAGGTGTATACACGTGTTTTACGCTGAAAATTAAAATTTTGTTTCGTTTGGTGCTGTGCCTTAGAGTACTTATCTTGGTGATTTGGGTAAGTTCCTACTATGCCTAATAAAGAACCTCCCGATCCTCCTGATCCGTCTAGCGCTATGGAAATGGACGTTCCTTCAAAAAACCGAAAACGACAGTTGGATAAAGACAATGTTGACTCGCCGCTTAACAAATTAAACTACTCTCCTTCCGCATCCTCTCAACATACCTTTACCTCTCCTGATTTTGAAACAAAAAATAATTACTCCTCCAATGACACCGGTCCCTTCATTGTTCATGTCTCCAAGCCTTCTTCAGATCCCGCATCCAATTATACGATCAAACCACTAAAAATTGGTCAGCTTATGTTTCAAAAAAAAGTGTCCGGCATTTTGCAAGGTGGCATAAAACAAGTAGGCAGGAATCGTGTATGTATTGAGTTTAAGTCTGCAGATCACGCCAATTCCTTCCTGGACAGTCACGTTCTTGAACAATCTAACTATATTGCAGTAATCCCCAAATTCAACCTAACAAGGATGGGTGTTATCAAAAATGTTCCCATTGACTGGTCCATGGAGGAGCTGGTCACCGCTGCAGAGACTCCTATCAATTGTGGGCCTGTAGTGAAGGCTCGCAGATTTAATAGAAAAGTTATCCAAGATGACAAACCCGTATGGATTCCTACACAGACAGTTGTGATCTCAGTCCGAGGTCAACAGTTACCACCGAAAATTTACTGCTTCCATAACTCTCTCCCGGTTACCGTTTACACTTTGCCAACCATTCAGTGCCTTGCGTGCTGCCGGTTTGGTCACACCAAGGTACAGTGCAGATCTCGCCCTCGCTGCTACCGGTGCGCCCAGCCCCATAAGGGTGAGGAGTGTGACCAAGCTGAACATCAATCCACCTGCTTGTACTGCTCCGGCACCCACTTCTCCACCTCCTCCAAGTGTCCTGAACAAGCCCGTCAGCGGGCAATTAAACTAGTTATGTCAGAGGAAAACATTCCCTATTCTGAGGCCGCCCTTCGTTTCCCTAATTCTTCACAAAAGCGCTTCTCAGATGCTGCCAGTGCCATTCCTTCGGTCCCCTCTCCCTTACCTACTGATCTACCCTCTTCTTCTCCCACACCTATTTCCATCTCCAATTCCTCCTCCGCTTACAGAAGAACAATTCTATCCCCAAAATCCCCTAGACCTACCCTCGAAAAAGGGTATGATGCATTTGCTCATAAGGAAATAATTGCTAATTCCCCATCGTCCATGCCTAATGGCTGTGCTTTAAGTTCCTCAAATTCCCATTCTTCCTTCCCCCTCGTACCCACCCCAAACGATAACCTTATCAGCCTCCTTTCTTCCCTCCTCATAAACATCATCACCAAATTTGGCGACGCTCTACCGAACAATGTCGTTCAACAACTGAACTCTATGATCACTCTTGTTAACAATAACCATGGACCCAGTGATTCAGTGGAATTGTAAAAGTTTAAGACCCAAAGTTCACGAAATATCTTATCTTATTCAAAAATACAAACCTTCGTTGTTTGCAATTTCTGAAACATGGTTAAAACCGAACCGAACTTTCCGCATCTCTGGATATTCATGTCTCAGAGATGACAGGGAGGATGGTTTTGGTGGAGCCGCACTAATAATTAAGAGATCGCTCAGATTCTCGCAAGTACCTATTCCTCCTCATAACCAAAACTTCAATATCGTAGCTGCTAGAGTTAATGATATCACCGTTTTGTCCTTATACATTCCCCATCCCTCCTCTCCCATTTTTTCAGAATTAACCAGTATTATTTCATCCCTTCCTCCTCCCTTTTTTATATTGGGGGATTTCAACTGCCACCACCCTATGTGGGGTTCCAATAGAACCTGTTCATTCTCACAACACCTCATAGATCTCTTAGACTTGTTAAATCTATGCGTTCTAAACGATGGATCTCCGACTCGGAGAGTTCATCCATACCAGAATCCTAGCGCTGTCGATTTATCGATCTCATCTCCTGCTCTTAGCTCTCAAATATCATGGAGTGTTCTTCCCAGTTCACATGGGAGTGACCATTACCCTATTATCATAACTTTTCTGTCCCGTAATTCACCCCCACCTTTCATTTCACCCCTGCAAATCTATAAACTCAATAAAGCCAATTGGTCCCTATTTTCTGAGCGTCTGGATCAGGAAATCTCCTCCATCCCTGAATCAAACAACTTTGATCTTATAACTACATACTACAATTTTATAGATGCCCTCTTCGTTGCTGCTAATGCTGCTATCCCTTTAAAACCTACAACCCCCCCATCAAGGCGCTCTCTTCCTTGGTGGGATTCTGACTGCTCAAAATTCATCGAAGAAAGGAAGGAAGCTGAAAAGAAATTTGTTACAGACATGACAGAATCTAACCTTGTTAATTACAATAAAGTTTCCGCTCAGACGGCTCGCTCCCTAAAAATTAAAAAGAAAGATGCTTGGATATCTTTTTGTGAAAGTTTATCACCAGAGAGTCATCCGTCAGATATCTGGAAAAAAATTAAAATTTTCCGTATAGGATGTGACAATTCCTATAACATCTCCTCCAACAACTCTTCTACATGGTTGAATGATTTTTGTAATCGTTTGGCTCCTCCTTCCGTTCCATATGTAAATCAACTTCCAGTGTACTGCTATGAAGAATCCTCTGATGTAATGGACTCTCCATTCTCTTATGAGGAGCTTCATCCTATCATCACCAAACTCAGAGATTCTGCCCCTGGTGCAGACAAAATTCCGTACTCATTTATCCGTAACTCTTCCACATCTTCTCAAAAATTTCTATTAAAACTCATTAATCACTTTTTCATTAATTCTAGTTTTCCTCCATCTTGGAAACATCAGATCGTAATACCAATTTTGAAACCAGGCAAAGACCCCCATGCATCAACATCATATCGCCCTATCGCACTATCTTCTACACTTTCAAAAATTCTTGAACATCTCATTAAAAGCCGTCTTGAATGGATTGTAGAAAATAAAAACATTCTACCAAACTCCCAATTTGGGTTTAGAAGAGGTTTGGGTACAATGGATAGTCTTAGTGTATTTATTTCAGATATCAGAAACGCATTTTCTAATGATGAACATGTTGCCGCAGTCTTTTTAGACATTAACTCTGCTTATGATAATGTGGATCTCCCTCTGCTCAGGCAGAAAATGCACCAGATGAGTATTCCGCCGAAACTAACTGATGTCATATTTAATCTCCTCACTGAGCGCACTATAGCTATCCGCCACCAGAATTCTTTTCTTCCAAATCGTCAAGTTTGGAAAGGCCTCCCTCAAGGCTCGGTGTTGAGTCCTCTACTTTTTAACTTATACACATTTGACTTACACCTTTCAGTAGACTCATTTTGCAATATACTGCAGTATGCAGATGATCTGGTTTTATATGCCTCATCAGACTCCTTTTCCACAGTTACAGATAAACTCAACAGCGCATTACATTATCTCTCTTCTTGGCTTTCAGACCATGGCTTAAGTTTAACTGCTAGCAAATGTAAAGTCGTTGCCTTCAGCAGGAAAAGAATAATACCAAATCTTCCTATTAAAATAGAAGACTATCCTATTCCAAATTTCCCCAGTGCTAAATTCCTTGGCTTAACTGTTGATTCTAAACTTAGCTTCATCCCTCATATAACTGACACTGTTAATAAATGTGAAAAGAATATTAATATCCTCAGAGCCTTATCAGGTGTTTGGTGGGGCTCTCACCCATACTGCCAAAAACTTATTTATAATGCCATCATACGCAGTCACCTTGATTATGGATCATTTCTTCTAGAACCCTGCAATAAAAGTCACCTGATCAAACTAAATCTCATTCAAAACAAATGCCTTAGGATTATAACAGGGGCCATGAGGTCATCCCCAACTAATGCCTTACAGGTAGAATGTGTTGAGCCCCCTCTTCTACTTAGAAGACAATATTTATCAGACCGATTTGTTAGCAATGCCCTCAGAAATTTTAACCACCCTATTCTTCCTAAAATCAATTATCTCACATCTCTTACTTTATCATCGCCCTTCTGGTCTAATAAAGAACTTCCGTGCATTGTCAAATCATACTCTCACTTTTCTAACTCTCTTTTTCCAATCTCACAATCCCTTAGATATCGAACGTTCAATCTATCATATGAAGCTTTAATATTCCGCCCCAAAATTACTTTAGATTTGTGTATTGACAAGGATCATCCTAGCGTAAATAAGATATTCCATGCAAAAATTGAGGAAAATTGGCCTGGGTGGACAGCGGCTTTCACTGACTCCTCCAAGATGGAGTCATCTGAGTTCGTTGGTTCTGCTGTGTGGTTTCCGAAATTCCGTATTATCCTTAACAACAAATGTCCTCCCCCCGCTACTGTATTTACTGGAGAGGCACTGGCCATCTTTGAAGCTATCTCCTATGTTTTATCACATAAAATTTCAAATACCATAATATTATCAGATTCTCTTAGTTGTCTCCAACAGATTTCCAATATCTGTGCCCAGTCCAAAGATATCTCAGAAATAAATTTAAATTCCAAATTACTTTTGTATGAATGCCACACCCAAAATATTAACGTTGCTCTAGCCTGGATTCCTAGTCACTGTGGAATCGTGGGTAATGAGGTAGCTGATCAGTGTGCAAAAATCGCAATTTCAACGGGTATATTGCATAACTTCGTTTACCCTGAAGATATGCGGCCCCTATCAAAAACTCGCTTGACTTCGGACTGGCAGCTCGCATGGTCGGAATCCAGAACTGTTAAAGGTATAGCTTTTGGAAAAATTCAACCCGATATTAGATCTCAACCCTGGTTCTACAAATGGACTAATATTAAGAAACGAGTTGTATCGACCGTAATTCGCCTTCGCTTAGGCCACATTACATCTCCTGTGTTTTTGATGAAACTTAGAATACGCGATCATTCCCTTTGTGAATGTGGACTTGAGGACGGTACTGCTGATCATTTGTTTTTTAATTGTCCTTTACTGACATGCTCACTTTATGACCAACTGCCCGACGACATACAAAGACCAGTTAATATGCGCTATCTCCTGACCCTTTGTGACTCCACCTTTATTTATGTACTAATGAAATTTATAGAATCTAATAACATTAAACTATAATCTTCTTTACTAAACAAGCTGACTCTCTATATCTAAACTATATAGTCTATATATTATCATCTATTATTATTTTTGTACTCTGTTTATTTTTATCTATTATTTATTTACATCTGTTCTTGTGTTACCCTGTAATCATCTTGTGTTGCTACTCTGTTGAGGACCAGGCATTTGCATACCGAACAATTTTGGGCAATGTCAGCTATACCGTGTACGCTCCTTACTTGACACTGGCGAATCGTCGTTGCACGGGAGCCATAAATAAAAGAAGAAGAAGAAGAAGAATTCGAAAGGCAACAAAATTTAAAAACTCACTGAAAGTTTCAACGGGAAACGTTAAAAAATACTTTTTATTTTTCCATAAGCAAAATATGTTCCATTGGTAAGTTTAACAGAAATTTAACGTTTTATAGTTAACCAGTGCGGAAAATAAAAGTCGATTTATATTTTATTTTATTTTTAATTTTACACAATACAAAAGCAGAATAAGAATTACTATTGCGAATATTCCAATCATATTATTAGAATTACTGAAAAAAATCCTGATAATGCAGTCCGTGTTCTTTTATTGAGGGAAGTGAAGTGATTCATTTCACTGTACTTAATGTTTTTTTAAAATTTTTGTAATCAATTTTTTTCATGTATTTGTTTCCAAATTAATTTAATGATTTAGGTGGGCTGTACAAAAACACAGAGATTGCATTATCATTCAAAAATATTAATTAATACTCTATATAAATAGAATAAAAGTGTAAGACATGATTTACAATAATTATAACAAGCATAGAAACAGTTTAATTGTAAGAAATTGATAATAAAAAATCATAAATCAATTAATTCAATCATACGATCATCAAAAACGAAATGGCAAACAGCAGTGGAAATAATCATAGAATTATTCAAGATCAGTTATACTTTCTATTTGAAATACACATAAGGCAGGGCATTGTATGTAATTAATAAGAATCCAATCCAAAGAATTCCCATAAATTATAGAAAATATCGTAAATTCAGATTTGGATTGTTTTCATTCTTTTTTGAAATTATACGATTCGTGTATGTTGCACCTCAGCCTACTGTTTTGAAATAATTAGTTGTCATACAGTGTAAAAATATAGGAAATTATAATAACTAAAACTTAATTTTCTATAAATCACAGCGCCTTTGTCAGCTTTGTTGAACCCTTTCGATTAATAATGTTATTATTTCGAAATGTTCAAACTCCTTTATCATCATACGCTTCCTTCGTAATTATCTGAATGATTTTATTTCCACGATTTTTTTGATGTTTGCTTTTTATTTTAAATAATTAAACTCGCAACTGATTCTAAGAATTAGCTAAACACAGTGAAAAAATTAAGTGTAATAAATCACAGGATTCTAATCAGTTTCTTTCACTTCTATTTTTTACAGAATTCGACTTATCCATTACATTTTAGCTGCGTTCGTTCAAAATATATTGTATGATTTGAATAACAAATAACATTTATTTGCGTTAATTTGGCACATAAAATTAGTTGTTTGCAAATATATTTTTAGGAGCGACACGCTTTATGGCTAATACAAAACAAATATTATAAAATTTTAGCAATTCTAGAAAAACTATACGTAAATTTATAAAGGTTAAATTGTTACACTGGCAATCTTAAAGTATATAAAATCACCACAACGAACGTTTGTCGACAATTACAAAAATAATATCCTTCACTTATTCGAATTGAGGCAGTGAATTTACTATGAAAACAAAGGAAGACTAAACACAACTCTTTCAGTGTTCCATTTTCAAATTATCTTATTGCACATGCAACTACTTATAATGGTGAAAGATGATTGGTAAGTATTGTAAAACTCAAGAAAATTGTGACTAATAATAATTGAGAAAATTGTCTTGTGATGTCTTTAAACTTAACAATAAGATTCCCAGTTACAAAAAAAATATATAAAACTATAATTACAATTCAATATATGTAATAAAAACATAGTAACTTGCTGATGAGATCGCAACATGCACGTCATATTATTATGACGAAACATTCGACATACAGTAATGAACCAGTCATTTTTAATTTGGTAGCACTATAAATCTTAATTAACAACATTAACCAATAAAATATAATCTATAATTATCAAATAAATTTGTATTCAATACAAATTAAATTTAAAATAAATTTAATTACATGCTGGATATAAAGTATCGTTTACTAAGCCATAGACTATGTAATATTAATTGTGAACAAATAAATCGATATTAAATTTTGTTTTTATTTATCAATGGCAAGACCTGAACAGAAAATAACATAATTACAGGTTGAACCAAACCAGAGTTCTTGACTTCTTATTTCCAAAATTAGAATCATACAACCAAAATTTGGGACGTTGTAGTCCAAATTTAAATTAATGTAACATAACCCAAATTATGCTAAAGTAGCTAAAAATTTGGGTCAATTTATATCACGAAACTTTAATATTTAAAGTATGGCTTAACCTAAAGTCAATTGTGCCAAATATTTAATATTTTTAGACATAAACTTTTAGAATGTTCATGTCCGTAAATCACATAATTCACTAAGCTAATTAAAACATTATTTAGCTAAAACATTAACATTGAAAATATGATATTTTTACTAAGAAAAATCTATTAACTAACAATATTCTTAATTTTAACAAATAACACTAAACAGATCCATCGTAAAATCATAACAGGGCCATCGACAATATTTCGTATTTTACAAGCCGTAATCATTATTGATTCTTGTTGAGAACTCTTGTTTTAAAGGTAATCGATGATAAATATCGAAATGTTGCCGATTTAAGAAATGTATCTGAAACTCCTAACCTAAACTTTCCGATTAATAAGTACATTGTGTAATTAGTAAGTACTTAATTAAAGATTTTGAGATGCCGAAAAGTAATTATTAATATTAATCATTTTCCATAAGAAAACTATAGTAAAAAAAATATCGTTAAATACGTAAATATTCAAATTGAAAAATGTAGAATAAAAACATATATTTTGGATAACTATCATTCATATTAAATATATTTATACAGAAATTTTAAAGTCCGACTTACATTCTAAAAATATATTTTAATAAAAAAACATTAATTTGACAATAAATGCAAAGCTTTAAACATTATTAAATGCAAAACATAACACGATAAAATAATATAAAAGCATTCAAAGATGATGAATACCATACAGTCTTTCATTTTATGTTTTGACTGAAATAGATGAGATTTTTATAGAACAAAAGACGTTTATTCTCTAACCAGTTGAAATACTTCTGCCACGAACATTTTAGTATCGAAAAGAATGCGACGATTTTTTTTGTAAATCGAAAATGAAATAAGCAGTTTCAAAAAGATGCGATTCATAATTTTATAATTTGTGTAAGGGGACCAAAGTGATTTTAATTTTATCTCATTGAATAGTGAAATTTCGAATAGTTATAAAAGTGAAGCATGGCTTAAAAAGTGATTTCTAAAAATGGTAATACCGTATAATATTATGGAAAAAGTTAGGTAAAGTGTATAAGATTATATATAGTTTATATAAAAGGGTTACATCTACTTATATAAGATTTAGTTTTGTTATTTATCTAATTTCTACCAAGTTGAGACTACCTAAATTAAATGTGTAAATTGGATTCATGTCAAGGTATGATGTTATGATTTTTAATCACATTTCATATAACCCTGCAATAAATTTTACTAATAAAATCAGTCGGGAAGGTTTAGAAATATATGGCTAATGTGAAATCACAAAATCGGTACATGTATAGACTACTAAATAAATCTAAAGGCTAGATCACATACTACAACATCACTACATATAAAAATTACATAGTTACGGCACAAATATGATCAATAACTATTAGTATAATTTACTAAAATACGATAGAGATAAAATTCTAAAACATTCAAAAAGTTTTTAGTATATTTTTGCACACAGAACTACTCACTGTAATTGTCACTGATTCTCGATTCACGAATAACTTGTCTTTGCATACACATCCTTTCAATACTAACGTCGGTTGGTCGGCGCCCTTAAACATTAAATTCGCTTTCTTTGAGATTTCTGAACCGATTCTATTAATTTAAATATGATAGTAATCATGTCGTTTACTAACGACTAGACGTTCTTCATTATATTTGAAGATACATCTTTCCTTTTTTGGATCTCTTCTATGGCGTTACAATTAGAACAACATCTAAAAACATCGGTTCAGAAATACTCAATATTCTCTACTTTAAGCGAATTTAACGATGAACGATTTAACATCGACAAGAGTAAAGATGTTTTTTCGCCCATCTCATAAGGACCAAACCGGTTAGAGAAATTTCGGTTCATCCACGCTGGACCCAATGCTCCGTATGGTTCAGGGAGCGACGGAGACCGAAGTGGGCCTCGGTGGTCGCCGCGATCTGGTCTATTGCCTCGAGAGTACGGGCCACAGCAGAGAGCCGCTTCATGAGACATCTTGTGGATAGAATCAGTACCTGCAACAGTTATAAGGTGAAAATTAATATTGTGACCTGAAAGCTTATGCTGTTACGTGTAAAGCTAGGTGGACTGTGATGACTTCGCTTATGAAAAATATAGGAAGTAAATTGTAAATAAACTGACATTATTCACATTAATAACATAAAATGCTCAATTTCCATACCTTGATCTCAGTCCTCAAAGGCAGGATGGCAATGAGCCACCACAACCAAGCCGGGCCATCTGGAGTATCCCACCAAGTTTCGTCCATCTGCGGCATATTTCCAAAAGCCGATACTATTTCAGAGTACACGGTCTCATGCATGCTTCGGAGCCAAGTGAGGGCTTTGCAGCAGATGTGAACGGCTGTGACGCGAAGATCACATATCAGAATGTTGTCATCCGGTATGAGATCGGTTATGAGCTGAACGCGGGCGATGTCGTATCTGAAATAGGGTGGAACGCCCAGTTAGCATGTTTACATAGTTGTGACGTCATTGATTGTGCGATTATTACTAGGTTGCTAAGTTTAATTTGTTGAAGTTTTTGTCTTTTACGATTGTTTTGTTAAGTTTAAGATATAGTGGCGAACAAAACATAAATAGCAAATTAATACTGTTTTTTTCTTGAAATCAGTTTGTTATAAACGCGACTGTTATACATTATACTTTAAAGGTAATATTTGACGTAGCATATTTTGAAGACAAATGATTAGTAAATGAATTCCTCACCCATCGCGCACACCAGTTTCGAGTACTCTGAATCTCGAGATACCGATAGTGGACAGTATCGATCGGCCATCTTCCAAATGCACGCAATCACGAACTTGCAAGATCTAAATATAAAAAAATAAATAATCACAAGGCCGCGTACCCCTCTCACAATACGAACCAATGATCTGAATAATTTTATTTCTAGATAGTATTAACGCATTAAAGAACATGCTGGGATATCTTTTTATATCATTATAGTTCAATGAGCTTATGGCACACCTGATGTAAAGTCCAACGAACTAGTTAACAGGATAAATGTAGTATAAAGTTGTAATATGTTCGCATTATGATCTTGTTATAAATACAGGGTGTTTATGTTAAATTCTTTTCTTTCTATTCTTTTTAGAAACAGAATATAAACTTTCTTTTTCAAATCGTTGGTAAATCGCAACGGTAATCGTCCGATGACAAATACACCACTTCGCATTAGAGGTTATACCCTGTATATAATTTATGATTGAGGCAAAATCTTAGTCACAAAAAAGCAAAACTTTATAAGACATTTCTAGTCTATACTAATATTAAAAACCGGAAAGGTTTGTTTGTTTTTTTTTTGTCTCGAATAGGCTCCGAAACTACCGGTCCGATTTCAAAAATCTTTCAGCTTTGTAAAGTTGTTTCATCGTCGAAAGCTATACTATATACTTTTTCTCTTTGTGACGCAGATGAAGTTGCGCGGTTATTTAGTCATTAATAAATTAAATAGGATATAACCAGTTAATCGTAATTACCGTTCCATATTCGGATCCGCTTCCGTTCCTCTCGCAGGCCACCATACCGAACTTACGGGTTTCCGACTCCAGAACGCGACGCACCATCAGACGGTAGCGTGGATCGAATATGAACAACGGACACGGAATCCTAGACAAAGGGATTATATCATAGTTTTATTTGGGGAAAAGTGATTTAAGCCAACAGTTATACCATTTGCGTATCTTTAATGAGTGTAACTTGAGATGGTAGGAACTGTACCAACCCATTACTGCCCCCTGTTGGACTCAGGTCTCCTCAGAAGAGGGATTAGGCATAGTCCACCACGCTTGCCCAGTGCGGATTGGGGACTTCACATATCTTCAAAGGATTTTTAGAATCCTTTTCCGACATGCAGTTTCCTCACGATGTTTGCCTTCACCGTTTTTAGCCAGTGGTGTTGTGAAAAATTCGTGGTGGCCGAGTGGTCGAAGCGCTTCCTTCCGAACGGGAGGTTCGGCCGGCTTGTACCTCTAAATCCAAATGTAAAAAAGATTTATGTGCAATGGTAGGAACAACAAAACTAAATTATATCATTGTTTATTTATTTAACTCTTTATTGTACACTACAGAAATAAAACAAGTCTGCCGGGCTGCCTAGTTTATACTTCACACAGCAACAAACAGCGCGTATTTATTTGATTGCTCTTGTAACCTTTGATCAAATAGATGGATACACTATTAGAGCTTATAAAAAGAACCAACTAAAACTTGTATTGTCCACTTTTTTAGACACTAATTTCTTTGAATCTTTGTAATACTTGATCGCTTATAACTAGTAAAATTATTAGTAGAGAAGGTATTTTTTAAATAGCACTTACGATGGATAAGCAACGGTGCAGACGAAAATTGGCATCACATTGGGATCGGGTGGCGGGGGTGGTCTCAGGGCTCCAAGTGATGATAATACAGCACGCAAGAAGAGAGTATCGCCGGTCTATAGAACATCATGAATTTTATACACCCTGTATATTGCATACTGTCTACATAGTTTTGTCGAAAAACTGTTTAGAGACAATGCCATGTAGAAATAATATTTTATTGTACAGCTTAACACAGTATTTGATAAAATCACAAATAGCAGTATTGCTAATAATGATCTGTTCTAGACAACCAACCATGTAACTAATACGTTGCACTGTGTATCAAAAGATGGAAAGTATTAGATGTTTAAAATGAATGTGGTTTATTCATTCATATTCTATAGAATTTACAGAATGTCCTGAAAATCAGCTAATATTGTAAAGATCAAAAAGAAACTATTATCTGTTTAAAAGAACTAATAAGAGACATTTTTATGAATGTAAATAACTACTACAAGATTATTACTATCACTTGTATAAACAGTTTTACAACTACTTACAGCGGACAGATTAAAATCGTTCAAAGGGCGCAGACACAAAGCGCACTTCGTGTTATAATCCATGGATCTCTCGATACAGGTCCGGCAGTACGTATGTCCGCATGGAGTGGTCACCGGGTCCACTAGAGTCGAACAGCACAATGCGCATTTCAACTCGCAAGACTTCAGCCAGTTGTTGGCTGCCTCTTTGCGGACCGCCCTATATAGGACGCGCGTCAAACGACGGCTGCTTTTGTTTTGCACCAGTATTGATATGGCCTGAAAAATTGGTGACTTTAATCGAGAGAATTTATTCAGAAAGATCCATACGAATCACTCGGATGCTGATGAACTTATACCCATACAAAGTTTCAAGTGGAACTTGGCCAGGCACGAAATGTATTAAAAGTTCAAAGCCCGATTCGCTGACAAAGTGTCAATGTCGACTACTACATACATACGTATGTATAGTAGCTTTGTTTCTGCATAACGAATATTCTGTGATACTAGAAATAAACTGCATCGGCTGACGTTACCTACCTACCTGTGATATTTTTATTTAGAGAAACAAGTTTGACTTTATGCAAGATCATTGTACTACGCGATATTATTATAAATTATAACGAAACTATGTAAAGCATGTTTCGAGGTAAAGTACGAATAACACAATGTGAATTTGAAATTCATGTAATTTTCACAACACAGACCAAATCAAGGACATATCATTGTTGAAAGATGTTGTAGATGTCCGATTTTAAATAGAATTCTAATCACTGAAACTGCTAAACAAAATAGGAGTTTTTATTTTGTGTCTAGTCTAGTTTATTTACCTGTGTGAGTAGAACACGCGCTTGCCTCGCGTACGGCTCGCTAGATGCCGCGACGTGCGCCAAGTGAGGCGCTGCGTCCCGATAACGACCCAAAGTGAATAGTTTACGAGCGAACTCGTAACGGACCTACGAAATAAATATTAAATAGATGTTTAATGTACCAAAAATATTTGAAAACTATTCGTTTGAATTTAAAATAGTATTCTAATCGTAATAAAACCCTTCTATAATATGTAAAGCAAATTATGCATTGTTTTAAAAGTTTTTAGGGAGTTGATATCGTCACGTATAGTTCTAATAGGTAGGTACATTTTGTATGAACTTACAACAGTCACAACCGACCGACGAATATTCTTAAATCCTTGTTCTTTATTTATTTTGATTTAGATATTCCACACGCACAGTTAACGACCGAGGATCCATTTGACAATATGTCAATCTTATGACCAAAACTATAAGCTCCGAGAAGCTCCAACAAATTAAAATAATATTGTACATCTATAAGTACAAGCTATAAGTACAATAGAAAATAGTAATTACTCTATATTCGTTTGGTTAAAGAAAATAGTAGCAAAAAAAGGTAAACAAGTTTTCTGAACCATATTTAGTTATGATACTTGTGATATAATACGTAAGTCGTAACAGCGCATCGACTACTCTCAATACTAATGAGATTGTAATATGTGAAGTAAGTCAGTATCAAAGTAACCTATTTTCTCAGAAAAACATGTTTAAATCAATTTAAATGACGTATTTTAGTCCTTTACCGGATATTACGTTAGCGAAACGAACTCAATGAGCGATAAGTATGTAAAAATAATATAATTGTATTGAAACAATCTAAATAACGTATATATAAAATGAATATAATGTGGTAACGGACATTAACTCGAGGCAATATTGTTGTGAGAATAATCTTTTGTATTAACATTGGTGTGATATTTGAATTATGGAGGTAACCACTTGCCATGAATTTTCCTACTCTGACGGTTATAAAATACAGTTTAATTAAATTTTCTATTCTTTTTTTAGTACTATTATTAAATATATATCTAAAAATACTAGATTTTTATTAAGTGCTGAAATATGTTTAGCGATACGATCAATATGCTTATACGAATTGTAAAACAATATTCTCATAACTAAAATCCTATGCACTAAATAAGAATACTTTAATACCGTTATAAGTCGTACGATTCTATTTTATCAATCTTGTACGATAATAAAATGAAATTGAATTTATTATTCCCTAAGTTTTTATTGCATCACAGTCAGAAGCGGCTCGGGTCTCCTCTCTTACCTATTCAAGTGATTTTTCATTCAAGATATTGAATATTGAACGATTCAATCTAAATCAGTAATTCACGATAGAATGCATCTCAATAGTGATTTATGAAAGAAAAATAATAATAACTGAACGTCGAGAATACTTTAGTTGGTTATAATGGATTTATTATTATAACTTGCAAACATAAGATTAACTTAATATCAACCGATATTTCCTGTAAATACGATTTTTTTAATTTTAATGGTTCCAGACTCCAGAAGCTTAAAACAGAACCTATAGGTATATAATATATAATTCTGACTATAGGGATATCTAATATACGCTTAACTCAAAACATACCGTAGATACAATGCTAAATCTTTAGTTAATTAAAACTAATAAACAAATAAAAATCAAATTACTAACCAACCACAACTCCCTTAACCAAAGCAATAAAACTTGAAAATCTTCTTAAAGTCGATAAAATAGAGATCAACAAAGTGATTTTACTTCATACCACACGCGTGGCATACATCCACCAGTAATTTACATTCCTCTACAAACTTTACCCATTGAGCCACATCTCATTCGAGTCCAGGTGCATGGACACTACGCAAACTTACCAAGAACATTTCAACTTAGTTAAGTACTCAATAAACTACGCAATCCAAGTTTCCTCGAACTGACTTCAAACTTTCAGAGCTAGTGAAGCCTCAGTACAGGAACTCTAATTAATGTCTAGATGCTGCGGTAACTTCGCAAACATACCTAAACGCAATGACCGAACATTTACTTCATTAAATATCATTATTTTGATAAAATTTTCCATTTCTCTTTTTCGCCTTTTATCTAAGGTCACATTGAATAAAAGTCAATTGTGGAATGATATTAAATTTATAAAATAATTGATATTAAAAAGCGAATGTTAGTGTATGTTCTAATGAAAAAGATGTTTGTCATCTAAATTGTGGATTTAGGCTCAGAGTATTACGCAAAAGTACAAAGTTTGAAAACGTCTTCATTTTCGGCAACAACAAAATGCCTATACCTGAATTAAGAACAATATATTTCGCAACATTTTCAAATATTAACTAGGTTACTGCAACGCAAAATTTTAGTCATTCAAACAATAAATGTATATTATGTTAATGTGGATTCGAGGTGATTCTAAGATTTGGCCGAAATGCATATTCTAAAAATAATTCTCATAGTTAACATTAGACGGTCACTTTGTAACGAGCATTGAATTATTTCTTTTTACTAAAATCAGTCCAATTTCAATATTATAGTACCTACTCGAATCTTAAATACCTACATAACATTATGGTGAAAACGGTTTGATCAGTATAATTCAATTCCTCTAAAAGTGGCGTTCCCTTCTCTCCAAAAAATATCATAATATTTTATAAAATGTAAATAATTCTCTCGGTAATTATAAAATGAATTTAAAAATATAGCGTTTGAAAGCGTTAAAAAACTGATATGCAACACACCTGTCCTGTTGTACACATCAAAAAAACTGGAGTACCTAAAACCTAAACCTTTAAAACTTGAAAAACAAAACACGCGCTCTCCTGAGTAAATTATGTTCGCAAGCTAATATCCGGGCATCGTCCATCGGTTCGTAATAGGCCGCTCCTCGGCACTCACTTAACGTCTTAACAACATTGTCTATAACGGCGTCAGTTATAATCATATTGGACCCGATATTCGGTGCTCGAGGACATGAGTGCCTAGGGTCCATTAATGAAGTTTACCGACAGACAGGCTTCGCAGGAAATTACCAACAGGCTTCCGTTCGGGAGCGAAGCAAACCTCAACCAATATGATGGAGCTATTACATGCAAATTACTGTAGAGGCACTGTTTATAGGAAATTGGATTCCCAAGATGATGACATGAACAATGTAGGCTATGTATCCTAAAACGCAATCACGAAATAATATTTTGTTGACATCTCGAAATTAGGGAAGATAAACTACGGAATAAACGGTTTTCTGTTATACAATTAATATTATGTTGATAAATTCAAATATTATCTATTCATATTTAGTCTATTACAATTTCAAATGGCACAACCATACCGATTTTACCTGAATGCATTTAGTTGAATGTGTCTTAATCACGCGTTCTACTATCTAATAAGATCTGAAGAACCGAAGCTTTTACACCTCGCAACACATCTACATACGAATCCTATTGAGCGTGTTTTCTCTGAATAGATGCTTAATAAGTTAAGCTTCACGTATATTCAGCTTACATTAGTATTCTCAAAGGTGGGTTGTTAACTCCTTTGAATGCAGTGAACTAATAATAAAATCTAAGAGCTTAATGTGTCACATTCTCGTAAATATATTCAGTCGTAAGGAACGCGCTAAAAACGTATTCTAGAACACTCGTAACATTACTCAGCTTTTAAAAAAATACTATCACGTTATTCTGCAATAATGGACGCAGCCTGTTTTAGACAAAGAACGGAAACGAAGTAGTGCCGAGGCCAAAAGTAATTTTGCGAAACGTCTAGAAAATTTGCTTTTAACGGGAAAATTTTCACTTTATTCCGAGTAATTTTATTCCCTTACCTGTAATGGAATTAGAATAGACGGCAGAAAGCTTGCTTTCCCATCTTTCGCTTTTAGAGAGCTGTTCAAGAGGGCTTTCAGGATATGACGGTTCCGCTTCGATTTACGCGACAAAACGTAGGTCTGGATGGCTGTGGACAAACACTAAGAATCAGTTATTGGAATCATATACGCAAAATGATACGGAATCTGAAAAAATAATTGGCATTAGCTTTGTTGCATGGTATGATTTTACGACAAAAAAATCATAACAATCATAATCATCAGTTACAGTTAATATTAAAAAGCCGACCTTAAAGTCGAGAACACCTTCTAGATGAGCATAACTTGTTGTAGAATCATTGGTATAAATAATTTTACAAGTTTGGTAATATAATTAAGAGCCGCCTGACATCACAACCTTGTTACCAATACGGTTACTTTTCTATAAAGCTGATGTAAATGCACATTGCTAATTTATGTCTAGTTTTATTAAACAGCTACATACTATGCAAATTTAAGGTTCCGATTAGTTAAGGAAACAGAAACTAAACCGTTTTATTGAAATGAAGCATTCACAATACCGTAACATTCCGAGTTACGGCAAGACTGTGTAATCACTTTCTAGGGCATAAACGGTTCAAGTCTCGGACACAGACATAACGATAAAAAGACGGATTGGCCTCCAAGGATCGAGCCCGAGTTTAACGTTCTGGAAAACACTTCGGGCGTTCTAAACAACAATGAGGCGTTAATTTACGTGAGTAGTAAACTTTATATTAAAACATCGATTAGACCAATAACACTAATAATAGTAGCCCAATACATCTTGTGACATTTTGTTCGCATAGCTACATAATACTTATATAACTTAGCAATGAAGTCAGAGTTTGTGTTTAATTATGTAACCAGCTTGGCACTAGTTACGAGAGTCAAGCGATGTATTTTACATTCATGGTCACGTGTAAACACGCAAAATGTACATATAACAATTAATTACGTTATTCTTTTGTTATTTTGGTTAATTGTTATGTAACTGAGTTATAATGAAACATACATTAACGGAAAACAGTTTGGTTCTGATTCACACTTTATGTTGTAGATAATTTATGCGTCGTTTTGCACAATAATATCATAGAAATGACTGGATTTTCCCACGCGTCTGGTAACCTTCAGTTTTAAATCGCTCATCGCTTATAGCATGACGATTATTTATTAAACTATTATTCAAGTTCGTTGTCGACGTAATTGACAAAGACCTGGGCCTATCACACAAGGGACATTAAAGCGTGAGTTTATGAACTTTCTCGAAGGATTACAAAGGACATTGCGCGACATCGATTCGGCTAATTTGATCAGTTTTTTTTTGTTACATAATCTGGATCTGTTTATAGTTCAGTTGTTCTTTTTATTTTTCTAGAGGCCAAACAAGTTTACAAGTATATCGTGATAATACTGTTTTTATTATTTTGAGTTTGAAAAATCCTCTGTGACGTAAAGTCCTTGAATAGTATACCACTAAAAATATGTACAATAACTATTGCATATGTAAATAAATTTTAAAATAGCTCGTAAAACCCTCGGCTAGTCTAAGATACTAATAGAGTCTATGTCTTCTACTAACATTATTGACTTATTGTTATCAACTTTAAACACGAGCAAATACATTGATTTTCATTTTAGACTACTTGTGTTTCCAGTTCTTACACAGTTTTCAAACATGCCACTCTATCAACATTTAGCCTGCTCCTATTTCCAATATTATTCAGTAGTTTTTTACTTTGGAAAATTTAAAGTTCACAGTCTCTTTTATATACAGTGCTTTTTATTTCATAGGGTACTTTTCTTAGTGTAACGTCATGATTAACGTACTTACTAAAAATAGCCAGAATATCAATCAATGTATTGTGGAGGGATTTCAGGAACAAAAGCCTATTCAACTCACCTACGTATGTTCTTATCTCACGTTACAATCACACACGTTCATCACTATAATATATTTAGCATCAACATTGTTCACGATTCACTTTGAACGACAAGTATCAGTAGATTATCGAGAGGGCATTGCTGGGACTCTATCAAGTGTAAATTGTAACTTATGACGTAATTAGTGAATAAGTTAAGTTTTTTTGTAAATAGTTTTCGTTGCTAGTTTATACGTATACTATAGATGTCATATAGTTTTAATCATATGGTTTAGTTGAAAAATGTAATCTGTACAGATATCTACATCTAATATATAAAATTGTCGTGTCACGGTGTTCGAACTTGAACTCCTCCGAAACGGCTCGACCGATTTTGATGAAATTTTTTGTGCTTATCCGGTACCTATGAGAATCGGCCAACATCTATTTTTCATCCCCTAAATGTTAGGGGTAGTCCACCCCTAATTTTTTTTTTCGGCGCAGACGAAGTTGCGCGAGTCAGCTAGTAATAATATGTGTAGACCATTTGTATGCCAATAAGTATTCAGTTTCAGAATAAATAAAACAGTTATAACAGTAATACAATGGTAATTATATAAATAATGGAAAATTTCTGATTACGTAACTGAAAAAATTACTAGGTACTATTAACTGTTTTTTTTTTTTCTAAATCTTTTTTAAAATTTATTTCTAGTTAAACATAATTCTGGAAGTTTAAGCTGTTTGCAAATTCCAGTGCGGAAATTTAAAGTTCAGGAACAGACTAAAAACTAACTTTAGTTAAGTTACAACAGCTACTTGAGAGGAAGCGACGTGTTCTGCCACGTACAAAACCACGTACGTAATTAATTTTGAAGATATTATTTTGTTTATTTTTAGTAATTTTCGTAAGCGTATCCCAGTTAGGATAAATATTTTTCCTAAAAGTACAAGATACTGCTATTTTACTTTCCTATAAAATTAGTTTTTAAATACTTTCAACATTATTGAACACTTACTGAGGTTTTATGCCCTTTAAAAATTTCATGCTTCTAATATTAGTACATACGTTGGCTCGTCTGCCTACATGGCAAAAAAAAAAACAAAAAAAAACATGCCTTCGATCCAGTTTTACGGTTTTTTAATATTGTACATTACTGTACAAAAAATCTGTGCAAAAGTGGTTTATTATAGTAATAAAAGCGCTTGATAAAACTACTTTTTTTAACACTAGGAATAATGTAACTGAGTTTCTTTTATAATTAAACTACCTTTATTTTTTACTCATTCTTGTCATTAATTACCCATACATAAATTGTAATTAAATTTCATCGAACGTATTTCCCGAATGCTTGGACTTATCATTTGTTAAATAAAGAGACTACAAGGTAGCGCGTATTATTATTATTATTGTATTCTGTTATCGGTAAATTATATTATTTATTATAGCAACAGTGTAATTTCGAGGTGGTGCAAAGAGTATAGATAGTAGGTGATGATTGAACATCGCAAGTTCAAAGGTCGCGGTCGTCTGTACGTTGTAGATAAATGAAGGTGAAAAGTACAAAGAAATGAATGCATATCTCCAGTACATAAATAACATTTTATTTGAACATTTACAATATGCTTTTATCTTGAACTATGCATAATGTATTGTGGCTTCCAAACTTCAAACGTACAAGATTTTATCAAACCATCATTGTTATCCTCCAGCAAGGATAACAATGAAATTATTATAGAATGAACGAAGACGTCAATTATCATAAATTAATATTAATAAATAGCTAGTAGACATGAACCTATATTTAATTTTACAACGTACATCATAAAAAAGATACATTACATAACGATCTATTTTTGTAAAATACGTAGAGCAACTTGTCAAGGGCGACGAGGTTTACAAAGTTGTTACCTATTTCTTAATAGGCAGACCTATATTGAAGTAAACGTAACCTGCGACCCGGTGTTCGTGGCGTTCGCCATTGCATCGCCGACAATGTTGTTATATAACGTCAATGTAACAGACAAACGACCGATTTACATAATAGCCTTGCCGGTGTGCGATCATTGCGAACTGCGGCCGCCCACAACAAAACTCAGCTTAACGGGATTTCTTTTACTAGGATTAAGGTCTAACTCGGCAGAACATTTAAACAAACTCAAAAGTGCTAAGCCGTAGCCTGATAATTGCAGTTATCATAGGGAAATGACGAGATATTTTGACGAAGGACAACAACAAAATTATTCATTTATCAGTGTTAATAAGTATAAAATAATTGAAGTCCTATGCCTAGCAGAATGTCTAATGTATTTATTCGGTATTGGATTTAATAAAAAAACAGATATAGTACTGACAAGATTATTCATAACAGAATGTTGGCTACAAATTACTTTATAGGCTACAGCTGCTATGACATAATAATAATAATATAAGAACAGCGCATCTCAATGAAAAATGTGAGAAAACAGTTTATTTATGTAATATTCTTTATAAGTCACATGAATTTCTTAAAATATACTTTTAGAGCATTTCCGTTTAAAAGTCCTAAAATAATTTAATCGCAAAGGCATTTCAGGATCAAATCAAAATTTTATCGACCAAACTAAAACGACGTGCATTAAAATTTTATTAATCCTTAACACATTTCGTCAAACAGTTTAAAATGGACAAGGTTAAGAATTTGGTTAGGAATGTTCTTACGTAACAATTGTACAAGTTTAATAAGTCGAGGAAAATTACATTTTACTTTGTTACGTCTGCAACTTAATACCACACTACAAACAATATCACTTGACGTCTTATTTGTTCTGATATATTATATAATTTTGTTGAATGTTTTGAATGAATGAATATTTTATTTGTAAATAACAAAACGAAAAAAATATCGTTTGACGTAGGTACTTGATATGTAAATGCAACTTGTGTTGCTGTATTATGTTCGCACAGCAGTATCAGCCCACACACATCTCTTATGAAAGATTATTTTGTGTACATGTATGCATTTTTCTGCATCCGAAGTGTCACGTATCGAGATTAGCAGACACCCACATAGATGTTTAGAGTAATACAATACCGCGTCTATCTCCGTTGATAATAGTTTCATCGTAAATATAACAATAATATTATTGTGTCGACGTGCACTCAAATGCATGGGCTTACGAGTGCATAGATAACTTGGAAATGTTTCATGTGCATATTTTTAACGCCTACGAACGAAAGAAGATAAAAATACTTGTTATGAACCTTGGTATTTTATTGCATCTTAGAATGATAATGAAGTTGTTACATACAAGATGTTATGAAACATACATTTGGATTATGAACAAAAATAGTTTTTCTATTATACTAATATTCTAATTAGCCTTCTATAAAGCCTTAAATTTATCTGTTTCATTGTGTCTTCATAAACTAAAGTTATTTCAGTAGTACTAAAAATTACTCAACATTCAGTAGTAATAAAAATTTTGTTAAGACTTAAGATATGTTAGTGTATCCAAAATAAAAATCTAGAGTACTAAAGAACTTTCATAGGCTTTATGAAATTGGTAAATAGGCTGAATGAATTAATAAACGACGGACACGGTATATTACAACGGTATATTAGTAACAGCTCCGCCAGCTGCTCCGATACGATAAGCAAAAATAACTGGAAATTTTAAACAGTAATTGATAATTCTTTGTTTGCGAATGGTTTAAACCTCATAATAATAAAAAAATACTTTCTATCTAGCTATCAATATCATTTCATTTTGACCTTTGTTTTAATTAGCAGTGATGTGAAGGAGATAAAAGTAAAAAATCATTGCATACTTTACGATAACGCATTCAATCTAAAATAACAACAAATCTATGTAATAAAGTTAAACATTATTTTATTTATTTTTTAATTATTTTATTTTTTTAATTTATAAACCTACCTTCCTTTCTACCCTTACAGAGACGTTCTATTTAGAACACTACATAACAATGAGCGAGTTAAGTTATCTCAGCTAGAGTTTAATTTCATAAACGACTAGTTTTACTCAAGAATCGGAGAAAGAAAATTTATCAAATATATTCAATTTGATTCGACGATATTTTGAGTAGGTACTTTATTATTACTTTCGCTACTCTTACAATCGGATATTTATCAGCTGAACACACTAAAAACTCACTCATCCGTTCAAAATTACTTAAGAAATTGCGCGCAAATATTTTTATCGTCACAATTAATTTTTACATAACTTATTCTTTAAATGTGAATTAATCCATTTTGGAAAAAGAACACAAAAACTTAAATCTTCTGACTGGGGGCGGCGCGACGGGAAAGAGTGCCGAGAGCGTAACGCGTCGCGCCGGCCCTCATAACCCCGTGCTGGGTTCTGGCCTCAGCCGGGTTCGGACGCCGAGTGTGAGCGGTTGGAGGTTTTAGTGCGGTTCAAATCCCACATAAGGTGATTTCCTCCAACGAAAAATAAATCTTCTGACTGCAATCGATTCACCGATTATGTGACATTTTCGACATACACAAGATTACTCAAGGTATTAAATAACACCCTCGTTGAGATTCTGTTGCCAATCTTACAGAATCCCAAAACGTAATATATTTTAACTGAATATGCTCTCGCAACTTCTCCGACGTCGCATAAGAATCGTCGCATTTCTAGTAAAACGTACCTATCCAACAAAATATGTTGTAAATGCGAAAGTTTCTCTCTGGATATTCGTGAATTACTCAAGCGTAAACGGAGAAAAGATTTAAATGAAAATTTTCACATGAAAATTGCTTTAAGTCAGGAGGATATATTCTGTGTGTCCGGGCCCTCTCGGAGGAGGCAGTCTCCCAGGATGGGGTGGCCTTGGCGGTGTCGCTCGACATAGCTTAGCGACTCAGCGTCCGAACCCCGGCCGAGGCCAGAACCCAGCACGGGGTTTGGAGGGACGGCACGACGCTTTACGCGCTCGGCACTCTAACCCGTCGCTCCGTCCCCGGACGCCGAACCGGTAGCCGCCGGCGAATACGGCCACCGGCTCTCTCGGTCGGCGGGCTTTCCGAAGCCAAGCTGGGACAAGCCAAGATGGGACCGCGTGTCACCCTCCCACGGAATACCCCGCTGGGTCAGAACCAGCGTTGGTCGGGGAGCGCGGTCTACCATCCCCCGTGTTGGTCTAACGCTAAGGGCGTGTTGAGCGAGACAAGGCACCTTCTTGGGTCCCCGCTCGCACTCACATGCGTTGGGTACCCGAATCACATTAGGGCTTCCTTTTTTTTGGTTGAGTCTTGGTTTGACTTTCGGAAACTTGTCTCCTTACGTGTAAAACAGTCCGTTGTAAATAAAGCCTATTGAAGACACACGCCTTAAGGAATAATACATTGTGGTGCAGACAAAACGTGGTTAAAATTATTTTACAAACATATTATAAGGACGCTTAAGCACTGTTAATTTGGTTAGTATTAATGTGCTTATGTTATGTTAGTGTGTTAGAAACAAAACGCTTAAATTCAGCAAAGTTCGCAATAGCGTCTGAAAAACTTTTTAAACACATAAAATACCTATTTATACATGAAAGGAACATTAATTGTTAAACTTGTTGAGAGAAGGCAAACAACTGGAAAACTTTCTGTGTTAACCCTTAATTATAATATTACGTATTACACTTTACGGGATTCAACGAATACATAGTTAATTACCTTCATGGAAGGTGTTATTTTGATTTTAGACGGCTCGAGTTGCTGCTCTTACTAGCATGTCTGACACAACTTCATCTGTGTCACGTGCGACGTATCATTGCGAAACTTTCACCGTTTATACATCGTTCGCAACAGACACTCTCAAAGGGATTAAGTAGCTCTTTCACATTATTACAAAATTTTTGATGAATCTAAAGTTTCATTGTGATTTTGTATAAGCTTTCATAGAAGAACATCTTATTCGAATATTACCAAAAATCATTAGTTCATAATATGTATTAGTATGAAAATAATTATTTAAATGTTTATAGCAGTGCAAATAACTTATTTTGGAAAATTCAAGGTATACCTATCCGATGATCAGATTTACACCTATGTTTTTATAAAATGTGTTTAAATTAAACACAACACACAGTCTCACAGAGTTTGTTTTATACACTTATTTTGTAATTTTATGTCATAAGCACCCAGTGCGTTGGCACACTTCTTACGTCACACGGTTATATGTATTACATTCGGTCCCCGAATACGAATGTTTACGAAACTCTGAAAATATACTATAGTAAAGGAGATCTGGAAGAAAAAACTTCACCTGAAATTTTAGTTTAATAAGATAATATGCCTAGGATAAGTTTCCTGGTCAGAGCGCCAATTGTAAACGTATAGAATCTTTAAGCCTTTCTTTCCGAAATAATTCTCCGTCCGGAATAACGGAATTCTTCGGAAATTGATAAACAAAAAAAATAACTTTGACGGACATATTGGTGAAGGTTCCACTTACTTATCTCAATATAAAATCTAAGCACGTTACCTTGTGATTCTGTTGATGTAGACGGCTCAGGACTTTGGCATGATGTCGACGATTTAGACCTGCACCATACAAAAAAAAATGTAATAGGGTTTTCAACGAACAATATACATGTTTTTTTTTGTATCGTACCCTGATGTTTTGGAGTGGAGCAGAAGCTTCGAGATGATTTCTTGTATCAGCGTGTTTACGTGCAAGATCTCCGGTTGAGGTTCTCCGCAGGGACAGCAACCGTTTACTTTGATACACCTAAAATTAGGTGAACTCAATAATCACATTCTTATGTAGGTTAATTACTTACACATGACAAAAGCTATAAACATGTGTGGCATAAGAAAGAGACTTCAAAGGAGGTGCCTTCTTTTCAGGCGACTAAAGATAAGTTCTAAGAACGAAAAATGAACGTTGAAAGATCTGAGAAGTGGCCAGACCATCAATAGAAGTGACGATAGTAATTCGCTTACCATACAATTGATCGTTGGTTCACGTCTACAGAATCTCAGTATTGTTCCAGAATCCAGTACATTTCATTATTCAAAAAACACTAGCTGATGTACTCAGATTTTGTAATTGGAACGTTACATCACAAATTTTGTTGTAAAATAGTTCACCTCTATAGGACCAAGAATAAATCTAGAAATGTCATCGGCAAACAAGTTCTAACTACGGGTATTGTGTAATTGGTCGAGGAACGCCAATACACGTAAGTCTTCCAGTATCGTTCAATATCTATATTATAGCAGCTAACTTTAGGTTGTAATGTTACTAAGTTAAAAATAATTAAAATAAAATCATGGCCCGTCTCCCAAACACAGCTGCACAGTTGCCTACCAAGTTGAGAAGTTATTTTAATACACAATCGGACATCCGGTCATTTTTTAAACTAAATCTAAATTCACTATTACTTTTTTCCACTGTTTATGCGCGAGCCATTAATTTGGATAGGAAATATTATCCCTCCACATTCTTGACATTTGGTTCTATCGAAGACTCGCACAGGATACCTAATTATGAAATGAAAAGTACAGGAGTGACTTACTTCGTGCACCGAGTGTGTCCGCACTGTCCCGTCACAGGCAGCACCGGGAGCAGCTTGCAGTCCACGCACCACAGGTCCTGTTCACTGAGTACTTTGTTGTATCGAGCGTGCTTAACCACCTTATTAGTTATTTGTTTGACCGCTATTCCACAACGACGAGACTCAGAGATGGTTCTCATTGAAATGGAAGGCAGGCTGAACTCTTGCTCGGATTCTGTGTCAGTGATTACGTTTCCTCCGTCAAAGTTTTGTCCGGTAGTCTCGGACGAGGAATCAACATTGTACGAGTCCATGGATTGACTGTCTGTATCCATCTTGGAATTGTTTTCTGTATTCGATTTTTTCTCATGTTTCGGTGCAAAGCCGTAGTGGTCCATAGACGAAGGTTGTGCCAAAGCTTCCTGAGCCTCATCTATTCCAAACTGTCCTGATACAATCGTGGAAGTTACAACGCGTTGTTGCGAGGTTTCATATGAGTGGGTGGGTGGCATTTCGGGAGGATCCCAAGATGGTTCATCATCATCAAAATCATTGATTTGGAAACTGTTGAGCATGTTGGAATCTGAACTATCCTCTTCTAGATTCAATGCTTCTGGGGTTGTACGGGTGTGCAGTTGTAACCGAAATGGCAATGACAACGTTATAGACTGATGCGCCATAGCTAAAGGCATGAGAGGAGAGTCTGGATGTAATGGGAGCATCCTATCATCTTGAAGTACCTGATCAAAGAAAAAGGTTAATTATAGTCAACGCCAGGTAACAATTCGAAAATCAAAAATTCACATATACATGTAACTTAAGATTTTTGTCCGTTTATCGCGATTAGCAAACGAAGAGTCGCATGAAAACGTGTTAATTGCACGTAATATTTCGTTTTTACTTTGTCAGTATAATTTTGTACAAGCGTAAGTATGTTGAACTTGGCCGAGAGCACGCCAACCGGTTGCAATATCGATAAACGGCTACGGCTCTTGAGTAAGCCCGAAATGCAGTGTCCATGACGGCAGACGGCATAGCGGTCATATTATGCAACTAATGCGATAACTCATGCACCGCATTACATGCTAACTCCTACTGTCACCTATCCTGAATATAGTAAATTAATAAAACATCACTATTTTTAAGAATTGCCGTCAACTGTCATTTCTAAATGATAACTAAATCATCTCAACGTCATAAAAAGTCATGATATGACATAATATAATCTATACATATATATCATAATATTATCATAAAATATATTGCAGATCGAATTATATTGTGAGAGTTCGAGAATCTGACAGTACGAGATTTTACATCCAACAAGGTTGTTATAAATTTAAAAGTAAAGTACGTAACACTTTGATCGAACAAAGGAAAGGACAATTTTGGTTTGTAAATTATTCGTTGTTTACAGCGACAACGTGAATAATTTTGAAGCAGGTAAAAATATACGACATATTAAAATTCAAGTAAACGTTTTTCAGATGAAAAAAGTCCTTGAAGTTCTGGAATTGAGTGGAAATAAGAACGTTCGTATCTGTATCTGGACGCATTTAAATCACGCATAAGCAAATAGCGATCATGTTTGTCGAATATTCGAGGTTTTTACAGATTATTAAGAAAAAATGTAGCTGTATCATTTTTCTTACTAATATGGCGTATCTAGTTCATTAAAATAAAGTTTTTAATTTACTTCTGGAAAGTCAATCCAGCACTTAATCTAGCAAAGGCTGTGGACAATGTACACTATGCTGATTTTTCTACCTAAAATTGTTCACTAAGACAAAGGGTCGTCGATTTGCATCTTATTTTTATCGCTCAAAATATAAGATGCATCTTTAAGAGAAAATAGATTCACAAAAAAAAACAAAAAAATAAACTCTTAATAAGCTTATATCGAAGTTACAAGTGTTTACTTCGCTTCGCTGCACACGTTCAAGTTTTCATCTAAGAGTTTTAAAATGAATTTTCTTGAAGAACCACAAGTTCTTAACTATTAGACTAAGGTAACTTTTGAAGTGTAAAGAAACAGCTATTGTACAAAGTTTCATCTCCAGTTAACAGACTGAAGAAGCTTAAAGTTGATTTTATTTGTTACGAACTGAAGATACTGTTTATATTTGCATTTTCATAAAATCCTTAAGTAACTTGCTAAGTAAATATCACAAATAGATAACTCAAGTCTGCTTCAATAATAGAATTAAAAGTGAAGTGATTTATAAGCACATTTGGACTAATCGTCGCCTCAGTGCTTGTTTGGCCAATCTGCACTCGAGTAAATTTTACAGGAGACAGCAAACAAGCACGGAATTTTCGTTAAGTCGGCACTTTGAGAAAAAAATGGAAATGAGTTTTATATTGTTTTAGAATTGAATATTTAAAAAAAATATTTTACCAGTCGGATGGAAATTTTATTCTTTATAATACTGCATTGAAAAGTAATTTTCGTAAAAAATGTCAGATTGGCCAAACAAGCACTGAGGCGACGTAATAGTGATAGCTGATGTACGAGTATAATATCAAAATAACATTGTCTAACAAGTGGATATCCATGATATTACCGTCTAACATCGTAACGTTTGACTATTTCTAACTTTTTTAATACATAAGCAACAAACGAACGATTTTAATTCAATTATTATCCTTATTCAAGGATTGAAACGATGTCGAGATAAACGTTTTATCATGTACATCTAACTAACCTACATATCATTAAAACAGGTATCCTGGACCTACATCATTATATTTAAATTTCGAAAAAGATTGACAAACTAATTAGCAAGTTTAATAATAATAATTTCATATTATTATTGATACCTAGTAGTTGTTAAATAACATAATATGGAACAATACATAACATGCGATCTATTATAACAATGGATCTTTATAAATATTTATATTGAGAATAGATGAAATTAAAATCGTAATATTAACAGAATTTTCATTTGTAAAATGAATTATAATGTAACTAATTGATTGAATAGAAACATAGGCATAGGGTAGGGCCACAAAGTGTGAAATGAAGTCACCATGATATGAGCGCGTCGTTGAGTTATTCAGTTCAGTTCATTTCGATGGTCACGCTGGAAAAACGTTATTAGACATTGTAGTTAAGAGCGATTCTCTGGAATATTAATATAAAATTTTCTATATTTATATTACAATATTGTTGCTATGGAGGTGAAGGGGCGAGATGTAGGCCTTGGCATGCAACGCGTCCCGTCACCTCGTGCCACCTCATCTCGTGCTGAGTTGTGTCCTCAGCCGGAGTTTGAACGCTGAGCGTGAGCGGCAGGAAGTTTTAGTGCGGTTCGACTCCCGCACACTCCAACTGCGGGGCGGATGCATTCCCGGCGATTCCCTCCTTTCACAGAAAATGGCCAAAAAATTCTTGAAAGTTACAAAATTTCAACAAAAATGAACTCCGACTATAACAACAAAAATATTTAGAATTTATTAGATTGTAGATCTTGAAAATAATGACATCATGAGGGTGTTCTTTACTGAATTCCAAATGTTTTTACCGAAAAAGCTTGTCAAATATGATACATACATTTTAAAATTCGTTCTATTACCTATGAGTAGACGTTTTCAATGTTTTATTCATTTTTTTACTTAGTGATGGAATCTGCACGTTGCCTGAACTATTGGTAATCGATAAATATGTATCATTGTCGGTTTAAATTCTGTTCCATTTATATTTGTAACGTGTCCATGAATACAGATTTCCCTTTGTTCACTTGGATGAGCCTTGAACTATTGTTAGTAATTATCACATATTTTTTCCAACGCTCCATTCAAGATGAATTTATTGATAATATTTTATCAAGATGGTTTCCTGTAGTTCCTATAGTTTTTTTTTCAAATCAGGTAGAGAATTGATTCTTTTCCAGATACTATTATCCGAAATGTAGTTGCTGTTGTACCCTTTTACTTTTATATATATTTATGTATATTTAAAACCATATTAAAGGTAAACAAACAAAAAAGCTATTTATTTCCTCAAAACATCATATTTTAACTAAAAAAAACGTGTTATTAAGAGTGTTTGCGCAACATTATAATCCTTCGCCAGAGTCAATTACCAGATATCATTACGTCCACAGTTCGCGACTGATTTAGTTACTAAATCGCATAAAATTCTGTTACGTAGTCGTCAGTTTCGGCGGCGATTTATTGGTGTGTATCGAAGATATTAAAATTGCATGCTCCCGTCTTCTCGCAAATGGAACGGAGTACCGTTACCCAAAATCCCGTTGCTGTCAACTGACGTCAATCCAACAGACTACATTATAATTAATTTAAACCACGGAAAAATATATTCATTGTACAACCTTACCTTTAAAGTATCTACATAGAATGAGACTTGATGCCCTTTTAGGTCTATAAAACTACTATCATCAATAACTGACGCACGCTGTAATTTAATACATTTCAGTTCATAAACTATAATTTATTGGTACAGGTTCACGTACTCAGTTAATGTTTATGAAAAGCGTAATATTTAAACGATTGTTACATAATCTGAATGCTATTTGTTTTGTTCGAATTTTCTTGATCGATATGTTTCAAGGTTTAACACTTATTGTTAGCTGAAAGTTTGAAACCGAACCGTGGAATTAGTTTTGAAGGACAAAGTAAGTTCTCGACAACTTAGTTAAAAGGTAATTTGAAGGTAATAGTGAAGCAGTTGGAATGCATAAACAAAACACAATAGAAATGTTTTAATATTAATGCGACTTAAAACACTGGGAAAGCACTAATAACATCGATTGTTGTATTGTGAAAACTTTTGAAGAAAATAGTAGTGGCCTTCAATTTTATTTTCTAGTATCGTAACTACAATAAAATGGTAAATTAATCATCGTCAGTGTAAAGCGTTGCCTTACAACGGTTCTTGCGCAAAGTGAAGTAAGCGGCATCATTATATAAGTCGACCTAGTGGCACACTGACTCTGGCGCATGAGCTATACCTACCACGCTTGCACTCGTTGCTCATTGCAACCGTGCGAATAATCGCTCACTAATATCGAACACCTAATTACATTCTAATCAAATCCATCAACAATCAAACTTAATCACGAATTGATATTGTGTGTATGTGAATTTTATATGATTTACTTTAGTTAATTTATTATTTTTTATGGACTTGTGAAACGAGTGAAGATTGACGAATAAGTAAAAGAAAATAAATTTTACAAACTTTAAAATAGGATAGAATAATCAAAATAGTAGTAAGCAATTCTAATAAATCATCGATAGAACGGGCCGATTTACGCCTAGAGTTCTTTCTATCAAGCAGATCCCCTTATTTATTTTACGAACGGTTAAACATAATCCTTTTGCGCCTAGTTTTATTGCGATTAAAACTATCTTTTAGTTCCACGGTATTATTTCGTCAAAACCACTATTTTAAATCAAAAGCGTTCGATAGAGCCAATGCATAAAACACTACGTGTAAATTACCCTAACAGTCACTCTATTTTTTACTTCGCATACAGTCATAACTACTCATAACGTGCTTACAATGTAGAATGAATTTAATAATTATTTTTAAACATACCAACGTATTGTTTTAGTTTATTTCTTTGAGGGCTGGTAGACTAAATATTATTGTTGTTATAGCAAATGGAACGGAATTTTAAACATTTCTTCAGACCTTGTTGCATTTGTACCTATATTTTTAGACGCGTGAAATGTATATATTCTTTCAACACCAATTGAGCTTGTATGGTTTTTATTAGGGTCATACATTTGTAGTTTTTATAAATTGAGTATTCGTTCAACTTCGAACAATTTCTTATATCTCTATTAATCGGTTTATGTTACAACTTATAAAGAAAAACGTACAATATTATGCATATTCTTGGATATTTCAGGATTGCAATTATTCAGTAGAGCTTACAAGTTTATTCGGTTGTTCATAAACACGCATATTATTGATATACTAACTGGAAAATGAGAGTCTGTTTAATGATTTTATCTGCTCTACTGACCACATATTTCATGAACCATTGAGAACTAATACTTACTATGTAATTAATGATTACGGTCATGACAATACTTATATTTTCGCATTCAGAGATTTATTTATTTACAAAAAAACACTTGTAACATTGTTGCTTAGTATAAAAATTTAAAAAGAAATTTAGATACGTTATCTTTCGGATAAAATCAGAAAGGTGATTAACCTTTTCATTGAGTCTGTTTTGATTATTTAGTTCTCCAATGTTACAGATCTTTTTTATACTTGACTGCGTATGCATCGAAACATTTTTGGGGGACTTATTAAATATAGTAATAAATATATATAATACGAGAGCTGGCACCAATTTTTGGGTAAATATTTGAGGCAAGTTGAAAACGTAGTCCATAGCACTCTGGATATTCCCCAAAACGGAATTGCAAACATGCCTGCTACGTAGCGGGGCGAAACGGATCCCTACAATTTTAAAATGTTTGTTTATTCAAAAAATGTATTGCTATTTATTTATATGTATGGTGTTACTTTAAAAATATTGAAACAATATGAACATTTAGTGACGCGTTTCCAATTACGCGCGTGAAAAAATGTTTTGAGAAAAATTTAAGAAATGTATTTGAGTAAACTTGTAAATTTTATAGGGCATTATTCATGACACAAAAATAGTATTCCAAAAATGCTCCTTTTTGTGAGGCTTTCTATCTTTCATTTTTTTTCAAAATGCAGCTAGGTCTGCAGTTCCGAGTTGAGGTATATCAGCAGAACTATGGACTACGTTTACAGCATCAAATACGTATCCAAAAATTGGAGCAGCATTTATCATTTTGTATACTTAGCATCTATACCGCAACTTACCGCAAATTATGTCATTGTGTGGGCAAGTTTAGTATACCTGCAATAACTTACCGAGAAACTTTTAACCCTATCTCAGCTTAGGATTTACAAATCCTTCAGCAACCAGGTATGTACTCTTGCAGTATTTAGTACCCATAAGAAAAAGACTAGCGAAAATTAAATTTTTAAACGTTGCGGCTGCCACAAAAGAAATTTTGGCTACCTACGCCTGCAAGAGATTCTTAATACGGAGTATTCTCTGATATTACTAGTTTTAAAGTGATCTCATACTGTTTTGTATTATTTTGATTAATTAACGTATTACGTCGGTTGTAAAAATATACTGACAAATTTTCAGATGGATGTCGTGGACCTACTGTCTGAACGTGATTAGTTTTTTTGACCAATTTGGAGGTAGATCGTTCCGAATACGAGACGAGAGACTAGAATTCAACAAACCTACCAATAGCGAGAGGTATGTAACATACATATTATATTTAAAATATGAATTATATGATATTTATGGGTACGATGATAGATAACATAAGGATTTTTTGCATATAGAAATGCGAGTGAAATATGCCGAAAATAAAATATATCCGTCGATTTTACCTTAATAAGCAAAAGACGGCTCACTTTTTCCGTTCAAGTTCACACCCGTTATAATTCAGTATTTTTTTTAAAAACGAATAGATTTTAAATTTCAACAGATGCGCTGACACGTCTTATATTAAGTGGGCGCCAGTAAATATCATCACTGATATTACTCCAGTTCGAACATCACGTCATGTCATATCTGGTAGATGAACCGCCAAATATCAAATCAAGGTAGGTACAACTTACCGTCAGGTGTCCGTGGCACTTGCGACGGAAAGAAATTGCGTGGTTACGAGGTCGATAGTGCATTCCAGTTATTCAAACAAAACAAACTAAATATTAACAATTTGTATTTCTTTAATTTCTATTATGTAATTTAACAATATCAGTTTTAAAACACAATTGTCTATTAGTTTCTGTATTAAAACTATCATCATCTAACTACATCAGACGACAAACATTCATAGGCACAACAAAATTTTTAATAAAAAATAATTATGTAATATGTAGGTACTTATGCAATTGTTAATATTAGTCATAAATATAGCAAATTATCAATGTTGGCTAATAAGGGAACCGAGTTCGGGTCGACGTACGCTGCACCGTGATGTTTACGTTTATTCTGTTTATCCAGCACCGGCCGCCACGGGTACATATACGCGAGATAAACACTGAACACGCCGCTGGTTACCTAACTTCACGGTCATACCGCTTGATCATCCCCAGGATTTACACTTATTACATAACTATCTCTTATATACATCAATGTCGATCGCAAACATACATTTATTATTGTGTAAGCACCAGTTTCAAAAACTTGTGCAAAATTTTCACACAACCCGGCTCAACGATACTTTATTTTATAATAATAAATGACATAATTATTTTTACTTGCCTCGAAAGGTGGATCTTGATTCCCGCCAAACGCTGGTCTCATTTTGCTGTGATTTGTTCTATTCAATTTGGAAACTATATTTTCATGATCTCGTATCAACGAACTTTTTAATTTCAGAACAACACGTCCGACCACTACCACTGGACGACACAAACTGAATGAATGAAATTTTGCGAAACAATATTTTTGATTGATTGATGAACTGATTGAAATAGATTGAAACTGCAAATTCAGATCGCCATGGATTGAACTAGGAGTGAACTTCCATGTGAAGCACAGACGAGAAGTGAATAATTTTCGGAAAATGTCATGTTTATGCCACTTTTTGACAGTTTGACAAAACATAAACTGTCAACCAAAGATTACATGCAAAAGAATCATACATCATACTACAGGCTTATGCAAGCGCAAAAATAATTCATAAAAATTACTGTGTTGAAGAATTTTAATATATTTTTAATTCTTAAGTTTTAATAATCTTCTTAGAAATGAAACGGTTTGTTTTTGAATTTGTGACGATCTAGAGACAAGAATCAGGATACTAAATCTACATTAAATTGAAACCTTTTCATGCATAGGGTGAACAACCCAGATGTTCGATAGTTGACCTTTAGCATATTTAGTAGAAAAACCAATATCACTAATTAAGCAAAATTCTATGTAGTCAGGAACATAATAATACAGATTTTAAACAATTTCATCGAATCGTCACGCCAGTTGTGTGCACAGTTGTAGGCAATCCTCATACATAATTTTGAATGCATTAATACAAATTTCAAATTATAGCGTGTAAAAAAGGTCAGAATCACATAAGTTAGGGTCAGGGGGGTGCCACTGGTTACTTAGTTAGCCAGCTGATTTTTAGGTGTCGCTACGGTTGTGCCACGATTTGACGATTTTTTATGATTTTACGTGAGATGGCGCTATTTTGAAATTCTTGTCCACGCTTTTTCCATTTCATTGTTTCCCCGCGAGATGGCGCTAAATTTAAAAAACAATTTTTCCTAAATTTTTATGATCTGCTACTTATTGACGATAATGTACACTTTTCAGTCAGCTATAACCTAAATTTAAAATGTAAATTAATTTTATTGTTATGTGCTGTTATAAGATTTTTTTCGTTATTTTTTTTTCGGTAATCTGGTATCATTCATTCTTTGATCAAAGTTAGGGTAGAACCTATAATTTCGGTAATTGTTTTTTCTCGATTAGCTTTCTTTTTGGGAATCGATTTTCTATTCAGCATTCCAATTGATTAATATTACAAAAACTGTTGTCTACAACAAGTAAATTGGGACAATTTTCAATAACTTATAAATTTTTACAACGCGCTCGGCTTAAAACTATGTTTCATTTGATGTTGTACGCTTTTTAAAAACAACTTTAAAACAAATAATCTTACACACAAAGTACGGGGATGGTAAACCGCGATCCCCGACCCACGCTGGTTCTGACCCAGCGGAATATGCCGTGGAACACGCGGTTGGAAAGCCCGCCAAAATAATAAAATAGATACAGTCGTGGGAATTATAAAACCGTTGGGCACATAAATTTTCTACAATCGTTGTTGTCTTAATTATAATGTAACATTACAAAACAAACATTTTAATCAACGATTGTAGACAATTGACGTGCCCAACGGTATTATAATTCCCAGGACTGTATCTATTTTATTATTTTTTGGTTTTTAGTACATTTATCTTAAACATTGCAATGTATGTTTAACATAAAACCGTTTAACTTAAAAAGTTTTTTACCTATTTTTATTGTTTTATTCCAATCAGATATTTCGTTGAGCAATTATCACGAGTATAAAACGTTGTCCGCTACAAAAAATATCGCGACGACATCGCGAGTGCTGTTTAAACCCCTTTGTGACGCAGACAAAGTTGCGTGGTTCATCCAGTATTTAATTATTTAGTAACTAATAAGTTTGGTACTTTTACTAATTAATCAACAATTTGTTTGTATAAAACAACCATTTTTTATTGCTATCGATCGAGTTATTGACAAATAAAAATTATGTAACATCTCTAGTACGCTTTCCCTGGTGACTGGTGGACGCCGACGCCATTTTAATCACAATTTTAATAATATTCTACGTAGTAATTGTTTATTTAGAAGAGTATCTTCATAATTTTGGATAAATTTCAAAACTCGAAACTGTACTGAAACTCTACTTCTCAATTCCTTGAATGACTTCTCATGTGAAGTGTGGGATAACTGCGAAGATGAAGTGTAAAACCAAGCATGTTAACTGCGGACTGAAACTGAAAAAACTGAGTCAAAATGTTATTTATATGCCACTCGCATGTCTTTGTCAATGATGGTAAGTCTCCTGTATCTGTTCTAATATAAAGATGTAGAGTTTGTTTGTGAAAATACCTAACAGATCCTCGCAACTTCGTCTACATCAAAAAGGAGTTGCACTATTTGATCTTAAGTTACTCAACTGGAAACTGCATCAAAATTGGATTATTTATTTTTAAAAATACATATAAACATACATAATTTTTCGACATTTTAAAGGGGAGGATCAAAATGGATATTATGATATGAAAGTTTTACAATATATCTTTTGCTGTAAAATATTCTTTTTTATTTTAGGAACTAAAGAATAACTATTATTGTAGGTTACAAAATAGTGCAGTTGAGTAAAAGACAGAAGAATGACCTCAAGTTAGACAAAAGGCTAGCTCGTCCCAAACCTCTCCTAGACCATGTAGAAAAATTATCTGAGTAGTCATCTATACTGTGATGCAACTGAAGAGTGAGATAAACGGAGACAATGCAGATATACTAATGAGAAAGAGATGATGACATTAAGCCTATACATATTTGAGCAAAGTCACTGCTTGTTGTGTCTAAAGGTATTTTAACTTTTATAACCATAAACTGGAAAGAACATTTTGGGTGACCAGTAACCATTCAGTAACAAAAATACATGACATGTATTATTAATAAAGATGATAAGGTGAGTTTAATTATTATTGATTCTAATCAACAAAACTCTTTTTTATTTTATTATAAACTTTTTTTTTTGATTAAGAATCTTACTAATGTATATCTTAATAACAGTGATATTACTTTAATAACACAAGTACTATTTATGATAACTATTGAACTTCCATTGTTACATCCAGTGAAAGTTAATATAAAGCTTGTAAAAAATTAGTCCAAATTTATTATGTACTAGCTGCTGCCCGCAACGTCATCTTCATCAATGCTATACAACACTGAAAATACCAACAATTAGACCTTTTAAAATGACATTCATTTACCCGTTTCTTCTTTAAATTTCATATCTACAGAAAGTGCAGTAATAGAGAGAGATTGTCTTTAGTAAAATCGAACTGCAAAAATTGTTTTTTTTCAGCCTGCTTTAAATAAATAACTCTATGGTGTAAATAACTTTGTAGTTTTCAAGTTTATCCCGGACAAGGCTATTTTACCATACTAAATGTATAGATTCTAATTAGCACCACCATAATGTTCAACGGTTGCTTGACTTGGGCGAATGTTTTTTGCAGTTTTGACTTTCCTATCATTTTATTATTTATTGAAGTACTATTTCCTCTGAATGTTGTACATATTACGTTGCTTACGAGCATCACTATTGTAGCGGGTTAATTGTACTCTAGTGATGTTTACTCAACAGGGCTGTAGGTGTAAGGTTGACACATGCTTGTGCTGCGTGCTGTCAGTGCGGCGCTGAGCCCGTGCCCCACAACAACCCATACTCTTCGAGTGTAACGGCACTTGCACCAGTAATAAGGTAACACAGAATTTTACTTACTCTAACTCTTTGTCGAAATCATAATATAATATTATAAAGGTGAAAGTTTGTATGTATGTTTGTTACTCTTTCACGTAAAAACTACTGAATGGATTTAAATGAAACTTTACCACAATATAGCTTATACATCAGAATAACACATAGGCTACAATTTTTGATAATATGGGACGAACCTGAAGTCCACGCGAACGAAGTCACGGGCAAAAGCTAGTAGAGAATAAAACCAAGTCTTACCAAATTCCTAGTCACGTAACACCTATCTTTAAGCTTTGTTCAAAAGAGTACAGATTAAAGCGCCCGAGAAGGAAAGCTCATTCTCAGGTGGTGTTAGGCAAAAACGAATTTGAATTAGAGTGTAAATACTGTGGTTTTATCTGTTTGTACAATTTCTCCTGTTTGGATTTTTTGAATGATCGGTATTTAGATGAGCGTACCGCACACCTGATGTTTAATGACTACTGCTGCTTAGACTACCTAGATAGACTCCTGCAATGTCTTATGTCACGGAATATACAAAACCGCCAGCTATGGATCCAATTTGAAACTTCCCAATTTATGATTTCAGAAATAGTGAACAATTAAAACAATTGCAAACAATTAATCAGGCTCGTAACTGGAGCGCGGCGCTACGTCCGCTCGGAGCTGTACCGGTGCCGGGGCTACTGCGAGGAGCTGCTCACGTCGCACGCCGACGACCCAGAGCCACCCACCACGACCATGTTCGCGCTCTACTTCAAGATGGACCTGCTCGAGGTACTATGACCCATTACTGCCTATGCTTCTCTTTGTAAAGTGAACGCCCCAACAACTTAGCTTTCATAGGAGTTATATAAACATCGCAAGACTAACAATAGTATTTTGGTTATTAAGCTACGATGATATAGACCCGTATGTTTCGACGCGATTATAAAGACGTTTCACGTCAAAAATAACGCGACGACATTGTGAGTGCTGTTTAAACCCCTTTGTGACATAGACGAAGTTGCGCGGGTTTTCTAGTTTTTTATAACACTTTCAATAGTATCTGAATGATGTATTTGTTCTTCCACCAAACAAAGACGAGATATATTGTAAAACATTTTTATAGAATTGAGTAACTTGTAATAAAAATGTTATTTTATAGAATGTTACATTTATAGAATAAAATAAACACAAAATTATATTAAAATCCGAAATATTATTTAATATTTATTTATTTATTTAACTTCATGCACAAAAGGTACAATGGCGGACTTAATGCCGAAGGCATTCTCTACCAGTCAACCAAAATATGCAATACGTTTATTATTATTTTTATAACATTAATTGTTTTGATTGATCTAAACTTACAATCATGTCATATGTTAGATATTCTTATATTATAATTGCAAAAGTAACTCTGTCTGTCTGTTGCACTTTCCCGCTTAAACCTCTGATCCGGTTTTGATGATATTTGGCACAGACAATCTTTAGGTTCTAAGAAATAACATAGGCTACCTATTAATTGCTACTACTGCCATTTAATTTCTTAATAAATTAATGCTGTCACACTACTAATACTATTATTTTTCTTCGCAGGACTAGAAAGTCATCAGTGTCAACAAAAATGAAGGAGGAGTTTATCCTGAATGTCAAGACATCAATACTGCTATAAAATTGTTTCAAAGAACTAAACATTGGAATAAAGTTTAGAAGAATTATTATCAATTAATGCTATAAATAACCAATTTGTACCATAGCATTTATACTTTTATGACTGAACATTGTTAAGTCAAAACAGTTTTTAAAGCATTCTTATAAACCTGCTACAAACATTCAACCAATGTTGAATTCTTCGAAATAGTATATTTTAGAATATATAGTATAAATTTGACTAGGCTATTAGACAACTACACAAGTAGAACGAAAATACCATAACATTGAATATTTAGTTTTTGCAATTTGTTTTTATGTAAAGCTAAGTAACTTACTAATTTTCATGCATTTTTAACGGGTTCATACCACGATATTTAATTGAGTTGTCTCGATATTTCAACGTTGTTGCAGAGCCGTTCAAAATGCATGAAAGTATTATAGAAAACCACAAGTGTCTAAATAAGTTTATAACTTACTAATTGTAAATTATCCTCGATAATAACACAAGTTACTGATACTTTAATAACACAACCATTGTTTAATAATTATTTTATAAAAAGCTAGTTTTTGTAAACCTGTTGCGTTTTTACAAATTTGGAAGGAAACTACATGTGAAATTATTTTGTGTACAATTTTATAAATCAGTGATTTTTTATAAATAAGTGTAGTTATAGAATTACTATAGCATCAAAAGGATCTAAATCATCTAAGGGTTTTTAGGTTATTATTATATAAAATTTTACATTTAAAGAATAAAAAATATATGAAGATTATATTCAGCTCCGAAATATTCCTGAATACGCAATTTTTGTTATGCTTGTACATATTTGTATAAGATATTGTTTTGATTGATTTAAACTTTTTTTCAAAATGATGGTTGGGTATACTATATTTTCACAAAAAATGCTTGTAAAAATATTATATTGTTGAATCATTTTCTTTGAATGTTATTCCTTTGTTGTTGCTATTTTTGTACATTTTCTTCTTCTTGGTATTATAATGTTATTGATAAAAATAATATAAATTTGAAATGGAATGTGAAAACAGCAGCTTTTTATTTTGAAAACTGTTCTATTTGAAAGAAAAAATGTTTTGTTAGAAAGCTGAGCAAGTTAATAGATTTCAAATTATAATGAGTTTGTTGTTTTAAATTACGAGTGGATGCATCAGCTATTGTAATGAAACATTTTTTTTTTCAAATAGAAAAACTGAATTCCCCTAGTAAACAAAAAATAAATTTAAATCTAGCGCGCAGCGCATGCACTCAAGCATGTGGCTCCACCTGTGATTCGGCTGTGATAAACTTCAGCTCATATTCCTATCTCCAGTTGCATATCTATCTCATATATATATGTATGGTCTGTGGTTAGGGTGGCCGATGGCGCCACAATTTGGAGCATAAATCAAATACTTAATGACATTTTAAAAATTGTGGTGGTTAAAATTCAAAGTTCTAAAAAATAGTATTGTACGACAGTTATTTGCATGTTCCTAATTAAATACAATTCTTGATCGAATAGTCATCTTGGTTTTTCTATTGGTAATTAGCAATAAAATGATAAAATGAAAACTAAATTGGAAAATATGGATAATCTAAATGCATTAAAATCGAACATCGTTTGTTCATGTAGTAAAAAATGAATGACGAAACTCCCAGATGAAGAATCCCATAGATTGAACTACTATGATTATTTAAAAGGGATAGGAGTAAAAAGTGTGTTCTGCTAATTTTTAAACAAACACAGATTTTAAATGTTTAACCCTTAAATGCGCCTGGTGACATTTCTGTTCCACTAACTTTTTCACGTAATAACTATTAAATTTATTTCAATCGATGCTTAAAAAGTACTTTCTTAGGAAGATTAAAGTGTATTCTTTCGTTTTTAATCACATTCATTTCCGCCGTAAACGTAAAGTTCCGTTTTAATAAATTTCATTTTTTGCAAATTTTGTAACACGTATCGTGACATGACATACGATACTATTTCTAAGTGTTTTATTTTTGTAATAAAAAAATAACAAGATAATTTCAAAACCCTCTATTTTTTATTTTGGAACATGTAGAATGACTTTCCATCTCTCTCTACCTGTGCAATTTTCGTCAATCGCGATCTTTTCAGATGGCTGTTTTCATCGATCTATTTAGTATTCAATCTATGGAGACAATAGACTAGGGAGACGTTTATGTTGTCAGAGTTTGCATATTTTCTTTTTTTTGAAAGGTCCATTTTTAGTCTTTGGAAAGAAGAGCTGAAAGACAAAACTGTGAATTCAATAGGTTCCAAATAATTTTTGTATACTGTTTTAGAGTTTTAGTCGTAAATCCCCAATTTTATTAAGTGTGTAAGTTTTTCAGTGATTTACATGAATAGGTATTTTTCAGTGCTGTTTTTCCGTTGACCCAAATGCATGAAAATTGATTATTCTATTTCACTCTGTCTAAATCTTCGACGCAGTGTTTCATTGAACAATTAACGATTATTGTAACTTAGTATCAATACTGTGTCCAGAAAATGGTGTGCTGATATAAACGTTAGCGTTCGAGTTAAAGTGACTGTAATAAAGTGCGTAAGGCAGGCTCGGAGAGTATTTGATAGTTTTGGTAGCAGAACGAAGTACCATAATTAGTGCCCATCGACGTCCGTAATGGTTGGTTGAAGGCTTTCAAAGTGCGGGAACCCAGCCCTCGCGCCATGGAGGACGACGGCGACGACAAGGATGATACCAAGAGGTAACTATTGTATCCATATTATACAGTTGTTAATTATCATGCAACAATCTAATCATGAAGCATCATTAACATAATGTCTGTTTATTTTATTTTGTAATATCAACCAATTATTCTTTATAAATAATTTGTTACTATTTTCCCAGCTAGACAAGTAGCAGATCAACACTATTCATAATATAAAAAATGAATAATGAAATTAAATTATTCAGTAATATAAAAAAAAAAACTATAAAGTTAAGTTGAGGCTCTGAGTATTATATTTAGATTAACAGATTACTGTATAATAAATGGCTGTAACTACTGTATGAGTGTTGGACGCCAAGTAAATAAAACCTCTGTTCTAAGAAGTATTGTAATAACTTACTGATTTACTTTTATTGTATGTGTAAAATACACAGTACCACACACTCACTTTAACAAAAGGAAACTTAAACTCAAGCTTTTAATATTCTAAAACAAAAAACATCTTGTTTAGTGCTGGAGTTCCTATGGCTACCTTCAAACTCCTTCATCATATCAGCTCCAGAATTATGCATTGTCACTAGGAAATACAATCCCAGGATACATTAGTGATGTTGGGATAGAAAATGGGCAATCCTTGGATTGGAATAGTGATAATTAACAAACAAACAAACAAGCAATCTATGACAACCGACTTAATCTAAATCTTGTATAAATTTAATTGAGATCGGACCAGTAATATTTGGGCTATTTCTTAAAATATCAAGTCGGTCATTAATGATGGTTTGTTGATACATATTTGACGAAATTTAATGACTAAAACTTGAACTTTGTGGTTTTCTTTTCATTTAATCTATCATGTTTCTTAGAGAGATTTGATCCATAAAATTCACTCTATCAATTGATGCAATAAAAGCACAAGGTGTGATTTTTTCGAATTGTAGCAGGTTTGATTCCAGGGTGTGCCAAGATTTTTTTAAGAATCTATGAATGCAGTTTTGTTTCTTTTTAAAAATAAAAGATTCTTTACTTTCTGCACAAATCACTAGAATCATTATTTCGATTACTTCCCTTGGAGGGGGCATTCAATAATTCCACCCAGTATATACCACAATAAATTTCTTCAATTGTGAACTATTCTTTCGTGCCACTTGTCAGAATTTTACCTGTTGAGATTCTGTTCTACAGTCTGACATAAAATTTCTTTTAAGTCTAGATGATTAATGTTTTGTTAAATTGACACAACTTCAACTTCTTGTATGTAAGTTTGGATGCAGTCTTGCAACCTAAATTTGACAAACTTTCGTGCAATGCATGCAGATGTATATCACGTGATAATGCAATAAAATGGTGCTGATCTGATGATGGATTCATTCTATACCCAGTATCTTTAGTAGAATAGTAGGGTATGGTACGGGTGACAACATAGGGTATATCAGAGTGTAGATGTTATAAAAGGCATGATGAAAGATTTTGAGGTATAGATTTACTATTTACCAAAAACACCTATATTGCGGTAACAATCTAAAGTTTAACTAGGTTTCAAGACATTTTTGAATTTCATTTCAAATAGTGCACGAAAACAGCCCATAGTGTCATAGTGTTGCATTTGATGTCAAACCTAAGTAAACAAAGGCAGAAGTATCATGGTGCAACCAATAGAGTACATCAATTTCTAATTGTTTACTTATTTGTGTCATCATCCTTTATCATGTTGATGGCATTTCAGCCAAAATAGCTGATTGTAATATTTTAATATCATTCAATTTATAAAAAATATTATTAATCTCAAGTTTTTAAGTAAAACCAATTAAGTGATTTAAATTCTTTTAATACATAGCTTCCTACAATACCATTAAATCTTCGAATCTTTGATAGTGTCGTCATGCCTATTACTGCAATACATTTAATTTATGAACTCAATACTCATGAATTATAATTAAAAAAGTTTCCTTATACTAAGAGAGCCAAAGTTCCACAAATATTATTGTAATAAATAAAAAAGGTTTTTACACAGGAGAACACGTAACTTGAGTGAGAAGAAGCGTCGGGACCAGTTCAATATGCTTGTCAATGAGCTCAGTACAATGGTGTCAACAAACAACAGAAAGATGGATAAATCCACAGTTTTGAAGTCCACTATATCATTCTTGAAAAACCATAATGGTAAATTAATATTAAATAACAACCATAATATCATAATATTTTGTTTTTAAACTAAATTGAAATCAAAATTATGAGTATCCGTAACTGTTCAAATTAAAATTTAAATGAAACCAACTAAAAATGTATTATACAGGGTGATTTCTTAGTGAGGGTACATATTGAAGGTCATGGTAGCTGATAGTTATTACCAAAGAATATGGCTTAGTGCCTTAGTAATTGCAACTAGATATTTGTAATATCTAAAATTATTGCAAAATGATGGTTTTTCGACAGCTGATGGGTGTGGCGGAGGTGTGGGGTGCGCGAAACCACTAGAGGTCGTTAGTCAACACTCGCCGAAATTGTTTATGTTTGAGGTAGTTTTGCCGATTTAAGAATTAAAAAAAAAAATTGTAATTTTACCTATTTTTTGTAAAATTTCGTATTAGAACAGAGTACTCATCACCCTCCTGCAATATGTACCTTCTTTAAAAAATCACCCTGTATATAAGGTGTCCCAGAAACATTTAAATTACGAACTCTAAATGGTTCTGTAACGTTTTTAGAATAAAATTTTTTTTTGGACATTTGCATAGGTAATGAAAAAAAGATAATAATTTTTTTTAATGAGTTTCTAGCATTAAAATTAAAATAGTCAATTAGCGCCATCAAATTTGTTTTAGAAATAACAGTAAGATCAAGGGCTCACGATATACAAGAAGAATGGAAACCGACATTTCTTTCAAATGAAGAATTCACATATTTAGTTCTCGAAGCTTTAGAAGGATTTGTCATGGTGTTCTCGGCGTCTGGTCGAATTTACTATGTATCCGAAAGTATTAAATCCCTACTCGGCCATAATCCGGTGAGTATATCCCGGCAGTACGAATACAAATATAATATGTCCTTTGTGTATTGAATAAAGCTTTATTTCTTTCATGTAAAAGAACATCAACGAAAGAATTATTTTTTTTACTATATCTTACATTTTGATAAGATCACGTTTTATATATTTTTACTTTGTGTAATGTGTATAGTCCTTACATTTGATGTTTTCTATTGCGTATCTGAGTTAAGCCCTTTTTAAGCGTAGGTGGATGGACAAGGCTATTGTCCTTTTTGTCCTTCCGACTTGCCAATTAATCACTTCAACTCGCATTCTAAAAATTATCTTTCACGTCGAATATTCGAAATTGTATTAGTGAAACTGAATTGTGAATGATTGTGAATTATTTTTACAGACGGATGTCCTAAATAAAAGCATATTTGATTTAACTTTTGAGGAAGATCGCTCAAATTTATATAACATACTACAGAATCCGAATGGTACTGCAGATACCGCGCAAACACCAGGGAAAGGTAATGAATGTTATAAATAAACTATTGTTATGTACTTATGTCGTTGCCCACGCACACGCTTTATAGTCGATGTACTTGTGTTTTGCTCTTTGCGAATTCCTTTAGCGCTGTTTTTTGTAGTGCATGAATTTGTTTTTTACCATAATAGTAACGTAATCTAAATAGACTTTAGTTGTGAAATATGGAGAATCGTAAATGGATAGAAACTTCCAGCGATGGCGTGTAATGGCATATCCATGGTACGGACTGAATCATTTACTTGATTATTAAAAGCTAAATTATACGTTCGTGGATATTGATAACAATCGAGACTGTACTGGTCTCAGAGACAACACTAGCAACAAATAACGGATACTAACAATACATGAGCGACATGTACATCGCGAATATACCATATTATAATAGGCAATGCGCTGTAAGGTACATACCGAGTTACAAAGTTGCTAATGCAGGCTGCGCGAATTGCACCATGCTTTTACACGTCATGTTGTGTATTGGTACTTGCTTCTTTATTTTTAGAAACCTTACGTCTGAGTAATCTTTTAGTTATGCTTGGAGTTTTATGATTCCAATATGGATGCTCTGTTTTCCTTAACCATTAGTGACATAAATATTTGGAACATTGGCAGATATAATTTTTAAATTGGACAATTTGTAAGCAAACAACAACAAAACAATTTGTAATGCGTACTTAAAAAAACATTATTTCATTTTAAGTTTTAGTTTTTTTAGTTTCACATTATTGTATGGCATTCAAATTAAAAATAAATTACTTGAAAGAACACAAAAAGTAGCCAATAGAAAACAGAATAGCTTGCGTATTAATAATTTACCTTTTTTTGCGAATGTAATATTATAGCTTGCAATGTCTACATCTTTCCATTAAGGTGTATTATAAATTCAATAAACTTATATTTTGATTTCTATACATTTTTATATCGTTGGTTCCAGATGCCGAGGTTCGATTCCAGTGTCATGTACGGCGAGGATCACTGGACTATCGAGAAGACACTATGTATGAGCTAATTCAATTCAATGGACACTTTAGTAAGTTTCTATCTATAAAAAAATTGTGCCGATTTAATTACCATCATCGTCATTATTATGTTCTTTATAGGTTACTGGCTGATTAGCGCATCAATAGAAGCATGCATCTCTAGAAGCAGAGAGTGGCGGGCGTTAGTTTTGTTTTAAATTCGTGATAATTTCTATTAAAACATAACGTATTTATTTTATTTTACTTCTACATCAATAAAGCTTAAAACTTGTTCCATAATTCTCTTGATATACCTACCCTAACTCGGAACTTCAAACGTGGCTGCTTAGTAAAGGGGCTAAAAGTATCCATACATTTTTATTTGGCTAGCATTATAGGAGTTTTAACAATCAAAAAAATAGTTTTCGTATTTTTAGTATTAATAAGACGAAACTAACGACGAGATTATAGTCCGGTCATTTTAAACATAAAAATAGTGATCAAATAAAGAAAATTCCGACAAAGCCAAATCTTCGTAGAGACCTTAGGTTTACCACAAGGAATAAAGTGTCAAAAGTCCCCATCAGTCCCATGTGAGCTTAGGGACTTATTGGGGGCCCAAGGTAAAAACTTTAGGTTTTTTGGATTTTTCTCGAAAACGGTAAGTTTTATCGAAAAAGTATCTCAGAGCAAAGTTTTAGATCTTAAAATTCTCCATAAAAATGGCCCCTATGATTTTTTCTCTAAGACCCACTATTTCCCAGATATTACGCTTGCAAGAATCACGTTCTACATAATATGCACACATTTCCACACCACCTGTGAGGTAGTGTACTCGGCGCGTTTTTTTTAACGTGGTATCCCCGGTAGGCCTATTCCATGAACCTTTATGACGTTATTTTCAGGAACAATAATTATTATTTAATAGTATGAAGATTATTGATATGGGTTACTGAGTTTAACTGTCGTTCTAACTTTTTTTTATTACTTTAATATGACTCATACTCTTCATATTCAACTTCAACAATCATGTTTTCTTCAATTTCTTCTTGTTCTTCTTCTTCTCCTTCATGTTGATGAACGCTTAGAAATTGTTCAAATGAAGATGAATCAGTTGTCACTTCATCAAAATCACATGAATTTTCCTCTCTTGTATTTAATTGAACATTTGAGCAAGAGACACCTTGGCAATTGGTACACGCTGGAGAACACTGCAACCCTACTTTTTTACAGCCACATTTGGTACTACAACCTTTCTTGCAATTGCAAAAAATAGTGTTAAGAAGTTTTTCTGGAGCAGGGGGCAGTAAAGTTCGAATCGGTTCCAAAGTATTATTTATGAATTTCCAACCCGTCTTCAGGGTTCAGTTCATTGCCTTGCCATGTCTGAACTTGATAGTATACTCGAAACAAATGTTGAGTAGCAGATGCCGATGTTGGAGGAAGACAAGAAAGCTGTACTTGCTTTTTGTTTCGTGTATTTTTTACAAATGTTAAATATCTGTACGTATCTATGCAATCAATTTTTTTTGGAGCTCCATAAATCGCAAGAAGAAACCAAATTCCTTTAGTAATTAGTATTTGAGGTGAAGAATTAATTTCTATAAATACTTTTGCGCAGTCATTCCATTCATTTTTTTTCAAATAATTTTAATACAGCCCCTTCTAAACATTATGTAAAAATATATTACTATGTAAAAATAAAATAAAGTTTTGGCATTTTGGATAAGCTGATAAACTTTTAGAAGAATATATTTCTGTCCGTTGCTGCGCCTTCCCAGGTTTTAAAAAGTAAATAATTTTACCAGATGGAGTCCTTGCAATGAGTAGTACTAATAAATCAACATCTTCACCTACTAAAATAGTTGTATTTCTTGCATTAAATTGTTCTATTGCTGTTTCAATTATGAGGACATCAGGGTCATTCGGAGCTTGTTTCACGGCAATATTTTCAGCTGTTAATTTGTTACTCAACATAGAAATAATACGAGATTTATTATTAATGTTTGCAAAAAAATGTTGTTGATTAACTGGAACTGTCATAAATTCGTCAAACATTATGTCGGTACCTGAGGATGTTTTTGTAGCACGACGACGTTGTTCTGCAGCTTTTATGTTCTTTGTTGTGTCACTATAGCCATCAAATACTACCGTAACTGTATGACCATAATGTCTACGTAAATACTGAACATATTGATTACCTAAATATGTATATACGTGGCATATGTGTGCATACTATGTAGAACGTGATTCTTACAAGCGTAATATCTGGGAAATAGTGGGTCTTAGAGAAAAAATCATAGGGGCCATTTTTATGGAGAATTTTAAGATCTAAAACTTTGCTCTGAGATACTTTTTCGATAAAACTTACCGTTTTCGAGAAAAATCCAAAAAACCTAAAATTTTTACCTTGGGCCCCCAATAAGTCCCTAAGCTCACATGGGACTGATGGGGACTTTTGACACTTTATTCCTTGTGGTAAACCTAAGGTCTCTACGAAGATTTAGCTTTGTCGGAATTTTCTTTATTTCAATTGTCTAAAATGACCGGACTATTAGTAATAGTAAAAGTGTGGATAATTTTCTGTGGTGTAATGGAAATGTGAGATATTTCCAACCGTATAAACCTTTTTAACGTTTTCATTTTCCTTCATAATGATTAAATTAGTTTGCAAAATGGTTCTTGTTTTGAACAGCAGCAGTAGCAGTCGCCCTCACATTTACAAAATGCAAAACTTTAATATAATTATTAATCACGTTTATATGTCTATTTTTAAGGAAACTAGGTCAAACAGTTGTTAGTCGATTCACATTTTCCAGTTTTCCTACCTGGAATTGTTTGTTTGATTCTATATACATCTAACAAAACTATTGTACTAAAAACCAATTTATTATTTACAGGATCAAATGCCGGTCAAGAGGAAAATGATGATATACCCGGTGGTTATCCACAAGACCCTGATTCCAGGTATGAATTTGTATGCATTTGAATATGTATCTTAGAAAATAATAAAGAAGTAGTATTCCTGTATTTTTATTGCTAGATAGATATGAAAGCAATTACCTTTGTCCATATTTGGTCCCATCTTAGCGGGTTTCAATAAGCCCGCCGACCGAGAGACTTGTGCTGGCGTCTCTGTCCCTTAGCCGTGGTCCGGGACCTAAGTGTGAGCTAAGGTTGGAGGTTTTAGTGCGGTTTAACTCCCACATGACGATTTCCTCCAACTCGAAAAAAGCCTTTGCCCATATATTATGATCTGGAACTTAATATTTCAAATATTGTGAATTTTGTTTTTAGGGTATTATTTGTCTGCACCGGTCGTCTATTTACGCCTCAGCTGATACGAGATGTGACTCTAGTCGATACAAGCCGAAGTGAGTTCACTTCCAGACACAGTCTCGAGTGGAAGTTCCTGTTTTTGGACCACCGTGCGCCGCCCATCATTGGTTATCTACCGTTTGAAGTTCTCGGCACATCTGGTTATGACTATTATCATTTCGACGATCTGGAAAAGGTTGTGACCTGCCACGAAGCATGTGAGTTATTTTTATTGCGCTCAATTAGTACTCAATTTAAATCGATTGTCCACATAAACTTCTAAAGAATGACATATAAGTAAGCATGTTGACAGATTGTGTATTGTGATGACGGTATATTCGTATATTTCGTATCCACTTAACTTTACTTTTGCCAAGTCTGTGGCAGGAACAAAAATTGAGCACAGTTCAAAAACTTGTTTTGTTTACATTTTTTAATCGTCTCATATTTTACGGAGATACTATATTTTCGCTGAAAATGCAATACAGTGTCATTTAATAATAAAGATTTACAAAAATATAAGGTTTAATTAAAAAACGAAATTTAAATTTATTGGAAGAATTTTTTTTAAAAAGAGGCTCAAACACGGTAGTGATTCCGAACGAAGTCCCTAGTTTCGCCATCTAGCGAAAAGTGACGTTCCCAGTTGAATGGGTATTATACAAAGGCTGTATTAGTACGAGTACTTATTTTTATTCCGTTATTTTTATATTCAAACAGTATAGATGGTTAATCTTAAATAATTGGTGCAATAATATTTAAACGGATAGTTTACATTATTTCAGTAATTGCGTTTTAATTTACGTTATTGCATTTTTAATGCTTTGTGATCACGGAAATAACTACAACAACACGACGTCGTGCGAACGATATCTTTATTTCGTTTATTATAAAACGTTCTTGAAATTGATTTTTGTAAGTAGAAATCATTTTCTGTAATTCGGATTTTTTATCTTAAATCTGAGGAATTACGCTGTATACGAATATTATCTAAAAATATATTATGTGCATTTACCGATTTGCGCTACTAACGAGCACCTAATTTATTTGCAAAATTTATAGGAAGTTTATAGTCTTTCTCAGATGATGCACTACGAGTGCTATGACATTTCCCTCTTCAAACGAGGTGTAAGAAAAGTCTTATATGGGTAGGTGATACATAACGGCCCCTCAATGCCCTAGCATAGCCGAGGTTTATGAGCGACGATAACCACTTCCCACTAGCCCGCAGTCTCGTTTATCTATCTTGCAAAAAAGATCTACTAAGATACTAAATGTTTAAAAGAGCTGAACAGATTGTGCGAAAGCCTTGTACATTCGAGAGGGATTTAAAGCAAGCTTCGAGATTAGTCGAAGTACCCAACTTACACTAGGTAATATATAACGGAATCCTTCATTGAGGCGACCTGATGGTTGCAGGAAAAGTAATGTATCTCATACAGTGTCTTCGACCAATATTAGGAACAATTTAATAAGTAGTTCTTAATGCTACGAAATTCAAGAGATAGTATAATAAATTTTATTTTTATTGGCAGTGATGCAGAAAGGAGAACTGACTTCGTGCTATTATCGATTCTTGACAAAAGGACAGCAGTGGATATGGCTTCAGACTCGATTTTACATCACATACCACCAGTGGAATTCGAAACCAGAGTTCGTTGTATGTACGCATCGTGTCGTGAGGTATGTCACTTTTCTATCGGTTAAACACGGAACTTAATTAAGGACAGCTTAGAAAGGAAGTGATAACTGAAAATTTAGTGAAAATAAACGTTTGTACGACTGAGTTTACTTAAAAATAAAGTCGTATTTTAATAGTATTTTATTCCTAGATCCGTAACTTGACTGAACTACTAAATCACGTGAACAATACTATGTATCTTTCCCAACGACCCGTATTTTAAGTAAGGACTTTACTATTAAGATTTCTGCGTTTCTTACTGTGCGATACATTGTAAATCTTGTTAGTGTCAAGCAGAATACCTACGCGTGACAGGAGAGTCTGTTTCCATTAAATAGGGTCACCTAGTGCATTGAATTTGTGAGCTATCCAAAATACTCAGCCTATCCTCCTAACATTATAAAAGTGAATGTATGTTAATGTGGACGGTTGGATGTTTGTTACTCTATTACGGAAAAACTACAGAAAATATATTTTTTTTAAATTACGGTTGTAAAACTTATACATTACGTCGCCTCAGTGCTTGTTTGGCCAATCTGCACTCGAGCAAATTTTACAGGAGACAGCAAACAAGCACGGAATTTTCGTTAAGTGCCGTGTTGAGAAAAAAATTTAAATGAGATTTTTATTGTTTTAGAATTGAATATTAAAGAAAAATATTTTACCAGTCGGATGGAAATTTTATTCTTTACTAGCTGGCCCACACAACTTCGTCTGCGTCACATAAAGAAATTTTCTCACCGTTTAAACCTTCCCTGGACTTCTACGAATATTTCAAGATTAAAATAAGCCAAATCGGTTCAGTCGTTCTTGAGTGTTAGCGAGACTAACGAACAGCAATTCATTTTTATATAAGAGAAGATAATACTGCATTAAAAAGTCATTTTCGTAAAAAATGTGAGATTGGCCAAACAAGCACTGAGGCGACGATTAGTAAAGACTACCATTGAACCCAATATGTGGCACCACAATCGGACAGAACAATGTCTGTTGAGATAAACTTGTTAGGTGTAACCAGGTGTAAATAGGTGTAGTTGTAAATACGTGTCCAGTCAACATTTGAACTGTGAAATGACTAGCATTATTACTACAGGTTTTGTAATGTTTTCATTTGATTTTTTTGTGGGATACCATGATTATCAAGTATAGACTTCTTATCGTTGATCAAATGGCGTATATAAGGTACAGCGGGGTAAAAAGTAACGTGTACTATTGAGGAAAGATATTCATTCTACGGTTTCTAACAATTACAGTAAATTATTGACAAATAATATTATGTAGAGTTTTTATCATGCACTAATAATACTAATTCCTTATCTATATTCGCTTATTACCTTAATTTTTACAATACGTTTTTTTAAAAACAGAATTTACAAGAAAACAAAATTTAAAAATGCAATACGAAAAACAGAGGGCCACTGCAGGTTTCAATTCTGAAATTCACGTATTTCGTTAACTGTGACCGATATTGTAACAAGGCGGTCGTTCTGAACACGGCGCGTATTGCGAGGTTTCTATCTCCTGAGCCCTGACCACAGGTGGCATGGGTCGTAGAGTCGTATTTTGTTTTTCTAGTAAATAAAAATAGAGGAGTTGGAGGTTTTAGTGCGGTTCAACTCCAACAAAAAAAAAAACCTATTACGATCACTGACAGTGACCATAAGCGTTATAATTTGGTATTAATGGCCATAATAATTATTTTATTCTTTCATAATCATTTTATTTGTCACGACATACAAATCATATTGATTATTTGTCTGTTGAAATTTGCATTGCTACTAGCTGTATGTTGTACCTATTAAACTTAAACGGGAATAAAGATTATATCACGAATAAATATGTAATAAAAATTTTGTAAATTCACCATTACAAAATAATCGATATTTGTATAATTTAATGAGATTACAAATTTCAGTAGATATAAATCTTGAGGGAGTGAAAATTACATCATTCTTTTTTTTCGATAACCATTGTCATCATTCAGTAAATTGTTAATAAACAGAAGCCAATGCACTTATATACATGAAACAGATAAAAGGAGAATAACATCCAGGGAACAATACAAACAAGCCTAATATGAATTTCAATAAGACTTGGGTAACGTTGGGTTTCTTTTACTTACATGAATATTGTAATTCCGATCAATTATGTAAACAGTCAACTGTATTTATATCAATTGAATGTTTTATGAGTTACGTTATCCGAAGATAGTTTCGAGAAATCAACAAAGCATACTTATATTACAATTTCACAGAATTACATTAAACTGTTGGCTTAAATACATTTGTGACGTCACTAGCGTTGTCATAATTTATATTGGAACTTCTTGGTATCCATACTAATATTATAAGGAGGAAAAGTTTGTTTAGTTGTAATGGGTTGGCTCAAAAAGTACAGAACCGTTTTTAAAAATTCTTTCATAAAAATTCTTTCATTAGTCGAAAGAAAATTAATCGTAGCTACATTATCCACGAGTAACATAGGCTTTATTTTGGAAAAAATAGGACTAAATAATAAAATAATAGGTATAACATCGAAAACCTATTTATGCTTACGCTGCAAAAACTATTGACAATGGAACAGAATGATGTACTACGGGTTTTTTGGTCTTAGTAAGAATCTGAAAAAAGTCTGCCAGAGCATATGTCTAACTATCATACTTTAGTCATAATGACCGCTTTTATGTTCGTCAAAAATATTGAATCGTCAGAAGAATGACACGACGTTTTATGAGTATCGTAATATTAATCCTTATCTATAAAATTAAGCATTGTGTTATCAAGGGTATTAATATAGAAGTAAACATTTTGTCTTTTTCCAATCGGACATTTGGTTAAGATATTATTACGAGTTTAAAACGCAATGATAACTCCCGCCGGTGTCCGCTGCAACAGCATCGCGAGTTCTGTTTGAACCCCTTTGTGACAACAACGCGCGATACAATATAAAAGTTGTTTCTATTAATTGCGTGAGAAGAAAATAAAATTGTAGTGTTATTTTATTTTCGGCATCCAAGTAATTTCCTTTCATTATGTTCCTTAGAGAGATTTAAACATTTTAAGTCACTTTATTCGATTGGTGCAATAAAAATGTAGGGTATGAATTTTCAATTTGTACCAGGTTCGTTTCTCGGGTATAAAAAAAAAAATTTTAACTATTAATGCAGTAGTGTTTTTTTTCAAAAATAAAGGAATGTTTTCTTTCAGCAAAAGTTGTTAAGATCATTATTTCGAGTACTTCCCCTAACTTAAACGCCCCACTCGTACCTATAAAATATTTTATCAATACATAGATCCTCACTTCGATAATATAGAGATATAGGTCTATCGATCAGTCATTGTAAAACTATAGATCAGCATTAAAATAAACAAAAAAATCTGTACAGTCTACACATGGTGTAGTTGATTACAAGAAGATCTCGTATTTATGAAGTAAATAAAAAATCAACGTTAATGACATTGTCCATTCCTCTGAACTCAAAACTCTCGTCACAAAGGTTTGAAATGTTTGAAAGTTTCATTAATATTTAATTCAATAGGGATACAAAAAGAATATTCAATAACTTTCAACATATGTTACGTTCTCTCAACTTTGGACTCATGTAGATTAAAATAACAGTTATTTGTCGAGGTCGGATACAAAGAAGGGTGTATAATATACACCTTAAGTTAATACAATTTCAGGAAATATTATGTCTGCGTTACGTCCATACAAGCAATTATAATGCACGTCTATTTTTAAGAAATGCTTTTGTATTTTCAAATATTGTTGATGCACATTCGCACATCTAGATTTCTAGATCTAGAAAGAGACTCTCATCTCTATGGTAAATCCTTATTTCTGGTCAGGACACTTCTGAGGTACAAAAAGAGAGATCACATTGACGCATTTAAAAAAAAAGCTTTTATGAGCTAACTCCCTTTACATCTAGATGTACCTACTAGGGATGTTGCGAATATCGATTTTAGGACATTGTGAATATTCTATGTAAACATCGCGAATGCGAGTATTCTATTTTGCCATTCGCGATTGCGAATGCGAATGGTGACCATGCAAAAAAATCAAGTTTTTTTACTGACAAGTCTGCAGTATCTTTCAAAAGTCATAATAATTTATAGGTACCTATACTTTACTTAAACTGGATCTACTTGGAAGGTAGGGGTACTAACTTCCTCCCCACCAAATAATTGAAAGCCCCCTCGCAAATTATCTTGACAGCGAAAGATCGTAGACCCATCGAGTTTAGGCTCATTTTAAAGGGCAGTTTAAGTCCTTTATTTTGGCTCCGTTAAATGATTTCTATATCCACACAACATCGTCTTAACTTTTGTTAAAACATTCGGATAATATCCGCATGATTTTTAATGAATGCGAATATTCAAAAACATGCAAATATTCGCGAATGCAAATGCCAATATTTGTTACATCCCTAGTACGTACAATATAGTGTGGCACCTTAAAGAGAAACATTGACAACTGTTACTAATAAATTTAAAGAAATAAAAGTAAATTCATTCAAAAACACAAAACTACCAAGAACAATCTTTACTTATACTAACTATAAATCCAATTTACCTAATTGTCCACTGTTTCTCAAATCTCTGGTCGTCCTACCACACCTTATTTGTGTTTGTTAAAACATAACTGTTGTAGTGTGTGAGTAACTAAACAATACGTTGACGATGCATTACGCTTCAATTCTTTGACATGCTAAGTAGATTTCATTCGTATCTCGGCCGGCATTGTGTTCAGTAGTCGTAGATGCATTGATCTATGAATAACACTGAAAATAATTTAGGCATTTGCTCCGATAAAATGGAGATATGGTAAATAATTTCGTAAACGATTGTAAATACCATAAGATTTTGTTAAGAGAAATTTCTACGTTTTACGAAAAATTTACTTTGATATATAAGTTTTCCGAAAAGAAAAAAGATGTAGATTTTTATAATTTCATTTATTAAAAAGATATAGTAAAATTGTTTTGAGATTGTGAATAAGTATTGTATGATTACAGCAATGCAGACATAGCTAAGAACACTAAACAAGAGAACGGCGAACCAGACAATGTGAGTGAAGTGGATACTAATAACGGCGCGATGAAAGAGCCGCCTTTAGAAGACTCCATGCTCGCTATGTCACCCTCTTACATGTCTGACGCGAGCGATGCATTCACTAACTCCTTCCAGAGAATGTCACAGGTAAGAACTAGTGATGTTCCGGATATCCGTATCCGTATCCGTATTCGCGGATATCCGAGGTAAAAAAGAAATCCGTATCCGTATCTGTGTCCGTTACTTTTCGAGCGGATATTTTACGGATCTTTTCAGGTGATTAGGTAGAATTAAAAAATTAATAAATTCCATTCAGACTATTTTTATTTAATTAAATCGAATATTTGGCACCTTTATATTGCAAACATTGAGATAGATAGATCTTTATAATGAGAGAGCAAGTTAACATCACTTTTATGATAATGAAATAACTAAAATATAAGTAATTTTTTCTTATATAATTTTAATGAGATCAATATTATATCAAGCTTTAACGTCATTTTATGACAGTGAAAAAACTGAAATTGAAATCTACTTTTTCATACAATTACGGGAATATTATAGCAAGCTATATATAACATCATGGTCACTTTTATGTCAATGAAAAAAGAAACTAAAACGTAAACCTCTTTTTTTTATAATTATGAATCAATACAGTAGAAAGCTATAAAATCACTTTGAGATAGTGAGGAAACCGAAAATATATTCTAATTAAATGATAATTCTAAATGAATACTGCGCCTCACATTCAATTTAAATATTAGTTTACACGAGTAATGACAAAATGTCAGGCAAAATTAGAAGAGCTCCAAAAAATAACTAAACATTATTGAAATTAAGCAATGGTAAATTGTATTTCAAAAAAAGCAACTTCGCAGCTTTGTCCCCCAAAAGTCCGTTACGATGAGGATCATAAACAATTCCTGCTGCACTGAAAAATTGTTCACTTGGAACGCTTGTTGCAGTCAACTATCGTTTCAAGGTCGCGAGCGCTTACACTAATCGAATAAGAAAATAAAGATCACTAAATATCCGTGTTCAGATCCGTATCCGCGGATATACATTTTTAGAGATCCGGCACATCACTAGTAAGAACTAACAACTCTTATACATTGTATTGTTTTTTTAAATTAGAGTGACAGTAAATGTAGATTAATGATAAAGCTTCATTATTAGATATGTTTTTATGCATTGCCGCTCGTTTTGTGCACTACGTATTACTTGATATACAAGTAAAATCAATTACATTTAATAACCAATATTTCGATGCCAGTGTAAGACTGAAGCACCCCTAATCGTGGTAAGAATTTGTCAATGATTTAAAACTTGTTTGTCTTTAGCCGCCTTCAGTTAAATCAGCTGGTTGCACGACCGGCACGGGCGCTAACAGCACGACGGCCGCCACCGCCAGCACGTCGTGGCCGCGCGCGTCTCACGCTCGCTTCACCGGATCGGACACAACTTCCGCCTCGGGAGAATCGCGCTCCTCGCAACGGAACAGCTCGCACGAGGTATTACTAACACAAAACTGATGGGTGACTTGCAGATTTAATGGAGGATGATCAACAAAATAAACACGATACTATCACTATACACCCTGTATATCCTAAATTATGTACAAACGAGATTCAATAAGAAGCGATTCAATGATTGCTTATTCACGTAAAACAACGACTATTTCAATAATCTTTGTGGTAGCATATATTTCTATCATGGTAAGTAATAAGTATGTTGATAGTTGTTACTCCTAATGAAATTAAGTTTATTCTCCTATAAAACATCTGATTACGACGTATAACGGCTGTTCCGGCAATCTTAATACTAATTTAATATAAGCAATAAAGCAGAAACATATCAATAACACCACATATTCAGATGAAAAAATAATTTGCAAGTCATCCACGTGTATTTTTAAATATTTGTTTTTCACAGTATTTTTGAATATTTAGTTAGAAGCAGTATTGCAACGAGCATTAGGTAGTTTATTTACTCTATTTTATAGTATCGTAGCTTCAATAGGCTTAGCTCAATTAATAAGATTAGCTTAATTTGTATTGTTGTAGTTCGTACACACCAGGCTTTCTATGACGGTATTCATTTATTTAAAGTTTATTTAATAGGTTTTGATTTACTAGAAATGTAAACCGCATGTGTTTCTATTGTATAATAGTGTATGGCTCCATGAAACGAGCTTTAGCAAAAATGCAAAAAAACAATTATGAACATTTCTCCAACGAATTCTGCACCTTTATTTTAAACATAAACTTCGACATAGACATCTTACTTGTTTGGTATATTATGACTAGTGATGTGCCGGTTCTCTAAAAATGTATATCCGCGGATACGGATCTGAACACGGATATTTAGTGTCAAGTTCCGCGGATACGGATACGGATCTTTATTTTCTTATTCGATTAGTGTCAGCGCTCGCGACCTTGAAACGATAGTTGACGGTACGCTCGCCGCAACGCCACACAGGACATGTTTTGACTTGCTGGATTAAAATTATATAAGAAAAAATTACTTATATTTTAGTCATTTCATTATCATAAAAGTGATGTTAACTTGCTCTCTCATTATAAAGATCTATCTATCTCAATGTTTGCAATATAAAGGTGCCAAATATTCGATTTAATTAAATAAAAATAGTCTGAATGGAATTTATTAGTTTTTTAATTCTACCTAATCACCTGAAAAGATCCGTAAAATATCCGCTCGAAAAGTAACGGACACAGATACGGATACGGATTTCTTTTTTACCTCGGATATCCGCGAATACGGATACGGATACGGATATCCGGAACATCACTAAATTTATGACCAACGTAGCACAAAATTATAAATATATCAACTCCACTTGTTCAGACTCTGATGTGTACTAACTGTTCGTAGTATCATATTTTTGTAACTCACTAATGAATACTAGAAGTAAGTTGATGTGACTAATCGTGTGTTAGTTCTAGGCAGCGCAGTGTCCACAGGTACATGTACTGCACCGTGTAATACAAGTGTTTGTTCGGTAGCTGGCGCAAGTTGGAGTCGTAAACGTTAGTGAACATCCCTGTTACGGTAACATGATGTTCCCGCAGACTTACAAGGTATCTGAATCGACATTGGTACCGCAGCACGGTATTGGAGCACAGTACCTAGAGCCGGCTCCTTATGTGAGCGCGGTCAGCCTGCCCGGTGTACTTCCGCTGTCGTTGCCGCCACTACCGGTCATTGTGTCGCCAGATCAAGCCCAGATTCAGGTGAGTAGCGTTCAAATGCGCTCTGGTAACATTGGATTAACAATTTGTTTCGTAAATATGTACTAATATCACTAACAGAATGTCAGCCTTGGCTTGATAAAATCACTCGACTGTGAACTAACCGAAATTGGCGTTTGTCCAGTAGTGCTATCTATAGGTGACATTTGACAGCCACAAATGTGTCAGTGTTGATTGGTTATTGTTATAAAATGACGTCACATCGAATGAATGTCTCCCTTTGTGTTTGCTACTTTTCTCTTCAGATGGAATATTTTTATTTTTTACCAAATGAGTAAACTTTTACTTTACCTTTAACCAGGTATACGATTTTGCATTCTATCAGTAAGTAGTTACGTCACTCGTGCACCTACATAACTAAAATGTTAAAAATGGCTGATATCAGTAAACGTAGGCACATGTCGTTTATATACAGGGTGGTATATTTAGCGTTGGTGGGGACGATTCGCAACGGTGTATGTGAGATTGTTGCTTATTCTAAGTATTTTTTTTCTTTTGTTGTCTTACCTTATAATATAATTTAAACTGGTTTTAGATAACCGATTTTAATAAATTCATTTATAATCTTAAATGAACTAGTGCGTTTAATTTTGTCTCACTGCGTTTAATTAATTTTGCAAATTAAAAACAAACGAAGCTTCCTCTGCTGCTACTATTTTAAACAACACTAATATTTTAAAAAACAATATAAAACTTAATTTTGGAATACTTTATCGTTTATTGAAATCGGTTATGAAGAAATTAAAAAAATAATAATAATCGAATTTAAAGTAAATTGATTTATAAGTGTTACTGGGAAGCAGAGGACATCTTCAATGGCTTTTGTTATTTAATTCTTGTGCAGTTGACTGACTTCAGTTGTTTCTATAAAAAAAAGATGAATGCATGTAAATATAATTTTAGAATACGTTGGGAGTGTGAATTAAGTTGGGCCTCATTGTACATCCTGTGTTCTTCTAATACATTATTCAGTCATACATTATTCCGTTTGTATACATAATAAAATACTGTTATTTTGTTACAAACATGTCGTTGCACAATAGGTACTTGACATTTATTTAAATTTAATTTAATACTAAAAAATATGTGTGATATGTGATGCAAGATTTTGTAAGTATAAATTATTCAGTAGTTTAGAACATTTTAATATGTTATCCAGCTGAATAAAATGATTGACATATATACGATATATTTTTCTTGGTAATTATTATAAAATGGTGGTGATCATTTTCAATTTTAATGAGTTCGGAAGTTTAGAATCTTAACAATTATTCTCGAAATTATTCTCTTATATTTTAAACTAGTTAATGTAGCTTTTATGATGAATTCTTTCCAATAGTAAAGCTTGTCACTTCATGACTATATAAGCTTTATATATAAAAGTATAATTGTAATAGTAAATTATATTTAGAGTCCAGTGGAATGTCACCTATCCTTTTCTATTTCTCGATCTTCATAGGAAACCCACGGGAATCGAATTGTACAATGCACTCGCCACACAAATATGGAAATTCTCCTAACATTTTCATATAATTAATTAATTTTGAATTGTATAAGATTGATGTTTTGTTTGAGTAAGTTCCGACAGCATCGACATTCGCTCACCAACTACCCCTATGAAGTTATACAAATTAGTGGCTGTGGCAGGAGCAGTTGCAGAGGAAACACGAGGAGTTGCAGCAAATGATCGTTCGGCAACAAGAAGAGTTGCGACAGGTGAAGGAACAATTACTACTGGCCAGGCTTGGTATACTGCAGCCCCTTATAAACGTGAGTACATATACTTTATACGGGGTGAGGAACCAACCGACAGCGAGGGCCACACGTAAACATTTTATATATCCTTTTTTAGTTTTTGTAGTCTTTTATTTTATATTCTGATCGGATTCGAATGGAAACTATTCTATGTTTAGCTTATCTTTGAAATATTTAGAATTTAGTGTTTTTTCAACATGAATCAGTTTCTATTTATCAAAATTTGCATGATTTTACGCATGATTGTTGTTTAGATATAGAATCGTAGTTTGTTGTTGGTCCTATAACTGCACATCGGAATGTCTTGTTTCATTTTCGATATATGCTATAGGTTCCGTACGGTAACCCCGAAGACTTGCCGCCGAATCAGCGTTTGCCGCAGATAACTTATGAACGAGTGGATCAACGTTCGATAGCTGGTTACCCTCAGAATCAGCCTCCACCTCCACCTCCACAACAACCGCAACAACAGGCACAGCAGACGCCTCAACAACATCAACAACAGACGTCACAACATCAACATCAGTTGCAACATCCACATCCGCAACAACATCCGAATCAACATCCGCATCAACATCAACATATGCAGTAAAACTACAATCACGTACTAAACAGGCAGGTTGACTATATTAAAAATATTTTGGTACTTTTGTAAATATATTATTATTTAGTATGTCACTCACATCACTTTTCATACTACTGACTAGATGAGTTTAGAATCCAATACTTTGTACTAATCGATTCAATTCAAACACTTTTTGTTTGCCACGTTATAAAATTTAGTTTTAATTAAATTAGCCAAGTCAACTTACCTTACCTGTAATCGACATAAAGATCTTTTTAAATTGAACAGAAATAATCATTGTCCGTAACGATTTTTACACAAGAAAAGATTAAAAACATTGACATAATATTAACGTTTTTGTATGAGCCTACGTATCCGCCACATTTGCACTTGTCTATAATATATATCTACTAACTCATACTTGAAGTTGTGAAATCGTATTTCATCTTAGCTTTGTGTAAGTTAATACGTGTAGCTATATTCATTAGGGTAATGTGTATTTTTGTTACGTTTAAATTAAGTTTTAATAACGGATTCTTCCGCCATCGATAGTAAAACAATTTTTACTTTCCTGCTATTTGAATATTTTATTATTTAAGCGAAAAGGCTGTGCGTTTCTATTTCTGTTAGTTAGTTGATCATAGATAATGTATGTTTTGTTGTAAGTTATTATAAAGTCTAGTTAATTCTAGTTGTCTATGGTTTTGTAGTTTATTGTTTGCGACTGATGTGCCATTCGACGTTTCACAGCACGTGTTTTTTTTACTAACAAAACATGTTTTACAGTAGGTTTTGTTCTTTTTGTATCATATTTAAGTACATAAATAAAAATAATTGATCTCAATACACAGTTGTACAAGAATTTAAATAGTATTTCTTAGGAAAAGGTTGTGAAACGTCTTAAGCAATCTGTAGGATGAATTTGAGTGATTGTGTAATATATTTTTATTTAAAACCGACTTCAAGCTCAATTTTTGTGCTTTTACTTTTTACTATTTGGAATTACGTACTGGGTTTCGATATGTCATGTGAAGAGATTTTATGTCCTTAATAAATAAGGAAATAATAACTTCAGTTGACAACCTCATCCGTAAAATGTATTGAGCCATTCTATCAAATTAACTATCCAAAACAAGTACCATGAGTAGTTCGGAAAATATTCCCATAGCAGCATTTGGCTCCATGGAGACTAAATTTATATTGTTTGCTCAAGTTTCTTTTATTATTTGGATACTTTTTAAACTTTAATTATAAAGTCCGAAACGCCTAGTACAAAAATAAACTCTCACAAATTGTAAATAGTATGTTTTGACGAAGTCTATTAATCTATTAATAAATATATTTAGTTTTTTAATTTTATTTTTTGTATATTTTACGTTGGAAATTTAAGATATTATTTTATATTGTTACAATGCATTTTCATAAATTTTATTTTGATTATCATTTCGTTATTATTATCTACGGCATGTCTGATGTTTTTGTTATTCATTTGAAATACCCCTGAGAGTCTGAAAAATATATTTCCTTTCGTACACATTGAAAGTACAACTTGCTCAAACCAAGATTTTTCTATTTTGTACTTCCTATGCAAAAATATATGAAATCGGAAACGATATTCTCGAATGAGCACTTTTACAACTTTACGAATTTACAATAAACACGTTTTTGTAAAATATTGTAAAATGACGAATTTAGAACGTGCCAATCGGGCGAATTTATGGAAGGCAGGGAAATACCGGGATGCGTTGAAACAATGTTGCTCATTTTATGAAATTTATCCTAGTTTCAGTGTAACTTTACTATTCATTTCAATTGGAAATAAATCGAAGTCGATCTCTAAAAATGACAGATGTGGTCTTTTATCTACTAGTCAAACGACTAGGCAATTTTACTAATTTATAATTATTATTGAATCTTAAATTAATAATAACTCTTTGGTCTTTCGGTCTTTTAACGCACTTTTAAGATTAAAAATAGACATTTTCCTAGAAAATTGTAGTTACATTTTGGTAGTTGGTATACTTTTGAATCTAGTATTGTCGTATAACTATTCATGATGTAATCAAGTTTAGCGACGATTTTCGATATCTTTACTCTTAATATTGAACGTTTTTATCTATATTATTAGTAGGAATAATGTTTAATGTTAGTACCTAGTAATGTTAAATTTAAACATAGCTCCTGTGATCGCTGGATAGATTACTGCAATTTTATTGATTGTGAAAATTGTTCAGTTCTATCTAATTATAATAATCGCAATTGATATACATTTTATTAAATTAACAATTAATATGGAATTAAAAATAAATGAAAATACTTATTTCCAATACAATCTTTACCTTTTACGGCTTTAGCTTTAACGTCTTTGTGCGAAACTTTCGAGTTATCCGAGTAGTAATACATTCAACAATAAAAACTTAAAGAGGTGTCGCCCTCTATATGAAATATTAAACATTGATCTTTGAAACTATTTGGAACCTATATAAAATTATAAGTAGGAACTTTTAAAACTAAAATAACACATTTTTCTCTTTATATGTCAATACTTAGGACATAAACGTTTTCAATTGATGTAATTTTTGACTTACGGAACGAATATGAGAATGTACTATCTTATTTACTCGATATAAACAACTTGTGAGTAGAAACGAAGGTTTGTGTAATGATGTTTGGAAACATTGTTATTAGTGTTACTAAAATAAATGAAAGGAAATTGATACTGTATTTTCTTTCGGACAGAAACATGACAATTGATTATTACTTTATATCTGGCTCGAAAGGATCACAGGATTGATATTAGTCCTTCGAGCCAGATATTTAGTTGCAGTTCATTTACATAAAGTTCAAAGCACTTATCAAGTGACATACTTTTTCTCTTAATTTTAAATTAAGTTTCAGAGGGTGAAATTTGTAAATAAAATCTACATTCAGTCATTCATTTACTTTATTTCGTAAACAATTTCATACAATCAAAGATTAATCTAAAAATACTAGATAAGAATTATCAATAACATAGTTAACATAATATAGTCACTATCGCTAACTTTGTCAAATATTTTTCATAACTATTCTACAGGCGTTTCGTTGTAACTATAACTTTACACTTAGGTCGATTTGAAACTAGTTCACGTGACATTTTGCTGTTTACTGAGCTGCCAGTATAGTCCCTTGAGAGTGAGAAGCTCCGCATGAGTTCCCTTTTCTATAATTTTACCTGTGTCGAAAAAAAAATTTGTACGTACAATAAAATCATAGCTTACCTACAATGTTACACCTTTTTTATTGAAAGACAGATCAACGAGCCTACGGTTCACCCGATGGTACGCGGTTATCATAACTCATGAACCTCTGCAATGGTAGGGCACTGAGAGGCCGTTATCTATCGCCTACTTATGCAGAATTTTTCTGAAACCTCGTTGACATGTTTGATATTCTCAACTATTAATGAGATCGTTAGAAGAGATGAAGATTGTGGATATTATTTACAAGGAGGTTATCATTTACCATTTTAATTTCTATTGGATTTCAATGAGTAGTTATTAAAAATATTGAGAGATAATATTGGGTTTACCTTTATCTAAGACGCAGATGATATCAGCGTCCTTGATTGTGGTAAGACGATGAGCTATAGTGATGCAGGTTCGGCCCTGAGCTGCTTTATCCAGTGCTTCAGTCACGGCCTGTTTAAACATTCATAATATTAAACAATCATATCTATTCAAATATTTTGACTGCTCACAACATAGGCTATCCCAGTTAAGTTTTCGAATTTGAACCAGCAATTAACAATTGACAAGAGAGCATAAAAATAAAAGTAAAAAATGAGTCGTATGTGTTTACCCGTTCACTGTTAGCGTCTAGTGCCGACGTGGCTTCATCTAACAGCAGAAGTCGTGGTGATCTGATCAGAGCCCGCGCTATACATACGCGCTGTTTCTGACCACCTGATAACTGAGCACCGCTTGATCCCAAGTTCGTTTCGTAACCCTAAAATTAAAAATACATTTATATAACATGCTTCAAAACAAGTGACAGGCATTTTAAAAACCTTAGAAATGAATTAAATGTATAAGTAATTTTTACCTTAGGCAAGGAGATGATGAAATTGTGTATATTCGCTGCTTTGGTTGCCGCAATGATTTCATCCATGCTCACTTTACGACTGTTGTCACCGTAAGCAATGTTTTCAGCGAGTGTACGGTCGAACAATATGGGTTCTTGTTGAACGACTCCAAGTTGCTTTCTCAAACGATTTATAGTCAAGCTCTTCGTTATGTCTATGTCGTCTAACTCCTATAACAAAATATGAAGTATAAAGTTTCAGTAGTGAAGATCGCTATAGTTTATAATCTCGATTGGTAGGTAGGTGTGATGAGAAGAGTTGTAGTTATTTTTCGACTGAATATTTACAAATGGGAGAAATAATAATATGACCTCTAATGTCAATTCAACATCAGTTAGTAGTACCTACCCAACTTGAAAGTCCACAATGTTATTGAAAATATTTCCCAGCCCAATACTTACAAGATTACGTAGTACCTACACCAAGTGCTAGTAGTGTAATCTTGTATCCCATTCTGCTGAAAACTAAACACTACTTAAATGAATGTGACAAACAACTACAGTGTGACGGAGACATAGAATTATTAATTTTATGGATGTAGACAATACCCACACTTAATGTGTAAAAGTTGTTATAACGGAAAAAGCCCTAAAAATACATGCTAAATTAAAAAATAACACCATAGTCATAAAACATTTATTCTTCATTTGAAAAAACATTATTTCTTAGGGCATGCTTCCATTAACTTCTTAATTCTCAGCTCTCTTTCTCTAAGTCTTCGTTCCCTTTCAAACTCCTTCATACGCAGTACGTAATCTTGTTGCTCACAGTTGAGGTACGCGTGTTTCTCGTGAGCACAGCGGTATAACAACGGCATGTTCTTGTATCTACACACTTGATAGTCCAGCAGTATGTGTGCACAATAATCTCTGTACTGAGCGGGTATTTTGGCCGATATCAGGTCCTCTTCTTTAGCGATCATTTTCCTTTCGCATCTTTTGTGGGGAAAGCCAACGTGGGGCGGAAATGTTGGTTTGTCGTTAGCTTGGAGGTTCAGATGTTGGGTGTAGTACGTTCCCAATATTTGACCCATAATATTCGTTTTATATTAATATAATATATAATAATATTAAGCCGTGCTCATGGTGAATATGCAATAATTAACTAAACAAGTCAAAATTTAATTAAATTGCTTTGATTTGTTGTACAATCTTAGTTTAATTTGTGGTTTATTTCTTCAATCTTCAATTGACACATTTGACTGTACTGTCATTATATATTTTTTTTTTGTATTTACGCATGGTGTTGAATGTCTTTGTATTTACGAGAGGTTGTGACAATGAAAATAAGATAGATACATGGTCGTTTAGTAAAGCTACGTGTAAAAAGGGAGCGGAAGTAGTTAACCATCGCTCATCGACTTCGAGACGGAGATAAGAGTCTGCTAAAATAAGAACAAGTCGGCTGTTGATTGAAACTGAAATTGGACCTAAACACTTACAATATTTCCAGTAGTAGGGTCGTAGAATCTCTGCATCAGTTGCAGTATGGTTGATTTCCCACAGCCGGAGGAGCCGACCAGCGCCACAGTCTTGCCCGCTTCCACGTGTAGGTCGATACCTCTCAGGATTTTCTGGTGCGGTCGGGTAGGGTAGCTGAACTCTACGTCGTTCACGCCGAAATTACCTGATGCAGTCTGAAATAAAGAGTTTTGCTAAATTTCATTTAAACGATTTTAATGTTATAGTGGTTACTTACCCACCAAGGTATATTTTAGAACACAGAACAAACTAAAATTATTCTTTAGGTAAGTATTTTAGAATATTTCTTAAGCTTTAGAAGGCTTATAATTAACTTATATTCAAAATCAAAATAATCAAACTACTAATTTTCAATTACATAAGTCGGTATACCTATAAAACTAAATCACAGTAGGTAATATTAACAAGAAACAAATCAGTTTTATGAACTCTTACCCAATTCACTTTGTCTCTGACGCCATCTTCGGTCCGTACTTTAGGTTCTCTGTTGATGATGGAAAGGATCCGGGCGCCGCAAGTCTTCGCAGAATTGAAACTCGGTGCGTATACCAACGATTGCCCCAACATATATGCACCGTACATTACTGCTTCCGTTACCCTGAATAGTTTTCCTTCGTTAGGTTTTGATAGTACCTAAATAGATGCTTTGCAGGGAAGCTTTGTTTTAAACAACTTATTGTGCCTAAAAACGTAGTAGTAGTTCCTGTGTGTAGTGTTCTTATTATAAATATTGAAGTCAGTACTCTTCGATTTATAGGGTACCTATCAGTTTTTCAATTGTTTTATACAAATACGCCAAACAAATTTACTACTTAAGTAAGTCTTTAAGTAGATTTAGGTTATATGTAGGTATACCATAACAGTATTTATTTTCCCAACTCACAGTAAAACAACGTCGTATTGAACTTCCCCGCGTGCCACGAGAACAGCTCCGTACACGACAGCGCTACAGTATGACAACATAGGCACATATATGCACAGACCAAGGACCAGACCGCGCCAACGACCCTTAGACGATATGGCCTTGCATGCCTCCGCTAACGCACCCTCGAACTTTTTTATAAACATATGTTCCAGGCCTGAAAATAATTACAATTCTTTAGTTAAAATGCTGAAAGAAATAATCGTGAGAAGACCTCATCTTGGAGAGTGCGAAAAAGTCTCTACCTATATTGCTACCTATCAAATCAGCAGTCTTAGCATCGATGTACCAATACTACGAGCCAAACCAACCTAATAGGTAATTCAAGAATGAGAATTAGGTGATTCAAGAATTACCTATAAAAAGCGAAGGTAACCGCTTACGATCTGTACCCGTTATCTAGTTTACCTATACGGTAACAGTTGTTAAACAAAAGCTTCTTCTATAAGTGCCTTTCTTACCCAAGCTCTGAACAGTTTTGATGCTGACTACTGCTTCGGTCGCAATGGCTGTGGCTGATTCCATCGCCTCACGTTCATCTTGCTGAGACCTTTGAGAGATTACACCTTCGAACCAAATGCTGCCCACCATCTAAAGCAATTTTGCAAGGATTAGCTACAGTACCTACTAGGGATGTAACGAATATTCGCGAATTCGTCGCATGTTTTTGAATATTCGCATTCTCATTCACAAAAAATCATGCGAATGTTATGCGAATGTTTTGACAAAAGTAAGGAGGATAATGTATAGATGTAGAGGGAAAGAAAAGGTCTGACACAGCCAAAATTAAGGTCTTTGACTGCCCTTTAAAATCAGCCGAAACTCGATGGGTCCACGACCTTTCGTTGTCAAGATAATATTCGGGGGGGGGGGGGGGTTTCAATTATTTGTTGGGGAGGAGGCAAGTAACCCCTACCTTCCATGTAGATCCAGGATAGGTAAAATATTTTGTAGTGTCTAAATATGACAATGACTTTTGGAAGATAAACCTGACTTGTGAGTAAAAAACCTTGAACTTTTTGTTTGAAAGGCCTAATGTCTAAAAATCGACATTCGTAACATCCCTAGTACCTACTAGGCACATAGGTATAACTTATACCTACCTGTAGGATAAATATTAAATTTAAAACATCTGTAATTTACGATATTTGTGAGTTTTACAAAAAACGGGTAATTTTAATGAAATTTGGCAAATTACTATACTCTAACAAAATCAAGTAGATACCATTTACTTTCTATTTTAAATAGCTGTCTTTATACAGTCATCTTTTATATAATATTATAGTATAGTTTAGTTGGGGAGTTTGTACCTAAAAAAGGCCAGAATGAAAAATTGAAGCCCACTGTTTTAGTCCCACTTCTATCGAACTTAAGACTTACCAAAGGCAAGAATACAGTGGAAACGAGAGTCAGCTTCCAATTGTAGATGACAGCCATTATGAACCCTATGAAGACGGAGCTGAATCCCTGTAGTATGAGCCCGATCCGCAGCCCGGTAGCGCCCTGCACCTCCGCCGTGTCGCCGCTCAGACGAGCACAAATAGCGCCCACCGTGTTAGACTCGCGGTCAAAGTAACCAATTTCCTGGAAATTTTAGAGATTTTAGTAAAAAATGTAATCGATAGTGCAAAAGAAAAAGAAATATGTTAAAGGGATATAGGATATGTTGATAGGTGGATTTGTAAGTGTCTCGGAAGAACTAGATAATTTTATTTTTAAATTTTAAACAATTCGGAGTCAACGAATTTATACAGTGCATACCTCGGACTCAACAAGGTTACATACACACACACTAAATGGGAAACACATTTTCATAAATTAATAAAGATAAATCTCTTCACAATTACTTGATAAATAAAATTGTGTCTTACTTGTCTCAACAGAGCAGAAAAATACTGGTATCGCAATCTAGTGGTCATTTTAAGACCAGCGCTCGTGAAGGTGGTGCTTTGAAGACACATTGATATACCGGCCACAGCTGCCACCACTAAGAACAACCCAGAGTATAGATCCGCATAGTACAATATTTCGCTTTTGTCCGGTATAACGAATATCTGAAAATTTCAAGTGAGGTTTTGAAACCAATCTTGAGCAAAACACTAGCTATTTTACTGATTTAATATTATTGTATTAGAAATAATAAATCCTTTTTGAAAACAAGTTATTATTTTGTCATTTTCTTACCCCGCTGGTGTAGCCCATCAGTAAAGCGAAGACTGGGAAGCAAGCTCCTTGTATGAATGCCGCGATGGATCCGATCGTAATGGACAACCACTCAGGACCGTTCAGTTTCAACAGCTGCCAGTCACTCACCGGAGTAATTTCACCCTGAAAATTATTGTGTAAAAAATCAGTAGGATAGGATACTACAAAGATCTTTTAAGTTGACAAGCTTAACTGCATGTGTGTAATAAAAAGCTTGTAAAAAGATACTTAGTAGTCCTGGTTGAGCTTAGAACAAAAATTCGTGCATTCTATACTCCGTCTGACCATCTTGAGCAGTAGGTACTGTAGACTTTTAGAAATTGTTTAAATACGTCCTATCATATCATGTTTCAAACTCTTTTTCTGCTCATAATGATGTATCTAAACTACACGAACGTATAGGCTTTACTAAAATATTGGATTCCTATACCTATTCCGAAATATAATCATGTGGCCTAAAAGCAAAGTCAACTATTCAGATTAAATTAGAGACAAAGATTAAAAGCATTTTTGACAAGCAAAACTATTTGTTTATAATAAAAACGTGTCTTTCCTAGTTTATTTAGTTCATTACCTCCTCATCGTCGTCTTCGAAAGTTTCAACTTCATAATGCTCACTGTAAACATGACTCTGTAGAGCCGTTGATACAATGGACGATATTGATCCACGCGGTGTGTTCATCCAATCGTGAGGTCCTGGAATTACAACTAATATTGAACACTTGCTGTCCTACAACTTCGTGAGCATCGCATAAACAAATATTAAGCAAATAGCAAAAAAACGACAATAATTATGTGAAGTCAGTCCAAAGGTAGATAAATAAAAAATCGCCTGATAGAGAAAATATTATTATGGATTTTTTAAACAAAAACCAAAATGCTATGTGAAAACAAATGAAGCAGTCCTTATTAAAGGTATGTAAAGGTATTAAAAGTATTTTTATTTACAGGCTTTCTTATAGTTGTGTATAAAACTCTAATTTTTTTTTATTTTTTTTATTGCGTGACAGATAAACGAGCCTACGGCCCGCCTGATGGTAAGCGGTCATCGTCGCTCATGAACCTCTGCAATGCCAGGGCAATGAGGGGCCGTTATCTATCGCCTACCGATACAGGACTTTTCTTAAACCTCGTTTAAAGAGGGACATGTCATAGCGCTCCGGGAACACCGCGGAATATTCTGAACTCATGAAGTTATAATATTATAATGGTAATAAACATTACCCCTGGCTGATGATCGTCTGTTGACTTTCCTAACAGACCGTCGTTTGACGTCGGTGTCGTTTCGTGCATTCTGTTGTGTTTCATTTTGTTCAGCTTTTTCCGCGTTTACGGCCTCTTGTTCCATTTCCGGTTCTTCCATTACTGTTTCTATGGTTTCCGGTTCGGGCTCTTTAGCTTCTTTGCCAGTTGTTACCAGTTTGTGATAGAAACCTGCGAGAATATTTTGTTAAGTTTTAATTTCTAGAACGTGCAAGAAATCTACTGAATAAAATATTATGAAGCGGTACAGCTGCTGATATTAAGTGATTATTATTGTTGATAGACCTCTGCAATACCACGGCTATGATGATTAGTTATCAATCGCAATTATGTGAAACATCGATAATTAATTTAATGTTCCTAATTGACAAAGATGATGTCATTTGAAATGTGTAAGTTACCTTTAGCTTTCATCAGCTCGGCATGAGTGCCTTGTTCCACAATAGTTCCTTGGTCCATACAGATAATGCGATGACAGTTCACGATGGTCGATAATCTGAAAATATTCAATACGATATAAAAGTTTAATAGGTAAGAAACAAGGAATTCTAATCAAGGAATTGTCATACAATCAAAGCCACATAGGTAGTTTAATACAAATACAAGGCTTAAAACCGTGAATACCTGTGTGAGACAGTGAGGGTAGTTCTTCCAACGCTGGCCCTGTCGAGTGCGGCCTGCACTTGTTTCTCAGAGTGTGGATCCAGGGCCGACGTGGCTTCGTCTAACAACAGGACGGCCGGCTCGCGTAGGAGGGACCGAGCGATCGCTATACGCTGCTTCTGACCCCCGGACAGAGACGCGCCACGCTCACCTATCACTGTGTCGTAGCCCTGACACAAAACAAAAGATAGGTAATCTACATATACGATGTTTTCTTAACTAATAAAAGTTTAAATTACTGTAATATCCGTGAATCAAAGAGGGAGACAGTTTTATTTATTCAGTCTCATGTGATGTAGACAAAGTTGCGCGGTCTCCATATATGTTATGACCAAACCAAAAAGATGAAAATATGATAAAAACAGTAGGTGTGGGTAAAATGATAATTATTAAGGTGCGTTTACATTGCCGTGGAGTTAGGTGGAGTCTTGAATTTTACAATGGCAAAGTGAAGATTTACAATACCTACTACGATTAATGTTGATTGGTGAATACAATGTACTCCGCTGAGTTCCACCTTAATTATACTCATCGAAAGAAGGTCAAAAAAAAAACAGATCACAAAAGCTCGTTCATACATAGTTGTACCTACATACAATTTTGTATGACCGATTATTAAACTTTTAATTGATGATCGTTTCAAACATAGGAAATAAATCGTGCAAAATATAAAATTAAATTAAAATTAAGCTTACATTTGGTAAATTTTTAATAAACTCATGTGCATAAGCCATTTCCGCCACTCTGTACACGTCTTCACAAGTAGCTTCAGGGTATCCAATCGCAATGTTATCGTAGATCGTACCACGGAACAACACTGGTTCTTGTCCTACCACACCTGTTTAATCGAACAAAATTATTACAGAATAATGCTTTAAACAATCATTAACGTATAAAAGTCTGTAATAGTAGCAACGTATACTTATAAACTGCCTACTTAGGTAGTAATCAAAACACGAATGACGAAGGGATACTACAAAAATATAAATATATGATACCTTATCTGAATTTAATCATCTTTAATAACTATTAAAATATAGTTTAATTAAAGTTATCTTCTGTATTATTAAAAGGTGTGCATTTTTACTGTTATTTATAAAATAAACAATAACAAACCTAAAGAAGATCTCAGCCATCCTATGTTTAGTGATTTCAAGTTTCTTCCATCTAGTTTGACAGAACCTAAGTGTGGATCATACAACCGTTGTAAGAGTTGTAGTATAGTCGATTTACCACAACCGGAGGAACCGACCAGGGCTACGCTCTCCCCTGGCTTGATATGCAGAGAAAATCCTTTTAAAATCTGGAAGCAAATCATTGTTTATTAGATAGTGTATAATTACCCAATAACAAAGACTCTTTTGAGAATAGAAACTTTTACAAGAACTGAAGAGTGCGAGGAAGCGTTCCGCATCACATCTAATACTAACAAATCTATCAAAGTTGCGGCCGATTCACGTTAATGCAAAATGTAGGTAAAGCAGGTGGATTCAGATGGATAATACGTTGCCGTCCGGCCCTTCTGTGCACCAATATAAACGGTGTTACCTTAATATCAGGTCGTGCAGGGTAACTAAAGTGTACATCCTCCAGTGCTATCTCGCCAATGACTCTCCGTGGTGACAGTCCTTCACTGCTGAGACAGTCGATCTGTGGTTTCTGGTTCAAGAGGCTGAAGATGCTGGCGGCGGCACCGCGAGCCGTCGCGAATACCTCCATGTGAGGGACGCACAGGGTTATTGATTGCGTCGCCATGTACACGGAGAACATTATCTAAAGATAAAAATATTTTTAATACACAATATAAATTATTATATTTCTTTACTTTTACTACGAGGAATAGTGGCTTTACAATTTTTTAATTTATCACAAATTTTTTAACTAATATATTTCTTGTAAGTATCATTTAGTTTTTAGGTGTAATTATGAATCTCTCCATCAGGTGATTCTTCCTTCATGAAACTTTGAGTGATTTGACTGTTTCCATGATTTATTAGGTATGTGTTATTATAGCCAACTGACTTTAATTACGTGAAGGCGTTTTGTTTAGGTAAAGCCCAATTCAAGTAAGTACTCACACTGAAAACGATTCCAAAAATGTAGGTTCTCTCTCCCTCTGATTTGTCAGCATCTTCCAAGACCAGACGAGTGCCGTACATGAATCCTATTGTATTGAGCGAGTAGGTGAGGACCCAGTTGAAGCCGTTTCCTAATCCTGTGAAAAGACCTCGCCTACGACCACTGGTTTCAGCTGGAAGCAGCAATGATTTGTAACTGAAAAATAATTTGTGTTTGAAATTATAAAGTTACAAATTAGTGCTGTTGATACTTTTAGGATACATGTCAATGGCTTATTCGTAAGGTAATTTCTTATTAAAGGATTAAAGCATGACTGACGCCATGTCCCTATGCCGTGGGGTTGATTTCAGAAAACTGTTTCATTAAATTATCATCATCCAGGTCGGTCTGTCTACAGCTCAGGTAAATTATAAGTGGATATTTTAATGATTTACCGATCTGTTTCAATTTTTTCTCCGCCAAAAGCTACGACTGTCTTCACAGATTTGAGTACTTCCTCAGCTTGCTTTCCCGCTTGGCTGTAGGAGTCCATTTCTCGGGAAGATGCTTTTGTTTGGTACTAAAAATAAACAACAGTAACTTACGATGGTTTGTGATAAAGTAAAAGAAAATGAGTACATAATGTACTTTATTTGAACACTTAAATTTTTGAGTTTACTCTTCGACGTTCTTGCAAGTGTCATGAATTACGATCACAAGAAGGTACATGACTTACATGAGTCACAATATGATACCCGATACTTACATTGGTAAGCGCGACGGAAGCCGCTATCGAGAAGGGCATGACGGTTATGCAAGCTAGTGACAGCTTCCAGCCCAGTGGAAACGCAGTGCACAAACAGATCACAGATGTCCCCACCAAGTTGGATACCACGGCGAGCTTCTCACCTATACCCTCTTTCAGCTTCATTAGATTCCTATAAAATCATTGCTTATTGTTATTTTGCGTTGTCTTATTATAATAAGACTAGTTGGAAGAACAGTATTAAGCAATAGATGCTACTAACTGGAAAAGGTTAGTGATGATGTACAACCCCTCTTTTTGTAGTTGGAAGAAATCGCTGGATACTACCTGCGCTGTATTAGGGTGTGTGAGAGTTGAATCTTACTAAAACCACTGCTCACACTCGACATCCTTATTTAAAAAAAGCTCTTCTCTGCTGTATTAGCTTTGCCCATGCCCATAAGTTGTTTGAAGATATTTATAGATATTTTTACTACACATATATCTACGATAAAATTGCTAAATAAATTGTTTTGTAAGTTTTCTATAACATTATGTAGGTATTAACGCGTTTTTTGCTCGTCAGCCATTATGCCATTATGTATATCTTAAGTTAAGCTCTCCACATAAGAGAAACTTAAGGTTTATGGACTACTCCTAATCCAGAATGAAACTTCGTACTTAGTAGCAGTATAAAAACGTATTTATGCTACTAGGTATAATAATGAAATGTATATTTAAGTATTTCACGTGTTTATACTTACTCAGACATTTTCGAGGCTAAATTGAAGTCTGAATCGGTATCAAACCATGTCATGTCTTGTCGAAGCACCGCCGTTAGAAACAGTTTCCTTATTCTGGTTATCTACGAAAAATAATTACTTAACTAAGATCATAATCCCTCTACATCTCATAACATAATTTATGACAGTAATTCAGAATAGTTAACATTAGTCTTTGCACAAATAATTAAATGAATACTTTTTAAAAGACTGGCTTTAATTATAAAAGGATATTTTATTTAAGCTATTTATTAAATTAAAGTAATTATTTGAGAATATAAATCAAATTATACACACAGATACAATAAAGTCTGTATCGAGATATTAAATTTGCAGTAAAAGCCCTATTGATTGAGTAAGAAAATTGAAATTTCTTACCTGTCTAAGTGCGCTCCAGTTAATTAAAGCAACTGATAGCACACTGAACAATATAGAAAGGACGATACTGACGAAGGCACCAATAGCCACGGCTTTGGCATCGTCAACCAGAGCTTCCATATGCTCTTCGTGTGTTGCATTGTACCTAGAAATAACATCTTAAATAACTATTGTATAATTGATATGGTGCATGCTTTGAGAAGGTGCCTCAAACTGGAGTCCTAAACGATAGTTGCTTGGGTGGGATATTAGAAGTACCTAGTCTATTTTGTAAAAATGTGGTTTGTTTTATGCTTAGGTCTATTATATAAGAAATGTTGCAAATACATCATTGATATATTATTGATTACTTAGACATACAAGTAGAGAGGTGAGTATTCGTAAGTTGTTCTTCTTTTCATGAAAGCCATTTCCAGAAACAGCGAGGAGTGGAGAGATTGATCTTATCTTCATAGTTTAGTTATGAAGGGAAGGGTTCGCATCGGCAATCAACGTCAATAAAAATACGTTGAATGTGACCTAGTAAGCTGACTAACTCTATGTCGTAAAAGTGTAAAGAACACTAAAACCATAAAGTGATGCATTTGTTGTTGTAATAGTGGTAGGTGTAGACCTATCGCAAATATATACTGTTATGGTCCAACATAGTTTTTTAATTGTAGCTATAAAAATGCAACACCAATGAGCCTGATGGTTTAATATCTTTGATACTGTCAGTGAAAATATAACTCACATACAACGTTGGAAATAGGGAAAAAACACAAAGTTAAATAATAATTATAATAAGCCTATTATACACAATGTAATTGAGAATCATATTTGATATATAATCTCTATTTTGTTTCTAAATATTTACGGAAAGCATCTAATGGGTGTTTGAGTATAATCTTATCGTTTTGATGTATTACACAACGTTACAACATATCTACGTGTATAATAAAACAATTCAGGGATTAAACTCTAAAAATACACTTAAATTATATACACAAAAGGCTTAATTTTGACAGCCTTGATGATTTAGAAAGCCTAAAGGTTAAGAAAAACCTTTGAACTACTTTGAGATATAAAAATACTATAATATATTGGTAATAAAATGAAAAAAAAATGTGTATTTAAGTAGAATACTGCATATTGTGTATTATTATTTTGTATATAAAGTAATAATATTTACCTACTTTTTGTATGCATTACATTTTTTTCATGAATGACTAAACTTTCGAAGCGAATACTAATCTACGAAGCATATAAGTATTTATCATAAAAGGAAATTAAATAAACGATTAGACTTTACTCACAATCTTTTGCCACCACCGAACAGAGTAATAAGTGGCATATAACTGGTCAGTCGATCAGGCGGTGCAGTTCGTTCTACGAAAGCTGTACTAATTTCTCCAACTTGCGTTAAGTTGTAGGTGATTCCTCCAGCACTTAGTAGGCCCAGTAAGACCCCTACTATTGTGGCAAGTAACTCGAACCATGTTGCATAGCGGAACTAATGAAAATATTACAATTTTGTTAATGTTCTTAATGTCGTTGTTTGGATGAATGAATGAATTTCCTAAACTCTCGGATATTCATAATTTTAACACTAGGAACAAACACAAGCTTGCGTTGCCAGCAACTAGATTACATAAAATAAGTAATTCTTTCCAGGGTTTGTCTGTAAAGCTTTATAACAAAATCCCAGTGGCCGTTCAAACATTGCCTATAAATAGGTTTAAGAGAATTATCAAAGAACGGCTATGCATTAAAGCATATTATAAACTTAATGATAATGGGAATGAGGTGCTCGTCCCGGGTCATTTCAATTGATACATTTGTTAAAAACAAAAATATTGTAAAACAATATTAAAAAAAAGAAAAAAAAACATATTAAATTAAAAAAAGACATGCCCGCTTAGTTTTTTGGCGCCGGTTCTTCTCAGGACGGAAGCGTAATTTTAGTGAACTGGTGGTAGAACGTTTGATTTTATTTATTATTATATCAAAATGTATCCACATCTAATTTGATAACTTTGGATAATTTTACTTCAAATTAAAATTTAAAAGAAATTAAATAGTTTCTTTAGTTATAATTGAAAGATTGTTGCTTACTACTTGTTGTTGTTATAAACCACTACCAGCTACTTCAATATCTTGTATCGGACCTAAGTTTCCTAAAACATTACTTAAAAAAATTTGGTGAAGATATAAAGGCCACTGATTGTAATTGTAATGTCAAATAGAGTCTCAAAAACTTAGCTACTATAATATATAATTGCAATTATAAGCTCGTTTGTTTGAATCTCTCTGCACAAATTGAAATGAAGTAAATTAACATTTGAAGGTCGTAGAAATAAATCAAGATAATATTTATTTTCCACATAATTACGATACAAACTTAGGCTAACTTAATTTATTTAAAGTAATTTTATTTGAAAGTAGTTCAAAAGGTTTCTATTTCAATCAAATATACCAGTAATATTTACTATGTTATCAAAATGTCAATAGTATATAAGCAGAACCAATTCAAGGTATTTGCTTTCGTATTATTTAATGGATTGACGTTTTCTCATGTGTTAGTTATGTATGGTAAATTGGATACAATACGTCAATATCATTATTACGTTGATTGTTCTAAGGATGATAAATGTTTTATCATGTTTTACAGTCGTAGTTAACGGCAAAAGTGTTGAGTCAGTTTATTATTTTAATGCTACGTACTAGAAAAGAGACGAGGATTGTTTTAAGGTTTTAATATGTGTGGTTTTACGGAGGAGGGAAGCATGCTTACAAAACTATTCCAGTAGTTATATTTCGTGACCTGGGAGATAATGTTTTTTCTTTAGTTATAAAACTTTGTTTTTGAATGTACCTACGTAGTTGTTAGGTACTCTTATACTTCATTCAATATCTACTACCGAATCATTATCTAGTACCTATCTAAATTAAATTTACTATTGGCTAATATTAACGCTAAGCGTAACGTCATCTTGTACATAAAATAAAGTTACTCTTAAAGACTTTACAACAAAACTTAATAGTATTTATGTGTACTTACATAATACTTTATTGTTGTAAAGAAAGTATGACATATTTAACATAATATAATAACCTTGATTGAAATTATAAGCTAACTACAAAGTAAAATTTTAAAGAAAACTCACCATTTGAAAGTATGAAATCGATGCTTCCTCGTATTCATCTTCATGTTTTCTAAAAACATGGAAGTACACATAGTTTAAGTAAATAATCTTAATATAAATTAACAAATGACCTGAAGCTGTAGTCCGAGAGTATTGATTTTTTTTTTCATTTACATTTTTAAGTGGATTCATTTATGTTACAAAGCAGACACTTTAGAGATTGTATCGTATTCGATAATTCGATTACAATCCTGATAATTTACTTATGTTCTATTCTAAAAAAATCGAAGTAGGTTGTTTTCTTTTTTGTAAATAAATATAATAAATAATGAAATAAACTTAAATCTAATTTTATTAATTAAAACTGAATTTTAGAATAACTTATTAACAGTGTGCCTATTCCGAGTTTTCTTTCACTGCCTGCTACGTTTACGTTGCAAATAAAAACTTGGAATCGGCACACTGTAAAGCTTTTATTCAGCTGTTGACGTCCAAACACACAAAGTCCACAAAGAAGAGAAGGGTTATTAACGAGCACTTTTTCCGGGTAATCCGTTAAAATAAAATAATGAAAGCCAAATTATTACACCTATTATGAAAGGTAAATAAAGAACTTTCATTTTAAAAGCTTTCAGTTAACCACGAAAGCTTGATTTATGCTCTTAAAATAACAAAAGATATTGGAAGCAAAATAACATATGTACGTATATTATATAAACGTACAGAAGAGTCCCGTACATATATTTTGATGACACATCCCATACATATATGGTTATGTTCTATTAGACGAACACTAAGTTAAGATTAGACGGCAAAATACTTACTCGGTGCAGCATAATCAATAATTGTTGTTCATAATTTATGTAATATTATTTTACGCATTGCATTACACATTAATAAAAAATATGTACCCAAAAAACCAAATATCATAAACTTGTGTATTCAATTTGCCAAAACACTCGCTTGCATCATTCTAAACTTAAACTTACATATCTTTCTCTGGTTTGACACCCATTCTCCTTCCCCTAATTAAGATCCTATGCTCCTACTAACCGTCGTTAGCACTGTCACAATAAAATCGTTCAAGATTGAAGTAATTACTGAAAGATTTTTCCTTTTAATTTTACTTTATATACGTTCGTATGCGGTACAGATCCGTTATCTGAAAACTGTTTACATCTTAATTGTATTGTCTATTTGATTGTGGTGGAACATGAACGTAACTTTTCCTGTTTAGGTTTTCTTTCTTCTTAATTTTAACTGATTGGAATAGAAGTAGAACTAAGCAATGGGTCATGTTATCTTGACCATAATTATCATGTAGTTTATTTTTAAAGATGGGTAAGATCATAGGCATCCCACAAATATTGCAAGACCAGTCTCTATCACGACTATCTTGAGTCAGGCCCAATGATGACATTATTTGTGAATTACTTCTAGAATTTGGATCTTTTTCCTTGTTTAGTAATTAGCCTATCATGTACTTAACTGTAGATTGAAAAATAAAACTGTACCAACCCATTACAAAAATATAAATATGAGTTCAACAATGAGGCTACGAGTAGGTGAGTATTTTGCTTCTTTTTTGTTAAAGTGTGCGATTTGGTGTTATATGTTTGGTGTTATACTTAGATACTATTAAATTAGGTTGTTGCGTGAAAGGTATTTTTTCGTTCTGAACTGGTTAGTTTAGTATACCTTATCTGTAAATTAGTGTTGCCCAAATTCAGTCTTGGTCTTGCAGTCTTGGTCTTGTTCTTGCGTTTTTGCAAGACCAAGACCAAGAACAAGACCGCGTATTTTTTGCAAGACGCAAGACCAAGACTGACCGTGCAAGACTTGAGCAAGAACAAGACTAAGCCTGCAAGACTCTTGCGTCTTGCAGTTAGAACTTAGCGCTATTTCACGGAGTAGTTAGGTGTAACAGATCGGTGTATAGGTACGCTTAGGAATTCTATAAGACGCAAAAAACTGTATCAAAGAATATGAAAAACTGGACCTATGCGCATTACGACTAATACCATAAACATACCTACATAGCGAATAAAAAAATATCCATTAAAATCAAACTGAGTGCATGCATAGTTATGTTTTAACTATCGGCACTTTGATAATGCGGCATCAAAGGTTTTGTACTTACTTGTCAAAGAAATTTGCCGCATTTCGGAAGTACATGGTTATGATACACGCGCCGGCGACTTCTTTTTAAATCATAAAATATACAACAATCGTTACCGCCGCGATCACAACATTTGGCACTATTATTGAAATACATGATAAATCGTAAAACTCTTTTATTAAATTTCATATAAGTTGAGGGTTCAATCTCTTTCTAGACAGATATTGTTCTTTAAAATACAAGTCAAGTTATTGTAATTAATTTGTTTTTTACATGTTTTAGCAAATGTAAGCTTATAAATCATAAATTTTTATTAAGAAACAGTTACTTCCATGGAAAACGACATATAGGTCAGTTAATTTTTCGAATTTCTTATCAAATCCTCAGTTATTTATTAATCTGCTTGATCTTTACTATGGCTGTGTTAATTAAAGCTCACAATGTTTCAATTCTAATACGTTTTTCTAAGATTTAAAGTAAACTTTAATAAATAGTAATAGACTAATAGGTAATTGCAAGACTTGCAAGACTCTTGCTGCAAGACCAAGACCAAGACCAAGACTGGGAGTGCAAGACCAAGACCAAGACCAGGTGTATTGGTGCAAGACCAAGACCAAGACTGGCTAAGTCTCGTCTTGTTCTTGCATTTGGGCAACACTACTGTAAATTAATTGCTTAAACTGCTATTAAACTAGAAAACAAAACATTTGAGATCCTTGCACATATTCAAAATAGTAGCAAGTTTATCTCATTAGATTTTCGGTTGGTTTTACTCGTTCCCTATTATTTTAGGCAGACGTGCCAACGGGCTTTTTGATCGTTAGTGGTTACCGTCGGTCTAGGACCTATGTAATGTCAGGCGACACGGAATGGTCGCTACCTACGACCTAACTCTAAGGAACTTCCTCAAACCTCGTTTCGAGAAAAACAATCCATAGCACTCTGGGAATACCAAAGAGGGGAGTTCATTCCATAGCCAGATGGTGCGTGGCAAAAAAGAATTCATATAGTGTGGTTGAGCGCAGCGGTGAACTCTACCTCGACGCTGAGTGGTGCGATGATAGAAGGGAGGTGTTGGAATCATCTCGAATAAATTTACTGTTAATTTACTGTTTCGTCAAGTTCGTCTGTTGGAAAACCTCATAGGTAGGTACTGCAGATATAAACCGTATGAAAACTGGCTGCTCACAGAACCCACTCTTGCACGACGCTGCTTATTTTATCATCAACAGCCTGTAGACGTCCGCTGCTGGACATAGGTCACCCCTAAACCTCGCCACTACAACCACTCTTACGCTATCTACATCTAGTGACCTCCCGCAGCCTTGACCAGGTGATCGCACCACCACTGTGGAAGCTTTATTTATGCTTATTTTATAATTTTCCTGTTTTCCCGTTTAATTACAATATTATTATGGATACCTGCTTACTGTGTGTTCAATGAAACTGCAATTATTTTTAAAACTTTATTAATCTTTCATTTAGTGTATTATTTTAACAAACATTATGTTCTCTATGAGAAAATCTTAAAAATTAAACCCTATCTTAAGATCTATGTGTTGTATGTAAACAAGTTTTATCTTACCTAGGAGTATTTAACTGTACAAGGAACATAGTTTTGTTTTTTATTTGATTAATATAAGAATACGACTAACTTTATTATTTTGAAATATAAAAGTAACTTTCATGTTATTTTCAATACAATACTTCAGGTTCATTTTACTTATATATTTAAAATATTTATAGTTAGTATAAACAAAAACGGTTAACATTTATGCCATATTTTGTCCTCTGCACATACGCCAATATTGACCTTTTGCGTTGATCAACTCAGCGTGTGTTCCACGTTCGACAATTTTACCTGAAAAATTGTGAATATCCGGTTATACACTTTATTCATATTATACGATAATTTCTATAGTTAAAATGCATATGAGTACCTTTATCGAGAACGCAGATCAAATCAGCGTCTTTTATGGTAGAGAGACGATGAGCGATAGTGATGCAAGTACGACCCTTAGCCGCCTTCTCTAGCGCCTCACTCACAGCCTGAATACAGAATAATAATAGTAAAACAATTATTATAACTTTCATAATTTTACCGAAATTTTCCTCTAGCATCCAGAAGTTACACATTTACAGAAGATAATAATTATCAAAGAATAACTTAATTGATGAACCTAATAGCAGTACAAGAAAAACAATATTTTGCCACTTCAAGCGTGATTGATCTCATCACTTACACTAATACTAAACGGGTTCTTACCACGAACGAGAAAGAGGGTAGACAGATTTGTCTGCTCTTAAATGACCTACCCGCAGTTCTTCAGTCTTCCCCTGATCATGGCGCTTGAAACAGTGCTGAAATATCGGGACCTCTCAATTAAAAATAATCGTGGTAAGAACCCGTTTAGTAATAATGTAAGTGATGTAGATAACCGCGAGTGATTGATCTCAGTAGGAAAATAACCTACGTACTTATTGTAAAACTTCAATTGCTACAAGACATGCCTTAGGTCGTATTATGACCTATCACTTATTCGGGTGTCTCTAGATTATATTTTACTATTTTAATTAAGTATAAGTAAGCACTAGGAAAAATATAATGTAACTTAAACTTATAACAAAAATCGTATGTTTACCCGTTCACTGTTAGCGTCTAGTGCCGACGTGGCTTCATCTAACAGCAGAAGTCGTGGTGATCTGATCAGAGCCCGCGCTATACATACGCGCTGCTTCTGACCACCTGATAACTGAGCACCGCTTGATCCCAAGTTCGTTTCATAACCCTGGAATTTACGAATGTTTCTCAAATCTGTGTCTGTCTTTCAATTTGAAATGTTTTGCATTACAATTGAAAATTTCAATTATCTTGTCCAATATAGGATACACAGGTCAATTTAATTTTAAACCATCACTCAATCCATGATATAATACTGTAGACCAATCTATTAAATGATAAATATTAGCTTAATCCAGATTACTATGTGACCACATCAAAGTGAATAATAATTGTGACAATCTTGTTCTTAGTCATTTCCTCGTTACTGAAGGTTACTTACTATATTATGAATTGTGATATTAAAATACCAATAATAGCCGAAAACGAAAAACCTGCGTTTAGGTAATAATCAAGTTTAGGACCTTCAAATATGCAAAGACTTACCTTAGGCAATGAAACGATGAACGAATGTATATTAGCTGCTTTAGCCGCTGCGACTATTTCGTGCATAGTGACCTTCCTGTTGTTGTCTCCATAGGCGATGTTCTCGGCGAGACTTCTGTCGAGGAGCACGGGCTCTTGTTGAACGACTCCCAACTGACGTCGCAGTCGGGGTATTGTCAGACCTGACCTTATGTCACGATTGTCCAGTTCCTATACAATTGACGAGAGAAGAAAAACGAGACCTTAAAAGACCATTTATGTATCTTCACTGCAATCATCCGTACTATTTGAAATGACTCTAAATAGAACTTCGCGGGAAATTACGATTCTCATTCGAATAACGTTATAGTAACAAAATTTTCAACATTATTATTATTTATTTTTTTATTGACATGTAGGCAGACGAGCCAACGGCCCACCTGATAGTAAGTGGTTACCGTCGCTCATGAACCTCTGCAATGTCAGGGGACACTGAGGGGTCGCTACCTACGACCTAACTTTAAGGACCCTTCTCAAGCCTCGTTTGAACAAGGACAAGTCATAGCGCTCAGGGAATACCGAGGAGGGGAGTTCATTCCATAGCCGGATGGTGCATGGCAAAAAAGTGTTCCTGAAACGAACCGTGGATGACCGCGGTGGTTTCATATAGTAGGGATGGACTCCACCTCGACGCCGAGTGGTACGATGATAAAAGGGAGATGTTGGAATCATCTCAAATAATTCCTCCAAATATTTCCTCAATAAACACAGAAATACTAACAATGTTACCAGTTTCAGGATCATAGAACCGTTGGAATAGTTGTAGTATGGTAGACTTCCCGCAGCCCGACGAGCCGACGAGCGCGATAGTCTTACCAGCTTCTATCTTCAAATCGATTCCCTTCAACACGCGATGGTTCGGTCTCGTCGGGTAACAGAACTCTACGTCTCGAATGTTAAAGCTTCCAGTCGCGACCTGAGTGAGAATTATTATGTACAGCAAGTGTCAATTTTCCTAGATAGAGAAGCCGATGTAAGAATATCGAAGGACATGCCGGTAGGAATGAGGTTATTTAAAACTTTCGCCACTGATCGACAGTAAGTATTATCACTACTACTTACTTTGTCCTTAGAATTAGAAATGGTTTAACGTACCTATATTGAACGTCGCGATTATCATCAAAATTAGTAGTAACTATTAAAAAAAGGGGACTAATATACCTATTTTCAAACACCCTGTATATGGCCATAAAAAATAATAAGATATATATAACGTATATATAAAATAAAAAGAATATCATGATATATCCTAGTAACTTACCCAATCTTTTTTGTCCCTGACTCCGGGTTCGGTACAGATCTTGGGTTGTCTCTGTATGACGGAGAGTATTCTCGCGCCGCACGCCTTCGCTGTGTTGAGACTGGGCGCGTACACCAGGGACTGACCCAGCATGTATGCTCCATACATTATAGCCTCGTTTACCCTGTTCCAATAAACAACATCATTATATTCAATAATGAATTTTATCTGATCGTAAAATTTTGCAGGGAAAGAAAATTCAACAGATATTAATCAAAAAGTATCGGTCACTACATCGACTGTGAAAATCATTAGAATTTAATTCTACCTAGGTTTCTTTATAATGGTAGAGTCAAAAAATTAACATAACATTTTTTATCATTGCACCTGCAAATACTTGTTATTATTATTATTAAGTTTAACTGTGTAATATAACGTTTTTATTAGAAATCATGTGAATTATAGAATCGATCTTATACTTTTAAACGCGTTGAATTCATACTTACAACAACACAACTTTGTATTCCATTTCACCGTATGCGACAAGCACAGCTCCGTATACCGTGGCACTGCAGTACGCCATGAACGGAATGTATATCCCAAGACCATAGACTAAGCCTCTCCAACGTGTTTTCTGGGCTACAGCTGCACAGGCAGCCTTTAGTGAATCTTGGAACTTCTTTAAGAAAACCGTTTCGACTCCTAAAAGGTATACGTCATCTTCAATATTTACAAGATGTGTGTCTCAGGCAACGTCAGGTTTATTATGTTACAAAGGAACATTTGAAATGTAAATATACTATTATAATTGTATATTGAGATGATAGGATACTTGTAAGATAGAATACATGACTGTATTGTGTTATTTAGCTGCGCCCTTACCTAAGCTTTGCACAGTTTTAATACCGACTATAGCTTCAGTGGCAATAGCAGTGGCAGCTTCCATGGCGTTGCGTTCATCGATCTGAGCCTTCTGTGATATCATTCCTTCCAGCCATATGCTGCCTACCATCTGAAATACACTTTGTAATTTAAAAGATAATAAGATAAAACTTGTGATCATTTTTTGACGAATATTATGGGTATTCTTTTCATCGTTTTCTATAATAAAGAAAGAAATCATAGTATATTTTAATACTTACCAACGGAAGAAATACTGTTGCAACTAAAGTAAGTTTCCAATTATAACTGATAGCTAACAAGAACCCGACGACAACAGAGCTGATCCCTTGAAGAATGAGTCCTATCCTGAGACCGGTCGCGCCCTGCACCTCGGCCGTGTCGCCGCTCAAACGAGCACAGATCGCACCGACTGTGTTCGATTCTTTGTCGAAAAATCCTATCTCCTATACAGAAAAAATGTTAGCAATATTGTTCTGATCAAGGAAAGCGTAGAAAATAATCTGAGCAAAAACATTGAAACCGCGAAAACCGAAATTTTTATATTGACAAAAAATCGTTATCATACCTACCTGTTTCAATAAAGATGCAAAATATTGTTGTCTAAGACGTGTTGTCATTTTTAAGCCAGCACTTGTGAACGTGGTACTTTGCAAGCACATCGACACACCGGCTACTGCAGCTATCACTACGAACAACACCGAGTAAATATCCGCAAGGTAAACGATTTCCTCCCGATTTTCAAGAATAAAGATCTGTGGAAAGAAATATACATAAATAGGTATATTAAAAGCTAGTAAACTACAAAAAAATTAATACTATTATAACAATCTTACCCCACTGGAGAAACCAAAGAGTAGAGCAAACACTGGGAAACATGCTCCTTGTATGAACGCTGCAATCGAACCGACTGTTATCAGAGGCCATTCTGGACCGTTCAGTTTTAATAGTTCCCAATCACTGACTGATGCTACCACCTGTGTTATAAATATATAAATACATAACGAATCTATACACCAAGATATATATGTATTATGATTTAAAAGAGATTGAACAACTAAAATGCACTTACTTCGTCATCATCGTCGTCTTCTTCAGACTCAAAATCACAGTTAAAGACAAAGTTTTGTAATCCGACGGATACCATCGAAGAAATAGAACCACGAGGTGTCAACCAATCGTGGCTATCTAAATTATAAAAAAACGTTATATGTTTTCAGAGATGCTTCTTTACTACAAACTGCAGCTTCTTCTATTCTAAATAAAGACTAGAAATAAGTCATGAATTACGAAATAATGATAAATAAATTCTAAGATTAGTGTATATTATAATTGGAATGGTAAAAGTTATATAAAATTTACCCTTTTTAATGGAATGGTGTCTGAACACCTTCCTGCTGGATCGTCGTCGGACGAGTCTCGATGGTTGCGACGCCTCAACAACATCGCCCTCGCCGGCGTCCTCCTCAATAAGGGGCTCTATGTCTATCGGTTCCTTATTTTCATTACCGGTCGTTACCAATTTGTAGTAAAACTCTGTTAGTAGGTACGTAAATTGAATTATAGCAATTATTAAAAGAATTATATTGCGATAAATGTTTATTTAAATTTAAGTTGTCACCTTTATTTTTCATTAACTCTTCGTGTGTTCCCTGCTCCACGATGACTCCTTGATCCATGCAGATAATTCTATCAGCATTCACAATTGTCGACAATCTTAAACAATACATTCAATACGAAAGTAGTTTGCATTTTCAATTAAATATCAAGCGACGTATTTTCTAACAAGGAAATAGAAAATAGTGTCTCCTAAAACTCTTACACACCTCTAAAATCTTGGAAATGAAACAATACTGAGCATGGTTTCTTCTTTATTAGGTATATAGCGATATAAAATATCAGTCGCGATGTGACAAAATCAAGATACGGTTTTGATGGTGCCATTTTTAATTAGAAATTGAGTATATAATGTTGCTCGATGGTATGCAAAATTGAATCTTAATTAAAACACTGAAACGTAGTGTAATACCTATGGGACACAGATATGGTAGTTCGTCCAACACTGGCTCGGTCGAGTGCTGCTTGCACCTGCCTCTCTGAGTGAGGGTCGAGAGCGGACGTCGCTTCATCCAGTAACAGTACAGCTGGTTCTCGTAACAGAGACCTGGCGATGGCGATGCGTTGCTTCTGACCACCTGATAGTGACGCTCCGCGTTCTCCTATCATTGTGTCGTAGCCCTGAAGAAAATATGCATAAGTTATATATTTCAATTGCATTTTTAAGTTATCGTATTTATATATTTTCAACTTTATAATTTAATCCAAATGATTAATTGTTTTTATTGATTTAGTGATTTACCAAAAATTCAAATATAAATCTTAAAATTTAAAGAAAACTAAATTCTTTATGATCTTCTTCGTTTTATTTGAAACCAAGTCCGAATGGAAAACGCGTCTGCTCTATATTTTTTTAATATTTTAGTACTGACAAAGTTTTAGAATAGGTATAATTACATTCGGCAGTAGTGATATAAAGTCATGTGCGTAAGCGATTTCAGCGACTCGTTGCACTTCTTCCCGCGTTGCTTCCGGACTACCAATAGCAATGTTCTCGGAGATCGTACCTCTGAACAACACAGGCTCTTGTCCAACCACACCTACAAATAAACTTGAATAACAATACTTGTCTGGAGGAGTCCTGAATGTTTTAGTAAGATAAATGTAGAAATAGTATGAAGAAAAGCCATTTTCAATGTTATCTAAAACTAGATTAAGTAATCATTGTTATAGTACTCTCTATAAATGTTTACTATTTTCATTGCCGTTTTTCGCGAGTCATGCATTCAACATAGGTACTGTAAAAATGCCATCATTGGAATTTTACATTTGCATTTCCTAATAGTTTTTTCATATAGTTAAGTACCTTTCATTTCTCTTTATAAATTTTAAATTGTACTGTTGTTTCCTTAAATAAATAAAGAGATAAATTTTCGAAGGTTTTACTTATGTATTATAAATTATTTAGTTGGAGAGCTTTATAAGAACGACCTTTACCAATCTGGTAAATAAATGAAAATTTTAACTATATTACTACACACAACATTATTTTATAATCCAATTTTTTTTTTATTTTTCATTAATACTTTATATTATTAAAATATAATTTCCGACAGGTTGTAGAGCCAATGTCTACCTAAGTACCTACTATTCGGTGAGTGATATTTTATTTTCATACATTTAGTCATATCTGTAACTACATTGAATCATGTAGCTACATCTTTATTGTCAAGAGTATTAACGATAGATAACACGGGCAACTACGCGTGTGTTCGTGCGTTAACGATGAGATCGAAAAACTCTTTTCAAACAATCCTAATACTCAGCATTAGTAGTACTATATATGGCTGATGAAATACTATGAATATTGAGGAAATGTGCTAATTTTGCTAATGTTGCACTACCCGGCATCAAGTTATTCCCTACTATTTGGAACCACCGCGGTCATCCATGGTCCGTTTCAAGAATGATTTTCTACTACGCACAATCCAGCTCCTCTTCGGTGTTTCCCGAGCGCTTTGACTTGTCCTTCTTCAAACGAGGCTTGAAGAGAGTCCTTAAGGGTAGGCCGTAGGTAGCAACCCCGCAGTGCTTTCTGGCAATGTAGAGGGGTCCATGAGCGACGGTAACCTCTTACGATCAGGTGGGCGGCTGGCTCGTCTGACTAGGATAACACAAAAGTTTATTCACTATTACAATGTATATACACATAAAATATAAATATTAACTATTCTAATATGCTGCCTTAGCGTTCAACTTTGGATATTTCTTAAAGAATTAAATATTTGAATTTAAGCATTATACAGAGCTCAAAGGGTTAAAAAGCGTTCTAAAAATCCTATGAAGATATGTGAAGTCCCCAATCCGCACTGGGCAAGCGTGGTGGACTATACCGCCTAATCCCTATTCTGAGGAGACCTGAGCCCAACAGTGGGCAGTAATGGGTTGGCAGAGCTCAAATATATCCGGTATACATACCTAAAGATGACCGTAGCCATCCGAGGTTGAGGTTCTTCAGATTCTTACCGTCCAGTTTGACCGAACCTACTTGCGGATCATACAATCTCTGTAGAAGTTGTAATACAGTTGTTTTTCCGCAACCAGAAGAACCTACTAGAGCCACGCGTTCGCCCGGCTTTACGTGAATGGAGAATCCTTTAAGCACCTGTCACGCAATCATTAAAACAATATTTAATGAAGTGATATAATATTATTTTAGATCCACACGAAGTTAAATAGGTTTTGTTTGCGAGATATTTTTACTAAAAATATCAAGTCACTCAAGGAAAACTGAACATTTTGAAGGAGAATGAATCGATATAGCCTTGTGATGATGCTATCACAACATATTATTGTTATGTAGGAACAGCGCTTATTGTCACATGATATATTACTTCATTCACAGAATAAATTATGCCACTTAAGCAGAATCGTGATACCGAAGAAATTCTCTAACAAAAACGCAAACAGTGCATTATATTCTTAATATCAGCTGTGTATAAATATTTACAGATGATACTAATTAATGATCGATATTCATTAAACTAACATTACCTTAACTTCAGGTCTCGAGGGGTAGCTGAATTCAATATCTTCAAGTATGATATCTCCAATGACTCGTCTCGGTGTGAGTCCTGCTTGCTGTAGGCTGTCTACTTTAGGTTCTCTTTCAATGAGATGGAAGATGCTGGCCGCAGCACCGCGAGCCGCCGCGAACCCTTCCAGGTGCGGCACACAAAACGTAATAGACTGAGTCGCCATGTACACGGAGAATAGAATCTGTGGATTAGGAGAACCTAGATAAACCCCGCAATCTCTCCCAATATAGACTTCAAATGTAGCATGTGTGATGTTCTGATGTATTCAAATAAGCTAAATTTATAGTACTAACAAACTTTTGTATTTACCTACTTTATACCTAACAAGGATTATTAAATTAGAAACCCAAAATGTTTGGGATCAACTGTCTAACTTTCGCCATCTTTCTCCTAATTCCGATTTCAATAAAGTGAATCGAAGTACAGAATTACTTGTACTTACATAATTACAATTATTATAAATATTTAAGACTTACACTGTAAACATCACCAACGGGGTATTGTCGTAGGTCGGGGTCCGCATCAAAGTCATTAACAACCAGTCTAGTTCCGTACGAGAAGCCGATTGCGTTCAATGAATATGTGAGGACCCAGTTGAAACCGTTACCCAAACCTGTGAAGAGACCTCGCTTCCGACCATACCCTTCAGCTGGTTCCAAAAGACGGCGGTACCTTGAGATAGGTAATAACATTCCAAAATAAACAATGTGGAGCATTTTCGAAATAGCTATAATGCAATATTAGTAATAATTTCTTGCTTTCATAGACAAAGTACCGAACAAGTCAAATGATTAATAATTATTGTAATCGTTGTTCACAAATAGACTGTCAACAACTTACTCATTTAGCTCAAAGACTTTTGAATTACCAGGAAATAGCGGGATATTACCAAATCCCCTATAATAAAATCCCGTCTACTTGTGAAATATTGTTGCAAAACGGACAAATTACGAGACGGTGCGCAGTAAAAATTGTTTCAATTTAAAAAGCCCTGTATATTAAAGTGACGTCGCATTCGGCAAATCATATTAAGTGCAAAATAAATAGGATATACCGTTCGACTTCCTTGTTCTCTCCTCCGAAGGCAACGATAGTGCGAACAGACTTAAGTACCTCTTCCGCCTGTTTTCCAGCCTGACTGTACGACTCCATTTCTTTCACTGATGATTTTGTTTGATACTTTTAACAAAAGATACTAGTATAAATAAGTGAACTTAATGATTTTTGTCTTTCAATTATTGCGATTATTTATAACTATGCACACACACACCTACAAAATGAATAGTACTAGCGTGTGAGCAGTATCACCAAAGTCACTGCAAAATTGCTGATTGACATTTTTATAATGCTTGTAAACACAAAATACATAAATTGTAGAACAGACGTTCTTAAAAATATGTTAAAAGTCTCGACATTCTGTGTATTTATGGCCTATTTCTGATTTAATAACAATTACTTACATTAGACAGGGCAATAGAAGCTGCCACGGAGAACGGCATCACAGCCGCGCAGGCCAGGGTCAGTTCCCATCCAAGAGGGAAAGCCGAGCACAAACATATTATAGAAGTGCCCACCAGGTTGGAAACGACCGCCAGTTTTTCACCCATGCCGTCTTTTATACATACGAGATTTCTGTATAATAGAATATTTTGAAGCTAATGTTATTAGAATTATATTTAAATAGGCGCGTTTTTGACATTTGTATATTTCGAGTAAAATAGACACTTTTTAAATAATTATGCTCATTTTAAAAATGTAACTCATAATTTGATACAGATGAAATACCGTCAAACTCGTACGCTCCATTATTTGTATTGCGCAATGTATTTCTGACTATTTCGTAACGTTAAAACTACTAGTGCTAAAGAAGAAAATCATATTAAACTCAATTATTCATTGCTTTAATCACAATTGAGTTAATGTTCATAAATCTACAAATCTAAAGCGCTGGATAATGCTTCATTACTCTTCATACTTAACTATAGTAGGTATTAGAAGAACCATTTTAATTCCGAATAACATTTGTGCATGGATCGACTTATTCAAAAATATTGATATGCAGGCCAGAACCTTTACTGGCGATGACCCACGCATTTTTGACTGTTGGTATCATAAAAGTAGAATAAATTGAGTAGCTTATAATAATATCTTTCCTAGTCTAACTCTTACATACCTCTAAACCTAAAAATTGTCATAAGGTAACAAAGGATACTTTTATATTTAAAGGAAATGTTATTTAGACTTGGACTTAGGTCTTCGCTAACCGAGAGTGGTCATAATTATAGCCTGATAGTAGGTATAACATGCAACACGAAAATGAACAGGAAATCTAGTATCTAATTTAAATTACTTTTATAATATAATGAAATACACCCAATCTCGTAAAGATAATGAGATAAGGAAATATGCGAGATGTTTGTGATGTGCCAAGACTTTTATTGATACAATAAGCGATGGCATTGAAACAATTTTGGTATTAAGAAATACATACGTACGCAGAGTGGAAGTTTTGCTATAGATATGATGTTCATATGTTATTTGTTATAGTGAATTTTCCTCTTATTAGTTAGTTCCATAAATTCTTTTATTTTATTTTATTTTACAATATAATAATAGCTATTTAAGGCTGATATATTTCTACGTTTACTGGGTGGGCTAATTTGTATAACTTATTTTTAAAAAGTTGAATCCTACCACTTAAAACTTCTCCAAGGTATGATCCAATTGTTAGCATTTTTTAAATAAAATACTTGAGTGCTTCCAAAGTTAAGTAAAAGAAATGCAGTTCAAATTTCTTGAACCGGAGAAATTATGATTTCCGTATCTCAAGGAAATTTTAGCAAACAATTTAGTTTTATGAGTTTTAAATGTTACCTTGGACGGTTCTCATGGACTTGAAGAACTAAAGAATGTATTACATGCGGATCAAAATGTTTCAATATTTGGATTAGAGGACTAGCGCCCTACATTTGAGGACTGAGGTCCGTGATGGGCTTAGGTATACTCGTACATAGGTCAACTTTTTATGAGACTGCGAAGATTAAATAAATACTTGTAAACTACAACTAAATTGAAAATTGATTTGTGTTAAAGATTATGAAAATTTAATACACTTTATAGTATGCAAAGCAAAATACGAACATGAAAGACATGATACAGGAAATGGGCGATTCTTCAAAAATATTTCATTTAGTGATATTATAATCATCTCTACTTAAGATTATAAAAGCGAAAGTAACTCTTATAAAGTCTATCTGTCTGTTACAATTTCCCGTTTAAACCTCTCAACCGATTTTAATGAAATTTGGCACAGACAATTTTTAGACCCTGAGAAAAGACATAGGCTATGTTTTATTTAAAAAAAGAATGAAGAAAAAAATGGGTTATGGAGACGCAGACGATGTCGCGGGCACTAGCTAGTACTAAATAATGGTACAAGGCAGTAAATGCATTTTTAATTAAATCTTTGTACTCACTCAGACATTTTAGAAGCTAAGTTGAATTCTGAATCTGTGTCGTACCATGTCATGTCTTGTCGTAGAACAGACCTCAGGAACAACGTTCTTATTCTCGTGATCTTAAAATAAATTGCATTTACTTAATAAATCTAGCAGTAAATGAAAATAAAACTATGATCTCTGTGTTATATGCATAATATATTTTCAGACTCAGATAATAAACTAGATCTCTAGACCAATATTTTTTCACATTCATTAATATACTCAAAATTGACTAGTCACAGAAGTCCTCTGAAACTAAAATAAAAAAGTTCTGTGTATTATACAATATCAAGTCCCTATATCACATTATGCAAAAGTTTGATGTATTATTAAAACCAATTGCCTGTTATATGCAACATCAGTCGGTTGAGTGATTTCAATTGATTTTCAATTTTACAATTCGTTTGATGAATTTAGATTGCAGTTTTGTTTCAAGGTGAGATTTATCATTTTTGTTAGAAGCGACAAGCTCACAGAGTTAAACGATACTAAGGACATCAATTTAACACAATTATATTCTGTTTATGAGTGTCACATTGTATTTATGGTGTTTATTTATCGACCTCTTATTATTTTGTATAACTACTCGTACTACGTTTGTTTATCATTTTATTTATCTATAAAAAAAATGGACATAAATATCTTTTGTTTTTTTAAATATGCATAATTATAATTTCAAAATTAACTGGGAACATATAATAGTGTACAACTCTACGTTATTTTAAAACAAAGTTAACTGCTATTCCGCATCAATTCATGGAGTTTACTTACCATTCTTAAAGGATAATGTAATTTATCTAGACATCAGATTCATAATAATTTAAGAAATCTTCTTAAAATTTAATGTATGAAGTTCCCAACACATGCATTGACTTCGGTTGATTCCTCCACTAAGTAGAGTGGACCCATTACTTGCTAGTAATGAGCTGATATTAAAAACTAAGGTAATAGACACAAGTACCTGTCGCAGTGCGCTCCAGCTGATGAGACTGAAGGACAGCATACAGAACACGATAGAGACGGCGGTGCTGATGAACATCCCGATTGCCATCGCTTTAGCGTCGTCAATGAGAGCTGCCATGTTTTCTTCGTATGTAGCATTAACTCTTCAAAAATAATAAACTTTAAGGTAAAGGGTATAAGAGTAAGTACATAATAACAAAATAGTAACGAGGTAATATTTAATTTTTTCTAGTCTAGTTTTAAATTAACGGAAATTTCAGCAAAATACAATTCTTGGTAAGATATTTTAAATCTAATATATAAAATTCTCGTGTCACGGTGTTCGAACTTAAACTCCTCCGAAACGGCTTGACCGATTTTGTTAAAATTTTTTGTGCCTATCTGGTATCTATGAGAATCGGCCAACATCTATTTTTCATCCCCCTAAATGTTAGGGGTAGTCCACCCCTAATTTTTTTTTTATTTTTTCGACGCAGACGAAGTTGCGTGGGGCAACTAGTAATGTATAATACAAAGCGATAAACTTAAGATTTACGAAGTTTGGGTCTATATTAAAAACACCAAGTTAAGACTACTAGAAACCGATTACGAGCAACAATTCTGAAATCTACTTATTTTGAGTAATTGTAAACTGTCACTCACAATCTTTTTCCTCCCCCGAAAGCTTGTGCAACAGGTAAGTAGCTAGAGAGTCGGTCATGGTACTTGGTTCTCTCAACAAACGCCGTGTTTAATTCTCCTATTTGCAGCAAGTTGCAGGTCACCCCAGCTCCACTTATCATCCCAAAAATTACTCCTAAAGTGGTGGCAAACAACTCCAAACAAGTTCCATAACGAAACTAAAATATAAAAATCGAACATGAGCTGTGAATGTCTAGGCCTTATTTATAGCTTTTGGGTAATTTGTGAAGTTAGAGGTATAATTAGAATTAGAATAATTAACTACCTAAAAACAAACATATTTGTTTTAACGGAAAAGTTAATTGTTCTGTATTGTCTACTATACGGTCTATAGTATCTTTGTCGCATATTATCGTAAGCCTTCTGAACCTTCACTACTTTACATCGAAAAGATATCTTATAACTTTTACATTACACATACGTTACTTCTTTACATAATTGTTATTGTTGCATAAGAGAAAAAAATATTTTTAGTAATAAAATGGAGCTACTTTAAACCTACTAATAGATATCACACATGTGAAAATGAAATATTTGTAATGAGATTATGTGTAAACTGTTAATGATTTCATAACAATAAATATGTATGTAAATGTACTTTTAGTTGTCACTACAACATTTTACGTTTCATTTTAAAGTATTTCTCATATATAATAATAATATTTTTATAATATAGTTGTAGTAAAATTTTAGGAAACCTGCATTAACTTCTCAAATATAATTATTTCTTAAGAGATTGACTTCCTCTGACCCAATAGTTCATTGGCTGTATACTTCTGTGGTCTCTAACTCTGGGTCGAGCAGTGGGCATTAAAGATCGTTACACAACAGTACAAATATTTACCTAGATTGAAAACGATATAAAGATAAGAGTCTCCTACGTAACAACAATCAAAAAGAAATCAAAGGTCGTGGTAAATGGAAGCGTTGTATTGGACTGATCAATTTCGGCGCAAGGCCAATGTCGAGACGAGAACTCGACTGACATGCAACTGATTGACTCAAATTGTTTGAGGAGACACGCGGTTTCATCAGAGCTTTAGAAGTGAAGATCACCTGACAGTAATAGTATCAAATGAATTTGTTACATAACTATTAAGTAGTATTAAGTACATTTATTATAATTCTTGCCTGAAAATTTAGTAGGTAACTATATTCGTGGTTAATTATAGGTATGTTCAGAACTACTACTACGTTTGTTGAAGTTTTCTTTATTTTAATTATATGGGCCAATTTTATTTTCGCTGTATGTTACCATCTTTGGAACGAAGTTTCTTATCGCGCGTTGTGAAAGGGGGCTAGACGGAAAAAAATCTTACGAAAAGTTGTCACTTTTTTTGTTTTAGATGATTATCGCTAGATGGCGCTGTGATCAAAATCTTTTAAAACACTTTCCTTGTCACTCGGAAAAAAAAGGAAAATAAAATATAACATATCTTTTCATCGAAAGGAACTTCTTTCTATTGGGGTGTTCCATGACACCTCTCAAATTTTTTAGTATATCCTATAAGTTTTTCGAAGTTTAGTAGTAGAAAGTATTGTTAGACACTATTGTTTGTAAAAAAAATATACGTATTTATAGATTGATAGTTTGGCTACAAGAATTTATTGTGTTTAAGTCAAAATAACTAAATTTCTTTAACAAAATGTCATTTTGAAGTCAGTAAAATAGGGATTTCTTCTTAAAGTTTTTCACTAACAACAACATTTTTTCACGATTTTAGATAAATAATTATTAAATAAAAAAAAGTGGAACGTTCTATTAAGTTTGGGAGAATTTTAGTCATATTAAATAGTTTTTTGTAATTTAATAACTTACGTTCATACCATGTCGGAAATAATCACAGTCTATAGTAGTTTAATACCTAAGGCACTTAATATTTGTCAAACTTAACTAAAATACATGTGAATCTATTTAAAGAAATTGAAATTTATTTCCATAGCAATTATGGTAAACAAATTTTAATAGCAAATTACTTGATTGATTCCAAACTATCTTTACCTAGGCGCCTTCTGTTAAAATAAGACGAAGTATTTATCTACTGCTTTGTAAATATTAAAGTTAAAGTTTTACAAATCTATCATCAATCATTATACCGAAACACACTAAAATCCAAGTAACCTATGGTTGTATTTCAATAAACCGATGAGGAAAATAGCTTGAATCAGTTTAACTTAGTAGCTACTTGACGGATATTCAAATAAGTTGTAAGTTCTCCTAACAATGTAAAATAAAATAAAATAAATAAAATAATTTTATAGCAAACGAGTTATACCAGACCTACTAAAATTAAAATTAATACTTACAACTTGAAAGAAAGATGCTAAAGGCGTTGCATTTTCCGCACTTCTGTAAAAAATATATAACATTAAATTATGTAGGTACCTAAAATAGCAAAAAATGCTGCCTAAGAATATATGAAGCAAACATTTACTATATTATACCTCGCTGTGCTTTTTTACATAAATTTTACACAATAAATACAAAATCGTTCGTACATATTTCTTTTTGAAACAATAAACCACTTTGTCTAACCACAAGCGCTATAGAATATGATTGCAATTTAACTTACTCAGATTTGTTTTTCTTGTTCCCCATTTTCTTGGTTATTGAAATCAAGTGTTTTGGTGGGTCCGGCTCCCACAACGGTCCCTGAATTATTGAGCCAACACCGTCCGTTTAGCGCCAGGATGACTCTGAGTATGGACACTTCGACGTCCACACATTAGTTGTCAATTACTAACAGAGCCTATACTGAAATTGAAATGAGCACGACATTCTCGCGTGTAACACTCACACACACATAGATGACCATCGAGATTCAGGTTTTGGTTGTACCTAGATATAACAATTTTAGTAGATCTTTTAATCAAGTAAATGCCTTAGTAATCCGAGCTGAATGAGTAGAACGAAATAGATAATACCTATGCATTTATACTTTCTAGATATATAATGTACGAAAAGTCAGGTTCCCGGCCTTTAAAAAAAGTGATACGTTTCAAAAATAGCTTTATTTAAAATATGTAAATAATAATGTAATTAGGTTCAAATTTTCAGTTTTATTAACGACCAAAATGTGTCCTTACATCATTCTTAAATTTATGGGTAAAAGAGTTTCCACACTTGTATACTTTGAGTTTATTTTGAATTCAGAAATTATCTAGAAAAATTGTCTTTATAAAGTGTGAAAAACACTTTTCACAGGATAAATAGATATTATGCAAAATAGCGCAAATAAAGACGAAATGCAGAAAAAAGGTCAATGTATCAACTGAAAAAACGAACTCGAAAATTTTAATAAAAAAAATATACATACATAATTTTAATAATTGAAAATAATGGGTATTTCGGCCAATCTTTGAGAGTTGCTCTTTTGTATACCTTAAGCTGCAATCTGTAGAATATAGAAGAATACTTTCTTCGCCCAAAGATAGAGCACAGGAAGGTTAGTAGTAGGAATGTGTTCATCAAGATTGAATGCATAGCTGACAAGCTGGAAGAATAAATCAAAGCAAGAAAATCCCTGAAAATAAAGAATGTATGTGATTAATAATCAGAAAAAAGAAGTGCATAAATAGTAAATACGTATTTGACTATTGATGTGAATAATCAAAGAAATATTAAGTTAAGTCAGATAAATTAATTTGATTAAGTACAGAACTACGAGTATCCTAGAAAAACTCACTCTAGATAAGCCGCTTTCACCGGTAGTAGAAAATGATAATATTGATTAGAAACAATGTGAATTTATTAAGGAAATACATCATAAATTCAATTTGTTTTATTTTTGATTTCGTCATACTGAACATTAGAAGAAAAATAATAAATGAAATCAGCATTCAGATTTCTTCTTCCAAATTTATTTTTTTATTACCGGCCAGTAACATGCATTGAAATAAGCAAAGTATTTTATCAAAATCGTAATACGACCTCCTGGCTCTGTCGACCTAACCTAAATAAAAATGCTGAATTATTGAATAGAAAATTTATGTTTTATTGTAATGAAGTTTAATAACGATATTGTTTTACATAATTAAAAATACACAATTAATGGTATGTAAAATTTAAGCTGTATTTTTACGCATAAGGTTTCCCTTTGTATTCATGTTTTATGCGAGATATTCATCCTACCACTTAATGGTAATAATCTAAAAAAGTCTACAATAACGTAAACAGATTAATATTATTAGGTACTAAATTATTTATTAGGTAATTTCTTATTCTGTGAGTAAAAAGTAGGAAGTAAAGCTTGTTATCATGACAACTGAATATTGCAAGTCATGGTCGCGAGCTTCAATTAAGAATGTTCTGAACATATAATAATATATGTGTTATTTGCATTGTCTACCATTTAAAATCAATTTAGAATCGACTAACTCACGCCGCTCTCAATAAATACTCATATTTTCAATAAAACATAAATTGGTTTTCTAATTGCCTCGTTTCCGATGCTTCTAGACTTGTTCATAAATTCCATCGGTGTTAAATTTCTATTACCTACTATATCTTAAGTCTTGTCTTTACAGCCCGCAGGATAATTGTGCATCGAAATTAGAAACTTAATTTATTGATTTTTCGGCAATCTGGTAGTAAAAAATACAAGAAGACAAATCTCCTAGGTCTACCTAATAATGAACAAAATAGAGTAGATATAATAATACCTCTTTTTTAAAACCCAAACATATCAAAAACATAAGAAAACAAAAACACAATGAAACAATTTACCACAAATGTCTAAAATCTCTTTTCAAACTTTATTGAAAGTTGAACAAGGCTCTTTATTGAATGAACACTGACCTATCGGTTTACCATCAGGTGGCAGGATTCGATGTATTAATAACAAATTCAATAATTCTTACTTTTATACCATTGCATTGTAAGTATGGGATTTCTAAAAGAAATCTACATACACAGGAAAGAAATTGATTATTTGTTAATTAGTATTTTAAGAGAATATGAGTCCTCGAGTACCTACCTAACTTTGAAAAAAAGATGTAATTGATACTATAACGAGAAATTGTCTGGTAAAGATAAAACAGTTGGAGGTAATATAGGTTTGAGACGATGTCACATTACATTACATTGTTTTCATATCAATTGCTTTTGCCTTTTTATTATTTTGTTATCATAACTAACTAGAATGAATGATTGAATATTTTACCTTGTATTTCTTTTTTCAAACGTAGTTATTAATCAATAAAGCATGACTTTGTATTTAGACACACAAATATTTTGAAATAAGTTCCGATATTCATTCATCGTTTAACATTTTAGAAAGCTTTTAAAATGACTGTTACTTTCCGAAAGCAATATCGTTCAAAAACATTGCTTTACAATTTTATTAAGGAGCCACGTGCGTACAATTATCACAATCAGTATAATGATAGCATTTTACGACTACACATTTATCTCGAAAAGAAATAAAGATTACATGATTGTAACTACGAAACCAATAAACCAAAAACCTAAAATAACTTCGACCCAAAACGTCACAAAGGGAAAAGAACCATCCTTGTCACATGAAACAAGCCTGCCGACGAACCCAGTTGTTCAGCTCGATGAGCTCGAAAGAGTAATTGAAGCAAAGAAATGTCTTCAGAATGCTATATGTCATTTAGACGAATCACGGAATATTAAAACCGAAAGGAAGAAGGAGGTAAAAAGTGCTATAGAAAAACTTTATCAACTTGTGAGAGAGTCGGAGAAAGATAGAATGACGATTGAAAATAGAAAAGACACGCCCGTTAAAGATCACAATTTACCACTCGTGCTTAACACAGACCATGAAGATCTAAAAAATACAATTACCGAACATGAAAATTTGATAAGGAAAAATACGGATATCATGAAGAATTTACAGGAACAGTTAAATGCCAATATAAAAGCAATAGAAAAAGCAACATATGCGAGTGTAGTATCTGGTGTGACGACAAAGAGACCAACGCAAAAAGAAGCTATGCATGCAGTGATAATTACATCTACAAATGAGAAAGACAGTGGGGAACAGGTTCTTGAAAAAATTAGAAGTACAGTTAATGCTAGAGAGGAGGGCATTCGGGTAGATAAAGTAAGGAAGGCAAGAGAAGGGAAAGTGATAGTAGGATGTAGGGACTCAAAGGAAATGGAAAGGATTAAGGAAAAGATTCAGGTCAGTGAACTGTTGAGGGTTGAAGAGGTGAAGAGTAAAGATCCGTTAATCATACTATACGGGGTTTTGAAAATTAACACAGATGACGAGATTCTTAGATCAATAAGAACTCAAAATCAACACTTACTACAAGGAATTGAAAGTCAGGATGACAGAATGGAGGTTTTGTACAGGCGAAGGGCGAGAAACCCATTGACAGCGCATGTTATCCTTAGAGTGTCACCCCAAATATGGCAGAGACTCACATTAAATGGAGCTGTACATATCGATATTCAGAAGGTCAGAGTCGCCGATCAGTCCCCCCTTCTGCAATGTTCCCGCTGCTTGGGCTATGGACATGGTCGGCGTTTCTGCCAGGAAACGAAAGAAGTATGCAGCCACTGTGGAGGCCAACATCTGAGAGTCAACTGTGATAAATGGATGGAGTCCGAAGAGCCAAACTGCGTAAACTGTGAAAGAGCTAAAAATCTGAAAATGAATCATAACGCATTTAGTCAGGAGTGTCCAGTGAGGAAGAAATGGGATGCACTGGCACGGTCAACAGTAGCCTATTGCTAAAGGCATCATAAGCTATCCCATGATTCAGGCAAACCTTCAAAGAAAACAATTAGCAACAGAAGAACTAATAATTGAAGCTAACAAAAGAAAGATAAAACTTGCAATGGTACAGGAGCCCTATGTGGGTAGGGAAAAGAGGATGAGAGATTACGGGGGGGTTCGAGTATTTCAGAACAACTCTAACAATGAAGGACCAGTAAAGGCGGCAGTGATGGTTTTTGACCAAGAGCTAGAAATCACACCGTATCTTCAGATTACAACAAACAACATTGTGGTTGTAAAAATACGTAATGGAAAACTTGAACTATTCCTTGTGTCATTCTATTTTGAGCCTGATGTCCCCATTGAGCCTTATCTGGACCAGCTTAAAGAAATTAAAAATAAAGTGGGAAATGTCGCTGTGATAATGGGTGGAGATAGCAACGCAAAAAGTGTATGGTGGAACAGCGATAGGGAAGATAAAAGAGGGAAAATTGCAGCCTCAGTTTTTGCCGAAATGGAAATGAATGTGCTGAATGTAGGAAGTTTACCAACATTTAATACGATAAGAGGAGGTAGAGAATTTAAAAGTTATATCGATGTAACGATATGTACAAACAACATCCTAGACAAAGTAGATGGCTGGAAAGTCGAAGATTACATTAGCTCGGACCACGGAGTTGTATCTTTCAACTTGGAAATGGAAAATAAAAAAGGACATGCATGCATAAGAACTACTAGGCTTTATAACACCAAAAAAGCAAACTGGAAAAACTTCAGTGAAGAATTAATGAGGTTAAGTAAAGAGCTGAAAATAACTGAAGAGAAAGTCAGAACTATTAAAGATAAAAGAAAACTAGAGGAAATAATAAAGGAGTATAGTAAGATAATACAAAAAGCGGCAGACAATACCATACCTAAATTAAAAAAGAAAGAAGTATTAGCCATTACGTGGTGGAGTGAAGAACTTGCCCAACTGAAAAGAAAGGTAACCACAAAAAAGAGAAGAATACAATGTTCAGCTCCAATCCGAAGGGAATACGTCGTACAAGATTACCTGAAAGAGAAAGATATATATGAAAGAACGGTCCTGAAAGCAAAAATCGATAGTTGGAAGAAGTTTTGTACAAAACAGGACAGGGAGGGACTATGGGAGGGGATTTACAGGGTTATAGGAAGAACAAGGAAACGTAAAGAGGATATTCCGCTAGTAACGGCTGGAAAACAACTAGAGCCCGTGGAATCAGCTCGGCTCCTAGCTAACACGTTCTTCCCCGGAGACTTAGATATAGATGATACTTCTGACCACCGAAAAATCAGAAGTTTAGTAAAAATAGTAAATGAACGGTGTCATGGTGATGTTGATGACCCGCCATTTACAATGGTCGAGCTGCAAAAATCAATAAGGAGTTTCAACCCGAAAAAAGCTCCGGGTGCGGATGGACTCACAGCCGACATCTGTGAACAGGTGATCCAGAACAGCGGTGGTCTTTTTCTGCAAATCGTAAATAAATGCTTAGAAATGGGATGTTTCCCAGAAGTATGGAAGGAAGCCACCATTGTAGTACTGCGAAAGCCTGGGAAAGATGACTATACCTCTCCTAAATCATATAGACCCATTGGTCTCTTGCCTGTCATGGGAAAGATAGTCGAAAAAATGTTCGTAAACAGAATTAGATGGCATATGCTGCCAAAAATGAGCTGTAATCAGTATGGCTTTACTCCACAGAGGGGTACCGAGGACTCCCTCTATAGCTTGGTAACACACGTAAGACAGAAAATCAAACTTAAGAAAATAGTTGTATTAGTCTCTCTGGATATAGAGGGAGCCTTCGATGCTGCCTGGTGGCCAGCAATTAGGCTCAGGTTGGCAGAAGAAGGGTGTCCGAAAAACATAAGAAGAACCATAGATGATTATTTTAGTAATAGGAAAATCAGCATAACCTACGCTGGAGGAAAATACCAAAAGACCACGGAGAAAGGATGTGTTCAGGGCTCGATAGCAGGTCCTACTTTGTGGAACTTGTTGCTTGACCCCCTACTAAAGGAACTGAGCGAACGTGGTGAATTCTGCCAAGCGTATGCGGATGACGTCATTCTTGTCTTCGACGGAGATGACGCATTGCATATTGAGCAAAGGGCAAACCCCATATTGGAACTCGTTAGGCAATGGGGAAATAGAAATAAGTTGAATTTTGCACCGCAAAAAACACGTGCTATGACAGTAACCAATAAAATAAAATATGACAATCCGAAACTTAAAATAGGAGGAGAAAACATTAAAAACTTTGATCAACTTAAAATTTTAGGATTGACAATCGATCACAAGCTCACTTTTAGAAATCATGTCTATAGCGTCACAGCAAAAGCAGTGCAGATATATAAGCAGCTCGCTAGGGCAGCCAAAGTCAGCTGGGGGCTCCACCCCGAAGTAATCCACGCGATTTACATCGCGGTGGTGGAGCCCATTATAATGTACGCATCAAGTGCATGGGCTTTCTCAACAAACAAAAAGTACATACAGAGACGTCTTGGTACAGTGCAAAGGGGATTCGCATTAAAAATCATTAGAGGTTACCGAACCGTTTCACTCAACTCGGCACTGTTACTGGCTGGACTGCTTCCACTGGACATTCGTGTCCGGGAAGCTGCCCAGCTTTATGAAATAAAGAAAGGCCACTCAAAACAGATAGTGGAAGAACGTGAGATTGAGAGATTGGTACCCTTTGCACAGCTTCCTCATCCCTCTGAAGAATTAATGGATGATTACAACAAGATAACTAATGAGACAGACCTGACTTCCCTTGAGACTGATACAATAAGCATTTACACAGATGGCAGCAAGCTGGAGGGGAAAGTCGGTGCAGCTCTGTCATTGTGGCAGTGCGGTACTGAGATAAGAATCCGAAAACTAAAACTAGATCATTACTGCACTGTCTATCAGGCGGAACTACTGGCCCTAACAGAAGCTACAAAAATAGCGCTTGATATGAATGTGGCAGAGGTGAATATATTCAGTGACTCTAGAGCAGCGTTGGACACAGTAATAAACAATGCCTCCTTACATCCATTAGCCGTTACAGCCAAAGAAAACATAAGACTGATTAGAACTAATGGAAACAATATAAAAATTTACTGGATTAAAGCACACGTAGGAATAATAGGGAACGAAAGGGCAGATGCTTTGGCAAAAAACGCAGCTTTAAATTTAAAAAAGAAACCTGATTACGATGCGTGTCCTTTATCGTACGTTAAACGACAACTTCGTAAAAGTTCAATCGCAGAATGGAATAGTAGATACACAATCGGACATACTGCATCAGTTACCAAAACATTTTTTCCAAACGCGGAAACAGCGTACCCTATTGTCAAAAAGATCAAGATAGACAATGTCATAACACAAGTTATGACAGGGCACGGGGGCTTCTTGGCGTATCTGAATAGATTCAAAAAAAAGCATAACCCGTCGTGCTGTTGTGATCTTAGTCGAATGTACAAGGTATAGTAGACAAAGAAATGACGTTGAAATGGAAATGGACTGTAGAGTGAATATGGAAAGTATTCCCGAAATAATGAAAGATAACAAAATAAGAGATAAGTTTTTAAATTATATTAAAATAATTGCCAGTATAACCATAGATAGAAACAAATGAAACGGTCATATGGGTCGTATATACATATATACTGTATATAGACCATATGAAAGTTAGATCTATAAATAGATTTAAGAAATGGAATGTGGATAAAACATAGGATGATTCATATCAATTATATTTAATAATGTATTGGACTTATAGAACTATATCAATAGTAAAACAATTAGTAATGGGCATGTAAAGGATGGTAGAAATGAAAAATGGCATGTAAACGAATATAAGCAAGCTCAAAATGTAAAACAGATTAGTTTAAGATAGAAATACTACCAGTGTAGACCGTACATAAAACCTCCGACTTACTTGTGTGTTGGAGACATAAATGTATTTTCTAAATAAAATAAAAAAAATAAAATAAAAAAAAATACATGATTGTAACACTAAAAGAGACCAAACTTTGTTTTTAACTCTATTTTACGTTAACTGTAAGTACAGTGGATTTTTGGCCAAAGGAATATCTCCGACCGGGCGAGGTAGTGTATGCCCGGTCAGGCCGAAGCCCACTGTAGTAGATTTCAGATGTCGTATATATACGAAGATTTTTGCAAATGTTGTAACCGCGATTCAGGATCTCGCGCGCCATTATTGGCCGCCGCATTAACTATTATAATAAAGACTTATAAGGCAACTACAATTTAGGTAAGTTGTCGACATCTTTACTCTGCATTAATCATAAACGACAAGCAAAACCTTTAATAATTTACAATGAAAAGGCATAGTAATGTCATTAAAAATTCATCATCAACAACTCATACATGTCCACTACTGGAGATAGGTATCTTCCAGTTACTAATGTATTTCCCATTCATAGCTACGTTTATTATGATCTCGTGTTACCCGATAGCAAAGGTGGACTTTTTTATTTCTGTTAACATATTCTTACTATACTAACCAAATTGTGTTGATTAATTATGCTGTAGGTATTATATGTGAAATTTATTGATAATTGTGTACTGTTTGTTTCCTAAATAAATAAATAATTTTCCACGACATCTTCGACTAATAGTCAATGACCTAAAGTCTTATTGCTCAGCAATTATAATAAAAAGTGTTAACTTAATCAAAATAAAATACTTTCCTAGAGTTGGAGATACAACATTTTTAATTTTAATGGCGGTCTAGTATTCCATTTACGATAGCTTTCAATGTATCTATAATGTGTACAAAAACAGTAACTGCGCAGTCAACGTCAGTGAAACCAGACACACAAACATACATGCAAGCCCTACGTGCGAGCTATGAACCATAGACTAAGAGACGGCAAATTTTATAAAATCTGCAATATTATATCTGATTGATTTATCATCACGTTTTGAAAATATTCTCACGTAGATATTTGTTATTTATGAATATGAACTATATCACTATGTTCTAGATTGTAAATTAGGTAGCTTTGTTTTTTCACATTTATAATGATCATAACAATAATGTATCTAAAAGAAATCGGATTTGAACGATGCTCTAATTATGTCGACGACGTGGCCAATTCAATACGCGTTTTGTACGTCTGTATTTCTAGCTAATCCAGTAACATAATAATTCACATAATAAGGCCTGATTTAGATGAAAACATTTTCTCGAACGTTCGAGGCGAGAAAATATCTCAAGCAATACTCGCCGTAACATAATTGTATCACAATGTTAAGATACAGGCAAGAATTAAACTCTTGCCTACGAGAATGTCATACGAGACTCGCTTATGACATTATCGAAGGCGAGAATTGCTTGTGTTTGTTTAGACCAGTCGAGATTCTTGATTCTGATGGAAGACGGTGCCACACGGATCATGCTGGTACGTCAGTCTCAAAACCTCTGAAGTGGCTTGGATTCCAGGTCAAACTCAATTAATAAATGACAGATTTAATATCGCTTAATAGTTCCAACCTGAAGGAATCCCAAAAAGTCGAGATCCTGAATTGAGATAAGTAAGAGGGTGGCGAATCACATTGTGTTTTTACATGGTACACCTGTTTCTACATCTATCTTGATTAGCCATCATTTATACAAAGGTAAGGTTTGGTTGTTTGTCTCGAATAGGCTCCGAAATTACTGGTCCGATTTAAAATTCAATATTGTAAAGTTCATTTATCGAGGAAGGCGATAGAATATTGTTGTTTCCCTTTATGACGCAGACGAAGTTGTGCGGGTCAGCAAGTTTAATATAAAATATACCCAGTTTCCTGGCTCTTAAACGACATTAGATATAGTATCTATCGGTTTAGCTGACTCGTTCCGCGATACAAGTTCCCCGAGATAATACTGACCAGCGATAGTTCGGACTGGAAAGCGAATTAGATATTGTATCTTATGACATCGCTATCTGGATATGGACCTGTGGATATTATTAACGGTACAATATAATTGAAATTTACATTTATATCTTTGTGTTTTAATCGACTATAAGAAAAAGGGCGTGTGTTTAATGTTGTTATGTTAAAATCTATAATGTTTAGGTGAATGACGTTAAATACTTGAAAGTAGAAATGTAAGTCATTGTAAAAAGGTTGAGTTAAATAATTATATAAATTACTAGTTCCTAATAGTATATAATGCTTTTTATAAAACATTACGGAAATACTACATTTAATTTCTCACTATTTTAGATTACTACGATATTAGGCAGTTAACAATAATTCAAACCCATAATACCATATTATGGCAACAGTGATGAAATTACACAATAAACAGATTTATGATCAATACTAATAAAGATATATTACTATACGAATATATTACTCAAATACACAGACTCACTATAGTAGAAGAGACGCGGCGAAACAATCTTCAATTTATTTAATACCGAATTTTGTTAATAGTTTAGTGTAATAATATTATGGCGAATATGCCGAAGGTAATCCATATCAATCATGTTCAAAGCTATTTTGAATCAAATATTTAATGATTATATAAATGACTGCACAAAACGGGAATGAGGTGCTCGTCCCGGGCCATTTCAGTTGATACATTTGTTAAAAACAAAAATATTGTAAAACAATATTTAAAAAAAGAAGAAAATAAAACATATTAGATTAAAAAAAGACATGCCCACTGAGTTTCTTGCGCCGGTTCTTCTCAGGGCGGAGGCGTAATTTTAGCGAACTGGTGGTAGAACGTTTGATTTTATTTTTGACATTCAAAATGTATGTGTGTCCACATCTAATTTGAAATAAATGATTTGACTTTGACTTTGACTAAAAAAAGTTCAAGTAACTATTTCTTCTTAAAATAGAGTAGGTACACAATGCATGTGATAGGTAACTTGCTTATTGAAAAGTGTAAATTGTCATTTTTTAAATGATTACCTCAAGTACTTTCGTCATAGCGACATTTAAAACAGACCTATAGTTACTCTTCCTCGTTTCCTATAGTACGAATAAACTTTGGATGTAATACGTAGTCATCTGTTATTTTCAATGTTTTATATATTTTTTTTTTAATTATTTTATTATTATAAGTTTACCTGTAACTGCAATATAAAACCATGCAACTAATTTCGGCAAACTAGCTTATTCGCAAAGTGTGCTTTCTTTCTTGTTGGTTTCCCGATAGAGCAGCTATATGTGCAATTGTGCATGGTGTACCTAAAAGTTGCTGTTACCCTGTATACCTGGGATTTTCTCTAGGTAAGATATGTATATTAAATAATATAGGTAGATTCTTTAAATACATTTAATATTCTATTATTTAATAACCTTTCAACGCGATTATTTAGTAAAAAAATAAGAGTCTTGTCAAATAATACAATTCTCGAAAGTAATATAAATGTAATTGTTTTCAATCAAAGATTAGTAATCGATCACGGCCAGGCACGTAAGAAGCATAACGACTTCTTGCGAATTCATGCTCCATTATAGACAATCAAATAGTCAATGACAGGTTATCCGGCAATAATTTGGGAAACGGAAACTAGCCCCAGTTATCAGTAGCGCAAGAACGTAATCACTTTCATTGCTACCCCGCGAAAGAGGTCGACGGGCTCGCGATATCAGGCACGCAGTTCGTTGCGCGCAGTGAATGCGCGCAGGCGTGCGCGATGTGCGCGATCCCCAGCGCCGCCCCAGTGTGACAGACGACCCGCGACCCGCGACCCGCCACCCGCGCGACCCGGCCCGGCCGGGAATGGAGGCCTGCTGCGCAATCAGAGCGCCCGAGGACCTAGTGGGCGACCAGGTACATACATCATACATATTATTTATAAATAGCCCGCGAATGCAGACATATTTGGCAACAATTTCCAAAGATTTTCTTAAAATTAAATATTTTATCTAACTTAATATCTATGTGTGAAGACACGTGCAATAAATTTGTGTGTAAACAATTTCGAACAAACTACACATTCCTTAAAGCAAAAACTTGAACACATCCAAGTGTAGACGCAAAATTTCAGGTCAAATTAAAGAGCTTGTTGGGAAATCGGTTTGGTTTGAAATTTAATTGATATTTCGCAAGTAAAATACGTACAGCAGACTTAATATATAATACGACGTACGAACCATAAAGATAACTTAAATAAAACTTGTATTCAAATTCGACGTCAACAGACAACAAAGTGCGAAAAAAACACGGAAATAATCACAATTCACCGGCTACATTAAGATACTTGACAACTGTTAAAACTATTTACAAACAAAAAATACAAAATGAACTTTATATAAATACGTAGGCCTAATCTTAAACGATCTATAGAAAGACAGTCAATTACTCTTTCCTTCTGTATTCCTTCATATAAATTGTACATATGTACAATTTATATGAAGTATGTTTCATTTGGAAATATGTTGTGAATACAAACAATAGTGAGAAAAAAATTTAAATGGTAAAAATAAAACTATTTTAAAATAAAGCCCAACTTGAAAACACACTAATTTTGATCTTTGAGACGCTATCAGATAACAATACAAAATGTATACTAATTATTATTTCTTATATTTTATTTGACATGTGTTTAGATGCGTATGTTCAGCATAATAATTAATCATGTTTTATTTGAGAAGGCTAAGGTGTAAATGTGAAATTATAATGTTGCATTAAAAAGACTTCAACGCCGTCCGTCGTGGAAAATTCATAACGGCACAACTCTACCAAAACTCGCAGGTTTACTTCTCTGATATTTCAACTAATATGCACTTTGTCATAATCAATGCTGTTATATATGTTATAATATATAGTGTAATTATTTTAAGTTAAGAACTGGCGATAAACTTCTTTACTTATAATTTGAGAAAATAATAATTAAAAAATACTAACTTTTATTCTTATTATTCTTTATTATTCTTATTGCGTCATACTTTTACGAGCCTTTACCTAATGGCTCAACTTTTCTTCAATCTCAACGTAACCATAAAACTTAAGCACATGATATTTTTTAAGAACATTTGACAAAGTGATACCGCCGCGCACTAATTAAAATCCTTTCGAAGTTCTTCTTAATAATACATATAATGGTAATATAATCTTCTTGAAATAAATAATAACTAAATTGAGTTTCTGAAAACTAAAATATATCTTTTATTCTTCCGTCATTTTTCATAATGTCAGATGAGTGTAAAACTCTCTATTAAATAGTTTTCAATATGTAATGCTAATAACTTTTCATTACATACATTTTAAACATTTTTTCTAAACTTACATAATGAGATGAAGTGATGGAACTAGATATGTAAAATGCTGATATAATTTACACAAACTTGTACTCAACTTAAACCCTTAGAATATGTTCCGATGATGTTGTTAGTTATTTTACAGATTCACACTTTTTTAATAATTATAATTATTCTAAGCGTATCATACATTTTTAAGATTAAATATTTTTACAATTAAATAAAACCTTACAATATAAAAGATAATTCATAGTTAAGTTAATCCCTTAATTGTAGGTGAATAACACGGAAATTATACGCGTTTCAGATGCAACGGAAACTAGCCTTTAATTAGAATAGGAATAAACTATGATAGGTTTATTATAGGTTTAGGTAAAACTGTTGAGAGAATTCAACATTATGTTTTTTATACAATCTATAGAAAAAGGTATTCCAAGATACCTACACAGAATATCGAAAAAACAAATTCTTATTAATAGTAAATGGTAAAAAGATGAGATTTCTAAATTATTATAAACTTATTCAGACACTCGCGGTTTTCTATAATACTTTCAGTCTTTTCGTGATCATGACGTTTGCAACAACGTTGAAATATCGAGACAACTCAATTAATTAAATATCGTGGTAAGAACCCGTTGAAAATGCATGAAAGTATCTAAATTATTAAGTTAACTAAAGGATCCACATACTCGTCTGTACATTACGTGATATATCATCAACATCATCAGCCTATACATTCATTGCTGAACATAGGACTCCCCACAACGACCAGTAGCGACTGCGCTATCTCCATCCAGTGACTTCCTGGTCGTCGGTCCATCTTGTGGGAGGTCAGCCTACGCCTACCACCTTTTTAGAACTTTTTTGTTACGTGATGTATGATGAAATTATATTTTATAGATTGTCCCGGGCGGCGGCCGTTGTGGAGCGACACACTCCGCTGGGCTCTTTGACTCCTGGTTTCAGATGCAGGTCAGTACACTTCATCATACTTGTTCAGAAAATATTAACTTGCAGGGAAATTGTTACTGCATTACCATGGATTATGTGTTCGCAAGAGGACGTAGACTTATTTCATTACGTATTTTTGTTATATGAATATATTGTACACCTGGGTAGGACTAGATTCTAGCAGACATTATTCTATCTGACAACTAAAATTTAAAAAAGGAATATAGTTATTTTATGTAAGTTATAGAACTGCTAAACCTCCATAAAATCAACTATAAATATTCCATAAATATCCATCCACGCATACTCACAAATATTCGCATTTATAACATTAACAGGGTTTTAAAGGTTTATGTAAGTACCTACTGGATTCTGATTATTATTGGAAAATTAATGTGGGAGATATTATTCAAGACGTAACCTTAAGAGTACCGACTGACAGACACGACATGAATTAATATGTTTCTAATCAAAGAATCCTAAATTCTGAACAATAGTTACAAACCAAATTGGACCTTATCAAATGAAACATAATAACTATTTTTGTTTGTCAACAAGTTAGTAGATAGTTAGAAGTAATTCGTATGCTGTGTGTTACTGTGACATTGTCACGTATGAACGACACATGTGCGCATATGTTTAGATGGATCCCACAGTAAACGGGAATCTTAGCTATGCGTCACTAAAGATGTATTCTTGTTGTCGGACGGGAAAATACCGATCTCTTTAGATACTTAGCACTATCGACTACTGCAATCTTTAAAATTTTCTAGTCCTTCTCTCCTATGTTCTGAATGAATTCGTTGTAGGGCCCTACGCAAGTTAACTTTCACTTTTATTTTTGAGCTTCACTGCTCAAAGTCATTACAGTGGTCGCAGAGAGTACCTAAACTATTAGAAGAAATTACCGAATTATGTTTCAATTTAATCACTCTAAATTCGAAATAATACACATCACAATATCTCTATACATCGATCGATATGCGAATGAACACACAAATTAGAATACAAACAATCACATTTAATATCAAAATTCACAGTTCACTGGAGACGAAATGGTTTAAAAAGCATAAAAAATGTACAGATTAGTCCAATTTACACGGTACATAAGTTGCGTAGACACGATTGTGGCGGAGCACCCACCGTGTCGATGTATGAGAATCGATTTTAAATGAAACGAATAGCCGTCGCGCTTTGCGGTCAATATTTTTATGATTAACAACACTTACAACCCAATTTAATGTTTATTTTTTAATCAAGATCCATAGTTAAGATAAGCTACAGTCTCTTGGTAATCGATCCTTTTGTTGATCATTACTGCTGACGTTTCATGATTGTAACTTAATGATGGTGGAATATACTTGTAGTATGTGTATTACAGTTTATAGTTATGACTTTTAAAATATAATAAACATATAAACAAACACAAACAATTTAAATTAACAGCAAATAAGAGTTTTTAATAGTAAAACAGTTAACTGTTCGTATTTCAATGGTAATTCCAGAAGAATGTTGAATTATTTGACGATTTATTTCATTTTAATAACTATCTTCCTCCTTGTTATAACTTACGCAAATGTTAGTTTAAGTTTATACTTCAATAAATTAGACATTATTTATTTTTTACTGTGGTAGTAAAATAATACTTTAGATCAGCTGTTTATTTAATCTATAAAATAATTATAACTGTAATAACTGCATTCTAGGATTTGAATTAGTTTTAACGGTACTACGGAATTTATTTGATGTGTTACTGCAAATGACATTTGCGACGTGCGAGTAACGCGTCATGCCGCCCCGCATAACCCGTGCTGGGTTCTGGCCACATCTAGGGTTCGGACGCTTCGTGTGAGTGGTCGGAAGTTTTAATGCGGTTCAACTCCCACAAAAAATTCGTCTTTACGTCTACTAATAAAAACAATGCCACCGAATTCATCAGCAGATCATCTTTATCGTACCACATTATTATATTGTCACGCGATGTAAGTATATACATGCTTACAAAATTAAAACCGCTTAATTGAATACCGGCTAATTTATTAAATTAAACTAATAAGATTCCACAGGATACTACAGTTTGGATACATATATACAGTACGTAGTTAAATTTACAACATACCCCTTTATACGTAGTCTCCAATGCAAGGTAAACAGAAGCTTTTAAGAAAATCATAGCAGTCAAATACACTGAATGATTACTTATTAAACGTTTAGAAAACGTTTTCTAGCAGTCAATATTTCCAAACACTAAATGTATGTGTGTTAACGTTAATTAGTATCTATTTAAATAAACTGGGCGTTGTATAAACGATTATATTAACGCGTTATCAGTTGCAACGATTTCATACAGGAAGAGTTTAACGTTTTTTCATTCGAATTATAAAAACATTGAATGGAAATCATGTTATTATTTCGCATGCCGATAACTATGATTCAAGTAATTTGATAACAATTTACCGTTGATGTATTTGGAATTTTACTTCTAAACCTTAAGTTTTAGGCACCTATATTTTTCTGAGGTAATCGAGATTTTATATTATGACCGACAGATACATGAACACACTACTATATGGAACCACCACGGTCATCCACGGTTCGTTTCAGGAACACTTTTTTGCCACGCACCATCCGGCTATGGAATGAACTCCCCTCCTCGGTATTCCCTGAGCGCTATGACTTGTCCTTCTTCAAACGAGGCTTGAGGAGGGTCCTTAAAGTTAGGTCGTAGGTAGCGACCCCTCAGTGTCCCCTGACATTGCAGAGGTTCATGAGCGACGGTAACCACTTACTATCAGGTGGGCCGTTGGCTCGTCTGCCTACATGGCAATAAAAAAATAAATAAAAAAAAATAGTAATCGGTGATCCAAATAGGATTCCGTGAGATTTGAAACCCTATAATTTATTGAAGTTGTAATTATTATTTGAAACTAACAAGTATTCTAGATCTCTTAACATAAATTATAAGGTATAAATAATATAGTTCACTCTCCTCATATCATGGGATCAAATTACAATTTTTGCATTGTTTCAGACCTTCAATAACAAACAATAAATGTTTTCTTTTTGTGTTAACCTTTATTTTGAAGCAAGATTTGAAACACAGTAACATTTGTTTACATGTTAGTTTCTACAGTTCTACCTGACTACGTATCTGAGTGTATTTACCTAGAATTTCATAGCTCGACGGCTACATTGGGTCATTCCTACACGCCTTTTACGCGCATGTGCATCATTAAACTGCGAGTTTATTTTATTATAACATAATGTTTCGCATTCTTATGTTACATGCATATTATAACAACTGAGTATAGTCGAGCTGAATTAAATATTCATTTGCGGTTCTGTAAAGTAAAAATTGTATTGTTATTATTTCGTAAAGCTTCCCAGCATTGTTGAAATCTTTAAAATAAAATATAAGCAATGCACAATACAAATGTGTCAATTGTTCATCTCTTACAACTAAAAATGTTATGCAAATCATAAACTCTTCTTTGAGTTAAGTTCGGCTTATGACTGTAATTGTTAATTATTAATGTTTTATTTCTGTAGTGTACAATAAACAATTGAAAGTGTTAAAAATAAGTAAGTTATACTTTACACTTATTTACAGAAATTGAACTTACTCTGAAAATGTAATAGAAAAACAGTGATATACCAATGAATATTAATAAATGAAACGAGTGAAGCATTTAAATGATTGCATATCAGTTGAGTTCATTCGAGTGTGTGAGGGAAGTCACAAGTTTTGTTTCGTCGGCCCAAATCACTGATGCATGCAGTTCTGATCATTACAAATGTTCGAAATTGACTCTATTCTCTGAAATTATCATGTTATTTCCGTTAGTAATTTGTTTTGATGCTTATTAACATTTAAGAGTACAGAATATTAGTCAATTCCACTCATCTCTTTAAGAAATTCTTAAGCTTGGAAAATATAGATCGACTTTTCTAACATTTTTTCTGTATCGTGATTATGAAGATCGTTAAAAAAGAGACTAAATAACCTGATGAAGTAGTAGCAATTATTAAATTACATATCAACTTGGGTGGCGAAAGTTAAGCGCAACTCATCACAACATAACCACACCTCGTAACATGAGAACGAGATCTTAAATGTTTTGAAATAATTGCCAACCTTAACCTATCCTTTCATAGAATTCCTGTAATCATAACATAATAGCAGACTTGCCAGAAGTCGGACAACCAAAACAATATTAACTTTCACAACCTAGCATTAATAATTAATAATCATATTCCTTACCTCAGCAAGGATTAGCCTGAACACTTGTTGAAGTCATTAGTACTAACAAATATTTTCTTTTATTTCTTTCTTCCTGTCAAATACACTATCAGGTATTACTAGGTCTATTTCTTATATTAAAATTAAATTTCCAAGTTGTCCTATGTTTCTATTTAGCACTTCCATTCAAAGTGATCCCGATCGCTATGATTTGTTCTTATTCCACATACGAACAAATTTTCCGGTAGGTCAAAGGCTGAGCCTGGAAATTATCGACTGCATGAGCGCCTGACAAATATCTCCGATACGATATTTTAGTCTGCATAATCACAGAACTCTAAAGCTCCGTTGTTGAACTTTTAGTCAAAAATTTAATTCAAATCATATTGGAAGTTGTTTTAAAGTTTAATTCAAAACCTAACTCGTAATTGTTCAATTCTAAAGTTCTTCGAGTCGTATAATAGAAGCTTCACAACAATACCGTATCATTAAATAAGTCAAAATAACGTGATTGCTTTATTGTACAGTGAAGTTTAGCGTGTAAAATAATATTGAACGCACCATTAGACCGGCGGCACTGTGACATCGGCTATTGTTCTGTTCCTACTTCGGTATATCTACGGCCGATGTTGTTCGGAATGCGCATCGCTACTTATACGATTAAATTTACTGGTTTTCTGTTCACGAGTAACTATCGTGAAGCTGGTTCCTGTAATATACTGTTACTTAGGTCGATCCTAAGGATATTATTTCATATGAAAGAACTACAAGCTAGTTGATTATTACGCTGTGCATTATTTACGATGAACAAAAACAAACGATCAAACGATTATAAGGTGATATTGTAGGTGTAAAGTTATTTCTTTTTATTTTATTTTTGCTAATAGCACCTGGCTAAATCGCTAGTTTACCATCATTCTTAAGACTACATTCGCGGTAGAGATGTTCATATGTTGATACATATACCTGACAAATGACACAGTCGAATAGTCGTGGTGAGTTGCGCAACCGGCATCGTGAATGAGGTAGACGCGAGGGTCGACCGTCGGCTCCCAGGGACAGGATTCACGGTCCAACTGTCCAGCACAATGATCGCGCTCAATACTTGATCGATTATGCCATTATATGTACGACGATGTATTCTATGCTAGATTGTAACCGCATACGAGTACATGGTAATCGAACGATTATATGTGTATTTGCGTGTATTTACTTACTTTGCTCAAATATTATACAAGACAAGCTGTTACTTAGATTTAGTTTAGTGTAAGTATTCTGCTATAGTTTGAAATAAATATTTATTCTATTCTAATATATCATTTATAGAAACTGTATTAATAGCTGATGTGTTTGAAAAAGTCTCGAAAATTAATCAATTAATACACCTTCACATAAGCTTTTTTATTTTGTAAAAATGAATCTGAAGCGAGAAACGTGAGTGGCAAAAATGCATTAGATTAATGAGTCAATGGTCCACCCGATATTAAGTGGTTATAAAACCACACAGACATCAGTAAAATGAGCCCATACAAGATAGGTCTTTCTTATTTAATACAGGAGTTCCTATGACCACCAGTGGCGTGCATACATATTTAAGTCAGGGTATGCAGAAATATAAATCTGACTAATTTTCCTCATATTTATGTCCTATAATCAATTTAATTTAACTTTTACGATAAATGTGTGCCAATAATAGTAATAAAAAGTATATTTAGATTAAATATACAACGTTTAATAGATTTTGTTACAATTTTAAGCAAATTTGAAATGATAGGATATGCAGTGCGTATTTGCTTGTATGAACTGCACGCAGCTGATGACCACCTTCAGAACCCATCATCAGATCAGCACCATTTTGTCATATTACTGCATTGTCACGTGGTAGGTATACACCTGCGTGCAAAATGTCAGATCAATCAGACAACGGGAAGTTTGTCAAATTTGACTCGAAAGATTCCACCCGAATTTACTTAGGTTCATTGTAAATACATAGTTACATCCAGTGTAAGTTAATAAAAAGCTTGTAAAAATGTAATAAGTCATGATCTTTTAGTGCTGTATTTAATGGAGTAGTAGTGCTCAGATTAGAATAAAAAAAACTTTAAGGCTTAAAATTACGAAACGACTCTTCCAGATTTTTCCACTGTTTTCGCACACCTGTTTCGTTTGTACTTAATATTATCTAACTTCGTATTAGGACTTGATAAGTTAGCTATAATCACAAAGGACGATTTTTAAAATACATAAATATGTCGCTATCATTGAGCAGTTATCATTCCATATCGGAGAGCAAACATTGAAAACCATCGTTAATACCTAACTAATATTGAAAACTTACTACTCTTTAGAGAGGTTATAAAGAGTACCTTTATTTTTAAGTTGGAGGAAATAACCCGACCCGCGGGTATATGGGAGTTGAGCCGCACTAAAACCTCCAACCGTTCACAATCAACGTCCGAACCCCGGCTGAGGCCAAAACCCAGCACGGAGTTTTGAGGGACGACACGGCGCGTTACGCTCTCGTCACTTTCTCGTCGCGCCTCCCCCTAAAGAGTACCTATTGTGTTTTATATGTTGTTTAATTATGTTTTTACGTAATTAGATACAGCCTTCATGACTATTTGATCATTATCGTAACCATTAATTTGCATTTGCAGAAACAAATAATTTAATTCATTCCATTTAAAAGTATTGTTTAAATACTTTTTTGTAATTTATTTGGTTACTTGGAATGGTATTTGATTTTATAATGTGATGGAAATCGATATATGTATAATAGCTTAAAGTTTAAAAAAACCTCGGAACTATAGTGCTAAATGATATATAGTATTGTTAAAATATCATATCGTTGTTAACATGGTGATCTTGTTAAATCAATGATTGGCTAAAATGGTAATATTAATGAATTAAAATTTAAATTATTCGAAAATTATTATTAATTTCAGATTTAGTTGAAATTTCATAAATAAATTGTAAGTTTACACGTAATTTCAACATTCTCGTACACAATACTTTCCATTCAACTTCAAACAAAGTTTATCATAATAAAAACGTCTTTGTTGTCACGTTCTTTACCTCAACGACAAATAGTTATGACAACTTTCTCCAGTTGAAACCCAATACATTATCATTCATTTGGTAAAACTAAAAACAATTTATGTCCGTAACAAAATAACACTTTAAGAAATATCTCAATATTTCTTTGCCATAATTCAAACTAACTGTTCGCTAACGAGAGAAATATTTTAAATGTTATTCGTGTTCTGGTCCATGATTGTAGTCGCCGCGACAATAACGTGACTTTCATTCATATTCTCGACTCTTTCACTCCATCACGTCTAACGTTAGAGACGAACAAAGAAGGAAATATCATTCTAATAGTTCAGAGTTGTCGACGGCGACGTCAGAATCAGGGTACTACATCATACAAACTTACATCATCTCGCTGTTTAATGACTCGTTTTAAACTCCATTACTTTTTACATGTCCGCTTTGTTTTTTTTATAATATTCAAACGTATCAACTAACGATCAGTTGACACGCTTGCCCTGTACTTTTATTAGAACCGTTCATCTATTTTCCGGGCAGTAACCTGTCGTCTAACTACATTCAAATTCCCTTATAAGAAGTGGTCGTCCAGTCGCAGTTGGTCAGGCTGTATACAAAGTTTGCCGAGAACTGATAATCTAGGTTAGGGCGACGCGACCCCAAATCGATCTTGCAATCTCCGTCGTAGCTCATAGGAGTGAGCGAGAAGGTAGAGTGTGACCTAGAGTAGCAGGTTGGGAATCCGGAAGATATGAACAAACCGGCTCGCCGGTGCATTTTTCCGCTCAATGGAAAGCTCTACGAAAGCACACTTATATTTAAAAATGTCCCAACATATTGGGAATAATATATTTAAATGCAGATTACAGAATGAGTTAAAAATATTGTAATGTTTCATTGAAACAAATTTATCGTGCTATGTAACGAAAGATTACTGCAATTGGTCAAAAGTTGTTTTTTATCAATGAATTTGTAAAACTATTAGTCTAACCAAACACAACTAAAGATAGGTCACAAACGTTCGTAAAAAGCCTTAAGTCGTAGAATAAGTGCGAAGTGTTAAGGGCCTGTCCCATTTGTCGTGGTGTTGTCGAGCGCTTTCTAGCTGGCGGCATCGCGTCACCTGCGGCCGCTCGGTACTCACTCGGCGCATTCCGCGGCTGCGGTCATGTTGACACACGTCCGCGGAAAACTGGAAGCGGATGTACTCGCGACTTCTCTCAAACCGTTTTGTTTAATCACAATTCGTGTTATATTTATTCAGCGTGGGTGCACGTGTACGGTCACATTAAAGATTCGCAAAAATGCATTGAAACCGACGAAATGTATTTTAATATTGTTAAACGGTGATTTCCTTAAGGGATCTTAATGAAAACTTTATATCTAAAATGATTGAAACATGGTTAATTTTCAGCCATTGTTAGATAAACGTGGTTGACTATTGTAAATAACAGAGATAGAATGCCAAGAGTTGAGACTGCTTATTGGAAACTTCTTCGTCTTTTAGAATCTTTTTTCAAAATTCCTTAAATATCATTATTTTAGACATTATCAAAGATACGCCGATCCCTCTTTTTTTAAATCTTATTTTTCTCATAAGAATCGCAATTTTTATGAACTATTAAGCCCTTAAATACATTTTTCTAGGCGACATTCAGCATCTAATGAGCTATCGTACATATTTTTAAAAGCTTTATGTCTATTTGAAACGTTTTTCAACTTGTTGACAAGACTATCTGGCTACTTCCTACGGAGGAGACATAATTTCAGTATTGGAAGAATATGCTGTTATGTGTAGTAATAATGGCTAGACTTAGTACGGCAATTGCAATTGAAACTGCGTTCCTCAAACATTTACTTTCTTAGTTTTTTGTTACGTTACTATTGATGGTTGACACTAAATACGCAATAAAATATTACGTTAACCATTCGCTTATTCGTTGTGCGACAGCTACGAATATTTATAGCGTAGATTTAAAGTTATGCAATTGCTGCCTCCTTAAACTTAGTACTATTTATCTTTTACACTATAACTTTATCTTCATTTCAAAAATAGTACAAATGTTATTGAAAATATAAAAATCACATAAAATCTGTAATTTAAAACCTATAGAGCCAGTCGAGCTAGTTGAGAACCTAAGTATCGAACCTAAGTAAGATCGTAAAACGTATAGTTTCCCATTCCGTCCCGGTTATATGTGTCATCGACTCGCTGACTCTAATATTTGCATTTGTTATCTTATCGACACGTTTAAAGCACTTATCAGTCGGATGGTGACTTCAACTTAGGGTCTCGGCACCATTGGCCTGTTTCACTTTTTTGTTCCTCAGAATACTGCGCAATGCCTGGCCATGATACCAATTTTTCGCTTGAACACTGTTACTACAAGCAAATGAAAACTCTAGAATTATTACACTATTAGATTCGTATCAGTAAATTACGTTTCATTTGCGTTTGTATTATAAATATCCTGTAATCATTTGATGCTAATGACGTATTAATTAGAGTCATCTATGGAACTAAAGAATTGTTTCATTTTTCCAAAACTGTGTTTGATCTGATACTAAGGTACCTAATCCTGTGGGAGGATTCCTAATCTATTAATTGTATGATAATTAATTTATTTTATTGAATAAATTGTAAGAAAATGAGAACTCTGTTATATTAAAGCTGAACGAATAGACTAAAGTGATTAATTTATTTTCGTACTATAATTACAGCTCGTTAACAATTGCCCTAAACCCAAGAACATATAAAATAATGACTTACGACCGAATTTTATTACGTTAATTGGTAAATAAATTATTTAGTATCCGTATTCGTCTAAAGTCGAGTATTTAGTACAACATAACTATGCATCGGATGTCTGATTGGCAATTAAACTTCCGTTGTACAAACGGTCATTGAGAAACTGCTTTAGGGCCGAACGAGTGTTGACTCTTCTGAACAAATACACCGTTATGAACACAATAGCCTTAATGTGCAGTACAACATGTTTGCATATCCTGGTGCTTAGCTAATTCAATAATATACAAGTCACAGTTACAAAACTTATTTCCTATAGGTTACTTTTAGACGTAAAAAAAATATTGTGAAAACTCTTCTTATTTGAATTCCAATCTTACTTATCCAGGTTATAAATTGATTACATTATATACATTAAAAAAGATTGTATCGTCATTTTATTTTTTCCAAAAATGTGACCCCTTACCATTAGGTGATCTAGGATATAACAGAAAAAAATCAATAGATGTGATATTCAACGTTCAATTAATAAAACAATAATTAAATATTAGACTGTTTGTAACGTTAAACGTTTAGCAATTTTGACGCAACCCGATTTAAAAAATAAAACGTGGGTAATATTTTTTAAATTTTAGAATACTTTTCGTATAAGCGTGTAGCCGTGTTTGTATGTGTGAGTGTACGCGGGCTTTTCAATGTTTGTTTACCTTTAATAAAATGTGATTATCATTTCATTTTGTGAATATTTATCCAAAGTTTGGATTGTAACCGGTAGTGTATTAAATTTTGTCTGAAGTGAAATTGTGATATCAGTAAAAATAAAAACCGTGAGTAAGATAAATCAATGAAAAGAAACCACATTGAACAAAAAGGTACTAAGACTTCGTTTTTATGACCATTACACGTAAATCGGAATATCATTTTAAGTTGTTATTTATTGATATGAGCGTAAAATTTTATAAATTTTACTGAAGTTTTACTCTATTGTGTTTTGGTCGTATGAATTTCAAGTAAAATAGAAAATAATACGACACAAAATATTAAAAAATATATATATGGCGGGCCTCGAATCTTGCTGAAAATGAAATCCGTGATAGTTTTATTTGGTTGTATAGTTATTAAACTTTTTTTACAAATTGCTAGAAACTTTATTTAAATACTGTGTAATTGATAAAAAATAAAAAATCTGGAGTGTTCATTCGTATTTTGTGCTAGCACAGATCGGTGTCTAAGGCACACCGGAGGTTAATAATAATTTTAATGATTGTCATCTTTAATCGCATCTTCGTTTTTCATGCTTCAAACTTAATTATTCTTAAGATATTATTTTCAAATGCCGGCAAAAATTTTCAGGATATCCATTTCACTTTTGATTTACAAGCGCACTTATAAACAACACAATGTGAGGTCGAAATTGGCAGTTGAGGTAGATGTCTCGTGTGTATTGTATGCAGAATAACAGTTAATAATGAATTGTTTTCATGCATTTCAATTAATATGTTGTATGTATGTAATGTTATTTATTACCCTCTACTTTCTTATTCATTAATATAAACATCTATACACTGAATGTAGCTCGATGTTGTTTTAATTGGAAACAGATAAGAACGTCTACTAAATAGAGTGAAAACTGTTTTTTTATGTTATTCTCGATCAGTAAATTCGATTAACTAACTCGAATACGTGATGTACATAGTTATTGTGATATTTGTGGGTAAATTGGCGAAATGTGGCATCACTGACAACGTCGCATGCGGCGTGCGCGGGAGGCGGGCACAACAACCTGCTCTGATGAAACCAATCGCTGACTATCGACCGTGTGCCCACCAATATTATAATTTGAACATAGCAATTTGGGTGCACAGAAATAACTTAGAATGCTTGGCTTGAAATATTCTTATATTTTTATAATTGATGTAAATTTTATAGAAGGTGATGTAATTGCATTATGGTCTTCATAGTCTTTCACAAGACACCCAATCCATTTAGATATCGATGAATAAACCTATTCTTCAAGTTGGCATATAAATTAAATAAACATTTCTAAACAAACTCCTATCACGGTTTGAGTTCACTTAAATGTTGGTCAAACGGTCCGCGCAACTTAAAGCGTCTGATAAACCGTCGTATTTCCATTCAAGAATTTAAGGCCTCTTTAGATAACGACAACCAGTCAATAACTTACACGATCGATTTAAACACTTGTTGTAAATGTAGTACGTTGTGTAATCGCGGAATGGACATGTCACTTAGTAGCACTAGATGTACGCTGATGGAGGCTGATGGAGGCTCCGACAACCGTTCCGAGTACTGTTACTTACGAAACAAACTCAATCTATTATTGTTAATCAAAACTCACATTTATCACCTTTTTCGTTTATTAGGCAGCCTATTATGCAATGAGACCTTTTATGCGAGAAGTAGGCAACGTAAAATAATAGATTAGTCAACGGTTTTATGTTTTAGATCGAAGCGAGCTTTTGCAATATCAAGATTAATCGGCACACAAGTGGTAAGTAGGTAGAGCGAACAGTGCGCGGTGGTTAGGTGTCGGTCGTGACAATGGATGGAATTCGGTCGGGCTCCTCGTCGCGGCTGCCGAGTGCGGACTTGCAGACCCACTGTGTACTGGACGGTCTTGACGTCGCCGCGTCGGGTCAAACATTCTAAATGTTCCATTTGTATGACGCAATGTGCCACGAACTGGATTTGCACTCGTCTTAGTCGCCACCACTCGATACGTACACCATTATAAATACTATTAGGCCTTGTGCTCTGTGGAAACAATATCTTCATAAGCAAATATGATAAGTAATTAATAGATAGTTCACACAAACAAGACTTGAATGACTATGCTATATAATATACCGAGAATCGTCAGTAGTTTATCAGTGCCATAAACTCGCTGTGCAAATTCTAAGTAAGGAAAAGTTAACGTTACAGCATCATCTTAAATTTCATGTCAAATAGTGCTGACCACTATGCTCGGACTACTTTGTCCAACGTTTCTAAAACCTATTCATTGCTTCGTGTGTAGTTGATACAGTAGGATGATACGTTACCGAGGAGCCAGCGGATATGATGCATCGCGTGGAGATCGCCTCAAGTTGCGACATACGCCAGAAGCAGACAGCTTGGCGCGCCACTTTTGTTTCATAATGATTTTTTTCTATAAAAAGTCGGACGCGTCGTGGGCGGGGGGTTAAGAGGAAATCGCTGCCTTTTTTTTTTATAGCCTTAGAGAATGTAATCAATTTGATACCTATGCGTCAATGTGATGCTAAATTCGAGTATAATGATTGTGAACAGATTTATAACAATATTATAGGAAGTAATAATAAAATACACGAATGAAATGGTAACTCTACATTCATAAATCGGACCAAAGGTTCCTGAGATTGGCGCGTTTAAGCAAATAAACTCTTCAGCTTTATAACATTAGTATCTATAGATTCTATCTCGTTCTGGTCATTATTGATGTCAAGCAACGGTTAAGACTTACAATTACGTGGGCCGTAAACGGCTTATTATATGAAAACATAATTTTCCCAAATGTTATGAATAAAATACACCACACAATTTTAGTTTTTTATTTAAAATATTAAATAAACGAAACATTTCGCATTAAAGAGTCAATCACAATCGTTAACAAAATTAAATACCTGTATTCAAAAGTTAATATTTTCGTCGATGACTCACTGAGTTATCGCATACGCTGCTTCGAATACTAGTTCAATAATAATACATTATAACGTACTATGACTCATTATAAAAAAACTAACAGGTGTCCTCTCGAAAATTTATGAATTAAATAATCGAAAATCGAGCTTCTAAACGTGCTTAAAAAAATATTCGTTAGTCTGTGGATCAGTAACTACATGAATAATATTATTCAATCAATTTCTTTTACAATCCATACAAATCCGTAATATTCTTTTTTCAAACGGAGAAAAACGTTTTATATATTTTCATCAACTAATTGCTTTCGGATATTCGCTCTTCTCTGTCTATCGAAAATACCAGCCTGTATGTGATACTGTCTATACAAATACTCTTTAGTCATAGCTCGAGCTGTGAACATAGCTCTGCTTCGCAATAATACATCACTTCTCGGGCCCCACGTTATGTCTAAATGTACTTCCTTTTTAAATTGTTTTTTAAAAGCTGCTATCAACAACCTTATAACTACAACCAATAATAACACTAACACGATACTAAAAAAGGCTACGTACATCAACGATTTATGTATTTTTAATTTATTTTCCCTACTGTCGACAAATAATTCGTAAAACAACATATAACACAGTATCGTGCCTGATATGAAGTAAGAAACTTTGATAAAGTCTTTAGATTGAAACCCTTGCATAAAATGAATGTCCTCAGAAAACTTTCCTAAACCATACCACAGAATAAAGACGAAAAATTCAAGCATAGCCAATAATATAGAGATGATTGAAACCAGTCTCCGTAACGCATGTGAAGCAACGATTCCCGAGTAACACAGACCGGGAACCGTAGCCAAAAATACGAGACACATTAATATTAAAGTTGTCATACCAATATAATTCAGAGCTTTATCAAATCTCTTCATAATTAAATCTTGAAGACTGATTATCATTATAACATTAGCAGTCAGTCCGTTTACTATATTACTGCTGTAAATTAATGACAGCCACAATTTTTTCCTCTTGAAAACGCTGAAAAATAGTGGGATTCTTTCGAACATTTGTTTTAAAGGGTATCGAAATAATACTGAAGGGCTAAAGCCGTATTCATTTAAATAAGGGCAAGATAACATAGCAGTTGTAGTAATAACAAGTATCGCTACACAAATACTTAGTGCAGAGAGAATAATCACATTAGAATAACATGGCGATCTGAATGAATTACTCGAACTCAAATTAAATACTATTCCTGTTCCGATATTTAAGGCTACTAATACATCCCTGAAAATATCGACGATTTGAAATCTTCTGTTGAATAAGATGAAATCTATATCAAATGCACCCGCATAATTTTCTATAATTCCGATTTGAAGCATAGACACCATCAACAATACGCAATAAATAACGATAGGATAGAATGTGGCACATTTTATAGTCCATCTCATTGATTTTTTACCTTTAAAGCATCCAAAAAATGTGATAATACATATAAATGCTGAAGCTAATAATAAACGCCATGACACATGTCTCAATTGATTGTGATACCCCGTCATAAAATGATTCCAAAATTGAAATTCGGGAAAAGTCTTGTATAAGTTCCTGCAATACTTGGGTCCGCCTGGCATCAAGCAATCACGATTCACAGTATAATTGGATACGACCAAATTACAATACCTATTTGTCCAATTTCCACACGTGTAATACGGAATGGGATATTCAAAGGTCACTACAAAATAATATGTGATACATGTTGTAACCATGTGGTTGTGATATAACAAAATTAATTGACATATAATCTGCACGTATCCTATGTGTGACAGGCAGGCGCGGGCTTTCCATATTTCGATACAGTCCCGTGCTGTGAACTGGCTCACTGCAAACTCCATGTACAATAAAGGTATTCCCATAAAAATATAAGCCAAAACTGTGACTAGAGTATATCCGATGACACCGGTTCCTAGTGCATTGCTTGACATCTTTACAAATACATCGTTTCCAATCATTAGGTTCATTAAAGCCATCAAAAATGTTGATCTTGTACCCCATTTGCTATTTTTCCACTCCGGCATGGTTGTTGAATGTTAATAATTAAATACAATATGAATTTTAGCAAAGGAACTAAAATGAAAACATGGCCAACCTGAAAATGTAAAGTAATTTGATTACGTTTCATTTATCACAGAACTACAAAAATATAGTCATCGTTTCAGAAATAGATCTCTCGTAATATTATATTGAAACTAACTGCAGCGGCAACTATTTTCCTTAATTTCAATTAATTAAATCAGAGCATTGAGAACTCGTAGCTCGTGTGTTACTGATATTTATAAAGAAAGGGAAACACAGCCCGGGGCAGGTGTCTGCTAAATAATGAAATTGCAAGATTGCTTTGATAAACTCGCTTCAGTTTCTCTTTATATATTATTATGCTCCGATACTAGGTTAGTTCTGGACCCGTTTTACTAGTACTTTATGTTTTCATAAGGCTTTCTTGTATCGCACTTGCTTTGTATGATCGTAAAATAATAAGAATTATTTTATCTCTCCTTCACTAAACGTTAACTGGCGGTTGCAAAGGGCTCATAACTGTTTTTTACTTAGAAAGTCGAATACATCCTTGAAGCACGTTCGAATAGACAACTGTGAGTAGCATTTTCACAAAAATAAATCTGAAGGTTATGATCAGTAGGATCAGTAGGAAAATAGAAATGCAAGTGATTTACGTATAAACAAGTGGTTTAAAGTCACTATCATCGGAAAAAACATGCATTTTTTATTTACTCAAGCATTTTTATATGTGTTGCTATCTTATCAATATTTCTGCAAACGTGAGATAGTGGAGTGAACGAAGATAAGTCCCAAAACGCGACCATTTTGCGAACCCCACCTTTATTTGCTGACCCACATTTTAAACTTTTAATTATTTTTAAACTAAAAGCCACGAAATTCTTGTGGATACTTCAGAAAGATAACATTTCATCAATCAGTTTTTTATTTTTGATGGAATTATTTTTTGTTTTATAGTCTTTGTTACTATTGCACGTCAAGATCCTTTATAGCCCAGCCCTATTATTCGATTTTTCAGTATTCGTTAAAAGATAAAATTTCTCCACTCATCTTATTCCGAGTGTTCATTGAAATTCAAATGAGATTGTCATTAATTCCGTCATCAAATCAATACCACCAAATTCAATAAGAAAGAAAATTCAGGGTTTTATGTAGAATTAGAAAACCCTGAATATTTTTATTTTATCTGTTTTATCTCGTTTTGCTAGATGTTGTAAATCGAAGGATGCAATATAATGTTAAATTTTAGAAATTGCTATGTTTTTAAGGTTAATACGTATGAGAAATTCAAAATTACTCGAATAAGATTTAAAATATAATGAGATGCCAAATTAAAAAAAAAAAAAAAAAACGTGGTACTTGTCAAGCTCGTTTAGCTAGTGCCTATAACATCTTAAATTAATACGATAGGTACTTTAAATTTTCTTTGAATGCTGCTTACTCCACAACAGCTACTTTATCTCTTTCATTTACTACATAAACACGTATAATATTACTATTGGATATCATTTTATGAATGCATATCGTCGGAATTATCGTTCAAAGTGTGCGTATCGACTGAATGCCTATATTATAGATTGTGTATCTTTTGTTATTAAATACACTATGTATTGTATCGCCCGCGTGTGTGTCATCAATACATGACTAGCCCGCTGAGTTTCTTGCCAGTTCTTCTAAGGACGGTGGCTATTTCTTTTTCCGAACTGGGTACCCTTTTGAACTCAACAAGCAATTTTCATTTACGTTAAGAATAAATAATTTCATTTCAATGTTGCTTGAACGGAACGTCTTTAAAAATAACGCTACGGTAGGTCAATTGATAACAATTTACTATAAGCAAAAGTATCACTTACTAACTTACAAGAAATTTCCCATGTTTATACCTATGCGAAAAATAGGGACTTCTAAATTTTATTAAAAAAAATACCGGAATTTTTATAACTTTACAAAACGTAAATCTATCACGTCATAAATTCAACAGATAACCTGAAGAACAAGAAAAGATCCTCCTAAAGGTCTGAAAGTTATCATACTCTGTATTTTTATAGCAGTGAGTGCACTAATATAGGCGTGGTGGATAACATGTCTTATTTTGGTTATAACATTTTTTAATATTAAAAGTAGTATATAATATAAGTACAAAACATAATGTTGTTTAAATCCTGGTCTAAATACCTACTTCGCATTTAAAACATGTTTGATGTTATCTAGAGCTCAGTAAATTCAAATTAGGACTAATCTTTATCTAATGTATTGTAATCTTAGCACAATCACATGATTATTTGTCGAAATCACTGCACATTTTCTTTCTACCTAGTAAAGTGGGATACATTGTTTTAAATTCATAATTTTATTATCTGTTACACTTCATCATACCGACGTGACCATGGTTTTGTAAACGGGTCCCGTAACACAAGCTACTGCTTAGTACGGGATCCACTGTATACCAATGATTGATGTAATTTGTTATGGTAAATAAATAATTTCATTTCATTTTTGAAATAAACCACTCAATGCCTTTCTTTACAATATAAGATACATAAATATGATCCACTTTTAGTAACAGAACGTCAAAAAGGCGCCAAAATAGTCAAATCGTTTATGAAACTATTTCATTACCATATAATACGATTTAGAGGTTTAAATGATAATAACAAACACAATGAAATGAAATACCAAATACCTTCTGAAGAGATATATTGAAATCGTGACTCTGGTTGTGTAAAATCTAAAATGAACCTTAACACAAAAGTAGTATAGTTCGTAATGCTCAGTCAGGTTGTATCGGGCCAACATTTCACTATCGATAGTGCTATCCCACTCCGATGTGGAGGCGTGATTCGCATTTTCAAGCAGAATAACACAGCGGTAATATGAAAACGCTAGCTGTCCTTGTTTAGCCGAGCTTATGACCTTTGACCTAAGTATCGATTGTAGTGAATGTGGCCGAGTCGGTAAATCGATTAATTATCCGAAGTAGCCTAGCCGATTAGCTAATCTCAGTGTGCTCGTTTATAAACCCGGCTTTATACGCTATTATAAGCTTTAAATAGTTTATATCTAAATGTAATAAAAGTTATTTACAATTATGGTTTTTATCATGTATCTACTAGTAAATTTACACTTTGTAAATAAACTCATGAACCGGTTTAACATCGTTTTAAAATGTATTATAATGTTAAAATAACTACCTACGATATTAGAATATCTTCCACGAATACACGCAGAACAGAAAAAATATATATTTTTTTAAGGTTTTAAAGTTTATTTTATCAGGCAAACTTAAATATGTTCTTAAGAGTTTCAGCGTAAACACAGACAATACCTTTATCTCTGTAATTTTAATAAAAACTATTCTTTGCATTTTGTTATTTTATATATCAACAACGTTCTCTCAGTAACAAGCACATTTCTGCAAATTGTATGTTCTGTAAGTTTATTTCAGATTATAATCTCTGAGTATTAATTTTGATTTAGAATGTCATGTTGTTTTATTCATACGCAGTGTAATACCAGAGAGAAGTACCACAGAATAATTATAAAGAGGAAAAGCTACAGACAAATCTGACGAACTCAGTATTATAAGATTCTCACAAAATTTTCTAAACTCAGTTTCCGTCTAAAGTGAAGGTTTGCTATCAGACAGTTAGTTCGCTTCCCTAGGAAAGCAATACTAAAAACGTCTTAAAAGCTGCTTCCAATTATCAGCTACGTCTAATTCTCTTCATCACGATGAGCTCAAGCTCACGGATCGACTGGGGCCGCTGGGTCTACGCAGCTTTTTCAACACCGCGAAGGTAGAGATCATCGCTTTAAATTTGAAAGACGTCATCTATGATCTGCTTAGGAAGATTTATCATCTCCATTAGGTACAATTTAAAAGGGACTCCTACCCTCGGTGTTACCGATGCGAATCAATGCGTCAGGTTTATTGAAGTGTCAAAGGTACCTGTCCAATAGGTAGTTTATTTCTGTATAGTAAGTACTCTGTGGAAATAGGTACACAGAGGCCGACGATTCGTGTTCGACCGCAACCACAAGAACCTGCAGATCTATAGCCGTTCTCTTTACAACATTCATGTTACTCCTGAATTTATATTATATTCATGCTAGACTTGAGGTTAACAAGATTTCTAAAAATGAAGAATACCATATCTTTGAGTGTAGATTGGCTCAATGATCGTGATTATTTAGGAGTGATCCAGCAAAAGCCAACACTTAATAAAAATTGAGCCATAAGCTTACCCAGCAGATAATCAGGCTCGAACCAATTAAAAAAATATTTTTTTGATATATGAGTGATGAAACAGTATAAATGAATCACATTATATTAATGTAGTCGCGTTCCAGGTGTATTCTCCAGTTTTTATCATAATTTAATAGGTACTTTAAATTTTAAAAAGTAAATCGCCTGCATATATTAATACAGATATCAAACGTTTCAAATCTATGTAGACAGTTTTGCATATTAATATTTACTATAGAACAAAGATCTAAAGTCAGGTGAACTTGCCTTTCTAACCATACATTACAAGTTTAACCAGACCTTAAGCGAAATATATTGAACTTTACTTTACAAGTTATTTATCGTTTAAACTAATGTGGAGACTATCGTCAGGTATCTTTGCGCATCCACAAAGTACCTGGTCTATACCTACCTAGAATCTGGATATTACGATCTTTCTTCAGTCCGACTGCCGTGCGACCTACCGCTCTTCCGAATAGAGTATGTGCTTTTCTGATGTCTAAACTATACAACTGTAAAGTTTCATTATAATACGTTAAGTAGTATTGCATAAAATAATTAACAGGATTATAATACAGTTAGAGTTGCATATACATATATTATATTTTGCTTTTTTTGCAGCCAGTTATTTACATCAATAACATATGTATTTATCACTCAGTTGTGAGGTAAGATGTTGAAGATGACAAAAATAAATAATATAATTCGCTGTCAGTAATAACTGTAAACGTTTTTGAATCGCGGTATTTCGAATACGTCAATAAAACGATTTTTATTGCGTCCGCTAAACTCTGATAGCCACAACTACTTTATGTCCCATAACAATGACATACGGTTATTGTGAAATGTGATCGAGCTTTGAACATTCCCACATTGAGACATGAAATTATTGCAATAACAGCAAGTGTCTCCCTTGAACAACGTTTATTTAAATGCATTGATGTTGAATAATACGAATTCGAACTAATGTAAGATGTGAAGGATATCTCTCAGAGATGAATTGTGAGTTTGTGCACACAACAACATGAATATATGACCCATTGTCGATTCAACGAACATTCACTATTATCTTTCCGATGACAAATGAGCTTAAAACTCTGCGTATCATTGTAGGTACCTGGCCGCACGAAAGGGAATTTCAAACGTAACATACATTGCTTGTCTTGTTGCCATGTCGCTGCTAACGCGCATTGGCAACCGAGCAATGTATTATGCATTATGAGAGATAAAAGCCTTCGCTGCTGGAGTTAAGGGCAAAGCCGATTTAGATGGACAGATAGAGAGAACGTGCGTGATGCTAATTCTAAATTTAAATTCGTGTTTGCGTTCGGGGGCTGCTCGGATTCATAAGATTGAAATTTTGTTAAGCTGACATTTTTCACACAGTTATTTTTCATTTTATCATCTATACTATATTTATTTTAGTATTATAAAGCTGAAGAGTTTGTTTGTTTGAACGCGCTAATCTCAGGTATATAGTCCATTTATTGAACAAGGTTAGGTTAGACTATATTCAATATTTTATCCCTCTGTAATGCCGATGAAGTTACTCGGGTCAACTAGTTTATTATAATTACGATATCTTTAACTCGGAGAGTTATCTTAGTCTAGATTAAATGATGAAAAAAACTCTTGTTTGATAGATATCACTATAAAAGGTAGACTGATAGTACAGTTTTCTAATTGCCTAAATCTTTCTTATAATGTACCTATTAGTGGTTACATCAATTGTCAGTGAATCATTAAGAGTTGAAAAATCATCAGTTGCCGTATATTTTAAACGAAACCAGTTTATCAGATTTTGCGATATCTTTATGTCAATCCGAGCTTTGGATTATGTCCAACACTTTGTTACATTGTGTTATATTAAGTACGTGCTACTTAGCATTTAAGTCTCATTTGAACTTAGCACTTAAGTACATTTCCAGAAGTTATTATAATATACGAACTAAAATGCATCATAGCAACTTTCAGAGGCTTTATTTTATAAATATTGTTTAAACTTCTAAGCATGGGTATTTACTAATAAATTTAGTAAAAATCAAAACAAGCTTATAATCAAGTTACCTTCATTGTGACCTGCTCCGTCCGTTAAGATTTTTGATACTATCATCTAAATAAAACTGAAAATTTCTACCTATAAGTATTTTTGCTACTTATAAGAGCGTAACGGGGGCGGCGCGACGGGAAAGAGTGCCGTGGGCGTAACGCGTCGCGCCGTCCCTCATAACCCCGTGCTGGGTTCTGGCCTCAGCCGGGGTTCGGACGCTGAGTGTGAGCGGTTGGAGGTTTTAGTGCGGTTTAACTCCCACATACGGGGATCCGGTGATTACCTCCAACTAAAAAATAAAAAAAAAACTTATAATAGGGTCTCACTCAACACCAGAAGTCACTGGAGTTTGATTGGTAGACCTGTGGAAAACTATAATTAATATTCGAAACATGCACATTAAGTATTTGTTTCAAAATATTTGCTTTCTACGTATCAACATAATATGTATAAAAACAAAAGTTCATAGTAGTTATATCTCGTTCTCTAACTAACGTCAGACCAAAATCGTTCGTTAACAGACTAAATCCTTTTCGGTCACATTTAATGATGTCTCCGATATACGCAACCAGTCAGATTGATAGTAACTCGATGTTTTGCTGAATCGTAACCACTCGATTAATCGATAAACTAAGAAAGTACAAGGTACTAAATCTAATATGCTAATAAGAAAAAGAAGAAACTTCGACTTTTTGCAGTTTCTGGTATATTTTAAATACAGCATAGAAAAGTGAGACTACATTTAACATCAGCGTGTTTATTTGATTAACTATCTGGTTTAGTTTTTTGAGAAGACGTTAAAATGAAGAATACGATATTGGTACATTTTAGTGCAGTTAAGACGAGAGGATGAGGCTAATGGTGCGTTTCCACATTGGCTCGCCAACTTCAACTTTCATATTAGTCGACCGTCACCGTCAATCGTTTTGTACGTGTGTTGAACGTTGGCCAATATGGAAACGCGACATTATAAATAATTATTATTATCAATTACAAGATCGACGTGAGTAGTTAAAAGATTTAAAATATTTCAAAACTCACACTTTGTTGTTAATCTAAGGCTAGGCAAGCCTGGAAAACTTATTAAATCCCGTACAATTATTTTTGCGTAATCTATGCAAAAACAGGCTATCAGATGGTACAGTATGTTGTTCTCTCCCAAAATGTGTAGAACAAACTGAAATCTACATTCTAGATATATTTAATGCTGTACACAGAAAGTTTTGTGTAATTTTTAGTAGCTTAGTAACTTAATAAAAGGTTAATTTATTAAATACCGTTCGTGATACCAATTAAACTTTGTTTATGAAGACATAGATGTCTATAAAACATGATTAACGAAATTTAATACATTTCGATACACGCGTGCTATTCAATTTAATATATAATAAATAAAAATATATAATAAACAGGAAACTAGTATTTTAATTCTCTTTTATACCCCTGATGATGTCACCTAATAAACAGTCGAAAACAAAAGTCATTTTCTTTGTCGATCCATCGATCGAATTAAAATTTTTGGCCCCATATTCGAATTTTCTGTTTTATAATTCAACCTTATTTCGAACTTAGTACCATTATCTTAATATAACAGTGTATAAAGTTTTGAAAAAGTATACCTAGTAAGGAGACAAGAAGGATTCAACTCGAAATCTGAAGAAACATCTGCAATCTTAGTTTTTGTAGCTGCTTAGGAAAAATAGTGGAGATTTTTTTTATTATTTGTAACCTATATAGTATTGTACAGTGAAGTATTTTACATGCTAATGATTAATGACAAGGTCATTACCAAAAACTAGACCTTATTAACTAAAATAAGCCACTAAACGAACCCTGCAACACAAAACGAGTGTAACAAACTTTTTAATTTAATTTACAATGTAGTTGCGTTGTCGAGTGTAGCACACGATCCGTAATTCGCGTATCTGATGCTGCGTGCACCGCTCAATATACGTCAAAACAAATGGCAGTGACGGCCGACCAACACTACCTAAAGCGTTTTGTATGTATTTAGCTTTTTTGACTGTTGGCCTACCAGTTATCATTTGCGTGCATTGGAAGTTGGCGAGCCAATATGTAACCGCACATGACACATTTAACCAATGCTCATTACTCGACGTGCAATACCGGCCAATGCATAAAACTCTCGGTCTACAAATTGGTGGCTGTCACTGTCATTTGTTTTTATGTGTGTTGGGCACGCAGTCATTTGCGTGCATTGTAGTTAGAAACCCCATGAGCTCGGCGCGTGCACTTGTCTGCGCGACAGTACCGCGCACCGGTTGCGCGCGCGTGGGCGGCGAGCCAGTGAAGTTCCCATGTACCGCGACCCCGACAGTTATACCAATATACCTTATCAAGTTTCTAAACTCCGCTAACATCTCGTCATTGCTTTAATATATTATGCCTGCGAAAAACATAGGATGGTTTTCACTGTGCGTGTTCAAAATTAAACTATGAGAATCTTCGCCGCGAAAATAAGTAAACTTACTCTTCAAGTTTATAGACTACGCTAACATCTTATCATAGCTTGAATATATTATGCCTGCAAAAATAATTCGAAATCTTAGGATGATTATTAATTTTGCATGTCCATAATTAAACTATGAAAGTCTTCGTTTTCCGTATACCACGAAACGTGGCATCACCAATCATTACTCCTTATCAAGTTTGTAAACTCCGTTAGTCGCCGTATCGTTTCGCCTGATATTTGTATCTAATATGCATGAAACGAAATAAAAAAAAATTGTGCGTATTATTTTTACTAAACTAAACAATTTGCATGGCTTGACATCTCTTATAAAATTTCTAACTAGTCTGATTAATTATTTATAATGAAAAGCAGTTGAAAATTCCCCTGTTGCCCTGCTGTTTCCCGCGCCTACTTAAAATACTTTATTTATTTAATTTGTAACTCCAAACCTGTTTTAAACATTTAAATGCACTTACTTTTGTTATTTTTCCACAACGTATCAAACAGACAAGGCTTAGTGTCCGGAAAGTCTTATCGGCTTCTCTATTAGATTATAAATTTCATTCTATCGTAATATATTAAGATTAAAGCAAAGTTATGACTAACGAAAATAATCCGCGGCGAATCGTAATTTCTGTATAAATAAAACATTGTCAACGTTGAGATACCACCAAGCCGTAAGAATGGTAATGAAGATGATAGTAAAACGACCTCTAGGCGCATTCATACAGATTTCAAAGTCAGAAAATGTTACAGCATTTAGAAACACACAATTATCCAAATTTCTAGAATAATTCCTTACACTAAGTACTAAATACTTACCTAATTACTTGGTATTTAACAAATTTCGTTGCATTGTTATTCCCTCATTAAAACAAGTTAAAGAACTAAACCAAAAGTACTCAAAACCCGTGCTAAATTCCCTATAACATGATAACCGTGCCTAAAGAAACAAATTGATAACTATAGCTGCTAACATCTAGTTCACCTGCCGATATCTAGGCTCGACATGGCGCTGACCTAAATAATATATCGTCCACACTCTAATTTTCTACCGATGTCAACACACTGCGTAGTCGATCAATATTGTTTACGATATTCAATTTCTAGTTCAATATTTACTTACGTGTAGACCTAGAAAGTATGTGTTATTTTAACTGACAGTTAAAAGAATATAATTTTTACATTCAGTTACGAACCCTTTAAAAATCATCTTGGTAATAGATAACTAATTAATTTATGAATACTAAAAAGACAGATAAAGTTATACGCTAGCAAAACTAAATCAAACCGAATTCTATGTACGCCAGAAATATATGTTATTGTCTTATAAATCTCGTTTATTATATTTCCATTTCCCATATAATAAGTGCAACAAATGCGTACAATAAAATGAATGACGCGGATTAAATGATTTTGTTCTGGGCAAAATGGAGCTACTCATTGTTTCCAAAATTAAACTCATTAATAAGCTAGAAGTATAAAAAAATTTCAATAATTACTTTTACCTTAATAAAAGTCTTTAATTATGTAAATAAAAGAAGTCATCCTTAAGTTTAAGAGTCGTGTGAACCGCGCTTTTCCACTTGAGTTGCACTAGAGAACTTCGAGCACTCTCGAATAGGAACTCAAATATTTGCCGAGACTCGCCTTATGTCAAGAAGCGTGTAAAATTATGTATCTGTACCATAAACGTAAGACCTTAAATCTATGACTTGCTATTTTATGACGTAATGCGATAGTCCATAATCTTAGTATTCATACTTATAGGTTTACTTATAGCGCTCTTTTAGGGATTTGGTATATTCTAAACATAACTTACTTGTTAATAGTTAGTAACAGTAATTTTGATTTTTCAAAATAATTTAGTAGGAATATACAAACAATATCTATAAGATTTATGTTCATTCTCATCAATTCACAACATTAACGAACTAGGTGACAATTAAGGGCCTTAGTCCTTAGCTTTCTAGGCTATAATAAAGTTTTACATATAATAAATTTTAATGTCGTTTGAGTACTTTAAGGTACTTAAATAAAATCAGCAACAGTTAATTCACATATTTAATGGTTATGGTTTACAGATGTTTGAGATTTAATTGTTGTAATGGACGCAGTAATAGCATCTAATGCTTGAGAGGGCAGGTCAAATATATACTGCAATATGTAGATACTAGATCGCTGCATAAATATATAGCGAACTCTAATCCATAAAATCTCCGTCTATAAAATTGATTTGATTATATCTGAATATATCTGATATTTTTTATAACTAATTGCTCTCATTTATTATACCTATTGATATAACTGATAACAGTCTGTCTTAAACCTATGAGACTGAATGAATTATTGCAAATTATGTGAAAAACTAATCTCAAGACCTAAATTAATTAACTAATTGTTTATACATTCAATATCTTGATACATTAAGCATGAATCAATTCACCGAATATTTTCACTGTTCCCATTTCACCTTATACCTTCTCCGGTGCTTTTCTTGTGTTTGGAAAGTTTACATTTTAGTCGCGGAAGGTATTTTGATATTTGTTGAATATTTTGTTGAAAGACGCTTATATCGAAAATTCTTTAACACGTACAAATTAATTTTATCACAAACTACGTCGAAGAATGTTGCTTATACTGGGAATATTAACTTATTCTTGTGCTGTTGAAGTTATACGGTTCAACACTGTTATCGACGCAACATAGCAAGTCTGTTCGTCTAATAAAAAAGTGGTAGTTGTCGGGTGACAATGACATCATCGTTCTGTAGGCGATTGTCCTGTGTTTTAGAACCATGCGTGTCTCGTAGTATCGTGTTAATTAAGCCTTGTTACCGCCGAGGGTGGTTACGATCAGGTATCAACTATTCATATTATTGCTTCTGCAATTTATGAGCACTTAAATAGTTTTAACAGTCGCTTTCTATCTAATTGGATAGCCGTTAGACTGTTCTTCCACTTCGATGTGATACTTATCTTGAATGCTTAGAGACAGATTTTTTATGGAGAAATTATTTTTTATGACTTTTTCATAACACGCGAAAAATGGAAGTTAGTTCGCTATGTAGCGGCATAAGCTCTACGTCTTATTATAACATTACAGCTATAATATACTTACTTTTACACAAGTAATTGATATAATTGTGATGAGGTAGAAAATATAATGTTTTAAGTTTCTGTTTAATAGCAATCTAAATTGTCAGTAAATGTACATTTCCATTTCTCATGCTATTAGTGCTTCATACTCGTAAAATGAAAGAGTTTAAGTACTGGTAATTCCTTCCATTTTACTGTACTAAATCATCTTTTCATAGTAATTTAAAAGCACTTAAAGTCATGCAAGTATTATATATACCTAAGAAGATACGTAAAATCTTTCTTTAACAAATTTTAAACATAAGTAATTTGATGATATTCAAAAATAAAATACAACATTGTAAACGTGGATTTAGTGGTATTCTGTCCACAATTTATGGTCTGATGCAAATGAGCCATCAAAAACGAGTGACCCGTTACTTCCATTCATAAATTGTAGCTGCCTGATTCTTGATCTGACTCTCCGACATTTTGAATTCGACGACAGATAGGCAAATTTACCTTAAAACGGCAATAATTTTAAGTATCAATAAAGCGTCTAAATCGAAATTTCTAAATAACTCGTTAAAATATTATCAAATAAAATCAGAATATTACTTAAGTGCTTAAGTAGTTAGGTAATGTGTTAGATTTTATGGTTTCGTAAAGATACAATATACTTACAGGAAATAATGGCGCGAGCAAATTACCTGATAATTTTAGGATTATCGTGATTATGAGATCAGTTCTCAGTCCGTGACAGACAGACCGACGGACAGATCACGAACCTGACATACGGATAACCCATGACTTGTGTTCTCGTTACTTCCTATTGTATTTATACATTTTAGAAATTACTCTAACAAAATTAAATGCTAAAAATGTTAAACTGTACGAGTTCAAATCTTCAGAAAATATGTTTTTTCAATGGATTATAATAAGTAAAAGAATAAAATATTTGCTTTTCTATTATACATGTAGAGAAGTATCATCAAGTACCAAATAATACATTTACTTACATATCATTCTCTATCATTCACGTAAACCTTTTAATTGTCTATAAAGTGCTACATAATGTGGAAAGTTCAACGACATACAAAATTTTCGAGTTTATCACATCTCAACTTCCTTTCTTGAAAAGCAAAAATGCACAATTCCTACTAATGACGGAATCGTGCTCAGCATGCTTACTTTAAATCGTAGATAGCATCTGTATTATATTTCCGGAGGCGCGTGGGTGTTTGGGCTAGTTCCCTGTGCCGAAGCAGTTATAAAAACTTCGCATAGTCTTACGCACGACGCTTCCTCTCAGATAAACATCTCGAGGAAGCTGTGTAGATTTTAAAACCTGTACTATCTATTATATTCAGAGACTTGAACACGGGCTGTTATTAAAATTAACGTTGCTATTAAATCGATCAACTAGGTGCATTTCAGATATTAATTAACCTATAGGTACATTTCAACGCTGTCTTCTGGGTCCAAAAACCAACACACAGATAACAGAACATAACTAACTAAACAAAAGTTAAAACTAGTGTTAAATATTATGAATATAACAATGGAACATTTTATGAAAATAAAAAGCAGAGATATGTATAATAAGGACTAACAAAATAGTAAATATAGACTAAGATTCGTATTAGATCCTGTAAGTTTATATTTGTATGTATTATGTACGAAAACTTCTCATAAAAATACGACCTACTTCAGTTTATAAACACGATACATAATATTCCTAAAATGACTACAACCTAAATTTACATCCATTAATTTGCATAAAAAATAAAAATATTCCGATCTCAGTTTTCATAAGTAATAATTTACGAAATTTGCGGTTACAATGTAACGTTTTATTACAAGTTGGCACGCATTTGTTTAAACCAACAAAAATGTCCAAGTGTTTTGGGCGCTATTGAGGCACCATTCATTGAGACAAGTAACGGGCTAATAGTAATCTCGTACCTTGCTTGCGCCATTCAACTAAACGAGTATGTTCATGCTCGAAAATGTATATTAACAATATTTTACATATATTAATAAAATGACGATAATCGCGACATAAAATATACAGAATAACGAAGATGTCGCCTTTTTAATTGGGTGTAGAATTCATAGATTCATGTTAATTTTTTAATCGTATATTATAGTTTATCATGTAAAAAATAAAGTTTATTTAATATTTTTAAAACCGATATTATAATATTAAGCATAGTACTAATTAAAGATACGGTTTGAGTTATAAGTGTGTATAAATCAGTTATAACTGCTTGAATTTGAATAAAAAAACAATACACCCACTTAAAGTATTTTGTGAGTGAGTGTCCGACGTCCGCGGTGACTGTGTGTGTTAGTGTAGACATGCTGTCTGAGAATGTGTGTTTAAGATAACTTGTTTCATGATGTCGTTTGCGAGTGTATATGTAAATAATTACGCGTGTGTGTGTGTGAGTCGCGTGCGCCGCATTCCTTCGCGTAGTCATTCATACATGCTTAAAACGTTTGAGCCGTTTATTTGTCTATCTTTTCCGTTCGCATTCGTACATTATCTTAATAACCAACAGTTACAATATCCATAATCGGCATCAATGTCCAAAATCGATTCGAACAATACAAAAAATGCTACGTCATATCCTATGAAGCTCCATAAATAAATATGGACTATTTGTAATATATGAAGGAAGCTATTTGAATATGGTCGGTCGCAATGCAAAGCCATATCTTTTATTTCCTGTGCGTGGTCCAATCACATGACAGGGCGGGCGGTCGGGCGGCTTGTAATGTAATAATACGTCAATCTGCGCGCGCATACCCGCTCTCTTCGAAACTATCACCAGAAAAACCATAAATTATAGAGAATAGAATATTAGTTTCTTGACGAACTCACTATGTAAATTCAATCTTGATCATTCCATTTAAAGTTCTAAATTTAGTTTAAATTACAATAGTTATTATTGATGTAAAGTTTTATGGTCTTATTTCATTAGCATGATTGAGCAAGTTGAAACGTTGGAACAAAGCTACAGAATGAATAAATTTACTTATAGTTGATACGCAGAGTAACAAGAAACTAGTCAGGCAGACAATATGTCTGTTGGCATGACTCACTGGATTACCTCATATTATATTTATAAAGACTTTGAGTAGCATAATATAAGCTAATTTAAATAAATAAAGTATCATGACATCCGAATATCGACTTGTACTAGATTATATCTTGTTCATTTTTTAAATAACTTCGATTGAAACCTGTAAAAAATTGTAAAAGATAAGTACATGAGCAATGACTTGTGCCTCGCACCTTCGACATTTTTTTAGTTGAGTTTTTATGAAACAACAGTATATAGACGATGATAGATTGTCTTTTAAAATGACTATCAGTTTGAATTTCGATTAAGTCTGGGAAGAACAAAAAACAAACCATCTCTACCTACTATGGAGGTGCTGAATGGCTACCAAAAGTTCATAGAAGTTTAAGAATATTACTTACATACTGCGATATACCAAAATACTTGCAAAACATTTTTACAGTATCTGTATTACTTTAAGTACAAGGAATAAGATATAACACTAATGGATATAAAATATACAACTACCAATTCCCAAAAATGTCAACTTTTAGAAATCACATTTTTTTTTCTGCCATGTTGGCAGACTGTCATTCAACAAGTAGATTCCCTTTAAAACACCATGTTTGATATTGTAGTTTTTTTTAAAGTCATCGTAGTCTGTAGAGAACATAAACAAAATGTATAGCGAGAGCTACAGCCGAAACACAGTTATAATACAACTTCCATTTCTTACCAAACCGTATTATTTCCACTACCCTGAGTTTATCATTTTACGACTTCGACTACTGGCAAACAAACTCAATTTCTCCTTATTCGTACTCCGATAGGGTTGAATTCAGCTTGATATTACGACACCGCCTCTACGCAGAGTTCATTCAATTTACGTCAGTTGCCAAGTTATGCGTTTTTTATTGCAGTCTACTATAAAAGTGTCGCTTTCATTGTGGGAAATTATTTGATGCGATATCGATATAGGCCATCAAACTATCATAAACAACGCTCTGAACCTAGTATTTACGGCTTAAAGGGCTTATTGTATACTTGTTCAGTTAATAATGTAAACTTAGTTTTAATTTAAAACACGTTTGTAGTATTTCCATCACCAAATCCCAATTTGTTCTACTATTTTAGTCATCTATTTTATTAATTCGACGACAAGTGTGTGCAATAAAATAACTTTATGGTCTTATGTCCATAAATATCATCCAGATCTTGATGAAAATTACTTTAAAAATTTATTTTATTAAAATACAAGATGATAAAATATTTGATGCACGAAAACACCTAATGCAAAAACTAAATCAATGTATGCATGCATAATGTTCCCATTAGGTAATTTCACTAAAAACAAGAATTCTTTTGACCAAAATTTTACAATGTTGTCAAGTATGTGAGTCATTTTACAAAACCAAAATGTAAAAAGAAAACAAAAATGTTCGAAAGCTCTCAAAGTGCGAAATTATAATGTACCTACATCCACATAAACAGCTAAATTTTTATTCTTTCGACATCAAAACTCAAAACTTGTTAAATCAATAAATTATAAACAGGTTTCGATACAGTGAAGTCTTTATTACTATTTGAATAAGTAACTGTTCATCGTTTGCCCTATTTACTAATTCGTAAAAACTCATCAAGTTTCAGAACTCTTACATTGTAAGTATATTTAATTTCATGACCTTCCTAATTATGTTTAAAATAAAATCGGAAAGTACCCAAAATAAGGTTTCGTTATTTTCGTAACGACTTTATAACATAACTGTGAAAATGACATCGACATTAATAAATATTTGATACGGGCGAATATTTTTGAAAGTTGGATCGCAAGTTATCAAAAATAATTGAATTATAAAGTTTGTATAAAAAAAGAGAGATGTGAAATGAACGTGGTAAGCGTGCTACAATCCATTACGAAGGATCGCGAGTCGTACCGCGGCCACTAAGCCGTAGGGGAGGCGGGGTGAAACGCTTCCATTAGCTAATTACTGTCCGCTACCAACGACCCCCTTCTTCCCAGATTGTTGCCTGCCCACCACTTCTTCTTCACTAATTGACGTTTTCGAAAGTAAAAGTTTTCAACACGACTAACTGTTTACCTCGTTTAAATGTTAATGCACGGGAACTTACTAGAAACGAAGTACACAATTTTCAATTAAATTTCGTAATGCGATAAAATACGTGAGTTCATTGACACGCTGATTACGCTAAATGTGGAGTACATTTAATTTAATCGATGTTTAGTTTTTTGCGATATAAGCATGATCAGCACGATAGTAAGTAGGTAAAATATTTTTAATAACATTTTGTGAATTGGAAGCAAGAAATTTCATTTACAGTCAGTATTACTAATTTAGTTCCTCTTTACCTTTTTTTGAAGGATCAGAATTTTCTAGAAGGAAAAACTTAATAAAACAGCCCAGTAAAATTACATATTAGGTATATGGATTGCTCCTTTATAATAAGTATAGAAACGTCTCGTATTATCAGTTTAAAAAAATTGTAACAAACTACACAAAAAAGAAACATCTGCAACCATTGTAACTCATTTAATTTAAAAACTAATCTTTAGCTTAATAAATCGAAACAATGAAATAGAAAGCTCGTAAAATCACACCTTTCTACGTAACCACAAATCAGTAAATTAAAAAGTTAAATCACCCCATACTACAGATGTTAAAAGTTGGGGTATCTTTTAATGAGGTAATGGCCACATAGCCGTACGAAGGGAGTAATGGAAGCCGCGTGACGTGCACGCGAACGACCCCTGTCCAAAATAATTTCATTATAATAATAAAATAATGTTAAATGTATAAACGGTGCCACGTGACCGCCGTGTCCCCTCGGTGTCGACTGTCACGGTTACCTCTTCAGGTATCATTCTTCCGACAGTAATAAAAAATTTAATGGTTTTTGGTTTACATGCACGAGTTTTATCTGCTAGTGAGAAAAACATCTAAAAAGTAAATTAATGCACGTACTTACTTCTGATTTTAAAAAAAAGTGTAGAGATACACTTGCAAATCTCTCATTTTGATGTTTGCTTTGGCTTGACACACTGACATGTCCATAAATAGCTAGCCCACGTACATGTAGACAGGGTGGTCCGCAACGCATTACCCGTCTGCATTCGCTCTAATGTATTCTTTAACTTAAAGTTACACACACGCAATCTAACTAATTCCCAAAAAATTGCAAAGTTTTAACATTCGAATCTAGGATACCAGCTTACTATTTGTTATTTATTCTTTATCAGTATCTATATAATAAATGTGAAACTATGAAGAAAGAGGAAAGAAGAAAAGTCCGATTTACAAACTAAAGTATAAAACATTTTTATAGTTAAGTTATTCGTAAATTATAGATATAAAGCTCATTTAAAGCTCATCCTCAACAACGAATACTCTAGGGAAAACTAATAAGCATAATATTTGAATGAAATAAAATGTAGGAACCGTGACCGTCCTGTAGACTTAGACTAAAATAAAAATAACAAATGATCGAGTCTTAAAACTCTCTGAGGTTCTAATGAAAGGTTATTCAATAATATTATCAGCACCACATAATCAACGTCGAAACTTAACTAAGATAAATAACAGTCGATTCCGAAAGCATTAAAACAAAACGACTTACAGTCATGACAGTTAATTTAGACAACGATGAGTTACAAGTATTGCCCAAAAATTGCTCAGCGGGCATAATAAACATTATGGGCACATTCATTAATAGTTGACCGCTGACAAACGGTACTTTTCCCCCCGGCCTCCTCTTTACCCTGTTATCCCCACAGACCCCTGTCTGCCCTCCCAGTCCACTGCCCGGTCTCCCCATTCGGCCAGGTGTAAAACTGCTCGGTCACGAAAAGACAGACATGCGATGCCGCTAATATGTTTCTATTATTAAAGCTATAATATACAATGGACTGCTCATCCCTACGACCTCGCGAGGGGATAATCCATGAATATTCATGCGTGATTTGGAAATACACACTTTTAAAATTTGTTTCATAAGGATGGCGTGATCAAATCGAAATTAGTTCATGATATTTGGAATGTACTCTGAGATTTAGTAGCGTAGATAATGGTCATCTACTTTTATGTTTGGAAGGGAGAGTTTAAGATTGTTAAATGACTAGGTAGTAAGTAAGCATACATATATCCATGCGTTTAGATTAGATTGTACTCTGCAATAATTCCCTATTTCAATTGTTTTGTCAATTAACATTTAATCCGGCTTTTTCTGTTTTATGATGTTTTCATGAGAACTATCAATTTACTAATATTACTCAACTCTCGTATTTTTTACATCTTAGAATATTTTGAACTAGACAACTAAAACCAAATAAAGAGAGCTTAAGGAAACTTAATACACAATTGTATACATTTTAGCACGCACGTTGACGTATTATTGAGAAAGCTGTGTGACACAACCTGTGAGTAATGCAGGAAAATATGTACATTGTCAAGTGAACCGACTAATGCGTGTTTATCTGGTGCCTCTTCCTTCGCATATTATCTGATTTCTGATCGCTGCAACGATAAACAAGACGGCGGTGTCGGCCTCTGTTTTACACTCAGAATATTAACTTAACAAATATTATTATGATCATTCTTGATATGCAATAATAAAACAGTAGTTCTGTTTATGTTTCTCTCTTTGAAGATTAACAGGCAAATGTTTGAATTATTTATTTCACTGCAAGCGTATGTTACATAGCATAGTTCGTTGTATTCATTTATTTGATCATTGTCTCTTATAGATGTAGATATATTAAGCAAGGTTCTGAAACATTTCGTATTAAAATCGTTCGTGTAAACACGATACTACTTAGTTAAATTAGTTTATAAAATATGGTAATACACAGATACAATTGTTTGCGAAAAAAATCTTGAGCACACATCAAAATAATAAAAATGGATGATTGGATATCTCACTTAATTGACATGATTTTGAATCCCTAAAAACGATGTCAATATGACAATCGCGTAAATGCAGATGTAGTAAAGATACTTTAAATAAATCCAAGATCATAATAATACCGTAAAAAGTTTCAAAACCAATAATCATATTATTTTGATTCGGTTCCCCTCCATCCATACTTTCACTTCCAAGAAATATCATTAAATATTTGAAATTGTATTAAAATTTTGTTTTGCAAGTAATATACGTAGTATTACAGTTTAATTGCATCGTATACTACATGATTTCGTTCATATAACTGCAAAATAAAATTAAAGTACAATGACACAATGTTTACTAACATTCAAAATTATCTACTCTCCTATTTCTTTATCATTTTCTTGATTCATGAATTAGGTAATTCCATAAAAAAATCTAATTAACTTATAATAATTTTGAAATTAATTGATATTTTTACTTTTCAAATTTCATAAACCAATCTTAAAACTTTTCGATCACTTTTGATTTAAAAACTCTCAGATCAATTGGTATGTTTTGTAAATAAGTAAAATAAGGGTGGCATCATTCATTACACCGTAATAAGTTTTATAAAGACAAGTTTTTGTGTTTTAAAAGTACGAAAAGGTCACGACTTACTTGCAGTTTTAAGTAATCTTACACCATTTTCCCTAAAAGCGTTTCGCCATTACTTCTAACACGAACGACAACGTTGAAAGAAGCGTAAATCACAGAACTAAAAACGTTGCCTACTTTCTGGGTGTAAAGGGAAATTGTCGGATAGTGCGAGCTTTTGCAAAACCACATAACTTCGACTTTTCACAAAGTAAATTGTCTTCTTTAACCACGCGCTACTTAGCACATTCACTATGAAACAAGATACATAAAATATATTGATATTATGTAGGTAAGATATTTTGAAAGTACTGATGATGAACTGATTTTCTTCGGTTTCTTTATGTAGTGAAAATAATTGAAAATATATTTTATTTTCATAAATCAAATTATATTAGTAATTCCACGTATGTAAAAGAATCACGAATAACTGTAGTTATGATAATGGGGACAGAATAATTTGAAGCCTATCATAATGATAGGTACCTACTAATAATCGGAGTCTTTAATGCTCTTTCTGCGGAAATTATAATAAAAGGCATTGTTAGTGTTAAAAAGTCACACAGTCAACTTATTCGAGGCAACAACCCGCTTGCCGTGCACGAGTTCCACCCCTTAATTCAACATTTACCAAAAATGATGGGAAATGTAAACAATACTCGCGTTACAATTCTTTTAATTCTCAATTAGAGCAGCGCCGTGGGACGAGACCTTCCGTAATATTTTCACATGCTCGTCATTAGCGATGGGCGTTATTAACCATAACTGGTTATATATGCAGTTACGAGCTCGAACAGTGATCACTCGTTTTCCACTACAACAAAAACTAGTGATATTCATAACGCCATTTAAACGATCGAAATAGGCATCAGTCTTCAATAACTCTTTTAATCACAACGCCATAAAGTTAAATCGAATTCACTCTTATGTTTAAGGCATAGCGTCGATGTTTGGCTACTTTCACTACTCACGCAAAATCACTGGTTTTACAATATTCGTAATGACAAGATGAAAACGACGTTTTACATTGACCACCTTACACATAGCTTTGACAACGTAAAGGAGTAAAACGAGTAATGTAAAACGCGCCTAAAAAAAAGGATCGCAACGATTTTACGTTACAATTATCACGTTTGCTTCAGAACGTTGTGAAAATAACTAGTTATAAAAATCACTAGTTAAGAAACTAGTTATTGGAAATCACATAACGCTTACGTTACGTTATCTCAAAAACCGATAACGACCCATCGCTACTCGTCATGTTAATAAATGGTTATGTATGGTTTAATTTGCAAAAATAAATTATTAGTTGCAAATAGAACATGAATTAGCCTGAAATGTTGTCACTTCCGGTCAGAGTTATTTATTTGTTCAGTAATTATCATTTTTAATTCTGTTCTAAACTTAAATCAGGCAGATGGCTCGTGCGCCTTTCAAGAAGTCAAATATGTCTCTACATCATTTCATTTGAGTCATGTTATTGTAGGTACATATTTGGTTATACAGATAATGTAATATTTTCATTTAAAATTCAATAATTTCGTAACATAAGTTAATTTCAAGAAAATATTTGAAACTTTCAATATTGATACAAAGTATGAAACTCAAAGAAAATGTTGTATCATTTACGTGAAGCAATATGCTAAGATGGAAAATTCCCCTAATGTTACCCACCAAATACATTTACATAGTTTCGTATTTAAAATGTAGGGGAGGACGTTCTCCCCTCGTCAGTTGGCGATGGGCGGTGTGTATCGATCCGCCGCCCCAGCCCGCCCAGACGATAAATACTCCCAGCACGGTATCAATGCTATTCCTAATATAAAACGTTATTGCCATCAATAGACCTCATAACTTCTTGTACCTATAATTTACTTGGTAAAATATTATCGTAGACTTTTATTGTTTACTCTATACCGTAGACTCAGACTATGTTGGTAGTCTGTCTGAACATAATGAGTGATATGAATTTATTTGTTGTAAATTGGAAATAAATAGAACTTAAACATGACAAGAGCAACCAAAATCCAAAAAGTTAAATTTCTCTTACTTAGCTTAGTACAAACTGCAATAAATATTATACATTCATAACATATTTCAGAGATACCTAAATGTTAAATGATATTTAATAACATCTTTGATTTTACAAAAAAAAAGTATCGATTTCAATAGCAATCGTGATTTGAATAAAGCTTAATGAAATTAGTCTATCACTCATTAATATTCAATGTAAGTAAATTCATGTAAAGAATGAGAGCGCCAATGGGTATTGTTAAACACAGATATTAAAATACATAAATTCAGAGTAAGAGCAATTTTAAAAATTACCATACACTTATGAAATCGTGTTTAATTTCCTTCACAATGCATCAACAATAGTTCTTACGTATAATTGTTATCTCGTGATGTGGCGGCGATTACCTACATCGAAGACGCGTTTACAGTTACCAAACTAACACTGTTCGTAAATCGAGCTTTAACGGCTTTACATTAAGAGTGTGCGAGCAGCTTGCACGCGGTGTGAGTCTGCGTATTGAAGAATGGTCGCAGTGGGCGTACAGTTGAATTATGGAAATAGATCGATGTGCGCGCCGAAGCCTCGACACGTTGTACAAACAATGCCATAACGGGATGGCATGGGCTGTTTCAATTCATTTCATATGAGGATGCATTTTCAGAACAGCCCCACACAATCTTATGTCAATATTCACTTTTGAGACAATGATTGATAGTGAAAGGCACATTTGCTGCCTGTGACAATGACTTAGACAATGCCGATAAAGTGGTAGGCATGTTTTTAACAATGAATATAGATTTCCATTTAACTTTAGAATTGTGAGGTGAAGACATTAAATATTATTACATTAGAATAAAATTTAGATGTTAAAAAAGTTATGATCTAAATACCTAATGGGATTGAAATAAGGGAACGGGCACAAATTCGAGGATAGGTAGGTACAGAACTTTGCTTTATTTCCTGTACATTGAATTACATTACTTTTTTGATTACATATGACTTGTGTTGAAAATAAAGGTAGGTACTTATTTAGTTATTGAATAACTTATTAATTTAATTTTTAAACTAAATTATATTACGCAGCCAATTGAAATTCAGCGCTACAGCTTCATAACTGTAGCTGTATGCTGAGCAGTCGCCGCTTCAGTACATCGCTTAAACATGGTTTTTTTTATTACATTTATTTTTGTTTTTATTTTCTCAGTTAGTGTTTAAGATGTATAAGTTGTGTGCTGAACTAATGTATTTTCTTTATTTCTTTCATCGACTAATTAAAAAGCTTTAACAACACGCAGGCGAAGATTGTAAAAAAACATTGAAGAATGGGAAAAACTTTTCCTTGCACGTGTCGCAAACATACGCAAGCAATTTACAAGACAGCTGACCTAGAGCGACGTTCAATTATAAAATAAAGAACAAACAAATAAACTAATAACACAAAGAGTGCGTTCAAACAAAGCAGTCCCTTTAAACTAATTAGCGGACAGTCCTCGAGGGGGGAGGTTCATGTGGATACGCTGTACAATAAATGCCCTGACCTGACCTCGTCGCTTTTATATTTATTTAATGTTTCATTTATCCGCCTACTAGGTAAATGTACACTTTCGCTAACTTGATGAACAAGCTGTGGACAGTGACCGACCTATATTGTACGTCAATTTGTACAAATAAGTAATTATTACGATGGAATTTTCTACGTAATAAACTATGTTGTTCTTCCTACCTTGAGATCGTCATCTATTTAATGTAGGTCCGATTGTGACCTAAAGTGAACTTAACAGTCTAAAACTTTAATAATGTATTAAAATCGGGATCTATTTATTAGTTATGGAGTTGTGTACTACACACTATTAAAAACATTTTTTTTTTTTTTTCAGTTGGAGGAAATCACCGGATCCCCGCCCGCCCCGCGGGCGGGGTATGTGGGAGTTGAACCTCACTAAAACCTCCAACCGCTCACACTCAGCGTCCGAACCCCGGCTGAGGCCAGAACCCAGCACGGGGTTTTGTGGGACGGCGCGACGCGTAACGCTCTCGGCACACTTTTCCGTCACGCCGCCCCCGGACGCCGAACCGGCAGCCGCCGGCGATACGGCCACCGGCTCTCTCGGTCGGCGGGCTATCCGAAGCCCGCCAAGATGGCTGGACCGTGTGTCACCCTCCCACGGAATACCCCGCTGGGTCAGAACCAGCGTGGGTCGGGGAGCGCGGTCCGCCATCCTCCGGATGCTCTGACGCAAGGGCGTGCTGAGCGAGACACGACACCTTCTTGGGTCCCCGCTCGCACTCACATGCGTTGGGGACCCGAAACTCTTAAGGGGCCAGATTCCGGGCGAGATCCCGGTTCCGGCCCCTTGCTCGACGGCGGCGGGTTGTTGCGGGGCGGAGAGAAGAATAAATTCTCTCCCTCGCACTCCCCGCCACCCTCTTCTGCGAGATGGTGGACTCGCAGAAGTCGAGCATCGCCTTCCAGGACTCGCCACTCCCGAGCATCGACGCCACGACGCCCGGGAGCGACAAGTCCGGTCCTATTTGTCGGACCAGGACACACCGCTGCTGCTCCCATGCGGGGCAGACAGCGAGCGTATGCTCCGGTGTGTCCTCGTCGCATCCTATACAGTGATGGCACCTCGTCGTCGGCTCCACCTGAATGCGGCGCAGATACCGCCCGAAGCACCCGTGCCCGGTCAGCATCTGCACCGCCCAAAAGGTGAGGCGTCCTTCGCCACGACCCACCCAATCCTTTAGGACGGGGCGGATCGCCTCGACGGTCCGCAGACCCCAAGTGGGGTTAGCGATGCGTCGCTCCCACGATTCCATTACGGACCGCCGAGATTGGGCCTTCCGATCCCGAACAGCTTCCCGCAGGGGACGCACTACGCCCCGAGCCCGGAGGTCGCATCGCCAACGATAATCGTCAGCGAGCGCCTCCGCCTCCAGCTCCCAAGGCGGCGTCCCCGACTATTAAAAACATGCCAAATCTCACTTTTGGCTGTAGGTAGCTTAATTTGAAGAAATTTATTCTGACATTTATTGTAAAAAAAATGGATTTATGTACTTTAAGCTTACGCACGGAAAATGTGCATGTAATGTACAAAATGAACATTATTTACATTTTTATACATAAGCTACAATTTATAAGATACATTGCGTTTACTACTTAACAAAACACTAAAGCAATAAGCGCTTCTTTCCCAAGACGTATAAAAGGTAAAGTAATTAATTTCGGCGAGGTTTTAGTGTAGGAAGTGGCTGCCTCCGAGTATTGCTTGGTACATGCGAGCCCGTGATTGGTGCGACACCTCGCCAGCCAGCAATGTTTTTTGTTGTACGCTACTTTGTAAGTTGAAGTTTATTCGTCTGTGGTTAAGTAAATATTATTGGGGTACCAATGTAAGCGAGATTTATAATTATTTATCATGGCCGACGTGAGATGCGTTAACGTGTTTTACATACTGTTCTTACATACCTACTGTTTGGTGTTTACTTGTACTTAATGTACATATTGCAAAAAATAGTTTATACGTTTTGGCTATTATATAAATAACAAATTAATATGATATTAGTTAACTTTTATTGATATTATGGTAACAACAATTTCAAAAAGTTTTAATCTTTTACAAAAACGTATTGTTTACGAGGGTTTCCTGGATATTTTGAAACAGAGGACTAGCGTGTATGTCTTAATTTTCCTATATTTTAAAACACGCTATTTCATAGTCCAAAACAGTTTTATCACGAAAATTGACTGTTCAATCTTAACAATAAGCAACCGATAATTACGTTTGTAATGAGGTAACGATTCATCATTTTGTGCGTTGCTATTGGTTGATTTGTCGACAAACAGTCCACATACGACGACATTTAATACGTAAGCATCATTATCTCATGTTAGACCAATCAGAATCACTCTTATTGTGAACGTAACGTTATTATACGACACGAATTACCTACGATCTTTATGTATAGTTGTGTCAAATTATTATCGATGAACAATAAGCTGTGTAATGTTATTGTAATTAGCAAATTATCGTAATATAATTATAACAATAGCTGACATGTGAAGTAAACAAATATTACCTACAACTGTTTTAGTTAACTGCACATAGGTATATAAATCTTATATATAAAAATGAATTGCTGTTCGTTAGTCTCGCTAAAACTCGAGAACGACTGAACCGATTTGGCTTATTTTAATCTTGAAATATTCGTAGAAGTAAGTCCAGGGAAGGTTTAAACGGTGAGAAAATTTTCTTATGTGACGCAGACGAAGTTGTGTGGGCCAGCTAGTAAATAGATACATTTGATGACAGAGATCAACTGAAGAGTAATAGTTCCAAAACTTCTTTATAATAACTTAACCTACTATGCATGATCTCCAAGCGAATACAGAATATAGAAAAAAATTAAAGTTGTATTATAATCATCAATCCATAGATATCCACTGTAAGACATACACTGGTTTACATAAAGGTAAGTCTCCTCAAACTTCGTAGGTCTAATATTGCAGTTTAAACTTGTGCCAGAGTCTCAATCTTACACACTTAATCATGTTAAAGTACCTATAGGATTTATTATTAAAACTATTAAACAAATTATAAACCTGCGTACCACATTGATGTAAACGTTAACTGTACAAGCATTCCCTGTAAGCTTTATAAACGCCATCACCCGCTACACGCATTATTTCCAATCGTAGTGTCACAGAATATTTTATGATACAGAAATACAGCTCATACATGTAGTATGTACCACCATTTAGCCGTGTACCCTTGACACTTGCAGTAGGGTCAACACTTTACATCTAGAACTAAAGAGAGGCAATTAAAAAAAACACTTCTTTCAGAAAACGCGAAAAGCTAATTATTGTGCACCGTAGTAGTGGTCTGATTAGAAATCACGATTTAGAATCGAATATCAGAGATATTTTTATATCTTTTTGATGGCCCGATGGGTTTTCGGCTCGAAAATGCGAATGTGTGCTTAACTAGATTTATTCGATTTTTTAGTTGATTTCCTTTAAATCTAAATAAGACATGTTGTTTCATTTGTTAAGCAAACGCTTGACACTCGGACTCGTTTAAAAATACTTCATGTTTGGATACGTTATTTTTATTAGGCTTTGTTTCTGTGTGTTTATCCTACGGTATTGTGCTGTCCTACGCTTGCCAAGTAGCGGAACCCTACTGTGGAACACGTTTACCCCATCGGTTATCTACGGCGCGATAGACGTGACCTGCCCATTCCCATTTGCGATGCAACCTTGAGAGCCCTATCGTAGGATCTGGTTGTTCCGTTTATAAGATCATAACGCCAGAAGCACACTGTAACTTGCCTAACAAAGTTTGGCAACAATTATGTACGAATATGAACAATTTAAACGAAATTATCGGTAAAAGTTTGAGTTCAAATTTGGAATTTTTGGGCAGTAATTTCCATAACCTCAAGTATATTAAGCAACAGAACATAAATTATAATAACCTTTCAAATAAACTTGTATTTTCATCAATAGCGGTGTTCACTCTACCATGCCCCGCACTTGCTTTTTTTTTTTTTTTTTAGTTGGAGGAAATCACCGGATCCCCGCCCGCCCCGCGGGCGGGGTATGTGGGAGTTGAACCGCACTAAAACCTCCAACCGCTCACACTCAGCGTCCGAACCCCGGCTGAGGCCAGAACCCAGCACGGGGTTATGAGGGACGGCGCGACGCGTTACGCCCAAGGCACTCTTTCCCGTCGCGCCGCCCCCGCCCCGCACTTGCAATCTAAGCTCAAGTCTTAAACTAACCATAATCTAACTAAGTGGAAATAGGTATAGGTAGTAGGCGTAGATTAAAATAGGCGAGATTCTCAAAATGATTTAAATCGTCAGAGTAGATTTTAAATATTAGATTAGATTATAAAGCGGATACCTATTTCATAATAATTTCGTTCTTTCAAACGTAAGTAATAGATTTTTTATAGTCTGATTTATTTTTTTTGTTTCTTTTGTTCTTAGGTGTCGGTAGGTCAATTGCATTACACAACTACATTTTTAAAACAAGCTCTAACTTAATCTAAAACTTTAAAGGTCACAATAAATTTGATTAATCCCGAACACGTTCAGTCATTAGATAAAATCAAGGAACACGATTAATAAAGGATTGCACCAATTTAACAGAACATCAATCTTTGTATCTGTTTGAATGAAACTTGTAAATGTGGCTCGGTTTATTGAATGGTCGAATCTGTTAGATTACAATCTGGTGCAAGTGCGTGTTGCATCAGATTTGCGGGAGCTGATCAACGGGAGGTTCTATAGTTTCACAATGCCCTGTGCGATACAAACCGGCTCATTTCGCTAACCTCATAAACGAACTAAACTGAAGCGAATGAGACACCACCTGGCGCTTAGCTACACAAAGTACTGTAACAATTATAGATGTGACGTTATCGAAAATACTGTCATAATTTTTTGATTCCGAATTTGTATGTATTCAATTTTCCGAATCTATGCTAGGTGCACTAACAACTTTAGAAAGAAAAGAAAGAAAAGGATGCAAGCTTATTAAAGGAAATTACTCTAGTGATTTACAATAAGTATTAAATAAATATATACCTAAAGATATTGGTAAAATAAATTAGGTACATAAAATTTATTGTTAAACATTAAAGTAGACAAATTAGTTTTATAATTTAACAATATTCAATCATAAATACTTAATCGTACATATCTCGCTGCGTTCATGAAATATGACGCAATATCTCTAACAAAATTAATTCAGATAGCAATCGAGGAACGCCTCCGATGCGATGTCCGATCTGCGGTGTTATATTCTATGCTGGTAGTTGCTCAAGCTTGTCTAGTGCTGGAGGAGCAGCTACGCAATCGTTCCATCCAAAGGTCATGGAAGGAATTCGCGCGGTCCAGCTATTGCAACACCTCACTATTCCGCAGAGGTTCGATACCGCACAAATCCACGACTCGCTTACTCACTCAGGTTAAGACCCACCTGTTTATTTGTAAATCTATCGCCGTTAAATTTGATTCGAATATTTATTATGAACATTAATTTATGTTAAATTCACGTTCGGTATTCAAAACTTTAACATTCCCACGTTAATTTGGACTGTCAATAAATATTTTCAATTGCCTAGATGTCTGTCTTGGACTAGTGTTGTTAATAATAAATGACTGAATATAGTATCCATAACTGGTATAATTAGTTACTTGTATTTGAAATACAAAAGTTCTTCACGATTTCTACGGCTCTAAAAGCAGTTCTTCTACGAAAATTCGAAATATAATTCTATTAAATTGTCGAATGTCGAAAATAGCAATGTGAATTGTACTTGCGGGAAAATAGTTATTGGTATAACAGTTATGACGAAAGTGTAGCCCCTCCTTCGGCGCTTAAAGCAAACAATATAAATGTAAATAGAGATAAAACAACGGACAAAAGCTTATCGATACATATACTTATTTACATGCTATAATATGTTATCGGGAAATACGTACTCCTTGACCAAACAATGACGTTAGTATTTCTTCACTTGTCAAAACCGCGGGTTACTTAAACACAAAATATCTGTAGTTTTATTACAATTATACTACATACAAAGCACGCATTAGTAGCTTCCATATATAGGAAAAATATAATATAACTGTAGACACTTCATCACCTAAAAATCTGTTGAGAACAAAACTAACAGTGAGGTGATATAAAAAGAATGAGTTTGACTTCTGAATAAAACCACTATTCTGTGCTTTTGAGCTTAGGTTACGTCATAGAGTTGTGAAAAACTAAATTATATTACCATTACGATAATGTCTTCGAGAGCACCTTCGATTGTGATTAAATTAACACTGATCAATCATGATCATTGATTGTAACAAGCTACATTGTACAACAACAATATTTTATGTGAATTATTTAGTCTGTTATAGTATACGAGAGGTAATAAGTTATTAGGTAGTCTAAGTTAACTGTGACTTTAATAAAAATATAATAGCTACTTCAAAATAATCTCTTCAAAATGTGATAAATAAGTTTGATCGCAATTACATCCAAAAAGAGGGGTTATATGAGTAACTGTTAGCATATTTTATGAAGAGATAGAAAGCTCGGTCGTCACCTGTGGCCGAGCGTGGGCTGAAACCCATTGTATGCTGATGGATCCGACGACGCAGAGACGGATTTAGACATAGGTACTACGACTAGACGAATATTAAAATAGATGTGTCAGGCAATGATTTTGATAGATTTGTTTTGCGTTCCGAAATATTATAGGTAAAAATTATCTTGTAGGTACAGTTTAACCTTTCAATGGAGAAAACACTGTACGAATAAATGTAAATACTTAAACAGTCTTATTAATACATGTAACACAAATTTCGAGTAACGCAAAATATGTAATAAGTATGATACTGTATTAGTAGTTAATTCTGTTTTAGACAATTTAACTATAAACTTATTCCAAAATCGCAGACATCTCAGCATTATCTTATAAGATACAAGTGCCTGTGATACAATCCTGTGCCAAGGGAACAGGGAATACCGATTATACAATTAAACCTTCGCCTCAGTCATCGTACTTGGACGGCATGTAGGATTTACATAAATTTGAATTTACCATATATTCTGTCGTAAAATTTGAGATATCTTCCTACTTAATCTTCGGGTACTAAAACCGACATAATAATATTTTCAGACATCGGAACTTGAGTCACTGCTGTGCAAGCAGGAGTGCGCTTCACTTGCACCCGCCCACATGGACCTATTTGATGGCGGCACTTCATCGCGCGACGATGCGTTCCTCCGACCCGCCCTCTGGGAGGACATCGCCTCATCCATCAGGAACATTGACCCTGAGAATGCAAACATGCTCGCTCCGCTGGGAGCCACACACGTCAAACTGGAAGCAGATGAAGCACTGCTCGAAGAATGCGCTACACCGTTACTCAGTCCTCTCGAGATCAAGACGGAAAGGCTGTGCGCCCCGCCTGCGTACGCGCAGCCGCAGCCGCCGCAGATGCAGCACCAGCCGCAGCAGCCGCCCGCCTCTTACGCCAAGTACCCCTCCTCGCGGCTCGTCTACATGTCGCCGCTCACGCCGCCCGGCTCCGACCAGGGCAGCCCAGGAAACTCGATGCAGGTAATACTCGCAAGACAACAATGCTCAGCGACATCGCTTGCGAACGATGGTACCATCTCTTGCATTGCGATCCAATCTATGTCTATCGTATTCACATTCATTTTTACAGCGAAAATTACAACAACGGTAAGTTACACACACTGTTTACATTTAATACAGAGCATAATAACACGCATGAGTAAAAATCACAAACTAATTTCAAAACAATATAACGATTGATTTTACAAATTAAATTCGATTCGGTATTATGTGTAAAAAACGAGGAGGGCAACAATAAACGATGTGTTCCAGGGCGGGCCTCGACGGACCCCTCCGCCGCCGTATCACCCGCCGCCGCTTCTGCGCTCACCGCACGTGCAGCAACATCCCGGCGCGCATCCACACCATCACCCACAGGTATTGTAACGCTACAACTGCATTACGCAGATTACACATCCGCTGTTTCAATGGAACATGCGTCCATCGAAGTGCAAACGAGATAATTTTCTCACTTCTTATAGTTACCTATAATGTAGTGTGCACGAATGTAGACAGATTCGTCTTCGCCTTCATTGCAGCTGTATAACGCGGACAACACAAGTGAATAGAATGCGAACAACAGCGGTGTAGAAATAAAAGCATTTATAAAATGTTTTTAACTAATCTACCAGTTGCTTGAAGAAAAAATAGATGGGAAAATTTCTGTAGTTTTCTTTTTGACACATTATAGCCGTTCCAACCGTTTATTTAACTTTTGACAGATCAATTATGTGAAGTTTTACAATAATTTTCGGTACAATGTACTATAGAGAATACCGTACATATAGATAGTCATTATCAATTCGACTCTATTACTTTGGAAATAAGATGCATGTTTTTTGGATGTAGGGCATGTCGCAGCCCATGTCGATGCCGCAGCAACACGTGATGCAGCCGGCGCCACAGCCGATGGTACACGCGCCATTACCACACTCGCGACTTGCGCCTCCACCACCCGTCAAATATAACAGGCGGAACAACCCTGAACTCGAGAAGAGAAGAGTCCATCATTGCGATTTTATGGGTAAGTCACTTTGAGCTAAATAATTTGTGATTTCGGAATTACGAGTAGGACTATACATATCTTCCTACTATACTTAAGTAACATACTCTCTACGATATCAGAGATACGAGTAGAGAAATAATTCATCCAGTTATTATAATTGAGTGATCCCATGAGTAATATTAAATTTTTGTTACAGGCTGTACGAAAGTTTACACAAAGAGTTCACACCTCAAAGCTCACCAGCGAATTCACACAGGTAAGCAATCATTACATCTATTTATATCTACATTTTATTTTAGTTTACTGCGATGCGAGTTATGATTTCACTGTGCTTTTTGCGAATTTTATTTTTATTTTTCTATTGATATTGTGTTTAACCTGGCTTTTCGTTCGTTTTGAGCAGGTGAGAAGCCGTATACTTGCCAATGGCCGGAATGCGAATGGCGGTTTGCGAGATCCGACGAGCTAACGCGGCACTACCGTAAACACACGGGCGCCAAACCGTTCAAATGCTCCGTCTGCGAGAGATCATTCGCGCGGTCGGATCACCTCGCTCTGCACAATAAGCGGCATCTGCCGAAGACTTCCAAATGACACGCAAGAAAGGGCGGCGAACAACCGCCCGCCCCCATCGTCACTCAGGTAAAACACAAACTATTCAGTCCAAATTCTCTATCATCAAACGGCAGTCCGCTGATGCAAATGCAAATTCCATAAAATCTAAAAAGATTAAACCTTATCAAACACCATTTTTCTTTCATGAGTAAAAATAAGAGGAATAGATAAAATAATAATCTATTATGTTTTGTACCAATTAATACTCCTACCAACCTACAAGACCATAAAACTACAACTGGACTTTTTTATTTTTCAGGAAGAATGCAATGATAGCATCTTCCTGGAGTGTGACCTGGACGTGAACCTCATGGACACGTTCTACGGAGTGCTGTAACCGGCTCTGTACTCCCGACCGATGACGACAGAAACATTCTACAAATCGAACAAGGAAACAAAAGACGCGCGGATAAACACACATTCTTCTTACTTTGAATCACATACTCATCTCTCGTCGTTCTCCGAGTGTCGTATCTGCTAGAAGCTATTGTGTTGGCTGACTTTCGGACTGACTTTCTTTTTTAGTTTTCGTTGTGGCGTTTCATTTCATTAATAAAAAACGACATTTTTTCTCGAATAAGTTATAATAAACTATAAATAAAAAAATAGTGACTTAAGTTGACTGTACGAATAGCACTTTTGAAGAAAACTATTTAAGAGATACTTTGCAAGTTACTCAAAGTTCACGAAACTATGTTGAAAGTTGCGACTATTTAAACTCTCTTTTTGACACTGAAAATTGAACAAGAACAGTAAGTCTTAGGAGTTTATTTCCGTTATACATATCTACTTACAGCCTTGTCTTTCTACTGCAACATAAATACTCTTGAAAAGCAAAATTCTTTCATGAATTGTATATTATTTCCATGTGTACATCCCGTGCGTGTATTTTGAGATTAATTAAATGTCTCATTACACTTTTATTATGTACAAAGCGATCTTCTGGGATCTTATATCGAGTTTTTTGAAATGGCTTGTTTGGCAAAGAGACGTAAAGTTTAGTAATAGAATCATTTCTATTTACTCGTTCCATACCTTCCACATCGTGAAGTCGGAACATCAAATCACATGTATTTGATAGGCACGAGTCGGTAAATTGTCACTTGATCTTAGTGATCTGAGACCGAAGCCAGTAGTGCGAATGCTAAAACAGCCCTATTGACGGGTCCTACGTATTCTAGTATGAGCGACAAAAAGCAATTTTTCAGGAGAGCCATTTCAATCTAACTTTATTAGCGCTTATTGATGAATGAAAATGATTGGAATTTTAAAATAATTTTTCGCCTATTTATACAAAAAAACAGTTTTTGTCATTTTGTTAAGGCACCAGTATACGTAGGACCCGTCGCTTTATTATATTTTCTTCAATATAATGTGCAGATATCGGCCTGTTACATTATTTATGTATGTCCGTAGTTATAAGAATTATCGATTGCTCACCGCAGTAGCAATGGTATCGTCAAATGAAACGTGCGACGTAAAGCTGTAAGTATTCACTAGACATGATTAGTTAATTTATTGTAAGATTATAAGAGAGCAAGAAATATCCAAGATATTATCTTTATTAATATAAAAAATATCAGTAATTAGTTAGATTTTAGTCCTATTGTGCAAACGCGTTTTCGAATGTCACGATTTTATTTTTTTTATTAATAATTTTCAAATGTAGTACAAATGCTGCTTTGCTGAAGTAAACTAATTGATGCTGACTGAAAACTATGAGCCATATAGTGAGTATATAGTCAAAGAACTCATAGACTGATATTAGTAAGAGATTGATTGTACAGTTTACAGTAGTCTACACAATGAACCACTACTATTTGTAAAATTATCCAAAAAATTCTACTAGTTTGGTAAAATCATTCAACTTAAATAACTTTTGAAAGCGGTTCAGTACCATTCGAGTTTATCTGTATGCACTTACATGCTTTGTCTTACTTATATTTATGTGGATAGTAAATAATTATTATCAATGTCATAATATAGATTTATAACATAAGTTGGATTTCTAAGTGAATCCACTCATTATTAATATTTAGTCATAAAGTCGAAAATAGAGCGCCTCAATCAAGCTATCGTTGTACATCCCTTTCGGCTTTGTGATTGAAATTATAAAGTCATCTTTTGTACTTCTACTTACATCTTAAATTCGGTAATTAAAATAAATAAATCGTTTCATTCGAACTAGCGTATTTCTACACTTTCTAGTCTCAAATTATTATAGTTTTTTTACCATTTAATATATGTATTACATCTCTTAATAACAGTGTCCATTGCTAAACAGCTGTCTAATATTGCCATAATGATACTTAAACCTTTATATTAAGTACTTGTATGATATTATGTAAAATATTTTAGCGATTGTAATGTTTTTTACGGCTAACACTTGCTTCGTAAGTGTTGTTTATATAAGAGTCTAATAATAATGCTAAATTATCATTAAAATTAAATAGATTTTATTTCATTTGTCTTAAATTGGTACTTTCTCAATGTCGCGATTCACACTGACCTTCATCTTTTGTTAATACCCTAGTACTTTAATCATTTCAAATGAAATCTATTGCCATGTGTCTTTTGACTTTAATGACGTCACTTAGTGGTAAAGAATGTAGGTACATTTACCTTAAAACCATTTCTTCATTTTTCTTAATTTCATAGAGCTTTCAATTAGTGCTCTTAAAAAAACACCATTATACAGGGTGGTTCTGTAACTTTGTCCCAGCCGAAGTGGGGTGAATGACCTGTTGAAATAAAAATTAGCACCATTTTTCGGGTCGGTTAAACTTATTTTTCTGACATTGTATGGAAAATGTACGACTATCGTTGCGGACTTCCATACTATGATGCAAAAAAAAATTATCCGATTCGTAAAATAAGTGGTTCTAAGCTTTATTTCAACAGGTCATTCACCCCACTTCAGCTGAGACAAAGTTACAGATCCACCCTGTATAAGTCTAATGCAGTCCGAACCTTTACCTGGTACTGGAAATAGAATTAAAAATAGTGCTGTACAATTTGGCCGTTTAAACCGGCCACAAAGTTTAACCAGGTTAATTAGTTCAGCAGCCAGCTAATTTTTTGAAATTAACCGGTTAAATTAAATTAACCGGTTAAATTAACTGACTGGCTAACCGGTTAATTTGCAAAAGATTCTTAACATTGAATAAATCATTTATTTTTATTTTAATTTTTAAAACTTTAATTTTATTTTTATTTTTAAATTTATTTTTCAATGTATTTATATTTTTAAATTTATTTTTATTTTTAAATTTATTCATATTTTAAATTTATTTTTATTTTTATTTTTAATTTTTTTTTATTTTTAAATTTATTTTTATTCATATTTTAAATTTACTTTTATTTTTAAATTTATTTTTATTTTTATTTTTTTTTATTTTTAATTTTTTTTTTTTTTAATTTATTTTATTTTATTTTATTTTTTTTTTAAATTTTAATATGAAAATAAAAATAAATAAATAATATTAAAATAAAAATTTTATTTTTATTTTAATAAAAAAAATAAAAATAAAAAAAAATTGAAAATAAAAAAAAAATTAAAAATAAAAATAAATTGAAAATATGAATAAAAAAAAATTAAAAATAAAAATAAATTGAAAAATAAAAAGAAATTTAAAAATAAAAAAAAAATTAAAAATAAAAATAAATTTAAAAATAAAAATAAAAATAAATTTAAAATATGAATAAAAATAAAAATAAATTTAAAAATAAAAATAAAAATAAATTTCAAACATGAATAAATTAAAAAAAAAAAAAAAAAAAAAATATAAATACATTGAAAAATAAATTTAAAAATAAAAATAAAATTAAAGTTTTAAAAATAAAAATAAAAATAAATGATTTATTCAATGTTAAGAATCTTTTGCAAATTAACCGGTTAGCCAGTCAGTTAATTTAACCGGTTAATTTAATTTAACCGGTTAATTTCAAAAAATTAGCTGGCTGCTGAACTAATTAACCTGGTTAAACTTTGTGGCCGGTTTAAACGGCCAAATTGTACAGCACTAATTAAAAACCGATGATTGTCAATAGAGAGTAGGCCTTATTATATTATTATATTTCTAAGCTCTCTTTTTGATTTATACTAACAATGAAGAAATATTGAATCATTGTTTTAGGAATAATAATTTAATTACAAACATTTAGCCATTGTAATTAGTCATTTTACTCACTATCAGTAATTGATATGAAATTATTCTTAAAATATGGTAAGATCTTGATTTTTGTAAAACCGATAGTATTTTCTGTAACTACATGTACCTATTTAATTATAATTAAAATCAATTATGAATTAGTACCTACTTTGACCAAAACCACATTAGACTTAGTAAAGTTATTCACGAGCTGTTCTATGTTTTATACACACATACTACGTATTAGACACTCTTTTCAAATGTATTTTTGCCTTACAAAACATAAAAAACTGTTTTAAAATTTACAATCATAGTTCATAGGATCATCCAATCCACACTGTTACCCACAATTTTGTGGAGACTTTAGAATTATGATTATGAAACCAAAATTATCTCAGCATTGAAAAGACAAAATACGTAAATAGTCATTGAAATTATGAAAACAGTTTAATACGCGACTAACACATACTAAGAGTAACGTGTCATATTTTCTAGTCTGCTTCATGTTTTCATATACTACAAGTGCCTATTAAAATTCATTATTAACCACTCAACTGGGATCAACAACAATATTGGTTTGTTTACTTTTGCCAAGTCTGTGGCAGGAGCCAAAATTGAGCACAGTTCTAAAACTTGTTTTGTTTACATTTTTTAATCGTCTCATATTTTACAGAGATGATATATTTTCGCTGACAATGCAATACAGCGGCGTCGGTTAGGTCCATCTAGCGAAAAGTGACGTTCCCAGTTGAGTGGTTAAGAACCAATTTATAGAATCGTTTGCCATAATGTAAATACTTAAGAAAAACTTGTGCCTTAAATTCATTATTGTGCCTTTCCGCTGCCTTCGTTATTGAAATTAAAGACCATAAGAAAAAAAGTGCCTCTAACATTTTATAAGATTTTAGACACGTTTCAATATATTATATGACTTGTATGTACACTATGTAATATATTTAAGTTCACAATCACTTTATAAATTTAGTAATAATTATATTTATATGCTCTTTTCGCTGTAAAATAAAATTGCCATAAAGTTATCGGAAGTTGCCATACTATTTACTCTGTGTTTGTAGCCGATACATAATATTAGATTTAACTGGAGCTTCTGTGAACATGGTACCTCATTATCTTTGTTCTCTGCTATTTTCTTCAATTTTTCGTTTTTCATTGTTTTCTTTAAGTTATGTTTTGTCATTTCGAATTTTAACATTATGATTTACTTAATCATCTAGATAAGTATGTTGACTAAGTCACAAATAATTTATTACCATTGACGATGTTTTAAAATTTCTTTTTTTATACGTTCGTATTTTATAGCTAAATGTAAAAAGTTTAATGTAATTTTAATCACGCAAAATGGTCTTAATTATTTTTCAGTGTTTAGTTCGTAATTGTTGCCAGAAGTGTGATTTACTAACATTTGTTGTTTTATTTGCCACGATTGCATGTTATTAAGATATTATTGATGTCTGTACTTTTATTCTCAAAAATTTATTGCATAAAAGAATGGCTTGAAACTGTGTGTTATAAAATCGTCATCATTTCTACTGTGCTAACCAACAGATTTTTACAAAAGGCTTTTTTGCTTTGTTAAGCCTTTCCGTAAAGTTTATTTTTGAGTACATTACACACATACAGATTGGATTAATATAGTATAATTTGCGGGTGACAACTACGGTCTATAATTCAACAAGTAAGTAATATCAAACCAAATAAAACCGATGCATAAGTACATAACATGTGACCATTATAAAGTGTTATCGCACAGTTTCAAAGACTTCTTTCATATTTTGTATGTCGTTAATAAAAACAGCGTCTATCTTCTTATCTAAAATTATTATCAACTAAACGAAACATGAATAACAATTTTTCTTTGTATTATGCCAGATCATCTTGCCAATACTGTTCCCCCTATACTTAACTACTTGTGTTGTTTTGTGATCAAAAAATATCTAACTCTGAATGACGCTGTTTAAAAAAATATGTAAACTTCTAATTTTATTACCTTTATGTTATTCAAATTACACATTTTAAGAACAAATTAAATTTAGTCACGTTTATGAAATTGGTGTATTCTTAAACCTTATCCTTCATTATTTCCTTCCTAGCAATTACTTACTTCACTTTTCAACGAAAATGAAAGCCATAATTATAGCGTCTTTACTTCGATGTGACATCTCGAGAACAATTAGTTAAGGATCTATCAAGTTATTGAAGTAAAAAAAAAAACGATATTAAAATTAGCTTTAATTATGCAAAATGAGTGCATCGCCTAGTTACGGAAACAGTCCCAGCCTAGGCGTAAAGTAGTACTTCAATAATTATACAGGATGATTTCCTAGTGAGGGTACATATTGAAGGTCATGGTAGCTGATGGTTATATACGTCCAGTAAAAATTTTATTACCAAAGAATATGGCTTAATACCTTAGTAATCGCAACTTAAAAATATCTAAAATTCTTGCAAAATGATGGTTTTTCGACAGCTGATGGGTGTGGCGGAGGTGTCGGGTGCGCGAGATCACTAGAGGTCATTAGTCAACACTCATTAAGCCGAAATTGTTTATGTTTGAGGTAGTTTTGTCGAATTTAGATTAATTAAAAAAAAAATATTTTGTAATTTTACCTATTTTTTGTAATATTCCGTATTAGAACAGAGTACTCATCACCCTCCTGCAATATGTACCTTCTCTAACAAATCACCCTATATATTATGCATTTTCAATATACTATTTTTCATTCGGATATACGGAACTTTTTAAGCTCTACTCCACAGGATATACATGGTCATTTTACTGACAAGGAACCCTTGATTATGACAATTAAAATTAACCATGGCAGTCATTTACTGATAACCCGAAATTATTATATTATCCAAACTAAAGATGTAAAGCCAAAAAGAGGATAAAGTAAAACCTAAGAACTTTACTTAGGTATTTATGTTACAGCACTTTAGTACTAAGTATCCATTGAGCGGATAAAACGCAGGTCAAATTGAAGGGCATTAGCACACTTTGTAGGAAGAAACTGTTGCATTCGATGCCTCTAAGACGGCACACTTGTCGCCAAGAACTTTCTAATTTAAACCGAGCCCGTAAGTAGGACGAAAATGACCTTTAAATCCAATTTAAACAAAAAATATTATTATTAAGGTTGATAGTTTAGAAAAAATAATGTTCAGAATTTTGAAAATTACAATTTCTACTTTTATTGAATTTTAAACACTATTCATTACATTAACATCAGAAGTTTCGAAATGTGTATGTAAATTTGCCTTTATATTTCGATTTATAGTATTCGCTTATCCACGCGTTCTTTCTAGTATTCAAGCATAAATAAATCTATCCAGAACGGGATTATGATGTATAATAAAATGGCCTGAACTAATTCGAGAAAGCACAATCATACAATTTTCTTAATATTAAAGTAAATTCTCGACCCACATTTAAATGGAATACAGTGCAAAATGATAGAACTTCATGACCTAGTAGCAAACTTATCGGTCAGGTCGCCGGCAAGTGTTAAATGAAAAACGGTAACAAAATAAACACTTTACACAAATATGTGACCGTTAGAGGCAGTCTATTTAAACCTGATACACCTCTTTACTCTCATTTTGTCACAAAACGTACCGAGTTTCGGTCTAGTGGAAAATATTTGACCCAATTTCGGACATTTTCATAAAAATGATACAAAAATCGTATTGGTTGATAATAACAGTTGTTGTAGCAGTGGCAGCTAATTCTATTTACAATTCGGAAGATTTAGAAGAAGATGAATTTGACAATGATTTGGACCACACAGGACGACAAGGAAAACTACGTGAGTATCTCTTGCAATAATAATTGTATTTTTAAATCCCATACGCTATGCAATGCGAAGACTAGCTACAGCGATAAGATCATTTAGAAAAGCATATCTTGATAGTTTCGTTCATTTAAGAGGGGTGATATTTTATACTCATGAATCCTAAAACGCAAAAAAGAAAACGGAATACCATTTTTATTTCATATATATATATATATATATATATATATTTCGGATATTTTCTTTATCAAATTTAAATACTAGGTCTTCGTGGAAATTAAAATGATATCTAACATCTATTCATATAAACTTTCATATTTCAGTATTTCCATTTGTGAGTATTGTACGGTTCGCGAACACGGACTGTTCGTCGACGAACACAATGAATGGCACGTGTTTGGCGCGGAGGGAATGTAACAATCTGAACGGGACCATCACTGGGACCTGCGCGTCGAGACGAGGAAGATGTTGTATCGGTAAACATTACATCAACTGCTTAACAATTTTGATACTGCTAAGGCATTACCTTAAACCTACAAGTATCGGTTAGGCCTATATATTGGCCAACACAGTGGCTATCTAACGTAAAGGACTTTCGAAACCTCTTCCAGACTCTACATACAAACTTTTTCATAAATCACCTCATCGTTTAATATTACAGTTTCCCGTACATGTGGTTCTACGACGAATGTTAATAATACATATTTCACAAGTCCCGGGTACCCTGCGGCCTACTCTGGTGGGCAAGCTTGTACTCTTATCGTGAACAGGTGTAACAGCGATATTTGTCAGGTAATACGCATTATTTGTAGTAATGCACACCATTATTTTGTGGTAAATTTATCGCTCAGTATAACAAAAACTCATCGCTACTTTTTAATTCGAACTTATGAGTGGCAGTCAGTCTTGAAGCAAACTCTTAGTTGACGTTGAAAGGACACTCTTACAGAAATTCAAAATAAGTAAACATTGTTTACTTACCTATGTAAGCAAGTTGGAGACCAGGCCATGCCCAGTTGTTAGTGACTAACATTCATTTTCATGCTTACTTAATAAGTAAAAAGTGACTACATATTAACGCACCTACTGTGTTCCAGCTTCGTATAGATTTCATGGACTTCGTGATATCCCAGCCTGACGGTGACGGCGTCTGCAGTACCGACTCAGTGACAGTAACTGGGGGTAACACAATAGTGCCCACATTGTGCGGTGATCTCACCGGACAAACGATCTTCGTAGATTTCAATGGAAATGCAGCTATAACTATTACAGTGACAGCGACTTTGTCGACTACGTTCTCAAGAAGATGGAATATGAGACTTATTCAACTTGGATGCGATTGTCCCGGTTTAGGTAAGACTTTAAAAGAGTTAAAGAAAAGAAGAGTAAAAAGACGGAAGTAAAAGGGACAAGAATTAAAGATTTTTTCAATTACTAAACGATTATTTCAACCAGTTTGATGAATTCTTTACATTAAAGACGCAAAATCTGAATCTTTTGTTTCCTTGTCCGATAGCTCCTAACGGTTGTCTGCAGTACTACACTGGAACCTCTGGCACAATCAATAGTTTTAATTACGGTACGGGAGCGAACACCGTGCTGAGTGCCTCGTTGGTGACGGGAACCAGACAAATTGCTAACTTGGACTACGGCATCTGTATCCGAATGGAGGCCGGATACTGTGCCATACAATACGCACAGGTAATCATCATTCAATAGCTTCTAACTTTGAATTTTAAAAAAAATCTACTTGTTTAAGAACTGTTATACAGGATGGAACTTTGGTCAATCTGACGTGGGGTGAATGACCTGTTGAAATAAAACTTAGAACCACTTTTATTTTAGGAATTGGAAAAAAAAAAATATAGATGGAAGTCCACAACGATAGTCGTACGTTTTCCATACAATGTCAGAAAAAAAAGTTTAACCAAACCAAAAAATAAAAATGGTGCTTAGTTGTATTTCGACAGATCGTCAGATTGTCCAAAGTTACAGATCCACCCTGTATATGCGACCTCAACAAATGAGATCTTTTCTAATATTTACTTCTACAAAACTCCCATACATAATGAACTTACGTCGAAAAACTCTTCTTCCTATCTTATCTCATGTATCTGGTGTCAGCGAAATATGTATTTATCCTGTCACATAGTTTTATACCAAAATGCATGACTTCATGGCAATGTTTTTATCCTTCACTTTTTTTCTCTACCTACTCCTGTTCATTTTCTCTGCTTAGGGGACCGACGTGTACTCGTTTACCGTGACCGGCGACGTAGAAGGTGCTGACAACACTGTGCTCGGTACAGCAGTAGGAGCAGTCAATGACGGAGCGTGCGTCACTGACTTTGTCGTGATCCCCAACCCGACTGTTGTCTCCACAGGAGTTGCCGTAGGCACTGATCGATTCTGTGGTATCGGTTTCGTCACTGTTTCGAGTAAGTCACATGTCAAAATCAGTCTTTCTTCTTTACCTTCGCTTAATTTCCTAACTCTTGCCCTTTATACAAACCAACAGTTTGATTTCTTAAATGGTATTATAATTAACAATTTATCTATCAACCTATAGTTTGAGATAGTTACTCAACACTATCAATAACATCCAGGCCGCATTTTTCAACCATCGGTATATGAACACTTCTCATAAAAAAAAGTCTTACCATTCTAGTCTAACAAAAATATTGCCAATCATGGCTTGATACAGTATATACCTATTTTATCAAAATATGTTTCACTTTACAGCGGGTGCCAAGCCATTCGTTTTGTACGTAGTAACGGATGGCTCTGAGGGAGCTACGACTACAACACCTCCTGATGTTGCGAATCGCGGCTTCTCTCTCACATACACACAAGTTGCATGTTAAGCATAATTAACTAATGATTCCAAAATCTTCGAAGTACTCATAAACATTGAATGTATTAACGAATTCAAAAACTGTTCAAAACTCTGAGTAGGGTATCCAAAAATATTAGTTTTAGGTAAATTAGTATTAATAAGCGTTATAAACATTGTAACGTTTGTTTGTTACTGAGGTTTTTTGAAAAGCAAACATTAATTATATTATTGTTTCCTTTTCGAATATTATACTCATATTAGCGTTTAAGTGGAAGATACTGTAAAGTAGAAATACAAATAGGAATAAAATATTATTATAACAATCATGAATACTTTTAATTTCAAATAACATCACAAGTATTTAATACTATCGTAAATGATTAAGCTTGACAGTTGTAAGACGTTTTCTCTGGACTTAAGCTATGCTATAAATAGCGCAGTAACATTTACTCACGCTTAAGTAATTTAAGTAAAAACTTTACTGGATCGTGAATTTAATGAAAAAAAAAAAATAGTGCACTTTTTTTAGAACAATTTGGAAATATACATAGCATTTCTGGCTCAAAATACGTAGTCTATGACACTCTTGATAACTGTATTGTAATCTAAAGTCTTACCTTATACCTTCTACTCAAATGGTTAACTTTTATTATTTTAAATGATCACTAATTTTCTTTCAAATATGCAATTTCCTAAAAAAGGTAAGTAAGTAATACAAAAATAAATATCAATACATTCGCAAGTGCGTCATAGACAAAAGAAATGTATTGTCTTGACAAACTCGTCACTTAAAAAAAAAAATTGAAGTTTGTTCTTTATTTAATTTATGGGACGGAAAGGAGAAAATCCAATTGCGCTATTTGGTCCTACATTCAAAATTTACTAGGCACGATACTCGTCACAAACCTTGTAAATAATATTGGTGATATTTAAACTATAAGGCAGAAATGTGCTATAACATAATATATCATGCGTCTTAAAATAACTTCTACAACAATAACAACATAATATTTTGTCTGAAGATAACTTCGCCATGCTCATATTAAAAATTTACTATATTTAACTTAAATACACATTCCATAACTACATAACTATAGTATAATATAATGTTTAAATGTGAATGAACAATGAAATGTAAAATTTTAAATATTAAGTAACAATGTAAATATGAAGTACATTTTAATATGAAACTAAGGCACTAAATCAAGCGTGGGCCATGGCTAACTTTCCCATTCTATTTTCAATTGCGTTTTTAACGTCATCATACCATTTACCGATCTGTGTGTTGTTTCTTAAATCTTTAAATGCTTCACATCCTTCAATACTGCTCAAGACACCATAAACAGTGATATCGGCTAAGTTAGGAGCGTCTCCGCCAAAGAAAGTCTTCCCTTTTTGGTTGACAGCTGTCGTCCACTCGTTGGCTGCGTTGTATAAAGATTGGCGAACGTCATCGTTGATATTATGTCTGAAAACAAAAGAATAACGAAACGCTTCAATAGTGTTTAAGATGGTTATTGATCTAGTGTTTTGGGTTTGTGAAAATCTTAAAAATCAATATTATGTTCTATTGAAGTACAGGAAAGAAAATATAATATAAAACCGTTTGAAAACAGTTCACGTTTTCTAGTAAAGCTATTATTACTACACACTGTTACATTATTCACCTTTTTTTAAGTCTTTTAGCTATCAGCCACATAGCCGCAGCTCCAACATAGACCATGAGTGCACATTCCCACGCCGGGAATGTTTCCTTCCATCGTCCTGCTTCTTCAAACCATTGGAACGTTTCTAATGCCTCTCCTGGCGTGCGGTACACGTTCGGTGATAACAAATGTACTAGAACACTGTCAGCCCACTGACGCCATTTTCTTTCTTCCCTGTAACAAAAGTCACAGATGATTATTAAATAAAAACATTGAATGAAATGAAATGAAATTTAATATGTGGATAAGTAGATGAATAAATGTTTTACCTTTTACCATTAGGAAAAACAACAAAAACTAATCTAATATATATTATAAAGGCGAAAGTTTGTATGTATGGATGTATGGATGTATGTTTGTTACTCTTTCACGTAAAAACTACTGAATGGATTTGAATGAAAATTTACCACAATATAGCTTATACATCAGAATAACACATAGGCTACAATTTTTGAACCCCTTTGTAACGCAGACGAAGTTGCGCGCGTCACCTAGTAATTAATAACATAAAACACATTGCCTAGTCTGTCACCATATTTTCTGCAAAACTCAATAGATAATTTCGCATTGCAAGAGAATTTCTGATAAGTTATATGCATACTTAAAAATTATACAACAAATAAAATATCATTCTACTTACAATTCTGCAGATTTCTCTTTTTCATTTGACAGAGGTGAATTGTGCATGATGAAATATTTATTGGTTATTTCAGTAACATCTTTGCCAGAATCATTTACAAATCGTGTGACGGGATAGAATTTGATTATATCCGTTAATTGGGAACTTTTATCCAGGAAATATGTTTCTAAAACTGATATTATTGCTGTACTGTCCAGTAATTGCTGAAACAAAACTATAGATATCTTTACAGGGTTCAATAAAAAGCTTTTAATCGCATCTGCTGATGAATTGTTAAGATTATGTATCCACACACAATATTTACATCCTAAAACAAAATAAACTGTAAAAATATTTTAATATCACACCTGGTATCCCCCGTCAACTTTAGCCAGGACGATTGGCACTTTCTTATAGCCAGACCACTTGATAGCTTGACGAAGAACAGCATCTACTTCCACAACCTCATAACTAACACCGCGTGCATCAAGATACGCACGGACTTTACAGCAAAACGGACAAGTTCTGTATTGGAACAGGATAAGCCTAAGATTGCTTGTGTCTGAATCATTTAAAACCTGAAACACATTTAACTATATTAACAATACAAATTGTAACAGATAAACAAGTCTACGGCCAAACAGATGGTGAAATTAATGTTGTTTTTCTTTTTTATTTAAACAGCACACCAAATATTTTTTAACATTTACTATTAGTACCAGGCTTCGTACGTTTGTTCTAAATTTATATAAATTAATTTATTAACTGTCTATAATTACGATTAATTAATACCTAACCTAAGTAAAGTAAATAACTAACATGCTTAACAGAGCTTTAAGATTTTGCAATGAGTACATTTTGAGATAGGAAAACATAGTTTAAGTCTTTATCATAAAGTTTAAAGTTCATTGATTCTCTTTTTAAAATGTACAGTTGTAAATGTTACATAACAAATGTTTTCCAGCATTTTACAATAAGGAGTAAATTGTTGTAAAAACTATGTCAAGTTGTCATTATTTATTGTGTTTCAAGACTGATTTTAACTAAAATAACTTTTTTTATGTGATTTCCTTTCAAAAGTTATAAACAACATGGCTATTAGTGGAGAGTAAAGTTTTATCATGATGAGGGTATTTATTGTAAAAATTAAAACATTAACTCATGTGTATTTTCATTAATCTTACATACATTCAAAGAGCCTAGTTTATCATTTTTCTAACAAGAAGCATGGTTCGTTGAATAGTTGAATTTTGAATAGAATTTTATAAATGAAGGTAGATCAACATGACAAAAAAAATTAAGTTACCCATCAACTTACACGATATTGCGGTGTGTATTCTGGAGCCTTTTTCAAAAAAGCGTACTCTTCATTTTCTTCAGGGAGTGACCGCTTCTTCGCATTTACTTTGTAATGAGTGTAGCCCCCGTACCCTGCTCCGACCAGAACTCCGATCCCGGCACTAACTAAGGTTATTCTCACAGCTGACCTGGGCCGGGACTTAGTAGAAAAAAATATTTTAGGGGATAAGTTTTCTTTCAGAGACGGAATCACCACCTTCTTCAGCAAAGTAACTGTAGGTCGCCACATATTCAATCTTATTTTATTATCAGTAACATTAAACTATAATCAATCTATACAAAGGGAAATAACGCAATTAAACCCTCAATTTCATTTTGCGTTAAATAAAATAATTAAATAACCTCAAACGGTTCAACCATGGCGTTGACACTGTTGACAGAAAACTAGACGAGTTGACACCTGACAAACGTGATATTTTTGAAAATCGATAGTAGATTTTATCCACTCAACTGGGATCGGCAACCAAATTGGTTTGTTTACTTTTGCCAAGTCTGTGGCAGGAGACAAAATTGAGCACAGTTCAAAAACTTGTTTTGTTTAAATTTTTTAATCGTCTCATATTTTACGGAGAAAATATATTTTCGCTGAAAATGCAATATAGCGTCATTTAATAATAAAGATTTACAAAAATATAAGGTTTAATTAAAAATTGAAATTAAAATTTATTGGAAAAAAATGTTTTTAAAATGAGGCTCAAACACGGTAGTGATTCCGAACAAAGTCCACAGTTTCGCCATCTAGCGAATAGTGACGTTCCCATTATAATATTTTATTACCTAAAAGAAACATGATCATAAATCTTATGCACAAAATTGACATTTAAGTATAGACCGAGAGCCCATTGAGGGATTTTAGAAGTCACTTAAGTGGGAGAGAGAGTCATGTAATTATCTAGTTTAATAACGTCAAACAACCTGCTGAATACCTCTACCATTTATTTTCATTAAGTATTAGGTACTTTCTTGTAACAATCTGACCAGGTTGCGAATGTCGACTTGTGGTTGTTTTACATCCTCGGAAAATTACTTCTGGAGACCGTAGACTCATCGAGTGTGGGTTTACTTAAAAGGGCAGGTAAAAAGGCATTTACTTTGACTCCATCAGATTCCCTCTATTTCTACGCTACCCATAAATTCATCAAACATACAAACAAACTTTCAAAAAGTTTAGCGTACTTATTAAAGATCATGCATTAATATATCCTTGTTTTACATAACAACCAATAATAATGAGAACAACCATCTATCAGCCCAACTTAAATTTGAAGTGGTATATACAGGGTGGATTTGTAACTTTGGACAATCTGACGTGGGGTGAATGACCTGTTGAAATAAAACTTAGAACCACTTTTATTTTAGGAATTGGATAATATTTTTTTTTAATCATAGTATGGAAGTCCGCATTGATAGTCGTACGTTTTCCATACAATGTCAGAAAAAAAAGTTTAACCGATCCAAAAACTAAAAATGGTGCTAGTTTGTATTTCGACAGGTCATTCACTCCACGTCAGATTGTCAAAAGTTACAAAGCCACCCTGTATGTATGATACATATTTTGTTGCTAAGTTTCCCAGATGTGTAAAGATGATGTCATATCACAATAATAGAGGTGAATCCTGTACTGAAGTTCGTACATCAACAAAAACTTAGATCGAATAATGTGCTATTAATATTAAAATATGAATGACTGATCTGATTTGTTATTAGAGTTCGTTCTGCATTCAACAGAACTGAAGTTACTCTCGACTAAGTACGAATTCTGACAAAATTTAAGTCTTGGTTACTATAATATGTTGCACTCACAAGTCACATAAGATACACTATTATGGCTCTTAGTAAATCTGTATTACATCAGGATAGTATTATTATTTTGGACCACTAAATTCGTGTGTATTTTTTTTGTTTATTGCTTCATAACTCTAGTTTGGGTGGACCGATTTGAATGATTCTGGTGTCAGATGAAAGGTGATGGTTCAACTTAGGTCCCATTTCATTTTTTTATGATCGAACACGTACTTTTGGATCTGTGTTTAGAAATGCGAATTTTGAACGGACAAAATTTCACGATTTGCTATGCGTTTTTGGGTATATTTCTTTTTTATATGAAACGATTGCGATGGTTTTCATCTTCTTTTTTGTAAGAAAGCAGATATTTTGAGCATTATCTAATATATACAATTCTCGTGTCACAGTTTTCGTTGCCATACTCCTCCGAAATGGCTTGACCGATTTTGATGATTTTTTTTGTGTTTCTATGAGAATCGGCCAACATCTAGTTTTCTTCCCCCTAAATATTAAGGGTAGTCCACCCCTAAATTTTATTTTTTATTTTTTCGACGCAGACGAAATTGCGCGGTGTTGCGAAGTTGTTGCTAGTCTCATATAAATTTGATAAAGATCAGACTGGATCAGACTCGTAGTTTTTGTGCTATGCTTGAGAAATGGAAGTCAATCGTTTACATTTTTGTAATAAAAATATTATATTTAAAAAAAACCGATATGGGTACAATAGAACATACAAAACTCTTGTGAAAACTCTATTATTTAACTGTCTATTATAGCCTCAAAACTAAATCATTACATTAGGCTTTAAAATTGGTAATCCTTTGCCCAACCTGACAGGCAAAGAGAATTAGACAAAAAATATTCTTGGTTTCGCATCGAAATCTGTGATCGAAATGTCTGTGTAGTGTTGTACAGGAACTTCCTTCTAATATTATTTACTGATTTTCTGAGATTTCTTAAGTTGAAATTGTTATTTCATAATTATGTGTTGTATGCTTTAATTACATATATTTTTGACTTTAAAAAATTGTGTTAAAACTACAAAGCTTGTTTAGCTTCGAGCGGAAGGTATAGTTGTCGCACATCTTGTACAGAGTATTGGCGCGTTAGTGTACAGTGTAAATTTCAGATTCGTAAGTTTTTTTTTACGTTTAACAGCGTGGTTATGCCTAGAGCATGCCGTCGTCGTCGCGATCGAGGGGCTCCGGCCGCGCGTCCGACGCTGCGGCGCGGGCCCAGGTAATAGCACCTATGTCGGAGCGACAGCAGCTGGCTCTGGTGATGCAAATATCTTCACAGGATATGCCTCCAGGTTTGCCTTTTCTATGTTGATATGGTGACTTGCATCTGGGATTAATATGTGTAATTCCCGCCAATTCCGTGTCCAGCCACTCCGCCTCCGACACCAGCTGAAGAAAGAAAACGAACAAGACAACAACGTAACGAGCGCGGCGAAACACCTCTTCACGTCGCGTCGATCAGAGGAGACCACGATCAAGTAAAGAAACTAATCGACCAGGGACAAGATCCTGATGCACCTGATTTTGCGGGTAAGTCATTATTATAAAATATTTTTTCAATTGATTTAAGACAATAATTACCATGACTAATATTTGGGTGGTGTGGTTTTATAAGTTGTTTATATTTAACAAAAACTGCTTTTGGTATTAATAATAGAAGAATTTAGAATGTATACAAATAATAATATTACAATGTCTTGTCTGATTTGTTAAAAGACTAATTTCATGCATTTATTTACTTTAATTATGGTTTGTGTAATTTCTGGGCCTCTTTTAACGCTTGGAAGTGTGTTTGTAACATTTCAACAAAAGAAAAGGTGTTATTTAATTTCAAGTTTTTGGTAAAGGACCATGTCATAACCAAAAAAGAGAGGAAGAGATGCGAGCAGCATAAACTGTGAAGATTTTTTATTATAATATGAAATAATACAAAATACATTATTGTGATATCTTGTACAAATGAATTTTCAATCTACCCTTTAAATCTACTTATAGTTCTATGAAGTCATCAGCTAATTGCGATGAGAACAGATTTGTTAGTTGCAGTTGCAGATATCATCGACTAAAGATTTGTCATCAATTACAAGTACATTTTGATGTTAAGTTACAATTAAATGTCTGCTTATGTTGTACTGTGCACTAATGTATTCAAATCTAAGTGTTTAGTTCAATGTGATGTTTTATTTTCATTTTATACAGTTTCATTGCAATGTTTACATTGTCATTTACCATTAATATAAGTAGTTGATGTCAATGTATAGAAGTTATGGCTAGAAACTATTGCTCATTAGACTTAATATGTTATATGTTCTCCTAAAGTCTGTATCTAGATATTGTCAGTATCAGGGCTGTGAGGATGTGTGTGTGAGAATAATGTGGCATGATTCTTCCTTTACATATAAATGAATGTGTTTATATTGTAGAATATGGCTGTATATGTTGAAATTATAATCATATAAGATGTGTTGCTTTGTTTATCTGTTAGCATTGTTGTTGTGTTTTATGCTTGCTACTAACCTGAACTTTAACATCATTTTATATCTGTGTGTTTAATATTCAAGCTTATTTGATATAAAGTAGTTGCAATTAAATAGAAAACAAAATGAAAGACATCTTTTACACAAATTAATATTCTCAAACAAAAAAACATTTCTTTTTCTCTACCTACCTCAGTCTTGTTCCTAAAATTGACAAATTTTTTATAAATAAAAAATTATGTGATTATTTATTTTGTTGTTATATCTAGTTGCAACCACATCAGACTGGCAACATCTAGTATGTTCAATGTATTTCTTCAAAGGCTTCTGGTCATAACTGTTAAAGTTATCATGACAATGGAGGGTCTGCACGGTCCCGATATTATTTGTCTACATGACTATAACGATTCTAGGATGGACTCCTCTTCATGAAGCATGCAGCTACGGATGGTATCAGGTTGTTGTGGTGCTCGTAAATGGTGGTGCTAATGTCAATGCAAAAGGGTTGGACGATGACACTCCTCTGCATGATGCCACTACGTCTGGCAACTTAAAGATGGTAAAATTTCTTATTGAGCATGGAGCCGACCCATTTGTGAAGAACAGCAAGGGAAAAATGCCATCAGATTACGCAGCACCACACATCTATGAATATCTACAGTCTTTAAAGGGTATGTTTATTTGAACCTTCTTTTTAGTTTCTTTATTTTCTTTTCACAATTGGATCAGGCAAAGGTTTTGCTGTCAAAATTATATTTACACTTTTGTTTTCTCTGGGTATCTGCTTTAGTATTGATTAGATCTGGTTTGGTTGGGGAAACAAAATTTAAAAAAAATGAAAATTAAACATTGCTAAGAATTGGAATCATAAGAAAATTAAAATGTAAAAATCAAAATTATATTATAAACATTTTACAATTTATAATTTCATTTGTTTTGTGCTTACCACTTGCAGCATAAGTCAAATGAAAACCTTCAATATAAGCAATGTGGAATATTCATGATATTCAATATGTAAAATCACTTATATCACGTAAATGCACTAGGTCGCGATGACGTACAATAACAATTACTGATACAATTACAAGACTGTTGGTATAAAAGAGATAAGATATATTTTACGAAAACATCTTGTTGATGTGCGTGCTATGAAGAGGACTGTATTTTTAGAATTATTAACCATATTATATGACAGGTTGATGGGTATTTGACTCCAAAAAATACTCAAAATTGTTTAGGGACCGAAACAAAATTTCATTGAACCCCTCCCGATATTAATCATAGATTAATCGGAAAACAATAACAGAACTTGTATCTTTCTTGTTATTTACGTCTCAACTGAATTGGCATAGTATTTTATTAAAACTAGTCAAATACCCCTTAGAATGTTACTTATGTTATAGTTGTCACATCACAACGCTAGCTGAAGGTTGGCGCAGATTTTACAAATTAAATGGTCATAAATTTTTAAACAATAATCACGGTTTTTGACTAATTAAACGTGATGACATGCAGTAGTGTATCGATAATGAAGGCCAAATGTTATTTTTTGTGCTACTACATTTGCCTTTATGATGTGCATTAAATTAAACGGATATGTCGTGTTGTATAAAAGTGTTTGGAATTTATTTAATGCAGTTTATTAGAAGTTTGAACATAAAATATGCATAGGTAAACTTTGACCTTTGAGAATGTATTTCAAAATGAATATATTCGTGTTGTTTAGGTACATGCGTTTTAATTATGCGAATATAATTAAGATAAATAGTAAGGTTTCTGCTTCGTTTATTTTCACTAAAAATACCTTATATTATTTTAAATACATATAGGAAAAAATGTTACACTGGAACCATTGGTAAGACTGCGCCAGTCTTTAATGCTGTTGCGATTTCTGTAGATAAACATGAGTGCGTTTTAAATCTTATTCTGAATGAATTGACAAAAAATATATATCACGGTATATAAAAAAATTGCTTCGTTATTTAATATGTTAACAATTGAAAAAAAAACGAATGTTCTAATTTTCTATAATAATTATTATTCTATTTAGTTTTGTTTGTATATCTATTTTAATTGTTCTTTTTGTACATTGGTAGGTAACTAGGTATATAAAATGTAGACAATAATATAATTTCACTTTTTTCTGTCATTGTATATTATTATACTTAATCTTATGTATACATATTTTATTGTATTTTATGTAATATACTTGAGTTGATTTTGTATATATTTTGTAATAAGGCGTATTTGTGTTGTTTTCTCTTTTATTTTTCAGCATTCTTATATACTTAAATAAATTCTTCGATTAGATTTGAAAACGTACTCTACATTTTTTGACTTGCGTGCTTGTTGTGAAATCATGTATCATTGTAACAAAATCATTCCGAGCTTTTGTATTTCTTGCAAACAAGTTTCATTCCCTATCGTACTATTAAATATCACGCTAAATAAGTTAGTGTTTGTATCAATAAATAATATTGTTATAGTTAAATTTAGTTCAGTTAAACTATAGCATAGTTAGAGGTATAAATATAGAATTTGTAATATAGGTTACTGGCTATATTATAATACTTTTTCGTTCCTCGATTTTGTACAGTGGATAGAATTTAAATGAAATGGAATACTGATTACCATAACAAACGATTACGTCATTCTATTATTAACACTTAATTCGTCTTGTGTGTTTTTAATTCTATGGGCATCGATTGTGTTACGTTAACGCTAAGTTAAATATAAATAGCTGAAGTAAGCTGGGAAAAAGTGTCTCGTAACTTGACGGATACAATTTCAATTGTTCCTAATAAGAGTTACTCGATGTAAGTTAAAGATTAATATTTTGAAGTAATTTTGTAAGATATTTTTTGACTGGAATATTCTGAATTGCGCTGTGGGTTGCATTTCTAAACAAAAATGGAATCGAATAAAGCTATTCATATTGCTTACTTTTCGGGAATCTGTCTTATTATAACAATATATTTTTATATAAACATTAGTATTTCAATTAAATCTTAAATTAAAGCATTGTATCGGGTCGTATTTCATACAAATCCCAGTCAGTGTGAAAATCCTTGGGAACGGATCCAACGATACGTTCTGGGATCGTATCGGCGGAACGGATTGCATCCAGAGCGTGATACAGACCTTAGGGCAGATTCACGCGCAAAATTGACTTTCTCATGCTCCACCGACTACCGTCTGCTGACTGTGTTTTCCCAGAAGTCGAGCAACGAAGTACTTACTAAGCAATATGTCGAAAACGACATTACAATTGATTTTATTGTGTTTCATTATTACTGCAATAAACTAAATTGCATATTATTTTTGCCATGTACACGCGTTAGGACCGCCGACTGATGGCTTCATTGTCCCCGCGGCCTCTCAATTTAGTTAATATTGCGTCACGCTGGGACACATGCATTCATCAATCAATTTCGTATATTGTTCTGCTGGACTTTGTCGCGGGTGTACTTTATAAATAAGCGAATCAATTTTATGACTAGGTCGTACTTACATTAGGAATTGTATGAAATAATACTATACTGAAAACACAAAACTCAGTCACCATGATGGATAATCATAACATTTCCTAATGTAATTTTACATTGTAATCCAAAACAACTAAGATATAGATAGATTTAGAAACTATTTTCAGTAGGGTTCTACAATAAATTCTAATAAATCGGTATAATTTGGCATAGATTTGAAACATACTTCTAAACGCGATGATTTATTGTTTCTCTTAAACGGGAATACTTCCAATATTTCAAATAACAAAAACTTTGTATATTTCTGTGCACTAGATTCATTCAATAACCACTGTAGTTTGAATGCTCTTAAATAGGTTTGTTCTACAATTAAATAGATGTATCTAGATTTACTTTTGCACAATAGTAAGTGCTTTGCACTGTGCATGGGGTTTTGTACAGTAGCTAAAAAGTAGCTAGATGGAGTAGGTAAATAAAAATATATAATATATGCATAATACTTAATGGTAACAAAATACTTATATTTTTAACTATAATAAATCTTAGGCTCCTTGTTTCTACTATTTCTATAATTTAGACACAAATTACTTGATGTTAAAATATAACCTACTAATAAATTCTATTTCTATTATTATATTTTCACTATGCATCAATGTTAGGTTTTGCGTCATGAAAATAACTGCATTCCAGTTTCTCCATTCAGGTTTACGTAACCACCTACTGGCTAGTGGTTAGGGTTTTGAATAATTAGGTCATGCACTACAATGTATAGACATAATTCTCATACTATAAATAGGTATCATTTGGTATAATTCTGGGGAATGACGTAGATCTGAATTAGTAAAGACTTGCAATTGTCATTAAATATTATTTATTTCCCGGTTTTGATAACGTTTGTTTATTAACACGGAGATTACTCAATATCTAAGCCTAAGGAATAATTATATTATATTTATGGACAGATGTAGCTATAAGCTGTTGCTTTATACCGGATAAAAATATCTTATACATCCATTATACCTAACTAAGAAAGCAACGTTGAACTTTTAAATATTCTTTAGAAATACAAAAATAGATAAAAATGAAAAATTGAACGGTATCTCGCTATTGCCCTCGACGTAATGCCCTCACTGCAGTCAATGTTTAATGCAAATTATTGATTTTCTATTCGTTACATTGACTAGATATTTTGTTACGACACTTTTTGCCTTAATGAAACCGGTACTATGCTTTCCATCGTCACTACTAAAAGACGACTGGTTTTTTTTAATTAATAATGCACTTTCGATGACCGGCTCATCTTGAAACATCTACGCAGTAATATTTATGACCCGATTACTTATGCAATAGAGATAAAACTATACAATTCTATATTAATAAATAATAGATTATTTTGCTGCACTTTAACACTAGCAGTGTTAATAATTCATGTAACCTACATTCGTTAAGATAAGTCAACACAGTCAGCCTAGACAGAACTCGTGATAAAATGTATAATGCACGGTTGGAATATTATTCTAATTACATTATTCAGTTATAATACAAAGCTATTTTTAAAGATTTAAGAAATTACTTGGTGAAATCTTAACCGTACTTCCTTTGAGCAATTTACTAATGTTTATCTTTAAAAGGTTGTTGGTGTATTTTTCACTTTTGTAGACATTAGTCTCGGTTTTTACCTGTTATTTTTTTTTCACGATCAGGTGGCCCATTAGCTAGTCTCTCGTCGCAATTAAAAAAAAACTCACACACAAACCTCGATATGTTAGGAAGTAATCGCAATAGGTACGATTTCCAAACTACAATAAATATAAAGAGACATAATATTATATTATTTTGTACTGCATACATACTGATGTTAATACCCACAGTGCGGCTTGATAAATTATGCTAAAAGCCCTCCTTCGCTCGATAACGTATGTTGATATTACCAACAAAGGGTGGTTTACTGCTCCGATATACAACGTTTTATTGCAAATTATTTATTTTTAGGTCCTCAGCAAATAACTTTTCATATCTTAAAATTAACAAGTAACTGTTACTGCAGGAACTTGTTGCATTATAATGTTGACTAGATTCGAAATAAAATTGAATGTAATATTTACCTACACCCAATCAATTTTGTTCAATTTACTCCTGAAAAATCAACAAATGAATATCCCGTTGGCATTGACTCTATTCATTCAATTTTTATCTCCATCGTATGCATTTTTTTTCAACTATTTTCGTCTTTCGTTTTTGTGGAGTTTAACTTTCGTGGTATTTTTCGTCGTCATGAATTTGAAAAGCAATAGGTACGATACGACTAGAAATCTTGTGACTGATCATTACTTTACAATGAATATAGCCGATAGCAGTTGGTTTAGGAATTTCACATCCTAGGTTTTCTGCTTTCTGCTACATAAAATTTACCTCTTACCATACTTACTAGTGTTGTGTGTGTCAACTAAATTTGCACATGCTCAATCTCTTACTATCCCAATGCCCTGGTACCATTTATCATTACCGGTTTTAAGGCTTTTAGCGGTTTTTATTCATTGTTAGACGTGATTGGAATTATATTTCTTCATATTTTGATTGTAGATAGTTAAAAAAATATACGAATGATCAATATAAATGCCTAAATATAAAAAGTAAATTATGTTCCATTTTTAATGGTAGGTATGGCATGTGATCGTTGGCATCGCTGACTACCTGAGTTCGTTAATTTGAAAACAATGCTTTTCAATCCTCATCTTACTTCCTTCTTGACGAAAATCTGGCAGACATTTTCATCGGCCTCCTTTTTCGAAATAATATAATTAATTTGTTCAGAAATCAATAGTCTTTTGGTAGGTGCTGTAAATTACTATTCTTTCGGTGAGAGGGCCCTGATTGTTGATCAATAACACAGTTTTGCCTTGAAAAATGTTGTAAGTTTTTAACGCTAGGTGGCATGTTGTTGTTAAATGAAACTCAATATTCGTGACCGTTTATTGTGAACTAGCGCCATCTTTCGGGAAACTAAAAAAACTTTATGAAGCGTCTGTTCAATTCAAATCGCTGTTGCAAGATGAATTATGTTGGTAAAGTATTTCTCTGTAATCACAATAGATGGCGCTGTGTGAACCGTTAACCATAAGTTTATTATTTTTAAAACTAATTACCTACGTTTAAGTTTGATTTTAAATATTTTTGATATTTGCTTTAGAATAATGATAAGATAATTGTAAGATACAAATAAATAAAAAGTAGTTAAATTGCTTAGAGCAGATACTTATAATATTATTTATCTTATGATGAACAGGTATTGAATAGAAAATATTAGTTAAAAGTTGAGCTACTACGGAAGTATCCTATCGTTATTAATGTGTGTTGCACCCAAATAACAATTAAGATAAAAAATGTTTTAAATGTTTTTGTAATAATATTTACTATGTATCTACGTATAACGGAACGTGTTGGGGCGTGTTGCTTGAACAGTCAAATGACGGTCGTTCCGTAACGCTAACTTCATGTTGGTCTCGTAGACCGATTTAGCATAGGGGTTTTCGTAATTTTTGAGCACGAAAAATCATATAACTTGTAGCTTCACCTGAATATATTTAATTGAAAGGGAAACGATCTTTCGTAACAAAAGGGAGTATTAAAAAATAATAATTGTGTTGGTTTTGTTTATATTATAAACATTTACGTGAATCCTGCACGCCGCACATACACGATCGTGCTATGACCCCTGTGTAAACTCAACTAAACTCATAATAATGACCTAACGTGACAATGTGGTTATTAGAAAGATCGTTAGTTTTTCACAGATAATTATTAAAGTGATTTTCGTACTTGTGTACGCTGATAACGCACGTTTAAACTAGTGATAGTTCACGGAGTTGTAAATTCCAATCGACTGTACTTACAGTTTCATGCAGGTGAGTATATCAATTTTACACTATTTCTATTTATATAAATCTTTAATTACTAATTAAAATGGAACTGGACACATATTTTATGCTTTTACTATTTATAATTAATCCCATAATGAGATCATTGTACTTAACAGTTGCCAATGTCAAAACAAAGTTTTGTAGTTGTTAATGGGTGTTGAACATTCTTGAACTTGTCCTTTTGTTGCAAATTTACACAGAGCTATTAATGTCTTGTGTGTCTTTCATTGTAAATATATTGTATATATCTCGAGGTAGGTGTACACTGTCAATACAATATTTAACCTATTTACATAACATTTATATACTATACAAGTCAATTTAGTTCATTATTATTTAGTTAATTGTTTTAGTTTCAAGGTGAACACATCTGTTTATTCTTACACTCATTTAAATAGTTATTAATTCTTTAAATGGCATTCTAGTAAAAAACTTTTGTGATGATAAACACAATGGTGAATGCTACAGTTTGGTATTAAATAAAGTATAATACCGACTAAAATTGTAAATACTTGAACACTTAAGGTAATACCTTAACTAATTTACTTAATTAAAATTATGTTCACACATAATATTTAAGTAATTAAAAATCCACTTAAATTAATATATGGCAACCAACACACAATTCTAAAATTATAAAAATGTATTGTATGCACTGTTGTTAATTGCTCAAGTTAAAAATGTTACAATAATTATTATAGGTTATAATAAATTGAATGTAATCAAGCAGTAACTATCACATTGAATTTACCTTATCTGTGTAATGAATATCATATAAAAGTGGTGCTAACTGCTATCAATCAATCAGATATAAATTTATCATGCATTGTAAATTAACATTTAGTTTCATTTTATACTTAGTAACCGTTTCATTGTTAGCGAAGTGAGATTCTGATAAACCATCTGGAGCTCTATAACTGTTCCTGTTTACTGGTTTTGAAATTAGATGTTCTAGGTTGATATGTGTGTTATAGTTACATAAAAAAAATAAATAAGCATGAGCTCTTGAATGTGAAACAGTTAAAATTATAAACAAGAAAACTAGAAAATTATAAAGAAAAATATATTCGAAAATTAAAGTGACTCTACCTCTAAAATGATATAACCTTGTATCACACAAACTAAGTTCTCAACTACTTGAATGTAAATCACGTGAGGTCAAACATCGAACTTTGACTTTGTTTTCCCAAGTTCAAACTGTCTTGTTGAGGGCGCGTGTAATTCGCGCCTGCGCGGTGTCCCGATTCTACTACACCGTCATTGTATTGCAGAGCCCTACATCCACCTTATTGGTCACTAGTTCAAATTACGTAACAGCTGTAACACTAATATTCAACAATGAAAGTCCGAAATAAATAGGATTAGTTTTCTTTTAAACAAGAAAAATCTTTGAAGCAATTTTGCTACGTCAATATTTTTATTTGGAGTTCACTACGAATACGAGGTTTTGGTTAGATATCAATCTAAATAAATTTCCTGAACAAGATTGATAAGACAATCAATCATGCGACGAAATACTCGTAATGATTTTGTTTTTAATTTTTTAGTTTTATTTACCAGTTCTCCATAGTTTACATCTAGATATAACTTTCACTAGAAGCATCTTTAGAATGGATAAGACACAATCACATTCCTAACAAGATACATGCAATGTAAATCAGAGAAAAGATATTTTTAAAAAATTAATGTAGTATCAATCACAGTTCTGATCGACATGACCTTCAAGAGTACAAGAAATAAAATAAACATAAATAGGTACGTTTTCCGACTATTACAAATCTTAAGGTTCGTGTATTTCCAACATAATTGGATTTATTATAGCTTCTAGTAAACTATAACGCGCAATATTTATATAATAATAAATATCCTATTGCAAATTGTATTAATAAAATAATGTAATTATCGGCCAACACCCGCCTTACACGTTAGGTATAGAGCTTTATCACAACATATTATTTGTAATGTATTTATGTGGTATTTAATTGTTATGGATACGGAAAATCATTTATATTCGAAGAATAAACACGTTTTTACTATTATATGAAAAATGTAATAATTATACATATAAGTATATTCTTACTCTTGGTAACAAAAACACAATACCTACTTATTATTCATAATATTGTATGTACTTAATTTTGATAATTACTGTACGAAACTACGATGCTAAGACCGTTTTATACCATTAACAGACACTAAAACTACTGTAACTAGGCTGTTGTTTATCATAAAATACAGAGAGAGACCAGACTAGTATTTCAATTCATAAAATACTTTCACGAAACACGTCGCAGTGGTGACGCAGTGCATATATTTTTTAATATGATGCGTTCGGAGTAATTTAAAGCTACAATCAATAGGTAATGTAGGATTATCATACATTTATCTTATAACTTAAATAAAATCACAATCACGAGTTTTGAAATATGTACTCAGACAGATGCTGTGAAGACATAATCCTCTTCTGAAATATTAAATATCATAAATTGCATTTAGTGAAAAATTGCGCTATAACATAACAATCAAACAAACAAATTTTTCGTTTTCTACATCCAGTGTTATTTGTGTTATTGTCAGTCGCATTCTCTCTTAGCACCTAGTTTTATCATTCATCAATGATGGATTGTACTAAGCTGTCTGCTTACCGAACTATAACAAATTAATAATATTATTATGAAGGTTACAGTTGAGAACCGAGTTTCTGATGTTTCATTTACAATAGGGAAAATTATCTGTTGACTTTTTATTGGTAATAGTTTTTGGAAAGTCTTAAAAAAATAATCTCAGTAAGGAGTATAAAACGTGTTCGCTCACAGGGGGCGTTATCGCATGGCCAGTGTGAATTTGCGAGCATTGTAAGAGTTAGGTATGCTTGCTTTCTCTGAGTTACCTAATCAGAAACGAGGGGAACCGTAGTGGCACCAAAATAACCAACATATCGCAAAGAATTGCGGTTTTAAAACAGTAATAGCCAAAATGAGCCTCGCATATGTTGGTTCATCGACTCGGCCTGATCGCGGGAAGCTGCCGATTGAGACAGCGCAGGACTGGTCGTTAGTCTTTCACGGAGGTCTAAACCTAGTTGAAACCGCAAAGTATTTTTGTAATAAACCAACGTTATCCTAATGATGATAATAACAGAACATGTTGCGTGTATATAGGCACATTATCAAAGTTTCATAATGTAGGCACGAGTATATCGTTGACAAAGTTACACAATTACTATGCTGTCGTTTTTTCCTGAGTTTTCGTGAATAAATAATTTTACGTTTGAATGTTGGGTCTTTAACCCATGTTTGTACATATCCGGTTATTCATTACGAAGTTTTCGTCAAACTCTTTAGAAAATTATGCTATGGAAAGAAATAATTGACTGAATACGGTATATGTTTGCTTTTGTGGAATAGAACTAACACATTCATGAAGTCGTAAGTATTTGTGCTATTAATTCAATAATATAACATTGTTTTTACTAATTGTACTGTTTTAACGATTGGCAACAACAAAGACTTTGTATAGAAGAAAACTGTGCAACGAATCTCGACAGTATCTTTGAGAATTCTGTAACAAGCTGTGTATAATAGCGTTTATGGTGATGATGTGGACGACTAGTGCCGACGGCGTGGCTTGCGACATTACGCTTTTATATTTGATACACTTAATAGGATCGCATCGGCTTGTCAACAGATAGTAACGCGAGAGCAACTACACACGTCAATCGTGCAAGGGATGATAACATCAAGAAGGGCAATGCAAGTGGTAACAGTGAGTGCAGTAAGAGGAACAACATGGAATCCCTAGCCCAGGGCGAACAGTTTGACGGCAAAGATGTTACCACGCAAGAGAAGGGATCGACGGAAAACAGAGATGGTAAAAACGGGAGTGTACTATTTCCAAGTGTGGTTTGGTGAACATTTAGTTCTTAATAATAATTACAAGTGTCATCATCGCTTTTTAATTAGGATATCTATGGACAGTAATCGTTTCATTAAGTTTTTTTTTTGTCTAAATAATGGACCTGTTTTGGTGGTTCAAGAAAGTAAGTGGATCGAAATCAATATTCTAATACTAGGTTTAAAAAACTTTATATAATGTACTGGTAAATTCTAGTTTTAGTAAATTAAATAGGAGATCGGCATCGACAATTTCTGCGATCCAATGTTTATTGGCAAGACTAAAGTTTTAGTGCAAACAATTGTTTCTATGTTTTATATAATGTGACATGAAATAATAATTAAGTTCGACTGTTAGGGCTTTAAAATACAATTATAGAAACAGTAAACGATGTTTGTCTATGTAGAATATTCTTGTGGCGCTCATAAGAACAATATAAAGGAAAATATAAAAGAAACTAAATATAAAAGAACTATTTTTATTAGTGTTAAACTGACTGTTATTTATCAAAATTGTAAATTTTCCATAATTTACATACATTAGTTACAAGGTTTTCGTTGATAAGTTTAGTTACTAATACAATTCTACATATATTTATCTTTTAACATATTGTTATTTGCTACATTTAATATAGGTTCGAAAGACATAATAGATGATACAGTAGAATAGTTTTCGTTCCAAGAGACGATATGGTTGGTACTTCTCTGGATGAACACCGCTACCACGGAATCTGTTGAACTTGGTCATGGTTCTATACAAAACTTCAGTGTGAAGCAGTAAGATAACTGCCTCGAAGATATTCATCTGTTAGATCACTTTTAAACCGAAAGTTTGGAGATTTGTTTAAACTCCTCGAAACAGTTAATAGTAAAGACTTAGTCGGGTTTTATTTGTCTAACACAGAAAGTCCGCAGCTAAGTAGTAGCGTGGTGTCGTCCTCCACTCCAGACGACACCACGAGCAACAAACGACAACATGCAGATGATCATCACGACGATGGAGCCGACGATGAGGGTACTAAACGAAAGAAAAGGAAGGATGAGGATAAAGAACCGATGGGTAAACCAGCACCTGTGGCTAGATCGGGAACCGGACGGTACGTTCACTTCTAAATTAACAAATTATTAATTAGATAAAAGTGGTGTTGGAAAGATCGCTTACTCCCGCTAAGTAGAGCAAATGACGTCACAACTTCGCAAATGTAAACTTATCACATAATGATTGAAAATTAAAAAGGGTAGGTGAAGTGTAACTTAAGAACAATACCTTTTCAATACTAAATTTAAAATCTATTATATTTAATACAATTTCATTAGTAAACCACCGGGTCCGGCAAGCAAGACTGGCGTGGCTCCACTTGGTAAAAGTGGTTCACAGAGCTCTAAAGGAGGCTCAAGCGGAAGCTCCTCGGGAAAGAGCGGAATGCAATCTCAAGGAAAGAGCGGAGGCGGGAAGGTAAAACAGGTCACTCGACATTATTATTAGTAAATATGGAACAAAATTACTTTCAATTTTAAGTTTCCCATTGTTCATCTTCACTATTCAGCGTCAGAATCAAAAACTTGCGTAACACCCTTTTCATATTTTTTATTTTACTTAATTCTTGACTATCTTAGAAGAATATGCACCTAAAATAGTTTTAAATGTATTTACAGAGTAAATCGTCAAGTTCAAAAAGTAGTTCAGGATCACAAAGCAAGCAAGATCGAAAGAGTCCGGTAGCAAGCCCGAAACCGCACAGCACAAAAGATAATAATGATGATGGCGATGATCAGAAGAATCAAGAATCATCAGGACCTAAGGTTCCTCCGTTGAAGATCGTTATACCGGGCGGGGGTTCATCCAGTAGAAATGAACAAGAAGGTGAAGGTTAGTTAGTTATCCACTGTTACTGTGAGTGCCATGTAAGCTGTTTGGCATACATAAAATAATAAAATTAAAAACTGTTCAAAATTAAAAGAAAGTGTACATAGGACCTTGTCAAGGTCGTGGGATGTAGGCCATGGCCAACTTCGATTACACCTTTTCGAAACAAATTGCAATGAAATTATTATACCTTATCGATGTAATATAACACTAAATATCAAGTGGTTTACAAAACCTTTTTAAAGAGTCTTCAATTTAAATCTGAAGATTTAGACAGAGAATACATTTTTTGCACAATTTGTCGCCGAGCCAATGACATCAAAAAAGACTAGAAAATTTTGATTTGATAGTGTTTTGTTTGTGCTATTGTTTGCTCCAATCCTGTATCTAGTCGACCCAGTTAGAGTACCTTTAAATTTTGAAGTCTAATAAATTGGTGTGTCCATTACGAACAGGTCAAAGGGGCAGTGGAAAAGGTCGCAACAGCGTATCAACGTTGCCATACGTGATCCCGTGCACAAGCACCGACGCGGGACAAACATCTGACAGTTCTGATGGAAACTCGGACGACAAACGGATCGAAGGCGGGAAGGTACGCTCAAATATACATACACGCATTCATGTTTCATTCATGTATCATCAATTATGTATGACATGCTCTGCAGTTGTCCCTTTATTGGTAAATGAAATTACATACTAATATAAGCTATCGAACGAAGGAAGTCATAGTTGATATTTTGGACTATTGAAGGAATTGACGCCTATAGTAGAATGCCAAATATTTTCAAAGAAAACGACTTTATTTAAGACACACAGAGACCACAATAATTTGACAATTGAATTGACATGTTCAATGTTGCCGATGTGAAAAATAACTTGAAGCCTTTGAGTGTGATGAGTATTGTTAACTTTACTAATAGACCACATTTCATCATTTCATCAATTTCTATCATAATTAATCGTTTTTATTGAATGTGGTTTTTAATGTATATTCGTTTTACTTTATGCCCAGGCCTCGCAGCCATACGTCAAGGTCGGTACTATAGTAATAAATATTATAATATTTTAAAAAGTCCCGATAATTTAATTTTCAATAACGTTGTTTACGATGGTTGTTCAGTTTAAAATAACAGTAACAATTAATTGATAGTAAGCTCATATTTTTAAAGTGTTTTACAAGACATTAGTACTATTGGTAATTTTCAAATTGATTATTATTATACAATAGTTTTCTTAACCATCGAGAGAATTATTTTGTCTTTGATTCAAAGTTTTCCTTATAATTAAGTTGGAAATTATTTTTACAACATACGACGTTTGGTCGATTTCAGTTAACATGGCCAAGGAAGTCTACCACATATGTAAGAGATATAATCCGCATATTTATAAAAATTGTTATTTTTTTGTGGATTAATAACAATCTATAAGTGTTGTATTTAATGATTTGTTTTGATTTTTTTCCGTCTGTTTTATTTTGAATCCTCAATGTTTCTGTATTATCCTTTTTAGTGTCTTTTGGGTATATGATGATAACTTTCGATAGGTTTATAAAACCAAAATTGTTTAGTTTTAATATTTTTTCAATTCATAAATTGTTAGTCGTAATCTAATTGGCATATTCGAAAAAGATTTGATTAGAATCATAAAGGATCATAATAAACCCAAAGGTTTAGGTAAATGTGCCTCTTACTGTGTATTCTTTTCAGTTTATATTCTGTACTCTATGTTATTAAATGTTGTGAACACTACCTGATTAAGTCGCTTTGTTATTTGTTTTATATGAGACATTGGCTTGAAACAATCCTATTATTTTAATTTCAAAGCATGCTAAATGGTATATAACGCTAATCTATGTTGAATACAGTCTCACAGTTGCATATTTTTTTATAAGGCCGGGCAGAGAGTACTACGTTCACATAGAACTAATGATGACAAAGAGAGGACATCTCCTCATGTTGGCTCGGGACAGAATCAATTAAACGCGAACAAAAGCCCAACACCTTCTGTAAGTCGATGTTATTATTTATTGACATTTATAAATAAAGCGCGATTCACATATCGAACACAGCCGTCGAGAAATACTGTTAATGTGTTTTGATGTCGGTTGGTATATTTCAAAATTGTTTCAGGGCCACGATGATCACAGTGTATCAAGTAGTTCTAGTCGATCAGAATCAAAAACTAAATTGGGTAAGTTTATATTGAAAATTTTCTTTGATAATCTTATAACTTAAATATGGTTTCTATATCTATGGTTAATCTCTGTTTCTATTTTTTCCAGAGTTACATCCAAGAAAAAGAAAGCTGAAATCTTCCAAAGATCATTCAAGGGATTCTAAGAATGATTCCCATCATGAATCTAGCTCCCTCAGCCATAATATAACTCACAGCAACCCATATCAGATGTATATCCACATAAGGAAACAGGTAAATTATACTTTTAAACGATGCTTCGTAAACGTAAACGATATGTCGTCTGCACTTAGTAGGTTTTACCTTGTAAGTGATGAATTTGCTAAAATAAAAATATCTTCAACATGTAACAGTTTATTAATGAAGATTGAAATAAAGATGAATTTTAATACTTCTAGTAGTAGTAAAACTATTCAGTAAATATTTTAAATGCACCTTATGCGTTTTTGTGCAATAAAGAATAAAAAAATTTACAGATCCAACAACGTCAACGAGGCCTGTTTCCAGTAAAACCAAAACCACCAAAAGATTTTAATAAATATCTGATGAATCGATGCACATACACTCTGCAAAGGAATGTTAATCCTGAGCCACAAATCGAGATACCACACAACTTACCACCACAAATGATTAATGAATTTAGGACTCAGGAGAAAGAAAGGTAATGTTTTAAACCTCTTAACAAAATAAACATTGAAAATTGTCTCTTTTACACTATAAACTTCTTTTTTGAAATATTTTTTTATAATTTTAAAGGCATCGCCTACGCATACAACATCTAGTCGAAAAAGAGAAACTCGTGTTGGCTGTCGAACAGGAAATACTTCGTGTGCACGGACGCGCTGAGAGAGCAGTCGCTAATCAGGTTAGACTTGCTCATTAGTGTAATATTAACTTATAATTACTTTGAACTTTAATAATAACTATGAAAACTAACTACAAGGTCAGAAAATTAAAAAAACAGGTTAGGATTTTTTTAAAGTTAACACTCAAAAACAATATTCATCAGAAAACGTAATAATCTTTGTTTTGCAGTCTCTACCATTCTCTGTTTGTACCATCTTGCGAGACAGAGAGGTGTACAACGTTTTAGCGCCAGAGCAAGAGGAGAAAAGGAACGCTCAGCGCTCGCGTTGTAACGGACGGCAAATCAATTCTTGGCTGCAAGAAGTCGATGATAAATGGGAGAAGATCAAGGTGAGTTATGTATATTATGTAGAATGGAACTGAAACTTGTCCTTGAGTTTTGACTAAATCCATGTAATGTTAACTTTTCATAAACAGGAAGGAATGCTTCGACGTCAGCACACGGAAGCTCAGACACTCCACGCGGTACAAACAATGGGTTGGGAATGGAAACTGAAGGAGCTAGGTCTTTGCGATTTTAAAACCATACCCAAAATTGATACTACACATGTACCACAAATACATGTATCAAATTTTGACTTGCCCGCTTGAATTTTAAGTTGAGATTGCCTGTGTTTATATAAAGTTAGCACAAACTTCTCATTATGTGCTAACATTTTTAATTCTATTTTCATCTATCGAGTTATAGCACCAATTGGCAATAACAATCAAGCGGAGCTACAAAATTGGATTATTATATCTCTATATTCTCGATCTATCAAAATTATCGTGCGTCTTTGTTATACTCCCGAAGTTTTGCTGAATTTTTGGTTTTAAAAATGTATCGTAATCGGGAATCGCACGACTCATCATTGAATTTATTGATTTTATATCACGTTTGATTAGGTTTTATCGTTTATTTTACAATTTATAAGTCGAACTTTTAATCACAATTTCATAAACGCTTTTACTTTGTTTAATTTTAATAATTAATGTACATTTACCTATTTTATATTTTTATTTTAGTTTATTAATCACTATCACGTTTTAAGTCATTTAAATTTATTAAATGGAACTACTGTTTTTTTACAATGTTGTTTTTAAGTCAAATATTTATGAATTTTTAATGCATAATAATTAATAATTTGAGATATTGCTCTCTGATTATTTTAACTTGTAAACATCATGTTACCTTTTAGCCAGAATTATTATAATATTTTAAACATCTGCATCACTACAATGTGTATTGATTTTCACAATATTTATTTAATAATAGTTAAATTTAGAATGGCACAAACTAGTGTTTGTTATATTTACAATATATTTAGCGAATATGAAGCATCATTTTCTAACTATACATATTTATTTTACTTTCGTTTTTAGAGAAAAGTTGTGACCTAAAAGATATTTTATTTGTTTACTGTGTAGCAAATTTAAACCTTAATTAATTGCTACAAAATTGGCAATGATGTGATATTAAGCTTCTACTTTCAGTTCAATTTCAAGGCAGAGTGCCAAGCGCTTTCAAGCAGCTTATCTGATTTATTTTAAAGAACTATTTTTTTTATTAAATAGTTTACATGTTCGTCTGTGTAAGTGAATTATCACATATTTAATAATATTAACCATGGTTTTATATACATAGGTATATTATTTTTATGCTTAGTCAAAATTTGTTATTTTAGAGCTGTTACGGAATTGTCATGATCAATAAAAACTAAAACTTTAAATTATAAAACATTCCACAATTCGTTTGAATATTGATAACTCACAATTTATGTATCTGGTATCCATCACTTGTTATATCTTAGGGTAAGAAATGTTTAATTTAACTGTATTAAAGAAATATAATCATTTCGAATAATAAACTAAAACTCACAAATTAAAATTACTTTAAAGTGCAGGATTTGAATATATGTTGGAATTAAATATTGTCACCATTATCATTGAAACTCGAAAAAATAGTTTTTTATTTTATTTATTATTATCAAACCATCAGTCTTCTAGAAACAATTATTGAAATTTAACTTATGTGATAAATGATTTTCCATGCATTTTGGCAAGTACACACTACTCAAAAAAGTATATTCTTTAATCAATAATGATAACAGATTTGTAAAGTTTATGGCTCCGGTGGTGAGATATAATACAGTAGAACCTCGATAACTCAAACTTCGGTAACTTAAAAACCTCTATAACTTCAAAAAATAATATGTTGCCTTCCCTTCAGAGCCCTAACATAGACCCTTGATAACTTAAAACCTCTATATAACTTAAAATATTTTGTGTTTCCCTTGGACTAACTTATCAAGGTTCGACTGTATTATGAAATATTTTATCTGCTATATAAATCATTTCATATTGTGTTAAATAAAAGATCTCAAAATAAGTTTTGTTATTTATTGATTGACTGCTAAACCCTGTTTCATATAATAATCTCCACTTCAAGCACCATTGCTTTGAATTTGTTGTAAATCAAATACTTTTATTGTGCATATTGATTGAAGAGATGAATCTTTTATCAAGACTTATCTGTATTCAATTATTAATATAGTCTAGAGCCATATATAAGTTACCTGAATATAATTAATAGATACATCTAACACAAAAATGTTGTTAGGTTCTGTAGCTGCTTATCACTACTGACCTTATTTTAGTAAGAAAAAAGTAGAAATAGCTCGGGGAAAAAAGCAAAACTGCTTCCTTTAGTTATGGTTACAAATCCCTAAATTATAAATTTTCAAAAAATCTTTCATGACCCAACCCTTACTATAACACCTTACTATTTCTATTTACAAATAATTAACCAATGAAATATCTGAATAAAATAATAAATATTTAATTCTTAGATTTAACATTTGTAACATTTCTAACCTACAACCAATACATCTCATTATTTACAATAGTGGTAACTTTCTTATGAAATAACGATGCCACATAACAGCAGTAAATGCAGACAAGGAATACCAAGTAACAATGTAAGAAAAGTGTTCATTCCTCAGCGTAATTCTGGTCTGGTTGGGTATCGGCCAGCCTGGCGGGGGATCTGGAATACCTTTGGCATCCAACCAAATCGGCCAACAACCAATATGAGTACTCATTTGATCCAAGTCCCTGTAATTCCCATTAATATTAGTCCAACATTCAAAAAATTCTCATAAAATTGTAAAATAAAAAAAAATACCTGTAAAACCAGGAACCCTTTTCTGGATTATTCTTAGGCATGAATGGAGCTCGCTTTTCAGTGAGTCTTACAACACCAGTTAATTCAACAGGGCCCTTAATAAAAGAGGACTCTCGTTTTTCTTTAGGCTTTAAACTTTGATGAATCCAACCTCTGTTTATCAAGATTATTTCTCTGAAATAAATTATTATAATTGAGTAATTCTTGTCAGCCATACAAATATTCAATTAAACTTGTTACAATAATGTAGTTTATACCCTGTATCTTCCAATTTAAATGGGGTTATTACCAACCAACCCTGGTTCTTTTTAGGGTCAGATACAAGAGACCCAACTCTATTGCCAATAGTTGCTTCCTCAATAAGGGCTCTAGGACCAATGAGTATCTCTTTCTCATGTAGAAATTCTCCCTTCACTTTTACTGGTAAATACTCCATCTTTTGTAATTCTGTAAAACTAAAGACACATTGTTTTAATAGTATTGATGAAGCTATTAAGATGCATTTTGTTAGGAAAAGTAAAGTTAAATTTAACTTGACCATACTTATTTACTGAATAGTGAAAAATACTTACTCTTTGGGCATGTCAATTGGTACAGCCCTAGATTTAGATTGCATCATATCAATAAGCTCCAATTTCCATTTCCACCTGTACACTTGCCATGAGCCGAGTGCAAAGGTACTCACTGGCATCACCTGAAATGAAGAAGTTACTAAACTATTATTAGTCAAACCAATATTTTTTTATTGCTAAATAGATAAACGAGCTTACGGCCCACCTGATGGTAAGCGGTCACCGTCGCTCATGAACCTCTGCAATGCCAGGGCAATGGAGGGTATATGGAACTTGTAGTATGGTACTATAACGACTAAACAATAGTAAACCCAAAATTAGTTTCTATTTTGAGTGCTTAAATACTAAGGCACATATCTGTTGAAATATTTTCTTTCTATACTATATATAAGAGTTTTTATCTATTAACCTCACCAGTAGAATCCATTTGTATATTTCTGTAGGTTCTTCTTTTCGTCTGGCCTTCTGTGACCGCATCAAGTTCGCTACATTTGTATTTAGTCTCACATTAGTCAAGGAGCCATTTTTAATATAGGAATTGCAGTATATTTTTAAATTTCGCGAGTGTTTCCAAATATTATGAAACATTGCTGTTCTTATGAGATTGTTGCGGTAAGCAGAACCAACACTGAAAATTAAATTCAAACTGTACAACGCTGCGTGCGTACGAACATAGCAGTAATAAATTAGTAATTAAATTAGACCCACATTCAAGTATTATTATTTTTACAAAATTTTGAGAAAATACCTGAACAACGTTTTGAATTTTGATCACAGATCCACAGCACAAATCGCAATTTTGTAGTTTGTGGCGGTATTCCCGGTATGCCCAATTTTGGCTGCTTTCAAATATTGACAAATGACAATATTACTGACAATGACAGACGACAAACAAACATTTCAGCTGAATCGTAGGCCCGCGACAATAATATCTAGTCGCTTTTTTATTTATATCGATTTTTAACAATGATTTCTATTCTAATACGAATTTGTAAATCGACATAAATAGGAAAAAATACATTGGGATCATATTTTAATGTGTGTTGATTACGTTAAAAACTCCTCTAATTTATAATTAAGAATTTTGTTTGAACATAATGGAAGTTGAGTCTCATTCAAACCGTTTTTACCTAGTAGTTTTAAATACTAAGTTTACACTGTATTTCATTAAAATTTATAATTGTTTAATGTGGAAAAACGAATTCTACTACAGTGAATATTTCCATTTCACCTAAATGTTATTTAAGCAAATTCAACTATTGTATAATTAATAAAAACAAAAATATATTTTTTTACAAATTAAACACAAACTTTCATCAAATTCGATAAAAGTTTTCCGCTTCAAGTATTGTTCGTTGTCGATTTAAATTAATAAATCGACTGAGGCAATGATAACATTCTCAGTTGAGTCCTATCTAGTAGTTATCTGTGATTGAGTCCACAATGAGTAATTGAATACATACAATATACATTTTAATAAAATCAAATAGTTATTCCTACTTCAGTGCATGTACAAAACAGCACCAACTCTTACCTACTTCGCTTTAAGGTTTATCAATAAATCTATAATTCCTATAAATTAATAAGAATCATCACCATAATATTTCCGAAGCCTTGCCAGTGCTAACAATAAATTTAAAGTAATGTGCTGAGCTGGTACTTCCACAGTATAGTTATTAGGATATTATGGAATGACTTCAAAAACTTTACTTATGTGAAACATATGCTGAGAATTGTAGAACAAAAAAAACACTAATTTATTTAATATGCTTAAATGAAGGCAGCTGCTGCTGATAAATGATTCGAAACTAGATAATGAAGTAATTATGTTAAACTACAAACATTTGTAGATAAAATAGTCAGATATCTACTATGAAGGATAAAACACTCATTTTATCATAACTTACTGGTTTGTAATACTATTTATCCAGAGTTCAAACATCGGGTACTAAGGGAAATATAAAAGGTCCACTTTCAGCCTGAGCGACTGGGTACCTACTAGGAATTTATTTATTACGACGCTTGATGTCCAGTTGGTGAAAAACAAATACTCTGATAAAATTGTACTATAGGTTCAATTATTAAAAATTTTGTTCTCAAAGGGTTCTACGATAACACCAAGTGGTATCATAATAAATACAGTGATATTCTTATATCACTGTATTTATTATTATAAAATATCTCTAATTGTGCTAACTTTTTACTATCCCAGTCTAATTTCGTAATAATTACACTTTTGTTACTTTATATTGTGCTTTAAAACATAACAGATGAGCAAATAAACTGAATGGTTAAGGTTAATGGTTATATAACATTGAATTGACTTCTAAATAAAAATTTGGTTTTGAACAATAATCTTTGTGTTATGTTGTGAGTTGTATAGGTTCAGGTGTATCTTGTAGTATGTGGCACCCGCGTTGGCACCAGTTGGCGACACGTAGCGCGTAGATTATACTATAACACTAGTTTATAGAGCTGGAGGCAGTCGATTAAAAAATGTCGATAGACGGTTAAGTAATCAGCAGATTCCGTATCCACCCAAGTGCTCATTTAATTGATTTACGCGGGTTTTTGTATTTAGGTTATCCGGGGCGGCATGATGCGTTACGCATGATAGCATTCTTTACTGTTGCGACGCCCCTTGGTCAGTAGAAGTATTAAAATAGTAATAGCCAGTACACAAATTTCCTACCGCTCACATACAATGTTTAAACCTCACCTCGGACAAGTATACAGGACGGGTTAATTCTCATCACCAAGTATAAAACGCAATGAATACACCCACCGAAGCCGAAAAATATTGCGACAGCCTTGCGGGTGCAATTTGGACCCCATTCTCATAAAGTCATGCCAATTGTGGATGCTGGGATGCAAACAGTCCAGTGTTTTCAGCGACCTAGCTGTTTTATTGCAAGACAGATTCAGAAGCTTAGGACCCACCTGATGGTAGGCGGTTAACGTCGCTCATTAGAAGTACATACAGTGCCAGGGTCCATCACCTGCTTTTGACTGATAAACAGTATATTTTGTTTAATGTCAAGATTGCGTACAATTATCTTTGTTTTAACATTAAATTTCCCACTAATATTCACAATTAGCGAGCGCCTAAGTTAAAGCCGCACGATAATTTAAGATATATTTTTATCGATACCGTAAGCGGACAGCGTTATCTTATCGTGAGGTAAAACATCCAGCGACATGTTCATTACTAGTCCACAACTAGCGCGGGCGCAGTACTGATAGCACACCGATATGGCGAACGCCAACGTTGAACCGGTTAGTTTACAATTTTCAACTATTTTTATTGCTAAGCAAAACAAATCAGTTTTATCTAATCCATTATTAAAGGATAACAAATTCTTTAGCTGTAGTCTGTACTTCTGACGTCGGTGACCACTTATCACAATGTGAGCTGTAGGTAATTAACGAAACATATTGGTCCTAAACTGATTAAATCAAAAATGTATTGGATTTTCCAAATATTTTGTATGGTAGGTAGTCTACATACATTTTGGTTAAAAAATCAAAAAATGGTGTACGTTTTAGATATTTTAATATAACATATGGATACTAATATTTATTCGATTTGTCTAATAAGTTCCTAAGTAAGGCTATAAATGAATTAGGTATTTCATATTCATAAAAGCTTGCATTAATATACCTGCAACTTTTGCGACTGATAATTATTTGTAACTGCTGTTGCGACTAAATGTATTTAACAACCTACGTTAAATTAACAACCTACCTACATAACATGGACCCTTTTTTATCAGCCATGCCCACTGCTGGGCTCTGGGTTTTAGTGGGTTTCTCAGTAAAGAAATTAGGTACAGGTGGGTCAAATCTTAGCTTTATTTATTTATTTCGTAAATCAACAATAAAATATACAAATTTATAATAACATAGGCTTATTTAAGCTTTTATGAACATGCAGTTTTACTCACGATGTTTTCCTTGTGTTGAGAAATTGTATATAAATCTTTCAAAATCAAGATTAAAGTGGTTCTTATAATAGGGAGAACACACTTTCTATGGCGTAGCATCATCGGACATAGTAAAATATCAAAATGTATATGTATATTAGTATGTCAAATTGTTCGAAAAATACGCTGAAGTGCACCATAAGTGCACACACTGAAAAACGTCTACGCCGGTACATAGTAGTGTGCAAGTATTACCTATACTGATTTTAAAAAGTAACTATTAAAGTAAATTTTATGTAAACGTTTTCTTAGCATATCAACTGTTATCTAAAACGATTTAAAATCAATGTTTTTACGACACGTTGTGTTTATTGTTCTTACCATGTTATAGGCGTGTTTTTTTTAATTTTGTGAGAAGTTTTATTTTACTATCGATCTATTTTGTGCCAGTATGATGCTACTGGGGTTAGATACTAATTCGTTATTCCAGACAAAGTTCCTGGTTTGGCATGCAATTACTTTTTTATATTCAACAGTTTGTAGAAAATTTTGTATCTTAATTTTGCTTTTGGTTCTATACGTTTATATTTTAAAACTTAGAACTAAATAGAAACTGCTGCAGTAAGATTATCTTTACATATAGGATACAATGAATATAGGTATCTGTGTTAATTACTGAAGGAAAATTTGCAAATACTAATAATTAAAATATCTTCATATTCTTTTAAATTGTAGTTTTGAAATTAAAAAAGTACCACTCGATCACAATAATTAACCATTTGACCTTAACAGTCGTATCATGAACGATAACTCTGATAATGAGGACAGAAGATGCATTGTAATAAAATATGTCAACAATTTAGTTACTAAGAAAGACAAAAATAAGAAAGTTTTCTGTGTGACGTCCCGTACAAATAAATTTTATAATTGAGTTTTAGTACCCATGTCAATTATTTTTCTGTATCGTAATGTTTCTATCATATAAGCCTACGAGATGTTTATCTCATTAATAATTTTACAGAAAGAAAGAACACATTTTAAAATTTTGCTTTGCAACTAAGCTTGATTTCACGTACTATTTTCTCATGTTTTACCTTCATATTTTGGAAGACCATCAACTAAACTTGTTTATTACAAGGGTTAATAATAAGTGTAAGCTAAATTCGAAATCACGAAAAGCTTGTCACAAAGGGACACCATTAAAAACTCATAAAATATTTCATATTGTCGTGTTAAGCCAAAGTTTGAGGTTCAAAAGTTATCAGTTAAGCCTGATTGGAAAACCGAATTCAGGATTAACTTAACTACGAAGATTAATCCCTAGTTAGTTAGTATTCATAAACTTATAAGATTAAATAGGATGGGCTATTATCAGCGCGGTAGTTATACAAACCTTTTGTGTAAAAGGCCGGTAAGTCAAGGGATGACCGAAAACTTTTCACCATATACAATTTTAATGAAACTGTTGAAGAGATTTAACTATTAAATTTGTACGAATAAGCTTAGGATACTTAACGAATACTACCCATTCGATCGTTCCTGCGATCGGTGAAAAAATATTTCCCACTTGATTTTGAGAATTTACTCTTACTTTCGATTATTTTTATGGAACTCTGAATGTTTTATGTTTGTAGTGGTTGGACTGGCTGGTCCGCACCAATGATGTGAAGCAACTGTGGGCAGCTCAACCTACCTACATCATATCGCAAGCTGTCTACGTGTTTGCAGGACTGATCACCTTACTTCATGGTATACTATAATTATTTGGTTTCTGCGTAAAAAAAATAATAGAGTTAGGTATGTGTCGATAGCGATATCGGTCGCTTAGGTTAAAACACGGTCTTTTTAAGTTTATTTGTACTCATGCAACAATTTGTAGTTCAAACACGATGGCTCTATGTTGTTTAATACAGACGCCCTTATGACCGCCTTCCGAATCCATCATTAGATCAGATTTATGGCACCATATTATTGCATTGTCATACGATATACATACATGTACAAAGTTTCAGCTTCCGAAACCGAGTAATTGATACAATTTAGCTCGCAAGATTCCACTCAAACTTAGTAGGTGGCTCAAACCCAGTGGAAGTTAAATAAGCGCTTGTAAACACACCCGTGGTTTATTACAATTCCATAATGAAAATACAGTAACTGAAGAATGTTGTTCAATGTTTTAATGAAATTTATAATTAAAGAGAAATATTTTATCCTCGTTCAACTATCTACCTGAAAAGGGATTATAATCGAAACTTTTAATCAAACTATTCGGATAATTGATCATTAATAACGAACTGAACCAAACTGTGGTTATTATATATTCCAATTACGCTGTAATCTTATACTAAAACCAATTTAATAAACTTAACATTACGTCGAAATAGTAGGCAGAGTCGTTTTCAGCTTTTTCAAATGCATTCTAGGTTTTAATTTTTTTTCGTATCTTCACGAAGGAATAGTTTAACATTCGATCGTCGATAATTTTCAGCTTTAAAAAAAGGTGGTAGATGGCCTTACTTCTGGCTAGGCACCGTCCTACACGGTATATACGCAGACAACTTCTGGCATTTCGTACTTCCTGAATACGACAACTTCTGGCACTCACAAACTCCTGTCATATTCTTGGGAGGACGATTGCCGTTACACATTATTTTGTTATGTAAGTATTTTTAGTAGTTATTACTTTTTTATCTAAATAAGGAGGCTATAAATATTAATTAAAGTTATAATTGTTAGCCTAAACCTGACGTTCAAATAAAGCTCATACATGTGGAATACGCTCGTAATCACATGTTACATTATACCACTATCCCATCATAGACATCATAAATTAATACGATTTATAGTATCTAAATAAACAACTCACGCTGTCTAACCGTTACAGCAATTTTTTCCAGACACTACAAAATCTACTAAATTTAGCTTTCTTTTCCAGACCCAGCATTTATTTATCACGCGGCCTATGCTGTTTCCAAACTCAACCTGCCACGTTTCGCGGAACCATTTGCTGTGGGCTTAGTGACTGTACTGATAGATATTCCTTACGATATAGTAGCAGTCAAGTTCGTTCACTGGACCTGGCACGACACCGACCCTAACATCTTCGACAGACACTACTGGGTGCCATGGAACTCTTACTATTTCCACGCAACATTTACAGCCAGCTTCTTCTTCTTCTTCACCGCTATCAGGAATTGGTATGCGCCGAAAGTGGAACAATGGACTTCAGCTGGGTAAATATTTCACTTAACTAACTTATAAATACTTGGTTTACCATAGTTTGAAGAGTTTCTCATTACAGACATTTTTAAGAGAACACTAATTACATTATTAGCACGAAAAACGTTGGAGTAGTTGGGTTTAGTTGGAGTTGGAGTTTCAAATTTTCATATTGCCTTTTTGCTGAGATTTTATAGTACCTATTTTGTCATTAAGCATCCCGAATTTATCCAACTAGGAGTAATGAAATGTAAAACATTTTAGGAAAAAAGTAGAATGGAAGACACTGATCTTAGCAACAATCCTGGGAATGCCTGGCGGCGTGCTCCTCTTCGTGCCAATCTACCACCCACTCCATGACATTTACAAAATACATTCTGAGGTCACGTTTTTCCTTGTATTCGCTATCTACGGTATTTTCGTGATTCAAGGATTACTTAGCGACAGGGAGAAATCTAAGGAAAAGTAAGTACAATTTCTGTAATATCACTGTTTTTGTCTTGTTAATTTTTAGAGGAAGCTGTACCTCCTAAGCATAGGGTGCCATTGGATAATGTTTACCAGCACTTGGCAAAGAGTAGTAATCGAGAATCAGGCACAATCTCTATCCCTTGATACATAAAACAAATTGTGTCCTTTGATAGAAACGGTCTTGTTTGTCTATCGATTGTATGTCGATGTGTACCCTACACAGTAAACACAAGACTATACGATTTTAGTAGATTTCTTCAGAGACTGAAAAAAATTGGATGCTCAACCTTTTTTTTTCCAATTCCGCTCCTTAAACGAATACACAAGTAAAACAAATGAAACAGTTACCCTGGGGCAGCGATGTGTAAACAAATTGAAGGAACATAACGAGAACACCTTTGAACAAGGATTTTTAATGTTTGTAAGATTTTTACTACACTTATTGAATTTGGGTAAGTATCCCACAGCCAAAATGTTATTAAGATGTTAAGTCGCTCATGAAAGTCACTTAAAAACTCCTTAACAAGGCCGCTACTTGCTAATTATTACACCACTTTTGAAGCGCTTGCCTTCCGTACGGATAACTTTAGTTTTGGTGGACCGATATGAATGATTCTGGTGTCAGATGAAAGGTGATGGTTGAACTTAGGTCCCATACTTTTTTTTTAAAGATCAAACGAGTACTTTTGGATCTGTGTTTAAAAAAGTGTAGGTATTTGTAACGGACAAAATTACACAATTTTCTATGCGTTTTTGCGTGTATTTCTTTTTTATGTAAACCGATTTCGATGATTCTTTTTCGTTAGAAAGCAGACATTTTGTTCATTATTTCATATAATTTGATATAGATCTGTCTGGTAGTTTTCGTGCTATGCTTGAGAAATGGAAGTCGGTCGTTTTCATTTTTGTACCTAATAAAAATATTATTTTGTTTCAGGCTTAGTTTGGTGGACTACATACTGATCGTTCAGTTGGCTCTTCACTACATCGTGTATTGGGTGTTCGCGGTGTTCTTCCATCCTGAGACGGAGTGGTCGACCGGTCTGCATGAACCAGTTGGTCCTTGCGATCAAGCCGCTTCTCTAGTCACGCCATTTGGACAGGTGAGTTTGTGAAATTGTGTATGGCCATTTCCAACGCTTTTAATTCTGGAAAGTGGTCAATGTAGTTAGATAATGTTAATCGAGTTATGATTATCTACGTTTAATATCGTAAAATTCACATGCGTAAAATTAAAACTACAATCAAGAATGATGGCTAAAGTTCTCAGTGTCCCCTTATATTGCAGAGGTTCATGAGCAACGGTAATCACTTACGATCAGGTGGCCCGTGGGCTCGTCTGCCTACATGGCAATAAAAAAAAGTTAAATTGTTGTTGGAAGGACTGCATTAGACAATTTTGTATTATTAATATTATCTATAATTCAAAGAAACTTTGCACAGTTACACATCAATTGCATGCAAAATCGGTGTGTCGTGAAAACACAAACAACGACTTTGGTGCCTACGAATGTTACGATCACATCGCTTATACCAAAACTGGAATAAAACCATAAACAACACCATACAAATTGAGATGTATAACAAGGTAGGGTTCGCCCCTAAAGCGGAGATAGAAATCAATATCATGACGCATTCACGAAACCAACCCCTCGACATATTCACCTTTGTAGTATTACTACTTTTAACATGCTTTAAACGATGTTTAGACTCTTTTATGAATAATAATTTAGATATTATTTATTAAAGGTTTTATTTTTTGGTTTTTCTTAATGATGACCTCGATCATTTAAATTATTTAAAATAAAATATAATTTTTCTCTTTAAAAGTAAAGAATTGACACACAGCATTACTTAAAATAAAATATAGTTTCGAAAAGTAAAAGAGTCAAATTAGCTACACAGCGGTGGGGAAATCCATAGGATCTCTAATTTTTATGTGTTTCTTTACTTTTTTTTTACGACATCAAATTATAACGGGAGATTTGGGACGGCTCTCCCCTGAACACCGTTTTTCTGCGTAGCCACGGACTCCGATGATATTACGCAGTCCCCTCCTTATATACTAATTCCTTGCAAAAACTCAACACCGCGATTCAGGATTTCAGCTAATAACTCGGTAATTCAAAGGAAAAAAAATATTAGAAACTTTTTAAGTTGAGTATTTCACCCTCAGAAACATGATGATAAACTAAAATTATTATTTTTCTGTATATTGCAGTTGTAATTAATTTTTAAAAATTTAACCTCGAATTACAGAAAAACCTACTTATAGAAATTTCAGTAAACATTTTTTTTATTATCTATAACTAATAATGATTTTGTTTTACAGAAATAATTTTACTTTTTCTTATTAGGAGCACTTTTATCGATCAATTGTTTAATGGATAGACGCTGTTTGTACTTAGTGTTTATGCTAATCGTAGTTAAGTGGATATCTCTTTTTGCAGTTTTTGTATTAATTATATAAAATTTGGTGAATATTTGTTTGTATTTTACAGTAACGTAAATAAATTACAATTAAGTAGCCGATGGTGCCCTCTAGGTGAAGTGTGCGTTCAACTGATTGGAGCAAACGTTGTGAAAAACTCCGCGACGGGGCGCTGTTCTCTATAATAACACTCACTGGCCTGTTCAATGTTAAAATGTTTCAATTATTCTGTTTAAAGTTTGCAGTAGATCAAATACTATCAATCATACTAAATTGAAAAACCCATAAATCGAGAATTTGGATGGTTATAATTCAGAATCGTTACATAATAAGTAAATATTGTAGTAGATGAACGAGTAGATTATTATTGAAAATAAAGTCTTCAACTATGTTGTTAAAACTACAGTAATTTCAGGTTTTACGTAGATCCACTACCTAAATGTTTGTTTAAATTCATCATAGGGGTGTTGACGATTGACAAAATATTTACAATTGCAACAAAAATAAATGAAAAAAACCATTTTCGTTAAATTCAGAACTGTACTTTTGTAGTCTCAGAGCACCCACATATCGTGAAAAAAATAATTGAAAATTAAGAACAAGTTTTAAGTTATATATAGTTTACAAACAATAGTTTTAAAAAAGACTTGATATCTAGTTTTTTTCAAAATAAAATATTCGTATAAGACATCCTTAAGAATCACTATATTATCTAGTAAAAAACCGTATCAAAATCCGTTGCGTAGTTTTAAAGATCTAAGCATACATACGGACAGGCAGCGGATATTGACTTTGTTTTATATTATGTAGTGATACGGATTGGACTTTCCTTCAGTAGTACTTAGAAACCAAACTTTTCTAGGAGTTATTATTTATTGACTTTTACCAATCGATGCTCATAAATAATACAAATAAGTCTTTAAGATTGGACCTCTCCAGTCTCGGCGGACCAATTTAATAATTAATCAGACAATTAAAGCAAGAAAAGATTTTTCTTTCATATTTCTTTTGACATATATGTTAGTAATATTTAATGGGCTTTTTTCGAGATGACAAATGGTTAAGTTCAGAGCGTTACGAATTATTTATTCATATTCCTTTGAAAGAATCGGGAATATGTGTTTACTTTATGGAACAAGAGAATTGGCCAGAGGCCAAATTTCAGTATATTATTTACTATATTTATTTCTTAATCCAAAGAGAGTAAACGACAACGAAACTTAAGAATTCGTAGAATGAAATACGGACGGTGGCTCACACACAATATCAGTTATTTTGTATTCTTAGACGGATTGTATATCAGTATCAAGAATTACATATTGTAAGAAAAAAACAGTATTTTGTCCTAATATTGGTATTAACTGAACTAGTTAATAAGTTATCAACCTATTATTGATTATGTAGTTAATCTAAACGAAGGTAAGTCTAAGTTGTTATCTGATACTGTAAAATGTCACAAGTTAAGCTGTTACTGTTAGGTAACAAGAAGGAAAACAAAAAAGATCTCTTAAGTGTAATTACAGACTTAGTAGGGATGTAGCGAATAATGACCAAAAATCGACATTCGCAACATCCCCAAATACCTACTACATAAAAAGAGAAAGACCACTTCATTTCCTCGAGTTTTAGCTTTACCTATATAGACACACTTGACCTTTTAATAACATAGTCAAGCCGTGATATAGTCGTTTTATATTTAGGGTTAAAGAATAATTATTCCTTTTCAGACCTTGTACAAGCGTAAATATTTCTGCCCGGAGCAATACGACGAGGGTTACTTCGACTTCCACTGCGTTGGCGGGAAGCGGCCGCCGAACGGAGCTACATGGTACACTATTTGCGGCACACCGTTTGCGTAAGTACATGCTACATACATAGTTATCAAAATATAGCATGAGACGTCATTCGCGCCACGCAGTCTTGAATTTAATACGATAGACTCTGTAGTTTAGAACCCAACATAGTGCTATTTGGACAAATAATGAATCAGTTCCTTTTTAAACTTTGTTGATGCCAAGGAGCTGTTAATTTGCTTGTTTTAAGACTGCACATTAGCCTTACCCCATGATTGTTTAAATCATACTATACTCGCACCATTATCTCCGTCAAATTTGCAACTTTTACTTCGTACATTATTAGATATTGTCTTTCGTTTTTATTAAGTTGATATTGTATTAATGTGTAGTTAGTATATAGGATGAATTTTTAATAATGGTATACATTGGAGTTCATCATAGTTGATGATCATATACGACCTGTAAAAATATTATGAACGAGAAACGTTTAGCGCCTTAGTAAACACTAATAGAATATTTCTAAAATTCCTGTAAAACGATTTTCCCTCGACAGCTGATTGTGCTATGCGGTGTTCGAAATCACACGAAGTTACTAAAGATATTTGTCCTCAGCACTTACTTGAAAATTTTTACGGATAATTTAGTCAAATTTCAAGTATCATCGGGAACTTATCACTCTCCTTTAATATTAATTATGTACCCTGTGAACTCTATCTTTCCCCCATCAGTCATCAATAGGCTATTTTAAAACCAGAGTATTGACTTATTATCATCACCATCATTTTCCGCTACGAGACATCCACTGCTTGACATAGACCTGACCCGAAGATATTGGAGTTATTAGACGAACCAATAATTAACGTCCCCAAAGATATAAGACAAACCACTAATTCCGTACCCAAAGCAAAACACTTAGAAAATTTTATTTAAAATGTGTGCAGGAACCGCGCTGAGTACATTGTTCTTCTGTCGACGATCCTCACCCTGGCTGCCGGTGTGTTCTACGGACTATACTTCAGAACTGTCCAGACTGCCCCGGTCAAAAAACAGAAGACCAAATAGAATATCTATAATCTATACCTTCTACATGTTTGGCATTGTATGAAAAATCTAAAAGTACACATATCATCTTATGCAAAACAAGATCAGATTTTTTTACTTTTTTATTTATTAATAGTTTTTATGTTTTAAACAATGGTAATAAACGCCCTAACATGTAGAAAGTATTTTTTAAACACTTTTGTATGATTTAATGCTTCGGAAGTTTCCATCTCACAGGATTCACGATTTTGTTTTATTTGTTAAGTTACATGTTATTGAGAATTAATTCAACTTTACTGTAGAGCTTAGTTTGATTGTTTGTTTGGCAGATAAATGCAATTGGATTAACTTCGACTTATGTCTTTCGTTCTCTCTTCTTAGATTGAAGACCAAACCAAAAGAATACATATTTTTCTTTCTTTAATCAATCTAGGTATCCTTTTTAAACTGTGTCCTCTGTGAGATTAGTTAATATAATAATAATATTTGTTAAATTCAGAATCTGAAACAAATTTAGATCGAGTGATATTAATGTGTGAAATATTTTTTGTTAAAGTGTGTTTTCTAAAAGAATTTTGTAAGGATTTTTGAAAATAAAAAAACATATATTTAAGACCATCAATTTATTTAATATCATCAAATGATATCACGATTTGATATGTTTTAAGACGTACAATCACAGGAACGCTGTTCCTCACAGTACCCAATACCGGAGTGAAATCTATTTTAATAGCATTACATCCTGCACTTCTACCACGAGTTACCATAGATAATAAAATATACAAAAAAAATATAGTCTATGACAAATATTGAGGTGGCTAGTAAAGTAGCAACTCTTTCCAATAGAATGGTTTTGATGTGAATATCGAATTCCGTCGATACCATTCTCATTCATTTTGGTGAACGTATACGACGCTCTATTGAAACTTCCAAAATGATTTTGTAAAGTTTTGTCATAGTAGACTATTCAACAGCTTTATAGTTAGCGGTTACCTTTACCCACGAACCATAATCTGCCTGAAATAAAAAAAAAAAACAGATAACTCATGGTAGCTCAGTGCCTAATTACCTATATGCGCTGACTACAGCTCCCAGCTAGCGATAGAACCCTTGGCAGAACTATTGAACTCTAAAATGTATACGTTGAAACATATTAAATACGCGAACATCTACATTAATACTAAGACGACATTAATCGGTTACATTACGTTATATATGTAGATGTCACAAAACACTCGGTCAGTAGAACTTCAACGTTAAGCTCATACATGACAAACATTTATATCTACTCACAGTAGCGGTCATAGATCTCTCGATACGATAGCTGACTGAATTAACAAGACTGTTTTTCTTTTGATTTAGTCGTCGTAGTCGATTTCTTTTGAACAACATTTACGTGGATAAGTTACTAAAACCCAGGTGTAAAAAGGAAATTTAGATCAGATTTAGTTTGCATTATAATAAGCCCAGTATTGATAGAATAGCTGTGGCAAAATGGCAGAAATAACGTCACTCCTTAGTTATAGGAGCCGTCCTGAAAATATTTGTAACAATTCTATTTCATTTGTGTGTATATTGGTCTCAAATAGCAATCGCTAAATCGAAATGTTGTATCGTTCCTCTAAATTTAGTCAAACAGTCAATTTACGAATACTATTGAACCACACGATTCGGAAAATTTTCCAATAATTTAGCGAAACAACTTGTTGTGAAATGTATTTAGAACATTAAAATCAGTCAACTCTCGTATCGTAAAGTATGCGAACATTAAAACATTGAGAGACACATACATTAAAATGTTGACTATCCATATAATGTTTATATAGTATAGTGTGTGCACGACCTACACGATGTCATGATAAAACACATTCCTACACATTTATAATCTAATTATTTGTGCGACTACGATCAAGGGGTTAAACAAGGACGCGACTATGTTGCTATCTCGCACTCCCACATCACTACTAACACATAAACTACTACAATTGAGATTCATAAATATTAGGCTCCAAGTCGAAAACTTACACAACTAAAAATATAAATAACTTGTGACCTCCACAAACAACACGCAGCTAAAAAAATAAATATAAAATCATCTTCTCATAAATCGAAATCTTCACAATATGGAATGGTTGTCGACAACATTAAAACTAACACCAAGTGTTTAAAGAAAATATATATCATCAAATGATCAAATACTATTCGAATAGTTTTATCTGCACCATTGAATGGCTATAAAAATCTATAAAATAAGAGCACGAAAATTTTTAATACGGTGCATGAAACGACGTACGAAACTACACTCGCAAATGAACCCTGAACCAAACGGTGCTTTTGTACCGTGAATTTGAGTGACTTTAAAAGATACGACGAATGATGAAAGGGGTGATATACCTTCCAGCAAGTTATCACATCTAAGATAAAGTTCATCTCAATTCTCAATGAACAGGTTAGAAAGTATATCACCCCCTTAACGTTTGGAAGGACCTGTGGTGTACCGCGGACGGATGCGGAAACTGAAAAAAGCTATAAAAATAATAAATGCTTGCATTGTTAGGAACGCAAAGTACTCGCAGCACGCAGATTACTTGGCCCTCTTATCGGCGGGTCGGTTCTTGAAGAGCTGCTCCACCACTTCAGGGTCGGCCAGAGTGGACGTGTCGCCAACATCGTGGTCATCAACGGCGATCTTCCTCAGGATACGACGCATTATCTTCCCAGACCGGGTCTTGGGCAACCCAGGGGCGTTCTGGATTGTGTCGGGTGCAGCAAACGCCCCGATCTTCTTCCTGACCAGCAGAGTCAGTGTCTTGACCAGCTCATCATTGAATTGTTCCCCGTCTTTGACCACCACGAAGCAGTACAGAGCTTGGCCCTTGACGTCATGTGGTTTTGGCACCACCGCGGCCTCAGACACCCTGGGCTCGGAGGCTAGAACCCCTTCAACTTCAGCAGTGGACATGAGATGTCCAGACACGTTGAGCATGTCATCGATACGGCCTGTGATCCATAGGAATCCGTCCTCGTCACGCCTCACCCCTGTTAAATTTATTGCTCTCAAATAACTGTTTAAAGACGTAGAAGCACGACATTCCATTTACACTTTACAATATCAATCATATATGAAATTTCACAAAAAAGTAATTCGTCTTATTGGGTGATAGTCGTTCTTCTATGTCCCGTCTACTATAAAGTCTTAAGACATTTTAGTTTAATATTTATATCGAAAACAACCCTGAAGAAGAACATACTTCGATGATAAAGTCTTACCATCTCCAGTGCAGTAGTACCCCGGGAACTTGCTAAAGTAAACCCGTTCGTAGCGCTCCTGGTCTCCGAGCAGAGTCCGCATCATGCCGGGCCAGGGACGAGCGAACACCAAGTACCCCTCGCCGGGTCCTTTGATCTCCACTCCATCCTCGGACAGAATCTTCGGTTCGACTCCGAAGAATGGGAAGCCCTATCAGAACAGTTACACAGCACAGCTATAGTTATGTCACTAACATATTTTGTAAACACTGTTATGGTATCATAATAATGTTAGATATTATGTAATTCAATAAGTGTTTCGTTTTGTCTGCTATAGAATGTAACATAACTTTCAAATTAAATGTAAATGTAGCGATAGTACCCTTTTACTTGAAAATTGAAGATGAAGATTAAATGGAACTCAAATAGAGATTTTGAATTTGGATAGATAAAATCTAAAAATAAATTAAACGATGGTACGATATATTCTGCATCATTCTATGCATTTTTCCTTTGAATGAATTAAAAATCGAATATATATATATATTACAGAAACTGAAAAAAAGGAAATAAAAATAATAATACACAAGTATACGCAATTTATAACATAATATACAAAGTATGATAATAATATATTACACACATTAATTTACTGGAGTTACATACATTTTATTTATAAAATCAAAATTAAAAAAAAAATGATTATTTAAAAAAAATGTACTTAATAGGATTACAGTAGATTCAAACATGTTTTTAAATATTTTTTGTTTTCATGTAATTCGTTTTCCCTAAACATGTACAAGTTCTTGTAAGTTAAATAAATTACTTAAGCTCTAAGTATATTTAATATATTAAATAGTAATTCTGAAATATTACGATATTTTATTTGTACTTATGTAGTTTAAATAACTACAGGTAATATTTTTTTAAACCAACTAAAATGACGTCTTATGTTGTTAAGAAGTTCATTGACGTAATTAATATTATTACACAGGGTAGAATTTTAAAAGGAAATTTTTAAAAAGTAAGGAAACTACTCGAAATAATGATTTTAACGAATTTTGCTGAAAAGAAACAGTCCTTTATTGTACGTTCACCGCGGAACGAAATTTGTACAATGTCATAACATCATAGAGCATCAAGGAATAGCTCAGAAACTTCGTCTCTTAGAAGTACACTGTCATAATTATTTTTTTTTTGAACGCGGTCTAAAATACCCCCTAACACTTATTATATTTTTTTATTTATTTAATTAAGCCATCACTTTACACATTTTTTCAGTAGACAGTGAGGGACACCAAGGAATTAGTTCCGCAGTGAACGTGTTATCTTTATTTTTTATAGTTGGGATATAACAGTCCGCTTATAAGATCTGTATTCCAGCTTTTAAGCAGTAGACAGCTAACCATGAGGATGTCAGGAAAGTATCGAACAGCTAGTACTGCATCTGGATTTTCACCTTTGTAAGAACAACATCCATATCAAGGCAGATATATTACATAAGCTAAAGAAGCGAACCGAATGCGTGACGAAGTTGTGACCAAATTACGACGACAGAATTATGAATAATGACATCGATTTTTATGACTAGATTTAGACATTACAAAATTGAAACGCTTTCGGTTCGCTTTGAAACAAAGGCTAAAATACTTATACTTACAGCGGCGCCTGGTTTCATGGGAGTGGCTCCGGGGAGGCCCGTGATCACGTGACCACCTGTCTCCGTCTGCCAGAAAGTGTCTACGATGGAGCAACGCTTCTGACCTATCTTGGTGTAGTACCAGAACCAGGCAGCCGGGTTAATGGGCTCTCCTACGCTTCCGAGCACGCGGAGAGTCGACAGATCCGGCCTTTTTGGATAGCAAATTGAAATTTATTTATAAGGTAATACAATCTAAAAACCGAGAAGGGATGAGATGTAACAAGACGAATGATTAATTTAAAAGTAGATGGATGTTAGAGAGGAAGGCCGAAGAAATTATGGTCTAATTGTGAAGGATGATATTATGGTCTGTGGTGTGACAGATGATGTAGGTATGTAAAGAAAGAAAAGAGTGGAGAGAGAATACATATTGCGCCGACCCCATCTAAATGGGATAAGATGTAGCGAAAAAAAGAAGACACTCTAAATACCGATTACATATTATTATTATTATGCAGTTATGAAAAAATGCGTCCTTCTCTCTCGTAACTTCAAAGTAATTGTCATTGCTTTTACACTAACTTCAGAAGAACGAAAAGAAATCACATAACAATCGTGCATTCTATGACCCCGGAAGAACACGTCCTGATCTTGGAAAATATTAACAACGTAAATGCCTATGAGTATTAATTTATGATTGATGTCTTTAAAGTTTAAACTCTGTAACAACAATAAAATTTATTCATAAGTAAATTTTAATTGTAATTAGTAGAGAAAATCGAGAAAAATCGTCCAGTAAGAAGAAAGCCTCGTATTATGTACGTTAAAACTTTGCTACTATTATTCCATTATATCATAGAGGGCAAACTATTATTTACTTTATTGGCAATGAAACGGAAATCGACATTAGAGGCAAGTACATATGTTACCAAACGTGAATATAGTCTTATAAGAGAGCAGGCGACCTTGAAGTTCGATCACTATTCATCTTACATGTTGCCAAGATTCATATGTATTGTATTCTATTTAAAATAGCTTCTTCAAAAATATGATAAAAAGTATTAAATGTTATAGTAATACGTATGTAAAGTACTATTAATGTTTTGAGGAAGTAAAGGTACGTATTTCTCTCTGAAATAATACTATTAGAATCTATTAATTAGATCTGTCTATCTCAAAGTTGACCATCGAAAAGTATATTTTTTGTTATTATTTAATCTTCAATTATTAATTGATAATGCTAATATTCGAATAATAATTAAATAATGTCACGACTGTAAGAGTGATATCAATAATGCATAAAAATAAATTAATTAAAAATGTCACAGTTCAAATCGTTAATCAGATAAGAAGATAATGGCAATAAATTATAATTAGCAAAAATGATAGGTGGTCTATCATGATACCTACTTTTAAGCTTAAAACAAAGTCAGTCTGAAGTCACGAGATGATATGTCCTGGATTGATACTAAATAAAAAACTTTTGATTTGGACTGTAACTTCCGATATATGAAGATCTATATGAAGCCATGAATGAAGTCTAAGGCACATAATGCCATTATTCAAGAAGTTAAGCTTCAAACAGTGCTAAACGAACTAACACGATATAATATGCTTTCACAGATACACCATATTAGACTGTTTATTTATTAGTTCATCTCTTTAATTAGTCTATATTCTGGTGAATCTCAATGTTTCTATCATTTGATATGTTAACTTTTATGTATGTATGTAAATAGATGAAGTTACGAACCACCTAATAGTAAATGGTTACAGTCGTTCATGTTCTCCTTCAAATGTCTAGCATCGCAGGATTGCAACCTACCGTCTTCGCAAACCTTAAACTGTATTTTGTTTTGTGTAATATAAACTAATTATGTGCATCCTACTTCATGAGTGTGTTGAACACTGTTAAGGAATTATTTGTACTTACATCTTCAGAGCTCCTTCCTGTTCGTTGAAGAACGTCATGAGAGATCGTATGGCAGTGGGCGCCGTGTAAAACTGCGTCACTCTGTACTTGTTTATTACGTTCCAGTAGCGGTTGGCCGTCGGGTAGTATGGGGTTCCTTCGAACTAAATTCAAATAACAATCAAAGAAATTGCATAAAGCTGCAGGACAATATTGTTATACTACCTAATCATGACAACACTGGTATTATCTATGAAGGAAATATCGCAGAAAAACTTATATATTGCAAGAGGGCTAAAAGCCGTTCGAAGATGTTTGAAATTTCGAACCTTCACTACCTGATCTCTGTACCCGGTACTCGGTAGTGGGTAGTACCTAATAGGTAAGAGTAAAATTGAAAACATCGCTTTAACTTGTTCCCATCTTTTTTACTCAGCTCAGATTGTACACAGTAGGTTAATCAGTATACTGCATGTAAATATTTAATAGTCGGGTACTAATAGTTACCTATTAGTCTATTACTTCTACCAATACCAATGTATTAGTTGTATCGTGTTTATTTCTAGAGCCCCCAACAATAAGAGTAGTAAGACACTACATCCTAATCTATGTGAATGTCAATCAGACAACCATGTTAATTATTATCTGATGGTAAAGAGCATCCAAACGTACTTTCATTGTGATAGCCTCATTATCCGATGTCTATTCCGAGACAAATGGAGCGACAGCACGAAAATAGCTCTCACCACTATTAGTAGAACGAAATAATTACGAAACCTATATCATTTCATGGTTGATTAGTCGCTAATCAACTCCAGTGTGCCATTTGCGAAAAGCGAATGTTTTATCGGCGTGGGAGTGTTGTTTCTTAATCATGTCAATGTTCGATCTTAATATAAATAGGTAGCGAACGGATCACCAGTTTGCTCCTATACAGTAAAATGTGTATAGTAGGTACGCATACAGGAAATTTTATTGCTTTTTCATGAATACTTCAGAATTTTCAATAAAAACATATTATGGAATTCAGCACATAATAAGCCGCCTAATAACCGTTCAGAACATATTAAATTCTTCGAAAAACTCATTTAGGTTTTTTGTATCGATAACAAACGATTTTATGAAATTGATCAAGAGCATGATGTCTCTTTATTAAGATTATTTTTAGAATATATTAAGTTAAATTCCTTGGCCCGGAATTCTTAGGGCACGAGAGTTATTCGGTACTCGTCCGATATTCTTCCTCAAACCGAGAGAAAATTAAATATTCATATATTCAAACGGCGTCTTGTACCGAAACGATCGCTGTCGTCATTTGTCTACGGCTTTGTAGGTGAAAAATTATGAATATTCGTCACTTGTGTGCCACAACAGACTCGGTTACTTGAATATTATAAAGAGACATAATGGCGTTCATTGTATTATTTTGTAACAATTTTCAATGTCATTAAGGAAAACTCTCAATGTCTGACTATACGTGAAAACCATAAATAATATTATGCCATTCGTCTAATCAGTGCTCTTTATTACATTGATAACTTGTATGTTCTGTCCACCTATTATTATTTTGGTTCAAGCCAAATTATATTATAATCACACGGTAAGGATTAGTTTCCAAATAAGAAATAACACATCCAAAAATGTAAGGATCCTGCATCTGTAAATAGCCACTTACCATGATGGAGGTAGCGGCGTTGGCTAAGGGCGCGTACACAACGTATGTGTGTCCCGTGATCCAACCGACGTCGGCGGTGCACCAGTAGACGTCGCTGCGGTGGTAGTCGAACACGTAGCGGAACGTGGCGGCCGCGTACATCAGGTAACCGGCGCTTGTGTGCACCACACCTTTAGGCTTGCCCGTCGAACCGCTTCAAGGGAACAAAATTGTTATGTCATATTAAAAGAACATAAGGAACTGTCCGTATAAAAACCTTGTACTGTTTGACATTGATCTAAATGACAAAAACCAAGAGAAGATGATAAAAACCTGGTATAAAGCACGAAGAGCGGGTCCTCAGCTCTGATCCATTCCGGGTTGCAAAAGTTCGATTGACCTTCCATTACTTGGTGCCACCAGATGTCTTTTTGTTCATCCCACCGATACTACAACAAAACAAATATATTTCAACAACAGTCAAAGAGACAAATATGTATCGTTTAATTTGAATACATACAAGATCTTTGATGTCGTTCTTCATTTCACCACCGGGTGTCACTCTTGCGAGGTGGTTGACCACAATGCACATGTCGACATTGTGCTTGAAAACTGTCTTGGCCTTTTCAACGGCGCTATCGCAAATGGTCTTGTAAACCAATAGCTTATCACCACGCCAAGCACCATCAGCCGTCACCAATACTTTGGCTTTGGCATCTGAGAGGCGCTCGGCTAACGCATCCGATGAAAATCCGGCAAACTAAAATACAAAATCAAAGTGGAAATTTCTAAAAACAAGATGATTGTGAATTATATGAAATGAATAAGTACCACGACAGCATGAACGGCTCCAATCCTAGCACAGGCTAGTATGCAGATGACAGCTTCTAAGATCATGGGCATATACACGGCGACGCGATCCCCTTTGTGGACTCCTTGTGCAACCAAACCATTGCTGAATTGGCACACCAGGTCCAGTAGTTTACGGTAAGTGATGCGAGTGTAATCGTCAGGGTGGTTACCTTCCCTAAAATTAAAATTACTCTCAGTTTTACGTGTCGATGAAATGAAAGAAATAGTAGTTTGTGTTCTGGATCTTACAAAATATAAAACTGATTTCACGATTTTATCCGATCCTCGATCGATCCTAGTGATAAAAACTAAAAATCGTATTTAATTACTTTGTTGTGTACAAGGAAAATATAACATTTAAAAGTAGTTTTAGCTAATAAAGACATTTAGTATAGATATAAAAAACTTGAGAGGTGTCAAGGGACACCCGGATCCATCGACTGTAAAGAAAAATCAAACCGAAGTTACCGCGTGGAGTATAACCACATAGTTTTTAAAGAACATTCATTTTTCAATTGTAGTAAAAGTATCAGGGCATTAGTTTTTCACGATAGGTTAATTATAACAATGTTTCATGGATACTAATAAAATTAAATAAGATTTTGATCGGATAAGAGGAAGGAAGTAACAACCTGGCAACCGATTTAGATTAATAAGTAGGTAACCTTGTATGTAACAATAATAGGAAGGTCAACAGTAACTTAAAGGTAACTGTTGGTTCTAATATAACTGCGTTTTTTTACTGGTGAACTATGCGGCTACTTGATGGTAAATGATTACCGTCACTTATAGACAACGACAAAGTCAAGGGCACTACGAAGTTGTTTGTTTGCAGTAAGCTAGTTTATCAATTAATACATTTACTATTTTAAACTTTACATCAGATCATTCCATTATAATAGACCATAGGGATTTTATAATATGATCTATACTTGTGAACCTACTGGTACACACAAAACTGTCAGTGTTTAGGGGATTCGTTAGTAAATGCAACATCGTTTTTTTTTCATCACGAGTAAAGTAACTGGTATTTGAAAGTGTCAGTGATAGAAACACATGGATATTGTATATATATATATATATATATGGATGGGTGTTAAGCAACAGACAGTGGTATTGTTTTTATTTCAAGATAGATCTTTATGTTGAACATTACCGCCATATTGTACTTCGAACTGAGATCATATCAAATACCTACAGTAAATAACAAACAAATTATGTTTAATCGCACGTAAAAAAAACAATGTCATTGTCAGTAATGCGTTAATAGATTTAACAACTACGGACATTAAAATTAATAAAATCAATAATAAAACGCGGTACGTTCTGTTGTAATAAGTTATAGAATTATTCGCTTATCAGGAAGTAATTATTGTTAGGTTATAACAGCATGTATTGAATTTAGCATTGATAGTTTTCAATGTTATAACAACTTGTTCGTAGACAACATAAAGTTTATTTATGCAAGTCTGATATCTGAGTAAAGTTTCAGATCAATTCAAAAGTCGATGCAAATCTTATTTTTCTTAAACATTACTATAATATTATCAGGAGTATAAATATCCTACGATTAGATATTTGTAAGTCTATACGTGTTAGTATAGTTTAGTTATCATTTCAAAAACTCTTCTTTCTGAGTAGAAGTAATACATAATATAATAGTGATGGAGAGAGATTCATTCATTTCATAATCTGCTGATAAATGCTGGATCTAGTATTAACAAGGAAAGTAAATCGAAGGAGGATCATTTTTATGCGTATATCACTCTACCTTCTCGAAGAAAGATATAATTGTAATCGAAATAATAAAAGTTACAATTAAAAAACTGAGGGTTTATCCTATTTTATCATCATATTCCATTAACTAAGGAACAATTACAAAGAAATTGTAAGGAAACTCCCCGAAACGTTCATCTTTGTTATATTAATTAGGTAGGTAAACGTCAAAACTTCTAAGATTTCAATTCAAATTTCCGATAAATACAATAAACGTTATGTTAAATGAGGCTATTTCATTACGTTATTGTAAACTAAGTATATAATTGTTCGACAAGCTAAACAATCGATGTATGTACTTAAGCACGATCCTTTGTTCTTACACGATCCTTTGAAGTTCCTAATACAAAATTATAATCAAAGTGAATTGTGAAATTGAAAACCCACATCAAAATGCTTTCAGGAAATTTTCCGAACAGAGTTCGATTGGAAGTTAATAAATACTGCCGGAGTATGGCTTCTTTATGAAATAGAAAAGAAATCCTACAATATTTCCTTCAAAGGAAATTTGAGCGCGTTCCAAAATGTTTACTGAGTTTGTTCGTAGATACATAGCTGAAAATGTTATTTGAATAACTAAAGATCATCGCTGTATATGTACATAACATAACGTACAACAGTACTGTACGTATGTGGTAGTATATGTAGTGTCAAGGTATCGTATTCGACTACGTCTTCAAACGTAATATGGAAAATTATGAATTCTTTGATTTTTGTAAAAAAAAATTAAATTTTGATGATGAAAAGTAATGTTTCGAAATTCGACCCTTATATCATTCTCCAAGGTAGCGTTCTTCATTTTATAGGATACAAGGAAACTATTAAATCTGTTTTTTTTTTCTATTTTCCTGGGATAAATGAAACATATGAATTTATGTATGAGAACGTGATTTCCAGATACAATGTTAAGATTTCCGAAACAAATCCGATCGGAAAATAACCTTGTCTACCTTGTCCAATTGTAGTGAATTCACGACTGTTTTGATTTGTTTGTACTTGTTCTCAGGATTTTTTGAGAAAAACTGTAGGTATAAAAATTTAATATTTTTATTACCTATCACATTCAATGTTCGAATCGGCTGTATTATTTGTTTGTATTTAATCTATATATATATAAATGAATTGCTGTTCGTTAGTCTCGCTAAGACTCGAGAACGGCTGAACGGATTTATCTTATCTTAGTCTTGAAATGTTCGTGGAGGTGAGAATATACCCGGGATTTTTTTTTGTGGCGTAGACGAAGTTGCGCGGGCCAACTAGTTCTATAATAATATTATTGAAATGGTTTTTAAGCTTATGGTTTTTAACCATTACCGGAGTACCTAATGGTTTTTTGTAAGCCCATATCTATTTTATCGCTTTTACGGGATGAAAGTTTATTTTTTTTCGAATATTTTACTCGTGTGTAAATGGCGTGTTTGTGAATGTTGTCTTTCTTATATTAAGTATTTCTGTGTATGTTAGCTCTTAGCTGGCGGCAGACAGTCTATAATTCAGTTTCCGGCTGGCGGTAACCTCGCTTATGTATTTGCATATTATATACCTTTACGGAAAGGGTGGAACATATAGATTCCAGACATTTTACTTGTAACAACTTTTTCTTTATAGTTTAGGTTACATAACAATGTAAATTTATAGATTTTTTTTCAGTTGAAGGAAATCATCGTATTATATGTGGGAGTTGAACCGCACTAAAACCTTCAACCGCTCATACTCAGCGTCCGAACCCCGGCTGAGGCCAGAATTCAACACGGGGTTATGAGGAACGGCGCGACGCGTTACGCCCTCGGCACTCTTTCCCGTCGCGCCGCCCCCAAACTTATAGGTTAATTACTAGGGGTGTGCGAATATCGTTCGAATCGGATCGAATGGAATATCAATATTCGATTCGAATAATTCGATTCTTCGAATAGTATCTATCGAATTTGACTACGAGGACAAGAATTTGTATTTTGTAATATACAAAATAGTCGTAGTCGTCGTAGTCAAATTCGATAGATACTATTCGAAGATTCGAATTATTCGAAACTTTTTCGAATTATTCCAAATTTTTCGAAGTTTCGAATTATTCGATTCGAATTTCGGAACGAATAATTCGTGAGTTCGAATTATTCGCACATCCCTATTAATTACTCTTTCGATAGTACTTAGTAGAGGTAATTTATGAAATTAATTTGTTTTTTCGTTTTCATAAACAGATAAATACTAGAACACATTTTTTATTTTAACCTTTTTGAGCATAATGATCAATTATTATTCTGCCGTTACGAATTCTAGTAAGTGTACCGGTTTTTTATATGTCTGAAGAAAAATATAATGGAAAAAAGTTACGTTCTACTCAAGTTTTAATTAATTGATAGGATAGTCTTATTTGTTGAATAAATTTATTTTAACAATATTATTTTATTTCCGCGATGCGTTCAGTTCCCTTATTAAATAGCGAGCCACACGAAATGTAATTATCAAATGATAATGGACGTTACCGGTTTCATTGAACTTTCACCCATTTTTTGTTCCATTTATCGAGATAAAATGTATATACCTACCAAAAGTTAAATATACATTATCTCAAATGCAAAATATATCTTTAATGGTTTGTATAACTTCGTTCTGATGATAAGATAAATGAGACTTTAGATGATACCTCACGCGTTTATGTCATCATTTTCATTTGAATGCGTTTATGTAAAAACATGATATTAAGATCGAGCACAAACAAGTTATGATGGATACAAAACAATTGCTTGATCTGATCTTTAGATTTTACAGAAAATTTTGATTAAATAGGGTTTTTTATGGAAATGATTATATAATTATGTAAGCAGACTGTCGATGCCTTTAATTGTTTAGTTAAATTAACTATCACTTTTTATTTACTGCGCTCAAGATAGAACAAAAAATAATAATCGAAAAAAAATTGTTGTTGCACGACGTACTTACTTCCGATCAAAATTGTTTTATTTTAAATATTTCACTATTATTATTTTACCGCTATAATACGTGATTTTTTTATGTACAAGTTTATTTAAAATCAATGTACTAGAAATTTATTTAAATTTCTACGATACGATATACGAGTATTTACTCGAAATTGTTTTTATTATAATTTAATTCCCGAAATTTTCGAATAAAATAATTTTTCTTTTTAATGTACTTCAGGCATCTTAAATTATTATTTTTTTAATTAATTACAATATGGCAGACGAGATCATAATTACTAAATTGTAGTTTTTAGACCGTGATCTTATCTGCCGTGTCTCTACATTTTGAAATAATTAAGTACAATTAAAATAAATATCTTATAATTATTTTTATCTTTATTAAAAAAAATAATTATGGTTCAAAAACTGATTATAAGACATATTATATTATGATCTTGAACACCCAGCTGCAGACGTAGACCTGAAACTCATAACACAGACTCTGAAAGTTTTCGAAAAGTTTTGCAAGCTCGGTGTGCGGAAACAATGACGGACCTGCATACGTACGTGTACATTACATAATTATAGATACAGTTCCGAAATCGATAAACCTGCGCATCTCACCGTTGCATTCGCACAGCAGCCAAATCGATCTACAAATTTTAACTTAAAAAAAATACTTACCAGAAAAATGCGATTTTGTCGCCGAAGCCGTTCCTTACGTTCCGGTCGAGCAAATTGTAGCAGACGTTCAGCTCGGCGTCTTCCATAAATTTTACGAAGATATTCCCCTGATTTATATCAAAGTTATAGTTCATGAAGCTGCCTGGTTTAGGTGGAACTCGCCACTGAAACTCTTGAGCGACTTCGGTCCAGAAGAGTTCGGCTTCGGAGAGTGATCGTTCGTACATCTCTTTGTATTTTTCTAAAGAGGGCAGATATGATTTTTTGATAACATGATCAGATGGTTTGTATGCCCCCGCCATCGCGTGCGGCGGATCTTGCATTTCACGAGTTACGACAAGTGTTAGTTGTTCGGTAAACGCGCGCTATCTGAACGACAGCCGGCTGTAGTTGTGAGTGGAAAGCTGAACAACGATCGTTTGGGCGATGTCGGCCGCATGTAGCGCGCGTGCGCGGCGACCCGACACACAGACGCGGTATACCAACCACTCGTGATGCACTAACACTGCATCCACATCGATTTTCATCCCTACAATGTAGGCTAATAGAGTTTACGAGTCACTATGTCATTGTATGTATAACTGTTACCTAATATCTGCTTGCGAATCAGCTGTTTATGACCATGAAATTCTGCTACGTCATATGTTTCTATTGTTGATCACTCTGCAAATTGTTTCCTTTAAATTATTTTTTGTATTGCTTTTCTGTTTTCGTTTTTAATTGTCAATAATATTTCAAAAAAAATGGTTACAGGTTATTGCGATTTATTTGTTTTGTTGTAAAAATTATGAGTTGTCAAAATAGTCTTATTGTGATGGTACTTTTAAGAGATTCAAAGTATAAATGAAATAACCCACGTTGTTGAGCTCTACCTATATTGCGTAAAAGCTGATAAATACGTACGAGTACCATTTAGTTCTCGTAATTGTTACTTGATAGCATAATAAGAGAAGGGGTCTTATTAAGCACTCCCATTGGCAATATTATTCCCTCACACAAGTGCGATCGATTGCGCACATACTGTTTTAAAACGGATGTCTGATCAATTCTTTAATGGGTAGCTAGAACCGAAAAATTAGCGATGAAAACTTACTACTGCCAAATAATCGATAATACAGAAACAAAATGACCAAAAAACGGAATTTATATTTCCAGCGATGAGCGATTAAGTGCGGAAAAAATATTTTTGATCGCAGAATTATAGATAATTAGTATGCCGGTAAACCGAACACCGTATCGTCTCTAGATTACAAGATCCGAGTTACTCTTCCATTTCTTCGTCAAATCTTGTTCAATGTTCTTTCTCAAATCTAAAACACTCTTCGTGATATAATTTTACAACAAGGTAAGAGGGGATAAGATAATATATTTTTTTTTAAATGTTTTAATTTTTTAATTGTTATCTTAAAGTATAATATTAAGTCGATATAATTATTGTAATAATAAATAAGGCTTAATAATAAAGTTACAATAAATAAGGGAAATACTCGTTAAATATAACTACATATTTTTTTATATTAAATCATTTTCCTTTCGTAGTTGACACAATCGAGTGTCCAACATAGAAATATGATACAAATATAATGCTGCTAGAAAATGTTATTAATAATGTGTTATGGATATATTTTGCTACGGCATAAGAGTTTAAATTAATAACAAAACAATTGGTATTATATTTTTACTACAATACAAAGTACAATCTTAGATTACATCACGTATTTTTTTCTTTCAACAGAAGTCGAACGTATATCGTAGAGAAAATTCTTACAAATTATCATTGTTTTGTTTGTAGTTACGTTTTAAGGACAACTTTTTACTTTTGCATATTTAAGAAATACTCTGAAATATTAAACCGCTTAGGTGCCATATGATAAAATAAGTAAAACTATAAATGTAATATGTAGCATGTAATTACATTATAACCTCGACGGTTTTGCGAGGTCACATTTATTTTATTGTTCTAAGAATGTTACATTGCATCAAACGTAGTATTTCAAATTGCTCAAATTACCTTATCAGATTAGCATAAATTCATATATAATATCTACAGGCACTCAAGTGAGAAATAATAGTAAATTCATTTATCGTATAACAGTTTAGCAATTCGCATAATTTTAGTGTATTTCTGTTGGACTTCGTAAATGTACATAGAGCCTGTTTCGAAATAATTACACACTTGGCTGTTTGTGTATTATTTATACAATCGTGCAGTTATAGATGAAAATGGACTCAGTGTCGAATCCTTTCTACATACAAAGGTCATTGTCAATGATCGACCTTACTCCATTTCTAGTATGCGTTTAGCCTCAACGATACAACCAGGTGGAATGATTTGTATTTACTTTTATTTTGGTGCAGGATTGATCTACGTCGAAAATTACAACTGATATTAATATTTTAGTTTTAAACAGTCTTAAATCAAACTTAAAAGTTGTCGTTCGTGAACTTCTTTGCTGTTTACTATTGATACTATTGAACTTTCTATAAAAATGTTATTATACTTTCAAAGTTTCCTATAGATAGACTAGATGTTTATTAGCAGTAATTGTCGTGTTTAAAATAAACGCGTTCATCAAACTGTGGAACAGTTTAAAAGTAGGTCATTAATTATACTAGTTTCTCCATAGGTAGACGGTAGTAGATATTATCTCATCAGCTAATTTATAAAGTACTTAATCTATTTGATATATAATACTGCATAATAATCAAATGAAAATAATATATTATGCAATTTGAGTTGGCAACAGGTTTAGCATAAAATATAATGGACTTTTATTTATTAAAGTAGCTCAAAAATCTTCCCTATTTACTTATGAATGTACGACCAATATATAAAAGACTACTCAGCAGTTTTTTGTTTATGTAAAATATCCGACATGAAACTTTTGCAACATGCACTTAGCTATTGTTGCCTTACACCTAATTATAATAATTTATTTTTTTACATAGTACTAATAGTACAAAATTGCGTCATCCCCATTTGAATGGGATAAGGTAAGCAAAAGATTTATAACACCTACAGAAAAAAAAGTTATTTAGAACAGTTAGGGATTCTTATTTTTTAAATAACCTTAGAGTACTACATTTAATATTTTCAGCTAGTTACCTATTAAGTGAGACAATTTTCAGGTACTAAATAGACCTTCAAATACAGACATAAGAAAGTTTGCGACTCGTATGATTGATGATTCAAACTCTCTTTGTTACTACGATGGATTTGTATAATACCTACTTTAAGTACATAAGCATAAAGTTCGTTTTAAAACACGACTCGATCATGATTTGATCACATTTGAATTGAACCAATTTAATTCGACAAACGAGTTATTCTTAGGGCTTGATTTAAGTCTAATGACTGTCTGAATAGGAAAGCATCATCATCATTGTGGTTTAGTTAAAATTCATTTTTATACGTTATCATGATATATTGTATCGACCCGTAAAGGCTATTAGAAGTAAACGCTTTGATTTTCTGAGAATTCGTACGTTTTTTTTTTTCAGAGGGTTATTAAATCGCGTAAGTGCCTTTTTTCGAGTATGTCTTTAATGGGTTTAAACAAACAAAGCTTTCATCTTACACTATGAATATTTTTTAATTTAATAATCAACCAAGTAATAAGTGTACGTATTAAATATTTAAATTACATACTAAGGTGTTTTCCTCGACCTAATTTAATTGAAAAGGATATATAGGAATATTATTATTAGCGATGCCTATTATCCTTAACTTGATTTATTATTGTTTATCGTGATTAAAATGATGATCTTAACCAGAATGCTAATGGGAAACCATCTGAACCAGTATATTTAGATTTTATTCGCTTATACTTTGAAGTCAATAAAAAATATTCCAACACAATTTAAAAGTTGAATACCTAATACACGTTAGAATTTATCTTAAATCAATAATAAATTAAGAAAATAATACCGAATACTGCAGTAGGAATCTATAAAGTCCTCGCAGACTAACATAATTTTCCGCGACAAATCCTACTGGACATGACTAATGTGTGCGCTCGCCCTAATGATATTGATTTTCATTCTGACCTTGGCCTTAATTTAGAAAGTTTGCTAAAATATCCTCAAACCTCACACCGGATGGATGTAGCATATTAAATACTTGTATCAAGTTCGGCAAGTGTTGCCAATTTAGGACTTTCGCCCCAAAGCTGATGGTCAAATGTACACCTAGGGCTCACTTGGAGCTATTTAGGGCTGTGCCTGTTTCAGATAATATTTTAAACATTTAAGAATATTCTTCAGAACAGATCCAGTTAAGATTTAAAAAAAATTAAGGTTAAAAATATTTTTTCAACCAAAATTTACAGTGTAATAAAAAATTAACCATTAGATCTACAGTTAGCAATTTAATACTCGATTGATAGGATATGGAATGATTGAATTATTTAGTATAATCATTTTTAAATCTATAGCAATTAAGTGCTCTTTTTAGCACTATATTAGCGTATTTTAGTACACGACGTCTGCAAAATTCTAAAATAAATTTTATCCCATTCTGGGGAGAGCAAAGCCCAGCAGTACAGATACAGCTTTAAGTAAATCTAAGAGAAATATTAAATCTGTTGAGACACTAAAAGATAACTCGAATAAAATAATGTTATTTAATTTATTTTTTTAATAGGTATATTAAAATAACACTAATAAAGTTAAGTAGTGTAATAAAACTCATCAATACAAGTTTTGTATTAATAAATAGACTTATTTCTAGTAGTTTATACCAACACATTGAAAGTTGATAAATTGATTATAATTTTATCTTACAACTAACTTAATTCCTAATATCTTGTCGACTCCGGCACATTTTGTTTTTTTTCCTTATAATTATTATAATACCTACACAGGGCGAGTTGTAAAAGATTTTACATATTGAATGACATATTAAATCATAATAAACCGGGAAAATATTATCAAAAGCAAACCACGTCACAAAAAAAAATTGTTTTACTGTCTTAGTTATTTTATTTTTCTTTCCAGCATTTTTCATATGAAGGGTACACAGAACTAAATTCTATTGGATTTTTATTTGTTTTGGGATTCCTGTATTTGTATTTATTAATGACTTTTTATACGTATTTACATTATATCAAATATCTGTGTATTGAATCATAGTATATTATTTATCTACGTAAGTGTGTAATTATTGTGTAGCAGTTTTGATTGGTACATACTTTTTTCGTCTTCCGTTCGATATTTCGCGGAGCTGGCTGAAAATCAGCGCCGTGAAGTTTTTCACTTGACAGTATTTTGCTGAGCCAGTGGTCCGTTTGCTGTGGCAAGGGCACTTTCAGACTAAAATGATTATACCTACTGATGTAACTCGCTTTGCTGCAGCGATAAAGATTTTTCTTTCTTTCTTTCTAGTTAACTACAATGAAAGTAATCATAAAATATTTCAAAATTATGGTCTCTGGCAGTGGATTCAGATTGGAGTGCCCGAGATCACATGATAGACATAGACATCGTTTATTCGTAATGAAAACAGGATTACAATTATAGAAATGATAATCATTACTTAATGCACAGTTACTTTGGAGTTTTCACTGAAATTTTATTAATACTTATACCATCTATTTTTGTCGTATTCATTACCTATTATAATGAAGCACTTATTACCATTTATGTTAAATTTTTCACAATTCACCCTATAAAATAATATATTATCTAAATCTAGATAAAATAATAATAAATAGATTAGTTTATGGTGCTTTAAGATTAATACATATTACATAATTTTATAGTGCCTAAATGTAAAAAAAAATATTGATTATTATTAAAATAAGTACGTAATAATGTTTATAAATGTTATTTACAAGCATATAATTTTAATAATGCAAAATTACACATTTACGAATCATAAATGGAATGTAAATATTTATTATTTTAAAATGGTTAATTAATAATTTTAATTATGTTTTTTTTTTATTTACTAACAACTACGTATGCTCTCGATATCATGACCTTTTTAAATAACTATTTAACATAAAATATAACTTAACTACCGCAATTCGATTGCTACATTAATAGTTTTAATTAATATTTAATTATAATACATTTACTACTATATCTAAATTAAGATTAGTTAGGCTCTTTAACATTATGTGATGATAAATAAATATATAATGCAGACATAATTTATTCTCCAGCTTTCAGTAGGCTAAAATTAATGTTTCTGAATAGAAAAAGAATCTAGTAAAGTTATCATTACTAAGTACAAAAAAAAGTCGAATCCCGCTGTCTGTCCTCATGTAAACTTAAATTTAGAAAACTACATTACGGATTTTCAGGCTATTTTTATGTAGATTTAGTGATCAAGAGGAAGGTAAAGGAAACTTTGATAATTTTAGATTTTTTTGTTGTAATGTTATAAATAGTCACATACTTCTGCGCATACATTCCAAACGCTCTGTGAACCTTATCGTTGTGACACAGACGAAGTTGCGGGATTCAACTAGAAAACACAATTTTGATGAGTATTTAAGCCTTTGAGTACAAATATGTTTTTTTTTTATTTATTATTAATTGCTCTATAAATTAAAACAGATTACTCAAATTTCAGAATTATTAGTTCAGATGACTTGTTGTTACTGAGTTTCTTATCAATGATCAGTATTCATTTCAAGGAATTATATTTTATTAATAATTTAATAGCAAAGAAGTTCACGCACGACAAAATTATTATTTAAATATCAATGTTATGAATAAATAATAATTTCACTTAATAAATATATTACGTCTAATAAGGAACTGAGAATATGATTTTTGTTTTATCAATTGGAAATGATGCTTACACTGGCAGCGTTTATCAAAGTGTCATACAAAAAGTAAAATAACAAATTTAAATTTCATTCAATTGATTTTAAATCTCAGTCGGATAATATTTTTCATAATATTTGTTTGTAGAGTAAATTGTAGATATTATAGTAGTAGTTACTTATAATATTATAATTAATTTTATAATTAAAAATCTAAGTAAGCTTTTTTTTCATAGCAAATTTATTTACTTATTATATTGATATCTATCTTACCTTTTTTTTCGGTCTAAAAACTACCAATTTTTTAATATAATAATTAGTCAGCCTGTCATGCAGTCATAATAAATATTAAATACTTATTTTTAATTATTAATTGCTGTATCTTGAGCTACACCAATTCCGTTAATATCCTAGTGGTGTTTATAATATGTAAAATATAATAGACACTACCTAAAATGGTAACATTCATTAATGGACACTAGCACACTAACATTACGAACTATCGTTTACAGCATAATTACACAAGAATAAGATACACAAATATTACCGTTACAATATCTAAACATTAAAAATACAAATGTTTGGTATAGACAACAAATCTAACAACGTGGATATGACGTATATAATTTGTAAACTTACGATCACATGAACGTGATGAGTTCGGCACGAGATTATCACAGCAGTAGTGACGTCACTTTGGCCCCGGTGATCGCCCGAGACGGCTTCGTCAGGCGTGATTGCGCTTCTTGCCCTCGGGCTTGGCCGAATGCTAGGTGGCCAGCGAGATGATCCTCCGTCTCCTGATCTTGCGGCCCCATCGCTTCCACAGTTGAGCGATGGAGTATATGAGCGTGATGATGGCGAGTAGGGTAATGGCTCGGTTGGTGAGGGTGGAGGGGGGGAGCTCGGTCTGCGGGTGTCCCCTGGAGGGCGCAGCGCCCGCACCCCGCCACGTTCTCGGTGCTGGCTCTGTTCCTTCGATGTCGGGAGGACCTACAGACGATTATAATAATGAGGATGATACAGGATGTCCCAGGTATTTATTAAAGTGACAAGATGTGACAAGTTAAAACTTAGTCGGTATAACGGTAGCAGTTCTTCAGTGGCATTGCAGAGGTCCATCAACGACGGTAAACACTTACAATCAGGAGACACGATGGCTCGTCTACCTACATAGCAATCAAAATAATGGTTTTTGATGTTTACTCTGGTGTTTTATTAAACTTACCGATGCTCTTAGGGTCGGTCGGCTGGTGTCTAGGAGCCAGAGTCCTCGCTGAAGGCGCAGCGTGCACCGGTTGCGGAGGCAGAGGTGTCGGACTAAAACAATCGGGCACTGGACGCGGCCCGCTGCCGTCCGCTGAGAGAACGCGCGAGTATATGTGAAGACGACCGCCTTCTGAACGTTGAGGGAGCTCTGTGGAATCATCAAATTAATTTTGCTATATGAATTTTATGGCTTTATAATACTTAAACAATGCTTAAACTAAACTTAATAAGATGAATGTGAAACGCTAAGACTATATAGAGTAGGTACATTCTTCAACTGTGTCTTCAGCTCCGAACCCAAACTAAGAGGAATATTGCAGAGGACAAAATTTTGTTAAATAATTTCATAGACGCCATACTTACGAAGATTAGCAATAGTTATTCTTTCGTAATACAACAATAAAGTTTTTACTAAAAATAGACATTTTTAAAATTCATCATTTGTGTATGTTTTTCTTTTATTTACGGCTCCTGTCTATTATTTGTATTTGTATCTATAACTTACTGTTTCAACCTATTAATGCCCACTGCTGGGCGGGTCTCCTCCGAAGAGAGTTTAGGCACAGTCCACAATGCTCGCCCAACGCGGTTACTTACCGGAGGGTATAATATGCACATCCTTGACTCGTTTCTCGTGCGGCGTGGCTGCGTCCTTCAAGGCGGGGGGGATGTGACCGGCGATCGCGTACTGCAACGCCGCCAGTAACAACCAGTGACAGTTGCGAGCCGCGCCGCCTTCGAGGCACGACGAGTCGCCGTAGATTACTAGACGACCGGACTAAGCGAGAAAATGAGATTATTGAATACGTTTATCTATACTAATATTATAAAGCTGCAAAGTTTGTTAGTATGTTTGTTTGAACGCGCTAACCTAACAAATAACTGGTCCGACTGAAAATATCGAATTTGTAACAGAAAGTTTTTGCGAGTGCTATTTGAACCCCGTCTGAGTCACGAGACAAAGTTGCGCGGGTCATCTAGTTGTGTACTTAAATGAAGTGAAACATAGTCTAGTAGTAATGAAATAGCGTAATATTCTACAAGCTCTAATAGGATGAAAGAAAACATAATGTATATGGGAGTCTATTTGTCTCTTTAAGCATTCGTCTGTGGCTGTCAATTGTCACCTATAGAGCTATTGCACAAACGCTTTTAGTACTTTTTTTCGGGATATTTATTGTGTAGAGGTGATTAATAACTTTGGAAACTTAGTAAGAGAGTTTGGTTAGTGGATTAAGGTAATTGATTAAGTTTCATTGTAGATTTCAATAGATATGAAATATTGTGCAATATTCTACTGAATATTTGAGAATAACAATTCAAAATAATGCTCTCATGTAATATCTCGAAACAAGTAGCTATAAAGTCACCTTTGGCACTTTTTCCATAGTTTCATTCGAATAGTCGTGTAGTTCTCCATCAGTTTGTAGAAGTCCTAATATTGGTACTTGTAACTGTGGCCCCAAATCCGGTTTCGCATTCGGACCGCCTGGTTTTTCTCCTGATATTATCTATGAAAATTAATTAACAATATGTAGTATTCAAGTGGTTATTGAAAACTCCCAAATTAGTGCACTAACAATAACTTTTCAATTTATGTAATTTTTATTCGGTACCATCAAAATATACCAAATTATTTACGGAAAAGATTTTTTCTACTTTATTTCAGTTCAGTAGTCCTCGACAAAGAAAAAACAAACTTTGTAGTTTAAAAATCATCATTACTACATATTAGGTGTGCGAATATATCGAATAGTTCGTATCTTCGAATTATTCGAAATTCGACGAATATTCGAAAAGTTTCGACTAATCCGAAATTTCGAATAGTATTGAATTTGACTACGACGATGCATCGGTAATAGGACAAGAATTTGTATTTTGTAGATAATATCTTGAATGGGCCAGATGTCAGATTTCGAATTATTCGCACACCTCTACTAGATATACTGCATGTTTTCAAGTAATTAATGTAATTACCTGTTGTCCTTGATCGTTGAGAGGCGCGGTGATCAAGACGCCGTGTTCAGGAAAGCTGTGTATATGCGTTCCACTTGCGTAGTACATCGGATGACCGCCCAGTTTGAACGAGCCTTCGAACACGCGGTCACCTAGCGCCACCTAACGTACGATAAACACATGTTTATAAACTATCCTAAATTAAATGAGTGATATAAATGATTGAATGTTAAGATTTTGTAAGTGAGTGAAACATTGTTAATGATTGGCAACACTGAATGAGTGAAGCATTCAAATTAGGCGAATGATAGCATTGCGTAACAGTGTTAGACAACATTTTTTCCTGTCAAAAGAAAAATTGATGATTACATTTTTTTGTTGTCTATTTAGGATCACATGATAACAAATACAGTATCACTCGATAATAACTACATAACTAGTGTGTTTTATATATAAATTTAATACATACTTGATACATGCTGAGTAAATCATTTAAAGCGGGAACGTTAGCTCCGCCTGTTTCGGGTATCCACCTGCAAATAAAAAGATAGGTACTAAAATACTTTCAAATAATGAAGCAGACCTATGCTATACCCATATTACTTGATAGGATGTTACAAATTAAATAAGACTACTTTAAAAGATTTATTTTTAAAGAATCTATTATATTCAATACACTAACCACTGCCTAGTATTTTCATCGTAGAATTTGACATGTCTTAGTAAAGAAGCGTTGTACCAATCAGCAAAAACTACCAACGATAGACCGGCATCGACGGATTTCTTCAGTGTTGCCATCTCTTCGGGGAAATATTCGTCTTCGGGATCGACTAGTAACAACGCCCCGTATAGAGAAGTATCGATACAAGTCAATGGTGTACCTGTGTCACAAATAAAAAATTAATAAATGAAACGAGAAAGATTTTAAAAGAATATATTATACAGTTTTTTAAACTAAGAAATTTTTTGTTGTAAGAAAATTTCTAATGAGATATAGTTTTTACGATAAATTATGATGTAATAGTTGCATTGGCATACAAAGTAATTTTAATCAGTTGTATGTTCGTGCCCAATAGACGTATGCTTTATTTCAATTTTATACAACCTAAAGTTTACTGTGACAATGCTGTGGCTAAATTATGTGGCGCATTTTTTTATACACATTCGTGCCTGTGTGTTAGTCGTTGCAACTCACCCATAACCTCAACATAGAATCCGTGTTCGCGCAGCCTCCTATACATATCCCTGAAGTTGGTGTGTATATGATCTGCGTGCCAATCGAGAGGGTCGTGCTTCGCTCGAAGATCGTCCCTCGGGAAGTAGCCGCCTGGGTACCGGAGACTGTGGAACTGATCCCACAGGAGGCGACGGGAACGAACCGGGACCGGGATCAATCGGGCACTGGCAAATAAAAATTGAAAAAATATTCCGCATATTTAGATGTAAAGGAAGTCAATTCAAAAGTCAACCAAATCTAGTTAAGTAATCCCGAAACGAATACTTATCGACCAATAAAATAGTTTGTTTTGATCGTTTTCTATGATGACAAAGGGTCATGTATGATACAATAATGATATGTCAGATGTATAATACAATAATTCATTCAAACGTTCAATAAAACGATCACATGTTCATTTATACTCAATCATTCAGCAATTCACTCATCTTATCTTAATATATATATAAATCCCGTGTCACAATGTTTGTCCTCAATAGACTCCTAAACCACTTAACCGATTATAATAAAATTTGCACACCATGTGCAGTTCGATCCAACTTGAGAGATAGGATATCTTAGATCAAGGTCTGATGATGGAGCTGGAAGGTGGCCACAGGAACTCCGTCAATAAGCAAGATAACCTCATCGTGTTTGGGCTCTAATGAAGCGTCCTGATGATTACTATTGGAAAATTCCCGGGAACAATTCCTATGCGACGCAGACGAAGTTGCGCGGGGCAGCTAGTGTATTATAAAATGAAAATTAGTTTACTAAGTACTTACCGTATTGGTAATGTTAGCGTTGCGTTCTTCATTGTTTTTTCACCTGTATCGTCGTGACTTTCAATTGTTACGTTCACGTGACCCTGTTGATGAAATGTTTGTTTGTAAACCATCGATAGTTCGTCGCCTCAGTGCTTGTTTGGCCAATCTGACATTTTTTACGAAAATTATTTTTTAATGCAGTATTATAAAGAATAAAATTTCCATCCGACTGGTAAAATATTTTTTTTAAATATTCAATTCTAAAACAATAAAAATCTCATTTAATTTTTTTTCTCTTCACGGCACTTAACGAAAATTCCATGCTTGTTTGCTGTCTCCTGTAAAATTTGCTCAAGTGCAGATTGGCCAAACAAGCACTGAGGCGACGAGTTGGTAAACCACTGCTTATTTTTAGATTGGGATATCAATTACCTCTATAATACCATCAAAGTTGGCTCCTTCTTCTCGTACAGTAAAACTAAGTGCCAACCAACCGGACCACGGCCATAGAATGTCACTATACTCAGCAGAAACTGACAGAAGAACGCCGTGCGGTAAATGAGGATGCCATGACACTTCTTTCTGCAAATAAATAAAGTATCTATTATGTAGATTTTGTGTATAGAATACGTTAAAGATTGGTAAATGATACATTTTTTTAAATTTTAAGCATTACTGTTAGGATTTTTATTTAACTAATACAACAAATAATAAATAAATATTTATTTCCTTCAATACCTACTGTAGTACTGTTAGACCGTACAAACAACAACAATAAACAAAAAAATAACTTGCTCATAACAGTTTTTTCTTTAATAGGTAGCATTAATACAACTTCCATGCTAAATTCACAGTTAACCAATAGCTTTACTTTAAATCCCATCAATAAAAACTTGAGAGGTGTCATGGGACACCCGAATAGAACGAAGTTCCTTTCGATTAAAAGATATCTTATAAAAAATATTTCCTTTTGTAACGCGCGATAAGAAACGTGTTTAAAAGGATTTTAATCACAGCGCCATCTAGCGATAATCATCTAAAACAAATTAAGGAACGTGTTTTAAAAGACTTTGATCACAGCGGCATCTATTATCGCTAATCATCTAAAACAAAAAAAGTGTCGTGACAACTTTTCGTAAGATTTTTTTCCGTCGAACACCCTTACACAACGCGCGATAAGGAACTTCGTTCCAACAGTACCGTACATACAAGAACTATTACTAAAAAGTTATAAAATCTTACCACATTTCCAACGACGCTGAGTCCGTTTATAACAGTAACATTAGCGATGGTGGGCTGAGCGCTGTAATACAAGGGCTGCGTGCAATACGGCCACATGTACTGACATTCTGTTAGATCTATGTACGTAGGACTTAGTGTGGCTTGAGGCTCATACTTTCTTAGAAACTGGAAACAAATATATTAGTAATTACTTTTTTTTTCTTATAATTAAACAAGCCTTGAAGAAAGCCTTAGTAAAATAAATTACATTTGTGGATTCTTAACAATGGGTAGAAGTTAGAAGCTACCTGAACGTATTGCTCCACATTGGAAGTTTAAAATTTCAATAATAGGTCTCATCTTCTTTGTACATCTACTCTCAATTCTAATAATCCTCCACACCTTTTCAGTCTATCTTTTTCTTGATTTTCTTTTTACTTTTTACTATGTTTTCCTCGTTATTTCTACCCCAAATTCGTCAATATACTTTATTCACATTATCATTCGCTCTCAAGCATCTTGCTTCATCTTTCCACTAACAATCTCTTCTTAATGCGAAAAATAAATATTGAAGACATTCATTCATTCACTTAGACATTAGTTCTCAGTCATTCATTCACTCTTCAATCATTCTCTCATCCTCTTCTCCATTGTAGATACTGACCTGATAAGCACTAATAAGGTCCAGTTTCCCGTGTCCCTGTTCGAACATGTTAGGTCCCTGCAATCTAAGGGCGGTGCTACACAGCGCTTGTTTAACCGACGCCGGTGTTAGGTTCTGTCGGGGAACGCCGCTCGCTAACAACGCTATAGCACCGGCCACTACTGGTGATGCTACTGATGTACCTGGTATAAGAAATTTAGTGTAAAAAATTTAGATTTTTTTGTATATTTCTTAACAATCTTTAGTGAAGGTTCATATTGTAATTCGGAAGATAAATAATATTACTTAAAAAACTTCAAAAGAAAATTGCAACCATATTGAGCTTTGACTGACAAGCTCGCGTAAAGTCGGTCAATCAGTCAGAAATACAATCGTTTTGTACAAATTTTAGACATTTTTAAGTTGCGTATAGTGTTATACCATATTCTTTGATAATACTGTTACTGATCGTAATGATATTCAGTTGTCATAATCTACAATATAGTTATGTAAATGGATAGTTTCATATTGCATTCCTTATTGATAATACTTACCGCTCAATGACTTGCATCCTCCAGTCACACTTGATCCGCGAACCCCGCTGCCGTAAGTTACAATGTCGGGTTTCATACGACCGTAACCCTAATATAAATTATTGTAATCAATATAATTGTATATCTTTATTCTTCGATTATATAAAACATTATTTTGAAGGAAAACTATGATAGTTTGTTGATAGTTTTTCTTACCCATAAAAAATGCTACATCATCGTCACACATAAAATGTTCATCGGCTACATAGTAAATAGCGTAATTATACAACTGCCAACTACTACCTAATAACCATTGTATAATGTATTTTAAAATAAAATATGTTATGATTACATATTTTTGTAGTACATATATAAAATTCTTTTACCGTTGGAAAGTTACACTATCCCTGAGTATATAGACTATATTCAGTTTAAAAAAATAGAGATCCGTACTAAAACTTCAATAATGTAAGCCAAGGTGTGAAAAAATACCAAAAAATTTTCTTACATTGCATGCGCTGCGAAAACTATTGATTATAGAACAAAATGATGTACTACGGGTTTGTAGGTCTTATTAAAATCTGACAGTGCTGCCTGAACCCCGTTTTGACGCAGACGAAGTAGCGAGGATCAGCTAGTGGTCTATAACTTCCTATTTTAAAGTATTTTTTGATACACAGTTGTTTAGGTACTTATAAAGGTTAACTACTAGGTGTGTGCGAATATCGTTCGAATTGAATAGAATTATTCGAAATTCGACGAATATTCGAAAAATTACGAATAATTCGAAAAGTTTCGAATAATTCGAAATTTCGAATAGTATCGAATTTGACTACGACGATGCATCGGAAACAGGACAAGAATTTGTATTTTGTAGATAATATCTTGAATGGGCTAGATGTCAGATTATCTAAAAAATATAAATTCTTATCCTATTTCCGATGCATCGTCGTAGTCAAATTCGATACTATTCGAAATTTCGGATTATTCGAAACTTTTCGAATTATTCGCACACCCCTATTAACTACAATACTCACGTGAGGTAACTCCCAAGTGGTCATACCCCTGGACGAGAATTTAGCGATACGATCGTCGAAGCTTATCCCTCCGACTCCGATCACGTCCATCTGATCAGCCGGGTTGTTCAGAGTGCCGTATAGAGGACCGTCGTTACCAATCGCGGATACCATTATTACCTAGATACGAACAAATATATTTGGAAAAAGACCTAGACTAAGAAATTAAATAACAAAGATTCCTATCGTACAATTATACAGGGTGATTTAAAAAAGTTGTTGCAAGTTGTATTTCAAAAAGACATTCACGGTCACATATCCACCCTACACAGGGTGATTTCCTAGTGAGGGTACATATTGAAGGTCATGGTAGCTGATGGTTATATACGACCAGTAAAAATATTATTACCAAAGAATATGGCTTAATGCCTTAGTAATTGCATCTTAAAAATACCTAAAATTCTTGCAAAATAATGGTTTTTCGACAGCTGATGGGTGTGGCGGAGTTGTGGGGTGCGCGAGATCACTAGAGGTCATTAGTCAACACTCTTTAAGCCGAAATTGCTTATGTTTGAGGTAGTTTTGTCGAATTTAGATTTAAAAAAAAAAAAAATAATTTTTAATTTTACTTATTTTTTGTAATATTCCGTATTAGAACAGAGTACTCATCACCCTCCTGCAATATGTACCCTGTCTAACAAATCACCCTGTATAGTGACATAATGAAAAACTCAAGACACAACAACATTAAAATTAAGAATATCTGAAAAGCGAATTATATCAGGAAATTTACCTTATTAGCACTAAGTTCCCACACTTTGTCAACGAACGGATGATCCATAAAGTCCGGTCCTCCGATACTGAGATTGAGCACGTCTATTTTACGCATTATCGCGTAGTTAAACGCATCTAAAAACCATGACGTGTACGAAACCTGCACAGAAATAAACATAAACATAAAACTGGTTTATTAGGTTATTTTAACTTTGCTTTAACACTTCTAGAACGAAGCATTACGGATTACTTTCAGATATGCTAGAGTCTTCTAGTACAGTAATTTCAACTAATACTTCATCGAACGGGGTCGGCGCGACGGGAAAGAGTGCCGAGCGCGTAACGCGTCGCGCCGCCCCTCAAAACTCCGTGCTGGGTTCTGGCCTCAGCCGGGGTTCGGACGCTGAGTGTGAGCGGTTGGAGGTTTTAGTGCGGTTGAACTCCCACATACGGATACGGTGATATCCTACGACTGAAAAAAATAAAATACTTCATCGAAAAATTATGCTGATTATTTGTATTAAAAATCGCTTAGAAACGAGAAATAGCTAATTGATTAGTCAAGGTGCAATGCTATTTGACCCACATTACGTATTACAATTTCCATCTAAGATAAGAATTATTCAGTCAATTTCTTTTCAAATACCTAAAATACAACATATAGCATTGCAATAAAACTATTTTCTAAAAAGCTGATGTGCGCAATTTTGTGCTTTTGAGGAGAATTTTTGCTTCCCATAAAAGAAAGATTTGAAAAAATAAAATAGCATAGCATGTTACTCCGTGGTACATCAGTTCTTGCAGCCAATGAAAGTCGCATGAAAATCAGTACGGGTACCTATTCAAACAGACTGACACTGTTTATATTTTGGTCTTACGCAACCGTCGCGCGATTAACACGTTTTTATGTTCAAAACCAATTAAACACACACCTGATTGTCAGTGAATACCCTAAATATGTGCAAATCAGCGTCTGGTGCAAACCCCAAACAGTCGGCCTTGGACGCTATGACTCCAGCGACAAATGTTCCGTGTCCCAAGGCATCGTCAAGAGTATTCTCTCCCGTCCAATCTGTACGTTCACGGACACGACCGAAGTGCGGGTGGTTGCGAGCCAAGCCGGTGTCGAATACTGCCACTTTTATACCTTCACCTAGGAAAATAACATATTGCTATTGAAATTTTTGAATTTCCAGAATTTGAACAGTAGTATCTTGACCCAAATCTCTTATTACACGGTCAAAACGAGGCTTTCGACAGTTATTTTAATACTTTCAGTTTACATCAATAATTAGGCTACCAAAAACTATGTTTTTACTGTAATACCCAATTTGTAGACTTAATTACCAACTGAACAAACTTTCGTCGTGACGTTTGTTTAATTTAAACATGTATCTATGTAGTCAGTTTTTTTAAAACCTGTAATTAAGCGTAGGTAATAAATGGTAAGATTATTCAGATAATTCATGTCACTGTAGGATTAAAGAGTATGAAAAAGTGTATGGCATATAATATGATAAATAAGACATTGTAATTCCCGATTACCACCCACCAGATCCAAAAGTTATTCTGAAACATTACCTATTCAACATAACTATGGTTACTCAAATCTTTTTTGCTTAGAATAGTAACAAACACTTACAACCATTCTAACAACTTTCCATTTAAAAATATAGGAAGTCCTAGGATACCTGTAACACCAAGCGACCAAAGAACGTCGGCCTTCAAGACAGAAGTGATCTGTCGCGGAACCGTCCTCAGCAGCTTGCGAGATGCGTATCCATTCTGGAACAACGTCAATTGACGCAAATTAAACGTAACAGCTCTACAATTCATGTAATTGTTTCAATTGTCTTACTATGGTTAAGAATGTTTAGTTTGAAACTGAGAGAAAACAGCTTCAGCTAAGCTATCATATTTATTTATTTGTTTTATTAGATTTCTTGATACATGTAGTACCTACTTTGTTACTTCACAAAAACGAAAAACTAAAAGAATATTTCATTTTCTTTACTGAATTAAATTTGCATGTTCCGAGCGATCATTATTTAGACCATATCTAATCAACTAAATTAAATCTATTGAAAATACATATTTGTTAAAAGTAAAATATTCAGTATAATTTTTGTAGATTATTCCAGAATGCCATTGTTTTGTCAATGTCTGACAAGATTTCAACAAATTACTTGTTTATTATATTATTTCTTGACTTCTTTACGTTGCTACCAAAGCTATAAATTTCATAACGAAGGGTGTATCACTGGGTCAATGTGTCTGAAAGGCCAATGTATTGATAGATAAAATGGATTTCTATTATCAGTTACGTGCAGTAGTACTATATTATAAATAGAAAGCTTTATTGAATTAAATTGTGTATTTTGTGATTTGTCTTTTTCATTTCAATCTCCACCATCAACTAGGTACAGCAAATCTTTTGGTTTTTTTACTTACATCTCGTATTTTCCTGACCGAATGTAGGCCTCTTTTGTGATGGTTCCGCCATCCAGAATACATGCATCCTCCTGGTCCACACTCGTCCTGTATACAATTTAACAAAAGAATAAGAGAAAACAAAAGTAACAAGTATTTTTGATAGAAGGAAATTGTTGGTCTAGCTAACTACTGTAGGTACTCTCAATCAATGATGAAAAGGCTGTTTTTTTTAAAGAATTCATTAGTTAATAAAAATATTTGAAAAATGTTCTTAGTGTTTCTTTTCTAAATACTAAACCTTTAACTTTATTAGTTATAAGAAGCACAAGTTTATTTAGACTAAATATTGGGCCTCAAACATCTAGGTTTCACAGAATAACATGTCCATCTGTTTAACAATAATCCCACATGATTAGTTTTGCCAAACTCTAAATTACGTAAAACAGAGATAAACATAAATCTCACTAACAATATAATTCATAAACTACTTACTTACTAAGATTGCGGAAGGTTAGATAAAAGTTGTTTTGAAATCATTTGAAACTTATAATTTAAGTCAAATTAATCTAGGTTCTGTCTATATATGTAAATGCTTCATTAAGATGAATAATAAAAAGATATTGTTGTGATTATTGTGATTTGTGTGCTTATACAATTGTTAAAACATTGTATAAGATACATTGTTGTTTTGGTTCGACTCCAATATTTATTCTATTTTTATTACAGAATTCAGCTATGAAAACAGAATTACATAGACTCAAAACTGTAGTATAAAATACACCAATGAAACTATTATGTCTAGATCTACCCATCTTTGCATGTAAATTAAAGTACATGTAACAAAGATTTTATAATACAAGAACTTATGTATTATCCTTTAAAAAAGTAAATGAAGAAACATCAAAGTAATTAAAGGTACAGAACATTTAAATTTCGCAAAATCGATTCCACACAGAGTCAATTATAAAATTATTTCAGAAAAAAATAAAATAACAATAATAGTAAACAAAATAGAAAGCCAAAATTCGCAACATAAAACATAAATATAATATATTAATTAATACAGTACTAATTAAAGTCAATAATAACACGAAGTGTTTCAATATTGTTCCTTACCTCTTTGATATACTTTATGGCACGGGTGACCTGACGTTGGGCTGTTACCCTCCTGACTGCCGGGTGATCTTTTAAAGCATCTAAAGCTTTCCTTCCAGCATCTTCAAGGACAACAACATCGAAATCACTGGGATACTCTTTAGCCGGATTGTCACGTTTAATGATCTTCCATTTTTTTATCTGAAACAACATTAAATTGAGCAACATTTATTTCATTGGATGAACATGAAGTTCAATAACATTATAGTAAAATTTTTTTGTATGTGTGATGGATGAAATTGTTTGTAATGAAAAGTGTGCACCACAAAATGACTTAGTCAAGGCATAAAGTAAGGTAAGGTTATTGACATTTTGGTTTATTTTTCATAGCAAACTAATTAAGTAGTATTTACAGAGGAAATCAATTATTATTCAAAATAATTATTCAAAATAATAAGGGTTATCTATTACTGTTATCAAGGTTATTACATCAAATAATGGACAAAATTTCTACATCACTGTGATAGTGACATAGTTTCAAGACAGTCAACATTAAGCTGAAAAATAGTCAGAAATTACCCTAGATAAAAAGAGACAATTAGATTAAAAGAGAGTTTAGGAAATAACCCCGTCCAAACCCCGGCTGAGGCCAGAACCCAGTATGGGATTTGGAGGGACGCATTACACGCTCGGCACTCTTTCCCATCGCACCGTCCCCTCAGTACATAGTAGCAAATAATGAGTTCATTACAATGAAGATGAGTCAATTGAAGATAACAAGCGAATGAGATATGACAATGTATTTAACATTAATTACAATATTATCTGTACAACCGAATATACGAGCAAGACAAATTAAAGAACATTTTGGTGATAATGTATATTTTCATTCATTAGTTGTGGGTATCAATGAACTCTGCTGCAACTAATTATCTGTTCTGAGTCATATATGTATGATATGTGATATGTTACATTTTTATGTTTACAAAAATATTGTTACAAAAACAACACAATTTCATATTAAAGTACTGGATCCTATTTAAAAATTTGTAGCATTTATTAAATAAAAATGTTTGCATAAAGTTCAAGAGTCAGAATTTCAATATTTGTCATAACATAATGTTAGATTAGTGATAAAGTACTTTTTACTAAAAATATGCCTTAGTAGTAGGGCACTTACACCTGCGTTTCTTAGAGCCGCATTAACGTAATTTTCTCTGGTGGTCCGCGGGTAATATCCTTTAAATGTTATTATGTGCTGACTTTTAACAACATCAGTAGTAAACTCATAGTGAACTCGATCGGACCCAGTAGAATTACATTTATCGTTTATTTCGACTGCATCTTGGCACGAAATTAACAATATCCGAAGATATAGCGTTACACTTATAAAACAAGTATGGGATAACCCCATTTTCCTGTTTATTTTTTTCTCATTATTACTAGATAATTGGCGAAACTATATCTAGATTCCTATTTATAATTAATTAACATTGTAAAAGGTAAATACAATTTGTAATTCAAAAGCAAAAGACGACGAAATTTGCTTTAGTGCACTTGACATGTGTAGAAAATGACATATGACTCGTAATTTTTTAAATAATAAAACTATGACGATGACACGAACAGCTTTTAAATGATCAACGGCACTATCACAATTAATAAGGTAAATTAAAGTGAATAATTAGATATGTTTTCCTTTTGCTTTTGTAGATTGTAAAACTATTGTTACTTTTCAAGGTAATCAGATAACCCGTGTTTTTTTTTTTGTATCTATTAACGTGTCATGCATGTGACTGCATGTCACTAAATCAGAATAAAAATGTATGTTTCATTGTAAGTAAACAACAAATATATCCTATTTTAACTTTTACACATTATTTTACCTATTTACTTCTATTTATTTCGCATGTCTACAATTATTTGCTTTGTTTTTAACAGTTCATGTTAAATTTTCTGTAAAATGGCTTATAACTTGGAAAACCGATTTCCGAAGACCCCAAAATACTTTACACTTTTGGATCCTGGATCATACCAGACAGAAGATAATTATGTCAAATCAAACAGGGTACCTTTTAACTCATCTACTCCACGTATCATACGGAATGAAAAGAAATTATGGACACATGCTTTTTATAACCCTGAATATAGAAGCAAGATACCAAACTGTTCAAGTATGATGTCCAAACAACCACGTTTTCCGTATGAAAGTTCTGATGTGACCGAATTCGAAGAAAAAAATTGTGAATGTGGACCAGATAATGTCTGCACATGTTCAGCAAAAGTAGAAACTGAGACCAAACAATACGAATGCCAAGGGAAAGTCCCAAAACGCATCTTCAAGGGTCCTACAAAACATTCTATTCTAGGTGACGTTGGACTATCCGTACCTTCCAAAAATGACAAGGGCTTCGATTATGATGGTTCATTTCAACGTCGGCTAAGATCAGGTAAAGAAAATCTTATGTCGGATGTTTGTACGAGACCTAATGGTTTCGCTACAGATTTCTATAGAGGATGGAAGTGGAGTAGGTGGAGCTCTCCGCGTTTTAGATATACAATTGACCAAAGTCCAGGCCCTGGGACATATGACTTAGAAAATCAGCAGTTAGACGAAACTCAGGTATGTGCTGAAAAGTTTAGATTTAATAAACGAAGAGAGTCGAAACAGCTTCGATTTATTGAAATGATTCAAAGACGAAATATTATTGAGCAAATGCCTGGTCCTGCACATTACAATCCAATAGAATTAAATAAGCAAAACATATTCTTTGGTAGTTGCGCTAGATTTTTAGAGTCCAGCACAGAAACGAGGCCTGGTCCTGCTGATCATTTTCTTCGTCGAGATTTTGATCAGTTAAAAAGTAACATTGTTTGCCATGCAAAACTTCCATCGCCTGCTCCTTTCAATGTTAGAAGTTCCAGATTCAAACCACGTAAAGATTTCGGTCCAAGTCCAGCTACATATTCACCCAAATTACTTCTATGCAATTTTATGAAATGCCCTTCTGCACCTTTCGGTTCGTCTGCACAAAGGTTTAAAGAAGAAATAGGAAATTATGTCCAAGACGAGGAACCAAACTCTGACGAAATTGTAAATGATAATAATAATATGTGCAATCCACGACTATCATCAACTTTCAAATCAAGGACTGTGAGATTCAAACCACTCTTAAAGAATATGAATGAGCCAAGTCCAGCTGATCTAGCACCAAAAGTTTCCAACTCGTTGACTAAACCACTCCATCTACAAAAAATAGCGCCGTTCAATTCTTCTGAAGGCCGTTTTACACCTTGGAATAATTATTTGTCAGTATTTGGAAAAACTAAATCTCCAGGACCTGGTTATTATGACATAGAACAATTTTCTAACAAAAATATAGCTATGTACCACGGTCCGTTATTTCGAAGTCCTCGTTTCAAAACAATCTTATCTGATACACCTGCGCCGAACACTTATAATGTTGGTGGCGGCGTGGAAACTGTGTTACGAAGTTACAATAATAAATTAAAAGAAAACGTAAACTTCCGACAATCTAAATATTTTAAGGAGCCTGAATCAAAACAGCTAACTACAGAAGAACGAGAATGGCTTTTAATAAATAGATCGATAAATCTATTAAACATTGAAGAGGTGGCAATATCTTAAAGAGTTCATTTGTATTACTCAGATCATTTAAAAAGATAAGTTGCTGTACCTATTGAGTGCTGTTTAAAGTTCTCAAATTGTTTTGGTAAGCAGCTTTACATCTAATAATTATTAAATTACAGCTGCTTGTACTTTATTTTACATGCATTGTTAATTTTTACAATTTATTTTTAAACATTTAGAAAAATAAAGTTTTACATACAATACAGAAAATTGATTTCCTATGATATAGTAGGTACTTCATTATTATATTACGTGCTATGATATAACCGTATGTTAATGAAGTTATAATCCAATCAAAAAAGCGAAAGTTTTACGTGACAACGACTCGGGCATGGTTAGCCCCCTGACATTGCAGAGGTTCATGAGCGACGGTAACCACTTACCATCAGGTGGGCCGTTGGCTAGTCTGCCTACATGGCAATAAATAAATAAAAAAAAAAAAAAAAAAAACAAGAGATACAGACATAAAAAGTGAAAGGCACGCGTGCCTCTCACTCGCTCTCATTGTGAGCGTAAACGTGAGTGGAGCGTAACGCAGTTTCTTGAAGTGTCACCCGGCGAACCAATTTATAAGACGTTGTCACGTCAAAAACAAATGTGAAATGAGAGCCAAGTTCAATATTATGTTAAACGACTTCAACGACAAAAGAAGTGAGGTCTAAATGGGTGCCAAGTTTAAAGATGATGAACCTAAGATAATGTATTGTAGCCTACGTTATTTAATACATATATATAAATCATTTAAAAAACGATCTTTTTGTAATAATTATATTTTATTCAACAGTTTATTTTTGTCGCCAAGGCCAATGAGGACTAATAACAAAAAATGGTGGCGTCCTCTGTTGGATTTTTAAATTTCCGTACCGTTTCTACTAAGAACTGTCAAGTTCGTATGGAATGTCACAGCCGTGAGGTGACTCCTGTGGGTTACTCTAGAAGATTTGTTTTGAAAAAAATTGGATTTGGTGTTTATTCCAGTTTATTTGGAAAAAGTCACTAATATTAAGTAATATTTTCAAACAGACAAGTTATATAGATTTCAAGTTATTTATCATTATTTTAAGGTTTAACTAAAATCTTTGCTTTTGAATATTTTGGTCAGTACTGTTAGAACTTAATAAGCGACAAACTTTTTCATGATGTCGAAACTAGGAGCTCTTCACTTAACGAAACATACAGGCGCTAAACACACAGCCACGGTTATTTTTTTTCATGGATCCGGTATGTTTTATTGTTTGTTCAATAATAGAATTAAAAGTTTTAAAGTTAACCTCAAAATTTGTATTTGGAATTTTGGCGTGAAGATTTAATGATCTATGCGCAATCACTACCGAAGTAAATAAACCCTAAGTTTTTTTTGAGTAGCTTTACCTGATATACTTACTAAACTTCATTGAAAAAATGTTTAAAACTGATTAGTTCCGTCCATAATGTACTAAAAACATCGTTTCCAGGCTCGAATGGCGCAGATATGAAGGAATGGGTTAGGATAATGGTTGATCAATTTTCATTTCCACATGTGAAGGTTCTATACCCTACAGCGCCCCTACAACCTTATACCCCTGCAGGTGGTATGATGAGCAATGTGTGGTTCGACAGAGCAAACATAGCAGCAGATGTGCCAGAGAAACTTGATTCTCTTGCAAGAATAGAAAGTGAAGTTAAGGATCTTATAAAAAAGGAAAATGATGCAGGGATACCGAGTGATAGGATTATAGTAGGTGAGATAATATTTAAAAGAAAAGTGGATCTGATCATTGTGTACCTTATTGGGAATTGGAAAATAAAAAAAAAAGTTTTGAAAATACTGATAATCTCAGCAAAAAAAAGTATTTATACTGACCCTATAAAAAGTCCTTACAAAGCTTTTCACAAAAACATTTTTTTATGAAATGTACAAGAACTCACACAGTGCAAGAACTCTTAATACTATTGAATCTAATGCTACTAAGTGAGAAAGTTCTGGAAAATTCAAAATAACTCCTATATTTTATTTACAGGTGGATTTTCAATGGGAGGTGCACTAGCATTGCACACAGGGTACCGATGGAACACACAAGTGGCTGGAGTATTTGCTTTCAGCTCTTTCCTAAATTATAACTCAGTTGTATATGATGAACTCAAAAAGAACAACAGTAGTAGTTGTAAGTTTCTGCAATATCTAACCATATTAATTCTAAATTAGACATCATAAACAAATTTCTACTAATAATTCTTTTGTAAACTAATTTACTGGTTAGGTACTAAATGTTACTTAAATTTCAAGATATACAAAAAGAAATGCTCAGCATACATTATTAAGATATTCCTCTTTTTTAAAGTTTCTTAAAAATGATAAACAGTATCATTGTATATGTGTAGTTTAATTATAACTTGTTGTTGTAGACCCACCACTTCTTCAAATACATGGTGACCAAGATGACTTAGTGCCACTGAAATGGGGAGAAGATACGTATGAAAAATTAAAAATTCTTGGAGTACAGGGAAAATTTTTCACTCAACAAAGATTAGGCCACTCTCTGAATAAAAGGGGCATAAGATTAATAAAAGATTGGATAGACGAGAAGCTACCTAATGTATGACAACAATGATGTTTATATTAATTTTATGAATAATGTTTTATTTTTGTAGGTGCTGTGATTTAGAATTAAAATGTTGACGTTGAAATATAATGGTTTTTCTTTAATTGTAAGTTTATGACGAAGTAACCATTTTTTTTCTTCATTATTTGATGTAACAAAACTCATTCTATCTTTACCCTAAATAAGAGCTCAGAGTATACAATAAGATTCAAGAGATTTGTTTCATCTAAAATTGCCTATGAAAATTACATTAAAATTGTCACTGGTATTTTGACATTCAAAATAATATTTCATAAATTCGTGATCTTCGAAAATGGCGCCTAAAAAAGCGAAAGATGTTGCTGATGAAAATTATTGGCGTAAAAGTATTGAAGATGCCAAGTTAGATGAAGAAAATTGGAAAGTAAAAGTTATTATTCTTGAAGCAGGTGATAGTGATGAAGCCAGAAACTATCTTAACAAATTCGAAATATTTGCTACTGAAGAAAAAAGATTTGTCATAAAAAGTATTTCCAGAACAGAAACTATTTTTATGGTAAATCAACTAGGAGGTGAGAAAAAGAATAAAGAAGACGACAGTTGTCGTGTATTTGAGGAAGGTCAACTTTACTTAAAGGAAAAGAAAGATATACCACCTGATGTCCAGGCTCTTATCATAAAACATTTAATACTCAAAATGAAAGAAGACTATCTCCTTATAAAGAGAAGAAGATTGGAAGTAAGAGAAGGAATGCGAAGAGAATCAGTGACAATGGTTGACCGAAGTGAAATAAGAGGAATAGTAGCAGTTAAGCCACCAGAACCACCGCCATCACCCCCGACTGGTAAAAAGGGGAAGAAAGAAGATATTGATACATCACTACTGTTGCCTGAGCCAGCCGAGGACAAGAAATATAATACACAACTTCGAGTCAGAGGCGAAGAATGGCGTGATAAAGTGTATGTTGACGACTTTCCTATGGATGGTCCTAATCTTTACATAGCTGTTACTGGCTTTGTGGAACCGCTTTTGCCGAGTCGGCTTATAGCGATTGGTGTGCCAATAACAGCAATAGTTCAAATCAGAATTCATTCAAAACCTGCAGTTGAAACTTCAGGACAATTCAAAGCTGCCAAAAGGGGTCAGAGTCAAACAGAAATTCTAAAAGAGAAATCTTTTAAATTTTGGGATGATTTACAAAACTTACGCATACAAAAAGACACTGCTAATGACTTCACTGATACAGCTTTTGTGGTATTCACTCCTCCGTACTGGGATAACGAGCAATTGTCTGGATCTCCTGATAAAATATACGATGAAGTCTGTTTTCTTTTATACGATGTTCAGGACTTAACGCGGCAACATGATCACTACCTTGATAATATGGAAGTTGTTAATATTCCAGCTTATACGAGTTACGAGAGATACAATAAAGAATACAATCACTTGATGAACGATTATCCATTGGAATGCATTACGTTGTATACCTTGCTGGATAATGTTCTCCAAATTGTATGCAAACATGAAGAATTAGACAGCAAGAGTAGTAGATCGTCACTCTCTACTGCTTTAACTATGATTCAATCTCCAAATAGAACTGAAAACGATAAAGTGCAACAAGCAGAAAATCTAGTTAAAGATGTTTTAAAATCTCTTAATCAATCAGAAGATACTAAGAAATCTTACCGGGTATCGCAAGGCTATGAGTTTGAACATCATAAAGATCCAGTTATAATTAACTACGGAGACATTGCTCAATATAGTACATTTCATTTGGGAAATATAAATTTAGATAATATTATTCGAACAACTTTGTTTGGAATGCCCATTAATAGGTTATGGCAAAATGTAAAAATACCTAATAGTGAAATAGAAGCTAAAATTAATTTCCATAAAAACGTATTGTTGTCTTGTTTTCAAAGAAACGACGTAGATACTTCTGAATTGTATAGACTGATCCATATATTGGCTTTTCGGAAATTATTCAATAATAGAAGTTCTCTAAAGAAGCGAAACGTGATATCTAAGAATATTTTCGATTTTAAAAAGAGGTATTTGAAACGCAGCACATTGGCTGAACCACTTTCAAATTCGCCGTCCTTGAAGAACTTTAGTTCCTCAGCGCACTCTTTACCATCTATACGCCAAAGCAATAACGTGTCTGAGATGTCTTTCGTTGAAGAAGCAGAATCGAATAACATTAATTTTATTTTTGACTGCCCGGATATAAGCGAATTAGTATCAGAAGCTGAAATCGATAATGAATCTCCAGTAAATCATTTAATTGATGAGTTTGAGCATTTTGAAGATTTCAATGGTATATGCGCTTTCCAGATTGTTTTGGAAGCGTTTAATACATATAATTGTGTTGATTACAAATATTGTGAAGTCACAGATTCTTTTGTCCTCATGTTCTTCAATAGTTATGATAATGACGGAATGGCTTGCGATGAATGGCGAAACCACATACCAACCCCATTATGTTTACAAGATTTTTTTGATTACACTCTAGAAGAAAATTATGAATGGATACAGAAAGAAGAAAAAGCATACGATGAACACATTATATTTAAAGTTCAGTCGCAGTATACTGATTTAAATCAGTATGACCCGAATTCATGTTTAGAAAATGTAATTGGCACGGAACTTCTTATGGAAGGTTCACTTAAACATCAAGAGATCCAACAAGTTGAAGAAGTTAGTCCAGAGACTACAGATGTTAAAAGTGTTTCGAAAAAAACTACAACATCACCAACCACTGACACAGATTCTAAAGTTACCAAGAAAACGAAATCTTCAACACCAAATACACCAAAAAAAGTAAGGAGATCCTTTATACTACCAGGAAATGATTCCGAAATGATTATTATAAAGAAACCTTTCTTGGGTTATGATTTAGGAAATAGACGTGTTGAGGTATTTGGAAGAGATTCTGCATTCTTTTCTAAAGATGGAACAAAAGTTAAGTGCACATACACATTGTTTCTTCCAACTAATTTAGAATATTTGACGCTTAGTGTAATGCCTGGGAATACTGAAAATAGTTTTTGGTTTCATAGAGCATTATGTGATTCAGTTTCAAACGATGTAATTGATGTTTGTAATTCAATACGAGTTTCAACAAAAGATGAAGTTATGATAAATTTAAAAAGCCAATCTCATTCTATGGGTATTTCACCAACACTTTTTGGTTATAATGACGAAATGAACTTGAAAAATTCCAGTACACCTGTAGAAACAACGTTGAATTTTTATTCAATTTATGTTACCTGGCCTAATGGACTTATAACAGAAAGTGTGCATGCAAAGGATTCTTTAAAAATATCTCATATTAAACAATATTATGTTTCTTCATTGAATACTGACGAACAATTTCGTTGTATAAGTGAAAAAGGTGAAGTTATTATTTTCAAACAGTCTGGTCAAATCCAAATATTGCAACCAAATGGTTCTGTTACAGAAATAATTAATTGTTCAAAAACAAATAACATAAATATATCAGAGGGTTCTCCTAGTGAAAATAGTTCCGAGAAAAGTAATAAACTTAAAGGTAAAGAAGGAAAAGACAAAGCAAAAGATGGTAAAGATAAGTCTAATAAAACTTCAGCAAAATCATCAAAAAACGTTATACCGGAAGACGACAATGTTATCAATTTACAAGAACTCGAACCTGACCTTATTCTAGATGAGTATGATACTATTGATACAGATGGGCTTCATGAAAAATACGTTAAAGGCAATGTCTATAAAATTAAAAAGTTACTGATTCGCATCGCTACAGATTTTTGTTTAGGTGAGATATTCTCTACAAGAACTGATGGTACTAATATTTTGTTAAATAAGGATGGCGTACAAGTTGTTACTTATCCTGATGGAACGAGAATAATTACGAATTACATTGTGGAGTCAGAAGAAGTTTACCCTGAATGGTCTGAAGTAGAAATCATATACTATGGGTTATTTAACTCTAATAACATTGACTCAGAATCGACTAAGTCCAAGGTGTCTATGTCTCAAAAAAGCGGTAGGAGTTCTTATGTAGATAGTACCCAAATTATTGACGATGTAAACATTTCTGAGAACGCACTAACAGAAGAAGTAGAAGCAGATATAGATAGAATTGATGGTTACGTTTCTGTTAAAAATATATATACCATTGAACATACGCATTTTACTACAGTTACTGTCAATACTGCAAACGAAACTATTTCTATTGAATCTCCCAATAAAACAAAAATTACTATAGATAAGGATAATAATTTTGATTTCGACCTAGACATTGCCACTAAGGCCCAATTTAACGGAGAAAATATTCATATAGACTATACAGCTTGTCTAGAATGCCAATCAAAGACTACTTGTGATATCAAAATGAAAGCTGACGAAAATAGTGACCTTCCAAAATCTCAACAAATATGGTGCAAAATTAAAGATTCTTTTGGTAAAACAGTAATTGTTAACGAAGAAGGTGCCACAAGTGCAGTAGAAAGTTCTGAAGTAATTAATCCTGATAATTTTAAAACTAATATTGAAGTAAACGTCGAAAATGATCACGATACGCCTGGACTTCAAAGTGAAAAATCAGAGGGACATTTTATATCGCATGGGAACTGCCGAGATTTGTACATAGCAAAGACGTTACGTTTCTTTGTTTTGAATAGGTACATCCACGTTCTACTTATTTGTAATATTATTTTATGTTTTTTCAAAAATGGCCTCTTAGGTATCCTGATAATTATTTTACGTCTAGAAATAAAATAAAGTAGGTGTGTCCAATGTTAACATTATGAACAGAATATTTGTTTACTAGATCCCTATCTTGTGCGGAGCTGGTACATCGTGATTTATTGGAGAAATATAAGCGAGAGTGTCGATGGCAGCCGTGGTGCTCCATCAATAAATATGACGTTTTCGGAGATAACCGAACGCTAATTTCGATAATATCGCCAGTACATCTTACCGAGACCGAGGTATTCAGTTTATAATAATGGATATTAATCCACAATAGTCTCCATTTTAGTAGTAGGAATTTCACTGATAAAGAACTATCTATCTATCTATCTAAGTATATACTATTATTATTATATTCTATTCTTCTATTCTATGTAAAGTAGGAAGGTACAACAGCAAAGTTTAACCTTTTTCAACGAATATTGATATTGATTTGGTAATAGTCCAGTAAATACTACTTTACTTCGCTTCATTAATTCAAATCTACATTTCGCATAGTTTATATTTCGGTAGGGAGACTGATATATTTTCATAAATTTATCTTATAATAGATATAGATAATTTACCTTTTATATATTTAATATTCCGTAGAAATGGCTTATGGATTCTAAATTGGCGGACAAACCCAAATATCTCACTTTTAAAGACTTGAAGAAAGACACCGGTAAAGGTTTTTATCACTGGATGAGACCTTACGACCGTTTCACACCGAGACCGGCTAAACCTGACAATGTTCTACCTCCGAGATTACCCAGAGCCTATATTATAAGGTTATGTTTTATTTTTTAACATTGATAGTCGCTGTAATATTGGGAATAATTACTATTGAGAATAGATCAGTGTAGGCAAGTAGGTATATTTTTATAATAACTGTCTGAACTACCTACAACTTTTTCTGGTTCTAAAATAGGAGCACAAGACAGAATCAGTACCTACTATATTTATAATCTTAATAGGTAGACGAATCTACAACTAAGGTATTACTGAGTTGTCTCGAGTTTACATCTCAGACCCCTTGCCATGTCAGGGCACAACGAAGCCACCATCTTTCACCTTACTCACACAGAGCCTTTGACTTATTGAACTGTTGCAATATTTAGGCATGTATATCCAGAATATCAAATACAATTTTGCCGGCCCCTTAAATGTAACACGATCCGATCCTAATAAACAGAGTATTAGAAGAACAATGGTGCGAAAACGAAAGGGATCGCTTGAAAGGCGCCAAAGAGCTTTTGTCCGCCGTCCTTCAATACCGACGTGTCATGGAAGCTGACAAACAAAGTATCCTTGATACGTCTGTTGTCGATCACAGGGTGGAGGATGAACGTCGTATAGATGACATCATACAGGCTATTGGACACAGGTTAATTAAGTGATCACGTACCTAAAATAAACGCAAATTTTTATAATACCCGGAGTGGCTTTTCAAAACTAACTAGATGATGATAGGTATTAATCTCCGGAATTATCGTAAAACTGCTTATACCAACTGGAAATCATATCTATCTATACCTAATATAGAGCAAACTTAGTGAAACGATACTTAATTTTGTATAGACATCCATTTTAAAATTCGAAAGATATCGAAGCTTATCTCAAAGCTTTATAATATCCTGTAGCCATAAATACATAATGTAAGATACTACTAGACGAAGGTGCATGTGTGATATATTATGCAACTCATACCTACACGTATCAAACATGAAATATTTTCACGTGAAAGCACTCTAAATTACTATAGGGTATACGAAAATCTAAAGCTACGTCTAAAGGAAGACGTGCTCAGTCGAGCAAAGTCAACGATAACCACATTACCTCGACCGAAACCAGCGCTCGAAGATCTGTCTGCTGTAGGCGAAGCTGCGGAGGTTGAAGGTAAACGCGTTGAAAACTGTTCCGTTACGATGCTTCATAGGTAATCCAATTAATTACATATAATGAGACATCTAAGAGAGATGAAACTCGTTGGAAATTTTGCGTCTAGCTAGATGGGGGAACAATGTTAGTTGGTTATATCGTGACTAACGTGAAAAATCACGCACATAAGATACCATTTTGAGTAGTAGGTATTAATATTTAATGTAAATAACAGTCTATTTTTTATGATCGAATAATTTTATTGCTATTTCCGATCGGTTCCCTAGTGGTTACAAGTCGAAACAAATTCGTACTCTATGTTTAAACTACAATCCTACTTAGATACAAATGATAACTTTTCAACGAAAATTGATTGGTACAGAAAGTGCTGATACTACGCATGAACTGTTCTCATTACAAGAAGAGCGTAAGAATTTGTTACACGAAGTTGAGAAAGGCGAAGGTTTGAGTTCGAACTTGAAAAGGTACTGGCGTCGTCGTAACGAGGAATACAAGGAAGAACAGTTTTACAAGTAAGATTACCTAATAAATAATTTTACTGTAGGTACCTACTTTTACCTATTGAAACTTTGTCTAATAATAAATTCGAAGGTTTAGGTATTTGGCTAAGCCTTAGGTCCTTAGCTAATTATATATTTTCTATAGACTGAATGACAATGAGTACCTAATACATTACACGGTTTTATGCAGTAGTATGCAGAAATCTGCATCGATAAGTACCTATTGCTATACGTAATTGAAATATAACCTATAGTTAAAAAAACATCACATAATACTGCGCGCAAATCCACTAGGTAAAAGCCATTTCATCTAGAAATAAGCACATTTGAACTATTGCCTCATCTAGTAAAGTTTAACCTCGGCAGTTTTCTTAATTAATATTTAAATATTCTTAACTTTATACACGAGGGAATAAGTTAATTATTCTTTATTTAAATCTCGTCAATTTTTCGAAGGTATTTACTCCGAGAAGACAGTGTGCCGCCATACTTTCGTAATGTATTGGGCGGTGCAATATGGTGGGAGATGAACAACACGGCTGGCGAAGCGGTCACTGAAGCTGAAAGAATGAAAATGAACTGTGGATGCGGAGAAGAAAGTTCTAAAACTGTTGACAAATATTTTATTTGAACTGTGACTTCTCTGTATTAAGTAGGACTTGTTCAATAAAGATACAATAACTATGTGTAGTTTTAAATTACGAAATTAAAAATGACATCAAACTTCCTATGTAAATTGCTATTTGCAGTTTAAAAGTGTATCAGAAAACATTAGGACTGATTACAAGTACCTAACTGGCTTTGAATTGAAATACCATTGATTTCTAACTATGCCTCTACCTACGTGGTTCTACCTTCATGAAAAACGTTAATGTGTCGTTGATTTTGTTGAGATTAGAATACCAGTTAATTTATTTATTTGATCAAGAGAACTATCGAGAGAAATGACCCATGTTTTTGTAGAACTCAATAATAATTAACTTAGGGGTTTTATAAATGGAATAAGTTTCGGGAAGAAGTGATACAGTTTGATTATCTCTACACTGATACAGATTAAACCCGCGCATTTACGCTCTGAATTTCGAGTTTGAGACAAGGAGTTTTTACAAGATAAGTAGATCATATTCTTGGGGTCCCATCTTAAGACTTGAACGAAGTTATTTGCGATTGCTCAATCGGATACCTAATTGCAAACTTTCTCTAAAAGTACTCTACGTTTTACTGTAGTACCTACCTGCTGATTTCAGTTCATGTTACAGATTTTAAATGTTTTGTTTTAGAAATTGAATCTGAGTAATTTGAATAACTAAATTTCAAGAGTAAATAGTAAATATTAGCTCACTTTGGGCTGAACAGGAAAATAATGTATTATTATGAAATTCATGTGATCTGGTCGTCTGACATCCGCATGGTGATAAAGTACTTACTTAAACATGTTTTTTTGTCAAAGTGCCTAGTTTTTAAGTTACCTTGAACTGTAAACAAAGTTATAAAGTGTGTGAACAAACAGTCCGTGTGTGGTCATCAGATATCGACACGTCGGTGTGAACTCGATGCTATGCCCCTTGGACTCCGCGACGGTGACTGTCACCGTCCCGATTAAACGCATTCAACTAACTGTGAATACGAAAGCTATTGATTGCAACATTCTGTGGATGTGTGTGAGCATTTGACATCAAGGATAATTATTGATCACTAATATGTCATTTAAAATTTGGACAAAAATTATGTGATGAATATAATTAAAAAATAATCGGTTACAGCTGATTGGTGTCTCACATAGAGCGGTGTGGCTTCGCATGCCAATTTGTGAGTTAAAACGAATGGCGGGAGAAGAGTCAGCTCTAGTGTAAGTGAATTCGATAGCATTTTCCCCACCGCTTTTTCCGTGTGACGCTTCCAGCCAGTGGTAAGAGAGTGCATCCGAGTCGGCGATTGGTCCGCGTCGCAGCCAATGTGCGGACCGGCGCGAGTCAGCCCTAGCTACGAAAGGGACCGGCGACTGCGAGGAACGACTCAACGAGAGGTCGGTGCCACAGTCGTCACTCGAACACGGCGGTCCGGGCCCTTGCTATCGTCACATCGACACACATTTGCATGTCGTCAACCTATTTGCTAATAATTTAGTGTAATCGTTCAACATGTGCCATAATAAACGAAAATTGTGAACGAGTCACACAAACACAAGCGGAGTTTTCACGTGAGTAGTAGTAGCTAATGGAATTATTGTTTATTGATGCGATAAGAGATGGCGCTAGGTGTCACTTTACACTCGTGTCGTTGAACTGATGTATTGTGAATGTCGACCTTTATCACAGCGCATGAACCCGCGGACTCGAATACAATACCGATTACTGAATGAATTTACTAACATTACACCTGTACGCGTGGTTTGATTAACAATGAAGTTATTTTTTTAGTTGTTTTTTATAATCATACCAGAACCATCACATACAGCCATCTATACGGTTTTTTTATATTAATTCACCAATAAAATATTTCTATGACAAAATCTGTGTAAAATGAAAACCAAACCTAAGCATAAGTATTTCTTATCATTCATTAAGCAGTTGCTTCAACTATGTCCACTGCAACAGGATATTGTATAATTTAATTTAAATTCGACCTTAATATTTCTATAATTTTACCTACTATTATTACTTTGAATATGATTGACTGTGACCAAATTCTGATAAACACCGGTAACTTCCACCTAGAATTCTTATCAGACTTTAGATACGGTTAAAATTTGTACCGTACTCAGAACTAATAGGGTTCAAACTTGCTTGAACAAATCCAGGATATATCTAAACACAAATCAATAAGACTGAAGTGTTTGTTTGTTAAGCTTTTTACTTAAACACAAGTGAGAGTCAACGACATTTTTAGCCTGTTTCATTCTAAACTTCCTACAAACAAATGAATGGATTTGTTATTTATATTAGGTACTACAAGCTTCATTTTGATTAGATAAAACTAGGTATTCAAATTCAGACGATCAGAATTCTCAGACGATACATATTATATCCGTTTAAGTATAGGTACTATTGGGTTCAGTTCAGAAACACAATGAAAATTCCTTGGTTCACAATAACAGTTTATTCATTTTCCAAAAACAGTATAACCATCCTCCAAAATCAGTACAATTATCCTCCAAAACTCAGTCACAATTACTCTCAACTCTGTTCACTTTGAAATCACGTCGACTACTGTATTCAAACGACAGCTTACACGCCTTTTATACTTTCTTGAGAAATAAATCAGATGGCGCCACTAGTATTTCCGTTCGCATAAAATAAAATTAAAAGAATCTAACAACACTCTTATAAAATGATTCATCACAACCGGAAGTCCTTCCTTTAAATCGACGTAATACCCGCTTCTACAAACAATTAAATGGAATTAGAGAAAAGTCACCTAACAGCTCGGCCATCCTGTAACTAAGCGAGTCCTCGCGCTTGTTTAACTCTCCGTAAATCCGATCAATTGCAACCATTACTAAAAGATGAGAAAAAAATAAAAAAATAAAAGGAGACCAAAACAACCAACTAAAAATCAAGCAACGTAGAATTCAAGTGTCCACACAAAAAGCCATGGTTGAATTTTACTCCTCGACACTAGCCTCGTAGCACCATAGCTGAAAGCCATAAAAAACGTTACGTGCCCAAAAGCCTCCTTCATTCCACTCCTGTCTTCAGCCGTTTCTTCATTATAATATCCCTGTTATTTAGTATTCCCACCATCGAAAAGGCCTACCTCTTTTCCTCTTCTGTCCGGTGTATCAGTTCATATAGTTTGTTTCATTTATTGAATCATCTGATAGTATGTCAGTCCACCCCTTCAAATTTCTTTACCGTTATAGCATTCTGCAAGCCTGATAACATTTTTGATGTTTAATTTGATGAGGTCTTGAGTTTGACATTCAGATGGGAGAATTGGAAGGATACAGCCTTCGAAGACTTCTCATTTTCACGTTTTTGTTCTTCACTATATCTTGAGATTCCAGTTTCTCTTCCTAGCGTTGCCAACTCACGTATTCCTACTTCTTTTCTCGCAAAATCCATTAGGGAGATGACCTGTCCGAAATTAACAGTATCCGATTTCATTAAATAAATTATTTCCTCTATTCTGTCCATTTGTGTCCTTCTGTTCATTGCCTTGTTTTATCAGTATCACATTCCCACTTTTCGACTTTTCCTATTTAAATCCTCCGAATTTGTTCAGCTCTACTAATCACACTTTAATGATGGGTCCAAGTGAAGTGGTCCCTCTATCACATCCACATGCTCCAGCCCTGACACGGCCGCACTCCAAGCGAACGAAACTTCGCACCTCCGGGAAACAATACCTATCCTTCTATCTTGAATAGGTCACAACGTCTCTTACAACACAAGATCCTCACCATCGTGCCTCACTTCGAGAATCTACCAGATAACTCCTTTGAGCAAAAACCCACCAAATACAAATACAATACTCGCATAAACTTCAAAAAAAACGTAAGGCCTTGATCAATAACAAAATTTCCCAGTTATCCTAATAGTCCGAGCTTCCGCACCTGCCGATTGGGCAGTTACAATCCGACGTCATCAATGGCCACAACAGCTCTATCAATGGGTCTCCGACTAAAACAAGATACCAGCTGTAATCAGAGAGGGACTAGAGAAGTTGTGTTACAGACGTACACCAGCCAGGCCTTCTACTTGCATACGTCGCATTTTGCTCCAGGATCATATAGAGCCAAGAACGATACGCCAACAATCATTCGTCCACAAAAAGCATTAATCTGACTCTCATCTTCTCACTATCCAATATTTCCTGCAACATACTCTCATCAGTTCACAATCCACATCCGACACTATAAGGGGTTCAGATCCTCCGTCTCAGTCACCATCCGATAGGCTTTTGTAAATTCTCGACCTTGCAAATCACATGAAACAATCCCTACACAACAGCATATCTGGAGCTAGAAGCGCTCGATGTTGTCGATCACTACAGTTGTTGCTCTGGTCAACCGCGTTTTCATGGAAGTCAACTCTACAACAACCCAAAATGGTATCCTTTCCAACATTAATTTCCAATCGTATATTCTCTAGGACAATACTCCCTTCTACTTCAGACACAAACTCTGCAAGCGTTTACACATGTCGTTTGAACATTCGATTCATCTGGAATTCCAGCGACAATTATATCCGGACCTTCTGTAAAAAGTATTGACTCAAAACATAGGAGTGAATAACACTGCCATCAACAATGCACATTCCTGCAACACCGGCATAAACAGCACCAATAAAGCAGGCAAATTGTTATCGTCCCCCATCAAGACTCATAAAAATAATAGACTTCTTAACACAACGTTCGTCTTTCGCGTCTTTTGTCCATCTTCTTTATCTGTCATCCCTTTCACTCTGAGCTTCGTCCAAAAACATCTTTCACAACATTGTTCGTTCAGAAACTACCATTCTCACACAAATCCAGCCAGTTCCGTCCGACCCTTTAATCAAGGAGAACTTTGACTGAACATCAACGTTGACATGCTGTAGGTAAGCATTTATTTGGATTTCTAGGACTCTTGCAGGGCAGAAAGCCTTTCCAACCTTCCCTTGCTACCAGATATGTCCAGAGTGATCCAGACCCAAACTCCCTTGATTGGTAACGCGCATTGGTCAGAAACAGTCCTTATCTAGTAATTCAAAAGGCGATCGCTCCCTCGCAATCGAAACACCTATTACCGCCACTGTATCAACCTCAGAAGCACCAGGTAGGTTCCAATGAATAGTTGTCTGCGTAATGATCTGTCACTTGTATCTCACGACTCCCCGAATTGCCCTACTTTGATGGTTCCGCAAGTTCTTCTTCGCTAAATTACGCCACCTACGCACTAATGGCTCTATGATCCACCCCGTGAAGTAAACAAGACACATCCTGCTAACCTGAGATTTTATAGCGAAATAGTAGATTAGTCATCGTGTATAATGCTCTAATGATTCTTCAAACTCAACTATTTTGCTCAACAATCTGTGTGAAGTCCGGCGTAACTCTCACGACAAGGAGAGGGTTCCATCAACTTTCGCTTCTATCCCTCCCAGACATGTTCCATAATGAATCAAATCTATTCTCCCCCTTTTTTTTCTTCCTTTATTCAGTCGGTCTCTTTGTTTAGTTGAAACTGAATAGTTTTATCTTTTGCCATAAAACGATGTAAGGCAGAATTAATATCATTTGGCTTACTTGTCCATATTCCTCGTGGTGACTGCCGCTCCGCCGTTCTGTTCAATCATTTAAGAACCCTGATAACGTTTCCGAATGTTACCCCTTATCTGTCTCTTTGTGCCATTATTCATCGAAATCCTGGAGACAGTCTCCGCGTCTTCCTTTGTATTTCCTAGTTTTGTTTATCTACTCCAATATCAGATATGCCTGATCATTCGGCCTTGTTCCTTCCCGCAACCTATCAATCTGGTCCAGCTCCAATCCAGCTCCAGGTCCCATCCAGCTCCAGGTCCAATCCAGCTCTAGGTCCAATCCAGCTCCAGGTCCAGTCCAGCTCCAGGTCCAATCCAGCTCCAGGTCCAATCCAGCTCCAGGTCCAGTCCAGCTCCAGGTCCAATCCAGCTCCAGGTCCAATCCAGCTCCAGGTCCAATCCAGCTCCAGGTCCAATCCAGCTCCAGGTCCAATCCAGCTCCAGGTCCAATCCAGCTCCAGGTCCAATCCAGCTCCAGGTCCAATCCAGCTCCAGGTCCAATCCAGCTCCAGGTCCAATCCAGCTTCAATGCAGGCCCAGTCCAATACAGGCCCAGTCCAATACCAATCCAGGTCCAGTCCAATCCAGGTCCAGTCCAATCCCGGTCCAGTCCAATCCCGGTCCAGTCCAATCCCAATACCAATCCAGGTCCAGTCCAATCTCAATACCAATCCAGGTCCAGTCCAATCTCAATACCAATCCAGGTCCAGTCCAATCTCAATACCAATCCAGGTCCAGTCCAATCTCAATACCAATCCAGGTCCAGTCCAATCTCAATACCAATCCAGGTCCAGTCCAATCTCAATACCAATCCAGGTCCAGTCCAATACTAATCCAGCCCCAGTGCAATCCAGTCCAGCCCCAATTCAAGGCAGTGCAGTCCAGTCCAGCCCCAATTCAAGGCAGCGCAGTCTAGTCCAGCCCCAATTCAAGGTAGCGCAGTCCAGTCCAGCCCCAATTCAAGGTAGCGCAGTCCAGTCCAGCCCCAATTCAAGGCAGCGCAGTCCAGTCCAGCCCCAATTCAAGGCAGCGCAGTCCAGTCCAGTACCAATCCAATTCAGCATCAACCTAGTCAGTACCAATCCAATTCAGCATCAACCTAGTCAGTACCAATCCAATTCAGCATCAACCTAGTCAGTACCAATCCAATTCAGCATCAACCTAGTCAGTACCAATCCAATTCAGCATCAACCTAGTCAGTACCAATCCAATTCAGCATCAACCTAGTCAGTACCAATCCAATTCAGCATCAACCTAGTCAGCACCAATCCAATTCAGCGTCAACCTAGTCAGTACCAATCCAATTCAGCATCAACCTAGTCAGTACCAATCCAATTCAGCATCAACCTAGTCAGTACCAATCCAATTCAGCATCAACCTAGTCAGTACTAATCCAAGTCCAGCATCAACCCAAGTCCAGCATCAACCCAAGTCCAGCATCAACCCAAGTCCAGCATCAACCCAAGTCCAGCATCAACCCAAGTCCAGCATCAACCCAAGTCCAGCATCAACCCAAGTCCAGCATCAACCCAAGTCCAGCATCAACCCAAGTCCAGCATCAACCCAAGTCCAGCATCAACCCAAGTCCAGCATCAACCCAAGTCCAGCATCAACCCAAGTCCAGCATCAACCCAAGTCCAGCATCAACCCAAGTCCAGCATCAACCCAAGTCCAGCATCAACCCAAGTCCAGCATCAACCCAAGTCCAGCATCAACCCAAGTCCAGCATCAACCCAAGTCCAGCATCAACCCAAGTCCAGCATCAACCCAAGTCCAGCATCAACCCAAGTCCAGCATCAACCCAAGTCCAGCATCAACCCAAGTCCAGCATCAACCCAAGTCCAGCATCAACCCAAGTCCAGCATCAACCCAAGTCCAGCATCAACCCAAGTCCAGCATCAACCCAAGTCCAGCATCAACCCAAGTCCAGAATCAACCCAAGTCCTGCATCAACCCAAGTCCTGCATCAACCTAGCCCTGCATCAACCTAGCCCTGCATCGACCTAGCCCTGCATCGACCTAGTCCTGCATCAACCTAGTCCTGCATCAACCTAGTCCTGCATCAACCTAGTCCATCCAAGTCCCAGCCATGGTCACTCGACTCTTTACCTCGAGCCTTCCCGCAACCATGACATATCAATCCAATCCAGTCCAGCCATAGTTACTCGACTCTTTACCTCGAGCCTTCCCGCAACCATGACATATCAATCCAATCCAATCCAGCCATAGTTACTCGACTCTTTACCTCGAGCCTTCCCGCAACCATGACATATCAATCCAATCCAGTCCAGTCCAGTCCAGCCATAGTTACTCGATGTTACGTGAAAAAGAAAAGAAAAAAGAGACTTTAATGTAACGGAATTCAACTAAGTAGTATTCAAACCAGAGTGTGGGGAAATGAAAATAAAATAGAAAAAAAAAAAAAATGGATCCTCTCATACATAATGAGCGTCCATTTGAAACTCATTTTTTTTGTAAGCTGAGCTCAGTATCATCCATAATGAATACTTTAAAAAAGATGTAATATCAGTGACTTACGGTTTTCTGTGGGCGCAGTACAAGAAAAAGTGGTACCTTTTTCCGTCGATCCCGCTTCTGAACTATTGGGTTCAGTTCAGAAACACAATGAAAATTCCTTGGTTCACAATAACAGTTTATTCATTTTCCAAAAACAGTATAACCATCCTCCAAAATCAGTACAATTATCCTCCAAAACTCAGTCACAATTACTCTCAACTCTGTTCACTTTGAAATCACGTCGACTACTGTATTCAAACGACAGCTTACACGCCTTTTATACTTTCTTGAGAAATAAATCAGATGGCGCCACTAGTATTTCCGTTCGCATAAAATAAAATTAAAAGAATCTAACAACACTCTTATAAAATGATTCATCACAACCGGAAGTCCTTCCTTTAAATCGACGTAATACCCGCTTCTACAAACAATTAAATGGAATTAGAGAAAAGTCACCTAACAGTACTTACTACACATATTAGTGATCAATATCTATACTTACATTTGAAGATATTTCGAAATAAGTATTCTAAATTGAAGGTAGTATTGAAAATGATTAGATCCCCTATTTCACCTACCCAATTAGAAAAATTAATCTACTTTCTAACTTGAAATTAAAACTAATAAACTAATTAATGGTAGTTCCTGCATGAACTCACCTATAATACCAGTTGTGTAAATCTTTTCTTTTTAATAAATAATTTTGTATTTTGTATTTGTATTTGTATTTAGTAGAGTACCTGTAAAGTAGGTAAAAAAGTAAGTATCATACGTCATTTATTATTTGCACTCAATTAAATTAAAAGTAACTAAATTTGAAAAAGTGCCTATACCAATTTAATAAAAAGTGCCAACCCTAAATTAACCTGACGATTCTAAGTGACTGCTAGACCGTACCAACATTTTAAGAGATGCTTTTTTAAGGTGTGACCTTTAAATGAGATCCGATCTTGCCAAAACCAATTTCAGAAACTAACTAAAAACTGGAACATAATTGTCGACCTCCACTGCGGGCAGGTGGAAGTGCGACGATATAATACTTTTACTCAAAAAAGTACATACATAATTACATAATTATTGGTTTGATTTCCTAGCAAATGCAATGAGAACTCGTTTCTTCCAAAATGGGTTTCGCTTTTCAACGGCCGTACAGAACCCTAAAAATAGACGGAGTCTTAGAAGCGGAACGGAATTTCATCACCTCACCACTAAGTTGTCTACAAATAAAAAAAATGTGTTTGTTCTATTTTTGTATTTTGTACGTTGGTGTTCCGATACAAGTCTGTTTAGACTTCGTTGGAACAGAAGCGGCAATGGAATGTTCTTATTGGAATTGCTTGGCACAAAATAATGGGGCATTGTTACATTAACGACGTATTTAGCAGTGTCGCGACAAAACATGTCTCGGATTTCTGTTCTTGGGAACGTATCAAGAACCTTTAAGTATAAACAATCGTCGAGCCTGCTTATATCGTGGTAGGAGGTACTTTGATAAACTTGGAAGTAAAAACTAACCTACATTAACTTACTATAAGTGCAGTTATTTACCTGATTCTGTTCTAAAATGTTAATTATTTTGGTACTTCTAAACTAAGCTACTTAAAAAGAAAATAAAGGTACCAGAAGGTAGTAGTAGGAATAGAGATGAATAAGTCTTACACATAGAAAGAAAAATATGAAGTATTTTTTTCCCGTTATACTATTATCTAATAATGATAATAGTATTATAAGGCACTTGAGCAAACAAAATTTCAACATTACCTTTACATCATCATCAGCCTTTAGACGTCTACTGCTTGGCATAGGCCTCCCCCAAATCTCGCCACAACGACATTATACTTAATAAGTTATAATGCAATAGTTATAATGCAACGACATTATACTTAATACCTGAATGTTAATGTTTGGTTGGATGCAAAATAGGACACAGTAAGATAATCCATAGTCTAGTAAAGTCCAAATCTCTAGCACACAAATCTGCAAAATAAAATAATGCATAAAACAAAGTTAATGGAGCAAGTAAGCGAGAAACTTATAAATAAACAGTCGCAGAGGCAGCGTCACTACCTAATTGCTTTAAAACATTCACAACAGCTAAAAGCACTCCGGTGAGCCCCGGAATGGCCGTGTAAAACTCCACAACGTAAATTGTGATCCTGTTCTATTAATAATAAATTAATTAGAGGCTATAAATACGGTTCCCGTGTCTTTTAGCTACGTATTTTTTGAGTAACTCACCTGCTGAGCTAAATCTGAATCTTTTTTTGCTTTTCTTATCGTCTAATTCCTCGTCTAAATTTTAGACATTTTCTTAATTAATTAATTCAGCTCTCGAACAAATTATGTGGAATAAAATAAACATTTTATTAATCACCCAGAGTGCTAGGTTTCCTCCTTACCTTGTTTCAATTTAAATGGGCGTATCAAAAATTAGTAGTGATAGCTATGTGGTTATCACCACCCATAAACCTCAACAATGCCAGGGCATTAGACTGTTATCCATCACGTACAGGACATTTCTGAAACCTCGAAATGATTGTGAAAACTTTGACTGCAGATGCAATTGTATTATTTATAGGTTCTAGCTCAAAAATCAAGAATAACTGTAAAAAGACATTAACCACAAATTTTCCTTTTTTTTCTTTGCTCTTGTGCAAAGACTTTCATTGTTCTTATTACTTAAAATAATGTAAAGTTACCTATGTATAATAAGTAGATAGATCCCTCATCAGTTTACAACGTACCTACTATCTATACCTACTTTTCATATTCTCTATTTTATTTTACACTAAAGAAATTTCGTGCAGAGATAGCTGCAGGCACATTTAAAATAGTTTTATATTGAATTCAACTCCACAACATTAAATTACGTGAAGTACCGGAGTGTTGAATATTTCTCATCTCCCGGCTCTTTGTCCGCGGACCGAGAAAATTGTCGTTCGCCAGCGCAATTTCCGTCGCACTGCCCTAGGACGAGAAATTGGATTTCAGTTCAAAGACTCGAAGACGAGTATTTTGTCCTCTTTTTATCCTTTAAAAGCTTTATAATTACGTTCGCCGGCAAACTGCAAACTTTCTTTGAGGGCTCTTAAATTCAATCAGACAGAGAAATACGAAATGAAAATGCTTAGTTTTAACTTTGCCTGGAGGTTGGACAAAGTTTTTCATGTTGTTTCGAAACAATCAAAACTTTTAATGAGAGTGTTTCTCGAGAAGCACTATCTGTCTGTCCAGAGAGTTACCTGTCGTATTTTCATTTATTTTATTTATTATAAAAACCTTAAGACTTATTTAGTGATTTATTTACTGAAACTTCAGAATCATTCTGAATATATACAGCCTGGATTTAATGCCACTAAGTACGCTTGAGACTTCTTACTGGTTATTTCTAATAAATTTCTTTAAACACTCGCGGTTATCTACATCACTTACACTATTACTCAACAGGTTCTAGAAGCAGTTTCACAAAGCCAGGGTTTTGTTATCTGAACGTCGTTACATAATCGAGGAATAGCACTTTTAATCGGGGTGACGGCTTCAAACTATCCTGTATGTGGAATCCAGTGTTAGACGAAAATAAAGCCAAAAAATCTAATTTTGAGACGACAGCCAATACTGTCAGTGTGGTATGTCGAAATGTGAGTTCGAGTTCCAGTGGTACCGGCAAACGAACGAGAAAGAGGGTAAACAGATTTGTCTGCTCTTAAATGACCTACCCGCAGTTCCTCAGTCTTCCCGTGATCATGGCGCTTGAAATAGTGCTAAAATATCGGGAACGCTCAATTAAAAATAATCATGGTAAGAACCCGTTGAGTAATAGTGTAAGTGGTTATTTGTAATAAACAATTCTAATGCATATAATTTTATAACTGAACCCAAATTGGTTATTTGGTCGAGCTAACCTTTAATAGGTACCTAAATATGTTACCTTATTCAGTTGTGGGTAAACAATGGAGGAATAATTTTATTTGAAAAAATTACTTGCATTGTACCACTTGTTGAACTGGTAACTGAAGGTAGCACATCCGTTGATATCGTAACTAAATGATGACGTCTAAACAAGCCATAACATGTTCAAAAATCAAAATGATCCATCTTTTTCAAGAATACCAGATAAAGTATTAATATTTATCATATTTATACGATATTTGGTTCAAATTCCAAAGTATATTATGTTGTCCAAGACAAAGAGTAATCGAAATCGTGTTATTCAGAAAATAAATATAATAATACGTATCTGTGCAAACATGGGAAGCAAATCGTGTCTTGTTTACAAAATACTCAAAGATTTAAAAATCAACCCCACTACGACTTTCATCTTCCATAGGTCCAACTAAAGTTATGCAGGGAAATTGGCTATTAAGATATTCTGCCGGCTATACCTAAGGATGATTGATACATTTCTCAGTTTAGCAATCGTCAAAAATACAAGTGAAATCTTGAGAAAATAGAAAAAGATAATGAGTAGGTATTATGAAAGTGTGTTGATAAAATTCTTTTAATAGGCACCAGTATCGTTCTCACACAAATTTCATAATGTTTCGAAAGTATTGTCAAGATAAAGTCTATCAATAATTAAATATCCATTAATTTTGATGCATCCGCTTTACCTAATCTTAAAATTGTCGTTTGAGCTAGTCGAAATGCGTCGCTTTAAACCAAAATATTCAAACTTAAATTAGTTTCTTCGTTCTTTGGCGTGAAGAGCAAAGTGTGATTCTGGTGTGACTTTGGGCTGTGTATCGTTAGTATCGAGTCCTCTGCGACGTTGCCGCTCTTTCCACCCCTAACTAGTGATAGCGACGTTGCCAAATCGCATCACAATATTTCGTGGCTAGACCTGGGATTAGTATGGAGGCGATCCTTTTTTACCTGCCAAAGTGATCCTTTGTCGTTAGTTTATGGTGTCGGTTTTTTGTTGAATTTCTCTCCTCTGTTTAGAGTAGCAGGAAGATTGATCACTTTCCAAAGTATTATAATAAATTTTGATGAAACTTGTCTGTCAAATGTAATAACATATTGGTACTTTCCATTTTTAAAATATGAACATTATGTACATTTTATATTATAATAAGAAATTAGCACCTTCGTTAACATTGCTAAACGTTTTGTCAGACTTTTAAATAAGATTCTTCTCCGGTATTAGGTACACCAGAGTTTAAAAAGTTCAAAAGTTTGAAAGGGGAAAGGGGTTTGAGAAACAAGAAAAGTTCATGGACAACTACTTTTTAACCGATGGGCGTTTATTAGCAATTGTAATTAAAACAATACATATAATTTAAAGATAGATCCTCTGAACCACTACGTTAAGCTAACCTCTTCAGATATTGATCGCTTGTACAAAAATACGAACATGTTGATAACGTCCGCCTATGAGAGGTCAATTAAAAACTTCTTAGTTCTTTCTTATTGATAAGTTGGCTATTTAAAACAGCATAGATTAGATTAATATGTAGTTGATAAAGTCCTTACATCAACCAAAATTAATCGACTCTACATGTCTCTATCAGCTCTGCATCCTTAGAAACTTGATATTATCTTGGACTGATAACAGGAAATGTGTGTACATATACATGCATTGTATATTATTTATCTTGTATTAGAATATTATCTTATTATAGTTCATGGCTATCGTTTACTTATGACAGAAACTTAAACACGTAACTATTGATCAGTTCGTAAAGAAGTGTTTCCAACACTTTCTACTACACTTTATATAATCTATGAAGAAACATAAGCTTCAAAAAACTGTGAAAACGTCTTCAGACTTGACCAGGATTAACGTTTCAGCGCGTCGGGTACAAAAACTTTGAAAGTCGGTCGAGACTCGAGAGGCTCGGTCAACGTCCTCTGCGTGACATCACAGCGGTAATAACTCCCCGTTTACGTAACGCAGCCCTACGCATAGGGTGAGCTCGGTCAGGACACCCCACAGACCCCACAGTTCGTCCTCGTTCTTGCCCTACAGACGGGAGAAGAACAAAATCGATACGGCTCACGAGATAATGTATTACCTCGATTTTATCACCAACTTCCTTTTTTTTTACTAGATAATTATAAAAATACTTTTTTGTGTTATATACTTTACGATGTCTAGTTAATGGGCGTTCACTTAGCGAAATTTAAGATGACAAACACTGTAATTTTAGTGTAATGTGACGAAAACACATAGTTTCCTGGTGCAATAGTTTGGCAATTAGGTTAATCGAAATACAAAACAGCGTACTGAACTGAGTAAGTGCGATAAAGTTAATGAGTAAAATGTATATTTAAACCGAACTAATCACTCAAGTTTATATTTAACGCGGACTTATACAACACAGTGCAAGTTAAGCTATTCCATAAACTATAAATAGGATTCGCGTTATGACTGCGACTCTGTGTTCCGAGAAACTCGTCGTAATTACGACTCCGGGAAACCCTTTCGAATGTAGTACTCATTTGAAATAGAATACTACCTGCAGTCGGACTTTTACACAATAGATATGACCAAATTGAAGAAAGATCAGCGGAATTGCAACATTCAGAAGTAGATATTAGAATAACTAGGAAAATTAATACATTAAATTACTTCCAGTTAGAGGAGTACCTAGACATGTTTTAGAAGATCGCGTGTAGGAAAGAGGGACCAGACTCCATAGCCAAGATGGAGTTTCATTTTCCAAACAGCTGTTCTGGTTGTCCTCAATATCGAAAAAATGTGCAGAGGCTTATTTTTTGTTTGTATTGAAATCCTTACCAAGTACCTACATTTATTTACCTATTGTTTATTTAAATTATATTCACACAGAACGGATATTTGGTTGTTAAAATTAACTGCACTTTTGCATTTTGTGTATTCTGTATAGTAATCTAAATCTCTACATCACTGTGATTGTATGTTGTAAACTGGGGTAAACGGTTGCAAGTAATTTGTAAATATTTGAAATTGATATTGTAAAAGTTACAGTGACTTTGTTGCGGACTTTCTTATAGGTACTCTCATTCTTTCAAAACTGGATGCTCATTCCTTTAATATATTGAGGGTTACTGTTAATCATGTACCCTAGCATTGCCAGAACATAGTTAAAACTATAGTATAATTGTACTCATCTGTGATGATCTCATATAATTATTATCGATATTGTTTATCATATTTTAATGGTAGGAGCTCTTAGGTATCTCTTTCTCCGTGATATTTGGCAACTATTTTAATTATAGGTTCTTGAATTCTGAAATAGGTAATTCTTAAATAGGCACATAAAATACACTTGTAGCATCGTAACTCCCGAACAGAGACCCAATTTGATTTTAAAAAGTCATAACGTGAATTAAACGGAAGTGTATAAAATACTTAGATTAAAGGTAAGGTGTTTAATTTTAATTTAATTTACCACTAAGCGAACAGCAGTTACTCAAAACTTTATTTTGAAATATTCGTACCTACCCATTAATTAAAATGTTATGTTGAAAACAAGAAACTGACTACATTGCAAATCTCGAATAATGCAGTGGCTTTAAAGTAGCTACCTGTACTTGTTCGTGCCGTGTCTATTTACGGAAATACAAAACTTGTTCTTGTGTTGACGCAGTTACCGTACTTGGGATAATTACTTGTAGGTCATAAGGATGAGATGGAAGTAGTAGAAACATAACTGAAAAATAACAAAACTATAATTATGTGATCGATTAGTAGCATTAAATGTCTTCGTTTTTCCAAGCTTTATATCAACTTGCACTGGATGTAACTTTGTAATTGTAGGCGACTGAATGTTTACAAACATTATAAAGGCAAGAGTACTGGCAACTAAAGCGCCATCTATAAAATAGTTTTATTAACAGTGATTAAAACCTCATTTATAAATAGACTTTTTAAATATACGATTCATGTTGGCGCGCTTTTTAAATTTCGAATTCGTGAACAATGTAAAATTCAGATTGCGTCATATTTTTGCTCTAAGTTTTGATTGTTTTTAATAAATTTCTTGTCCTACAGTAACTATGTAAATTCGGGTGGAATCTTGCGAGTTAAATTTGACAAACTTTCCGGTGACATTTTGCACGCAGATGTATATCGCGTGACAATGCTATAAGACACAATGGCGCTTATATTATTATGATAATGGATTCGGAAGACAGTCATAGGATCTCTTGTGCTATTCATGGTAGACCCGTCGTGTTTGGGCTCGTTATTCTAATATTAGCTAGCACTCGGTTGCTACATGATATCGAGGATATTAAAAGCCTGTATTTAAAAAAAAAATAGGTATTTGAAATAAATTATTTAAAACAAAGAATGAAAAAAAGTAACATAATAGTTAATAACTTTTTTGTATCATGATTGTATTGTTCGAAGTAGTACCCGTCGCTGTCGTACCTCAATTGTTGCTGAATGAATGATAGGACTAAAAATCCGGAATTTATTACAAGTGCCGAAATGTTGTAAATGCAAATAAAAGCCGTAGGTACCATTTTTTTTTTATATTTAGCCTATTTTAAAAAAACATATTAGATTTATTTATTATTGTAGGTATTTATTGCATCCTTCTAAAATGTGCAGGTACATATTTTTAAACAAATTAGCTGAATTATTTTTAAACGTATTTTGAAAATAATAAAGAAAATTAATATTTTGCAAATTAAATAAATATTATTAGCTAACTATGGAAACTATTTGTCCTTCCGTTAATTATTTTTTTTAGTCGTGACGAGGTCAATGACAAATAGATTCACACCCACGCGAACGTTGGACAAAGACGCACATATAAGGTTTATTGCGACAATAAGAGATAGCGAACACTTCCATAGAACTTGGAACAAAAATCGCTAAATAGTAAATGCTTAGAATATCAATAAGAGAAGTCGTGGATGTCTAGAGCAATTTATTTATTCAAATTTAAATTAATTGAAATTTATTTAAATGGATAAGCACTTTATTTCATTTATATTTTAATTCTATGGTAGGTATCCATATACATGTATAATATATAAATCAATGCCACTTTTCGTTGTGTTTTTATAACTCGGTAACGACTGAACCGATTTGGCTAATTTTGGTCTTAAATTATTCGTGGAAGTCCAAGGTTTGTACATAAAAAAGTTAAAAAAAAATCTTGGTAAAGTGCAAAATCAACATTTTTGCAAAAAAATTAGAAAGAATTTGACATATTATCTGTCACTTTTGACATATTTTTCTGTCACTTTTGACATTTGTTTCTGTCATATTTGACGTATTTTGATATCACAGAATAACTTCATCGTGTTTAGGCTCTAATGAAGCGTCCTGATGAGATCTTTGCAATGGAACAATAAATATTTTCACAAGTATATGAAAAATTAACTTTAATGTAGACACTCTAGTAAGGAAAATGAACGGAAAGAACCGAATTCTGACACCGAATATGAAATGACGGTCGCTAAGAAGTAACTGAGATCAAAAGACGGATTTTTTGTCTTGATAGGGTGTGCTGTTGGTGCAATTTAGCGCGCTAATTATACAGAGGCCAACCAACGTTAATGGGGAATAGCCCAATTGCACTTACATATCTGATCCAGTAAAATATATAAAAAATCGAGATTCTTTTTTGTAAGATGTAAGAAAGTAACACTTCGTACCTAATCTCATGTAGGTGTTAGGTGATATAGGTAAATTAAATAAAGATCTAACTGGTACCTACCAGGTTTTTTTTTTGAAGGAAAAGGAATTTTTACTGTAAGGAAACATTTATTCCAATTCATTCTGAATAGCCTTTTAAAGAACCGCACCGGGGAATTGCAGCTAGTAAAACTGTGTTTACTAATAATTACTCGTAGATTTCGTATAAGAAAGATCCAACCTTCTTCTCTAGTCCCTTCTATTGTCATTAGGTACAACAGTAAAACTTGTTAGTACCTACACCACACTATATCTCTTATTATACATCTAAATAATGATACTATAAATGATGTCCAAAACTTAGATACAATGAGTTGAAACATACCTACATATTAAACTAAAAAACAATTAAATACGAAGTATCAAGTAGAGTTCGCTGCTCTATTGTACGTGTTTATGCTAGGGATTTTGGGAATGTCGATATTGCACATATCCGAATGCGAATTTTCATTTTCGACTTATGAAAGTACTCAAGTGCGAATGCGAATGTTGACCTTTGAAAACAAGAGTTACAGGTTTTTTATTGACATGCCAGCTGCATTTAGATCTACCAGAGATAGACGGATAATTACTGTAAATAATTGAAATCACCCCGCGACATTCGCAATTAAGTGAATGTTTTGACGAAAATTACGTGGATGTAGAAGGAATCTATCTAACTAACTGCCTTTTTCAATGAGCTTATACTTAATGGGTCTACGACCTACCGCTCTCCATATATACAGGGAGATTAATATTTTTTATGGAAGCGATACCCTTTTCTTTCCTAGTAGATCTAGTACCTACAGCTAAAATATAAGAAAGTATTTTTAGTACCTACATAAAATAAATTAACTTTAAGAAGATACACCTGACTTGTCAAAAAAAACTTCAAAATTTTGGATGTAAAGGTTAACATTCGCGTTCCAATGTTTGAATTTTCCGAAATCGACATTCACAACATCCCTAGTACGCGCTACGTCATCTGCCGAGTCAGCTGGCGAGCATTGCGTATAGTGCGGTTTACAAAGTCTTGATACGTCTCATAGGTATACTGGGTATACATAATATTTTTGAATTGCGTAATATTATCTGCACATATACAATAGTATTGTATGAATATTCTCAATATTTTCGAGGAATGGAGAATAATACTAAAAATAACATATTAATGTAAAGTATAATTAATGGCACATTTTGTAAAAAATCATGCGCATATTTTAATTTTTTTTATGGTCATGTACCTAGTTAGGCGAGCTAACGGCTAACTAAAAAGATACGTGGTAACCATGCCTCATGGACCTCTGCAATGTCAGAAGACACTGCAGGGCCACTACCTACGACCTACCTCTAAGGACTTTCATTAACTCTAGTTTGGAGGAGTCAGTTTAAGGACGTCAGACGAGTCAGAGTGCTCGAATAATACTGAAAAGAGGAACTCAGTCCGTGTGATGGTAATTGATTTTATCAGAAATAATATTTAGCCTTATTGACTGGGGGCGGCGTGATGGGAAAGAGTGCCGAGCGCGTAATCCCGTGCTGGGTTCTGGCCTCAGCCGGGATTTGGACGCTGAGCGTTTTGGAGGTTTTAATGCGGTTAAACTTCCACATACCCCACCCGCGGGGCTATTGACTGACTGTGGATCTTGTCTTGCTAATTTCAACCATAAATTTCTCATTTCTACACTCGTTGTAACTTAGGTCCATAGCTTTCCCGATATTTTAACAGTTATATTCTCACAATTAGGCTTATGACACCTATGACAAGCAGTATATTTCATTGTTTATTTAAAAAAATGTATTTTATTACCCTTAGTATTAGTAAGTTAGTAAAGCTATGGTACGTTTTAAGTTTACACTACCACTGCGTCATAAGAGTCATAACGTAATTGCACCAAAAATATATTAACGTATCGGAAATAAAAAAAATCGCAATTGAATAAAATTTTGAAGTTGTCATTATTTGAAAATAATTGGCCTACACACTTAATTGGGTTGAGTACCCTAATCATTAACTTCGAATTTTGGAACTCAGTAGTGGTCATTAGAAATATCGATTTTGGGAAGTCAGTAGAATTTATTTAAAAGTATTTGACTTGTCTTGAAAAGTATTTTTCTAATGAAAATACTACCTTCACCTCGACGTATTGGTGGTTACAAGGTGAGTGTGAAAATTGGTTTTACTATAGGTACGAGCAATGAAAAAATCAGAAAACAAATTAAAAAGTTAAAGAGATTTTTGTACTGTTAGTTCCATGTTTCGTTTTATTTCTTTTCATTAATTTTCGAATCATTTCGTTATTCACTTTCACTAAACTTATTTAATACATTTTTTTTAGTTTTGTATTTTTTGTCTTATGTATTAATTATTAATTTAGATCAACAGTAATCAGTTATCTTCTCGGATGATGCATTTTGACATTTTTTTATTTCCAAGTTTTACTGTTTGATGATGAAATTTCACTTATGAAATAAAACGTAAATGACTTTTTAAAAAAGTAGCTTTCTTACAATAACAATAATTATTTTAAATGGATCCAGTAAGAGGTAGTACTTTCTCGTTACAAACATACATAAATTCAAAAAGTTTTTCTCTTTTAAAATAACATGTATAATTACTAAATGTATTATATTATATTAAAAGATAGAAAGAATAATCCAATTAGGTACATTGTGACTAATAACACAAGGATTCCGATAAAATGTATGTAGCGTAACTTCCATTCACTGTTAGTACAAAAGTTTCAAGAACCGAAATACAGATGGCGTTGAAATTAATAATAATTGAATGATGAATAACTATTATCAAAACTATTTTAATGATAAATCATTAATATTTTTAAGGTTATTATTGCTGAATATGAAAATTTTAAACTAAAATAACTTGGTAATGGCATGAAATAATAATATCGTGATTTTTTAATTCAAAAAATGACGTAAATTAGTATTTTTTTGTAGATAAGAATTTCAAGACACTTACTAGCATATTCTTTAACATTTGTTCTTGATCAAAATAAGGGCTTAACACGTATTGTGGTCCCAGCCACTCTCAGCACTAGGCCGAGTTTTACTAACAATTTTAAAACAAATAATTTATAACAATAAATAATTGTCTAATAAGTGCGCAACATTATTAATAATATAGTGATAATTAATTAATAGTAATAAGGTATTTAAAATCAATACTTCTATTTACTTGATGCTTTTTACACACCTAAACAAACTAAGTTAATTTACCTCGTTAATTGATTAAAGGTTTTAGGTAAAATCCCGCCATATACAACAATACATACAAAATGAATTGTAGCCATACGTATCCAAGTAATCTGTTTCATTAAAATGCTTTGTTAGAGGGAGAGAGAAATATTACAAATAATAATAATAGTGGTTGCTAATTTCGTCCCTCGCGCCCTTCGTGCCGTTCTTGGCAACCAGTTTTGTTTGTAGAACAGCCGTAAAACGGATCGACCAATGAGATCGCTGGATTCCTAGCAGGCGTTCTATTGGCGACAGATGATAGAGAGCGTTATTGCCGGGGTAGTGCGGGGCATGGGTGCGGCGGCGTGCCGGTAGTTCGCTCACGTTAAACTACACAGTCGTGTTTCGCCACTCGAAAAGAAGGTTATTGTTACAATGACACGGGCGCCGGACTATCGATAAAGTGTGTTTGTATGTCGTTTTCGTCGATAATAAGTGTTGTGTTTACTTTCACTCGTGCGAATGTTTCGATCTTTACCTTTTTGTTTGTTTTTATTTTAATCATTGCCGCATGAGTCGGCTCTTACGTTTCAGTTAACCTTTTAGTTTGAAACGATGGAACGTTGTTCTTATGGTTTTTACACCAAAAGGTATTTTATGTTATTTTTTTACTTTTCGAATGCGGTCTGGTGTGGGTGAGTGCGCCGCGTGTGGCTATACATGGCGAACTAAGGTACTGATTCGTCACCATAGATCATGTAACAATAATTATAAAAAATACCCACGTATTTGTACATAAAAGTAATACACCAACTACCAAAATAAGAAATATTTTGACTTTCAGTCAATGATTGCAATAAGGTAAATACACCCCAAGGACAAACAAATTTAGGGTTCAGTTATTATTATTATTGCAACGCTTCGGGGGAAAGCCGACAATGTGAGGCCCTCGCACCCGAGGGTCGACAGCCGAGGGGAGGGAGGGCACCACAGTCTGTCTGGCCTGCACACATGCAGAACCGGTTCGCGCTTCAACTCCCCTAGTGGGTCTTGTTTGTCTCTTTCTGACTCGTGCCACACGTGTTCGCATGCTACAATCATCTGCTCTCTTTCGCACGTTTTCATTATTTTTTTGCTGCCCCTTGTGAAATAATGCCAGTCAAACTGTTTTTACCATCGCATCTGTTCTTGCATAGGTCAATAGCGTCGTATTATATTAGAAAATTAAAATCCAAGTTTGTATTTATCCTACTGATCCTTTCATAATTTTACTTTAGTTGCCACCAATTTTTTTCAGTATGATTAAAAAACCTTTTCAAGCAGGAGTTACCAGTATGCCTGAAACTTATAAAAGACATCCTTACTATGGATAGCATTGTTTTAATAAAAACCTGTAATTGATGTTACAATAAAAATAATTTTATTATCATCTAAAACTAATTATTACAGTATCATACAGATAGATAGAAAAGATAGAAAATTCTTTATTGCACACGAAAAATAAATGTACATGGGCGAACTTAATGCTAAACAGCATTATCTACCAGCTAACCCTGGTGTTATGTGGATAGCATAAGGTAGTGCACGAAACATTTAAGATATGAATTATTAAAACAAAATTGTATTCTATACACGAGAATAATATCATCTATCATAACTTAAATAAGTAATTCTATCCCGATCATAGAAGCCTCAAACCATTTCATTTCAATTCGATATTGAAAAAGTTATAAAAGGCCATCTTGTATTGTATTTTTTTTATAATAGCAGTTTTCTACTAGTTTAGCCCTTTTACTTGATACAAAATGAACTGTGACTAAATTTACAGGGAATCTGCAAGCATAGCGCAGAATACTTTTGATTTATTCTCATTTAACAAATTTAAATCAAGATTGGTATTTTGAACACACTCGCAACCTAGGATGCCACAGACACACGTTATTATAATACAGATTACAGACACGTGGAACACATAACACCCTAGTTATAAAAAAAAAAGTTTGAAATTCACCAATAAGCGGTGGTGGTCTCTTTGCACCAATTTTAATCAAACATAATATGCTACCAGGTAATTCAAGTTAAAAATCAAATTGAGTACAGTCGTTTAGCAACGATACCACAGAGACAGGCCACCCCAGATTCACATCGAACTTATCACATTCCTGGATTGTAAGAAAAAATAAAATTATTTATGCTTTACGATGTATCTACAACATTATACAATATCAGACATTTTTCAGTTTGAATTTTATTATTCATTATCATAAATACTAATTACGTAAAATCTAATAACATGTAGTAACGTAGGAATACCTAAAATTATGTTGGAGAATAAAATTTCTAAATTCAGAAATATTTAGCATAAAATCTATATTAAAAGGAAATTTAAAATGATCGATTTTGTTTGTGCAGAGTGCACTATCGATAAGAATAAATTCCCACACTAGTTATGATGACAATTATCGCAGTAAGTAACTGTCGACTGTCATATGTCAAATATTGACGTTTGCATCCATCAACTATCAATCAATTGACAACAACGTTGCATTGCCAGGTTTAATTGTTGCCATCATGTGCAGCAATTCTTGCAGTAAAATGGAATTATGAATGCATGCAATGCAAAAAATATTTTTAGATGAAAATAACAACATGTCAGTACTTTGTAAATGAGAAATGCAAGGATAATATAGGATGAAATTAAACCGTCTAATTTTTCCTTAATACACGGAAACAATCATTTAATAATTAATGATAAAGATTAAAGAATATCTATATTCATTTATTTGCTCATTTTTTACATTATATTAAAAAAAAAAACATTTACAAAAAAATAAAATTTAAAAATACAATATAAAAAACAGAGGGCCACTTGAGACGGGATCTACGACCCAAGCCAAAAATGGTCAGGGCTCAAGAGAGAGGAACCTCCTCACAATACGTGCCGTGTCAAGAACGACCGCCTTCTGAATCAGGCCCTTTACCCAGCCGGGGAACGAAAGCTTCTCTAGACGACGGTCGAAGCTTTTCGCTATTAAACCGTGCACAGATACAACGATCGGAACAATGATTGTCGATTCAACACGCCACATGTCGGTCACCTCGTGGGCCAGGTCCAAATATTTTAGTAGTTTTTCTTTTTCTGCTTTTACAAGGTTCTCGTCATGTGGTATGGTGACATCGATCAGCACCGCCCGACGCGCATCCCGATATATTATCACTACGTCAGGCTTATTGGCAACAATAGTCCTGTAAGTGTTAGTAGATCCCATCCCATCCTTTAGAATATATTTACGGTAGTTGTTCGTCATGATAACTTCGTCCATAATTGCAAAGACAAAACCTTCAGTCTCTCCGAAGAGGTTACTGTATCGTAACCAGGATACGGAGGCTAACTGATCTACATCGGGGCTCGTAAGGGTCCGGTAGAACCGTCCGTGTAGTTCCTTGCTCTTCCATACGTCCGTGCGATCCGCCACACTCATTACCTTTAGCGTCCGCCAATTCTCGTTCGCTAAGGACAGCGGAGTGAGTCCCTTATCAACTACTGCTACATCACGATACATACCCACGCTTACCTTAAGGAAATATTCCCGAAGGTTGTTTACCTCTCGGTTGTGTAGGTCCTTGACATTTAACATGCCAGGACCCCCACACTTCCGAGGGATATATAACCTCATAACAGATGAACGTGGGTGGTGCATCCTGTATGCCGTCAGCAGTCGCCGAACTTTTCTATCCAGGGCATCTAGTTCTGATTGCGTCCACTTTAGAATGCCAAAGGAGTACGTCAGTACAGGCATGATCCAACCATTGAAGGCTCGGTTCTTGTTTCCGTCAGATAAGAGGCTTTTCAAAACTTTTACCAAGCGGCCGAAGAAGCGATCCCTCGCCGATTGTTTCATATCTGCATCGACTATACTCAAAGCTTTGAACATTCCAAGATATTTGTAGGTTTACGACTCAGAAAGAGATCTGAGCACCTCACTTTGGCTAAGTTGCAAACTCTCAGAGTTTACAACTTTACCTCTCTGTATATCTATGACCGCACACTTATCTACTCCGAACTCCATTCCAATAGATTTACTAAAATTGTCGGTTATTTTGAGTAAAGATATTAGGTCAGATTTTTTAGAAGCAAATAGTTTGAGATCATCCATGTACAAGAGATGTGAAATAGGGTCAGGAGAGAGGTCTCTTGAGTCGGTAGCCTAGCGTTGAATCTCCATGCAACGTGCTTAGAGGATTAAGCGCTAGACAGAACCACAAAGGACTCAGACTGTCACCCTGGAAGATACTCCGCCTTATCCTTATCAAGCTCGGGGAGGCCGGAGATCCAATATGTCCTGGTTGACGAAGCAACGTAGACCACTGACCCATGCATGAGCTAAGAAAGGAGCGTAGAGTGGGGTGTATTTTATAAAGCTCTAAAACTCTCATTAGCCATGAATGGGGCACCGAATCGTACGCTTTCTTATAGTCTATCCAGGCCATATGGACACCCTTTTTAGAAAGAATATTATTATTTGTTTTCGTATTTTTTACGTAGACATTTTTAAATATTTCAATTTAAACACATTATGTTCGGAAGTAAATTTTATACAAAGTCTTTGTACCGGTTTTTTATCTTTACATTGGCAATACCAAAATTATTTTATGTTCGGTATCTGTTTCGCTCAAACTCAACGAATAATAAATGTTTATCAATTTAATTAACTTCATTCACAGACTTCATTTAAGTTCTAGATTTTGTAACAAGCGGTTGTTTAGTTTCATCAATTGATATTGTAATAAAGTTTCTTTTGCAACAATAAAATTATCATATTTGGCATAAATGATATAAAAAGTGTAAGTAGTATAAATTCATAATTTTGTAAACACTTCATTGAGACTATACAAGCCTGTTTAAAACTAATGATAAGAGAAACTTGAGAATGTGTAGCAATGATATGTTTTAGTTTTGATAAATGTGGTGGTTCAACAAACTGAGATAGTTGCTGTAAAATAAACTCAACATAGTATTGTTTCAATCAAAATTAATTAAAAAACTAAAATTATGAATAAATAATATCATTGAACAATCTATACAAATATTTAAATCATTAACAGTTTTTTTTTAACATTAACTTTTTAAAATGTTTTTTTATTGCCCTGTAGGCAGACGAGCCTACGGGCCACCTGATCATATGTATATATCTCAAAGAAACATACTGTTGATTTAAAAACAATCTATAATATATTAAGAAAGTGTGGTGATTGTCTTATCAATGCAAATAAAGTTTATCTGCACTTTAAGTTGTTATGTAAAATATTTGGATAAAAACTGACCTATTACTCCTCATATAATGTTAAAGTTATTATTTAACATCTTAGTGAACATTGAATACCTTTTCAATTATGTTTTATCTTATATTTAAGTCTGTTTTATATTGTTTTTATTATTCTTATTATCGGTGTTTATTAACCTGTGCTTTCTATATTCTCTTCATCTTTACCATTTCGTGAATATCTAATCATCTATTGTCATTAATTGAATTCAATTTAACAGTAAGAATTATTTCAGGTCTGAAATATTAGACAACAGTCAAAAAAAGAAAGAAGATAAAGACACACAAAATCTGAATTATCAGCAGCAGATAGCAAAGAGTAATGAGAAGTCTTTACATAATAACGAAGGGCATAATGTGCCTGTAACCCAGCATGTTCCCGCTCAACAATTATTATCACCAACACACAACTCCGGTCAGTCCACACAAGCAAAAGAGGACCCTAAAGACAAGGCTATAAAGGTTGCTAATTCAACTACAATAACATTGATAGAGAACAGTGCATTGAACGGTGAAAAGGACAAAGATAATAATTATCACAAGAATTACTTTACTTTAGAGCCTAAACATGATAAGAAAGATGACTGCAACAAGAACAGTATTACTATAACTAAGACTGTGCCAAAACAATCGCCAGGAGGCAATAATCAATCTAAAAGTCAAGTAAAGCCTAACAAACGGCCTTTGCAGTGTTTAGAAACACTAGCTGAGAAAGCAGGAATCACTTTTGAAGACAAATATGAAGCAGCAAACACTTTGTTGGCATTAGATAAACAAAATCTAAATAGAAAACCAGAATTGAAGCAGCCCAAAACTGAACCAGATAATCACAATCAATCTGAAGAATACAGATACAGAGCTCAAAAAGAAGAAGATGATAAACTACAGGTTTGTTTAAAACTATTAATAAATCTAATTCTGTCCATTAATTTGATTACTCATTGACATATAGCATTGGGTTTATCATATTCAAATGTATTATTCATTATAGAATTAAATTAAAATTAGAACAGGAAAATAATTGTTGCTAAATTTCCATGGTATTAGATCCAGCAACAAATAATACAGCAGCAGCAGCAACAACAACAGCAGCAGCAGCAACAACAGCAGCAACAGCAACAACAACAGCAGCAGCAACAGCAACAATTGCAACAGCTGCAGCAGCAGCAATTGCAACAGTTACAACAGCAACAACTGCAACAGTTGCAGCAACAAGCCTTACATAGACAACACCAACAGGCTCTACAGCAGCATTTGAAGAATCAACAAGATCAGCAAGAATTGGTGAGTGTCATATCTTATCTTAAAAGTTACAGATTTTTATACGGTTTTAATATTATGCAACATTGTCATACAAAACAGAGGTCTCTTGATAAAATTCGCAGTAAAATATTCGACGAATAATCTAGACTGATTTTATAACTTGTGACTTCTGATGCACTTTAATATCTCTGAGTGTAGATAAGATTGACTGAGCAACCAAGCTTATCAAAGAGTCAAAGTAGTGGTGCTCTTAAAAATAATAATATCGTAGAACCGTAATTGATCGAAACTGCGTTATTAATAAAGCTATAAAAGCAAGGTTTTCCAGACTTTCCGTTTTATATTATACTGTCAGGGTTTTTGTTAAAAGGGTATCTAGACGAGACTCTAACTTATTGGCGGGACTTGGGGTAGTCGTATCGACCCGTTTGTATTCGCCTTCTGTTGATTACGTTCGGCGACTTATTAATATTCTGGGCATACTCAGACGGCCGAATCGCAAATTCAAGATTGCCTTTACCAGGGGGACATTGTTTTGTTAGTGAACTTTATGTTTTGGATAAAATCAGCCTCATTACATGAACCATAAAATCGAAATTCGCTTGCACTACAATGCAGCGACGTGCGCGAAGTGATTTGTGAATGTTTGTTAATGAAAAAGGTAATAAGTGCAACTTACTCTCATTGCGATACGGCTTTGAAAATGAGCATGCACTAATACATCTGTATTAGACTTAGATTTTATGAAAATGAGAAGTTATATTTTACCGTCGTTTTGTCAGTACAGTGATCTTGTCGTTGCTACTTTAATTCCCTATGATAAACGGTTAAACAAATCTTTCATAAATAGCGCAACCTGCAACTACGAAGCGCGCTTTAATCAATAATATGTGTGTTATTGGAAATCTATGCCTTTCAAATTGCACTGAAACAACTTCAATTCAACTTTTAGTTCACATGTATTAAGATTTATTGTACAGAAGTGTACGGTCCTAATTACTTAATAAGTAGTGATTCTACTTCACTTTATCAAGAAGAGATTTCAACTAGGAATGCCCTGACAATGTAGAAGTTAATGAGCAACGTTAACAGCTTACGAACAATCATACAAAAACGAAAAAACATACCTACGTATTTTCTAAATTAGTTTAATGTCTAAATGATACTAAATTAATTAATGTATGATCATTTGTCGTAATAATTAAACTAAGGAAATAATTTAAAAGTCAAACCCAAGCCAAATCATTTTATGGATCCTTTTTTTTAAATACGATTAAAACTGCTCTCTATTATTCTAAGTGATTTTTATTATTGCTATGTAGGCAGACGAGCTAGTAAATGTTAGTGTCTACAATGAATTCAACAACTTCAAGCTGTTAATATTGATGATTTTTTTGCGTATACCGTGCGTAAATTGGAACGCACGCTACCCGTGTTGGCAAATTAACGGATGCTAATCGGCCTGGCTAAAGTAATCTTCGGTAAATTTAGATATAGAGCGACGATACCTTAAGAGAGTTCAGTAATATATCAGGAAATAATAATAAGTGATTAGTTTTATCAGAGCGTGGTTATACGGCACGAATTATCGCTTCGGCCCCGCTTCCGCCTCAAACCACACACGGGTTCCGGTTTCAAGAAAAGGATAAGGCCATTTTTAATATATGCGAGATCTTGATCTTATGTCGTACGCTGGCATTCCGAGGATACAGTACTTCATTCGGTTCGTTCACACACTAAGAATAAGACATTACGAACAATATAAAATTAGAACTGAGGTGTACAATGGTTCGTCTCGTTGCTAAGTATATTTCTTATCAGTTCGTTTGTCTTGATAGTGTACCTTCTAGACATAACATTTAGTGAAACTTAAGCTCCTTACTATTGTGTTGCAGATTGATTAAGATAATAGCTATGCTGACGAATTGTGGTTAGGTACTGAGAAATCTGCATATCCTGTTGTAAATAACAAATAATACGTTACGTAATTTAAAGACTAAATAGGTAAATTTAAAATACTCAATCACTGGATAAAATATATTTTATTAAATTATTTTTGAAATTGCAGCTTTTCTTAGTATTAACCCTAAGTTATACCTACGTCGATTTTGGAAAGTAAACATCTACAGAAATAGGACTTAAAGTTGGCATTCTTTTAGTGTAGTTTTATTGAACATTGAATAAAAGCATATTCATTATTTAAATAATTTTCGAATTGGGTTCTTTAGCGTTATTGTTTGGTTTGCATTCCCCCAACGTGAATGCTATTGTTACGCGGCTTAATTTTTGCGGTTGCGTGTTTAGTGACAAAGGGGTAGACTCTAAGGCAGTGGGGACTTGATAGGTTTCATCCAATAAGAGCTCCCAATTTCGTAAAAAATCTGCGAAACGTCTCAATTAAATAATATTGCAACTGGCCTTGGTTAACGATTGGCTGACTTTGTGGTGCCGATTTATATAATGTTTGCACTCGAAGTTACTTTTATCTTTACGTTTTATGGTGGTAAAAAGAAATTAGTAGGTATTCTTCGTAATTACTACATAATATGTATATTAGAAAAAATATATAATGTATGATTTTTTTTATTCTCTCGAATGTAAACTGAAATTATGTAAAGTATTAAGTACGCAAATCGCTGCTGACTTCGCAATATCAAACAGCGAAATTTGATAAACCTACACTAAAATATAAAATGATGACAAAACTTTTAAAATCGAACTTTGGATTAAGCCTATAAACTATGTTGCAAAGTTGCACAAATAGCAACACAATGTTTATCGTTATTCATTTCGTTATTTATATTATTGCCTAATCAAATGAAAGAAAACAAGAATCATATTTCACGATGTGTAAGTAAAATCTATGAGCATTATAATTATTAAAAAACTTGAGACTATTGTCCTATTATGAAAATTAACGAATGACAATACAAGCTTATAGAGTTTATTTGTTAAAAAAAAGGATTACACCTTCTTCGTTGATTGTCTTGTAGGTCTTATTGAAGATGTTATGACAAATTTTACTAATAAAGGAATATGTCGATATTGGGAGATCACTTGTATACAGTATGTATTTATTCCATTGATTCAATATTTTGAAGGCATGATGTCGTACGATCATAAAATGAATGGGTATTGAGGAAAAAAACACATTTAAAAGTAATTCTAATTTGCCTTATTAAGAATGCCGAAAACGAAGCAAAAAAAGCGGCACGGCTTAATTATCTTCTGATGCCTAATTATGGTTTTGATATAATAAACAAAACTCGTAGGCCGTGGAAAGTTTAATGTTGCCAACGCCAACGATCGTTTAGGTTTACCGCTCTAGACAACCTGTTTCTTAAGTGCTTACTGTTCCTTGCTCATCGTTATTTTAATTTATAATTTCTTAGCAATGAACCGATTCTATTGACTCTGGTAGTACTGACGTAGGATAACCATTACTGGTACGTATTCTCTTCTATTTTGTAATAAAATCTATGCAGAATTATGCTTGTTAGATTTGTGATGTCTACAATATCAGCCTCATTACTTACTGTTTAATTTTACCTACAGTATAATATTGAACTGTACTTTTGTTAATGTGACAATATATCGTCAAAAAAATATAATATCGATCTTGCACTGCTGACGTTGCTTATATCTCGATTAGGACATAAATACGTCTTGATTGATAAATTAGAAGATGATAAACCATAGTGTGATAAGTGTCTAATGTGATGATGAAGTGTTATCACGAAAGACAACATTTTTAGTAAAATATAGACTACTAAAACGAGGATGAGTTGCGAGTATAATATCCTTTTCAATCGATATCATACATATATGCGAATAATTATTTTGACCTGTTTCACGACAGTTCAAGTGGAGTGAAGTTTCACGACCTTCCTAAAAGCAAGTTCTTCATTTACTTTCAAAAGTCGTACACATCAGTCATACAGGGTAGTGACGTAACAACTTGCCCGCTCGGTCGATGTTTCGAACCCGTTTAACCTGTTATAAACAGTTGTATAGAAGGTTTTGTAGTGAAAAAGTTTATCGGAACTTTTAGCCCTCGGAAAACTTTTTTGATTCAACCTAATGTTTTATTTACCTGATAAAACTGAGATTAACTCTAAAAAGGGTCGAGTTTTTTCGGCTTTTACCTGATTTTGGTGTTTTTGTACAAAAATATAGACTACAGTAACAAAGGTGTTTACTATTACTGTAAAACTAAATTCATTACTGCACCGGGCTTACCTAGTCTCCCTCTATGTATTACAAAAGATTACACAAAAAAGTTTATTATGTACCTACTTTGTCAAACTATTTTTTTATCAATAATCAACCCCAGCAAATATCGATCTCAGCGTACAGATTACAACATACGTAGCTACATATATACGATACGTGTCGTATATCGCAGGTGGTCCGTTCACAAAGCGACCCTTTCGTCAGAAGCCTACTACTGTTCTCATAACTTGCCTACTTCACACGTCGCCTCTCGCCCCCCCGACAAAATTCTCTGGTACGGCGAATAATGGCGATTGCTATTTACGCCATATTTTTATAGCGTGAATGGAATTCGCAACGTTGCTATGAATTGACGGCTAAAGTCGGCGACACATGAACAAGTAGGTAGGCGAACCGAGCTTATTCGCGCCTGTGTCAACGGTAGCTAACGTTCCTGTACGATGAGGCCCATTTAAAAGATGTTGCTAGATTTTCGGAGTCCTAACGTGATCGCTAACCATATGCTACATTATTTTCAATATACCTTTAACTTTTGTATGAGCTTTTGCTGAGCTTTTAGTTAAATGTGTTTTCACTCTATCACAGAAATTGCCTACAGTAAAGCAGTGCATATCACGCTTATAAATATCCGAAGAACTTGCGAATAAAAGCTTTTGAACAAGCAAACAATCTCAACGTTGAACGTTGAACGAACGTCAGGAGAACATTGTAGATAATATTGTTATAACTAGGTTGATAGATTTATTAAAACAGACGTACCAATATGATAATAATGTTATAATTCTACAAACAGCAGTAGAACATTAACTTTGTTTTGTTGTAACAATAATTTTCTATGATAAGTCTCAATACGATAGGGATAGATCAGTCGATGTACCTACCGTATAATGACCAAAATAATATAATATTATTACTCTGTTTTACATTATATTATACTTATACACATCAGTAATATATCAATTGCTTGATATGACACTTCACACGATAAGACTGAAAAGAACAAATAAATAACACTTCGAACTTTCTTCCAGAAGTTATTGGAACTTTAAGTAATGTTTGATCTATTATTATCTTAAAATTTAGAGTCGTTCCCTTATTTTTCTTTTTCAAAATAATACTTTTTAAAAGTAGCATTATTACGTGAAACTTTATGGTTCGATATTGGAATGATTGGACACGTCATATGCTAATAGTTGCAGAAGCAGTACCAACAACAGTCTCAACAGAAACAAGATTTACTGCAAATAACTCAACAATCCGAACAACAAGCGAAATTCTTACAGGTACAATGTTAAGTAAATGTTATTAACAATATCTATTAAAATTACTAACATTGTTCTAATTGGTTCGGGGAGTTTGGTTACTCGCACCGTGGCGCGCGGGATTGTTCCAAACAAGTAATAGTTCTAGAACAATCGTACGCTTGCGGATTGTTTTAGCTTACTTAGATTGTAGGCGTGATTAATGACCTCTAATTGAAATTCGCGTAAGCATTCTTAACACTAACCGTACCTACTAAAGGTTAACAGGATTTCGATCTTCACATTTATATTTAAGTTAGGTTATTTCAACTTGTTATTTCATAATACCGTCCTTATTACAGTCATATCCTTTGATGCTAATGAATTTACATAAGCCTAGGTATTAAGTGGTGGAGGACTGGATCTCATTTTTATTCCCATCTTTGGTTATCGTAATGTTAAATACGAAAACGAGCGATTTTTCGTAATAAAATTCACGTTTAAGTTGAAATTTATCGATAATGGCCACTTTGCACGTGGCATTATGGTTGATTATGGTGACGGTTACTATTTAACATTACTAGAAGATTACTAGGTGATTTAAAAACTAAACTGTTATAAACGGCATTATTTGATTGGGTCTCACTGTTCTCAAGAACATTAACATGTTGATGAGGTATGGTCGAAGCGATTTTATACAGCTATGGGTCTTGTAACGATAGCCACCAACTGTAACCTGAGGTGTCATTCGTACTAAACGACTATAATTTTCATTCAGAATCAATGATTACTTCGCGTTAGAAAGGTGACACGAACGCAGTTATAGCTTTTTTAACCCGTCTTTTATCAGCAAATATGATAGTTGTTAAGTATGTAACTTGCATTGAAATTAGGTTTAATATGTATTTAAGCTACTGAGGTTCGTATTAACACTCTTTTATCATTGAAATGTGCTATCTGTGTTGGCAGTCTTGATAGTATCTCACTGTTTGGTTCTTTTTGTACTATATATCGAATTACTTAAAAACAATGGAGGTCTTAGAAAAATACGTTTAAGACTTAAATACCCCATGTGCGACATAAAATTTTATAATATCAGTTGATTATTGTGTCCATAAGGACAAGTTTAAAAACTGGGTGATATCGTTGTCTTACAACTTACTTATTATTATTATAATTATATTCATTACAGGGTGCATATGTTACCTTCTCTCAGGCGTAGAGACATAAATATTCTGTCCAACCTTTTTGTTTTTCGATCAAAAAGGTAAAACCGATTTTATGTACAAAAGATGGTGTTGATGGTTCCAAGTCGTATTAGGAGGTCATTCACTTAAGTTCTTCTGGGAAAAGGTTATAACACTCAGTATACATTTGTTGCATAAAGGCGGTTCTGAATGACTAGATAGTAGTAGATAGGTTCTTATAAATGTATTTTTTTCCGTATCTAAAACATAAAGCTTAAAACGCGTAGGTAAGTGTGATAAATCTAATATTGACCAGAAAAATAACTACTTATAGGATAACAAAGCGGTGTGCTAATTTATAGATCACTTAAGCCCATAAATATTCATATAATGTGATACTAAAAGCTCGAAAACGCTGCATTATTCATTCCTTAGATAATGTTAACGTGAAAGTGTAGTAGCCGATGTCGTGACTAACGGTTAGACACAAAAACGAGAGTTTACCCGCCAATTTACGGTTACGATGGAATCCACACTATTAAATATTGGTCTATTGGTCTAGGTAAAATATCCATTCAATTTACGTAATATTACTTGTGTTATTAAGACTACAGTTTTCCTCGAGGGGATTTTTCAGTGGGTACACCCCCTGAAAAGCAATTCCCCAAAAGGGTATAGCTCAATTTAACTAATATTACATTTAGAGTATTATCAATTATAAAATTGGGATGAGTAGAACGGTTTTTTTCATGCAATAAATTCTTGCATAGAGACCTGTAAATTTAGGGAGAGAATTTATGTTAAAAATATTATCATGAGATGTGACCTGAACTACAAAATTTTAAATTGCCTAATTGATTTATTGAAAAAATATTTAAATCGGAATTCTTTATATTAAAGATAGAAATCTTTATAGAAAGATGCGTGTATTTATTTTCTAGATTAATTGATTTCGATAATTATTTTTTGTTAGAAAGCTTTCAATTTGGAGAAAATCTCATTTATATTTGATAGGTAGTTTTTGTGCTATTCTATAAAAAATGGAAGTCGCTAGTTTTCTTTTTTTGTAACGAAAACGCGTTCGTTCTGTTTGATCAAATTGTTTTCTAAAAATATACCTATAGTAAAATCGTATCGATTTGGCTATGTGTAACCGTAACAAAAAACAAGAAATATTAAGCTTTTTACAAAGCAACGCAAAAATTGCAAAAAAAGAACTGAAATGTAGTATTTTTCCTTAATGGATCAAAGAGGCGAAACCGGATGTCCTCGTGTTTTAAATAATGAGAAGGAATTCTTAAGCTTTCTCTTCATTTCATTAATAAAGGTATTTGAAGTTGTTTGATATTTTCTTTTTTTTTATATCTTACGAGCTTTTTTATTGTTCGATTTGAAAATGTATTTCTCAGTAACAGTTGCTAAGAAAAAATCCCAAGTAGGATTACGTTCTATTTACTTTTACATAATAATGCTAACATTACATTGAAGATTGATTAAAAACCCTTCGTAGATATGTAAAGTTCTAATTCCCCATTGGGCAAGCGTGGATTCTCTACTGAGTGTACACTACTTTTTGAAGATTTATGAATTCATAATTACATATAGCAAAGACCAATAATACCAAGTACCTACTACTGTAAATGTAGTAGTAATTTCAATATATTAACAATTTAATCAAAACCAAAAAGGCTTCACAGTAGCGTCCCGAGATTCGCTTAGTTTTAAAAATAGAGTCGTTATATAACTTTGTCATAAAATAAATTTCTAAGAATCGTCCCATGAGAACTCAGTGCTTTACTTGTTTATTAAATGTGTTTCGACTCGTATTTCTCACAGTATAGTATAACGCATAGTTTGCATATACCTACTCGTCGGTAGGTACGATACGAGAACTGCAAAATTGCAGAAAACATATTCCGTCATACTGCTATAGCAGTGCACAATCGAGATCATTTTATAACTTGTTTTCGTGAAAGCGTATCGTGTTGGGTGACTGTTATTTATTATAAATTTCCCACCCTTGATTCACGAATCGAGTGTCATTCGATAATCGAAGTAGTTGAAAATGGAACATAGATTTAGACCGTATCGTTTTGTTTGTCAGCCGGTGCATACACAGCAGTTCAACGTACCAGGCATAGGAGAGATCAATCTGAGTTTCTTGGCGTCACCACAGAGCAACGTGAACCTGCTCTACGACAAGAACCACAAGCCCGGCATGAGCGGCGAGATTAAACCGCAACAAGTCAGTTACATTCATTCATATATCATGAATATTCACCCAAATAATTCATGTCATTCTAATACAATCATTTACATTCAATTGTTTTAACTATCCTTACAAGTCAAGTACAGACAAGGACAATGCATAAACTTGTAATTTTTGAAGTTGTACATACCATTTATAGCATTTCATTTAACATTAGCTGCGTTATTATACTAAAACTGCATATTATTATCTCGTATCATATGTCATATGAGACCAACGCGTGTCCGATAACCCGATAACGGTAACCAAAGAATAAAGATATTACGGGGAACTTATCGGCACATCCCAGCGGCGCTTTCCGGTACTACTTTTACTTTGTATTTTTTCATCGTCCATGTGTTGATTTTTAAATAGAACGGTTATATAAAGTTTGCAACAAGGTTGCTTGCAATTAAATGTGCATCTGCGTATTGCATTCAATTGTGGAGGACCGAGCAGAGGTTAAGTATCAATCAGTACCTTTAAATTGAGTATTTTACATCAATCATCACAAGTACTCGAATGATGATCTAACCATCTCAAGTGCATAATAATATCTTATAGAACATTAATTCAATCACTTCATGTAAGTAAGCATTTGTCGAATCGAAAAAATATTAAGTAGGCATGTTTGTAGTTCTGTTTTAAAAATAATTTACCCTGATGTTACTTGTTGGAGCGATATAATATCTTTTATGTTACGGAATAACATTGTTGTCATCGTCAGCTAAAAGCGAGTGTCGTAAAAGTAACCAGTTTAATTGTTTAACGACCTAAGGTACAGTCGTGCGTTCATAATTCAACAAATATTTTGTTTCTTTTGCGCGGAGTGGCGCCTTTTTATTCATTAAACTTTTTAAAAATACTTCGTTACTAATTAAAATGTTAATAAACTGAATAAAAGACCAATTTAGTAATAAAATGAACGTGAATGATTCATGCGTGCTTTCGCTAATTGGCTCGCTCCTACGGAACTGAGCTTTTGTCGATAAAATAATATTTTATACGTAATGTTATAGTGTAGTCGTATATCACAGAAGGGTGATTGTCGTTACGTTTCCATCTTGAATATAAATGTGATGTTTCGAAACGTGTCTCGTTTATACTGAACGATTAAATTTTCATCACTCAGAGAGCAAGCTACCGAAAACGACATAAAATATTCATCTGCTTAAATATATTCTAAAGTCATTAATTCAAATCAATACATCAGCGAGCTGTGTCAACGTTTCACGTTTTAGAGGAGTTACATGTACCTATGTGAGTTAATACGAAGGAGTCCAAGTCCCGGGGGAAATGACCATACAACACGCAATTTGTAACGCTACAGTAAACGTGTTGGGCCCGATCTACTGGAAACTATTATGTTGCTCAGTGTGTGGACTCGACTGAGTATTAATTCAATATACGGTACACTTAACTAATCAGTTTTCTTATAATTGTTACTTTGCCCTTGGGTTCGGTCACAGTTTTGATGTAAACAAGTTATATTTTTACCCTTAAGTGTCGTTATCAGTAGAGAGTTCGTTCTCCCGGTCTCGTTGTTATTAATGTGTTTATACGAGTGATATCTCGAATGCGTTGTATGTCTGTCATTGTAGATAGTAGAAGGGCAGCAGCAAGTGGTACCGCACCTGAGTATGTCGCAACACGAACCGTCACAACAACATCAAACCGTCACCGTCGTCTCATCGATGCCTAGCAACATGGCTTCACATCAGGTACATGTACTTTTAAATTAAATATTATTATCTGTACTTACTTATAGATGTTTATTACTTTGTGATAACGTTGGTGAAATGAACAAGATGATTTGGATTCTTACAGCGATTTTATTTCTTTAAAGATATTTTATTGGTACGTAGGTACATACTGCGATCAGTCACAAAGTTAGGCCTGCTATTATTTAATCATTGAACAAATAGACCTAGTTAAAGATCAGTTAAGGAACCTCCAAAGTAATTGTTTGTAGCTAAGTTTTGTTAGTTGTGTTGCTAATCTCATTCTGTTCTAATGGTATTTTATATTGCAACTGGTCAATTTCGCTAAAAACATCTAAAAACTTCAAAAACCGAGAAGATTTTGAAAGCTCTAGCCATATCCTTATTTGTTAAATAAATTAAACAATCTTTATCATAGAATTGTGAAGGAGAAGTAATGAGGTAGCCCAAAATATAATTCATATTTAAAACGCAATCAAATTCAGTAGTCACATATTTCCTCGCAACTTATAGGTACCTATACTATGTTGTACTTGTTCCATAACTCTAAGTAGTCGAGATGAAGGCGTGAAACTTGCATGCAATGTTCGATCGATACAGATTACAGTCTATGTAATGTACCAGTGTGTTCTAAAGCTCCTTAGGGAAGCTTCGTCGCGATTTCCATTAACATGTACCTCCCCCCTCCCCCCTTTCATTAAGCCGGTGTTTAAAGTTGATCACAGTTTGTGCTGGAAATTGCATTTTCCCAGGTAATTTAAATTGAAATTGCTTGTGTAGTTCATTAATTATATTTTCGTTAACTAAATTTAAACCATAATTTTAATGTTGGCAAAAACTATAAGGTTTTTAATCTGTCTTTGACCTCAGTTAGAAGGTCGGTTGGTAGTTAAATATTATTGGCTAACTAACCGTGTCATTATTAAATCTTCGTTACATCAGAATTGAACTTAGTTTAATACTTTCACATAGAGTTCAGTTGCAACTGTTGTAAATCGCGGTTTTATTCTTTATATTGATTAACAAGTTAAGGATAGTTTAAATATTTTTTATAGATTATATTTATTATCAGAACCTTTAAATATTTTTTCTTGTATTAAGGTACAACAGTCCGGCGGTGGTATCCAGCAGCAATCCAACGCGATCACGACAATGCCACCCCTCCAGAGTTTACCTTCAAACGCACAACATCCACAACAACTCAGGTATGAGAATACAATAGAAATATACAAGTACCTGACTGGCGATTTTTTTGAGCCCTTTTATTACTTACAATTGTTTTTGAGACTTGTTAAATAATTTTGCGAAAAGACAAACATGGTTCATATACTGTGTTCAGAAAGATAAAATTCATTAAACATAACTTAAAACTTTCATTCATTGAACTTAATTCAATAAGGTCGCGGGTTCAAAACCGCGGCCGGCTAGTACCTCCAAATCATAACGTGATAAAGATTTATGTGCAATTTTTCACAACACCACTATCTAAAACCGGTGAAGGAAAACATCGTGAGGAAACCTACAGATCCTTCGAATATATGTGATGTCCCCAATCTGCATTGGGCAAGCGTAGTGAACTCTGCCTAAACCCTCTTCGAAAGAGACTCGAGCCCTGCAATGGGTAGTACTGGGCTGTTACAGTACAATACAGTTTAACGTTAAATATGAATCGTTCAAAACAAAATGGTGCATTTTGCTTCTGGACTCAGCCTAAGGGTCATTTTTCATACCATCTCATCGAATTAGCCCTACAGTACAAGGTCATAACGTCCCCTACAGTAAGTTGTTATGCTATAGCGCGGAGTGGGGCCACAGTCGCGTGCAAGTGATCCAGCAGCCGCTCCCGAACAACGCGTATCTGCAGCAGCTGTACAACCCTCAGGGACCGCTCATCATGCCGGGGAACATTGCCTTGCATCCCGGGATTAACTCGCAACAGATACAGGTAATTATTAGTAATATAAGGACTTTACTATGACCACAGTTATAAGGAATAAGAAGCTGTCATTATGCTGGAGGATAAATATTTTTGAGTACGATCTTTTTTCCTTTTCACAGGGTTGACTTCTAAAATTATTTTTTAATAACCATAGACTCATAAACTCGAAACCTCAGTTAAAACTCACTAAAGCTTGATTTATCATCGTCATTTATTGGTTCTCTTGTCACAAAGATGAACAAGTAGCAGAACCCAGATCAACGCTAATCAATTGATAAATATAAGTTGTCAACTGGCAATAGCGAAAAGTTAATTTCCTAAAAACTTTTCCAAAAAGAGTAAACTATTGAGATACACATTTGTTGATGTGATATTTATTGTTACTTAACGTGAATTCAAAGGGAATCGTTTGTAGACTACGCCACTGCCAACATGCAACAGTTGGATCGACTCGTGAATAAATTGGAACTTTGCCAATTCAATATGTTATGCTTTGTATTCGTGTTATTTAAGCCTTTTCCTTGCATTTGACAAAATTCCAATAAGTTACCTAATCAAAGTTTCTTGGGAGAATTTCTTTTTCTTTTTTTTTTATTTTTTTTTTCAATTTGAGGAAATCACCGGATCCCGCATCACCGGTATGTGGGAATTGAACCGCACTAAAACCTCCAACCGCTCACATTCAGCGTCCGAACCCCGGCTGAGGCCAGAACCCAGCACGGGGTTTGGAGGGACGGCGCGACGCGTTACGCGCTTGGCACTCTTTCCCGTCGCGTTTCTTGGGAGATAATACATTTTTAATGAATCTAAACATTTTTCAATGTTTACAAGAGTCTACCTACTCTCACATGAGAAGGAATCTTACCATTCTTACCCCTTAGTATCATACCTTCTGTGTTATTGACGTCATGAAACTGAATATAATAATATGTTATTATACCTATTATAGATAGTAAATATGCCTCCTTCCTTCCTCCGATATTAATTTCGGGCGGACGATATTGGGTTACTCCCACTGGTATATCGAAAATAGCCTAAGATTGCTTCGCTAATTGGATCGACGGAAATATAATATATGAAATAAGTTATATTTTCCTATCAATTTTTCGAAGGACCTTATCGTTCGTAATATTATTTTGCGATTATATTATTACCTTATAAAGTCTATTGAATACAACCCTGAAGGATTTTGAGGGAAGAAAAAGTCAAAGGAATTTATTATTTTTGGAAATATGATGGAGCTTTGACGTCTTTATGCTTACGGTAAATTACACAGTTTGAAAATGTTGGAGTTTTTCATTAATTGTTATTCTAATTTCACAATTTTATCTATTTGTTACTGCACTTATTTAATATATCTAACTATAGATTCAAACAAAAAGTATAAAGAAATTCAATCAAAAATGAAACGATACGTTATTGATACCAAAAATCCTAACTAATTATAAACTGTGTTTTGGATTGAAATGGAGAAATGGTGACATTATCAGCATTGCTTAGTCGTTGTATTAGAATTTTAATAACTGATGTATAAACTTACCCATCTCAAATAGAATGAAGCAGAACCTTCATCCGTCTATTATCACCATCTACCTGGAGACATCTTATGAACACACTCCACATCACATACAAAAAAGTTTGTCACACCTACCAATACTTTATTTCACAATTCCTTTACTGAAGTCATCAGAAGATTCGTCTATTAAAATACATTATTATTGTAGGTTATAGCCACAGGAAAGCCTTTCCAAGGCAACCAACTCGGGCCCCACATGTTGACCACGCAGGGGAAACAAGTGCTTCAAGGACAAGCAGGTGAGTCGAAACTAAATTCAAAACCATTTACTTTGTAGTCCAATTTTCATTTTATATGTAAACTCATTGTTATAGTCCAATTCTTATTTAATTTCTTAAATAACACTTTCAAACAAAATCCTCTATACAAGAAGGACCAATGTTTAGAGTTATGAACAATAATGTTAGTGGTCGTAAAGTAATGAATACCCGTATAACATAACGTATTTCTGTAACGTTACATTCAGGTGTGTTAGCAGCTTGCAATATAAGTTATTATCTCTACAGAACTCGACTTACACATGCTTTCAACACGACCGAACATATACATAGCTTAAAATAGCTTTACACCTTTATACGAACGCCATATTATATTTTGTAGGGTTGCCAACACAACAGTTTAGTTTAGCCATTGTATTCATGTGTAGATAGTGTTTTGTTTGTTGACCATAAAGATAAAATAATATTGGTCACGATTTGTACCTCTGTTATTAATCGTTCAAAATTACTTTTTTGGTTTTATGTCAAAAAGGAAAACTACCGGAATTAAATTCGATTGATAGATAAAAGATTATTAATCAATGTTACGTGCAAATACTCTTTTGTATAAGTTTTCTTCCTTTTTTGTTACTTTCACTACTGACTCTTGTAAAATTTTTTACTTATTCACACCTTACACATGACACAAGTCGTTAATTCTATCACAACTTACTGTTTCCTCTCTACTCTTTATTTTTCTGATCGTTTTCAAAACTATGCATTTTTATTATTTCGATGACGAACTTCCACACTATTTAGTTTTACAGTAAATTTTGCAGGTCTTACGGCATATCAGGAACAAGGTTTATGCACATTTTAAAATATTCCCTTTTTAAATATTTTCGATTCTCGTGGTATGTCTGGCGTTTTTTCAATATCATTTTAAAGAATGAGATACATTTTCGGTACATCAAATTAGTTTCGATAGGTAGTTTGTAAATTTTTCTAATTTTTTATTATTTCCGCTTTCTCGATTTCTACATTTTATCACTGAATATATTTACGGCAAATTATTAGGCGAAGCTTTATTATTATTTATACAATAGATTGCGGACGCAGCTTTTCTTGCATCGATATTTTACTTAGAAGTTGCTGGTAACACTGTAAATATGATGTAAAATGATGATAATGAACACAATCTGCGCGATAAGGGGACTTGAGAGATCGATAGCGAGGTGCACCTATTGATTGATATGCAAGTGCTGTGTTGTGTTAGAGCTTTTGTGACGTCACCGGAGCCGTCGCTCATTCGCTCGGTCGTGGCTGAAAGAGTTCGTTTTGTTCAGCTCCGTTCCCCGGGTACACGACGATCCCGGCCATACCGACCACGCAGAACCAGACCTTCGTGTTCAGCTCCAACATACTGCCCACGCACTCGCAGCCCACCGTCTCCAGCATCACGCAGCAACAGAAACAATCTGATATGCACAAGGTAACCTTATTATACTGTAAATAACTTATACTTACATATTTATATGCTTAATGTAGGTGTTTAATATGGCTGAGCTCTCTCATCCCAGATGTTAGATCGCCGAGTTTAAAATGTAGGAGGAGGTCAGCCTGTTTCTGTCAATGGACCATGTGTGTATTAGATATTAATAATATGTATTCCTCGATATATTTTTGAGGAATCGATGCATTTGGCCATCCACAGCGCATTATTTTTTTTGCCTGTGGAATGTAAGTCATTAACATTGAAACAAATGTCTTCTAAATGACTTTTAAATGTATTCAGGCTCAATTGGGAAGCCGCAGAGAATATTTTTTTGGTAAAATTTGAAAGTTAATTTTGAACACCTGGGCCTCTTCAAAAACATGATTAATATTTAACGTCAGATTTCAATAAGTTTTTGAATGCATTTAAATACTTTTATGCTACACGCGCAGAAGAATTGAATATTTCATTAGATGATGTCCAAATTTGATTTGTTGTTCATGTAACAACCCCGAGCTTTCGTAAGAACGTTAGTTTTAAATTTTAGATTAAGATATTGAAATTCATGGTCTGATTTTTGAATTTATTGTCAGCGAGGTTGAATTTAAACGAAAAAAAAAGTTTTCATGAAAAATTCAATATTATTCGAGGACCTGTTCTAGAACTACGCATTAGATTTCATTTCATTGTCTCTATCGACACGGCTCGGCCATGTACGTTGTTATAAAGGTACTCCATAATATAAACTATTCAATATTCAAATCAAATCACATTTAGAACACTATACACAAGCTAATTTTAAAACGCTTGTAAATTATCGAGATTTGCTCCTCGATAGCAAAATGACTCTAAATTTATAAAACACAATATATTAAAAATAGTAAATTGTCTTCAGTTAAGTGTTCAATAGAGGAATAATAGTTGCTCTTGTTGATATAAAATATTTAAAAAAATGACAGTAACAATAAGACACTAATATTCCAGTGCGGCAGTAAAGTGTCCGGTTCCAAAGTTGGCAATGCCAATTCTGGTGGGAGTCAAACCGTGCCAGTTCAGGCGCAGTGCGTGCAAGTATCGCAACCCGTGCTGAGCGCTCAACAACCGGCCCAGGCGCAGATCATAGGACCATTGCAGGTGAGATATACTAGTTTTACTTGTTACACTCGCGTTTTAGTCATTACTATTATACAACTAATATCTTGTTAAAAAAACAGTATTGATGATTTTTATATTCTTTTCTATGGCTATGACTTGTCCTTCTTCAAACGAGGCTTGAGGAGGGTCCTTAAAGTTAGGTCGTAGTGACCCCTCAGTGTCCCCTGACATTGCAGAGGTCCATAAGCGACGGTAACCACTTACGATCAGGCCCGTTGGCTTATATGCATTAAAGGCAATAATAAAAAAGAAATAAGTCTTTGATTTTTATTTTTTATGTAAAATAAATGGTAAAATAAAATAAAAGATAAAGTAGTTTGTATTTTAGTGGTGGCTAACATAAGAGTGTTCAATGTTTTTTACTGATTGAAGTAATAAACTGTAATTATATAATTGAAATATATGTATAGTATGAATCTTATTTAATCTATTTTTTTTGTCTATGAAATAATATAAAAATGATAACAGTTGTTTACTTCAATCAGTACGTAAAGTTATCTCTGTGTGTATATGTGTGTGTTTGTATCATGTTCTCGTCGTCGTGAGGTATTCGTTCATTAACGGTCTGAAGGTGTATCATTACCCGGTTATTAAGAAAAGCGAGTAATATGACATATTTTTTATATAATTCTGGTACAAATGTAATTTTTTTCAACACTATTCGATATAAGAAATTAACGACAGAAAAATATGATGTGATTTTCAAAATAAAGGAAAATTGGAAAAAGAGAATAAAATGTGTTGAAAGAATTATACACACGTACCAAGAATCATATTTTTCATTGCTCGTTTAAAACTTGTAAGCACTTTATGTCCTACTAATTCTTAATATTAAAATTACGTACTAAAACAAAATATCACAGAAATAGTAATAGCGTATAAGTATTGAAATGAATTAATGTTTCGCATTGTCACGCGGCACGCAATGTAATATAAAATGAATTTTAATATCATTTACCGCACGTGAATAAAAGAAAATGAAAAAATAATGGACCTCTCTGTCATCCAATTTAATTTAATTTCAGTTTTAATTTTAGTGAGTTTGACACATGATTTTTAGACAGAATTCATTTTCATTGGTGAAAATACTCATCTGATTTAATTAAAGATAAACCATAACATATTGTGCAATCCGAGTAAAAAAAATAAAAAAAAAATAATTAAAAATTAAAGTTTATACAATTAACTGTAACAATCCCATATAAGTTTAATCTATGTAACAAGTAAGATTGCGTGCAATACAAACATGATTATCAATATCAGTTATACTCTGTCAGCAATGTACCACCTGTGTTGACAAAGAATAGATTCGTAGCGACCATATGAAACAACAAGCAACTAAAATAATGAGCTTTCTATGGACTACTAAAATGCATCTTTATATTAACCACTCAACTGGGAATGTCACTATTCGCTAGATGGTGAAACTGGGAACTTCGTTCGGAATCAATACCGTGTTTGAGCCCCTTTTTGAAAACATTTTTTCCAATAATTTTTAATTTTGATTTTTAATTAAACCTTATATTTTTGTAAATCTTTATTACTAAACGACGCTGTATTGCATTTTCATCGAAATTATATCATCTCCGTAAAATATGGACGATTAAAAAATGTAAACAAAACAAGTTCTAGAACTGTGCTCAATTTTGGCTCCTGCCACAGACTTGGCAAAAGTAAACAAACCAATTTGGTTGCCGATCCCAGTTGAGTGGTTAAACGCAAATTGCATTGTATTCCGACAAAAGTCATTACTTTGGTTAGGTATACGATAATTTATACTTTGTTAAAGAAAAAGTATAGAAGTAATTTGAATTAACAGAAAATTAAATGCTTAAATGAATAGATAAGGAACATTTTTGGAAAGTGCTTGCAAGTTTTAAATAACATGTTCACATCGTTTTACGCGAATATTTCCTTGTGTCAGTGCAATGCGAAATGTTGATTGTTGTTTTGTTTTTTTTTATGTGAAGTAAAGGTTATTTGACTATTATTTAAGTTTAATTGAAATTTGCTTTTAAACGCAAGAGTTTCATATAAAATTGTAGTAAAAGATGTTACAAAATAATTATAATAGGATTGAGAGATAATGTGCCGTCCTTTTCTCGCATAGCGATAGTTCCATTTATGGACGTTGTTGAACTGTCATGAAGTATGACGTCATACATTGCATTTTATCACTCCCGGCAAAACAAAAATAAAATGAGCGTTTATGCTTTTATTGTTTTTGTAATTACTTGTCTGTTTTTTTTTGAAAAGTATAACTAACAAAATAATAGTCAACTAATAATAATAGTCAGCTATGTCTTGTACTTCTCTTTGTGTTTCATTTTAGGTGAAAAGCTGTTAATTTTTTAGCAAAATACAGATTTCAAAGCAATGAAACTATTGTGTTGTTTGATCTCAATAGTTTCAAAAATAGCATGACATCGACATGCGCAAAATCACTGCGTATATTTTGCATGCTATGTCATTACGCACACATCGTGGTTTAATAAATTAATTTAATATTGAATTAATTTAATAAATTAATTCAAAACAGCCGAGTAATAAACGCTAGTATATTGCATACGCCGTGATTACTTTTCACACGATATTGCTTTTAAATTCATACGATGTAAACATACAAAGAAACTTATTAAAATATTAAAAACTTAAATAAATTATTCACAATCGTTTGTTTTTCATGATCAATAACGTTTTTATCGCGTTAGGTAACCCGTGACACCGTGACCCGTGTCAATGGTTTATTACTGTATTGAATTTGTTAGAAATTCATTCATTCTAACTTTATTTTATTATTACATCTTATAATACGTACCTTAAAGTGTGTTGTTGTGCGTTGGTCGCAACTGTTTATGTAAAAACAAAGTGCAACATTTTACACATCTAGATTTCATTTTGCACAGTAGCATTATACAACAATGTAACTTTAGTGCTTAACTTTAATAACTATACTATCTTTCAGTCAGATCTTACTTTGCTGCAATTAAAAGCAATCATCTGACGTCGCTTGCAATGTTACTTTAGTTAGAGAATAAAAGTTATTGTACTGCAAGCGTTGGTGCTTGTTTCATTAACGAGCAGAGAAACAATTGATATTATTATTAAAATTTATAGTTCTTTCAAGTTGAGAAAAATATGATTTAAGAGTTTAAGATTTCAGAGCGTTTTCACTTTTTGGGACTACGAACTGAAAGGTAAATATTCATTTTGAATGCGTTTAATAAAACATGCATGTAACTGTGCTATGAATTAGAAACAGTAATTGAATTCGCGAAAAAAGTACAAGTTAGGGGTCGCCAACAGTACTCATTAGTTGTGTAGGTCATAGCGCGTGTTTAATAGCGTACAATGTTCCCCAGACGGGCGGTCAGACGATGCAGTTCGCGCCGTGGCAGATATCGGGCGCTCTCCCGCAGGTGTGGGCGGGCGGGCTGCCGGCCGGCACGCTGCCCGCTGGCGGCCTGCTCACACCCAACCCGATATTCATCCGCGGAGCCCAGCCCGACGCGCCGCCCTCCATGTTCATACAGCACTCGCCGCAGAACACTGTCCATCACAACAGTTAGTATCGCTTCACATAACCGATGACGACACGTTCGCCTCATTTAATGTCTTAAAAACAATCTTGACGCAAACGTCTCATCATGCAACAGTAACGTTTAAAATTTGATTGTTACCTACAAGCTCCCGACAGATACTCTGTACTTATTTAAAATACACGTATTGAGTAAGCTGTCGTGTGTAAATACACCTCACTACTGGTGTCGGTATGTGCTAACAATGCGAAATGCTTTGCGACTTTTAACCCGCTAATTACAACCGTATGTGTTTACCTTAACATTTTGTATTATAACTTGTTATATGTTTCTCAGGTGTGAGCGTGGCATGTGCGGCGCCTACTACAGCGAAGCCTCGTGCGTCCACCGATGGCATATCCAAGACTCCTCGGCCGCTCTCGAACATCCTGCCCTCCAGTGGGATCAGACCTAACTCGAATGTTTCCACACAAACCAGCGCTAATCAAGCGCAGAATCAGGTACTATACGTAATTAACTACACATAATAAATATATTCGAATCATACAGCAATATTACACATTTCATTTAACTTTATTTAAGTCTTGCCCGAGAAATTGGAAGGTAAATTTTACTTCATTTTATATCGATGTTGTGAACTTAGTTGTAAGCTTTTAAAAATCAATTATATGTAACTTGCATCAGTTGCATCCTGCATAACAGCTTTAACATGTTTATATAAAAAATAATATTATATTGTATTTTTTATTCTAATGAACTTCAGATAAAAAATAGTATTTGTAATAGCTCATTCATATTAAATTATGACTTTGTAGAACTATAAATAAATTGTAAATGTTGTATAAAAATCAGGCAAAGCAACGAGGCAAGCAAGGCGTGCGGTCTCCAGCCCCGAACAGCAAGCAAGATGCGGCCAACCAAACCAACAAGATGCAACATCAGTTACAACAACCAAAACAACAGTGAGCTATATAATACGACAAGAAAACAACAGACCAAAAACTATTGTTAACTATTCGATCAAATAATAGATACACGATTAGAGCATAAAAATAGCATAAACTATAAACACTACCAAAATCAAAAATTGATAGTTTTTTGATGTCATTGACTCGGTAATTACGCGATATCGTTAACGATGAAATTATTTTACAAATTACACATCTGAACTGCAAAAATTGTATTCTTTGTCACTTAAGATTAAATTGTTCTAAACTGAACACGTTTGTTAAGAGTTAATTTGTACTGTTTTGTTCGGTGCAGTGTATCTAGTAATATTAGATCGAAGTGTTTACTATTAATGACGGTATATGTCGATAATACTTAATAAACTTTTATTACCAACCCTGCATTGCTCGGTAGATGTCGCTCTAAGCAATGAGGTTTCTTCTTATTGATGCTGTTTGTATCTAACATAATATTACATTAATTTAAAGAGCTTTTGTAAAAACAATGCACTTTAAGATTTCCTGTAATACAGAGCTTAAAAAATGGCTACATTTAGTTACTGCTATTAAAAATAACATCTCTAAATCTTTCTATAAATTGAGACAAATTCTGATATAATGCTTATCACAAACACAGCTTTATAATTTTTATTCTAAAAAAAATGAAACTAAATCCAAAATGTTTTTTCAGATTACTCGTGATGAATACGTCGGGTCAAATGGCGCAGATAACAAGCGTTCAAGACAAACAGACCTTGAACAAAAACTTGCAGCAACAGGCTCTATTGCAACAACAGATACAGGTTATTATCTCAAAATATAATATAAAAATATACATTATATTAGCCACTTTGATAACACTCGATCCAAGTATTTGCTGATTGCTTAAAATGTTACTAAAATACAGTAGAACCTCGATAACTTCAAAAAATAATATGTTCCCTTCCTATCAGAGCCCTTATATAGACCGTTGATAACTTAAAACCTCTATAACTTAAAATATTTTATGTTTCCTTGGACTTTAATTTATCGAGGTTCGACTGTATTTGTTTATTAGTAAATATTCTCTCATAATTAAGACATTAAAGCTTTTAAATTCTACCAAAAAGGAAGCCGGTAGCTGTTGAGTTGTAGAAAACCTTCGCCACCTAATTTTACCAAGCATTTCAAATAATTTAACATAAAAATGTCAAGAAAATATAAGTGTATTTAAAAAGTTTATTTTTTTAATTCTAAATAACAGCAGCAGCAGCAGTCTTCAGTTCAACAGCAACAACAGCTGTTGCATCAACAACAAACGCAACAGATGGTGCAACACTATCAGCAACAGGGTGAGTTTATACATTACTTATCAGTTTTTACCCTGAGCTAAATCTTAATATGGAAAAAAAAAAAAGATTTATGTGCAATTTTTCACAACACCACTGGCTAAAAACGGTGAAGGAAAACATCGTGAGGAAACCTGCATGTCGGAAAAGGGTACTAAACATCCTTTGAAGATATGTGAAGTCCCCAATCCGCACTGGGCAAGCGTGGTGGACTATGCCTAACCCCTCTTCTGAGGAGACCTGAGCTCAGCAGTGGGCAGTAATGGGTTGTTACAGTACAGTACAGTACAAGTGGAATGGCTACTTATGCTAAGTGGTTACTGTCGCTTATATGCCTCTTTGTTTGAATTTTTAAACTTGCATTTTATTATCCGAGAGAGACGGTGACTGTATCGCCGGCGGCTACTGTTTCGGCGTCTAGAGATGGCGCGACGGTAATGAATGACGTAGTGCGTAACGCGTCGTGCCGTCCCGCATAAGTAGGTACGTGCTGGGTTCTGGCCTCAGTTGGAGTTGGGACGCTGAGTTCCAGCGGTTGGAAAATTTTAGTGCGGTTCAACTCCCACATATCCCACCTGTGGGGCGAGTGGGAATACGGCGATTTTCTCCAACTGAAATAACGTTGTATTATGACGAGTCTACATCCTTGTAAAATGATTTTACTTAATATTAAAATCTAGGTATTCAGAATCATCAATGAATGAGAAATTTAATTCATACTTTCAGTATTAATTTAAAATTAGTCAGCCTATGTTTATAGTATAGATTTACATACAGGTTTGACTCTGGGCATGCAACAAGGAACCCAAACGTTGCCCATCGCTGGAATACCGCAAACTATTTCCATGGTCCAACAAATACATCCCGTAAGTAACAATCTGTTAATTATTTTACTTAGTTATTGTATTTTTATTTTATAGAACCAAAATTGGTTTGTTTATCTATGGAAAGTAAGTATAACCAAAATTGATGACGTGACTTTCTTAGTAAAAGTTGTTTTCACAATTTAATACTGTGTAATCTAAACGACAGAAAAGTAGAAAATAGTATTGTAAAAAAATACTTTCAAAGATATACTTAAACAAGGTAAAACAATTCTGAATTTTTATATATGAATACCAGGTAATTCATAAATCAATGTAATTTTCTACTTAAAACTAAAAAGTTAAACCCTACCTGTTAGAAATCCCTCAAGGTGCACTCTAATTAATAATAATACTCTGGAGCTTGGTCAATTAAAATATATTCCATGTTTCTTCTATCACAATAAAAACCAAACTATAACTGTACATTTTTTACACATAAAAGTCATCTTGTTTTTATGACAAATCATTTTCAAAAATAAACAAAAATTCGAAATAAATAAAACCTATTTACAACACTACCTATAGTAAAAAATAAACTTCATTAGATTGGAGCAATGGGTCAAGCCGGTACAATAGTGAGCCAACTGAACGCGCAGACCGGACAGAATACTCAGATGAATCAAGTACAAGCGATGCCCCAACAATCGCAGGTGAGAATAGTAATATAACCACTCAACAGGGAACGTCACTAGTCGCTAGATGACGAAACTGGGGACTTCGTTCGGAATCAATACCGTGTTTGAGCGCCTTTTTAAAAACATTTTTTTCCAATAACTTTTAATTTTGATTTTTAATTAAACCTTATATTTTTGTAAGTCTTTATTATTAAACGACGCTGTATTGCATTTTCAACGAAAATATATCATCTCCGTAAAATATGAGACGATTCAAAATGTAAACAAAACAAATTTTAGAACTGTGCTCAATTTTGGCTCCTGCCACAGACTTGGCAAAAGTAAACAAACCAATTTGGTTGCCGATCCCAGTTGAGTGGATAATTATATTTTAATACACTCCATTTTAGCAGGTTTAATTAGGTATTTCTTTTCAAACGTAGATATATTTTCGTTCAGCATAAATCGCTGAAGTTATAATTTAGAAAACTTTCCCTGGTATTGGACGAAAGGGATGCATTTCAAAATTCCACCCTGTATTGCTCATACTTGATTAACCGTGTACGTATTCGCCTCAGAACTCGATGGACTACATTTTAATCACAATATATATTATTGGAACGAAGTTCCTTATCGCGATAAGGGCGTTGTGAAAGGGGGCTAGACGGAAAAATTCTTACGAAAAGTTGTCACGGCCCTTATTTTGTTTTAGTTGATTATCGCTAGATGGCGCTGTGATCAAAATCTTTTAAAACACGTTCCTTATCGCGCGTTACGTTAGGAAAAAAAAAGATATCTTTTAATCGAAAGGAACTTCGTTCTATTCGGGTGTCCCATGACACCTCTCAAGTTTTTTTATCTATGTATTTTTTTCAAAATAAACATATCTCCCTTTTAAAACACCAAAAAAACGTCTATCTATCTGACAAAATATTTGCAAACCCGTCATGAAATCTGCAAATTATAGAACCGGTGTTAATAAATGAAGATAGACAGGCGGTCCCCGTGTGTATAACATTGATGCAATTATTCAATACCAGGAGCGATCCACACTTGACGGTCATTTCGTTTAACCTTTATCAATCAATCACACTACGGCCGACGATTCAACACTATCAGAGATGGAATGTCAAGTGAATTGTATTACAACTTTAATAACAATTACATGTAATCAAGTTCAAAATTTCTTTATTCGGGCATCACTGATCCAAGTAACTATTAATAAAAAATAATAAAAACTATGTGTTGCAAATGGAAAATAAATAACAAGTCCAAATACTTGCAATGTATGTATGTACCTACGCAGTACGCTACGATCGCACTGTCTATTGCTATTGTAAAGCTAAATAATCTATTAGATTTTTAATATGGATATGTTTAGATTATTTTAATATGAAATGAGCTCCCCTCTTCGGTATTCCCTGAGCGCTATGACTTGTCCTTCAAACGAGGCTTGAGGAGGGTCCTTAAAGTTAGGTCGTAGGTAGCGACTCCTCAATGTCCCCTGACATTGCAGAGGTTCGTGAGCGACGGTAACCACTTACGATCAGGTAGCCCGTTGGCTCATCTGCCTACATGGCAATAAGAAAAAATTAAAAAAATAGCATAAGCAATACAAAAACTATCTATACTAAATTCGGTGCGATCACAAAGATTTTTATTCTCAACTGAAAATAAATCTTTAAATTCATTTCGTATACATTTGATATAATCATATTAGTACCTACTGTTAGTTTTCCCAAGCGTGCTATTTCTGAAATACACAAACACTTTTCTTCAGATCATTCACAAAAGAGATTAAGAAACAGCACCTTTAAAACCTTTTCTTTGCAACAGAAAGCTTCTTATCAACCACATTGTATCGAAAATAGACTAAACACAGATAGATTTATAGATCAATAGCATAAGATCAGGGATCTCTAAACTACGGCCCGCAAGCCATGCCTAGACCAAACCGCCAATCATCTGAACCGGGATACCAACTAAAGGTTTCATTTACTAGCTGGCAAAACTAAGGCCTAATCCGATTAACAGGTCTCACCATACAAACAAAAAAACATCTAAATAACTGAACCTAAACTTCAATTATGTTAAATACAAAAACAATCGATTCATTAAATATTTTTAATATACATCTATAACCACTCAACTGGGATCGGCAACAAAATTGGTTTGTTTACTTTTGCCAAAATTGAGCACAGTTCTAAAACTTGTTTTGTTTACATTTTTTAATCGTCTCATATTTTACGGAGATAACATATTTATGCTGAAACTGCAATACAGCGTCGTTTAGTAATAAAGATTTACAAAAATATAAGGTTTAGTTAATAATCGAAATTAAAATTTATTGAAAAAAAAACTGTTTTTAAAAAGAGGCTCAAACAGGGTAGTGATTCCGAACGAAGTCCCCGGTTTCGACATCTAGCGAAAAGTGACGTTCCCAGTTGAGTGGATATGAAAGTTAAATTTAAGTACTTTATAACTTTATGAAGTTAGCACTTCATAAAATCAGACTAATCTAAAAAGAAAGTTATAAAATATGAAAAAGAAAATTTTCCAAGTCGGTTCGCCGATATAAAAAATAGTCTTTATAAAATAATCATTATGGTCCTAAGGTTTCATAGTTTTGTGATCCCTGGCGTAGATAGCAAATACAAGTGCGTTGTATGAGTGATATATTGACAGACTCTCGTCGGTAACCAGCTAGTGCAGACGTCTGGAGGGATGGCCCTGCCTCAGACCACGCTTAGCCACGCCAACTCTATGCAAGGGGTAAGATATAGTTATGTATTGTTATTAATTAAAATATAATAAATTTTGAAAAAAATTAAAGCTTATTTTTAGAAAAATATTAGGCGTTACAATTCTAATCATATTTTAGGCTTTGATTTCGTTTAAGACTATTTTTGAATTCTGGTAGTTTTTTTACATTTGAATAGAATTATTTCAAAAAATATTTAATGAAATAAATGCTTTAAAAAGTCATTTAGAAAAGTCAAAGTTTTAGATTAGAATTTTAAAAAACGTTCAAGAAATATCTACATTTTTGAAAAATGTTATACTTATATTTGTTTATAGATGATTCTAGATATTTCTTAAAAGTTAATTTAAAAATAAAGCCAATTTTGAATACTTTTTTTAAATCATAACACTTTGTATTCACACTATGTATATACAAGTTTTAAATGATAATCAATTAAAGTTATTATAATGACCCTTGATTATTTCTCCTCCTCCGTGCATTAACTGTAATAGATTCCTTTTAGTATAAAAATTGAGGAATCTATATCAAATAAAATGCATTATTTTAATACACCAATAAATAATGTAAACAAAACATTTGCTGAAACTATACGGGATGCGTTTGAAATTGCATTTCGTATGTTATATATCTCGAACGCTCGAGTTGGCCTGAGTGGATTGACTTGTATCTGGTTTGGGTACGATTTAACTAAGTTAGAGCGAGCGAGAACCCAGCCAACCGAGTTCACAAACTATTACATTATGAAAACATATCAAACTTGTATTACACATGTAAGTTACAAAGTCGATGTCACTTGTTGGTGTCGAACTGTCACGTGTATTTTAAAATTAATATTTTAGTGAAACAGGGCATTCTTTTGTCTGAGATTAAAGTATTCCAATAATATTAAAACTTTAAATAAATAGTAGTCTTTATTTTGAAATGAATTGTAAAATTTAATACAAAACTTCAGTTTAAAACAATTAATTAATACGATTAATAAATCAGTAATTGAATAGTTTGTGAACTATTTTTGATAATAAATACTAAGTTAAAAAACAAAATAAACCTTGACATATGGATGGTCATCGAGTATCGATAGGTATATCAATATTAAGAGGGTTGGAAAAACTCCTACTTGTTGACTCCCATAAAAAAATACCCTGCTATTTGCATATCATTAGGTAAGCTTAAATCGATCTAGTGTAGGGTTGGCATTGCTTTGTATTGAAACTGTTTTTTATAATAGTTCTAGGCCTACAGAAAATTAGCTTAAAGATCTTTTTTGTTGGATATGGAAATTTACTCGAAATAAGAAATAGTAAAACGGAATAACAGAGAAAACTTTAAAGTTCTTCAATAACATAGGCAGTAAAAGAAGCAATTTATCATATTACATCTACTTAATTTAGTAATTTATCAAAACTATCGAGAATAAAGTAATGGTATCCTACTCGAAGAGTAATGGTTGGATTAAAAAAATAAAAATCAATAAGAAGAAAAGTAATTTGAAGAAACTTGCCAACCCTATCAGATTAAATCGTAGCTACCTATTATAACTAGAACCTAATAATGTCGAGAGCTCGCAGTAATAAGAAATTCAATTGAAAAATGAAGTCGAGAAGCCCCTACATAAAATGATTAAAGCCACAATTTATAATAGTTCGAACGACATAATGCTGTACTTATTTTTATATTTCTACTAGCTGCCTCACACAACTTCGTCTGAGTCGAAAAAAACAAAAATTAGGGGTGGACTACCCCTTACATTTATGGGGGATGAAAAATAGATGTTGGCCGATTCTTAGATACCGGATAAGCACAAAAAAAATCATCAAAATCGGTCAAATCGTTTCGGAAAAGTATGGCAACGAAAACTGTGACACGAGAATTTTATATATTAGATTTGTCACAATAAATAGCTTTTAAAAAATACTTCATCACTGGCAATTCCCACTGGCTTTATTTTGATTATAGCTATTAAACAACAATATTGTCTCGGGGACTTATAGAGTATCAAAGGAGCTTATGATTCATTTGAAAAGTATATTTTGTATCGGCTTCTCTCGTAACTTAATCGAACCTTCGCCACTGTGATGCGTACAACAATTATATTATAATAGTGAAAATATAACACAAGTAAAGTGTTATTTTTGCCTGAAATATGAGTAAAATAAGAGATTATAGTCAGTAAGTAATTGGACTGTTTTTGTTCAGGGCACAGTGGGTTTGATCACCGCTCCGGTACAAGGATCCGTCATGCCGATGCAGAATTCCACTCCTATGGTCGCACACGTCAAAACTGAAGACGATAAGTCGCACCAGACTGCAACATCTACGGTATGAATTATGATTATGACTTTCGATTGTTTTTTAGTGTCTTATCTTTGACTAGTTGACCAGCGCAACTTCGTCTGCGTCACAGAGGGATGTAACAGTCTATAGCCTTCCTCAATAAATGGACTATCCAACACTGAAATATTTTTTCAAATTAGACCAGTGGTTCTTGAGATTAGCGCGTTCAAACAAACAAACTCTTCAGCTTTATAAAATGTCTCATCTTTGATAATACTTTAATTGAATTTGATAAAGAAGCCCCATTCATAGACTTTTCAGCCTATTTCAAGCACAACGGTTTAACTGAAGTTGCAAAATTGCATTAAGCTTATATAAATAAATGATTATTAATATGTAAATAAAATTTAACATTAATTTAATTTTCCGTCAGGCTCCGGTCCAGCAGATCGCTCCTCAGCCGCAAGTGGCGGAGTCTAGCAGTGACGCGGCAGTTTCCACCGCGAGTGCCGCGACCACGTCCTCCACTCACACCACTACTGCCGCGACGGTCACCACTGCTGACGCTTCTATCTCTACCAGCACTTGCATGGGTAAGATTAGGTTTAAAAGATTTCTTGTCGGTTTATTTGTGCTATTATATTATTTTCTTTTCAAAAATAACTTTTAGGTCATAAAGTAACTTGCGCACACTATTGACAATGTTTCTGCGGAGTCGGTCGTATTATTAAAAAACCTAAAGAGTAAACAATTTCAGCTACTGCAATATCTGTCGCTCAAGTTTAACAACAAATTACTATTTGATTTTACGAAAAAAACAATAATAATTTACGGCTCAAGTGTCTCCTGACATTGCAAAGGTCCTTAAGTGTTTAGGGACGATGAAAATGTCGTAGTGATCGTCCCGAGGAAATAAAATGATGTGTGGGTTTATAGATTTATTTACAATATGTACAAATAAAACATAACAATAAAGAGCTCTGTACAAGAATGAAAAAATATTTACAATTGACAGTTCATGTCTGTCATTGACAAGAACTTTTTAATTGATGAAAAGAAAACCAAAAGAGGCGGAGTTTGGTAGCCGCCACAAGTGAATGTAACCATTGACGAAAAAAACGTTATTAATCATTCAATTAATTATAAATGAATTTAATAGTAGTATCCTTTATTAATTATAAATGAATTTAATAGTAGTATCCTCGTCATTTCTAAAGTTTGCAACAAAACAAGGTAATGTAGAAAGTATCCTCCCTAGGTCCCCCACCCCCACCCGATGCCAAACCCATCATAACAAAGAAGGAGGTTATATCAGCTGATTCGACTCCTTCATCGATGGCAACCAGCGGATCTAACAGCTCCACGTTCTTAGCGGGCAGCACTCCATCCTCATCCGTGCTACCACAGGTTAGTAAAACTACCCTCGTTTTGTAAACTTGCTTGGGAGTGTTAATTAATCGTCGCCTCAGTGCTTGTTTGGCCAATCTGCACTCGAGCAAATTTTACAGGAGGCAGCTAACAAGCTCGGAATTTTCGTAATCGTCGTCGAGAAAAAAAATGAAATGAGATTTTTATTGTTTTAGAATTGAATATTAAAAAAAAAACATTTTACCAGTCGGATGGAAATTTTATTCTTTATAATACTGCATTAAAAAGTAATTTTCGTAAAAAATGTCAGATTGGCCAAACAACCACTGAGGCGACGTAATGTTAATTTGAAAAATGATTGAGTAAACCCATCCTAGTATTAAACTATACTTATGACTTTTTTTTCTTTATCATAGTTCAAGCCTCTAAACCAATAATACTAGATACACATTTAAAGTGAAAATGATATACATTAATAAATAAAGCGTAAGAGCACCAAAAAACACAACTAAAATAGTAGAAATCTCGTATTAGGTACTATTCTTTATAATGAATTGACTTCGTTTTCGACACTTATCTAACGTTTTATTCAGACCTGTGTTTCTTGTTATATTTAATCGTAGAACACTAAATATAATTATTATAATATTGTCAGTTGTCATCGTCATCGCTGTCGTCAACGATGACGTCACTGAGCGCGTCCATCAGCTCCGGTACATCCACGATGTTCAAAAGCACGCAATGCACGCCACGACACATGAGCCAGACTACTTCGCACGGTAATAATGTTACTTCAAATTATAATAATTATTGAGAAATAGGATAATATTAGGGGTGTGCGAATAATTCGAACTCACGAATTATTCGTTCCGAATCGAATACGAATATTCGATTCGAAACTCGAATCGAATAATTCGAATCTTCGAATTATTCGAAATTCGCCGAATATTCGAAACTTTTCGAATTATTCGAAATTTTTCGAATAATTATTTATATTATTAATTATTCGTTCCGAATCGAATTTTAATATTCGATTCGATTCGATTCGAACGATATTCGCACACCCCTAGAAAATATTAAATTAAGTATAGATCTTTTTTTTGTTTTTAAATTCTAATACCACTTAAAGACTTTTGCAGATCAATTTTTTTTTTAATTGCGAAGTAGATAAACGAGCCTACGGCCCACCTGATGGTAAGCGGTCCCCGTCGCTCATGAGCCTCTGCAATGCCAGGGCAATGAGGGGCCGTTATCTAATTGAACAAAGTTTTAGACTTTTTTGATTAACGTTACAATAGATGGCCAAAAAGTTAGTGTTTTGCTCCTAATAAAGTATTTAAACATTATATTATTCTAAACTGCTTAGAAAACTTCGTAGTTATAAATTCATAAAAAATAGGGGTGTGGCAATCATAGACAAAGTAGATGTTGGAACGAAGTTCCTTATCGCGCGTTGTGAAAGGGGGCTCGACGGAAAAAATTCTTACGAAAAGTTGTCACGACACTTTTTTTGTTTTAGATGATTATCGCTATGATCAAAATTTTTTAAAACACGTTCCTTATTTTTGTTTTAGATAATTATCGCTGGATGGCGCTGTGATCAAAATCTTTTAAAACACGTTCCTTATCGCGCGTTACGTTAGGAAAAAAAATATAAGATATCTTTTAATCAAAAGGAACTTCGTTTTATTCGGGTGTCCCATGACACCTCTCAAGTTTTTTTTTAAGAATTAAGTTTATTATACGAAATATTATACCTTAGTGTGTAATTTTGAGTAAATAGTACTAATATTACGTAGCGTTTAAATAAAGTTGATTTATTTTCAGACAAGGGCCTCCCCAAGGCGATGGTGAAGCCGAACATTCTGACCCACGTGATCGAAGGATACGTTATACAGGAGGCCGGAGAACCGTTTGCAGTATGTACTATTACTATATTATAATGTTAATCATGAATTATCGTTACTACTCGCTGTCTTACTCAAATTTGGAACTGCTATTGAATTTTATAATTACGTAATGTTTCAGGTTAATCGTCCATTACGCGAATGGGCTGATAAAGAGGACAAAGAGAATAAACTACCCAGTTCAGATGAACCGCCACGTAAGTACTACAGTTTGTACTCATTGAAAATTTTCAACGAACGAAGTTACATGTAGCTCACTCAGTGGCATCGTAGTTGTTGTAGAAACTTCGATACAAAAACGTTGTCAACTCTTTGACAACAAATTATATTTATTTATTTAATGAAATATCAATAGTCACCGGCGTGCACTTTGTAGAAGCAAATACGCATTGCATACCCGAACCTCTAAAAAGTCGTGGTGGCCGAGTGGTCGAAGCGCTTCCTTCCGTACGGGTGGCCTCGGGTTCAAATCCGGCTAGCTTGTACCTCTAAATCCAAATGTGAAAAAGATTTATGTGCAATTTTTCACAACACCACTGGCTAAAAACTGCGAAGAAAAACATCGTGAGGAAACCTGCATGTCGGAAATGGTTCTAAAAATCCTTTGAAGATATGTGAAGTCCCCAATCCGCACTGGGTAAGCGTGGTGGACATATAAATTTTAATTTGTTATACACTAACCAAAATATATTAAAAATATACTATTGACTATTTTTATTATTAGTTAATTATTTGTTATTTTAAAGGCAAGAAACAAATGCTAGAAAACGGTACCAGCTTGCCTCGAATCAGTTCAAGCAACGACGCCCACGTTAGCGAGTCCACATCTCACCTCCCGAACGTGAAGGCGGAGGCTTCGTCTAACATGGACACTTCGGAGTCGCAGCCCACTAGTGCAGATTCAGCACAACCTAAAATACCTAATGCTAATAAATGGACGGTGAGTTATGTCATTTATATATCTGTTACTATTTTTAGGTAGCTAAAGTTGAAAGAATTATAGTAGTTTGTTTTGGAACGAAGTTCCTTATCGCGCGTTGTGAAGACGGAAAAAATTCTTACGTAAAGTTGTCACGACACTTTTTTTGTTTTAGATGATTATCGCTAGATGGCGATGTGATCAAAATCTTTTAAAACACGTTCCTTATCTTTTAATCGTGTCTTTTAATCCAAAGGAACTTCGTTCTATTCTGGTGTCCCATGACACCTCTCAAGTTTTTTATAACAGTAATTGTTTTTATTTAGCTTTTTGATTTCGCTACAGAAACACCTATTTAATGTCGTTAAGTCCCAAAATGACTGACACGCAGTGAATTATTTTTCCTACGATATAATTGACATTAACATCCTCTGATTTTAAAATCATATTCTTAACTGTATTTTACAACCAAAAATCCAATAACGCCACATGTATTTATTTACACTTACAATAAACAATCGTCAGGTCGCCGAAGTATGCGATTTCATTCGCAACATTCCCGGTTGCGGCGGTTACGCAGACGAATTCCTCATGCAAGAGGTGGATGGTGAAGCCCTACTTCTCATCAAACCGGAGCACCTCGTGATGGCGTTGTCTATGAAACTGGGACCGGCGCTCAAGATAGTCGCGTGTATTGACTCGCTCAGACCGGAGAGCGAACAGAATATGCATGATCATGACTAAAGTGAGTACTTCCTCTTCCTTCCTCGATAAATGTACTAAAACAAAAAATATATCGAAACTGCGAAAAAATACCCAAAAACTTTCTTACATCGCTTGCGCTGCGGAAACTATTGATTATAGAACAAAACGATGTACTACGGGTTTGTAGGTTTTATTAAAATCTAACAGTGCTGCCTGAACCGCTATTTGACGCAAACGAAGTTGCGAGGATCAGCTGGCTATTGTAATAAAGAGCTTAGGTTATCAATTTTAAATTTACTTTTTAAGGAATATCATGGATACTTGAAAGTTATGTTGTCTAGTTAAAAAGAACACAATATCAATGTAATATTATTATTATATTTATTAATGAATCGTTTTTGTTTTGTTTTCAGATGGACCACACACCCGGAACATGTATTTCAAGCCTCCGAGAATCTAAAGTGTTCATCGTTTTATATTATTATTCGTATAGCGTTGTAATGGCGTTAGTACTTTTAAATATATTATACGTTTTTATTATTGTTATATAGGATAGTGCAGTTGATACTGGGAATGTCATTACGTTATATTATTGTTAAGATAAACACCGGGTTGTTCGATGTTTACTAGATTGTGACGTCACTTGTACGAGTGACTTATTTTATTTTAGGGATTCAAATTCAGCTGGTTGGATTATATCGGGTGTAACAAAATCTTTTCTAAATCATGTTCTTTATTAAAGAACAAAATTATAACTTTCATTTTAAAATACCATCGATAAAATTCGCAATCGATTTCAATAAACATCGATATTCGATATATCAAGACTCACTTGGGTAGTTTTGGCTCATTTAAAAAAAAAGATACGTTGAAGACTTTGTTAATATGAAAAAGGTTATGTTCACTCGATGTAAGTTTTCCAGTGTTCATTGGATTATGTTGATGTGACGAGATGTCTTCAAGAACGGTAAGTACATTTCTTTACACTCACACACGTTTAGTGCCGTCCTCATACTTTACACAGTTTATACTCAGTTCCATAACACATTCATACACATTGCGTTACTCATTTTAACTGATTTGCTAACCGTCTCTGCCCGATCTTTTATTTAAATATCGCATCGAACACAAATCGCTACACTTGTTTTAATCCATCTTCAATTATTTTAAGTGATCGTAAACATTTGTTTATGTGAAATATTCGTCATTCTTACGTTAACCTGTTGGTTATTTGTTTGAATAATGGGCATGGTTAATAAGGGGACAATGTCGTATGATCCGCCTACTTAGGTATAAGCTGCAATGTAACTTGCATGTATTATATAAACTTGTCTCTCTCTATCTATCTCATTCTTTTATTTATAAAAGTTTAGTACGTGTGAACGAGACGCATATATTGGACAACTATCGTACGCGTCTTTAATTCGTAAGCATAGTTTAATTTAGGTAGTCCTTATTAAACATTAGGTAATTGCTGAGTTGCGTTCGTATCATTCAATACATCAACTTACAATGCTTGCTCAGTGGTGCTTTGTAGCAAAACATTCTGATCATAAACCATATATTATAACTATATAACTTCAATATCAACTGATTATGAATTTATAAACATATTTTACCCCAAATAGTATATTTTACATAATTATTTTGTTTTACTTGTGAACGAGAGTGCGAAGCGCTGTCGTTGCATGTGAAAGTAACCTAAGTATATTGTAGCTGAAATCATTGCTGGCAATGAAATTGCATTATTAATTTGTACGTATTTTTAATTTTAATATAAATGGAATCCACTTAAATGAATTGTTTTGACGACATCCTCACATTTTGCTTATCTGGTATTTAAAAACACAATGCATTTAACTGTTTATAATAATTTAAATATTTTAAAAACATAGATTTGTTTAGACAACAATAAAACTGTTTTATTAGCCATCGGTTCATAAGAATTAAGAGAAATGTAATCATTGAATTAAAAATAGTGAAAACAACTCGTTTAAGTGGATTGGTATAAACCTATATTATTTTAAGTATAATAAAACATCTATGTTTATGTATATGCCTAGGATGTTCGCGACGTTATCACCAAATATATCATAATTCGTTAATCCTCGTGATTAAACCCACAACAATACCGGTTGGGACCTTGAACACACAGCTTGTAAACAAACTGCAGGTTTATGGTACAGGTAATATTCAAATGAAATAAATAAAATTTACAGCAAAATTTAATAATCAATGGACAGTCTTAGGATACTTTGTAGTTCTCACAAAGTATTAAACGATTCAATGTCTATGTAAAAAAACATGTAAGGTTTTTTCTTGTAATTTTATGCATTTACTTTAAATATTTCTCGGAAACCACTTGTGCTCAAGGTCCCTGCCGCTTATTATATTATATTATACTTCGATCAAAAAACTATAAATTAGTTATCGTTAATTTAGGTAAGATAAAATATTTAGTTCACAAAAACCATACAAGTTTCATTACCCACCTGAATCTCGATGTCCGTACAATGGAACGTTATTTTTATTTTTTTTTGTACAAGAAATGACTACCATCGCTAAACGCATTCGGTGAAATAAATTCATATAATTATTATTCTAGAATCAAAAATGTTACCTCCAAAATTATAATATTAGTTAATGTGATAAATAAAAGTGGTGTACGAAACCGTTCTTGGGAGATGCAATTTTTTTATATTTTACGATCTTCCAAAGATCGAGTGCATTGAAACATATACAAATAATAATACAAAAAGAACTTAAAACGTAAACACTAATGAATCTTTTTATTTGATATCAATGAATATCATAATGCAATATATTTATTTAAAGATTCGATTATTTGAAAATCTATTTAGTATAATTTTTAGGACTTCATAAAGACATTTTAATTGGTTTTAAATTTCGGGCAGCGAGTGTTCCTCTGTATCCTATTTACTGGATGTAAGAAATTGTTTCTCAGTTATGACCAAGTTAGTATAACGACGAAGTTACTAAAGAAATCAAAATATTTGCATCAACGGTTCACTACTGATACTATTTGTTTCATTACCATTATTGTTGCAATGTATTTTCGCCACAATGTAACCTGCCGAATCAAATTGAGAACACTGCCATTTTTTAGATAAACTTAATATAATTTCAGATACTTTAGGAACGACTGGTGACTGTTCAAGGGTTCCATTTTAAAAATAATAACAACGTGTTGAATGTGAAATAATTATAGTAATAAAACTTACAAAATAAATATTAAATTTAGAACATTAATTAAACATTTTAACATATTATAACCACTTTTAAACGTTGTGTAGTTTCAATAGTGAAGTTAATAATAGCTTGCTCGTTCAACGCATTCAAGGTTCTATTTAATGTTAGAAACTTGCAAGGTGCTAATTAGTTTAATTCTCATATCATTTCGTTTCAAACCTTAATTTCATTTTTCCTTGTAAATATCATTTTAGTTATTATTTTAATTTCATATGAACTTGTGTTTTTAACTTTTCGTTTAGACTATTTAATGGATGTGCAATCATGCGATCTGCTGTGGTCCGTGGTTTCTTTAAGCTTTTAAGTATTGATGTCTGCAGAAACTACTTAGATTGTAGGTACTATTATTATTCTGTACTGAGAATAATTAATCAATACGAATTCGAAAGGATCGATTTTTAAAACTATACTGTAATCACTTTCACTATATTTAAATATAATCGTTATAGATATTAGTAAGTAGTTACATTATATTAATATTGTTGTTCAATCTATAGTAGTAGTTACACATTCATAATTACCTTAATCACCAAAAACAGGTATTTAATATATCGATCAATGTTTAAAAAAACAATGTTTCTAGCAAGTAGGTATATTTTAGAGGTGTTTTGTAATATAATTTTCCCTATTATAATTTAATCCTACGGTTATGTAGTTTAAAGATGGATTGTTTAGAGATGGTCACACCGTTGAACATTTACTTTGATACTTTCCACGTGTATTTGTTAAGATTGTTTTACATACTTGTATCCGTTGACAATAGACTAATAATAGATTGAGCTTGAGCACTGCCATGGTATCATGTTAATGCGATCACACCTATAATTATTATAAATAGTGCGTTTTTGCACCGTGCAAGTTGTGTTCGTAGCCTGTGTGGTCGCAAATATACGAAAACACTCTTTGCTCAAATTAGTTCAGAAGCAAACATTATTGAATCGTCTAATTAGTGAAATAAAAAAAATGGAGACTGATTTTCTTGTTTTATTTTATTGGTCGTTCGTAATGAATAGTACGATGCATTGAAATTGTTTTAGCAATTTTATTACATAATTAATTAGGTACCTTAAATAAGACACGTTTTTTTAGAAAATGAACAATATTTAAATTAGTTAGTAGTAACGTTTATGAATAAAAGTGTTATTAGATTTGGCTGAAACTCGAACTCACGACACTTTTGCTCACAATCTATACTGCAACTTTTGTACAAGTAATATAAAAGTGTTCTATATAATAATGGTAGTGATATAGAGGTGTTATTTCCTCTCGGCGTAGTTCGGGAAGAAAGCGTCGCTGTGTGTGTGTTCGTCGTAGCGGTACATCGGGTGATTGTGTTTCACATCGTATTTATTCTTCAAATCCTTCGACCGGGTCTGTTTCTCGGTAAAGGCTTTCTTTTTTGTACCATCCAGGATTTTCTGAAAAAACATATTATTAGTTACGTATAAAGTCATTGAGACAGGACTTAGGTACCTAGGCAATTTTAAAAATCTGAACTATATACACAAAGATTCACTGCACATTCTTTATCTGTAACTAGCTGACCCACGCAACTTCGTCTGCGTTACAAAGGGGTTCAAACAGTACTCGCAATGCCGTCGAGTTATTATTTTCGCGGCCCGCTGTGCCCCACATATTCATTGCGTTTTATACTCGTAATAACTTCTAAACGAAAAGTCCGATTGGAATAAAACAAAAAGTAATTTACTTCTACATTAATACTCTTGATAACAAAATACTTAATTTGGATAAGGGTTAATATAACGATACTCATTTAACGTTAAATTCAATCTTGGGACGTAAAAATAATTTTCATAAACATAAAAGCGGTTATTGTGACTAAACTATGATAGTTAGATATGTGCTGTCGCGGACATTTTTGTTTGTCTTCAAAAGACCTAAAAACCCGTAGTACATCATTTTGTTCTATTGTCAATAGTTTTTGCAGCGTACGCATAAATAGGTTTTCGATTTTTCACCTTTTGTTACATATTCGATATTTTCATGCGGATCCCTAATTTTTTTGAAAATAAAATATAGCATGTAACCTTCCTCAATAAATGGACTTTCTAACAGTGAAAGAATTTTTGAAATCGGACCAGTAGATCCTGAGATTAGCGCGTTCAAACAAACAAACAAACTCTTAAGCTTTATAATATTAGTATAGATAGTTTGTATAAAACAAGTCCTAGGTCTACTAACAAATACTCATATCATATTACCCTACTATTATTATTGAAATCCGTCGGTCTTCTGGCGGGCAGTGGTCTAATCATCATCTTAGTCTTCGATAGAGGATAATTCGGAACCTTGAACGATATCCAGTAGATTGTCTGTCCTTTATTCTCTTCGGTTGTCGTCGAATATTTCCCGTTTAAGTTGCTGTGAATATTATGAAATGGGTTAGTAAATTGTTTTAATAAATACCTACAAAATCATAATTGGTGGAGTCCAACAAACAAATCCCAATATATGATGTTGGTACTTACCTTTTATCGCATTCTTTGTACCACCAAGCTCCACCATGTTCTTGCGCACACGATCCATCCTTCCACTCGTCATTGTCCATGTCATACGTTGAAAACTTTTGCCCGGCGTGGTATGATAATGAATCGCCTGCATCCACATAAAGAACGAATTATCTTTCCATTTGTTTTTAGATAGGTACCGAAGTGCCTATTAAATTGGATGAAGGTACCAAGTACCGAAGACAGACATTCCTTTTATAATTCATTGTCGAAAAAAAAAACGGAAACCCATCATAATTATGCCCTTAATTGTGTATGGATTAAGTTACACAGTTTTTTGATTCAGATTAATGTTTATTAATCTGCTTATAAACCAGTAGGTACAACAAAAAACAAAAGAGTGCAGTTTAAAAAAACATTTTAAATAGTGATGTTAGAAAATAAGCATGCTCCAACTATAAGTTGCATAAACACACCGGCTGTTCCATAGTAATTGCCCAATGTGCTAATCCGATATCCTTCTTCTTCAGGTCCCACAGTAAACACGGAATAGCTGGCATAAACCTCCGGTCCTGACTGCGCTTCTATCTCAATTCGGAGTTCATACAGTTTTTGGTTCGTCAGATAACTGACTTTCTCTAGTCCAAGCCAGAATTCACCAGCTAGGTTACCGAAACCGTTCACGTAATCTGACCAGCTTTTGTAGAAGTCTTGTGAACCATCGAAACGGTTTTGGAATACCTAAAATCAGAAAATTTATCTTAAAACTGAAATAACATACCTACATTCTAGTCTTCTCTCGCATTTCAGGTCATTAGTTTTAACTTCTCTTAGTATCTTTGTAGTTGTTCCAGTATAGATACAGTTCTATAGGTAACTAAAATATTTCAATCTAACCTTAAAGGATCCAAACTACTTTTAGAAGTAATTACTCACAGTCCAACCACCGCCAGCGGTTGATAGATCACACAGTACATAGAATGAATCCATTTCGTTTGGTTTTATTTTATAAATTCCAGATACATTGAACCCTTGCATTTGTATTTCGTAGCAGTCTGTTGGATATCTTTCAGCGCGATCCACTCTTTCTTGACCTGGCCTGAAACGGTACGAAAACAATGAAATAAAATGTAATCTTTCGCATCGGTATAGATATTCACTCAACAATTCTACAATCGTGCTTATATCGCTTTAAGTTAACTATAATACTTAATTACATTTTGTATCAAGGCTTAGGCCTTGAAAGACTTAAAATTAGACAAACGAAGCCACCTATTACTAAATTTCCTCATTAATAGAACACTAACTTGCAATCACATTTTCTGTTCTTCTGTTCCCGCAAACTTTTCCTAAATTCATTTATGAGAGATAGTGCATCTAGAGAACCAGGATGTCCCACGTCAGATCTGAAAAAAAGAAATAATCTGAACAACTAGCTAGTGTTTGATTTAATTACTCTAATAATTACTCCGTCTGTGTCATATGAAACTTATTTATTCATTATTTTTGAATTTTAACCATGCGAAGTACCTAGTAGGTACCTACGGTCTGAAAAACAATCGTTGTTCCCGAGTTTAAAACTACTGACTTGGCTTTATGAGGTTTAACACACACTTTTGAGTTAAAGACAATGAAAATTTTATGGTTCTACCTTATTATTGGTTTCGTATATTGACGGTTCTTCACCTCCGAAATGATACTCAATATAGATTCCACTCCAGTCAATATACTCTTCGTATTGCCTTCCAAAAATGACAATTTACTTTCCAATGATGGATCAGCATGATATTCACCACCTAGTTTACAAAAAGGAGCATTAAAAATGAAGAAATTTGTGTAATTCAAAATTATTAACCGATAGTTAGTCCCGAGAGTTGACCAGCACTTTACCAGTGTTCCCTGTTCTTGTATTCGTCTGTAGACTATATTTTATTTGACCCAGATCCGATTTTAATGTTTCCAATATATTTTCAAACCTTTCCCCATATACATCTGTATTTACAGCTTTCATTAGGTCTGTTAGCTGTTTAGCAATGCTATTGGTTTTCTCGTGGATTTCAATATCGAGTCTATTTAATCTAAAGTCGATGCTCTCAACTTTTTTGAGGTATTTCTCGCTGGAGGTGATAGAGTCCATTAATTTCTCTATAACGGCTTCATTATCAGTAGTTCCTGATGACTGTGGCACTCTCGTTATGTTATCACGCCTTCGTGATGAAAGCATAGCGTCTGTTAATTCTTTTTCATATTCCTCTTTCCATAGTGTTTTATCACCATAATTATTTTTTCGTCTTCCTCGTTTATCTCTATTTACTTCCATATAAACACAAGGTAATATTAAAGATAGAATCTGAAGTAATATAATATATCGCTGCATTTTAAGAGACACGGACAAGACACCGCAGCGATTGTTAACGAGACTACTGCCTCTGAATTCGTTCATTCGAATCTGCGTATAATAAGTTTACAAAACTGAAAAATAACTAAACAAAAACATCTTTGGAATACCTCTGTTGTGAATCGGTCTTCGTTGATGATTCGCACAGATATTTCTCGCGGTTCAATAAACAATAGGCAATTTTATTCATCAATGAAGATGTTATTTATAAACAAAAGTTGAGCAGCTCCCAATCATTTAAATTGTTTACGTTCTCTTATAAGGTCAGTCAAAAACCTTTCGATAATCATTAAGTACTTTGGTTCTTCATTGGGTACCTACTTTACAATTGAATTTATAAAATAATGGATATTGTACAAGTACAAAAAGATTTTTAAAAGAACGTCATGCTGATAGCACTCTTTTTGGAATTCTTCTGTTTTCACTATTTTCAGGAAACGTTGTTTCGCTAACAAGCTGGTATCAACAGAGAGCTGTTTGCAACTTGCATGGGAGGATCAGCGCTGTGTCCTAGTCAGATAAATAGGTTCTGATTATGATTATCGCTTTCGGGCATCGTGGCGTCGATGCTTGAGAGCGACGAGCCTTGGAAGACGAAGGTCGAAAGATTACCATGTCGTGAAAGAGGGCGGCAGGGTGTGAGAGTTCTTCTATCCACGAAGTAACTTGTTGTAGGCGGGAAGTCTAGGAACCGGAATCTCATATGGAATCAGGTGCCCTAAGAGTTTCAGGTGCCCCATGCTGCCCTACGAGAGTGACTCAAGAAGGTGTCATGTCGAACACGCGCCTTGCGTCAAAGCAACCGGGGTATAGATAACCATGCTCCCCGACTCATGCCGGTTCTGATCCAGCAGAGGGTGCACTGTGGACCCAGCGGGCTTTAGATAACCCATTCTTCATCGTGGCGACAGCCCCGTATGTTTTTTTCAACGACGCCATTTTTCATACAAATTCTTTAGTTTTATGTAGGCATTGTGTTGATTTCAATCCTATTAAATATTAAAGCAGAAATATTTGGCAAATTAATAGCAAAAGTTAATGTTCTTACCACGCATGATTGGAATTTCTTCAAGACGATCATTGATAGTTTTCTTTAACTTGTCCAAATCTATTTTCAGGCTTCTGAGAGAATCTTCTAGAAAAATAGCAGACGATGGTTTTGAAATCTTTAAAATTTCAGAAAGATATTTACTGATACTGTTCGTTCTCTCGTGTATGGTTGCATCCAAGTGATTTAGTTTTCTTTCAATAGTTTCAATCATTTTCAAATACTTTTCGCTGGCCATTAAAGTTTCCACAAATTTTTCGACGACTGCATCAGTGAAAACAGTTTTGCTTGCAGAGGCTGGTGAACGAGGTCGGTAGTAGCTGATTTGATTGTCGTTATTTTCATTTTCAATGCGTGTTTTCTGGGAATTTTTCTGATTTTCTCTTTTTGCAAATACTAATGTACTACACAGTAATGTAACAAGTACGACCACATATTTCAGTTCCATGGTAGTAACACTGAGAGACTTTGCTTGATACTGCCTTATATAAACACATGAAGGTCCTTTAAATCCGGATGACAATTTAATAAAACACCAAAGTCCATTGTGATTTAACAATGAATGTTTTATGTATAGCCGATCTTTCAATGCATCAAACTTTTAAATGTTTCTCTTGCCATTATTATTGAAATTGCAAGTACCAACATCCTCGATGCCCGCTGCCAGCCCTACCTACTATTAGTTACTAACATTGACATTGAAGATATTGTTGTGCTATTTATGTAAATTTATTTAATTTTAATTGCTTCTAGATTATTACATAACAAAGTATAGGTAAATTTAAAAATAAATTAGGTAGGTGGGTAATGGGTATTGATTTTAATAATTATAATTTAGATATCCTTGTGCGGATAAGTGCCTGTGTCTACTCTTAGTACCTATCTATATTTATATTATTATTGGAATGTCCGTTAGAAAAAAACTTGAGAGGTGTCAAGGGACACCCGGATGGAACGAAGTTCCTTTCAATTAATTAATGAGGGAATTGTAATAAAATTTTATTTTTTTAAGTTATTATAATTAGTTAGTTTAAAACGTCTGTCTGTCTCTCTCTCTCTTTCAAAGAGCGAGCTCAACTGATTATTATAACTTAAATAAAATATTTTGATCACAGCACCATCTAGCATTAATCATATAAAACAAAATAAGGAATTGTTTTATAAAATATTTTGATCTCAGCGCCATCTAACATTAATCATATAGAACAAAATAAGGAATTGTTTTAAAAGATTTTAATCACAGCGCCATCTTGCGATAATCATCTAAAACAAAAAAGTGTCGTGACAACTTTTTCATAAGAATTTCCGCCTAGCCCCCTTTCGATAGCGCGCGATAAGAATCTTCGTTCCAATAATTTTAATAATTCCATGGATTAAAGTTCGTTTTAATATAAATGTCACCGGAAAATACGAAGAAATGTCACGAAACTTGTTAAGTTGTCTTAGCGTGCCCCACACACCTATAATAGTACCTACATAGTACATTTTCAAAAACAGCACGTGCATGTTTTAAGATAAATAATACTTGAAAAACTTAATTATATTTTAGAATCAAGTTCCAAAATCGTTTAATGTTTAAAATTTAATTTTAACATCGTAAGCCTACTATTCAGGTGGTCTTAAAATTTATATTACATATATGCAATGAATTAATTCAAATTTCTTTCATACTTTAACAGGCTTGATGCTGCCTGAAACTACTTTTTTTCATATCTTTAGCGCAATACATAGAACTAAACTCACTTGACGTAAGCACCAGTAGGTATTAGTGATGTGCCGGATCTCTAAAAATGTATATCCGCGGATACGGATCTGAACACGGATATTTAGTGTCAAGATCCATGGATACGGATACGGATACGGATCTTTATTTTCTTAAAAGGTTTACGTTTTAGTTTCTTTTTTCATTGACATAAAAGTGACCATGATGTTATATATAGCTTGCTATAATATTCCCGTAATTGTATGAAAAAGTAGATTTCAACTTCAGTTTTTTCATTGTCATAAAATGACGTTAAAGCTTGATATAATATATATTGATCTCATTAAAATTTTATAAGAAAAAATTACTTATATTTCAGTAATTTCATTATCATAAAAGTGATGTTAACTTGCTCTCTCATTATAAAGATCTATCTATCTCAATGTTTGCAATATAAAGGTGCCAAATATTCGATTTAAAAAAAAAATAGTCTGAATGGAATTTATTAGTTTTTTAATTCTACCTAATCACCTGAAAAGATCCGTAAAATATCCGCTCGAAAAGTAACGGACACAGATACGGATACGGATTTCTTTTTTACCTCGGATATCCGCGAATACGGATACGGATACGGATATTCGGAACATCACTAGTAGGTATATACAAAAAACACAATTTCAATATCTAAAAGTTTTTAGTTCATACTACTCAAACGCTATTATTGCTATTTTTTCTAACATTCTAATTAAACTTTTCATTCGATATTTTGCTGTACAACCCTAAATTCGTAACATAACTAGGGATGTTCCGATACCATCAAAGTATCGATACCTACTCATTTCGATAGTACTCAAATCTTTTTTCGATACTACTCAAATAAATACTCTCAAAGTATCGATACTTACTGATATCGATACTTTTGGCACGAAACTAACGTAAAAACAAGGAAGACTGAAGGACCTACTATAACTAAAAATTCTTAAAAAATACCCAAAAACAGAAACAGCTATTTGAAGAATTTTGGAGATAATCTGTTCCTTGTAGGAAACATTGTTGCAACAACAATTATTATTAAATATTGGCGTGCATACTTGTATAAACAACAAAATACAAACTGCATGTTATCCCATTCTGCAAACTGCCTACTTTTAAAATAAACTACTGGATTGGATACATAAAGAATCTCCTTATGAGATTTATTTTTCTTCCACATGATGAGTAAGAGGCCTCTTGCTCTCTTATTCTGTTTTACTGATTCGATTCGATACCGAATATCTATCGCAAGACTGATTCGATGCTAAAATTACTTGGTATCGAATCAAAAGTATCGAGTACCTACTCGTATTTACTAGTGTCGGAATATCCCTAAACATAACCTCACTAATCACTTAGATAGGTCCTGTTCTGTGGATAGGTCCACCTGTGGGTCCACCCAAATTAAAGTTATCGAGGAACAAACAAAAAAAACACACAGACGAATTGAGTACCTCCTCCTTTTTCGATCAAAAGGACTGTAGCTTGTTTATATAGTTGTTGTCGTGTGTGTACGAATTAATTCATTCGTTATTTCTGAAGAGCGAAGTTCAATTTTCGATATAGACTACATTATTTACATTAAAGCACTCGTCAGTTTCTACCGCATTACAGTACTATCGGCACTCGCTTGTGCTTGCTATCGTCCAAAGGTTGTGACATATTGTTCCACTGATAAAATGTTTAAGGTGAGTTTATTCTTCCACTAATAAAATCATTATTACTTTTTGTTAGTTCGAAATATAAATTTTGAAAATAAAACTAAAGTATTTTAAAAAGATTCCATTCGTAGCCATGTTTACACAGATAAGTAAACAGTTTTTCTATTGTTTTAAGTTGATAAGGTTATTGTGTACATGTAACAATATCAGTTTTGTAACCAGCATACATTCTAATTCTTCTTTTAACATTCCAGGGACTAGTGGCTCTGGTAACTGGAGGTTCTTCGGGTTTAGGGAAAGCCACTGCAGAACAGTTAATAAAACAAGGAGGCCGGGTTGTTATCTGTGATTTACCATCATCAAATGGTCCTAGTACTGCTAAAAGTCTAGGGGAGAATGCGGTATTTGCACCTGTTGATGTAAGTATAACTTATGTTAGAAATATCACTTTTGTAAACTAGATGTTACTAGATAGAGAAAGAGCAGAGTAGATTCTATTTAATTGACAATTAGAAGTGGTTTAATAGGACTTCATTATGCTAAAAAAATTTAATTGTACTCTCCGTTACTATCTCCCTCATAGTAATAGAGTATAGCAATGTGATTTCAAACTACAATTGTATTCAAATTCCATCATTTTACATGTCTCACAAAGTATTTGGTGAAGGTGATAATAATTGAGTATAATACTAAAAAATTTAACCAGAATATGCATGATAGATATTCTATGAGTTACGTTTAAATAAAGCTCTCAGTATTTGTGCCTTGGCATCAGTTATCAAAAATCTTATCATGTAAATATTACATCATTTAAAATACATTTAATGTTCCAAGGACTTTACTATCTTGTATGGATCAGCAATCACGGTAATAACAATTGATAAAATTAATAATATCAAAACAATATTTACTTCATTTTATTAAATTGAAGACTTCCTTTAATAAAGTCCTTTCTTGAATTTATATCTAAATGTGAAAATTAAAACATCTGTACAAACAAAACTAGGTGCTGTATATAACAAAAAAACTAAACTTATTGTGAAATTAATGGATTTTTATTCAATTGAAATTCAGAATATTACACAATATGTAACATACTATAATTAAATAAATTATTTTCTTTAAGAGTTTTCTTTTCTTAGAACTTGGAATCCATGTACTGTTTTTAGGTTACTTCAGAGGCTGATGTGAAAGAAGCTCTTCAAATTACTTTAGATAAGTTTGGCCGACTAGATGCATTAGTAAATTGTGCAGGAGTTGCCACTGCACAAAGAATATACAATTTTAAGAAGGAACAACCTTTTGACTTAAAACTATTCCAAAATACTATTCAGGTATGTTCAGATGTTGTTAAATAAAACAAATAAAAACCTTTACATTTTAATTTATTCAAATTATGTTCTTTTATAGGTGAACTTAATAGGTACTTTCAATGTTATTCGGTTAGCTGTGGGTCTCATCGGTAAAAACTCACCTGATGCAGACGGTCAGCGTGGTGTAGTTATCAATACAGCCAGTGTCGCTGCTTTTGATGGACAGGTAATTATTAGAAGATAAATTTAGATGCATAAGGTCTCCTAAGATTTACTCATGAATGTAGTAGTAGATTTCATTATCATTTAACACTAGAATGTTTGTCAACATGTTTATATCAGTTATTCATTATACATATAGTTGTTTAGAATCATTTTTTTCTTAGACTCATTTTCCTATGTATTTCCTTTCAATCTTAAAATGTTTTGGCTATTTAAAAGGCTAAGAATCCAGTACCAATTAATAGTGTGTAAATTGTATACCTTGCATATTTTCCAGATTGGACAAGCTGCTTATTCTGCATCAAAAGCAGGTGTTGTTGGAATGACATTACCACTTGCAAGGGACATGGCTAAACAAGGGATCAGAGTCGTTACTATTGCACCAGGTAACCATATGTCTTCATTTTATACTGGTCTGATGAACCTTAAAAGTAGCTTGTTGGTGTCAGCATCTCTAATGCATGAGTGATAGTCCATTAAGTCGGCAGCTACTTAATCAGGTGGCAGATTAAATAACAGTTGTCTGACATTATCTGTCAGTGTGGCAATAATAAGAAACCAAATGATTTTAATTGCTAACAATTCACATCATAACATGACAAGAACCAACCATTTCATTTACTAAAATATATTTATTCCTAGGGTTGTTCCGAACACCAATGATGGAGCAATTACCGGAACCAGCCATCAAAAGTCTAGAAGCTTCTGTACCATTCCCATCGAGGCTGGGTTATCCTCAAGAGTTTGCTCTACTCGTACAAAGTATCATACAGAACCCAATGCTGAATGGAGAAACCATCAGATTGGACGGTTCCCTGAGGATGCAACCCTAATTTTAAGACTGTGAGTTGACTGTGGGTAGTTAGTTACTGTGTAGTTTTGGTAAATGTTTCAATAAATTTTATACATGTTTAAATTAGTTTATTTTATTGTAATAGTAGTTCCCTTGGCTGGTCATTTCACAGCTTAGTGTTATATATTGGTACTTGTATATTTGTTGTTGTTTAAATCTGAATACTCAATGAAAATCAATCAATACTCAATAAAGTAGTACAATTTCCAGTCTTGATACAAAAGATCCGATTGGGTCGAAGGGTCAGGTGAACAACAAAGATACAAAACAACAATTTCCAGTCATTCCTATTTCTTCTCATTGATTGAGTTGTTTTTTTCCTCTTACCTGTAGATATTGATTGTAATACTTATTTATTTACAATATTTATCAGTCGTTAATATAATTGTTTCATCTATTTTGATGCAAGTATCACAGTTTTTCTCGTAACAAAAAAATAGCAAAATAAATTGTGATACTAACTAGAAGTGTATGTTTCATCAGATATCTCATGGATCCGAATAGACAAATTGTCTGATATCTCACTGGTTATTATTGTAGTTACAATATTTAGTTTCAAAGTGCTAAAGCGAAATTACTTTTCTGTGTTCTTTTCAATGTTCAAACTAAGAGAGATTTGTGAAAAGGTAAGGCCATTTCTCTTGTACAATTAATGAATACAAATAATTTAACACAAATAAAGGTGGATGTTGTGGTGTTTATAAAGCAAAGACACAATTATTTAAACGAAAATATCATTTATTTCTACAAAAACTTGGTGCGGGTCGAACGCGTGTCCGACACCTCACGCCGGCGTGTACGTGCATCTCACAATATTAATGATCTCTTCAACTGAAACACTTACGTCACACACCGCCATACATGTATCTATGATGCAAAATATAGATCATTGTGTTTACTGTTACTTAATGACACTTCTAAACAATACATTAAAAATAAGTTTAAAGATTTAGCGACAACAATAACTTCACTAATAATTATAATATTGTATAAAAGACAATGTGAGGTAATGACATGGTACAAATGTGGCTGTGGTATATAATTTTCAAACTAAACTATGAATAAAACAATTACCATTTAAACAGAACAAAATAGAAATGAAAAGACGCGAAATAAATAAAATGTGTGGTGTGAGTCGTTAGTGATGTGACAAGTGATGTGGTGTTTCATACAAAGAGCTATGAGATATTGTAAGGAGAGGAGCAGCCCCATGTAAGTAGCCGTCGTGGCTGCTCCTCCGCGGTGAACGTGACAGAAGGTCAGCGACCGAGACGCGAGGGTCGAGTTCCGATCGTAGCCTACACTTTGTACTTTATAACAGTTTCAGAATACTGAAATATCACGTTAAACCACCCCGCCTCCCGAGTCGCGACATCACCACCGTCTACAGTATAACACTCGTACAACAATGTATACAGTATCTGATAAATATCCAAAAGTTCAACATCAAATGCTCGAGCATTTGTTATCAATTGCCAGCCCCATGTTTTAGATTCAACAATAACCATATAAAGACCGAATTTAAATTCTGTATACCTCGCCCTAACTATATGTACAATTTATCAAATAGAACTAACACGGCTCGCGAAATAAAGTTAGGTGCAACGGAAATTATATTAAAGGTACTTAACATTTACAAGTATTGTGAACCCTTCAGGCTGAGCCCTGTTCATTCTCTCAATTACACATTCTCACATAAACTTAACCAAGGAAATACTATACACAGACTAACGTTAACAACATCGATTGAGATTAAAACTAACTTATAGTTAATGAACAACAAAGTGGTTAACTTACAAGTAGCAAGGGTATAGTCGAGGCGCGTCACGTGAATACGTTAGCGGTTATGGTGTATTTGGAATGTGTGCGACGCGTACGTATTCTCAGAGTGTGCTCCGGGTGTTGAAGGCCGGCCGCGAGTACTCGTCACTGACCGCTACCACACGTGCTACCGGCGTGCGCGCGCAACCAACCGCACGACAGCGCTCGACTGCGCGCCTACGCCTACCACTACGCATTACTTATTACAACTACTTCAACTCAAAATTTACACTTTCACATCGAACACTCGTCGTGAACCTTAACATTAAAAATACTTATCATTTTAAAATCATAAATATAGAAGTTACTTACGTAAAATTTAAAAATACAATATTACGCTGTATGTTACAACCTAACCTTAGCCGTACGTAAATTGATTTCGGTTTTTATATATGAATATATTAGATATAAAATATTGTGTATAATGAATAAATGAAAAATATATTTACCGATTTAACAACTAATGATAATTATTTTAAATTGAACACTGGCACCTAACTAACCGAAGATTATCATCAGTGTAAATATTATAGTGCCGACAAAAGCTTTGTAGTTCACAACATCGAGGTATATCAAATCATTGAGAGCTGTAGCTCCAACTCTATTATTCATTTACTTCAATTAATGGCACTCGATTTTTGCACTAAACCATCGTTGAAATACTGAAAACGACTTCATAATAATTTGACTTGACTGTACTGCTACAAAACTTTTGGAAGATTTTCGAATGTATCACGACGCGACGGTAACACGTGATGCTTACGCTATTTAATAATACGTTTTAACGGTAATATTATTGCCAAGTAATAAAATATTTATCAATACACTATAAATAACACTTGTGATTGGTGTTGTATGAATTAGGCAGAAAAGGCAGTGTCGCGGATATTGTTCCGATTCATTTATCGTATAAACCTATTATTATATTAATTTCTAATGAAAATAGTTCCGTAGCGACGTTCTAGGATCGATCCTAGTCGCTGCAATAACTACAATGAGGCCGGTCTTTTATAATATTATTAATTGCGGCCACGAAATGGTCGTCTCAAGTGCAGTATTAAAAGTGAGTGGCTCGATACCTATGTAGTATATGTATATGAACGCACACAGCCTAACTAACTACGTCATACCATCACAGATCAGCTTTGCTACTTGGTTAAGCGTTTAGACGCGCAAAGGGACAAACATTATAAACATTTTAATATTATTAAAAAACTTCTATCTAAATGTCGATGTATCGTTTGCACGAATAACTTTCAGTAAAATTTACAATAATACGATAGCTACATTCGTGATCAATTCGAAATTGTAATTTCTATCTATTGTGTTTATAATAGTTACTTATATTGATAACCTTATTATTAGCTGCACCGTGCACTGTTATTAGTTAACATTTGTTTAATATATTTAATGTAAAACGGATGTTAATACTTTGTGGGATTTCTTATATTGTTTAAAATTGCTATTAGTTCATGGTCTTTACTTAAAATATTGTATACTGTACTTGTTAGCGTTTACACTAGTTTTGTTCAACATTCAAGCAAAATTTATAAATATGGACACTAAAAATAAAATGTTATATATATCACTCGTATCACATTTATTAAAACTCTATAAAATACTATCATTTTCAATCAAAATAATTCATTATATATTTTTAAAATGTATCTTAAAAACTCTGTGAGGAACTTTATTTTAATTTGATAGTAGCCTGAAATGTTTACATATTATTATTAGAATGGGTAACTACATCATTATAATATCTATTTATTATAAATCAATTCGATCCGCGTTAAAGCAATGTTATGTCACATATTTAATATAATATTATTTTGTTTATTTTATAAGGAAAATCCTTAATAGTGCGAACCCTATGTGATTACTGTGTGTCACTGGACGGTTTTAAGAATTAACGTGGTGCCATATCATTTGTACATTGATTGTAGAGCTAGATGAGGATTTCTAAATTAAATTTATAACTCATCACTCCAAAGACTCGTTGACGCCTATGATCGTTTCGCACTTAGTGCAGCCTAATATGACCAAAATAATTTGATTAAGATTCACATGAAACAAGTCGACAATCACATAATTTGATTAACTAAAATAAAGAAAAGGACACTAAGATGTGTGCAGTTAAACAGTCTATTGCAGAGAGCGCACTGGCTACCCTGGCCGCATTAGAACCTTACCTATATCACATATCGCGTACGGTACACGTACATACAGTTGCATTGCTTTGATATGATCGCTAGTGTCCACGAGCAGGCCGGTGCCGCCCGTGCAATAGACTCTGCTCTACAAAATATTACAAAAATAAAACGTTTTCAAATTAAATTTGTAACGTCCTTCTGATGTTTCTGTACAATGATAATATTAATTATTATGTAAAATTAGTTCCACTTTACAAGCAGAAAATATTACACTTTTTTCCCATAATAATATGCTATTATAATTCATAGTTAGAAAAATACGAAATTATGTACTTTCAAGTTAACATATTATATATGTTAATAAAGAACAATATTTTAATATAAAAATACATCATCTCCTTCGGCCGTAAGCCGGTAGACGCTAGTACCCATATTTTTAAAAATCTATGATTTTTAAGGCTCTTGCATGTAAATAGAGAAATATTTTACATAATTACAGTATATAAGTAGAATTAATCACTGTAAATGTGCTAAATATGCTATTTACAAGGATAATTTGTACTGGTACGGCCGATTTTTTAATATATGTGTAACACTCCCATATATTTCATATATAACAATTTTAACTTTATAATTTGATTCTTTTTTCGTACTTTCACTTTTTGAATCGCCTATAATAAATATATATTATGTATAATATATATTTTGTTAACTTTTAAAAATATGAACCTTTTCTATAGCTAAGTATTAATAATAGTAATTTAATACGATTTATTAAAGCGAAACCTTTCACTCGTGCTAACTTTACATCACACATCAATTCATACATCATTGAACTATCATCGCAAGTACATGCAAGCTTTAGAACACAATTTGTAAGATATCATTATGTAGGTAACGACATTACCTATGGTAGTTACGGTGCTTATACAAATAGTACAATTAATAATATAGTACGCACGAATGAAATTAAACTAACAATTATCGTATATTATACATCTTCACTAATATTTAAAACTGTTCATCGAATTTCTTCTTTTATAATCACAGACGCTTTCCTAAAATATGTTTGTAGTTCTCTGGAGCGGATCATGCCGGAACAGCCACAGAGAACGTAGTTTACAGAGTGCACTTATAATTTTGAAATAATAAGAAATTGACTGCTAAATAAGTTAACGAAACAACACAAGATTGGTGTATACTGCATATTAGGTAGATAAATATTTGCTTTATCTGTATTGGGACTAGGCACGCGCGGCAACGCCGGCCGGCGCTCGGCACAATAACTTATTTAATTTAATCACACACCAAGCTAATAACTAAAACTAATTAATAAGTAATAATTAATTATGTTCTATTTGTTGTGGTGTCGTCTGCGCTTGGCGCTTCACAGTTTTACAACTTTATTCTTCACTGGGTTTTCACGATCTGAAAATAACATTTCATCTGTTATGACACTCACTTTGATGATATTAAAATATTGTTTTGTTGCCTACAGTCAGAGTAATGCAGATGATCACTTTTAATATAAACAAAAAAGACATTTTCTTAAATAAATCCAAAAGTATTACTTTCAATCAACATGTAACCGAAATGTAGGTGTTTTCTTAATGAATTCTACAAGTTCGTTTTACTGTGCATAGGAAGTTATTACATTCCTTGATTCTTAAATTCAGGGTTCAACAGTACTCTGAAGTTTGTAGTTATATTGGTATATTTGTTAATAACATCCGGCCGCTATGATGTGATTATCACTTCAACCATAGATGTTAGTTTCCAAACCTCCAATTATCGGGAATTATTGATTAATAATTTATAATTAATCACGGTGACCATATCTTACATTAAAAATATTCAGTAGTTGACATCTGTACAGTAGGTACTATTTGTGATTGGTGATTGATATAGATATTATAGGTACTCTTTATACTATAACTGTTATATACAAGTTATGTATTCTAATTTGCTTAAACAAAATTAAATATATTTGATAATGTTAATATTTGTGTGTCCAAAAGAATGTAGTGATGTATAAAATGATAAATACTAATAAATGACAAACCACAACCGATTAAGTTTTCGAGAAATAAACTTGTTAAGAAGCGAAATATACAAGCCTTATCCTATAATGAACATAAACAGGAATAAAATAAGATGATAGATCTATATTATTGCGTTCGATTTAAAGAAACAATTATTACATTTAAAATAAAATAAAAATGAAAAAAGAGTAATGTGAACGACAAACTATCAATAAAGAAATATCATAAAATTATATTTATAAAGTCATGTAAAAATGTGTAGATATAAACTTGTAATAAATATAAGTTCATACTTACAAATCACTCTACATTCATAAAATCAGTTAAATCAAGTTTCGGTAACTGTAAACAAACGCAGTAATTTGCCAATATACATTGTGAATTTGTTAGCCACATTCTCCTTTATAACGGTGTTAAAACGAGCATTATACAGGAATCCATAACGCCACCTCGCTTCGAAAATTAACAAAATATTAGCATGTTCATTATTTGTTTAGCACAAGTGAGAGAGAGATGCGAGACGTGCTGTATAATATATGAGAGAGTGCGAGAGGCGTGCTTGTTGTGAGCTCACACTGAGTTTACTGGAAGGGCAGCAGCTATCAATGCTATAGCTGTATAGCTTTAGGCCATTCGTGAATCCATCAGCTCAGAGTCACTTCAAATAAGGTCTTAATGCTTACTCTATATTGGAGAATGCGGCTCAATCGTGTCGCTTGGCTGGAAACTGCACCTGACACAAAGACCATTATTGTTGTAACCTTATAATTACACCTTGTGCTGTAATAATGCTTTATAGTGAATAACCATTCCAGATTTAAAAACATGTACAGCTATGCAGATGTATTTCTTCAGAAAACGTAGCAATCATACGTAAGCATCACACATCATTCATGAATTTGAGTTTTGAAGGTGATCTCTTTGGAAAATATAATATCAAGAGTCGTTCATACTTTACGTGCTATATACATTATTTGTACACGAAGAAAAGAGTATGAATGAGTAAAGCTTATAACTGACTGAATTATCTTTATTCAATCTTAATTAACTTTTAATATTTTCTCATGTTAATTCAATTATGTACAAAATGAGAAAATACTTTCATATACAATAGAAATAGGGATGGATTCTTAAGTTTGTTTTCGCGCAAGATATCCTCTCTTATATATTTAGCAATATCATGGCATCACAGTACTGTTCGCTTCTACAGTCGCGTTCTACAATCGCCTGATTCGTGACATGCTATTATTTTGTTTCATTTCTGCATTCATATAATACGTTATAGAAATGCAATACATATAAAGTGCATCTATGAGTCGTGACTTGGAACCGTGAGAGCGAAAGTTTCGTTTAAGCACGATTCTCCTGCTAGCTTCAAAAAGGATTACTTCAGAGTTCGTAAATGAATTTATACTCGCGTAACAAATTCTCAAAAAAGGAAAAAAAAGTAGTTTCAGAAGGGTAAATTTACAAAATATATCTTAAAAGAATTTCATGAAATCTTGATATATCTATAGAGAAAGTATTATTTACTTTATATAAAAAAAATGTTGATGTAATTTACAGAGACTGCTACTTTGTTGCAGTAGCATTTTGGAGGTGACGATAAGTTAATTTTTATTGATCACGGGTTGCATAAATTATTTCTTCTGCATTATACCGCTATGATCAGGTGGGCCGTTAGCTAGTCTGCCTGCGTGGCAATAAAAAAAAATATTTGACTAGCTACTAGCGTTGTAAATATATTTGATTGTAAACTATTATCAAAATATATTGTACAATTTTAAGAACTTGGGTAAACCTATATTTCTCCGTTGTGCACAAAAGCGATCCCCTAACAATATAATATGTTTAGTAACTGTGATTTCTATGTGTGATAGGAAAGAAGAAAGCTAATTATGGAATATATATTTTCAGGAACATAATGCAAATATAATCTTATATAAAGCGTGCTGTGTATGTGTTAAACTGTATCTGAAATCGAGAGTTGCCAATCATAATAATTAAATATTATTTTTAACCTTGTACGAAGAAAAAAGCAAGAAAATAAAACTTACTATAATAATTAATTAAACAGCATAAACTGGCATCTCTATCTTTCATTTGATTAAATATAATATATATTTAAATGAAGAATATTATGGAAACATAAAGGAATAATTACATATAGAAAAATAGTATAAATATAAAAATTAATGTAATAAAATACTATAGTTATAAGGTAACATACAATCTGTCTAGAGTTGACGTGTGCTCTGCACTCCGGTTTACCATTTCGCCTCCGTTCGGCCTAGAATAAGACACAACCGATATTCTCGTATGTTATGAGAATCCAACTAGAACCATTCTTTATCGACGTCTTTGTGACTCGATCCTCATGATAAAATTTAATATTACAAGTCCGTTATTGGCATGTTGACTGTTTTATTATTAGTCAATTAAAAATATAGGGAATAAAGTAAAAACTTGACATCTTGATGATGTTCTTAGGTGAAGTTATAATTACGTTTCGGTTTATTTTTTCCATATAACGTTGTGATTTCAATTTCGGTCTTTTCAACCTTTGGTATTATTAAATATTTGACTGTCGGTTCATTGGTTTTTGTCAATATTTTTATTTTTGGTTAATCATTCATATGAATGATAATAATATTATTATTATATTGTAAAACAACTTTATGGTTTACGAAGATTCTGCCAGTCAACTACCCAATCAATGATTTCTTAAAAATTTGTTAGAATAGATGGATCGTTTCTTTTGTTTTAGACAAATAATTTGCTACTTATGTATTTTCCAACAAAATATGTATGTTTGTCTTACAGTAATTTGTTTGATGATTAGACTTAAATGAGACTCACTTGCGTTTCGCATGCAACATTTCCATGAGAAGTGTTTGTGTGGGAGCTTGGCCTGCGCAATGTCGCTGGTACAGGTGCTCCTCCCCTCGGGCTGCTAATGCATGTATCTCTGGGACTACCATCACAAGTTTTCCAAACTTGTCCTGAAATATAAAAACGGAACAGTTTTATACACCGAAACCTCTTCTTACCCTAGTTAATGGTCTCATGTATTATGAGTCTGAGTTTCGTGATTTTTAAACTGTGTTTCAAAGTTACTGACCTGTATCGACGGATAGCAGGAGAGGGTGTAGTCGAGAAGCGCCGCTTGAACTGTTTGGTAACCTTCACGGACGCATTTCACGTTTACGATACCTCTAACATCTGAAATAGAGTGTAATTCTTCAAAATAATTAACAATTGCTATTACTAATCTGTAAACTTAGTCTAAAACAAAACAAAAATAAACAAAACACAAAAATAAAATAAAAAAGCAACATTCGCTTAGGAGCCGACAAATAAAAATAATAGGTGCACAACAACAACTATCTGAAAAAAACAAAAGAGTATCTATAAAAATATACTAACCCGGATTGAGGAGAAGCATGAATTTGACGCAAATGTAGTCAGGAACGTCAAACTTCAATTCTGCTAGTTTATTCTGTAGTTCATTGAAGTGATCAGCTAGAGATGGAACTCCGAGCAGACCCAGACAGAGCAAATCGAACTTCTGCCCGTTGTGAAGAATGGTCTCATCCGGTAGACCGTTGTGCATTCTCTGGTGTAAATGATCCAAAACCAGCATTACAGACCATGAGTCCTGTAGAAGTTTCATTTGGTCATCAACCTGCAACAGTAGTCAACCGCATTGCTATTTGTGCGAAATGCAACTTAAACTTATTTATAAATGAGAGAGATACAGAGAGATCACGGAAGAAAGAAATACTTATATTTCATTGGAGTGTATCGTAATCTCAAACCTGTTAGTAGCTCTCATTAGACAGTTTATTATTATAATATTCACTGATTTGTCAAGACTCCTCCTACACGAAAGAAGAATAATCGTTTGGTAAAGAGAAAACCGTGGCGTTATTATTTTCGGAATCGAAATTAAAAATATTGTTCCAGGTGTATTGAAACGCGTTTTGTTACTTAAATCTGAAATAATTTATAAACAACTTGTTGATTTGTTTTTGGTTAACTGGTCAATTAAAATAATATGAAAAACGTAAACTTGGGAGTATCAATAGCTATTTTTTCCAAAAGTTCTCTTAGTGTACATGTTTTCAAACCGACTAGTACTTTAAACTTTTCTGCTAGGATTATATAAATTTATCGACTTCTTAAAATAGATTGCTGAATTTCTCTGTTATAACAAGTAAATCAGTCTGCCCACATGCGTCTAATGTTTACTTTATTAGAACGTAGTAGCAAAATATAGTTTGTTTCAAGGTATACATTGAAAAATTTCTTTTGACGTACTTTGGAATACTCTCAACTATATCGACAGTTCCTAATAAGGCTTCACTTGTTTACGCAAGATATGTAGGGTAAGCGGCTAGCGTCAACTACTGTTTATCTGTTCCAGTAGATTTATAGTTTTAAGATTCCCATATCGTTCATGGTCTGCCTTCGACAATAATGACTTAAATTAAGTTCAATGTTAAAGGAAATATCTTAAAGATGTGAGTACAAAAATAAACACATGAACATGTGGTGACCAGTTCTGTAAGCTCAACGAGCTGAGACTAACTTGAAAAAACGATTCAAATTATATCCAGATATATTTTACAGAGATATTCATTACAAAATTCTCGATATTCGTTCATTACCTTATATTCGACGTCATGTTTAGACTAACAGATCTGTTTTATCTATGTTTTACAGTAGAAACAAATATGTAAACAACCCAATGTGACGTATTTAGGTTATTTATTAGGCTTTTCTATCGAGATGGTTGATTGCAATACTTTTCACTTATATCATTTCATTTTGTTGCAAACCCTTTAGCGTCTCAATAGTTATAATTTGCGTATTATGAACCCTTTCAATGTTTACTTTGTAAAATTGTATTATACTGCAATCATGTCTATTTCAAATTCTTATTCTGTACAATTTATTAGTCTTGAATTATTTACGTCATTCACTTCCCTAATTAGTCTTATTGAGACTTGTTTTTTGTTGACGTTGTTTCTCGGTAAACATTTCTACTGATGTCTTAGTATGTTAGTATTATTGCTATTGTACTTAATAAGGGTAGGGCTCGAACAAACTTGATTAGCTAAAGTACTAAATATAATTTATTAGTTAAATTGATCCATAGAGAATTTAGCACTGAGTTTATTTCCACGTTTATATGGCAGAAAAATGCGAAAATGACCACAAAATCGATTATTAATAGTTCTAAAATTTACGTTAAATTCAATAATTCTAGGAAAAGTTTAATCGTCAACAACACCTCTCATTTTTTCTGGTAGGTACATAAGCGGTGTGCGAGTCCGTTAAATTTGTCGTTTACGAAATGTTACAACTAAATTTTAGAGCTTGAAGGTATTGCTACACCGTGCACTGCTTGCTCAACGCGATGGATCGATCCGATGTAATCAGGTTGTTCAATCAGTGAGCGAACTCAATCATTTCTCAAATGTTATGACCACATTTAGACATTTTAACACGTCTTGGCTACTACTACTTGACTATTACGAGGATATAATGAGTTTACAAAATGTGTTGTTATTATGTCTAAACAAATATTTAGTATCTTTTATTTGTTATGTTACTTTTACGACGTTTGTGAATAATTATTACATTTAATACTCATATTTTATATTTCTAGTATTGTTTAACTGTAATTTTATGTTGTTACCGATAAACCAAATAATTAAAAACTACTCTTTCACGTTTCAAAATAAGTTTCGAACAAGTATTTTCATCGACCATCGAAATTAAAGATTTGTAGAGCGTAAATTTAGTTACTCTAATGACTGGTCTCTATTATTAATAATGTCGAAATCAAGGCTTGGCTAATAGATATCTAGACTAAAGGAGAATGAAATACGATGACGAAAGTGAAAGGCGAAATGGCAAATAATATCATTGAATTATGTCACAACACAAATAACATTTGAAAAATTTAGCAATTTATAAAAGTTGCCTCTGCGTATCATTGTATCCCGTTAATTATATTTTATAATACTAACGCATTATAAAAGTTTGAGACTTTAAAAGAAAATAAATATAAAGTGAACTAGTCGATCTATGACTCAAGTTCATTGCTTTGTTATGTGACTAAACGTAATTGGTAAGATATTATGTAAGAGAAAGCGAAGAAAAGCCACGCAACTCGTTACGTTTCCGTAGCTATCGGTTACACTAGGTGGTAAAAAGTGCTTTCTCGCGGCAACTCGGCCACGGGCACTGTGTCAAGTGCGCCGATGAAAGTGCAGCGTTGCCGCGCCCCCGCCCCGTCCCCCGCGCGCCCCCCTCGTGCCTGCATCGTTACATCACGTCTGTCTGGAGAAAGCTTAGGTCTTCAACACTTCCCTTAACTCGTTGTTTATGTTTACATTTTGATTTTCTTTAACCTATATTCTATGCGTATCATTTTTTACTCTTTTATGCTGACCTATATTTTGAAATTGGTTTATTTTAGGAATTTTAGAATTTCCGTAAACAAGTATAAATTCATGATTTAGTTCCGTCGTAAACTCATTTCTGAGAAAGATCGTAAATAAGACGCGTCATTTTAGCACAAACAAAAATTACTATTATAGTTGAGGAGTTTATATCTGGTAGAAAGAGACGAGTATATTTGCTCAGACCGGCAACGTCGCCCTCCCACGTGATAGACTGCGGTTCTTGCGTAAGCGTACGACGACCAGTGTGGCTACTATTGCCACCACGGTTCTGTCTCTCCTGTCAATTGACTTCCACTGATTGATGGAACTCATCTCTAACGGCTCGTAAATTAATCATGTAAAATCTGTACGTTGACGTCCGGTGCTACAGAAAAGATTGCGGCTACTTTACTATTGTAAACATTAAGATGAATTTACACTGAGGAACTTTTGGAACTATGTGTATAGTACGTACTCGAGAGTTTGTCATAGTATACTCACTTCCAAGTTTACTTTGATATGTTTAACCGTGTGTATGACATAAAAGTAGTAAACACGTTTGTAATTGAGAATGGAAAAGTAAGGGAACATTAGAAGGCGGCACCGCGGCACGCTTCTCGTGGGAACTTGACCCAGTTGGTGCGGCGTGGCGCGGACAGCGCGGTGTATCGATTGCGAGAGGCACCGCGTCGCCCACTGCGTCACACGCGCCCCTAACTCACATACGAGACTCATTAATGAGCGCTGTCTATTAGGTACACAAATTACTATAAACATTCGCAGAGCATCAACACATATAACAAACAGCTCAGCATCGCAAAGCAGCATTTTCGCCAGCATAGTGGTGTACACCGGGTTGGGGGTTTAGGGATTGGGTCAGGATTATTGATACTTATCTGTTTGTTTTTACTGCGATCTCGAAGCGTTGGTCTTTAGACAACGGATTCCTTACTATTAGGTACTTTGTAATCATCTGTTAATTAAAAATAATAATAATAAAATAATTCACCTTTAAATATTTAAAGAACACTGTGTTTCTTGCCCAATCCACTTGAGAGAATAAATTTTGATCCAGCACTTTGCACATTAATTCAAAGAGATCCACCTCACATTGATTATAAGTTTGGCTTTGTAAGAGTCCGAACAGTGCATTCTGCCACTCGCGATCGTCAACAGTTTGAACGAATTCTCTAATCATTGGAGATACTCGAAGAGTTTCAGTGCTGGTTGCTTCGGCTGTGCTGGATGGTGTAGCGGCAGTGTTTGATTGTGTATCTAGAGCGAAAGCATCCGGTGACGCTGAATGTGGTGAATGGGATTCCCATTTGTCGTGAGTAGGTGGTGGAGGTGGCTGAGGTGGCTGCGGTTGAGCTCCCAGTAGAGCTGGCCCAGGCGAAGATTCTGGAGAGGATGTCAACGATGACACTTGTGGAATCTGTATCTCTTGTTTAACAGACACTGCCGTGTACGGAGAACCAAAGCCAAGTACTAATCCTCCATCTCCCAGTGGGCCACGCAGAGTTTGAACGGCGATCTGTCGCTGCCGCATCATTTGCAATTTTCGGGCACGATCTCTTTTGTACATTGGGCCAAATTTATTACGACCACCGCGCATACGGTCTGCTCGCACCGCTGAAATGTGTAAAAAGCATTTCTTTTAGTTATCATAAAAAAAAAAACTTAACTTAAATATATAGGTATCCTAAATATTTATAATAGTGCCTATGTATTTCTTTTTTACTTATAATACCTAGTTCCAAATTATAATACCTACTTTCACACCTAATTTATACATAATTATTCGGAGAAATACTGTGCTCACCTTCCGAGATTTTATCAAATATAATAAACAAATTGAAAGTAGTTCATATGTAATTATCGTAGTCGGTCAATGTCAGAAGTTTTAAACTTAGAATGTGTACCTATTAATGTAAATAGTTCTTTCTCTAAAAACGTACAACTTCTCCAATTTTGAGCAAAAAATATTAGCATGAAATTGCAACGAAGTCTTTGAACAACATTGAACCTGGAAGCGAAGGGGCTTTCAGTGAATAGCAGAATCGTCCAACTCACGAGTTAAAAATAACAACCAGTTTTTATTGTATGAGTGGCCAACGCGCATAGCGCGATAAGGATAGATTGTAGGGCTTCTACAAAGGTTAAACAGAGATAGAATGTGTAACGGATTTAAGCATTGCAATTCAACCAGTTGGCTTTGTACTGCAAACCAGACTTTCATGTACTAAGATATTCGAAATAGATTAGCAGGGGTAAAGCATCGAATATCTTTGCAAAACAATTATTTAGTCACACTTATATCGTACTGAATCAGTCAGTAAATCACAATAATATTTCCCACATTGACAATATTTTTTCTGCGATTCATTGTTACCATAATACTAATTCTATAAAGGTTTAACATTAAAGTATTGAATAAAAAACCAATCCAGTAAAAGACTAAAAACGAGCATATAATACCAAAATGTAGTTTTCTTACAGGATATAAGAAGAATTTAAATTAACTTGCACCATTTCTTAATGTTGTTTTAATGAACTGATGTATAATAATAATTAATAGATTAAGCTTTGGTTTCAATTTTGAGAGATTCAATGTAATATGTTTGATAATACTACAAAACAGTTTAGGTAGAAAATGTCAGACTCAACACTTAAATTTTACATTCTGGTAGAATTTCATAAAAAAATTGACGTGAATTAAACCTTAAATGTGTTTCTACTTACCCAGAAGTAATATTCTGCTCAAAATGAATGCTTTAGACGGTATGTATAAAGTTTATTGGAGTTGTGTAAATTAATTCATTCTTGTTTATTCCGCCATATTGAAAAAACAGCGTATGCAGAGGCCAGAGACTCAGTTGTTCGATAGGATATATCAAAACAAAACCACAAACAATCTACTTGTAGCATTTAGCGGCCTTTTTAAAATTAGGTACATTCAAGTTCTTGAAATATACATATATTATTATGTCACAGAACGATACTTGTAGAAGGTACAGTAAACATTACTCTTTCTTGAACTTGGCTTGAGACGCTACCGCGTGTCTAGATTAATCGCGTTTCGGGATAAACATTATTTATACGATTTGTACATTTTAATCCCCGTGATTTTATATTCTACTTGAAATACGTATGTATGGAGAGATACAAACAAAACAACAAGCAAATATATTTTTAGTTTCAACCCAGAGATCCGCTGATAATTTTGGCTGTATTTGGTACCTAAATCTGTTGAAAATGACTATGTTGCCTAGCATTTACCTGCTGCAGATACTAAACAAGATAAAATATATAATTGTATATAATGAATGCACAAGAATATTATAGTTTATAATCTTAGTGAAAAAATCCCTGTTTGCCAAAGTTACAGCAGATATTTTGGCGTGAGTAACGGAATGACGTATAATTCTGCAGATTTAGCTGTTTCGTTTTCAGACAGACGGTTGCAAATTGGACTTTTCTAATTTACAAACGTAAAAAAAGGAAATTTAAGAATAGTGTACCTACTGAGGGACAAAACCTTGCTAAGATTACAAAAAATGGGATATTAGCTTTTCAATGAACTCCTTCATAAAAGGCAAATCTAGTGAATTTTTATAATTTTACAATAAATTTTACTGACTAATCTTCTTTGTCGATTATGTATGATCGTAGAGGAAATAACATCTTCAAAAAGAGTGAATCTTATAACGATTACTACAACTGTATTTACGCAGTACAAATTGACTGAATTACCTTAACTATTCGTGTTCAATAACAAATCCACCTTGGAAGCATTTCGTAACAATGCGACGGTACACGAATTAGATATAGTTGTGTTTATTATATCTGAGTGTTTATGATAATTAAAATTTTAATAATAACTCATAATATTGAAGTAAACGAATGAATATGCTGTGATACTCGATAATGCGGTAAACGAGGTCAGTCATTTATTACTAAGCTAAACTAGATCAAGGTCAAGGTCATTTTTACAAATCAAAAACATACGTCTCTGTGACAAATAGACTTGGAGCCGAAATAGACATACGTTTGTGTTCACCTCGCATTCTAATGTTATTTGTAGCTTGTAGTCTGATAGTCAAAGATGGGTCAAGGTCTACCTTGGGAACGAGGTCAGACAAAATTAATCGACATCCTTACTCCTCTCAATTAGCCAAAACTTTAAAATAGATATTCAATTTATGTACGCTTAGAAATTTTATAGTGCATGATCATAAATGTGACCTTGGCATACGCATCAGGGCCGTCAAATGAAGTAATCGTGTCAACGAGATAAAAAATAGTATGTACTGAAAGGACGGGAAGAGGTGGGGATCGCTCCTTGTACCGACGAGTCGGTGAAACTTGGTCAAGGCTGGCGGAGCAGCCACCCCGCACTCCGCGCCTCATCACACGAATGAAGCCGATGGTGGCCGACCATTGCCGAACACCCGCACGCATACGATCGCGCGTTTAGATACCTACGTCGGCGATCATTACACCATTACACAACACTGTTAAATCATCAACCGTGATGATCCGCCCAACTATGTCAAGATCTTTCATATTATACGATTGGAATTTTTACTAGGTCTAATAAGAATCTAAGTAATAAGAATCTATGGAACCATCCAAATTCTGTAATGGTAGTGTCAAATCTCTAGTCTTTTCTCGTTTGGCGGGTCGATAGTTCTACAAAAACTAGTATTTAGGTGATACTTAAATAAGATCATTATAATATTACACACAAATGTTATGTTAAAATAAATTAAACCGGTTTCTGGTATTACAAACGGTTTTGAAGCGCAACAAAAATCCTTCTAAGATGGCGGCACTCGTAGAAATGTCGTAATAATACGACAGGTAATGCCTAAAAAATAGAAAGGCCCGGTGTGCGAGGCCGCTCTGTCGAAACACTCTATTCAGGTCAAGGCAGCGCGCCGAAATAGTCGGCTCGCGCGCGCGTTTTTATTGTGACTTAACATCTGTCCTAGCTCTGAACGCGTGACCCCTACAACGACTAGATTCACACTACTATAATTGTTTAGGTACCTTACGTAACAGTACCATTACAAACCCTCGGAATAGAAGTAAACATCGTAATATACCAAGTTAATTAAACTTGACCCTCAATCTACAATATTTTTTTTACATCCATTTAAAACCATGTTAGAGGTATCCGGATTACTGAATAGCAGTTGCAATAATTTATAATATCATGATAACGTCGAGTTACGTAAAACTCTGTCCACACTGCGGTCAGCGGTCCATGTAAAAACCGTCATTATTCTTCGCCATTCTACTTGCCCTACCCGGCTTCGCTTTTGTTGCGTAGTGGAACAAATAGTATTATACTGAATACTCATGTGACCAGGTTATATTTATTGCTACTCTTAAAGTTAAACATAACCTTAATAACAAATCACTATGACGCTAAAGAACGCTTCGTTACATTCAATTGATTTGCTTCAAGGGGTATTTAATTGAAGTGTCACATAATTAAAAAATCTTATTGGACAGTCATTCCGATAAGATATAGAAATAATAACAATACATAAAATGAATCCAACATTGCAACCAGACATACAAATCTTTGTATAGTTTCTTGATAAATTAACTAAGCCCGACTGTCTTCTTTAAACTTTTTAGAAAATTTAAAGTGCCCTATACACACTAGGACATAGTGTATTAGAAAAGTTTTACTGGTTTTCTAATAATAGAAGAATAATATTCGTATTTGTGAAGAACATCGATCAGATACTACATTTATTTAATTAAGTACCATTCTCAACTATCCATAATAATTAATAATATTTCTGTATCATTATTTCGCAATTTTTTTGAAGAGAACTTACTTTAGATGTGTTTTCAATGTTATTTTGTCACAAATACTTCTAGTAATAGAAAACTATTAGGAGTACTATGAATGTGTATATTAGTTGTTTTGCATAGTTTTCTCCGATCGTCCTAATAGAAACGAGAGTTAATTTTGATCTAAGAAGAGAAGGTTGTTGTTTATGTCGAACAGATTTGGCATCATCTACCGTCAGGTAATACGATACGTGTTCAGGTCACATTTGGGTAGTCCATTGCGACAGGGCAACCGAGCGTCTTGTGAAACGACGCTTGCGCAGCGCACCCCACCGACAACGGCGCTCGATTGTGTCGAAACGACACGATACAGCCGCGCTACTACGACTCTGATCCACAACCCTGATCAACTTTATCATATTACTTACTTATTCTATTATTTTCTTTTATAAACAAAAATAATTTTTCGTAATTTAAGGAAATGTAGATGCGAATAAAATTAAACGTTTTTAATTGTATGCAGTTACCAACTGTAGAAATTGTAGACCGCATAATATTACAGAATTAAGTTATCATTAAAGATTTTGTCATGAGGCATCTTCGAATAATAGATCTATATGAACCAGTATCTCATTAAATTTACAGATTTGTCATAAACATAATTAAATAAACCATATCGAACGAAGTCAATAGTTGTAGTTTGAAACGAGTGCTTTCGTTGTGGCATTGCACAAGGCTTGCTGCGGGTCGGGCAGGCAGTGCGAGGCTCTCGCAACCGCCGCTATTCGGGTCAGGCAACGATTTGTGTGAATTGTGTCATCTGTCATATTATGCTTGCGATAAATGTGACTGTACGATTTTGTTTTTATTATACTAAATGCCTATTGCAGACAAACAAACAAACATCTGATGTGGTAAAATCAAAATATTAATATGGTTGTTGCAAAAATGATTATGAAAAATGTATGGGAAAATGGTTATAGGATTTTAATCCAAGTAGTATTTTTTAAATTAACTACTTTAAATTATTTGCAATGACGAAATTTCAGCAACGTTACACATTTTCTTTTTGAAAATTTGCGTAAACACGAAATGTTGCAAACATCATCTGGCGAAACAGAATAGCGAACGGCTCACGCACACCACAGCAGTTGCACGTAGTGTACATGCACGCACAATCAAGCGGCGCGCGCGCCGCATCGCGGCCCCGCTTGCAAGTAGGTCAGGGAGCTCTGCGGCCGCGCGCGTTTTAAATTTAGAACGATCCGCACTTCAAGCTCCGCCCCACACGATATCCAACTAGATATTGATGATTTGCCTTCAAAGTATTCACCTCTAACCGAACCCTTAGTAATCAATTATGTAACCACCATTTTATAAACGAAATACCTATTTCGTTTACTATACTATTTCGAGTATTAACCTTAATACACCTATTTGTTTAATTCATTGAAGTTTCTCGCTTCAGTGAAGTTATGGCTCATCTCGGAATATTTCAGTATTATTATTGTTTATAACTATAAGGACAACGGTTGTTAGGTTGAGTTATCTATTGTAGTTTCTTTTCTCTGACCTACTCCATACGTATTTAAAAACACAACAAGATTGGCCTGACCATACATATACACAATAGTTTAGGGTGCTTAAGTATTTTCAATTAGGAAGATTTATCTACGTTTATTATGTAGGGTTAGTACGATGGATTTTTTTCATAATTAACGAATAATTTTATTCGTTTACGAATTGAAAATGTGCCAGATATGAATACTGTTATGAATGCGATTTCAACATAATAAATATTATTTGCCTAGGTTTACTTAATTAAATACAAAAATAAAGAGTTTTTGGAATTATTGAATAAATTCTGCTAGGCAAAATAATAAAAATAGATGAACTAGTTAGTTTCCACAACATTGTGAGTACGGATAACAAATAAGAAACAATTAGAAACTATAGTCAATGTTGTAAAGGTTGTGCTAAATAGATAACGGTGAGAAATGTGTGTATTTGGGAAGTGGGTTGCACCGCACCCCAATGTGGGCGGCGCTACTCGGAAAGCAGGCACAGTATTCGTTTCTACATATACTTTCAATTAGGTATAACTCATAAAAAGTTTTCTATAGTTTACAAACTTGTCTTACTCAGATATTTCGTATATAATAAGAAGAGGAATGACTAGCAAGAAAGTTTTAGAAAGAACATACAGTGCTAAAAACTTACCTTCAAGTTTCATGCCAACATCGAGGCATTTCTGGAAACGGCAAAAAGGACATCGTTTCCTTTGGGTTTTATCTATGTGACAGGCTCTTTCAGCAACGCATGTGTAAACCTTTTTGTTCTGAACGGTTCTTTTGAAGAAACCCTTGCAGGACTCGCATGTCAGCAATCCATAGTGGTAGCCGCTGACTTTGTCGCCGCAAACGGGGCAGAGTTCTTCTATTACATCTTTAGTGTCGGTTTGGTCACAAACTGTTCCTGCAGTCGGCAAGTATGCACCAGGTTCTCCTCCAGTGCCTGTCGGAAATAGATATGAAGCGTCCAAATTGGCGTATCCAAAAGATTGTTGGTCTGGAGCGCATTGGTATGCCGCGCCTTGAGGAACGTATTGTTGGGAAGCACTGGAAGGTCCGCCACCTGAACCTGATCCATCAGGACCAGGACTTAAGTCAAATGGGGACATGTTTAGGGACATGAGGCTTGTTTGCTGGTCCATCGTCATGCTCAGCCGCACGATGCGGCCTTTTACTACAAATCCCGAGCGGTTTTTAACCGCAAAAACGTTCACACAGTCACCGAGTTCACTAGCGGTCTGGCCGCAACACTAGCTGCCGCTTGCGAGCTGCACCTGTTCAAGCACTAAAGTAGGCACGGAAATCCAGCACATTTTGTCTTAAACAATGATGTGAAATAATAGCGCTTAGCGCTAATGTCAGTCACTACTGAAACTACAAGAACCTCTCGCACAAGTGTCAACTGTGCGCGGGTTAGTTACGATCGCGACGAGTAAAATAAGTATGAACGGTAGCACGCGTACCGCTCGGTAGACGTACCACGATCGACTGGTGGCCGGCCGGCGACAACGACGCGCGTGCCGGCGCCTCCCGCATGCGCGCCCCGCCGTCACCCGCGAGCCCCCGCCCGCTCACACAATGGAAAACGATTAGGAGCCCATGTAATAAGTGAAAGTGAGTCGGTGACCTACTTTCCCGCGATCCAGGTCTATGTTAGTGCGCGTTCGCGCTGTTGCGCCACCGGCCGGGCGGAGGGCGGCGCGGGGGGCGGCCCGGTGACCCAGTTGCGCGTACTGCCGCACCAGGGCAGGGTTGCCTCCTCCACAACTCTACTCTACTCGTTACTTACTACCTGCCTACCCCACAACATCATATTTTTCTTTCGTATTTTTACCCTATCTAAATTTACGGTTCCTATCATTTAATTTTATATTTATACTAATTTATAATTTTGAGTTATCCTACCCTAAACTAAACTTTCTGTTATTGATTGATAATAATATTCAACATTAATATATTATGTCATGTAGTATGTATTAATTAATTCAGTATAACGTCATTTTCCAGAAAGCTCTTGATAATTAAAATAAAATAAAGTTCTTGACCTACTTTATTTTAAAAATCACTCAGCAGGTCACGAACAAGTGACTGTGATAGCCTTGCATATATTTATGCAGTGTAATATGATTCGATGCGTTTTACACTTAACATTCGGCAATCGTAGCTAAATCAGCTGAAGGAAAACATGCTGCATCTGCAAACCTACTGACATAAATAAACAAACAAGTGCAGAATTGTATAAAATATTATAAGTAACGACCTATATTTTATTGAACAAATTAGCTTGTTGATTTATTTATTGGATAGTTTACCATAGCTGTGCCATATCCAAAATATCGAGAATATTACCTTCCTAAGTATCTCACAGCGTATCATAAAAGCATTTTTTTAAAAGAACATTTTATAACATTAGAACTTTAAAAATGTTATCTGGGTTTGTAATTTTTTTATTTATTGCTAACAAAACCGATATCTGGATATGACCTTAAAAACTGTCGAGTTCCATTCTCGGATCTCAACAACAAATGCTAGTAGGTATTGCTGAATTTACAAGATAAAAAATGTCGCTGTTAACATTTTATAAATTACTTACAGGTAATCATTAAGTCAAAGAACTCCAAACTGATGATATAAACCATCTCAAATTTCAATAATAAATCTATTTATGCTGAATACAACTTTAATAGCAGTCCAGACCTGACGCTGCAAAATATTTATAATGATCGTAATCGCTCTGTGTACGTACTGCCATATATTTGTTTTGATTCCATAAATCGGGGACATGCATCAAATAACAAAAGCCATATAATCGAGATCGTGCATCGTTAAAGAACTAAACATGCATATAAAACGTCAATGACTCAATAGTTTGAATTTCATAATCAAGACCTGAATGCCGGATAAAGTGCGCGAGTATGGCGGGCATACCCGAGGTATGTCGTTTTCGCTATCATGCAGACGACTCGGCCTCTGACGAAAGCAAAAGTGGCCGCAGAGTCGCACGCGCAGTTGTGCTTTCTTCGCATGCGCAAACCCGACGTCATACTTTCTCCTTGCTCGATGACGCGCTTTGATGTAACATAACGTAATAACATGTATGTTACTAGCGCTTACTCTATTATAACATTATCATTGGCGGACTCGTCACTGTGCACTCGACATACTTTGTTCGCGATCCGATTTTTGTCATCTTTATCTGTATTGTGTTCAGTTATTTATTGATTTAAGTAGATTGCTCTGTAAATTACCCACTGCGGACTGATTAGCTGTATTTTTAATTGTTAAAGTTATAAATTAGAAATACGCTGTAACTCAATAAACTAGATTATTATTAAAACGTGTTTTTGAATATCCATTATAATTGTGAATTTTCTAAATAAAACATTAGTATTAAATTTTTCAACTACATCACCATGTCACAAACGTGAAAACTTCATGAAAAAAAAATACGGAAAAAATGAGAGGTGTTTTCATTTGTAAACCAAATAGAACACAATATTACAAACGAATCCACGCATAGTTTACGTACAATTATTTAATGATCAACTTCAAAACGAAACATGTTTATAAATAACAGGAAGTAAACGAGGGTCGTGTTTGTGTGCGTGGTACGTGTGTGTGCGTGTGAGACGGCGCCTCTCCACGCGGGTAGGAGTCGGGCGGGCGGCCGAGGCTAGGGAGGATTCGGGTGCCGGAGCCAAGTGCAATGGGTCAGTAGGTCAATGATAATCTCGTGTCTAGGTTTCACGATCGATGCTTTGTTGAGAGCTTTTGTATGTTAACCAGAAACTTTAATGCTCACCTATATAAGAACGTTTTTAGAAATTATGATAAAACCTTACTGAATTCAATTAATTGGTTCGTTACTAAAACTAAAATAATTCTTAGAAATGTCGGTATACCTACAACTAAAAATAAAATTTATAGCGTGGATTATCTTGATGATTACCGATGCCTTTTTAGAAATAGTAGTTCCGATGGAATGAAATCCAAGAACGTTATTTAACCGACGGAGCGATTGGTAACCGAACGACACAGTACGATGATCAGAATAATAATTAAGTTGGAACAACTCAACACTTATTATTGGTAACCTTAATTCGAGATATGATAGAACACTGTCGAAATATTGGAATGTTTACTGTATTCAATTATTGATTATATCATTGGGATTTTAAACTATTTATTATATTTTGTGTTAGACAACTACGAATGGAATCAACTCGTTTAAAGTAACTACATATTTAGTATTTCCAAATTTTTCTAAATCGCATTTACATATATGTTGTTATGAAGTTGAAGTATGTAGTTCCCAAAAATCACATCAGCTATGCTTGAAAAATGATTCTAAATCCAAATTATTATAATTATCTTTAGAGTGTTATCTATAGTGAATCCAATTTTAATTCTTGTTGTTCGATCTAGGAAAGTCTAGTTAGAGTTAAGTCACGTGGCTGAGAACTACTATAGAGGTATTCAACAACCCTGTTTCTAATATTAGAGCATTCGATAGTTTTCCTTACGTTGAAGGACGGTAACAAGAAGTTATTGACACCAATGTAGAACTGAACCAGCATTGCCCGTGTAGACAAAACCTTTTCTTAGCGGGTACTGTGAAAGTACTTGTATATAGGTTAGGACGTTTAATTCTGGGTCACGTGACGAGATTGTTTAGGCATAATATAATGTTCATCATTATAACTGTTAATTATTTAGTGTTTATAAGTATGGATACGCTGTACCTTTTTACTAAAGTAAAAGTTAAGTAACTTTCCTTAAAGGAGACTAATTATATCAAGATTCTTTAGATCCTGCCTTACCTTTATTCATTTAGGATCGACTTAGCATATTATAATGGTCTCGCATCTTATATTCCCATTCTAAAATAAGTCATATATCATACCTCAAATATTCACATCGTGTATTATGATTATGCGAATTTCAATATGTCGTGATTATTAATTTACGCACAAAAAACTCATGATAAAATAATCCATAATGAGAAGAATACAACTGTTCATTCATAAAATGATGTAGCTCATCGCGTCAATGAATAAAATTGGACAGTTGTTGATAACAAATTTATCAATGTTAATTGCATTCGACAGACAGAATCATAACAATCTCTGCTATACGTAAATTTTGTTCTGAAAAGTATAGAGGTCAAGTCAGTCAATTAGTGGCAATTAACAGAGGGTAGAGATAGCAAACAATATAGTTCAGAATATTGATGGACCTGATTTCATTTATTTATAGCCCAATTTGCATATTATCGAAGTTGATCTATATTTCTGAGCAGTGCCGTGCTCTTCCTTGCCTCGTTAATCTACACGCATTCATCAATACGAGTTTTGAAAACTGAAAAACCAGTATATCTGTGTATTGTTTTTTTTTTCAATAATCACAGCAGTATTAGGTATAATAAACGAATTATAGTATGCTATGAGAATATAGAATTATAGTTCTACAAATATTGTATGCTACATATTATTACAACACTATCGCAGTGTTATCAATCCCTGTACAGTTACTTTTTTGAGTTATTTGAATATCTGTTACCTATATGCCTTCGTTAAGAACATAGAGGGCAATTTTAAAATGAAGGGATCACTCAGAAATAATAAAACAGTTATTTTACTATCAGTTATAAACATCGTGAAAGTATTGAGCCGTTATAAAATTTTACAAGTTTACTAAACAATTTTACAAAAGATTTAAAGTGGAGACGATATATTCATTGTTTATAACAAAAAGATCAAGTGTTTTATGGTGTATTACCGGTCATAGACTGTTTTACTTTGTCGGCGTTTAAATACTTTAGTGTGATTATAATGCATTTTGAACACATACATGTATAACAACATCTTTACAATACTACAGTTCTATCATCTTTTGTTTTCTTAAACAAATGAACAGACTAGGTAGGTACTGTATTTTCGGTGCAAATCTAATAAGCATAGGTACCTATTAAAAATTATTATATTTATTTACTAGCTGACCCGCGCAACTTCGTCTGCGTTACAAAGGGGTTCAAACAGTACTCACAATGCCGTCGCGTTATTATTTGCGCTGACCGCAGTGCACCCACATATTCATTGCGTTTTATACTCGTGATAACTTCTAAACGAAAAGTCCGATTGGAATAAAACAAAAAGTAATTTACTTCTACATTTATACTCTTGATAATATACTTAATTTGGATAAGGGTTAATATAACGATACTCATTTAACGTTAAATTCAATCTCGGGACGAAATATTATTTTTATAAACATAAAAGCGGTTATTGTGACTAAACTATGGTAGTTAGATATACCTATGCTGTCGCTTACTTTTTTGTTTGTCTTAATGAGACCTAAAAACCCGGACTACATCATTTTGTTCTACTGTCAATAGTTTTCGCAGCGCACGCGACGTAAGGAATTTTTCAGGTATTTTTTTACACCTTATATTACATTATTGGAGTTTTAGTAAGGATACCTATTTTTTTTTTAAATGTAATATAGCCTATGTTACTCGACGAAAATGTAGCTTTCCAAAAGTGAAAGAATTTTTGAAATCGGTCCAGTAGTTTCGGAGCCTGTTCATTACAAACAAACAAATCTTTCCTCTTTATAATATTAGTATAGAAGTATAGATAGTATAGATTATATATTATCAACAATGAAAAGTGTTATATAGTTTATACGTGTTTTTGCTCAAGTTTTTGTAGTATAGTAAAAAGTCGATTTTGAGTTATGCACGTTTACTTAACTTCGAATATAAAGTATAGAAATCAGTCTTTAACTTATCATTCATATCATTGGCTTTTTAAACGAAGAATATAATAATATTATGAATATTACCTACAGTGGGCTGGTATATTCCACTTTATAAGATGTCTGCATGAATAACTAACGACTTACAGAAAAATAATCAATCTATACATCTGTGTGCCATGCTGATGCCTAGCTCAATGATGTACGAGCCTGTGATGTAATTTAGCCAACATCTGGAATGTTCTAAATTAGTTAACACATCGACTCATATGTTTAATCGGTTTCACGATGTAAAAACAAATTGCAATTTGTAAACATTACCCGATCGCAATTTTTCAGTATGTTGAAAAGAAAGAATATTCTACGAATTTCACGAACATTCACAGATTCACAGATGCTTACAATCTCTATCAATCGTTGGAGTTTTCTCATTGTTAAGTTTGATTTTACGTATAATAGTTCCTGCAAATTGGTATGAAATTGCACAGATACAGGATACAGAAGTAGCACATTAGCTTGTGCATGCAATCCGAAGAAATAGACTATAATAATATCATAGCTGTTTCATACAAGTAACGAATGAAACTCGATAAATTCAAAGTCTCTCGGTGATTTAAATTCACGCCACCATCGATTTGAAAAATGTAACGAGAGAACAAGTTACAAATTTTATTACATTAGATGCAATGTATACCTACGTACCGCAATTTCCAACAAAACAGTCGAACAATACACGTAAAGAAGAATAACTTTACAGTCACTTCATTCTTCGAGTATTTCGATTAGTAAAGTAAAATACAGATATTTTCACTATCATTTGATTTTCAGGTTGAAGGTACACTATCGCCTTAAATTGTTATGAATACTACTTACTTATTATTTAATATTAAATAAGGGATAATTTTTCCACAATCAAACAATATTCAAAACGAATATCAAAATTATATTTGCAGACAAAACATCCCTTCATATTATAGCAATATAATGTGTATTATGTAATTCCCATTCCTAACACGGTCACGTTGAAGCAGCCATAATTACGAATAATATACGAAAACAAACCAATTATATGTCTGTTCCTTTAACATAACCCAAATTTTGGAATATAATACATAATTTTTGTGTCTCGCAGCATGTCACCTCAATTTCGTATCCTTGAGGTTTATTTCTCAAGGATAAATCGACGAGAAACATCCCAAATACTGAAATGTACCTTTAATCGATATTTGAAAAAATACTGATTTTGAATTTCGATTCTCTTTAAGATTTAGTAGCACCTAGTAGAATTACCTACTGGTACACTTTCCGTTCTAGATGTTGTGTATATGCGAAATTTATGTAAATTAACTATTGTTAAACCAGCTACTGATAAAACTAAATATTTATGTAGGTAATTACATAGAAATTATTTAATTTCACTCCATCTACCACAGTCTCATAAAATGAGCAACATGAAAAAGTATGGATCATATTCACGTAAACTCTATCAAGTTATATTAATATAGTGAATATATTTATTTCAAAGTGCAGTTATGCATTTCATTATGCACCATAGGCATCAATACAATACTCCCGAGTAGGCAGCAGCAGTAGCATACATTAGCATAAATCCATCAGAAGCGATCCGCATAACTTGGCACAACGTGGAACATAATTAGGCGTTGACCCAGTTTTTTATCAAAGCTCGCTTCGTCGATACGTTGCTCGCGCGCATGGCACGGCACACCCACAGCACACAACGAGACGCGTTCACCGTGCGACCGGCCTACACTCATACGATATACCGCTGATAAACTAACATTTGTTTGGATATTTTAATAACATTTATCATTTTGGTAAAAAAAAACATCCATGATGATTCATGTATTATTGTTTTTTTTTCGTGTTCCTGTGAGCACTATCTTTCAAAAGTCAGTTTATTATCCAATTAACGATTCTGTTATCACATCAAAATATTTATTACTTATCACGTAATATTTTCGTAGTAAAAGTGTAATTGACTGGTTTTGTATTAATTAAAGTCGTTCATTAAAAAATAAAATTAATATTACGAAACTATTATTGCTTATTATATTTTATCACGGTTCACTAAAACTGTGGCAATCGTACAATAAAATATAGTTGTTTTAGCGAGAAATGGATGTATTTTTATTTAACAAACCAATCTCATGAAAGAGGATGCTTTGTTCGTTCCTTTACAACTCAGTCAATATTTGTAAAGAAGCAGTATGACGACGCAAAGCGTGAGGCTATATTTTGTAATGGTGTGCTCTCTGTCAAGCATACAATTAAAATACTTAAGTATAGCTGGTCATCAAAAAGTTTATATTTAGGAAATAAAATATATTATGGCTATTTTCCACATTAACATTGTTTCATAATGAATAGAGAATAACTAAAAACATACAGCCTCTGTAAATTTTGCCATAGCTGTAACGACAACAATGGTTAACCGCGGGTATTTTTATAAATGTATGGTGTCCAAGAAAGAGAGGACCCACCCAATCTAGCATTCAAGTTGATATTATCAAGTAGATATGTGCTAATTCTGGACAGAGATGGATTAGCAACAACAATGGAACCCTGATATAATGTCATGTGCGTTCGATTCATTGAACATGTCTCAATAATAATATTTTAAATTGTAAAATCAGTTGATTTGTTTATTCGACTCACGGCCGAACTGGTTAACTGATTCATTGGAAGCTGTCAAAGAGATTGCTGTATTTAAAGCTGCATGTACTTCAGGGTATTTATAATAATATGAAACTGGTTTGATATTTCTCGGAAATTTTACTGTCACATTTAAGAGGAAACTACTCAAAATTAATAATCTGCTTAATCATTTCTAACTACGGAGTTTTAGAATAGTTTAATTTGTAATAATAGTTTTCAAATAGCAAAACTTTAATATCCTGTTGTAAGAGGGGGCGAAAATTGCGAGTGTATAAGTCACAAACTTGGCCATTGTCACAATCAGACTAACAAAACTTGGAACTAATTACACTTCTTTTGACGTCGGGGGTCAATAAATAAAAATAGACTACCCGTAACCGCAAATGCATTTGACTAGAATATAATGAGATGGAGTGTTGCAAGAAAAAATCTAATCAATTGACTTGCAATCTTTTTATCGATCATTAGTATTCATTACTCAATCATTTAATTATTGTTTAGTATAAAAGATAGTAAGCGTTAAGTTATCGTTCAGCAGATTCGTGCAACTTCAGTTTAACTCATTAGGAAGAATTTTAATGTTTTAATATTTTTTATAGCTTTCCTTCTATGTATGATGTTATCTGGATTTATGTTATTGTTATAGTGTTCCTTAATTAAATTAATTCCATACCCAAAGTTTTAATATATTTCAATTAGAATCAATGGCTCCTAGGGTTGGCGCGTTCTGTTAAACATTATTAATGAACATTTTAAATAGTGACTAGAAATTGTAGACTTACTTATATCGAGACATAAATAAAATACTTATATTTTTTTCGTGCAGTAAAACTCATACAAAAGTAATCAAAATAAACCATTGTAATATACTATAGTGGGAATGAATTTCTCACGTACATGTAAATAAGGTAAGCCTTGGCCTCGTTACCACGATTTTAGCGGTATTACAAAATACACAAGTGATGCGGCGCCGGCGCACCGAAGTGGGGACCACGCACGGCATTTCCATACAACCAGTGACAGACAAAATACGGGCTCTTTCGACATACATTTACTTTGTTTCCACTAAAAACTATGTTTAACTTACACACCGTGTGCAGGATAGAGGACATCAGTAGCTCCATTCCAAATTAGAATACATACAATCATTTTCATTTTAGGAGTCTTACATTTTTTTTAGGTTATCCCGTATTCAAAATAATTGTCTAAGTAATTATTCAAATATCGTAGTCGAATATGTTTGTCGAGGTATCCACATAGCGTTAATTATTGCGTCATGGAAACACTGCACGTCGTTCGTTACGCACACTTTAAAACAACCATTTCAATCAAGTTAAGAAAAACGAAAAACAATGACGTTGTGCACGAAATAAAAAGATTTTAATTCGTTTTTTTTAAATACACACTTATTAACACGAAGATTGTGAAATTCTGGTTTCACAATTATTGAAAGTGTACGAAGATAAAATAATATAATATCCTAATTTCGAGAATTTTAAGACTGTGTTTATTGCCCTACATAGGAAAAATCCTCGAGACTACATTTTTTTAAATATAGTGTAATAATATATTAGACACAAAATAAACACAAATGAGAATGAGATCGTTGCAATAAGTACATCATCTATTTGAAAACAATACTACTATTCAATGGTATTGCTTAAAATCATCGGAACTTCGTTGTCATACATGTACGCTGTCATATAACAGATCAATAATATAATATATTATGTTGATTAATATTAAATGTGCAGGCAGACGCATAAATACACAACACATGTGGAAGTGGCACAAGGCTGTTTGGAGAAACGGTGCCGAGCTGCTAAGAAAACAATCGAAAGTGCCGAATTACCTTGCGACAAAAACTTATAATAGGGTTTTAAATTTAAAATAATTAATATAAAGCGAGTATAGAGTCGGTACTATAACAGCAGTTACTAATATCAATTTCAATTTATAGATACATTTTAGCTTTACAGTTCACAAAATAGTATTTTGGTTATTTGCATGGGTAGCTTTTGGTAAAATTTTATGATATTACTTTGGATGTATATTTGTAGAATATAACTTAACATAAAAGTAGATCATGATTGCTGTTTTTTACCACGATCATACTTCAAATAAAATTTACATTTTAATTAAAAACGTTTCATGAAATTACGTTATATGCTTTTTTCTGTCCTTCTTAATATGTCGTTGTATATGAGGGTAAACAAAAAATCAATACTTTCACTTTTCGTATCGGTGTTGCAACAAGTAAGGCCAAAGAGTGTTGTCCCGACAACAAGTGCACAACTTGGTAAATTTATAATATTTTTCTTCCTTTGATAATATATTCGAAACGGCAAACGTAAAAGGCATAATAAACATGCTACCTTGTAACTATTAGTTGATCTGTGGCAACATTGCCTAATTCTAACAAGGTCGCGTGAAATATTTTGGTAACGAGTAAGCTACGAGCTTTGATATTTCTGACATATCCTGCGCCGTGGTTTCGATTTTTGTTTTAAAAATGTAGGTAGGTATAACATTGCGTAATTATTACAAGAGTACCTAATAATATATCATGGTGACAACCGAATAATTTTAATAACTACCTAAACATAGAATCAAGTCTAAAATACATATCTATCAAGTTTTAGAAACTGCCACTAACTTTGATAATATTACTGAAACCTATTTTAAATCTCAAATGCGCCTAAAGAGATAAGATAAGATCATAAAATGAATATTATCAGTAGTCAGCGCGCTGGATATCCTTAAACAGTAATAAATATTCTTGTTAAATCTGACTGATATGCATTATTCTGAAGAACGTTAGTATAATATTTTCGTGTGATTTTCACAATATGTTAACTAGAAGTCAAACTATGAGAAATAATAAAACAAGCACCAGAATGACGTTGGTACTAGCCCGGACATCCTTGCGTTAACACATCACTACAAAACATTTACATTTAGGATTTCCCTTTTGCAATCTCAACCTATATTCATCATAATAATGATTAAAAAAACAAAAGCTGCATTATTAACTCAAAACAGACGCCTAATGAAATAAAAAACCACAAGGATCCGTTTTATTTACATAAGCCATGTGATGTCTCTGGAAAACACATTTATTGGTAGGTACCTACATGTATTGCAACACGCGCGAGTGCCGTGTCCTACTTACCAAGATAAATTGAAATTCAATTTCGCCAAAGGGCAACTTCGAATGTACACTCTGAATACTAAGCGATTGTGAAGAATAATGTTGTTCTGGAACATACTAATCGCTAGCCAGTAGGTAGGTACAAGATGACGAGTGACGACACATTCACAAAGTGAACTCGTTCTTTGTAAATCTTAGAAATGAAAGTTAAAAATGAAGTAATACTTAATATTATAATTTATGGAATAGACGAATATCTAGGTTAAACAAAGAAGTTTAGTTTTGATTAATCTAAATAATAAAGCAGAGAAACTTGACTAAAAAACTGTAATTGCATTAAAACATGTTATTTTCTCTTCACTAAAAACACGCTGCAGATGTACCAAATCCTTTGTTCTCAAAAAATTGGTCACAGATCCGACTCTCGAATATTGCACAACTGACAACCTTCGAAATGGGAAAGATACGCAAACGCAACCCACGTTGTCCGCCATTTTGGAAACATGTATAAGTCGCGAGACTTTTTCAGAACGATTTCATTTAAATTTACTTGAGAACTATTGGAGTTTTGTACTCGAGAAGTACCTAAGTTATTGTATTTAAGAAAGCCAATCTTATTCCAACAAATATGAAGAAATTTTAGCTTTCAGTATTTTTACTTTATACTAATTTGGAAAACTAGCTTGAAGATCTTTCGTCGCTTAAGTACAATCTCTGTGCCTTTTGATAATTATTATTAATAATTTTTAATTTAATAGTTTTATAAAATATATTTCAATAATTTAAAAATATAATATTTTTAAATATATTAACACAGGGTTTTTTTTTTTTTTTTTTTTTTTTTTTTTTTTTTTTTCAGTTGGAGGAAATCACCGGATCCCCGCCCGCCCCGCGGGCGGGGTATGTGGGAGTTGAACCTCACTAAAACCTCCAACCGCTCACACTCAGCGTCCGAACCCCGGCTGAGGCCAGAACCCAGCACGGGGTTTGGAGGGACGGCGCGACGCGTTACGCCATCGGCATGCTTTCCCGTCGCTCCGTCCCCGGACGCCGAACCGGTAGCCGCCGGCGAATACGGCCACCGGCTCTCTCGGTCGGCGGGCTTTCCGAAGCCCGCCAATTAACACAGGGTTACCTTGTTCCAAATACTTCTAATTAATTAAAATATGCACACGCTGCCCGTGAGTTATAAAAGAAACTAAAAAGTTTCATAGTTTTGTAGATAATATGCTAATTGCAGTAAATAAATTAGAGTGCATTGAAAACCACGATCAATATAAAACTGCAGTAGTTCTCATGTTAAATAAATGATTACGTAGTGGCATGCGAGGGGACCTACTTGTGCCTTTTTTTTTTTTTTTTTTTTTTTTTTCAGTTGGAGGAAATCACCGGATCCCCGCCCGCCCCGCGGGCGGGGTATGTGGGAGTTGAACCGCACTAAAACCTCCAACCGCTCACACTCAGCGTCCGAACCCCGGCTGAGGCCAGAACCCAGCACGGGGTTTGAAGGGACGGCGCGACGCGTTACGCCATCGGCATTCTTTGCCGTCGCTCCGTCCCCGGACGCCGAACCGGTAGCCGCCGGCGAATACGGCCACCGGCTCTCTCGGTCGGCGGGCTTTCCGAAGCCCGCCAAGATGGGACCGCGTGTCACCCTCCCGCGGAATACCCCGCTGGGTCAGAACCAGCGTGGGTCGGGGAGTACGCGGTCTACCATCCCCCGGATGCTCTTACGCTAAGGGCGTGCTGAGCGAGACACGGCACCTTCTTGGGTCCCCGCTCGCACTCGCATGCGTTGGGGACCCGAAACTCTTAGGGGGCCAGAATCCGGGCGAGATCCCGGTCCCGGCCCCCTGCCCTACTTGTGCCTTGTTTCATTTGCACTCAGCTGGTACTAAGAGGTCCTCTATTATTCATTGCACATTTAGCCGATGCCATTATAAAATATTTAAGAACTATACGCCAACCTTGTATTTTGAAACTAGAGCGAAATAGGAAAGTAGAACGGCATCCCTAGTAATGTAATTGTAAAGATATTAAATTAATACAAATTTTAGGCAATTGGTACTGCTTCATGTATTATATTACTTTATGCAGATGTAGGTATGTTTCAAACATTTTCAATAAGACCAAAGTAGAACAGGTTGAGAATTACGTACAGTTGAAGGATACACTAAAATGGGTCACTTGGTTTTGGTTAATTATAACACTGTTTTACTTGGAATAATTTCGTTTAATTTTACAACCCTCTTTGTTTGTAAATTTAAGCGTAACAACGAAGTTCGTGTTCTCGCTTAAGTATCATTAATTAAGGGGCATCTTTTCGACAAATCGTCTTATCTAAAAATAAACTTTTAGGTATTTTGAAATACATATATATTTCTTGACCAATTTTCAATTACCTAAGTACTTAAATAATTGATTTATATTATATGCTAAGATAAATATGAATTATTACAAATGATATAATAAATCCCAATAATTGATGTTTTTTTTACAAAGTAACAAACGGACAATAAGCTATTATTGGAAAATAACTTGAGTCATTACCGCAACTTGGGATACGGGATGCGATTTCCAACTTTCGAAACTATCCAGGCCAGGCCATTGACGGCGTATCCCCGACAATTATTATCGAAACCACAGAGGATAATACTCGAACTGCTTCGTGCTTTATAACAATTACATCTTTTATTTCACTTTCTTTATGGGTCATAAAACGTACATAAAATGGTTCTCGCAAGATATCACTATCCAGAAACGCTGTAGAAATGTTTAAGAATAATATTGTGATTGTTTGTTGTGTACGTAATATAAAGGAGAAAATTTGTATTTGTTCAAAAAATCACCCATACTGCCTCCTAGTCTAATTATTAAGGGAAAAATATGAAGTTCAAGATATTAAAATCGAAAATATGACCAGAAACTAAGTATTTTGTTCCGGCTGTTTTAGGATGAAATCCTGTAATGTAATTTCCTTTCTTCTAAGTACCAGTCAGCGTGAGCCAATTCCAGTTAGGATTTTGAAGTAAAATAGATTATAAGATTTTTTATAATTGTTATGTGTGCTTATTTGCCTTATTTACCTAAAAGCAACATACCTACCCTTAAAACAATAATAATGAGATGAAGATTATTATTTTACACTGTCATTATTTCGAAATTGATTACTAGTCACATTATTTCGGAGGCGTCAGCAATATAAAACATTATTGAGCTTAACTTAATTATAATTCCGTTTCTATAACTAGGTTTCTAAAACAATGAATCACCCATGTGCCATAATTTAGTATACATACGCAGCATTTCACTGCTTTTTTCCTACTTTGCTATGTCTAATTAAATAATGAAATACTTACGTCTATGTTTTTTTTATGTCAGACGGAACGTTTTGGCTATGTCTGCATAATATTGCTATTATTTAGTACGTTAGTACTAGATACCTATTTAATATCTACCTATATGCATTTGAGAAAAATGTTGAGTATATTTTCGGGGTCTACGATTCTTACTAGGTTTAATTTTAGTGTTAGGTATGTAAATGGGTATTTTACGTGTATTTCTTATACATAAAATTATTCACCAATTTCGTACTCTTGTGCGTACTTATCAACGATGCAAAATAAATAACAAAACTATAAAACAGACAAAGAGCGAGTCATCGAGCACTGATTGGCGAGATAAAATTCTGCAAGGCAATAAGTAAGTAAATGATTTAAATTGATGTGACCGTGATTGGCAGTAAAGTCGAAGGCGACACATCTCTGCAGATGCCTATAGTATTGGTTATACATACATATGTTGTTGTACACTTTTATTATTCGATGAAGGCAGTCCGGTGGCCAACCGATGGAAAGTGATCGTTCTAGGCCACAAGGTTAACTAACAATGCCACAATATACATCATCATTACGCGCGCAAACATGAGCATTGAGCACAATACTACTTTGTGATTATATCGAGTATTTCAAGAGGAGGATAGATTTGATTTTATTACAAGTCATAAAACACAATGACTACATATAGCATATTATTACAATTTTTAAGAATTAATTTTTGTAATGGTTGCTATTTGGGTAACCGTAAAATTTTATTACGACATGACAATCAACTTGTGTAAAAGTTTACTACATATTAAAGTTAATAGAGGAAAGATATTTAAAATCTTTTTGGCGGTTCGGTATTTTAAATAATTGGTCAACAAAAACATTGAAGCGCATTGTTAGAGCTTGTTTAGAAAATTTCTATATTAGTGAAATGAAAACAGCTGCAGTCTCCCAGGACCTTGGTGCGACAGGAGAGGGGGGCGGGCAGGGGACACGGTCGCGGATGACGCGCGCCCTACTGGCCCACTGACACACTTACCCACTGACAGTGGTACTGCTTTTGGTCGACGAGGTCACCGCGATGCGTCCTACCTACTAGTCACATAATATACACAGTATCATAGACGCAATATCAGCTCAGTTACGTCTAAACAATTATTACTAATTAAGTTCTACGACACTTCGATCGAGTCAAACAAAATCCAAACAATGACACATCTGTACGACATTAACTATCTGAAAGTCTTCTTAATTGTAACAATTTTAAGGAGTTCCACGAACTATCATAATAAGGACACGGATGAAATGAACGAGAGAATTGCTTACGTAATCAAATAATAGGTGTAGGTGTGACTCGATTCCCGTTCGTTCATTTAAAAATCATGACGTTTGACCTTGAGTAGTCATGTTTTCCAACGAAGCCTTCAAAGATGTGAATAACATTTATATTAAACCATTACACACATTTATAATAACAACCGAAAAATCTCAATTTCTATTGATTGACGAAACATTCTGTGTCAAGGTTTCACGTATTGCATAGAGTTGAAAGGTCTACATAGCTAATTCAACCTTGCTGAATATGTATACAGCAATTAGTTTTAAATAAATAATATATTTAAACTATTATAACGAAATAAAAACAAACTTTTATCACATCTGTGTCTCATCGACCAGTAAAATTGTTTGTTTCAATGTTTCTTTCAATTTTACAAATTTTATTTCATACATAATGGATATTATTTTGTTTCCAAAATGTTTAAATGAGAGCCTGCTTACCTAAATCGCTTTTTTTTTCAAGAAAATGAATAAAAGAAAATAGATAAAAACAAATACAAAATAGGTAGGTACTTTTTGTTCAATCCAACGTGAAACTAAAAGTTTATGAATGGTGTCGATTAAGAAGTAAATTTTAATTAGATATTCTCTTGATGGTAGTCACTACCACATACTACATAGAAAACCGTAAAGTATTTTATTTATTTATTTAATAGTTTATTGTACACCACAGAGAAAACAAGTTATATTAAAAAAATGTTCTCAAAAGACGAGCTTAACTCAATACTGAGTTTTCTAACAGCAAGTACTTGAAGTTTCTAATATAAAGTAGGTTCACAATTAATAATAAAAATACCCTGTAAATAGTTACAATTTATTTATAATTTATATACAAAATATACAAAACAACGTATAAAGTTGGTTTTCTAGACATTTCCGATTTTTTATAACATGTTTTTAGTAATTGTCAACTGCATGACTCAATCTTATTACCACGAAATAATTATATCAGTGATATAATCGTCTACGAATCGTAAACAAAATGTGTCGTGTGATAAATGAGATGCGTTATATAGGCACAATAAATTATTAATTGGTACGTTATCTATGTTCATTAACAATCTGTCCCCAGTCTACGACAACAAGACGCAATTGTTACAATATTATTGATAATTAACTGATATAAATTTAATTCATAACGAAACTGGTACACTGACTTTGTTTATTTATAACTTTATAGCTATTTATATGACTAGTGCATCTACAGCGATAATTAGTAGTGTTACGTGACTGTTTAATTATATTATTATGGTTGGCTTTGTGTTTCTTAGGGCAGGTTTCTTTTATTTAAATGCAGCTAACGTTTTGCTTAGATCTTAAACAGCTGATAGTGAATAACCTACTTACTTCTAAATTGACTAACGATGACCATCTTGTTTGATGCAGGTAACTGCCTTGAAACAAAAACTGGAAAATACCTGTGTTTAAAGATAGAGCTAATTCGCCCTTCAAATTTAAAATGATTTTGTTGCTAAACTATATTTATGAAAATAGCCTGAAGTAATTTTCTTGCACATTATAAGCCTTTAATCCACACCTGCCTTGAAACAATTGAAATTAACCCTGTACAAAATATCCGTAATTTGCTAGCGACACACTGCAGAGGTGACCGATATCCAACAACAAAAATATTAACCAGGTCAACCCGCTAAAAGAATTGATTGCATTTGTTCTGTTCCGTTTTTGAGGAAACCTTTTCCGAATGGAACAAGCTCGACAGTAAATAAATTTGATGGTCTTGGGATTGGCAGAACAATTACTTTCTGTACAGAGTAGTGACAGTAACACGTGCAAGTACCGCACCCAGTAACACCCTTACCACAAACAAAATATACGGGTATATTTTAAACAACGTTGTTACCCAATCGTTAAAGTCATTCATGAATTATGTATGCTCATAAAAATCGATCATTCTATGCCCAGGATTTAAACTGATGTAATAGCATTTAGTCAACCACTTTGACAAATTAAAAGAGACTCCCAAACCTTCCTTTAAACGTTGTAGATAAAAAGATGGATGATTTATTTGAACACGAAGCAGAGGCTTTCGTTTTCTTTCAGCATTATTTATTGGCTTTTACGCCAATAACTTATTTATGGACACAAATATGTTTAGATTTCCTGAGTAATATTCCACTAATTTATTATAACATTATCTCGTGTTTCTAAGGGAATATAACACGGAACTATCTTAGCGGTTTTCTCATGGACCGTCTATCTAATACAAAATCCCATGTGCAAATCCTTTCTCGATTAACCTTGACACGCGCCTGTATTGCGGAAAGCTCTCAAATAACAGTATAACACTGTAATAAATTTAATATTGGATCCAACCATGTGTGCTTGTTAGCGTAATATATCATGATTGCTAGGCTTCAAATAGACAAGTAAATTTACGTTGAGTTTCCTAAAATACATACTGTAGTTCAAATATTTGCGTTCATTAGTATTAAATATTTAGAATTTGTAGTACCTACCGACTTAACACAAAATAACGTCGAACATTTAAAGAAAACCAAAGAAAAGTTGATGGATATAAGTTAGTTGAAAAAACCGCAAAGTTAGCAAGAAACAGCAGTGATTTATTGTTTCAAACTTGATAAAGACAGATCACGGAACTTTGTAGAAGCGTTATGAAAGAAACAAGCTAACTTTATTATTGATGTATTTTATTCAAAATTCATTGGATTTTCTATAAAATTTATAACAATTATCTTCATGACAACGAAGAAAATTATGTTGCATCAAAGACAGCAACTATTCTAATAAGAATTTAAGATAATGATTTAACTATTCTGATTGAGGAACATCGATCCATTTTCAAGAACGTGACCTCGACACAGTTAGCTTTAAGCGCAGCAACTCCGATTACTTAAATATTAAATTAAGATGAATTATTCAATTATATTCAATTATTCAAATATAATAAGAGGTCGTGTACTGCAATCTTATCCACGCATAAACATAACACGATGGCATTCCGTGGATCATTTAAGTTTGCTGCCACTTTCTGTTGGAATGATCTTCCTCCTCCGTTGCGTGAAATTAAAGTTAAAAACACTTTTAAGAATAGAGTTAAGTCACATTTGATTCAATTGCAACGGCAGGATTCTTAACTATATAAATATGAGTAATTCTATAGTAACTACTAGTTTTAAATGGAATTACATTTTATATTTAAATGTGCACTAATTTGTTTGGCATGTATTGTGTTTGTTAGCAACACTGATATACTGGCTAATTTTCAATGTATAAATTTATCTTTTTTATTATTTTTATTTTACGTTTTTCTTTTCTTTTTTCTTTGTGTTTTGTTGTACTATAATAGTTTTTAAGTCTAACTTATAGTGACGTCACTCCGTCAGGCTCTGCCTGAAAATCAGCGCTGCATCTTGGTATGCAGCAATTAGCTGAGGTAGTAGCCTTTTGGACACATATGGTCACTTTTTAACTAATTCTGTTTTTTTTTTTTTTTTGTGTGTTCAATAAATACATTTTCTTTCTTTCTTCTTTCTTTAATTTAGATACTGCATCATGAGAATTGAGATACATAAAAATATGTTCCACCTTGTATTTTCAATAAAATATATTACTTTGTTACTACCATCAATGTCACAGTAAGTACCTATTTTGCAACACTTTGCTTAGAAATCCCACAATCTAACTAAGTTCATAAGGTGATTTCATTGCATTTTGTTTACAAGAAGCTTTTTCAACTTTGTTATGCTGTAAGAATCCTATACAGGGTGTTCCAAAAAGTATGGATAAGCGGAAGTCAAGAGATAGAGCACTCCCTGAGGTATCCGAATCACACCCATGTATGTTTCGCAATTTTTCGTAGTTTTCGAGTTATGAGCTCTTTTCTGAAATTTTGAAAATTTTCGACCCGAACAACTTTATACCTTAAAAATAAATAAGTATAAGATTTCTTCAAGATTTTTTCTCGGTAACTAGATCTTCATGAGTTGCACTATTATGTTTAAAATGTAGGGGTGATTCGAATACCTCAGGGAGTGCTCTATCTCTTGACTTCCGCTTATCCATACTTCCTGGGACACCCTGTATAAAAGAGATCAAGGAGAATATGAATGTTTTTGTCTATAAAATGAAATATTTAATGGTTTGTTAGGTACTGCGTTAACGCTATTAAAGGCCTTGTACGATTCCATTATCTATGAAACAATTAATTAAATAGTCTCAATCTAAAATGCTTAATTTTACTATTGTTTCCCAGCTGACCTTACGGAGTGAGGTTGAATTGTTTTTCTATTAACATAAAAAAACAATAAATAGTTGACCTCGAGCTATGGTGGTCATTATGGTCTACGTATAAACTTTATAGTACTTATTTACATTTATTTTATTTTAATAAATATTTTTAGGCATAAATAAATTTTATACTTACTTATACTAAATTTTATAATGGTTCAAGAAAGAACCTATTTAATAAATGCTAAAAAACCACAACGTGTTGTTTTGCATTGTATTTATAATGTAAATAAGTTATTTACATCAAGCGTTAACAAGAAATAGACTTATATTCGTATAATTGTTTTAATAATGCTGCGAAAAGTAGGTTACGTGTATATACCGAGTAGTAAAGATCTGAAGTGTTTTACTACAACTATATTATCGGAATGTGCAACGTCTGCGGTAGAGACATGATATATGGACCAAGTTTACGCGGATATAGGTCAGGGGGATTTAAACAAACGAGAGTTAAACGATCGTTTCTGGAACGATATATATCTGTTTTCGTTTCACAAAATATTCAAAATCTTAAATATGCATCAAGTCTTCGTGTTCTCAGTCCTGAGTCATTATCGTGATGGAAAATTAGGATGATATTCCGATAAAACGAATTTATAACTGCGTTTATGAAACTTGAAATAGAACTCCGAAAATAAACTCAACTAATATTGAACAGCGTCTAAGATTTGTACACTGTTACTGAGAGTTACTAAAACTAACCAAGGTTTGTTTACTTATACATTTCTAGAAGTACAATTTATAACAGCGCTCTCTGGTTTTGTTTATCGTCGGCCTAGGTGTATAATGAAATACATCCTTTTTAGATTGCAGACGTATCCCCTGACACTTAAACTGTGTCAGATGACGTATTGGGAGTAGGAAATGGGTCAAGACCAAGCTTAAAAGTGGGTCACTGGGAATGGCATTCATGCCTCCCCTCGCTCAATCAGGAGTGTGAGGTGGCGCCCTTGCTCACTCATCAGTGATCTGTGTCATGAATCCTGTCCAGTGTGACATTGGCTATTAATAAAACACTAAATTATATAATAGCATGCAAGTGTAGTATACTAGTTCATATACTTTAGTTGGGTACGTCTCGTGCTTTTTACGACTGCTTAAATGGTTGACACAATAACCACACGCGATAGAATTTTCACGCTATATCTCAATGTGGTCGTCGTGTATTATAATAATAGGAAAATATTTCAAAATATGCATTACCATCCAGTATATAACATCACGAGGTTTTAATATGTCATGTTAGCTTTGATTCCATACTATACGTAACGAAATTAAATAATAATGTTTGTATTTTATCAACTTGGTCAGAGTGCACGTATATTTATTTATTTATTTCAAAGTACGTATGATGTTATCTCCGTTTAGTATCTGGTATTTTTAACACCATAAAATGAAATTGATTTTCAATCGACGTGGGATTAAAGAAATCCGTATAAATAGCAGTAAAATGGTAAACCGTTTCCCTTTCATGCAAAACTAGTTTAAATAAAAAAAGTGAGTAGAGAATTCTAATACAAGTTCCTTGTTAAACGGTTTTTTATATTTTCATTTCATTTTATTGCTCTCCACAAATCTTGACTTTGATTACTGTTGCTTTCAAAATATGTTTTTCTATAGAAGTAGACTTTTCGGAAAGCTTCTGGAAACTATTGTTGACCTTAAATGGCTTTATACAGTAAAGCAAATAATATTTTTATTCAGAACATTACGTGTAACGATCGATTCTTATCTCAATGATATTACACTCGCTTGCAGTATAATTATTTTGATAATATATTTTTACCAAGGCATGCACACAAAGTTGACATCGATTAAAATCACCCTAAAACACGACCTACTTTAATTTATACCAGTTTTTGTGAAACAAGGTTAATGTTTTTTTATAAATTCAATTCACATTAGAATTACATTATTCAATTGCATTACATTTAATGCAACCGTGAATGCATTGCGTGCAGCGTTGTATCGTACACGCATACTATAGTAGTCGTGCCTGTTTGTTAGTATCCGCGCGCATTCTGTTTATATAACTTACATATCCACATATTGCGACAACTGGGTCAAGTTTATCAAAACCGGGACAGAGGATAACAAATGCATTTTATAATTATACACATGTAGGACAGTTTTTACTGGTTTTGTTGAACGCAGACAGGTTTTGTTGAAGTTTTCTCGTGTGTTATAGAAGGTATAAAGGGTACTCGTATCTTCATATCCGACGTGTGACATGAATGTCGTGTGTATGCAAAATGGAGCATGTTAATGTTGCTACAGATTTAGTTTAAACTTGGATGGTGTTTTATACTAATAACAAGTTTTTTTTATGTATCACTATCAAGTATCAACGTAATAGTTGAAAAGTTCTTTAACCAGCAGAAAGTGGCGTTCGGGAAGTTTTTACATCAGAAATGAATAGGGTTTCCAGGAAAAATATCCAAGAAAATGAACATAATCCATTAAATTCCACGTACAGTAAGAGCTAGTATGAGGTAGAGCAGAGAAACACATAAATAACAGTAATGTGTATATTTATTTTGTTATAACGTGCGAGTTGCTAATATTTTCTTAAGTCCTTTCCGTTCCTTTTCTTTGTTATGTGCGTATTTATTTAATAATAGCAGTGTGTTGGTGTGTGCTGTATGAGTTAATTGTGCACGTAGGCCGAGTGTCCTAGCTCCACATCTACAATCTAGATCATCGTAGTCATATTCTGAATGGAAAATCTGAAGTGTGAGTAAACATTTAAAGGTATCCTGTACCCTGATAGAAGAATTTATATCTACTTAGATGTGTCTGGTGTAATTCTGGACTATATCTATTGTGGCACTCCGAGATCGATATCACGTAGAACACAATCGTATCATGACCTACATTGAGATCTAATTCTATTTTTAAATCGAGTTTGTTGAAGGACTGAATGAAGAAAATAGATGTGTTCAAGACGCACGCTCAAGGATGCATTGTAATAGATTTTCCTTTTAAACGTCGTGGGAAATGGGACACGTCGCAGTATTCTGGGAATATCGAGGACAACAGCTTTTCCTGTTTACGATGACCAACCTGATATTTTTCATCCATAATGCAATTGATTTTATCAATTTTGCCTTGACATAGAATAGGGATTACGGTGAAAAATAAATATGAAAACTTTCTAAATTATATTATGATAGTTTCTCTAATACGCGGTCTTTCACAATGTTGTTATTGTTCGCTTATTTACTTACCAAAAATTGAAAATAGTGATATAAATTTAATCGTCCTGTTGCAATAATCTATACTAATATTATAAAGCTGAAGAGTTTGTTTGTTTGTTTGTTTGTTTGAACGCGCTAATCTCAGAAACTACCGGTCCGATTTCAAAAATTCTTTCACTGTTGGAAAGTCCATTTATCGAGGAAGGTTATAGGCTATATTTTATTTTCAAAAAATTAGGGATCCGCATGAAAATATCGAATATGTAACAAAAGGTGAAAAATCAAAAACCTATTTATGCGTACGCTGCAAAAACTATTGACAATAGTACAAAATGATGTACTACGGGTTTTTAGGTCTTTTGAAGACAAACAAAAAAGTCCGCGACAGCATATATCTAACTATCATAGTTTAGTCACAATAACCGCTTTTATGTTTATAAAAATAAAAAAAATGTCCGAAAAATTAATTTAACGTTAAATGAGTATCGTTATATTAACCCTTATCCAAATTAAGTATTATATTATTAAGAGTATTAATGTAGAAGTAAATTACTTTTTGTTTTATTCCAATCGGACTTTTCGTTTAGAAGTTATCACGAGTATAAAACGCAATTTTATTAATACACCCACAGCGGGCGGCGAAAATAATATCGCGACGACATAACGAGTACTGTTTGAACCCCTTTGTAACGCAGACGAAGTTGCGCGGGTCAGCTAGTAAATAATAAGTTGCAATGACCTAAACAGTCCCTTAAACAAATCATTTAATTTTCATTAAATCACGAGATTATTTGACTGTCTTTATAACACTGATATATGAAGATATTGCAATAATAACGGATTTCGGGAACATATTTTACAGGAATAACATTTTATGACGCAGCACCTTGGCACCACATTCATATTACAAAATTGATACTCTCGTTAGATAACATAATTAATTAGAGTCTCATTACAGAAAGTAGATATAAGTAGTATTTATAGAGCACATAACAATTTTACTACATTAAAATTGTACAAAAACCTATTGTCGAATTTGATAATTATGATATAGCATAATCGGTTTATATTGATTTAGTCTATTAATAATTGAACGTATGTTTGTTATTATGCCAGTTACCATAGCAAATGCATTTATCAGATTGTTGATATAAATAAATATAATTATTGCCCTTATCTACGACTAGCTGTTGGCTGCGACGTTGAACGCGTAAAATATGATGAGTAGTTCATGATCAAATATAATATTATTTAAGAACGGTGATTATTGCATATGATAGATAATTGCTAAAATGCATGTAATTTAAGGTATTGTTTCCAGGGAAAATTCTAGTTTAGTCTAGTAATAACAAAATAACTCATCAGCTTATTTTGGTTATTTTTGTATTTAAGAATACTGATTAAATTATTATGAATATTGTAGTAAATTATTTTCAATTTTATATTGTGAGGTGCACCGGTTGTGCCGTCATCCTGCCTTCGCTTCGGTCACAAAACAATCATCTCATTCAGACTTTAAAGGAAGGATATCCGTTTCTTAACACAGAGATTGTGGCCTTTTGTTCTAGCACCTGTTTATTCCACGTTTTATTGATAATATACAAATTAATGCATAATTATATTAGAATTAGTACATTTCATGAGAGGCATTCTCTAAACTTCCTTTGCGTAAAATCCTTTGATAAGGTATTGTAAAATACAAATATTTTTTAATATGGCAACTAGCACTAGCATGGTAACAATATGGAACGATGTAAAATCGACGAACACGGACAATCTACAGTCGATTGGTGTGACGCAAGAGAACTAACTATAAGAGGGCTGACCTCAATTGAAATGGGATGAGGTCAGGAATAAAGACTCATGATAGGCACTGCACTGTTTTATTATTGGCACTGTACTTTATGCACTGAATGTGCAGAATTTTAAACGATACGAACATTTTTAGGTTTCAACAAAAAATATGTGTCAACCTTCATGTGTATTTTTGCTGACTAGGTATTTACAACAATATTTTAAATAAACAATAATGCGTAATCAATCTATTTTAACATCTTTTAAATAAAAAAGTGCTTACCAACATGCTAGGTATTAGGGATGTAACGAATATTCGCATTCGCGAATTTTCGCACGTTTTTGAATATTCGCATTCGCAAAACTTGATGCGAATGTTTTGAATGGTCTGCAACCTTCCGTTCTTAAGATAATTTGCGGGGGGGTCCAATTATTAGGTGGGGGGGGGGGAATTACCCCTCTCTTCCCAGTAGATTTAGTATAGGTAAAATTTAGGTACCTATTTTATTATAATCGCATATTATAGTGATTCTAGAAAATTATTGCTGATTTGTCAATAAAAAAACCTCAAATGTCAAAATTGAATATTCGCATTCGCATTTGCGAATGTCCAAAAATCAACATTCACAACATCCCTACTAGGTACGATTATTCTACATTAAACTAGATTGCTGATTACATTTATTTTATATTTTATTACAAAAGAAATAACCTGAATTGGAAAAGCTGATACATTTTTCGAAACCATGTTAAATATTTATCGTTTCCAGTAGAAACAGATGACTAATCCATACGTAATTGTTCCACTAACCTAATTCCGTTTTAATAAATTTCAATTAAAATACTTTTAAGTAATTGCAATCTAAACAATTTACCACATTTTGATATCGAGAGAACAAGTTTTATTTGACGAAATACCACGTTTGTTTTCACCGTTTGCCGCTCAAATATGGCTCGCGGACTTTTAACGAGTATAATGAACATTATAGTTTTTAATTAACTGTTTTCGAGTTGTAATTTTAGATGTGCGATAGTCGTTTTGCATTCACGAACTTACTGTAACGAATGTACCATAAACACGAAATGGTTCTTAAAAAATGCCCAATCTATAGGTTTAAACTATGGTCCATGCTATGAGTATGGGTTTCGACTGAATTTACAACTGACTCGATGTCAGAAAGTGCTCATCACAATTATTAATTTTGGTTTCTCTTTAAAACTAATTTTGTTTGTCCAAAAACAAATTTAGTTTTTTTTTTTAATTTTCAATAACGACTTCATTGGTGGATATCACTTTTACCCTGAAAAGGTTAGGTATAGAGTGATGAAATCTGACAATATACAAAATTATCTAAAAATCTTTTTTTTTATTATTGTACCCAAAATAATGGCTGCACAAAATTCAGAAAAAAATGTTATGTCGATGAGAACTGTGCTCATTTTGTAATACAGCCAGTGGTAATAGTTACAAAAGAGTGAGAGAGACAGATATAATGTTTTGAAAAGATTCGCCGAGTGGCTCGATCCGAACGATCGAATAAGTAGGCGAAGGTCAGGCGCCATTGTAGTCAGTGTGAGCAATGACGTAGCCTGAACCAAGAAACTAGTAACTGCGTGAGCAACTGAAGAATTCTAACTCGTAAACTAGACACAGATAGGTAGCGCGCCCTTAAGGAACCCTGGTTACTGTAAAAATATGAACCTTTTATTGTTTATTAGTTGAGATCCAATTCAAGTGCTAAGGTTGTACCCACAAGTAACACCTATTATATTATGCTCATACACATTTTTTATGAATGTTTCGAAACATTAAGCCTTAACTTTTACACTACATTTAAATCACCAATGTCGTCATCATTCTGCTAAAAATATGACAAAGCTTGCACCAAGAATTTAATGTTGCACAATAAAAATGTCAGAAACACCATCGGTGATTTCTCTCTGTGACATAAGGGCGAGTCGAGTCGCCAACTGATACCCTTATATGGAGTCCAAATGGCATATTACGCAGTCAACATGCAGTGTTACCGAAAGCTTTTACAATGAAACACATCACAAGTTACATGCGATTGAATGCTAATCAAAATGAACCGCCTCATTCCTAATGCAATGCACGTACGGTTCAGGGTTTTCTAATTTCATGAGGTTTTGAAACAAAACCAGCAAGCGTCATTGTATTATTTGTGAAACTTCACATTAACAAAGTTCTAGTTGTAAATATTGTGTTGAAATAGACAGAAGAATACCAATAAGGAAAGTCATCTTATCTGAAAAATATCAATTTCTGTTGAGTTTATGACTTTATTTTTTGTGATAGAAACATATTGTTGAATAAGTTCGTGTAGAAATTGAACTTTAATGTAGATTTAAGGAATATTATCTGTAACATAACGCAAGCAGTTAAAATTTAATTCTAATTAAACGTTGTTGACAAAAGTTGTTGACTATAACCTATTGAGTTTCACACACATACTTTAACAATTTCAATTCTACTTTTCTACTTTTCCAATTTTACTTTTTTCGTGAACAAATGTAATTAATTAATTTGTTCACTTTTTCAAAATCTTCAAATTCATAGTAGGATCCTTTAAGATCTATTTTAGAAGTTTTTGTTAGAAGTTTTATATTTTATTTTAGCTATTACACTTTACTACATTGACATGCCCATCCTGGTTATTGAAAGGAGCCCCGTAGCACATGCTACAGCTTACTACGGTACTCGCTATTTTAAAAACACATGTAAATTGTAATAGGAAAAAAGAAAAAAATCATTTCAGATACATAGTTAAGTTTTAAGTACATGGGGTATATTCGAAAAAAATAACGATTTTTTTCGTAATATTGAGAGAGTAGTTGTCAGTTAGTAGGTATACTAATCGGCCACAGTGTAAAACCGCTTCTAAAAATCAAGAAATTAATAAGTTATAATTATGTAGGCATTATTTTGAGTATTGTGTAAAGATTAAAGTATTGCGATTTTCCCAAAACAAACATTTAGTTTACGTACACTAATATTTATTTTCTTCGTTGGATTTACAACTTCTATATTAACACATTTTATATCATATAAATGTATTATTAAAATATATTGAGATTTATTTCTGTAAGGTAAGCCGCTACAGTAAACTGACCGACTGAGCATTAATGCACATTGTCATGTTTAATTCAAGAAAAAAATCCCTCTTTCGTATTCATCTAAACATCACACAGTGTTTTATTTACATCATTATGCATCTTTTGCGAGAAAATTAATGCAACAGTTCAATCACTTGTCCACGTGCAGGTAGACAGGAGCAATAAACTCAATCGGGAGGAAAATACTGAATTTTTATTTAACAGTTTGTATAAGTGGCTTAAATCGAGCCCGAAAAAACAGACTAAGATAGCGTTCTCTTTTTGCGCATTTTTGTCAACGTAATTACATTTAAATTTACAGAGAAGGCGGATTACGAAACTGAAATGTGGTCCGACCCGGTTCACCTAATTGACGCCTACCTTTAGCCAATGCTGGCAGACGCACAAACAGCTCAAACACAACCCTCGCCCAGCACATCAACAATGTTGAAAATAGACTAAAGTACCTACTTCGTAAAATGATGTGTACTTAGGATCTCTTTAAAGAAACAATCCATATTCCATTAAACATCTTGACTAAAAGTATACACTTAGTTTATATACAATACCAAATATTGTTGAGAAATGAAAGCGTGTTTACTGTAGGTTATTTTTGGCACCTTGAATGATAAGGCTATACGTAGGTATATTCGCGAGTTGTGAACAAACATCGTGAATAATATAATAAGTATGCAATGGTCGCCTAACCAACCACAATATTCACCGCCACTAGAATCTGCGAATGTGCAATAGAAACGGTCATTTCAGATGTGGTTCAGTAGAATACCGGTTTGATTCAAGATGATGGTGCCGTTACAAAGTGTAGCAAGCAATGGACGGCGTGTAATGAACGAGCTCACTTATTTAATCATGTTATGACACTGACATCGTAGTCGTTCTCCTCGACCTAGTCTGCTGCTGAGCCATCTAAGGAGAGCTATCGAGAGCAGGGCCGTCGAGCTCTTAAGGGGACATTGTTAGTTTTGACTATATTTATTTAAACATTTTGGTTATTGAAAATGAAAACAAAATGTGTACGTTAAATTCAACGTACAAATAATGTTTTCCTAAATGGTGTATATTGATTTTTGGATATAAAATACCTAATACCTTTCTAGAAAAATTAAACAAAAAAGAAAGTGTATCTTTTAGTTATGGTTAGTCTATGTACTAAATAGGGGGCGGCGGCGACGGACAGAGTGCCGAGGGTGTAACGCGTCGCGCCGTCCCTCAAAACCCCGTGCTGGGTTCTGGCCTCAGCCGGGGTTCGGACGCTGAGTGTGAGCGGTTGGAGGTTTTAATGTGGTTGTACTCGAACATACCCCAGCCGCGGGTCGGGGGGGAACCGGTAAATTCCTCCAACTCAAAAAAAAATTGTACGACATAGCTGATTCGATGTTATGGTATAGCCATAATTTCCTGGATCCTAAAGAAACTGAATCGGCAAGTACAAACTGAATCTCAAACAAGGTACTGTTTAACAAAGCCTACGGTCATTATTAATTTCACTGTGGCGACACAAAGAACGTTCCTAAAATAACAGCAGCAATAGGATATATTTATCAACAAAGGATACGAACCACGATCCTTCAGGCGAAATTAATTTAAAACAAAATACTCATCCTTCTGAATTACTAAAATATACATACATTTTGTTTATAAACAGTAGGTAATCTCATAAGCAGATATAACGTTTTTGTAAGGATAGTTTAAATTACGGGTAATTTTGTGTATTGAAATCATATTTATTTTTTATGAATTACTTCAAAGACTAAGAAATTTAAAGAAACTTAGAATAATTACGTGACGTCTTTACGTCTAAGTATTCCACTAAGAATCAGATGAAACTACCTACGTCCACAAAGGTAGAATTGATAGAAAGCTGGAAAAAGTTAAAGGATTCAGGATTTAAAAATGTACTGCTTCAATTCAATTCTTGAAACAGATAATTATCTACCTCTATTATAAGAGCTGATTGAGGAAAACAGAATTTAATGCAAGTTTCTATGATAAAAAGTTAAGGCCATTTCTCATGAGTCATCTATAATAATTCCAAGGGCTGGGGTTTATAGCATAACAGGAAAATTCATCGAAATTTTGTACAAACTTACAAGTCATTATGTAGAAAAAGTATGAGACTAAGGACAAAAAAAATCCTACAATAACAAAATAAAAGAAACCTACTATTAGTCTGGATGTCCCTAGTGTCCCAGAACACGGAAAACCCATAGATGCCATCGCTATTTACAGTTTTAACTCTCAAAATCAGGTTTAGCTGTTTCATTTTTATTTATTTGAACTAAATCAATACACGTTATGTAAGCTTAAGAAAAACTTCGTCTTATTACTCATAAAATACATTGAGCGTGGTCTCACAAATGTACATAGAATAATTACATAGTATTGGCACGTTATGACATCAGGTGGTTCTAGTGTGACGATGAGAGCTGACTATATGATTTAAAACTCTGTTCGTTTTTAATATTACAAATAATGTTTTAAATGCACGAAAACCACGAGTATCGTTGGTTGCGACACTGAATCAAATTAATTACCTCGCAACCGGGCGTAGTATTAAAAAACGGTATGCGCAAGAGTCGATCCGCACCTTGACACAGATAGCGCTCAAACTGTCGTTTTGAATACACAAAAACCGGACGCTGCCTCCACTATTTTAAAGTTGCTTATGTATATTACGAATAAACTTAGATTCATTATTTAAAGAACTCCACTTATTCAACTGTGCTTCATAATATTTATATTTTGAGTATCATATTGTCATTACCTACAGCATCTTAATAACGTAGTTACGCCGTAAAATGTTTCTATCTTTTAGGTTGAGGCGTTTGAGGTAGGTATAATTAACATTTGATGCAACATCCTCACGTCTTAAAGTGAGTGGTTACTCACGGTGCTATGTGCTGTCTGTGGGTTTCTGCACTAATTTAGCACCTACACTAGCCTATGACGTCATTTTACGAGCCCGAGTACATTTGTCTCGTTATTAGGTCGCGTTTTCAATTTTTCAAATAAACAAATCACAAAATAGTGTGTTGTAAGGTAAACACATTATTAGCATTTTCGAGATCAAAATCGGCAATTTATGACGAAACAACTAGAAGTAACACCTCAGCTCCATTTCATGCTTACATATCATCAAATTATTTAGAACGACATGTTAACAATAATAATGACAAGTGGCGACTATTGGCAACACACAAGCAGGTCATTGTTAATCTGTTATTGTCTAATGTGAGCGATTGTACGCGATGACATGGGCCACGAATAATGCAGCCAACTCAGAATATAATGGTTTTGAGAATTAGGTTCATAAAAATGCCTACCACCTTTTATGTGTGGGATTCTATAATAACTAATAATAAGCTACTCGACACGGAACTTATTGTTTAATATTTTCAATGTTTTGGATATTGTAAAATAAATTACAAAATAATATTATAATAACCTCATTTTTTATACGTTAATTTTATTTTCTATCCAGTTTCAAAGTTAAATTGAGAACCAACCTACTTAATTTAGAGCATTACCTCCGAAAAAAATCCGAATTTCAGCTGATAACGTATGCTGGAATTGCTGGATACAGCTTGTACATAAAAAAATAATACTTTAAGATGTTGTCAAGGGCATTTTAAAGACTGCGAAATGAATGCTTCTCGCAACTTATTCGCAGCCGTTATTACCGGTTTACTCACCCTTTCAGTGATGCAATAACTCGCTTTTTATTGCTTGAGTAGACATACACACGGACCACTTATTAACACAATAAACTTCATTTCAGCTTAGCTTATTACGAGCTATTACTTTTAGAATATCCAAAAAACAAAATGCTTTTATAACGAACATTGAAGTAGAACTTCAAATCACTCTAACTGGTAAACATTACTCCGATTTATTTTTGAGAAAGAAAATACATTTTTTATAAGAAAGTCTAATTTTAAAACCAATCCTTCACAATCTCTACAGATTTTGGAAGTAAACGGCTTATCTTTTTTTATTTTGTTATTATAACTTTTCTTTAGTCTTCGCAAATCTGAGATTATACCTTCTCAAAAATATTCACGAGGAGGAAAAAACAGTTTGTTTACAATGAGCTACACAGTACAATTTTTTAATATACGGCCATTGTAGGGATGGTTGGGTCTTCGTCAAAAGACGTACAATTTTCATCGTATACAATTGCACTATTGTACTCGTACCACAATGACATTTCATTACCTCAACCCAAACAAACTTCATGAAGCAGAATAGCCAAACGAGGTCAGGATCTGGAGCGCCTCGTGGAAACAGACACGTGTAACAACATCGGGAAAATAACAAGTTTCAAAGTGTTCACATAGAACTTTATCGATGAAGACCAAGGTTTTATGTAATGCCATTAATTAAAGAAGCAGTCGTAACCCCAAGAAACCCATATATTTTATAGCTTTTGCCAACATTGTCTGGTATCGGTCTGGCTACACTGATTCAAGTCGCCCATAGTTTAGAAAATCATAAAAATTAATGGATTGTTTAAAAATTTACCTGTGTATGTTGATTTGTGACAACCTAAATTAACAGATAACTGATACCATAAAAAGTATCATTTATCTGTCTACTGATTAAGGAACTTAGGTAACCTTGCTAATCCTCAAAGGTAAAACATTGCATTAATAATGTGCGGATGAATTCAACTCATTAGTTATTAAAATAACATTAATATTGAAACTTTCTAAATTCTAGTTCATTCAAGTTGGAAGTAAATCATAAGTCGTTCAACTTAGAACAAAACTTCATTCACTGAGAACCATAACAGTATTATAATTATAGAGCCAGACAATGCTTAAGTGTTCGTAGTACTACGATACCCCTTAGGAGCTTAAACACTTGAAACGTAAATATTTACTTGGAAATGCTTTATTTAGATGTTGTCGCTCAACAGCTGAAGTTTTCTAAGAACAACAAAACTATTTCCTAGGATATTTTAAAAAGCAGCTAAATTAGGACAATGAAGCCGATGTGCATTTTGAGACAATTCTTTTAAAAACAGTTATTTATCTGGCAACCTACATATTACAAAACAGCGTGTAGGTACTGTGTACGTGCTTAATGACTCAAGACGCTGTGCAAAGCGTTTTGTTACTATCTACAGAGCACGCGAATCACACATCGAGAAAACTTTCTTGGCTGCATACACATTGTCTTTAAAACAGAATTTATTTTGCCTACTTTGGAAAAGCGTCATTTCAATGATTGGGAAGTACTAACTAAATAAAATAATAAATGTGAATTCTAACCCATAGACAACAAAAGACGGAGTTCTTGAGTCTTGTGTCTTAAAATGAAATAAAAAAACATTATTAAATACAATTAATAATTCATTACAAAATGAACGAAGTTTTAGAGCACTGCAATCTGAATAAAACCTTACTAGTCACGAATAATGAGTACCTACCGACCTACATCTGTGTTTACACAGTAGTAAACAGTTGATGTTTGATTAAGATGTAAGTATAATAATTAAACCGAAGCCATGCTAGTACTTGTACACTACCCGACCACGTGTTACAAACATGAGGCTGAATAACGAACGCACTGTCAGCATTTGGTGAACACAACTATGTAATAAGTTTAATATTTAATGAAGCTGTACTGCTAAAAGTGGCTATGTGTTTTGAAATGTAATTAACTACGAGAGTTTATTTTCAACATAGACTGATTGATGTTTCATCTGAGAGGATTGGCGCGTTGTGTTAATGTCTATCAAATAGCGAACCATACTGTAACTAAATACGCTTTCTATTAGTACTCCTTAAATGACAAGAGCTTTGTTGAACATGATAAAAGAAGCTGTATTGTTAAAATATCATAATTCATATTAATATTTTGATAAAATTGTTAGATGTTTTATCTCCACTAAAATTATTTGTAGAGCTCGGTGAAGGATAGATGAGTAACAAACAAAACAACATTAGGCGTCGGTCGTGTCAAACGTTTCGGGTTGGCCTTGGGTTCTCTTCACTCTTAGTTTCAACGTTACATAATTAAAACGCTCTGTTAGGTTTCCGGGAACGATTCAATATTTTAAGCAATTATTGAACACTACCACAATAGTAATCTACTGACGTGTAGGTACGGGTAGATTAAGTGATATGTTCTCCTACACGATCAGGTCCAGGTACATCACTACATGGTATAAATCTAAAATAAATTTCCGCCATATGTCTTTCCCTATATATTCTAAAATCTTTAATACTACGCAATGGATTTTGATACGGCTTGTTTAATAAGTATAGTGATTCAAGAGGAAGGATGTGTAGAACTAAGAATTTGTGTAAATAAGACCGTTTTTGTGCTTACACCGAAAATACTGTCTCTATACCCTTGTGACGTAGACGAAATTGCGTGGGTTAACTAATAATATTTTTAACATGCAGCACTGATTACTACATTTAATTTAGAATTCTGTACAGACAGATTTACTTGAGTTTTACAGTGTCATAAACAAGACGTAAATGTAACGAAATCATGAATAAATAACAAGAATAACGACAATAGAGAGATTTGTAGTATCTTAGCACTGGTCGAAAGATCATAAATATTGTGTTGTCCAACAAAAAAGTAACTCCTCGTTCTTTCTAAAGTATCATTATTTTTCATATTAAATTATTCTTAAATAGTTTCTCGATGGTTTCAGAAAAGTTATGAAAAGTGTATTTTTTATATAAATTCACAGAATTCCTATTCGATATTTTAAATAGTAATAGATATTTTAGATTATTGTTGAAAGTTATTTAAATTTACGAGGTAATTAAAAATCGTGTTTATGAATACAACTTTGAAGTTTAGGGATGGTTCTGGAGCTTAAGGAGCTAATAATCAATAAATATTTATGCTACCTTAAATGAAAATTATATTGCAAGAGAAAAGTGCAATTTTGATTGATTGCAAAAAAAAACAAACCTACTATCGATAGTTCTATCACATAGATCTTCTGCTTAAAATTATTTCTTCATAATATTCTGATGGAATTAAAGCTCTTCTTACGATTATAAAGATGACATAAAAGTTATATTTTAGACACCTAATCATATGTCTTCATTTTATAAGTTTACGTGACCTTATAAAATGTTCCATTAAGCCTCAAAATCAAAGTCTAAAAATTAATTATTACAATTCGTAAAACAAGAAACGATACCGAGAGAACTAAACACAATTAACTTTAGTTTTACATGTCTTATTTAGGTACTCCAAATATAATTAAAACAATAGTCGAAATTATCCAATACAATAATTCTAATATACATATAACGCAAAGGTTTCAATCTGTTATATTCATCGTTATCATTCTCAATAATTTAGTTTGATTAAAACAATTAAAATACTGAAAGGAGAACTGAAATAGTGATGTAATATCATTCTGTGTTCTCCTTGTCCATGGTGTTCGTCACGCGACACCACTTAATGCACGAGACTGTTCACTTGTCGACTGTGATATTATTATGGTATATTATAGACTATAGATAGGATTCTTAATAACAGGATATACTTTAAAGCTGGTCTAATCAGTATCTTGTGTCTACTTTGTAGTTTTACTTAGGACATACATTTTATAAAACCAGTACCTATAGGTGCTACTTAATACATTGCAATAGAGTAGTATTTAAATAAATTTTGAAGAATTTGATTGGACTTGTCGCAGTGTTAATTTTAAGATGAGTTTAAAACTGAAAGTAATACCAACAGAACAGTTTCTACGAGCTCCTTGCAAAACGTAGGTACCTACTTATACCTACCATATTGACGTAATAAATGAGTAACACATGACAGCGTAAGAACCACACGAGTTTCTTCTTACGAAATGTAAAGGACATGAGTTCTCAATTACAATGGGAAGCCATACTAATCGTTACGTGGTTATTAAGAGAACGCTCTGGTGTGTTAAGGCACAGATAAACATCGAATGTACTCGCAGGTAGAAAGCGCTAAATAACTGTACGTTTAAATAATTTAACAACTATAACCTTGATCATATCATGTACAATCATGCTGCAGGCTCCCCCAAGGCACCGGGCCGACGCTTAGTTGCTTCATCCTGCATATCAATGACACTGCAATTCCCGGTTGTAAATTGCTGTGCGGATGTCAACACAGGTGACGCAGTTCACACGTCTAACCAAGGAGGGGAGATACTTCAATTATTCAAAGAGGCAATGCAGTGCTACAGTTACAATGTTTGCTTTTTATGTTACTATAAAACTTAATATTTTCGTGTTCGCATATTTTTATGGCATTTTCTATAGGTTTTTGAGTCGGTTGAAATCTGAATAACTATTTAATTCTGCTTAGCATGTATTTAACAAAAGTAATTGTGAAGTTATGTATCACCCTTAACAACAGGTAAATGTGAACACGTTTTGATGACATTAACAAGGAAATGACGATTATGTTAATCTGAAATTTAGGGAACAATCAAATGTTACCGGCCTCCGAAACTTTGAAGGAATTGTGCCACACACCCACGGGTTTCATTGTTAGACAGTGTAAAATTTAAAACATAACACTTATTGTACGTAAAATAGGTTATCTATTTTTTAATTTTATTCATTTTAGTTAGTTAACTAATATATTGACGATAACTTTATTACAACAATAAATGCAAATCTTACAAAAGTATACACATTCATTTTTAGTAAGTTAAACAATATAGAATTTTTCTTGACGTTATCAGTTTAGTTTAGAAATCCCATGTACGAGATCCGATATTTTTTGCTCTGATTTAGCAGAATAATATCGGTACTTTCACGACTCGTAAGGTAAAAATACCTATTAGTCATCTTAAACAAAAATCTTGCACAATTCTTACCTACTAGGTATTGAATATCAAGTGATGAAATATGTTTTTAAATAACATGGGAGTACAGTTATTTTATTTAAATATCTATTTCGAGGAACACAGAATGAGAAATGAACATACTGTGAGAGTATTTAAAAAACTAAGTCTCACATCACGTGATTAATAATCGAGATAATCCAGATCAACCGTAAATTTGTAAGGCAGGCGTATCAGAACTATTGTTTTTTTCAGTATTTGTAATTCTTACGATTAATTAGGAAATTTCAGCTTAAAAAGTGTGTCACAGTTGCCGGCGGCTGGCGCCAACTGATGTGTGCCAGGTCACGGGGGCTCGGCGTCATCCGAATTATTTTTATTGGCCCATCGGAGCGCAGCCTGCCTAAAATAGCTGCTAACTACTTATATATTTCAATCCAAATTTTTATATTTTTTATTTTTCTTTATCTTAGATCATTTTTACTCGACCTAATATTTGAAATTAGTCAAAATTATATAAAGTTAAGAATTCTGTGTATCTTTTTAAGCTCTGCTCTTTGTCAGCTCTATGCAAGTCCTTGGTACGCCTTTTGTAAATAAATACAATTATTAATTTATTTTAATAGGTAGGTAGGTTCTGTGAGAACTAAGTTAATGAATAGGCAACTAGATAAAGGTGATGTAATCAAAATTCAATAATAGGTATATTATATGCATAACTTTAATCAGATAATAATATATAAGTAAGTAATATATAATAAGCGTATTGTATACATTTTTTATTATTGTAGTCGGTTTAGGCTGTTTGAATATTATTCTTGTTTCAAATTAAATTATTTTGTTTTAATGGAAAAATATGATGAACAAAGTATTAAAGTATGTATTCTATAACCTAAAATACAATAAATTCAAATAGTCCAAGATCCCGTAAAAGTCGTTCTTGTCATGTTCGACAGAATTGTCTTAAACGAACTATTTTATATTGATTTATGGTCAACAAAGATTTTTGTTAAATAGGTCTTAGATTCCTAAAGAGATCTGAGCTCAGCAGTGATGAGTTGTTACAGCAAATCTTAGTTTAACGACCACTATGAAATGCTTACATTGTTTGTCCCTGTATTTGGTAATAATCGGAATGCAAGGCGTTATTCATCTTCTCAACAAATACCAAGTACAAAAGGATCACTTGTTGGAACATTAAGTTCTTTATTGACTTTTGACAGAAGACGGTAATTCACGGACTTCATAATTGTTGCCGCTAGTCGTATTAAAACGTGACTGTACAAGTGGAAGTTTCCGTTGTTGACGAAACTACTATCGTTCATATCTTGAAGTTTACCAATAAACGAAGAAGATCGTTCCCGAATTAATATAAACTAGTGGGTGTTAGGAAGTTCTCGTTAAAAAAACATACTTATTTTATTCTGTACAAAGTCGAAAGAAGGTAGGTATCATTAGTTTCAAAACTCCCTAACTTTAGATCCTTATTTCAGTACTAAAGATAAAGATAGCCCATGTTTTACCAAACAGTAGTCCATCTCCTATGATAAATGACATCAACACTGACAATCATAATAATATTATAAAGGCGAGTTTGTATGTATGGATGTATGTTTGTTACTCTTTCACGTAAAAACTACTGAATGGATTTGAATGAAACTTTACCACAATATAGCTTATACCTCAGAATAACACATAGGCTACAATTTTTGAACCCCTTTGTAACGCAGACGAAGTTGCGCGGGTCACCTAGTAGCTTATAAACATGAAAAAAAAGGTTCCTTAGTATTCCTTGATCGGTTGGAAAATTATTGTGTATGATTCCGAATGCTGATAGTGTCTCATAGAGCCTTCTGCGCGGTATGGTCACGGACCTCAGCAATGCCAGGGGCACGCCGCAACCGCTTACAAATCACAATAATTTCCTAATTTTTTTGAGGTCGGGGACACTCGCGAAACCATTCACAAGCATGACGCAATGTCAGAACTCCCGACATACATTCTCGAAAGTATTAACCTAATTTGGGTTGACGAAGATAACCTAAATTATTCAAAGTTATTAGCGAATATATTTTGGGTAAGGTAATTATTAGAATTAGTCTATGAGTAGAGTTGACTCTATCGAGAACTTACAATTTCAATCTGGTACTATGAATCTCTTAACTCAAATATATTTTTAAATATGTATCATTTTACATACGACAATAGTTTCTAGTGAGGTGCTCGATCCGAGTATTTTAATATTACGATAATGTAATCTTACAAAAGACATGCCCACTAATTTTTTTGCCTAATTTTTGGAAGTTTCGGTATATTCTTTCGACGTTTAAATAGCATATTATAGTATTTTCTACTATTTTCAATCACGTCATATGTTTTTGACTTTAAAAAATATGAGAAACTTTTACTTAGACACAGACATACAGAAGGTATGCACTCGAAGGACCAAAACCTCAAGACAATTATTTCTTGAGAGACAGAAGAATCGAGAAAGAATATATTTAATGAAAGAAGCAACAACAACCTATTACAAATTACGAAATTTATTAGCCTTCAACTTTAGTATAAAGCGCTCTATGTCCAGAAGTTTATGATAAGGTAACTTAACGTGGAATGTAGCTTAAAAAAAATAACAATAGCAGAATATACCAATAGTAAAGACATGTTCAGAAGAAGCTACGATCTTTGATTTATATAATAATATTATAATATAGGTAGATATTATCCTCATTACAGTTCAGTAAGTCAATGGAGCACACAAGATTACCTTACTGTTAATGTATAATTAACAGTAAGCAGAAAAACTACGTCATTTTGTAGTATAGTTTAATGTAAATAAACATGACACATAATTAATACACATCATAATTTTCAATGCCCGACAGTATTTAGGATTTAGGGGTTAAAATATTATGTTTTCATTATGTTTGTAGACCTTAAAAGACATCATTACGTTGTACGTAATGTTCAGATAATCTGTTTTTTGCAATATTCGCCTCCTGTTTATATTCCAATTTAGAGACTCATGATAGTAAAAATAATGATCCTTGTCCCTATTTTCCCTTTAAGTCCTTTGTGATGTCATCGTCAAGGCTGATACGCGCTAATAATAATAATTATTGCCTATAAATTAATATCAAATATGTTTTCAATGTATTTTTATTTATTTTAATATATTTACTATAATTCTACTTCATAAACTAAAAATATCCAAGTTTTATTTACATAGTATACATGTGTACAATGTTATACATCATTATCATGCGTTTCAATGGATGGTTGCATGTGTGTGCACGTACGAACAAATACGAAGTATGTTTGTGGACGATACAGCGATTACTACTCTGCGCGTAACTAGGTCAGTAGGTCACAGACGAGGTCTGCTGATAGCAAAGAGCTGTTGTTTCCCAAACTACATTTTATTTTTCTAGAAATATAAACAATACTCGTAACGAGGTTTACAAATTTCAAATGGAAAAACTATAGTTACATAACCCCCGAAACAACGTAATTTTCCATAAAACGTCTTCAAGTATTTCAGAACAATACACAAGGTTTCTTTACAATCATTACTTTATTATCATAACATGGTGTGCTCTATTTTAAACCACACGTTTAGTGATTGTAGTTCTGTCTCGCAATTAGCTAGTACTTCAACTAGCTTTTCAGATTAGACTTCGAAATCCACTACTGATTTTAAAGCTATCTCAAAACATGTCATGTAAAATTACTTATAGCTTCTGTCATTTTCATACTTTCGAAAAACGAGTACAGACACTTGCAATGTACCAAGATTAATGATTGTTAAGCAAAGTGAAACTGACTTTTCTTTGAGAGACAGAAGTACTATTGGGCTATGCCATATTGTAGTTATAATCGACGGTAACTCTGGTAGATCGTTATTTTTTACAGCTGATAGCAAAAATACTTTGTTACCTCATTTTAAAAAATAAATAAAAGCTAATACCTGGCTTTCAAAACAATTCAGTCTTTTCTTCTTGCTATTTCGTTCTAGTAAGTTCTACGTGTTCACAAATTAGGTATAAAGAGCGGAATAATTACAGTATTTAATTTAAAAAATAACGAATAAAAGGGAGGGAAAATATTTCAAAGTATTTCGTATGGTTTGTTTAAGGCGTAACGTGGTACATTCTTCTACCTAAACATTTCCACTGCGTGTGTTCTTGAGGCGTACATTTACTACAAAAATTTAATTAAAAAGTGTAATTGTAGTATAACTCGGACACCGGTGCACATTGAAGCGTGCGTGTCTCAAGTTATTTGTTCTATTTTAATGTCAGTCGAACGCTCCAACCTTGCTCCACATTCAAGATTACAATTAAATAAAAAACAGTTAAGTGCGAGTCGACCGCGATGATGAAATCCTGATCGAAAATATTAATTTTTATTTTCTTATAGTAATGTTTTGATGGTTTGTCTTCTAAACAACTTTATTAGTTTTTATTGTACGTTACAAGCAGTGATCCGTCTTTTGAGGAGACCTGAGCTCAACAGGGGGCAGTAATGGGTTGGTACAGCACAGTAGAAGCATTGAAAATCCTATATATTAGTATGCAGTTGTTCATCATAGACTAGCTGACCCACGCAATTTCGACTGCGTCACAAAGGGAAACAAGATATCCTATATATAGCATTCCACGATAAATGTGCTTTCCTAAACTGAAATAATTTTTGAGCTCGGTCTAGAAGTTTCGGTGCCTATTTGAGACAAACAAACAATCAAACCTCTTTATAATATTAGTATAGATTGCACCAAAACCTACTACTACTTGAAAAATATATTATTAGTAAGTATTATGCAATCGCTGTTCTTTAAAAGAATGCTCTACATAAAGTTAAAGACGTTTGTTCAAGACTAATTAAAAGTGTTTATATTTCGTAATTATGAACGCTACTATAAAACCAAAATAAATTAGAGCAGTATATTTTGTTATTGTTTCTTATTTGCAAGGACTGCACTTCTCATTGTAATCTAGTACTGGCGACTGGCATAGTCAGCTTAAAAATTAGCACATGCACTCTACATTATATTGTTTAACACGGTTGTTCGGGACCAGATGTTTGATGATGTGTGTAGATCAGGATTATTAAGAAGTTAATTGTGAACGTTGTTTTTGAAAGCTGCAATAATTATTATTATAAACCTTGAACTGAGTTTGATTCTTTACTTTAGTATAAACAGATAAATAATTAGACTGGACCAGACCAGTAAGAGTAGGTTCGTAGGTTCGTCGACTCAACTCAACTCATTTTTAAAATTTATTTTATTCATGAAAATAAAACTAAAACTTAACTGAAAATTAACTTTTACAATGAACTGTATATTGAAACGGTTACAATTTAGACAAGTGAATCATATTCTGTTACTGTAGGTACAGACATAATAATTTAAAATTAACTTTTTATTTTTTACGCTGTGGTAAGTCGTGTAATTGAAGTAGGCTCCACCGCAAACACAGGTATTGTTGCTTTTATGAGTATACCATGGAACTGCCAGACACGGGCATGCATGCGTTAATAATATTATATTTTATGGCTATAAAAGGAAACGCTTCAGCAATTTGTTAAGAAATAGTGTATTAAGCACCTGAACTGATACTGCTATATTTCCTAATAGACGTAATGATAAGTTTATAAAACCTCTACTAATTACAAATTTCCTCAAATGCCGTGGACTGAATTAGAAATGGATTCAAGATGTGCTTGCAATTTTCCTCAGGCAACTATTACCTGTCCTACACACTTCTCATCTGAGCCTTTTCTGAGTTCGTCTCCCTGTCAAGCTTTAAATCTCAGGGTCAATAGCGACATCCAATGTTCAAAAAAAGTAGTGAAATCCACTCATAGTCGTGACGTAGAAAACAACCGTTTGAAATACAGCGACAAAAAAGGAACTGCAGCAAGTTGAATAACTTAGAAATGGATTTCAAAAAAATCTTCATAAATACATAAACATGTGAATACATAAACAACCATAACTGTATCGTAATATATTGTACGTATACGTAATGTGACGCTTGCTGCAGTTTACTCAGAATTATAATGCTTTTTCCACTTATTGCTACACGTAAATCGAATTTTATGAAATACGATCCCATAAGGTGCCGATAAACGTATTAGATATCAAAACCGGTATTATGCGATTAATTAAAACATGCTATTGCTAGACAGTTGTAAAATGCACAGCATGTGAAAACATAAGGACCAAAACCATCGGTACAACATTTTAGGATTTTTTCAAGATATTAATAATTGTACGGGTCTATGTAAAACTACTAGTTAGTTGTTACCCATTTAGAGTTTTAATAGGCATCGATAAAGTTTTGCACTCTTTTATCAAAATCTATCATAGGAGTATCATGTCAAAACTAAGACAATTTTTTTTATACTTAACAGTAGGTCGCATATATTTTGGTTAGTTCATTATTTTAAATTTCAAATGATAAGTTCCAAACTTAGACACAATAAATTTATTTATTCTACCCGATTTATTTCTTCCAAGTGAAACATCCATCAAAATCAATCTAGATGTTTTCGTGTACCCACAAACATTTGTCAGTCCAACAAATTTGGGATTTAAATTTAACAAAACGCATAATAATATATTTTCAAATGCAATCCGTATTTGGGTCAAAACAACACACTGTTGTTATAGGGAAAATACAGTCTAGAAAAATACGGAAGAAACAAATTTTGGGTTACATAGAGTTTTGTATTGGTTTGGCCAAAAACTGTCGTACCTAGTTCATTCGATTACGAAGCTATTTGTAATATCTATTGTTATATATTTGATTATTTTCTCTAGTTATGATATTTTTCTATGAATACTAGCTGACCCGCGCAACTTCGTCGGCGACACAAAGAGAGGGTTTAGCTAGCGTTTACGATGTAAACGTAGAAACTTGCACTTAATTGGCATCACATAAAAAACTAATATTATCAGTGTTTTTCTTGTATTTTATGCTTACGCTTACGCGAGAAAGGCTGCTTCCTCTTAAATCACTCTATTTATAAAAAAAGTGTCATCAAAATCCATTCCGTATTTTTAAAGATTTAAGCATATACAGGGTGGATCTGTAACTTTGGACAATCTGACGTGGGGTGAATGACCTGTTGAAATACAACTTAGAACCACTTTTATTTTAGGAATTGGATAAAATAAATTTTTCATCATAGTATGAAAGTCCACAACGATAGTCGTACGTTTTCCATACAACTTCAGAAAAAAAAGTTTAACCGATCCAAAAAATAAAAAGGGTGCTAAGCTGTATTTCGACAGGACATTCACCCCACGTAAGATTGTCCAAAGTTACAGATCCACCCTGTATAGCGATAGACAGACAGCGTGAAGCGCTTTTGTTTTATACCATGTAGTAATTTAACATAATACGAAGTTACTAGGTCTTTTTTTTGAAGTTTGCTAGTAGCGTAGAGCGAGCTATGTATCGTCATAGTGACGCCGCGTTACATCTTATTTGGATGTAGTCCTTGATTAAAGTTAGAAGTGAATTACCTGTAGAATACCTTTCTGGATTGCAAAAAGACAGGTATTCCTGTCGGATATTATGTCTCAAGCAAACAGCTAGAAAACTATATTTTACTTGGCTTCTAAGATGTGTCTTTAGCGCATTTTTCATTCCATATCATTATAGGCCAATGGCTTGGCGCCACGCTCAAGTCCATAAAAACGTCATAAATAAAATTTGAGTGAATTTTCGTATAATGTCAGTATGTTAACAAGTAGATAGAGAGATCGCTACTGTTGTTCTCATGCATGATACATCGAATATATTTCATTTGATGCATGATTCTCATCGTGTTTCTATAGGTTGTACACTAAAATTTTACTTACTATTTTCTGAAGACACTATTTCTCATTCTATATTGCTGATTAGCGTAATTGATTTAAACTTCTTTCAGCTACGAATTCGAAATACGTGCTAAATGCTACCCAAATTATCTTCTTCTCTGTCCTACCTCTCCTATCTATTTATCCATCTACTTCTGTCTATTCCACGGGTATTCTTAAGATTCTAATCCGAAATGTCCGAATTACTTCTCAATGTAAACTCTACGTAGAGTTCTTGTTTTAGTTTTGTGGTAATCTCAACGGTTTAGTGTATATTCACAGTAAATATAATTATTTTATTGCATTCTAGCATGTTAGCGACTAAAGATATGAGACCGAGAATAATAATTGATATTATTGGGAAAATCTAAATGTCACGATTTCACAACACAAAGATACACGAAATTTCTTAACACCAACAGAAAATAACGAGTTATTTTAGAATTGAGGTATTAAGAATCTGATGTTTTACAGTGTGTACTGCTTTTTGTTGTGTGTGATATATTCCATTCCACTTGTGAAATGAATCTTTCCTTCCAACTTGATTTATTTACGACGTGTAAGTAAACTTCAATTATTCTCGATGTGGTTTGATATGATGCACATTATTTAACCTAAATACGGATGGTTCAAGATTTACTGTTACTAATATCTTTTAATAACATCAGGATACCAATATGATTTGCCTCATTTTTAAAATCTGTGTTTTGATTTTGTTAATGATCTAAACCAAAATAATAGTTGTAAGTTAAGTATAATTGTTACTTGAAGGTAAAAACGTACTGACTCATTGGATTGTTAAAGTCTGTGGGATGTGGGTATGATGACGTGATATGAATACTTATTCTTTACATAGTGATTCCATTGGATTCGAATTCAGTTGAGTAATATGCATTTTGTGGGACACTACGTGATTACAATCACAACCTTTACTGTTTCAGATTCGTGTGCAACGAACGAACTTGATAAAGTAATAAAAATCAATTAATTACGGTTATTATGAATAACTACTGACTGTGGGTAATTAGGACACAGCCAAAGGAAAAGTGAAAAAATATTCTTTTTAGAAAATCGATTGTTATTACAATGCATATGTTGATTAAAAAAATATAGATACTTCAAGTAGATAGATAAACGAATCAGGTAATATTAAATGAGAGAGATAAAATCAAGTCTTCAGTTTGATACCTAATGAGTTGCGCAAACCTGTGAACATTCACATTACAGACGTGTACCTAACTTTATTTACGTTTGATGTATTTCAAAAAGCAATTACAGCCATCAGTCCGCAGTCAAGCAAACGTGCCCTACTGACACCGAATGAAATCAAAATGCGTCGACGCGCCGTCCATTGAATATAAAACGTTTTTGATGATACCTGTATACTATACTCATTCATCGCAATGTGGAAGCTAATTTATACAGTCATATTATTCTTGAAACACGTTCTATGAGCCGCTATTATTCAGTGACGATGTAGTTATACGTTTAACTACTAAAACTCTATTTCACATAACCAACTCTATCGCAGGATAACGCGAAAAAATCCAATGCGACGTTGCCACACCGTGCAGCCGAGCGTACGAGCAGGTAGCCTCTACAATGCATACAACACATTGTATCGACACACATTAGTGTTATTATACAACACTTGTCTTCAATCATGAATTTCAATTTTACTTCAAGCCTCATATCCCATAAATAGTCAATTCCAAAGCTGTCCCAACAAAGAACTACGACATAAATAAAAAAAATCTTATGCACTAACAATCTTCTTATGTTTAAATATCGGCCCCAAGTAAGGAAAGATACACAGTCAATCAAAAACTGTTTACAAAACTCTTCAAATAAATGCTTCATTAAACAGATTCGACATAAGTAATTGAAAACCCGCTATATCCGCATCTAGTTACTCATTACAAAAAAAGCAAAAATTCTAATAGTATAATAGTCTATCAAAACTTACCAGTTGTTGTAGGATCTACGTATGTAATTTTCAACTCCACGTTGGTTGTTTCTAGAGATTTTGGCTCCGGAGAGCTCATAACGAATTCCAAGGGAATTCCTGTGCCGATGTCAGCCTTCGGCTGGCTCGTGGAGGCGGCTAGACTTTGCGCTATACTCATTTTTGGAGCGTCTTCGTGCATTATACACGAATAAGCCGACGAGGCGACTGTATTATATCGCCTACAAGTTCTATAATATATTACGAGTGTATAGTGATATATTCTATTTAAAAAATCGCCAATAAACGCGATTTTACGTTTCAAAAACAAAATGTAGGTCTCTAGGCCACTTCACTTACACTCTGATATTCCGACCGACATAACTCTGGTTCAATGGAGCTACTGTACTGATGACTGACATTGAAATAAGTCGGTAAAGGGCAGTGAGAAATTAACCTAATTTGAAACAAAACTGTGTCACTTCTTATTTCTGGGAAAAACAATTGAGATAAACATTATTATTTATGAAGATCAATTAATAATTAAATAAAATTTAATTTTGCTGTCGTAAAGTTGTAATAAAATTCAGTTTAAGGAAGTCATTCATTTTATTTCTTCAAAATCCTGCGGATTTGAAATGAAATGAAAATAATGCAAAATGAATACGTATGCTTATGAATACACTCTGTTGTGTAATAAATGACCGTTTCTATTGCACAATCCTTTCACAAGGGCTCCAAATGTAGGTCAATTTTTATGAGTTTGACTGCACGAATTGCTTTATTTACAAATATCAGCTAAATCATTAACAAATCAAGTACCTATAATCTTTTCGGGGATTTTTGTTGATGTATTTTGAATGCTGTATAAAATATTCATATTAGAATGGATTAAGATGAATAAAAGAACAGCATCCATACTGCACTTTCCGGAAACAAGTGGCGCACTCTGTAGGAAAAATAACTTAAACAATTTACAGCTACGAAAAACCTTCAATAGATGGCGCACAATACAACATTTGAGTCAAGGTCACAATTATTAAACCGGCATTTTGCACCATAAATTATAATTTTCTTAGTTAGTATATTTTACAGAAATTCAACCTAGAGCCGAAACTGTGATCAGAACTCATCATAAAATGTTTGTTTTTGTATTCTATGTTTCATCCAGTGTTCGTTCGTTGCTACGTACGCCATCTATTGACAACGTCTAAAAATAAAAGTATAAGCATCACAATTTTATTAATGTCCCACTTAATTTCAAATTAGTAAAAAGTCAGTCAAGTAGAAATTATTAAATGATCTTTACAATACATAATTTTATTATACTATAATTAGTGATCGTTAAAATTTCTATCGTCTTATTTTGTAAATTTTGGTGTAATTAACTACAGTAAATAAATGTTCATAAGCGAACCATGACACTTACTATTAGGCGGGCGATTGACTCAAAAATTTACGAAGGTAGTTAAAAATATATTAAATAATCACAGTAGTAGGGGGGTGCTGGCAACGGTTTCATACTTACACATTTTACGTACCTAAGTACGCAAGGTGTCTCGATATAAAATAACTATTAGGTATTTAGAACTAAAGTGGTAAGTGGGTCAGAGTACAAATTTAATTAAAGAAAAAGCTTCTCAGTAATACTGTAGTAGCTAGTAAGTTTTAGGTATCTAAGCGTTTCATAGTAACATGAAACTGAAACCGCTTGAACTGAACTGAAAGTATATGAAGAACAGAACTATGCCGATACGCATATGTAAATACATGACTCTGGACATGCTGACACTAATGGCATGTCGATCCTTGTCAGTTCATTAACTTAATTTATGTAGAGTATCGATAGTAACTATAAAATACAGACAAATGAGTTTTTTTATTGTTTTGAGGGCAGACGAGGTTTTGGGCCACCTGATCGTAAGTGGGTACATGGACCACCAACGGACCTCTGCAATGTCAAGAGACACTGCGGAGTCACTAACTATAGGTACTCGTCCATTCCTAGAAATATAAGTTTCAGGTGCGAGAGTTCGATCTTCTGCTTGTCTTGTATTATACAGTTACTTTTTTTCTTAAAATCCTGCAGGAGGCACAACAAATAAATACCCACAAGGAGCGTCATTGGCGTCATCATTCATAGAGAAAAACTGTTTGAATCGATTCCCTCAAATGATAGTTTTCCAGAGATATGCTAACATAAACATAAACATTAACCACCTTCGAGCTTTTCAACATTGTAGTTTATTAAAAAGTTTTTACTTTGAAGCTATAGGTACACTAATTTTTAGCTAAAATAATTTTATTATTTCCTTGCTTTGCCTTTTCATGGGTGGTTAAAAATAAAAAGGATAACACCTTAAAAATATTTACTTTTCGTATGGAAATTCGCTATTTTGCAATTTAACTATCTCTAAATTGTAAATCTTGATATGTACAAATTTATGTCAAATCTACTAGAACACTAATTGCCATAACAATGAACGAGTACATCCTGTGGAACGGGATCCCTACATATAAGAAGGGTATAAAAACCGTTCCTAAATAAAATCCCCTTCCCAAACGTTTAGTAAGTGTGGAGAATTATCAATTGAACTATGCCTATCCTGATCTTTTCAGTCACAGGATGAGAAGAGTACTTCCCTAAAATATTTCGATTATAAAAATCCTATCGTTATTATTTTTCAGATACAACGCGCAATTCTTGATAATAATTACGCACACTGAGAAATCGTGACGTCAATCATCAATTACTGGTAATTACGTCCGAAAGATACATTTCTTGTAAGTTTTATAATAATCTGGTATCATCACTTACTTGATTTGACTTACCTGGATGCAATTAATAACCAAGAAAGCGTTGTAAAAACTGCTGATGATGAGGATATTATTATGTATTTATCTTCGTTAAGATAATACCCGGGCTGGGTTTTGACACCAGTCGGGGTTTAGACGCTGAGTTTGAGCGACAGGAGGATACAGGAGATTAGAAAATATAAAAATATAGTCAGAACATTTAGCAGGGCTTTTGCATTGACAGGCGCGTGCAAAATTAATTAGAAAAAAATAAAATAAAAAATGTGTTTTAGGTAAATTGAAATGTTATAGGACTTTATTTACGACAAATAAATAGTATTCCCAAAAAGACCGAGAAGCATTTCCGAGTTGAGGTATATCAATAGAACTATGTACCTACCAAATTTTCAGCTTGCCTCAAATACCTATTCAAAAATTGCCACTAACTCTCGGGCTAATACTTCAACCTATTACTTGGATTATTTTTAAAGTTCCAACTAAAGTCTTCGTCCAATTTTATGATATGTGATTGTATATATAATAACGAAACAGAACTCTACCGGTTAGGGTATTGATATTTGAATCTTTTAATTAAAGGCACTGTATGAAATTTCTATAAAGAACTACCTACATAAATAATAAAATAAAACGATATATATATTTTTCTTAATTTTTTAATCCAACCTTTTTATAAATTTGATCTTATTAGATAGAATAGGTACAATTAAAAAACCGTAATATATTTATAAAATCCAGGAAATACCAGTAGGTTTATTATAACAAAATAGAACCAGTACAATGAACTCTGTATAAAAGTTGTTTTTGTAGACAAAAACAATTTATATATTAAAAAATTCGTGGTCCAGTTTTCTTAAAACGGATTGCAACAGGAATTCACATTTCACAAGGAACAACGTGACCACTAAAAATATAACAACAGTTATTCAAATATATTATGATTTGACTTTTATTTTATTCGACTGCATAAAAATACATGGAATTTTAAGCTCAGTACATTCACATTGAACACCGAACTACATCACTACATTGAACCAACTATTCGTTTAGTTTGATTGAGCGGCTGCTGTGAGAAGCTCCCTCGAGATGATGAGCCTTTGAATTTGGGAGGTTCCTTCGTAGATTTGGTAGATCTTGGCGTCTCTCATGAGTTTCTCGACGGGGTAATCCGTGTTGAAGCCGTTTCCACCGAACACCTGTACAGCATCAGCTGCGGCCTTGTTGGCTACCTCAGACGCGTGACACTTGGCCACTGACGCCATTACGGTGTTCTTTTGTCCTGTAATTAAGAATCATAAATATATTAGGACTAATAATGATAGTCGAGTCTGTTTAATGATGAAGATTCTGTTGATAATGCGCCGCTGTATAATAATGTTGCATTTCGATTGCTCGGCTATGGTATGGTGATTTTAACAACAATAGGTGACAATACGAAATCTACATCACTACATGTCGTTCCCGCTTTGTGTCAAAGTGTTCTTAAATCTGTATAACTACTCAACAGATCTCGATGCTGTTTTATCCCTCCACAAGGTTTGCCATTTACATCCGGTCCTACACTATTTGCAATCGTCAGTTAGTGTATGGGCATAACGTATGCCAAAGTTCCTCAAAAGAAAAAACCTGCCAAAGACTTGGCAAAAGTAAACAAACCAACTTTGATATTGATCCCAGTTAAATAGGTATGTAGTTCCATCTGTAGGTGACATTTGACTGCCACAAACCTGTGGATACTAGGGTAATGATGATAAAGTAGTAATATAATAACAAACCGTGGTCGACCATCCACGCGGCGCGTTGCCATGCGATACGCGAAGTCTCGACTCCTATAGCCATGTCGGCGAGCATGAACGCCACAGCTTGGTGCCTGGCGATTGGTACGCCGAACGTTTTGCGTTCTAAAGCGTACTTGGTCGCTTCGTAGAGAGCTCGCTGAGCCAAGCCAGTGGCACCGGCCGCTACCTAAAGGACATGATCAATACCACTCGGTATATTTTTAATTCTGTAGGGAAAATAAGAGGGGGGAGTATTGCCATAATCTGGCTACGTTTGGGGGAGCCATATGTCTAGCAGTGGATGATTCAAAAGAGGAAATAAAAGCAGGAGGAAAAGTAATAACATATATGAACGGAGAGATTTATTAAATATATTTTGAAATGTCAATACCTTACTTGAAAGAAAAGAAAAAACAATAGTACGAGTATTATGCGGTCAAGCTTAGATTATAAATGCAAGATCAACTATGCACGTTACGGTACTGATTAGATGCATGCACGGGGATGTCAGTGAACACAATTGTCAAACACCCCGAGTTCGTTGAGCTCGATATTAGAATTTTTATAAAACTGTGAAAATGTATTCGTTTTAATAAAACGTTAACCTATTTAGAGTTGTTGCTCAAGATACGTTTCAGAATATTTCAATTTGAAATTCATATGGGTGGCCTATATTTCGTAACGAAAATTTGGTATATTTATTTTTTAAAGTTGCCGGGTGTGTCAAAGATATGCAGAAACTGATTTCAGTCGGCAACGAGTCGCATTATCTCGGTATGGTAATACATTACACCGTCTATTTTCATGGAAACGAAATGAGAACAAGATTTCGAAACAAACTAAGGACTGAAAGACAATTTATCGCCATGTCTGTTTAGCATACGGGGTTACAAAACTTTTCTTTGTTTCAAAATGAAACGCTCATATTAAATGTAGTTTGTTCTACATATTATATTTTGCGTATTAGGTATGAAATATGTGAAATAGAATGTATTTAAAATTGTTTTTTTTTATCGAAAGTACTTTTAACGAAATCGTGCTTCGTAACATTGTATTCAAACTGGAACAGGATATAGTAAACTTTAAATATTATATTTTAATTGTTTTTTCTTTATATTACTTTTTCCAATACAATAATATTATTTATTCTCTACGCAATGTTTGTTTTTTCACTGGTTTGTTGTAAGAAAACTCATGAGTAAAATGAGTTAATGTGAGTTGATGTTTAATATTTTAGTTACTGTAAGTCACTGTATTTGGTGTACAATAACAAAGCTTTTAATACTTATAGTGTAAAATAGTATAAAACATAAAAGGATAGTTACCGGAGGACGAGTCTTGTCGAAGGCTCCCATAGCAATCTTGAATCCTGCACCTTCACCGATGAGCACGTTTTCCTTAGGAATACGCACGTCCTCGAATGTGATGCCACGTGTGTCAGATGCACGTTGTCCCATGTTTTGTTCCTATTATTTGTTATTGCCATAAATGAGGGTAGTTTCTAAAAAGCTTAGGTTGACTTGTCCACTCAACTGGGAACTAAACCTCATATTGGAAAAGCATTCTAAAAATCATTTGAAGATATGTGAAGTCCAAAACGCGCATTGGGTAAGCGTGGTGGATTAGGCCTAATCCCTCTTCTGAGCCCAGCAGTCAGCAATAATAGGTCGATACAGTTTCAAACCTCTGGTCGTGGTTTTCTTGTCTATAGGTTAGTGATTAAACATTAAAAATAATTTAAAATCATTAAAATTCTGTTTAGATTCTGTTCATTAAACTACCCACATCAATTTTCTAGTTAAGAGTGCATCTACTCTAGTTTCTAGAAGATATATTAAGCATCCGCCACCAAAAACACTGTTTCACTGTTTTTGAAACATCAATAATAGTGATAATCAACAACAAGGGTAATTATAATCAATATTTAGATTATCGTATTACAAAATCTATATTATATTTTACCTTACGTCCAGGAGTAACTCCAGCCCATTCCCTTTCTACAATGAAACCGGTGAAAGCCTTGCTGGCTGGGCATTTCGGGTCCGGGTTCGTACGGGCCAACACAAAGTACCTTTGAATAAGTATACAGGTCGTATTTACAATTCTATATATGATAAAATAACTCTTAAAATGTATGTTACCGCAGTATATGACTTAGACTGCTTTGCGCATGCAATGCATAGTTGATAAAAATATCAGCATTACTTAGAACTCTTTGTGATAGTATCTCGGAAAGATTAATTAGAATCAGTCAAGTTAAAAAGCGTCATCGATGCTAGAATTCAGCTCAATCATTACTTATTTCGGTGCTGATTTATTAGTAAATAACGTTAACTTATAAAGGATGGCATTTTCAAATGTCCCCTGGTCACTACTTCTAGTACTTTCCCGGGCAAAATTCAACCCTGTATGTAAAATCTTAAAGACGATAGATGAATCCAATGAATACACTCATAATTATAATTAAAGTATTAAAAACGTTAACACTAAACATTAAACGAAAATAATTATTATGGGCCTTATCTAAAAGTCATAAGTTTATTGCAACTAATTATAACTCAGTAGAAGTGGTCAATGACCCGAGATAGCAATATATTCTGCAGAGAAAAAATTAAGATAATTATCCCATCTTCGTTTCAGAGAAAAGTTCTATAGTACAAGTACTTAAGTTAATTAAAGAGGAATTAATTTTACCAGTTGGCTACACCACCGTTGGTGATCCACATTTTCTGACCATTGAGGATCCATTCATCGCCTTTCTTCTCTGCTCTTGTTTTGATGCCAGCTACGTCAGAACCTGCACCAGGCTCTGTCACACCATACGCCTAAGACAATACAGTTCAACTCAAGTTTATGTACGTCGATTACAAGGAAGAAAAAGTGTTTAAAAGGAATGGAGTAACAATGAAATTTTAGGAAAAAATGACTCAAACAAAAATACTTACAGCAACGAGTGGTTCGTCGATAAGTCTGCCCAAATATTTCTTCTGCTGCTCCTTGTTACCGGCAATAATAACCGGGGTTTGCTGAAATAACATATCATAGATGTATCTAGATGTTTAAAGATGGTTGTTCAAAGTGGCCATGCATTAAAGCAGTTGAATGAACCTCAAGCATTAGATAACATGCGCATGCACCTCAATGACACCACATCCGTTTGAAGCCCAAAGCTGCGCAATCATATAGAACATTTGAAATTGTAAAATAGATTTGTTATTCAGATTCCCCAAGCAGATTCAGTTCAGTTTTATGATTATATGTTGTCCACAATATTCAATCCCTATTTCGCAACAGTTTTCTCTCGTAGGTACTTTCGATGCAAGCCTCGACACATTTAAACTTCATATCAACAGCTGTTGTGCAACCACAGAAAAACATGAAGAAAAATTGGCTTCTTTATTGTGAACGTATGGAATCAGGCAACATTTAAAATTCTAAAGTTAGTTTCGGCAATATTGTTTATTGCGACGCGTTTAAAACTATGCATTATCTTTTATTGTATTTTTTATAATGTAGATAACGTTACACACACTCAGGAGTACACTAAATTCAGACGGCATTATTTTTTCCATGATTGTAATACATAGTATAGTATGCTTTTTAAATGAAAACTAGTAATAACTGTAAATATTATTATCTATAAACATTTTTATGTACTAAGATATTTTAACGTGATTTGTTAATATTATCTACTATAAACGTAACGCGGACACTAACTCCAAGCACAACTGGATCCAGGATTTTTAACTATGATACGATGTTAAGGATATGTTTAATAATTTAAAATATATATTATTAATAGTTGTTTATTTTAGTCGCATTTTTTGTTGACTCCCTTTAGATCTATGTGCGACATGTTAAAACTTAGGGCGGGATTTTTGAATATGTTATTAAAATAATATTATAAACACATCATTGTCATACCTCATTTTCCCCAATTAAAAATATTATTTTTGATACCATTAAATCACCCTTACTGCATTAGTCAATTTTTAGTACTATGCATAATGGGAAAGCCGTCTGCCGTAGCGAAGCAAAATATCGCGTAGACATTAGTAAGCATTATGATTGAAATACGATATTGTGTATGTAGGTGTAATTTGAAACACGATGACGCTGTACAATGCAGTCTACGAATGCAATCTCATATATCAAAACAACACGCAGGGCATTTATCAAATCACATTAGTAAATATTTTAACACGTTTAAGCACGAGTGATTCCAGCACATATTGTTAATACAATATTATTGAAAATTCTAATTTTCCTACAAACATGTCCGCCGAAACCTATATTAGAACAAAAGACAAACAAACACAACATTTCGGCGTGCAATCGTGCATACGATATGTTGGCACTCACGCCAAGACCACTGGCTTCCATCGCAGTCATAATTCCAGTGCACCCATACGCTAGTTCTTCAGCCACAAGGCAACCATCAAACACACCCATGTCCATACCACCTGTGGAAGTCCAAACACAATGTGATGCCATTCACCTGATAATGATGTTCTGAAGAAATTACACGAACGAATGAAAATATAAACTATTTGGATGTAACAATTAAATTGCATCAATTACTGATGATGCATAATATTAGCTTTTTTTTTGTCTTTGTATCAATTCAATCGTTCTTAAATACAAAAGAAGTACATTTAAAACAAAAATATTCATAAATGGCTAATTAATTATAGCCATATAGCATAAAAGGGAGAAATAAACTAGTATATTGATCTTCCAACTCGCCCTGCAAGTGCATTTATCAACTCAACATTTAGTTTTTGCTTGTCGTTTTAATCAATGATTTTAAAAATTGCAATTATTAAACGGGCAATAATAAATGCACTTCGAGTTTTAAAAAGAGAGCAGTTAATAGCTTCGGATTTATAGAGCGCTTTCTCTGCGGCACACAGCTTTATGGCATTCATTGTCAGTTGTTGTTCTAATTCAATTGAACATATAATATAATATAGTTGTTAAAAATCTAAACATTTTTGCATAATTTCCTAAAAGTCGATGTGCATTTATTCTTGTCCTCAACTACAGTTAAGTTCATCAAAATATAAATTTATATCTGTATCTACTTGTGACTTTCTTATAAAACATTGTTACAGGACGAGAAAAGGATGTCGAAGAAGTGTTAAGTTGCCTTTTTATATTGTAATATTGTCATTTATTTTGGGCGGTATAAAATATTAGGTTTTCTCAATTATCATTTCTAAGAAGTGGGGTTCACAGAGCTAGGCTAGTCTATGAAAATGATATGAACTTCTCAAAAGTGCCTGCGCGTTAATTCAATATTTTTTTGTTTTTTTCATTTTATGAATTTCTCAATATCTTTTAGTGATTGTTGTTGGTTCTCTCTAAAGCTCGAATTTTCCTTTTTTACTTTTAGTTTACTTATTTATACATATAGATTATTTATCGAAAAATGCTATGTTCATAGTGTCACAAGAAAAGTTATCTTTTAAAGTTTGGGTATAGGATTATAAGATATTTAGTTTATATTAGATACATTTTGGCTCTAAAATTAGTGGAAAAAACTTAATATGAAGATTTAAATAAATATTAATTGAATTAAACTATAGCTTTGTGAAAATTGTGAAATATACAAACATCTAGTTTATATAAATCCGATTTGTATTTAAAATGTGATAGGATTTCGAAACAAGGTTTCGGGAGGCACGTTCCTCGGACACGTGCGTTTTTGATTGACCGAAATACATTGAATGCATAAAGTTGATCCAACACAAACAAGAAAATCTATGCAGTTTTATTTTATTATAAAGAATGTACCTACAATGCTCGAATTTTCTATTAAAATAACAGCGTAAGTCTGGGCAGACAGATGGAATATGCAACTTTTTTAGGAGTCTAATCACTTCTCGTTCAAGTATTTATCAACTACTGATATATTTTTAACAAAAATAAAATGATGTCAAGTATAACACAAAAAGTACTAATCAGATATTTATATAGAAAGTAACATAACTTCCAAACTACTCTCCTCCAAAGTGTGTGATCATGAAGAAAATGTATTGAAACCTCACAACAGCTATCACCTTTCATATGAATTGGAAGAAAGAAACATCTGATACGGTCTACCTAAACCGAAGTTTGGCGCGACATACGAAAAAAGCAAAAAACACATTAACTTGATAAACCCTTTATTTTTTACTGCAGTCAATATTTTTTTGTCTTTTTGTGTCAAAATGAAAAATGTTGTATTACTAGTATTTAAAAATGATTTCGTTAAATATTATTTAATATAAATATTTCAAGCATTTGCTGTGTAGTTAAGTTTTAAATCTACTTTAAAAAAAATGAAGAGGTATTTTTTATAAAATTAGAACCTACACAAATTGGAAGTTTTATAATTAAACCAACAGTATAAAGCGAAAAAAAATACATTGTTTTCAAAATTCATTTTAATTATACTTTGAAGTTTGACTTTGGAGGCATCGTATTTGCTCCTATTATATTATTACAATAGCTGATACTGTATGGGGGCTGTGGTTAAAGTGGTTATTTGCTGTTTATTGTTTCATTACACGATGATATCAATTCAATTAAATAATCAATATAATAACATGATGATAAGCTGTAATTTAAAAACAACCACCTTTTTCTAGCACGCACTAAAAGCCAAGAATAATTTTCTGGTAGATTTTTCATAGGGTGTATATTTTTGAATGTAAACTTAGAAGGGGAGAGGTGAAAAGGACGTATATAATGTTACAAAATGTGCTCTAATTACTACAAAATCGTTTAATCTTATGTCTTAGTATGTATCTTTTAGCCTATTGATAACCAAACTAAACGATTTATTTATTTTCAATAACTGAAAAATACAAAACATACGACAATAAAGTTGAACGAACAAAAAATCTTGTAAAAATAACGAAATACAGTTATCTTCTGAAGTAGTTACACAACGCAGTACAAAATGAATGCATAAATATATAAGGTGTGCGTGCAATTGTAACGGTATTGTCGATTTGTAAGTCTAATACTAATCTAAACGCTCTCATTCAGCGCAGTGGTCATAAATATATTTATCAGTTATTTTCTAGAGCCACGTCACGTTACGTAACGTGTGGATTACTACGCATCATGTACTTTATGCTATTGTTTTTATTTATTTTAAGGTATGGAGAGAATTGCATTTTCAACCGTAGGAGTAGAGACCAAGTCCTAAGAAGAATTGGCTGTCGAAACTGGATAAATATTTGAGTGATACGCGATGAATGAAGGGTAATCAATAATAAACGAACGAAACCTCTTTAAACGAGGCTAAAGAAAAGTCCTGTATCGGTAGGCGATAGATAACAGCCTCTCATTGCTCTGGCATTGCAGAGTTTCATGAACGACGGTGACCGCTTACCATCAGGTGGGCCGTAGGCTCGTTTATCTATCACGCAATAAAAAAAAATTGATTGTTACATTTGAAAAGCAAGTTAAAATACTTTCATATTCAAATGTTAATGGATAGGTACAAGCTGGCAATGATAGTAGGTATAACATGAATTTTCACGTGTATTTTCTATAGGGGTAATTGATTCGAAGTTACCGTGACTCCTAGTTACGACTGGTGGATTTGGTGGTGGATTTTCATCAGATCCTTAATGTTTAAATAGAATACTGTGCCATAATTTGCAAAGATTGTAGTATTTATTATTTATTTAGTCAGGGGTAATTAAACTATTACCTACTAAAATTCTCAATATAATAAAAGATGAGACCGCCTTCTTTGCTGATCATTGCTGAAACACCATTTTCAAAGAATTACGTCAGAATCGACTGTTGTCTTTGACAAATATTTTTTTATACAGCAATGACGTCAAATATTTTTAACTTGACGTTAAAACATCTAAAAGCGATTTACCGAGTCACAAATTAAATTATTCTAGTACTAGACGAGTATTAAGTTAAAATAAATTTTATGACTGGAATAATGTTTATTTTTTATACAGGGTGGAATTTTTAAAGAACCCTCCAGAAAAGTACTTTAAATAGTAATTTTACAGAAAATCATTAATTTATTTTTAAAATAATTCCAACTGCATTAAAATATTTTTGAATAACTATACCCCACTCGGGAATAAAACTTACTCTACTAATGAAGCATTATTCCTTTCTTTAAAAAATACTGTATTGTACAGAATCAAAGTTTAAAATCATTATTATTATGTCTATTAGATATATCATTATTATCTATCATTATTAATTATGTCTATTAGAGCTCTGAAATCTTCCAGTACAAACTACAGACTGTTATTAGTGATGTTAGTAGCGACATCTATTGCAAACTAGGTGAACTAGGCTTTTCATAAAACAAAACTAGATGGCGCTGTAACTGCAGCATATAAAATATCGTTAATAGCAGTATTCTACGCACGTTAGCACAAGAACTTACAGAATACAATGATATAGACAGATGGTCCCATATATCAATACTTTCGCAGGAATTAATGGAAAAACCAATTTGGCTCAAGAAACAACTTTCATGAAGAGCATTTTTAGAAGTAGTCGAAATACTTCAACCCGCAGAAAATAGTACAGCATCGCAATAAAAACGGTGTCTCAGTATACTGTCATTGCATTTAGTATCACTGCCAAGAATGAATGACTAAGAAGACATTTTTAATTAATACTGGAATGATGGGATATGCAGGTAAATATAGCCAGTCTTCAGGACCTTCGTATTTCCTGTTGCAAAAACACTTATTATAAACTTGATTTGTAAAGGAAAATACGAAAGTTGAAGACTTATTAAAGTTGAAGTTATACCGAATGAAAGTTGCTGTCATTTATTATTGCTTTATTATTTTAGACTTTATTAAAGATATAAAATTAATAATATATTTCGTATATCCAGTATAATTCAACACATAGTATTCTATTGATACAATTACACAACCTTTAAAAGTATTAATTACTATTGAGACACTTTAGTCGTAAAATATTTTGCAACCTTACCACGCAAAGACAATAATACTATAATTACATTTTATGGAAGACATTTACTTTTGTGGTTATTTACAATAACACCATAAAATTCTAAAAGGCCAACCTCACTAGTGAATGAAAAATATAACAAAATCTTTAAGTTTCAGTGAACGTAGCGGCGATGCGTAATTGTTTATTGCGTTGCGTTGCGAAATTTATTTTAGACAATGCACATTTTTCATCTTAAGTTCATACTTAAGGCAACAAATGACACAAAAAAATCTAATTATCAAAAGAAGAACTTTGGTTCTCTTAGGATACCCTGTGTTACAACTGACTACCAAAACTAGACAAACGCTATTGAATTCAATTAGAAGCCAATGAGTATTAAATTTCTTTAAACACTCGCGGTTTTCTACACTAAACGGGTTCTTACCACGATTATTTTTAACTCGAACTCAAAACTAGATTTTTTGGCTTTATTTTGAGACGGCAGCCGATACTGTCAGTGTGGTATGTCGAAATGTGAGTTCGAGTTCCAGTGGTACCGGCAAACGAACGAGAAAGAGAGTAGACAGATTTGTTTGCTCTTAAATGACCTACCCGCAGTTCCTCAGTCTTCCCGTGCTCATGGCGTTTGAAACAGTGCTGAAATATTGGGACCGCTCAATTAAAAATAAATTGTAGTAAGAACCCGTTTAGTAATAGTGTAACCAATGAGTATTATTGTTACATGCCCTGTTGTAACTTTATTATGTTTATGATAATGTTATTTTATTACTGCCATAACAGAATTATGATTAGACGGTTAATCATCGTTGTAATACCGCTAACCGCTTGTGCACTTCTAAGTACTACACCAAGTGAGAAATTATGATACGTTGGTAATCTTTTTACATAAACCCAAATTTTACATATTCACATGTATCCTTAATACTAGAAGAAGCGTAACAGAGATAGAGATGTTATAACATAATATGTTTTACTTTTACTGCAATCAGTTATGTAGGTAACTAAGACCGCTATTTTTAAATGTCTTGACAAAAGTTACACGAAAAATCTATATATATAGTATAGTCACAGAAAGCGAATGAAGAAGTGATTTTATAAAGCAAATAACAAACATTAATTTTGCATGAATATCGTAAAATAATGAGAGCGATTTGCATGATTTATGACCCCTTCAAGCCCGCTAGGTATAAAAGCATGTTTTTGTTAGACACGTTAAGAATCACTCACTCCTAAACCCGTACCACCAACGGCGGTCGTTATGCCAGTACAGCCAAATGCAAACTCGTCTGCGATAATGCACTCTTCGAAGACGCCAAAGTTCCCTATGCCTCCTGAAAATCCCTCGGATTTATTTTATTTATACCTACTCAGTTATTTGAAGGAGTAAGAAAGATAGATCCTACACCGTAAGAAGCACACAGTGATTAGTGTTATGTCCCATGCCACTTGTCTAAACACACATGGCATGCGGTTCGTGTTACCCATTATTAACGACATCAAACATGAGTTAGATAGTATCTACAGCGTGCTCACACCAACTTCGGTGATGTACAACGCTGTCATGATACCAGAGCATCCGTACGATAGCTCCTCACATACTAAGCAGGACTCGAACACTCCTAAACCTAATCCCCCTGTGAAATACACGTATGCATAAATATACATGATGACGTTATTATTTTTAAGGGTAACAATCCATTTAGGATTTGTTGCTTCAAAGGTTATTTTTAGTCACTATTAGTCACGAAAAAATGCCAACCAGTTAAAACGGTTTTGATGGCATGTTTGTTAACGATATAAGAGGTCTATGCATGATCTTTACTAAACGCGATAGGTTATTCACTCAGGTGCCAAACAACCAATGCCAAATGATTGTTCCGGTTCCGTTGTTCCAGTAAAAAAATCTAATATCATAATCACAAACATCATATATGGAAGCATACGATTTTGGAAAACAAAGTTTAATCAATTCTTCTTTGGTTCCTTGCTGCATTTTGAGGTGTCATTCACTCCACTTAAGCTGAGAGAAGAATACACTTTGCTATCTTTCCAGAGGAATTTGTAAAGTACACGTGTACCTACCTTATTAACTATATAAGATAATAATATTTAAAGTGAATCATTCCTTTCATAATATTGTCATTAGAAACAAATTATCGTAAATTAAATTATTCGTGATAGCAACGAAAGTTATAAAAATTTAATTACTTTTGCAAGAGCATTTCAATTACTTCTAGCACCATTTAACAGTTAAATAAACAAATCGAAATGTTTAATCGATTAGTATCCTAATCCAATGATAAATATTGACTTACTCTGCGTATTGGCATATCAAGGCCTAAATTTTGAAGAAAGTGTTATAATATAGTTAATTTGCTGAACAATTGAAATTTGAAGCCAATGGAAAACCGACACACAACGATCTGAATATTCCTATTCAAATTGAAATACACATTCGAGTTCGCATCAGCAATGTCATCTACATATAGTTTTAACGATAACCATCACTCCTTGAAAAGGCACAATATAAACATAACAACATGAATGTTGAAAGCCCGCCAAGAAATATGGGACCGCGTCTCACATTCCCACGGGATACCCTGCTGGGTCATACCAGTGTGGATCGGAGAGTGCGGTCTTCCAACCCACGGTTGCCTTAACGCAAGGTGCGTGCTAAGCGAGACACGACACCTTCTTGGAACCCCGCACGCTGGGTAGCGTTAGAACCCGAATCTCTTAGGGAGGCAAATCCCGAGCGAAATTGCAGTTTCAGCGCCCTGATCGATGACGGCGGATTCCTGCGTGGAGAAAAGAACTCAGTTTCGCACGCCCTGCCGCTCTCTTCCGAGATGTGGACTCGCAGAAGTCGAGCCGGTCGAGGTACTTAAGCACCCCGACCGCGATCCGAATAACTCCAACTATAATGTAGGCATCGACCGGTGGCGACGCCCCAGACCCGTGGAACCATAGGGCCTGGGGTTTATTTAGCGCCACATCGAGGCCCAACCTCCAAATTATACCACACCCGCTGTGGCAAGACGTGCACTCTCTGTAGTCATCTCCCTGGGCTACAACCAACGTGTCGTCTGAGTAACAAATAACGCTAAGTTCCGAGAGGAGAGTGCCTCTCAGTACTTAGTCGTACCCGATATTCCAGAGGAGAGGTCGCGGACCGTCCCATATGGAACACCGCGGACGACTTGAAACCGGTGCAAGGTCCCACCGTACCTGGCACTGTGTGTAATACAACATCAGCAGAATTCTTGGGTGTGCGAGCGGGCATTTTGACGCCCAAAAGTGATAAGGATGTAACAATTAACGAATGCATTCTCTCCGAAATTGAGAGGAATGAAGTGCACTTCACCTCTATAAACACTGTCGGTATGCAAGATGACACATTATTCTGTAAAAATTCTGAACTCTCTATCAGCAAGTGTACTTCCAGTGCATACCATCAAGCTGAAGGTCGGTGTCCCAATAATGCTTCTTCTGAACCTATCTCCGAAGTTGTGTAACTGCTGCCTTAAAGTCATCTGAACAGGCACACCATTGAGGCGGAAATTCTTTCGGGTTGAGCCTTTCACGACCGGAAACGCGTCGCCTCTCTTCGCATAATCCCGTGCTGGGTTCTGATTTCAGCCGGGGCTCAGGCCCTGAGTGTAAGCGGTTGGAGGTTTTAGTGCGGTTCAACTTCCACATATTCTTCAACTAAAAAAAAATAGGATGAGGCATCGGCGAGGCTGTATTTATATCATGCATTCTTCTCATCTATACTAATATTATAAAGCTGATGAGTTTGTTTGTTTGTTTGAACGCGCTAATCCGTCCGATTTCAAAAATTCTTTCACTGTTGGAAAGTCCATTTATCGAGGAAGGTTATAAGCTATATTTTATTTTCAAAAAAATTTTCAATCGGTATGAAAATATCGAATATGTAACACAAGGTGAATAATCGAAAACCTATTTATGCGTACGCTGCAAAAACTACTGACAATAGTACAAAATGATGTACTACGGGTTTTTAGGTCTTTGTAAGACCAAAAAAAAAGTCCGCGAGAGCATATATCTAACTATCATAGTTTAGTGACAATAACCGCTTTTATGTTTAGCAAAATAATATTTCGTCCCAAGTTTGAATTTAACATTAAATGAGTATCGTTATATTAACCTTTATCCAAATTAAGTATTATGTTATCAACAGTATTAATGTAGAAGTAAATAACTTTTTGTTTTATTCCAATCGGACTTTTCGTTTAGAAGTTATCACGAGTATAAAACGCAATGAATATGTGGGTGCAACAGCGAGCCACGAAAATAATAACTCGACGGCATTGCGAGTACTGTTCGAACCCCTTTGTAACGCAGACGAAGTTGCGCGGGTCAGCTAGTCTACATATAGTTTTAACGATAACCATCACTCCTTGAAAAGGCACAATATAAACATAACAACATGAATGTTGAAATGCTGAAGTACTATTTATACCTGAAAATGATATCGTATAGAGATATTAGTTAACATGGATAACATTACCGCAATGTTCAGGAATGTGTCCGTTCATTAGACCGACTTCCCAAGCCTTCTTTACGATGGGCCAGGGGTATTCGCCGGTCTTGTCGTATTGAGCGGCGACAGGGACGATCTCTTCCCTCGTAAATTTACGCGCCAAATCCTGCAGCGCTTTCTGTTCGTCATTTAGCTCTGTAATCAAAACAAAGCAATGATAAGAATCTACATAATTAGGTTATATCTGTTTTTAATTGCTTCGTAGCTAATAATAATGTGGTGATGCAATTGATGGATGGACACTGTTGGGATATTATTGAAACCACAACATAATATTACTTCATTTATTGTATTTATAGAATACAAAAAAAATGATATAAAAAGTAAAAGAAAATTAAAATGCGACTAATCTCTATATAGCTAGAAAAGGAGTGAAATTTGACATAGCGCGAGACAAAATTTTTTAAATCAATTTAATTAAATTTAAACAATCATAACTTTTGTAACTAGAATAGTACACATTAAGTTAAATTTATTTTAATATAACCTTCACAACATCTAATAAAACGTTTTTCTTGAAAACTACAATTCATTGTAATGACACGTTAATGTGGGAAAAAATACAGTTTTCAATGTAGTTTTAAAACTATGATATTATCCATTTATTATAGAACTTTGCCCCTTTTGTTATCAAATGCCTTTCAAAATATACTTATTGTTTCTACAAATCCACCTTGTAAATATCTTGAAAGGTTGTAAACGTTTGGCGATAAAATAACTATTAAAGATAAAGGGTACGATCAAAGTATAAAGGACATATTGCATAGTGTTCAAAGTTCACACGTAATTCGCGAGATATCTCAAAAAAAGAAAACATACCATATTGTATAATGCTTGTAGTATTACATATTGTGATAGACGATATATTACAAGCCAACTATCGTTTCCAAAGATATTGTTATCTGTTAGTTTAAGCCTAATTTAGTGTATGATAAGCAATAAGTATTAGATATAATCGTCATTTTGTTAATAGTGCCGCTAATCTAAGTCTTAATAGAGTTCCAAACCGAGTCTTCGTAATAGGCATGACGAAATATTTTCTAAAAGAAATGGTTATTTTATAGTGGAAAGTGTAGTACTTTGTAATTTTATATAATACTTTGTAAAATTTAGTGCTTATTTAACAAGTTGAATATTGGATAATTAGTTTACATCTTGATAAGTATAATGCACACGGTTTATGTAAAGACAAGACTGTCAGCCTACAGCTTTTATTTACAACCAGCAATAAAATATAAATAATTTGAGAAGATCGAGAATAATTTGTGCCTAATAAGTAGGTACTTAGTATTAGTCTAGCTAGCTCTTGTCTATTATTATATTTTTGTGTCCAAACTGGTTGTTGCTTTAAACTTTTGACGTCAACAGCAATGAGCTCATCATTAATGTTGAAATAAAGTATTTCATTTCTGCCTTACATCATCAAGAAAGATCAACTATGTTGAAGAATAAAGTTAATAAATGTTTTGTAATTACAAAGTTAAGTAGAACTTACATATCGAATTATTAAAATAATTAGAGGTCTAATTTCTACTTCAGCACAGTGATGTTACGATACACTCATTAATTTTTATAAATTAACATATTGTTTTTGTTTCTTGAAATATATTATTTAAATTCAAAGTTAATTACAAACACATAAAATATAGAATATAAATGCTATATAGAATTACCAAAGCAGAATCCTGTTGTTGGAATGGGCTTGGCAGCAGAAGCGGCTGCAGCAGTCGTTGACAGTTTTCTGTAGATTGGCCGAGTTGCACGGACCACCTGTAAAGAGATTATATTATGATATTATTGATTACTTGAAATTAAAAGTTAAATTTTACATTTTGTAAGATTATTTTTAAGATATTAATGTAGGAATTTAATAAAATTTTATCATCTTTATCTTGATGATTCTTGTCATACAATGGACTTTGATGTGTCAAAGTCCATTGTATAATTTATGTACAAAAAACTTGTGTAATGATATAATTACTTTATTATTTAGCCTAAAAAGATAATCGCAAAAACATTAACTCCTTTGAAAATTACATTTTTTTACAAGCCATATGTAACTTGTGATATATACAAATATATAGTTTGGGTGGAAACTTGCTAGCTAAATTTGATAATCTTCCCAGTTTCCAAATGAGTTGAAAAACTTCAGACATTTGTATTTTGCTAGACAACACAATAATATGGTACCATGGAGCTGATCTAGTGATAAAGTCGCAAGGTGGCAATATTTAGTCTTGTTATTAAGCTCATTTTACTTGTCTTGGCTAGTACTTTACTGCTACGTGATATTCAGAAACTTAAAAGATTGTATTTAATGTGTTTTCTTTAAAATAAATTAATCATTGATAAATTGATAGTTTTTTTCTCTTTGTGGCTTGAGTCTTTTCTTGACTGAATGACTCTGCCAATGTCACATAGAAAGAATATCAGTGATAGTGGACGAGGTTTAATGTATATTGTTGCCCATGCATCTCTGCAACGTAGGGACAGGCAAAGGGAGGTTAGGAAATAATAGTTAAGTAAATTTACCATTTTGAAAAAAAAAGCAGCTACTCATTTGTTTTCACTAGTTATTTTCTGTTACCGCAACAACCCATTACTTCCCACTGCTTAGGTCTCCTCAGTACAGTGATCAAGCATAGTCCACCACACTTAGTTATTCTTATCAGATATATATTTCTATGTCAGATATGAAGTACAAATGTTCTTGAATTGATGATTCAAGCTTGATGTTATATATTTTAAGATATTATAGCCTAGCTGTGGTAATTTCTGTGTTCCATGTCATGGAACCTTAACCAGATTAAAACAAGTGTTTTGTAAAATTTGGGGAAAAGTTATTGAACACGGAGATTGTAATTTTTATGAAAAATACAGAGTTATCATGATAGATTTATAAATATTGTATTATTAAGCAATTTAATATTCAAGTTCGATGTTAATTTCGTGTGAACATTTAATGGAAATTCCCACAATAGTCACTAAATTAACTTTAATCACCTAAACAACATAACTCAATTGGTTTGTTTAAAATGTTGCTTTTAATAATTAAAAATAAAACTTAGTTTTATCACGACTGTTAAATATGATTGTAACATTGTAATTTATAAAATTAGGGTGAACTATTTATAACCTGATTTTATTTATCATAGAATACTTATTATTTATTTCGTAGTCACAGTTACAGGTAATGATAATGACTATTAAAATAGCTAGTTTAAGTGTAAAGTTGTTTTAAATTGGTTTAGACTTGCAGAGCATATTCATGAACTTTGGACTTCGATACGACTTTCTTTTGTAATACAATGTTAGAACAGCATTACGAAACCAAAATTACATAAATATAATATTCTTTACCGCAGTTAGCAAGAATAAGTGTAAATTAATAGAAAAACAAAAATAAATACTTAAATTTCTTACCTGTGTGAGTGGATTCATCTTAAAAGTTCTAAATTTACTTTGTGTAAAACCAAAGTAAAATTTAATTGTAAGAAATAGTTATATAAAATCCTAAATAGTGCTTCAAATTAACTGTAGTCTAATTGAAGTGGCAGGCCGCAAATAACGAAAAGCCAACACTACAAGAAGCGATGGTAAAAAATTAAAATATTTAACTAATAAGAGCTGCCCAATACTGGCATAAATTGAAATCGGCTGATTGGCTACTTTGTACTGTAGAGATGACCAAACACAATCGATCTTTTACAAAGTCGATAGTGATCTGTGTTATAAACACGATTTTTGAAACGTTGAATTTATTTCAGTGTAATTAATGTATTAAACGTACGTACTTAACGATCGAATTTGTTAAATGAATGTTTGGCAAATTTACGTCTTACTTCAATAATTAATCAGTCAGTTGTTTTCTATGATTGTACACTTTTCTATGATTAGTAATTTTCTAAGATTGACGATTGTACACTTGATGCAAAGCAAGGCCAATAAATGAGAATTATACAATAATTCAGTTAATTTAGAATAATTTACTACACAATTTTTGATATGCCTATTATAGTGAACCGTAAAATTTCTACTTTAAAAATGTTTCTTTTATTGAACATTGCTCTATTAACAATATTCTTATAACCTAACAATATCCAATAAGTATTATCGATATCCTTGCTAATACACCCACCCTATTTATCAGTAAGTATTTAAAATTACTGAATACGATTGGTTACTTGGATATTTGCTGAAAATTTTAAAAAGGCGGCAATTCAAAAAATATATTATTGAAATTTTGCTGATTGAGATAATAAATTGAGTGATTTAGAATCTTTAGATAGTCAATGCTACTACTTTGGTTAAAGTACCGTCATGTAAATAGGAATCAGAAAGTGACTAATTTGGATTGTTAATTTTTACTTGCACATTGGCTAAATGCTATCGATGATCAATAAATATTAAGTTACAAAATGTGACATTTCCAAATTGAAGGTACAAAATCGTACTCAAATAAAAAAAATGATTTATCCCATAAATCGTTTAATATATTTTTCTTTGTACATCAAATTAAGAGATCGTAACCTCAGAAATAATAAAACATAATATTAGAATACTATTTCGGTGGACAGGATTCAAAATCAATAACTTCTTTGTCATACCACTGTAAACTGAAGAAAAACTATCATGCAAAGTTATGAGAACACGACGCAAAGCATCCTGGCAATTTTTATATGAAAATCTGACAGTCCTTTGCAACCTGTTAAGTGTTGCCTAATGTTCCAAATATTTTCTTGAATACTTACATTATATATTTTATATTATTTAAAAATTTTATAACACCCACACTAATTGCTCTAACTTAATATACATATTTCTCTATACATACTTAGTAAATACTTTGTTTGATTAATGTAAATATCTGATAAAAATATAATAATCTTTAAAGATACAATATTTAAGTAGACTTCTCAGCAGTCAACACATTCTGTGTTATATTTTCCTTTGATTCTTCATTTAAATCAGTAAAATCCGTTTTCCACACAGAAACCTAAAAACAATCAGTAATATTTTAACTGACATGTAATTGACCAATTCCCTTTTTCAAGAGCGCAAAAACAAATTAAAAATATGGCCACAACTAACAAAACAAAATGAATGATTGAAATTGGATCATTCTGGAAATAAAAATATGAAAACATGCATATCAAATCTTTACATTTTGTCATTTTTAAACATAGCTAAAAAAACAAGAAACTATAAGTGTAAATGTTATTTTATTTTATAAAAATTAAATAAAATACCTACCATTCTGTCATCTCCAGCTGAACAGAAACTGAGTCCAGTTTGTGAAAAGCTCACAGCATTCACAGGCCCATTGTGTACACTTAGAGTGAAACAAGGACCACCTTCCAACAAATTAATAATCTAAAAGTAATCAAATAAAATAATTATAGAAATGCTTCTATTTGCAGCCTTAATTATAGCTATTAAATTATTATTTGACAAAAAAGAAAGTTGCGCTAATCAGGTAGTTTATTATACTTTTAGGGACTTTTGTAAGTCATAAATTGACAAAAACTTCTACAATATACTAACATTTTTTTAAATTATTTAATTTAAACACTTTTTATGTATGTTTTATTTACCTTCATTTGACCATCTTGACTAGCTGTTAGTATGTAGCTGCCAGTAGGATGTATTGCCAATTGATTTATAGCTTCTCTATGTATGCTGTAATATAATAATGCTCTTAATATTATTCAACTAATTTCAATGTTATATCATCACTTGAAAGGTAAAAAGGCTAAAGCACTAAACATAATTATTTTCGGTGGTTTTAAATATCTTACTAACTTTTATGACATTCGCTTTAGTTTTTTTACCATTCCAATGACATTATTTGGCATTTTTTTTTGCATAATGTATGAAGAGAATAAGTAAGTACCTATAATATTGCACAAGTGTATGAGTCCTAATATCATACAATTTAACATTTCCTTGTGATGTACCAACAGCTAGGTAAAACTCGGATGGATGCCAAACCAAGTGTTGTCCATGACCTTTAAGATCTTTATAAGTGTGAATACATTCTCCAGCATTCACACTCCATAACTTGGTAGTCTTGTCATCTGAACAGGATGCTATTAGTTTACCATCTGCTGAAATCCTGGCACAATGCACTGAGTTTAGGTGACCATGATAAGTAGTTATTAAATTATATTTAATGGTGGACCATAGTTTTATTTCTTTGTCATCTGATGCTGTTACAATCTGAAGAAAAAAAAATCAATCAAATTATGTTAGATTATTAGACTATCATGTTGTTAGATTGGTGTGCAGTTTTTATCAATGAAGAAACTAACACCTTGTAATTGTTATTATTTTTATTGAAATTATAGTGTATGTTCTATTGGTGTAAGTTCAAATAAACAAAAGTCAGAAATAATTAATTATATAAGAAAAATTATGGTTTTTTATGTTACCTTTAAGTTGTCTGAACTGAATTGCACAGAATTTACACATTGTGTGTGTGCTTTAAATATCCCAGTGCTGCCTGTATCGGTGGGTACCCATACGCGCACTGTTTTATCTTTAGATGCTGAAGCCATGTATTTTCCAGAACGAGAAAAAGTTACATCCATTACCGCATCAGTGTGTCCTAAATACCTATAAGTTCGTTGTTTACCATGCAAATCCCATAACTGAAAAATATCAAAATCAGATTATTTAGAAATATTATGTCAAAGTTAAACTCAGAGCCCTGCATATTTCAAATTAATTTTAAGTATAATTAAAAAATATCGAGGATATAATTTTCTTAGTAGTTCATATACTGGCACAAAAAAAGAAGAAAAGAAGTAATCTTGTTGAAATGCAAAAATAAAAGTTTTATAGATTCTTACCAGAACGCTGTTATCTAAGGAACTGCTCGCAATTCGTTGTTCGTTCGGTTTGTAACTTAAAGCTGTAATCGCGTCTTTATGGCCTTTAAGCTGCTTTTTCAAATAAGGACCAGAGCTTTCCGATTTATCCATGTTATAAATGATTCTAGCGCAAAGAAAATTAAATTATGTTTAACGAACACTCCAGCGCAAAATTAACTTTCAACTAAATAATATTATTTACAATAACTTTTTAAGCAACTAATTTATAATATTTGCCATGATAGAATAAATATACGGTATTTTAAATAAAAAGTATGTATAGCTTTTATGTTTAGGCACGTATGTAGTATATTTAAAATGATTTTATCTAGCACACCGAAAACATTTTCACTAAGTTTTCAAACATTCAAATCACAATTCAAATTTCCCGATATTCGTTGACTTGATATGTATGTATTTTTGATTATGGCAACTAGTGTCGTTAGCCAACAAGTGTTGCCAGCGTCGTGTTATGGCTATGCATGGGGTACATAGCAAGAGGAAATTAGCTATTTTTTTATAAATATACAAACAAAAATCCAGTAATAATACTGGCACCTGGAACAAACACAAACATAGAATAGGTGTTAGTATTTTTATAGTATATAAAATAATAATACATTGAGAAATACGTACATAATAATATGATTATAGTTTAATATTGTTAGTAGAAATAAACTTAATTAGAGAACATATTACTTGAGGATCTGGGAACATAGAAAGGATATGGCGAATGTAAGTGGACGTTGAATTTTTAATTCCTTAATAACACTATCTAAGGCGATAGTGTTATTTAATGGGCAGTTCAAAAAAATATGATCCACGCTCCCTTCATCCAGACCACACTCACATAGAGAGTTGTCCCGGATTCGGAGTTTGTGGAGGAACACTGGTGAGCAACAATGTCCCAAACGGACTCTGATCAGCACAGATAAGGCTTGTCTGCGGACGTCTTTAAAGTTAACGAACCATGGTCTTCTTGGGATGTCTGGCTGAATTGAAGCATATAAGCAACCTTTGATTTTATTGGACTTATCCCAGTAGGACTTCCACGAGTTAAGAAGGTCCGCCTTTGCTATATGTAACAAATCGTAGGTTTGAACGTTGAAGTGCCTACGATCTGCGGTACCGGCTGAAATGGCATGTTTAGCATATGAGTCCGCCATTTCATTGCCTGAAATACCGGAGTGACCCGGGATCCAAGCTAAAGATATATCAATTTTGTTAGTGTGACCCAGATATAGACATTCTTTAATATTATAGATAATTGAACTTTGAATTTTGTCCTTAAAGGGGTTTTTAAGGATAGCTTCCAGGGCACTTTTCGAGTCTGAAAAAATTATGGCTTTACGTATAGAGGTATGGGACAAGATAAATTGGCAAGCCTCCAGAATGGCAATACATTCCCCAGTAAAGACCGAGGATTGTGGAGGACTTTGAAATTGTAACAGAATGCGAGAATTTTGATAGTAAACTGCAGAACCTGTATTGCCATCCTGGGAGAACTTGGACGCATCAGTGAAAAATCTGTGGTAATCATGCCATTTGGACTCCACCATGCAGAGGAAGCGAGCATTAGCCTGAAATGAGTCTTTATCCAAGCCAATGGATAGTGCGACCTCTGGGGTAAAGTGAAGAACTTCAAAAGATGATCCAAACATGGGCAGTCTGTCCCACTGTAGGACATGTGTCGATTCTTCGACTGCACAGATCTTTCTAAATGAGTTTATAATTAATGGAGGAACTTTGTTCGGCCAATATTGTGAATGGTCAATGTGGTATTCAAGACGACGAAGGCTCGACCAAAGTCTATGGTTTTTGTTAATAAAAGTTTTAAAAATGAATCTGTCGGCCAGATACTGTCTGCGTAAGCCCAGTGGAGGTTCAACGCTCTCTACCTGTAGGGCGTTAATAGGAGTTGACTTCATACAACCGAGAGTTATGCGAAGCGCCTTAGATTGTATCCGGTCTAGTTTAGTAATGGCGGACTTGTTACAGGGCTCTAGAAGAAAAGTACCATAATCCATTAGGCTTCTGATTATTGCGTTATAAATTAACTTTAATGAAAACGGATGGGCCCCCCACCAAACGCCAGCCAAGGTGCGAAGTATGTTACAATTCTTTTCGCATTTGGCGGTGATATATTCGAGGTGGGGTCTACCAGATAATTTCGAATCCAAGATGATGCCTAGAAACTTTGCTCTGTCTTCATTTTTAATGATAGTTCCATCGATTTGAAGGGAGATGTCAGGATTAGTTCTTCTACGCGAATAAACCACCACTGAGCTTTTAGATGCAGACAGTTTAAGACCGTGAGAGGACAACCAGCCATTCAGAGAGTCGAGAGATGTTTGTAAAGAAGCCCTGGAGTCATCCAGATCCGGAGAGCTAGTATAAATACATATATCATCAGCATATTGTAGAATACTACAGTCTATGTTTATTGACATGTTAAGGTCAGACGTATATATACTATATAATAAGGGACTCAGGACTGAACCTTGCGGGAGACCCCTCCAAACCGTTCTGGACATTTTGGTCTCCTCACCCGGGACGCTCATGGAGATAGTTCTACCTGTCAGAAGATTCCCTATACAGTTTCGCATCTTAATCGGTACACTCAGCTGGCGTAGCTTACTTCTGAGTGCCGAAAGAAGGACGTTATCGTAGGCAGACGAAATATCCAGAAAGCAAGCTAGAACGGAATGACACTCGCTGAAGGCGATTCGGGTATCCGTGACAAACGAAGCTATGCTGTCTATGGTACTACACCCCCTACGAAATCCGTACTGGGACTCTGCTAATAAACCTCTAGACTCCATAAACCATTCCAACCTATTCTTAAGCAGGTGTTCAAATATTTTTCCAATAGCTGGTGACAATGCAATGGGGCGGAAATTATCTGGGTTGTCGGGTGACTTCCCAGGTTTTAATATAGGGATAATAAGGTAGGACTTCCAGGCCACAGGGATGTACGAACTGGAAAAGCAGGTATTATAATAATATACTAATATTAAGAAGCAATTGGCGGCTATGATGTCCTGAATTTTTATAAAAAGAGTACGGGATCCCATCTAATCCTGGCGCAGAATCTCTAACATGGTGTAAGACCATGCTCAGTTCGTTAATAGAAAAAGGTTCATCTAGAGGGTCACTAGATATGACTAAATTATCAAAAGAAGTGGGACACTCGTCTTCGAGAGGGGCGAAGGGAGGAGCAAGTTTATTAAAGAATTGGAGAGCGACGTTAACTGAGGACATTGAGGAGTTTTGTGGGTTGAAGCTGCGTCTATATTTTTTTATATTTTGCCATACCAAAGAAGAGGATGAAGCCGGGGATAAGGAGGCACAAAACTTTTTCCAGCTTTCTGATTTTTTTTTTTTTGAAAAGTCGTCTAGATTTAGCTAGCGATTGGTTGTATATCTGAAGATTGGCAGTGGACATATCTGCGACATAGTTCCTCTGCGCCTCCTTGCGCGTTTTGATAATTTTAGAGCATTCCTCATCCCACCAGGGGGGAGAGGGTAATCGACCAGAGGCGGAGTTCTTAATTGGAATAGTCTTATCTGCCGCCAGTAAAATAGCTTTGGAGAATTGGTCTACATGAGTATCAATCAGGTACGGGGAGAATGGAGGCAGGGCAGAAACGAGGCTCTCAAGTTCTTGTTGGTAAGTGTCCCACTTCACATTGTTAATTCGGTATTTTAATAAGGGGGTTTTATTTAAGGAAGGAAGAGACCTGTTTAAAAAAGTTGTGCAAATAGGATAGTGGTCACTACCATATGTCAAATCCAGGCGGTTCCAATCTAATGAAGAGGCCAGAGAGGCAGAGCATAAAGTTAAATCTAAGCAGCTCTTATTCTGTCCCAGTATAGGAAGCCTGGTGGCAGACCCATCATTGAGAACTACTAGGTTTTTTTCATCAATTACCTCTGCTAACATTAGACCATTAGTATCACAATTGGCCGACCCCCACAAAACATGATGGCAGTTGAAGTCCCCAAGTAAGATAAGAGGATTAAATAAACTACATATATTATTTAGAAATTCTATAGGAAAGGTAGTAGTAGATGGAATATAGATTGAGATAAAATTAATTCCAAGGATGTTTATTCCTATGGCATTAATTTCCTCTCTGTGGGAAGGAAGAGAAAGTGGGGAAGAAGAAAAAGCGTTATTCAAGAGTATAGCCGTTCCGCCATAACCGTCAGAACGGTCATCACGGAACGTACTATAACCAGAGAAATTAAAATTGAGATGTGGTCGAAGCCACGTCTCAGACACAGCAAAGAGAGCTGGTTTGTGGCAATTTATAAGGTGAATAAATTCACTTTTTTTTGGGATTGCGCTCCTGGCGTTCCACTGGAGGATTTTGAGTTGATTCATTGTTATATGATACAATTGTGTCTATGATACTTTTGGCAACGTGGTCTGGTAGATTTATATAAGTAAGGATGGGGTGAGTAAATTAATAAGGGAGATAATTTCAGACCGATTGTCCTCCTGGGAGGGAGGGGAGTTACTTGAGATGGCACAGCCATTGGTGGAGGGAGAAAATGAGTAATTATTTAAAATAGAGCGATGATTAACTTGGTCATACCCCGGACTAAGAGGGGCATGGCTCTTGGGTTTCAGCGTAATAGTTTTATTATAAGAAGAAGAAAGGTTTTGGGATACGACTCGAGAAAAGGAAGGAAGAGGAGGGATGGGACGTGAGGATGGTGGAGATGCGGAGACATCAGCATATGATTTTGTTGTAGGGGGAAATGCTTTGGATGCTTCGGCGTAGGATATATTATTTTGGGCCATAGAAGCCTTAATGTTGGATTGCCTTTGATATTCAGGGCACTGTTTGCTATTCGCGTAGTGAGGTCCTGAACAGTAGAAACAACATAGATCCTCTACTGTGCAATTCTCACCTGGATGGTCTCCTCCACAACGGTAGCACTTAGGTTTCGAACGACATTGAGACTTCGTATGTCCGTATTTGCAACATCCAAAACATTGAATGGTAGGGAATATGTATAGACTTACAGGGATAGAGTTATAACAGCAGAAAACACGCTTTGGGAGGGTCTGGCCATCGAATGTAAGGACTACCGACGATGTTGGTTTCCATTCTGTAATGCCATCTGTGGTAACCTTGTAATTAATACGTCTAACTTTCAATATTGACCCACATCCTGACGGAGTTTTAATATTCTCTGCAACCTCCTCATCGGACCACTCATTAGGAATACCCTTTGCAATGCCCATTCTCGTAATGTTAAATGTTGGAATGGTTAAGGAGAAACCTCGGCTAATAAGCTCAGTATTTGTTAAAAATGAGTTGGCATCTTCTGGAGATTTTAGTTCTACACAGATTCTGTTGCGGCCTACCTTTTTGACTCCGTCTATGCGAACATTTTTTATATTAATTTTGGTTAACAGCTGACCGAACTTAACCGAGTGGAGAGTACTACCTGAATTAGGCTCTGCTTCGGTACGAGACACATGTACTATAAAAGGAGCTACATCTCTCGCGGAATATCGTTCACGACTGTAACGTGGGGGAGCTAAATGTCTAGTTTGTTTTGCGGTTGAAAGAGAATTTTCATTGCTACTCTCATGAACTCGTTTTCTGCGCTCAATCGATTCAAAGCTAGATAAGGGAGCCGATAGACCTGTTGGCAATTCAAAGTCCGTCCGGGATTCAATATTTTTATTTGCATTTGTGGGTAAGCCCACATTCCCCGACCGACCATGGAGATTTTCCTCCATGGTCGGCTACTAATTTATAAAAAGTACAAAGCACTCACCGTATAACAGCACAAATACAACCACCACCAAAAGGACAAACACAAACAATTATAGGATACCAGTAATGTGACTGGGGACACAAATAACAATAGAAAATAGTAATAAACACTATCCACCATGCGCTCACCACAGACACCAACCAGCGAAAAAACATTCGTTGACTTTTTTGCTTTTTAGAAATGTCAACAACATTTACAAAAACTGTCAAAGTCAAATCCATGGAGATTGTCTGTGGTGGTTGCGAGGTTTTAATCTGTAAAACTGCAAAAAATCAAAATGAATAGGGCGTACAACCCAATAAAAGCAACAAAAAATTCTGGGGCCAAACTCGGTCCCTGACCCTTTGGTCATAGATATAAATTTATCTTTAATTATCACCAAAATCCAAAGTGTATACAAAATTTCAGATTAATCGGTTGAGGAAGAGGATGAAATTTGAATTACTAAATTTGACCCAACAATAAATAATAAAACAAAACGGGATGAGCTAAATAAAACCGTTTATTAAGAGTTACTTTATTAAACTAGTTTTTTATTTGTTAAACAATTTCCTCAAAATTTAGTTTCGGCGTGGCCGAAAGGTTCTATCGTTTTTTTGGGTTGATCAGATAGTAAGAAATTAGAAGTGAAACTAGAGTTTTGACCAAAATTACACAAAACCAAAACTTTCAATAGGTCAATACTCACTGCGTCGTACTCGCTGTGTGTAAGAAATCTGGGGAATTTACCCATCTTAATTTGATATTTTCTGAATTTGTGTTTAATTTTAAAAATAATTAATTAACTATTGTGGTAATGATATTGGTACTCAATTCGTTTGTTGTTTTTGATAATTAAAATGGAAAAAATATCAGCTCATAATGGAATTTAAGGATTGCGTCTGACATTTAGTAACGTTGCTGAGATTGCTCTCCACTCTTCAGTCGTCAATTCAGTCAATTGACATGACGTTATAAATGTTTAATCGTGTAGTTATAGCGTCTCCAATTTTATGATTTGGATTCAATGGGCGTAATGTTACGTGTAGCAATTTTCGTTAGATTCGTAGTTTTATAGTATTTAAAATTGATAGAAAGTAAAAGCAGCGGTAACACGTCAAGTTCGGTTGGGCGGATAGCAAGAGGAAGTCGTGAAGTTATGTGGAGCAGTAAAGCAGTGTTATGAATGAGGAGGCTCTGTTGGCACGGGCTTCCGAGGAGCGGGAGCGCATCTTCCAAAGATATGAACGAGGACGAGAAAACCTAGTGGGCCTGATCGACCCCTGGGAGGACCCTGAGTTTGAAGAGTACCACAAAACCGATAGGTTGGTTGCGTTTCCAAACTGACATAAATTACAGTAAATTATCGGCCAGCACCATATTTATACAAGGTTTTATTGGAATGTGAGACTTGGCCTTCTATATCACATAACACATTGAAAAATGTTAAATGCTGAGCATAATCTGCTAATGCGATTCAATTGCGAAATATTGTTTTAATCAACATAAAATTTCATTTTTAGGCCAACATAGTTTATATTTCTGATATCAAAGAATTATTTATATTTTGATATGTTTTGTTTGCTTAACATGTGGTAAGAGAATTAGAAATGTCAGCAGCATTTTGTATAACTATGCCCTGTCAGCATGTTTGCTTGCTTAGAATATTAAATATTGATGTTATGTAGTATTGCAGATTCTTTGAGTTTCGAGAAACATACATATTTATATTTAGATACCTTCAAACAATTTAATTCAATTCATTAAATTGAAACTATTTTTAAAACATTTCAAATGAACTTGGGAAACAATATTATGATTGTTTTTTTCTTTATTATTTTTTGTTCTTGATGTTTCATACTACTCAGGGAAGATTCTAATTACCCTCATTAGGATCTAATAAATATGTATTACACCAAAGTGATAGCAACACAGTTTATTAGAATATATCTTAAAAGCTTTGTATTCACTCACACTGTAATTCAACGACATTTTTTTTAAAACAGGTCACAAAGTCTGTTTTAAAAATCCATCTTTATTCCAAGTAACACTGTCTTGCTTGTTATAAAAATATCTTTATGCTACTTTTAACATTTTAAACTTCTAGTTTATCTACTATGCATAAAAATTAATGTAAGCCAAAGAAAGGAAATACTTTTTTTTCTAAACTATAGTAATACAGTAATACTTGATTAAATATTTTTGCATACCTATTCGTGAAAACCTGTAATTAGCTTTAAGTTTCCTATTCTAAGTTATGTACCCAGATCATTAGCTGTTGGTTTTCCTTAAATTAAATAAATAAATAAATAAAAGACATATACAGACACACAACCTGTACTTGTTTGAAACAATAATATGATATTGTGTCAGTGAATTTTTACAGTTTAACAATATTTATTTTCTCAAAGATTATACAATCACTTATAGAGAAAACACAATAGTAACTTGTTCTAAACAATTAAAATCAACCAGAGTAGCATGTGTAGGGTAGATGTATAAAAATCAGCATTCAATGAATGCAAGTGAACGAACATAAGAATAACAATACAATACTTGTTTGTTAATGACATAGTTAGCGAAAAAAGTGTAGAGTATTTTTTGAAATATGTATTATTTTAAATATTTGATAATTACTATTATAACTGTTGTAACATTTTGAATATTTTCTTTATTTTTTTTTCTACCATTATTGTATTATTATTTTCAGATTAATTGACCATACATTTTACTAAAAATGTGATGTATTGTGTCATTTCTGTGATCATGAGATCCTGTTTTCAATCATCTTAACCAAACCATGGTGACACTTTCAATATTACAAGTAATCATTATTTGGTATCTGTTGAATTTAGAATCAAAGGGTCTGCAATTATTTAAACAAAAGCTTGCATACTTGAATTGTTTTAATATAAGAATGTATTTAATATTCATTGAACATAAAAGAATATGAATGAGATGATTGCAAGTTTTCGACATGAATGTTTTTGTTTCCAGATATGGCTTTATCCACGATGAGCGTCTGCCGCAGAAAACGGCGCCGCAAAAGATTAACGTCGAAATCGAAAGAGAAAGAGAAAAGAAATGGGTTAAGATGTTAGATGACTGGGGCACCTCTGATACAAAACAGAAACTGCATCGTCGAACTTACAAAGGCATTCCAAACTCTCTCCGAATAGGAGTATGGTGCAAATTGTTGGATATAAATAGAATGAAATCAGAAAATCCTGGAAAATATCAGGAAATGCTGAAATTAGCTAAAATTTGGTCTACTGATGTACGACAAATAGATTCTGATGTAAACAGACAGTTTCGTGAACACCAGTTCTATAGAGAGAGATATTCTGAGAAACAATGCTCATTATTCAATGTTTTGTGTGCATATAGTCTGTACAATTCTGAAGTGGGGTACTGCCAAGGTATGTCTGGTTTGGCCGGTGTTCTCTTAATGTATATGGATGAAGAAGATGCTTTCTGGGCGCTTGCAGTGCTCTTGTCAGACAAGAAGTATGCAATGCATGGCCTGTACATAGAAGGATTTCCAAAGTTGACAAGATTTCTAGAACATCATGACAAGATACTCATTAAATTTATGCCTAAGTTAAAGCGCCATTTTGACAAATTTGGCTTGGATGCCATACTGTACTCCTTGAAATGGTTTTTCGTTTGCTTTGTTGAAAGAGTGCCATTCAGCCTCTGCTTGAGAGTTTGGGATATATATCTTTTGGATGGAGAAAGAGTAATAACTGCTATGGCTTACACTATACTCAAATTGCATAAGAAAACTATTATGAAATTGAATGACATGGATTTAATTGTAAATTATATTCAGGTAACATTTTCCGTCTCAGAATACACAAACACGTTTTAAAACTAAATTATGCTAACAAGTTTGTTAATTTTAGGTTAAACTCCACAAAGACTTTGGATATGAAGATGATGTAGTTATTTATCAATTGGAGAAGTCAATAGAAGAATTGAAGAGAGCGAAGTTAGATTATCCCGGCCCCCCGCCGCCTAATGAACTTCCCAAACGTCAGCTGGGTATGTTTGTTGAACCAGACAAAAAAGCCAAAATAGGACAAAGAGCTGAAAACTTTTCTGAGACTGAAAAACAAGCCAGAGCTACTGTGATATTAAGGTACAGTAGAATAGTAATTTGTTACTTAAATGTTAATTATTTTCTCATATCAGTAGACAAGAAGTTGCATTGTAAATATTTGCATATTGATACATAGTGCGCATTATCTAATGTTTGTTTAAGCAGCATACAATCGCACACAGTAAAATACAAAAATAACATTATTTGATTAGTGTCTTTTCTTGTATCTGCCAGAATTTACCAGACACATAATGTAAAATATTTTTTTATTCATGCAGAAAACAATTGAAAAAATGCATCTTTTACTACCACAGTTCCACTCATGTTAAGTGATATGTATTAATGACATCAGACTCATATAATAAGTAAAAAAAAAAATTTTGAAATTGAACACAAACAATAAATAGCAATGTTACTGATGCTCTAATATCAAAGTGATATTTTTCGTTCAAAAGGTTATTTGTTTCAGAAGAGAGAAAGCAGCGTTAGAGTTGCAAGAACTACAGGTGTCTCAAAGTGATACGGTTTCAGGTAATTTGGATATAACACCCGCCATATCGCGCTCAGAATCTGACGACAGTTTCGGTTCAGATCACTTCACTCATTTGTGAGCTTTATAGATAGCTGATAGTGACACAATTCACATTATTGACACATATTTTGACATAATAGGAAAAATCTAGAACATAAATATTTACTCTTCAAAGTGACTTTGCTATAATTTTATTTAAAAACTGCTATTTTCAGCATGTAATAATAATGAAGTTTAAACTTAACCATTTACTTGAAAAAATAAACTTTAACTAACTAACATAATATCCAAAAGTCTCCATAATATTTATATTTTCCTGTGGAACCTAAATAATAAGATAATTTCATCAAAACTTAATTTATATAACTTATAAACTTGTGTCACTGTCGAAAGTTAAAAAATGAATGAATGAAATATTACTTTGAATTATTAATAAGAGAACGAAAATGAAATAATATACACAATAATACTGCATGGTGTACATACTTTACAATCATAAATGTGAGTGCATGCTTTAAAGAAAAAAATAGCTTGAATTGACTTATTAATGAATTTAAATGAAGAATTTATTCATTTTGTAAGGACTAATATAAAATATGCATAAATACATATAAATGAGGTTTGTCCATTCATTAGACAAAATGTTTATGTAGATAAATTATTAAATTTTGTAGTAAATGTGTCAAGTAGTCACAAACCTATATTGTTTGTTAGTTATGATATTAGATAAAATGAATTTAATTGGTAGTAACAGTATTATAAAACCATCCTAGTTCGTTTAGTGCAATCATAAGTTAATTTTTAGTACAAAACAAGTATTTTTTTGTTTTAGTTTCATTTGCAGTATATTTGTCATACATCTATTTAAGTAATAACCATAAACTAGATATAGGTGATGTTCATGAATTAAAATTTGTTTAATTCTTTTGCCAGAATCATTTTTTTTATGTACATTAAGTTATAATAAAAAATACTGCTTGGTTGAATTAATTGTGCTACACTTATATTTAAAGTTTGAGATATAAAAAATCTCTGAATATTTTACGAGAATTAAGAAAATATAGTTAAAAAATAAAAATGATAATTAATTCAACCACGTTGGTATTTGACGTGCTTGCCTAATTTTGAAATCTCACTGTAGCACATTGTCATGTAGTTTATGAAAGCTGCGTAGCTCATAAAAACATGAAATTATTCAGTAGCAGTGTGCAGTGGCATGATAACTGGTGCTATGGCGGTGGGTTTATGTCATCATTAACACGTTTTCTCATTAACACGACATACCTTAAGATTTAAGGAGAATTTATTCAGTTGGATTATCGCTCCTTGAATCTTGAGTGAACCAGTGACTCTTCGCTGTGTGTGCTATCTAAAACGCTATTGTCTTTTGTTTCTAATTTTATCTATCTATCCTAACAATCTAGTGCTAAATTATTCTCGCACGCAATCTTTTATAATCAATAATAGCTTACGTGTAAATTTAAGTATTGATATTCGATTTTGTGTTGTGAAAACGCATCTCTGCTAAATGTTGATAAGTACATAAACCCACCCCTGGACGCCTTGTGTTTTTCTTAGATGTGTGAATCACTCGACAGCGTATTATTATATATTTAGTATTTTGTTTTGTTTTAGCAGTAAGCTATGTTAGTAAACTAAAGAAATGTTAAAAATTTAATCAGAACAGCCAGTTAATATAAATAAATCAATTTAGAAGCATCGTCATGTCATTTCTACTGAAATCCTACGATAAACACTTTTGAATGAAACAAGAAATTTAATCTTATTTTTTTAGTTTTGCCGCCCGTGGTGGTTTGATGGAGTTCGATTTTAATCATTCTTCAATGTTAATAAGTAGGTAAATTGATCGATTATTTCGTTCATTGGATTGTCACATATTACGCAATTTAGTTGCCGCACTAGAAATTGTGTTGCCATGATTATCTAGCGAAGGAAGTTTAATTTTTGCCACATTACAACACGTTCAATTTTATTAATGGAACAATCTAAACCGCATTTTATATATTATTTAATCTTGAAAGCTAGTTTTATGATAAAATGAACCTATTTTCACACATCTGCATTTATCTATAATTTTCATTAATAGCATCTGCTGTCAATGAAAATATCTATTTTGGTCGCAGATATGAATCCTATTTTTGATGTGCCCCTTCGCACATCCCAAGCCTATATGAATATTTATTTGAAGTCCGCTTTAGTGAATTCGCCTGAAGAACCGAAAACTTACCTCGTTAACGCTTCGAAACTTAGAAGTAGACGTTAATTTTGATTAAGTCTATGAAATTAAACATGTAAATAAATAGTTATAACGTGAAACGCATTTATCATTGAGTAAAGCAGAGATAGTTTTTATAACACAAAATTGCATGCAGATATCAAGGTAAGTAATGTGATCAGTGTTTTATGCTGCATATTGCATGTTCACGCTTGTTATATGGCTTTGTCTGAACGTTGGTTTACGAAGGGCGTTTTTGTACAGAGCACAGTGGTTTAGCAAGCGGTGTGAGGTGCGACGATTCGGTGTCTGGGCTGGGGTCGCGGCGATCGTTGGCTGACACTAGTGTCACGAGCACGGCTGATCTCAGCGTGTTCTCTAGCGGCCGGTCTCACGCTCCGGACAACTCTTTCGACACTCACAGCAACGTTAGCGACGACGGCACTGGGTCAGATGGGTGAGATGTCTTCTGTAGATGTAGCGCACTCACGCAAGAGACTCGATTGATCATGGCAGTGACTATTAACGATACTAAAATTTCCTAAATTACAGATATAAATTAATGATGTCATACTAATGATGGGTTTCTCACAATTAGTATGGGGCGCGGGGAGGGGGTTATTACGTAACTACCTTGACCCCGTTTTTCCCTTTTAAACCAATCACTAATGCGTTTCAAGTACCTAACAGTAAAACTAAGCGGTTTTACTAAAGGATAAAAAAAGGAAGAATAAACGATTGAGTCTCTTGCAACATCACTCTCCATTCACGTAGAAACACTGCTATAATTAAAAAAAAATCAAATCTATTTTATTTCTATCCTGTTTCTTAGGAATATTTTGAGGCAGTAGCCGATTTACCATGACATTAAAGAAATACAATCGACGAATAACTGAGTTCGACAGTCGTAGTTACTTACATTATGATAAAATAAATATATTTTTTTTAAACTCGACAAAAGTACAGAATACTAATTGCCTTATTTATCTAATTTTCGAATATGCTTCTGCTGTCCACCATTCTTCAGCAAGATGTATCCGATGTTTATTTCCACTTTTTAAAACTCTCACATATTTTCCTCGTTATATCTTCATTCTATGGGAATCGAATCAGAATAAACCAAGACTCAAGGTAACCATTATAAACAAGTGCAGAATATAATACCTATTAGTTTAAATAGCGCACAATAGTGGAAATAGTAGCACTGTTTTTTACCAAAATGTTTGATCCTTACATTAAAATATCACTCCCAGCATCCAATTTGATTGCAATCTTATCACTGCCAGTGTAACCGCACATCAAAACACCCAAGTATAATAAATGAGTGACCATTTTCTGTGAATTTGCTAAAAACAATAATTAGATTGTTCACATAATAGATATGGGCTACACTTTGCATTTTGTGTTGATAGTGAATCATATTATAATAGAAAATTATTTACTTTTATAAACTTATATCAAATTACAACTACTGCTTATTGCGTCGACTCTTGTTCATTAATTTAGAGAAGCTTAGCGTTCAAAGGAATCCTGTTACAGAACATAATATCTCTTAGAATCCCGAATCTAATCAAACAATCAGAACAGTTACTATATTTCTAAAAACAAAAGAAAAATAGACATGAATAGAAATCCCTAGTGAAATAATAGAGAGAGATAGAACTTTCGTAAAAACAAAATTGAGAGTGACCCTACACCATTTCAGATCGGGCGTTTGCGGGATGAGTATACACAGGGCTCCTTCGACCAGTCACTCGACCCCGCGGGCCACGCCCCACCCCCCCTCGGCCTCCCCAATGACCGACGACGTGGTCCGAATTCACGTCACCTACAACCCGGTCACGGCCAGCCCATCGCATCTGCACCCAGTAAGTCCTAAGAAATACAAAGCGTACACCGATGACCACCTCAAGCCGATCTCTCTAGGTTTCTACACGAGCAACGGAACCGGAAACATGCCTTCGGATAATAGGATTCGCATTCAGGTACCCTCAGAGGATCTGCTCACGCCAGTTGTCGATTCTGGTAGGATTATTAATCAGCGTTATCTCGAATCTCATGACGTCTACGATCTGAAATAGTTGATCTGCTTTAGATATTTTTTTCAGGCCAAGTTAGTGGTGTTGACAAACTCTAATTGTACGTTAATAAAGGAATATATTTATTTTGTGAAAATAGTTCTAGGTAACTGTTTAGATCGTAAATGTTGCTTAGAATGTTTAGATTTTGATCGCCTTAAAATTATAATATGTAGTACCTTGTTCGATGTGTATTCTTGTTCTGGACTAGTCTCGTGTCATATTGTGTTCTATATAAACTTTTACTGATACTCTTCTGCCTTTGAAAATTATTGTAGTCAGTGTTTTTAGTCACATAGATGCCTATGTCGCCGTGACGTGTAAAAAACATTTAGAATGCTTACGGTAATAATATAAACATTTAGTATAAGGTAACATGTAAACCCCACTAGGTAAGTAATAGATTTAGTGTATAAAAAGCTATTTAAGAATTATTTTACGAATTACATTAAAATCTACAGTGAGAAACGCAATAATGTCAGTCAAACTGTTGTTGATAACGATTATATAAATAGCATTTAAGGATTCGTATATGTATGTCTTAAAGATTAAAGTAATAAGTGTAAAGAATGATAAAGTTTTGACATGTAAGGAGAAAAAAAACTTGAAGATAAACGGTTGTAGATGAAAATTATTTCAATTGAAAGAGGCGAGTAATTCGTATGTAGGATATCTTTACAATGATACTAATGTGGCTAGGCAGTTGTTCTGCTATAAAACACCACGATATCCAAGATGAAAAATATTTCTGCAAATCTGCTACATAAATAACGCAACCTCTATAATTATATACAAATAATTTGTGATAATACACACTGCATCAAACATCAAACTAATCTGAAAAACTTATTAATGTTACATGAAAATTCTCATCTATTTCAATAATGACTATATCTTTTTCTCTATTAGTATATTCTTAAGACAATTTAGCAACGTGTTCAAGTAGCGATTCCTATTAAATACAGGTCCTTACCAGAATATAATAATTCTCAAGTTCGAAAAATTAGTTGCGTAACTTAATCCGGGATTTGTTTCAATGATTGTGTAAAAACAAATGTAATAAACATCGTTGTTACTGGATAGACTCGCCGGAAGTATGAGGAGATTAGAGAATGATAGCCCCTTGCTATCAAATAAATTCGCATACAGTTACTAGTTTTTACACTAAACAAATTATAACAAAAAATGTCGTATATATTTCAGCCATTTTGTCGAGTCCTAAGGGATTATAACCTTTCCTTATGTCTTATTCTGTTGGTTTAGCGACCCGAAGTGGTTCTTGACTTCTGATAAAAGGTATGGCTAGTTCTCTGTTCTTGGTTTTCGCAGAACATCCACATTAAAATCACTAGACAATATTTTTTTATAATATTCTCACAATTTTAAAAGCTCTTCGGTCCACCTTATGTCTATTTAAAAACCAACAGTTAATAGGTATCAATTTGATATAGTTTTGATTTGACAGTATTGACTCAGTTTCGATTATTATAATTTGAACAAAATAAGAAATTTTTTTCATACAATAGTAGTCAACGTCCATCACAGAGTAAGTGAAGGTAACCTTTTACTTACTTAAATACTGTGAATCTAAAGAACAAATAATTCTATTTTTGTATTTTTTTTAATATTACTCAATATCTAGTACAATATAATATTATTAGACATTTAAGTTCGTATAGTTTAAAATATATTTTTTCTAGGAATAGTCACTGCTGAGTTGAAAAAATAATTTATGACAAAACTCAAATAATATAAGTTCATTAAATTTCCATAAAATAAATAAGAGCACGCTTTTATTTTTCATACAGTAAAACTTACTCATTCGAAACATTTATTATTATTGACTCGAGTCTAAAAAAATAATTATGTGCCATCAGTAATTAAGTTAATATTTATTTGAATAATTTACTAAAGAAATGCTCCAAAAATTTCGACTAATGTAGCAGTTAAAACCAATATCTAACAAGAATGGTTGAATGTATTTGAACGATCTATTTTGAAATGTGTTCTTAAGTAAAATTTATTAAAACAAAATGCCTTCGAAGGCAAAAAAAATAGAAAGTTAATATAAACTTCAAAACTTAGTATGTATGATACTCGTCTACTATTTTTGTTAGACTTTTTAAAATATGTCGTTATTATCTATAAATAATTAAAGTATTAAAGATATTGCGTCTTAGTACATACATACACAGTAATACACATACATCATAGTACACTCAGAAACACAAAAATGCTTAGAGACATAACAATGAAAACTCAATTCTGAGATCAGTTGACCACCCAGTAGCAACGCGTCATGTTTCATTATTGAGAAAGTGTAACCAAAAGCTCAATGTATAATTAAATTCTTTACTGAGATGCATCAGCACTAACTGTTTAGTAAACATGTACAATGCAAGTAGATAATAAATAGTGAAAAGTGAAAACAGCAATAATATGAAAAATAAGTATCGTTATATTTAATGCAATTACTATTTAAAATTATCACAGTTTTTTTATGAAAAAGTATTTAATAAAAATAAAAAAATCTTAAAATGTTTGCTGTTTATAGTGAGGACTATAATCCTTAAAAGCCTTTCAAATAAAAGCAATCTAGTTTTAAAGAAATGTACATTTAATTATAAAGTACCGAATACATTATAATAGGTGATCTTTAAATGATCAAAAAAGTATCGTTAATTTTGATTTAAATAATGAAAGATATTAAATAGTTAAAAATTCATTACTTTCAGTCTCTCTAAAGTTTCAAAATACGAATTATTGGAGGATTATTATTGCTAATTATAAATTTAGCAGAATACATATAATACTCATATTTTTTTAGAAAGAGACTCAATATTTATGACATTATTATGATATTATGTTCTATTAAATTTCGAATAACGTATTATTTAAAACTACGCGAGAAATTAATTGATTTTTTGTGTATTAATCGTATTATGACACTCCGTCCAATTAATTTTGAAGGTAGAGACTGATTTTTATTTGAAAAGTATTCATTTTGCTTTTATTATTTTAAACCCTTTTTCGATTTATTTTAATTTAATTATTTGAATCTCTAAATAATTTGAAAATACGCTCAATGGACAACCCATTCGTACCTAATTATAGAAAATGTTTACGACAAAATTGATAGCATTTTGAAAGATTAGTCCTACGTATACCCACTAGTAAAACTGACAAAACATAATGTTATAGGAGATCCAATTGAATGTGTTATACCTTTGTTAGGACTTAAACCAATTTTGTAAGTTCTGTCTCTGAAAATAATTGGAATTTTAAAATAAAACTTTCAGGACATAAGGAAATTTTAAGACTTTATGCAAAACAAAAAAACTTGTATATTTGGTTGATTTTACTAGTAGACGTAGGACTCGTCGAAACACAGTATATTCATTTTTTGAAGTATAATGGGTTATTTAAATAAATTTACCTTTAATATAATTTGATTTATTTCAGTACTTGTATTACGCAACTGAAAAATCGTGCAATGATTATCATATACGATCATAATATTATGAAGACTTAGTTTTTTCTGTGCAATCTCAGTTGTTTACTGATTTATACTGTAGTTTAGAAAACTTACGATAGTTTTGGATCATTGCTACAAATTATATCTTTAAATATAATATAATTTAGTCCCCTAATGTATAAAAAGTAGAATTAATTATATTCACGTTACTTTTTCGACGGCGTAAACTAGGATACCGTTTCATCCACGACACTTTAAAAACATTTTGTTAGGCTGTTGATTAATTACTGTTTCTCAAATAACCCTATGTTATTAAATAATAATGAAAATAATTATCTGAAAACGGTCAATTCATTGTCATAAAATAATATTATCAACATATTAGAGAATAGAAAATAATAAGTATAGAGAATTATGTGAAAAGAAAAGCAATAATAATATACTTCCATAATAAATTTCATTATATGAAATCACAGTGAGAACAGTGCCTCCAATTATGTTTTTGAATATTATAGTTACATATATTGCATTTTACATATTTAGGCTAAAATATTAGTGATTTAAGTGTGTGCGTTTACATTATTTTTGTGTCACTAAATGTAAGTTAGAAAATAAATTTGAATATTTTTTATCCACCGCAATATGTAAAATGAAGACACGACAATATTATACACAATATTTTAATGTATTTGGTTTAGCACCGCACTCCGTATGTGTAACTAAACTAAGTGTATATTGTAGATTAGGGCATTCTCTAACTTTATAGAAAATAGTCTTATCTTGTGAGGCGTAAAATAATGCCCTCTTTTTCTCTTTAAAAAGGTAGTTATTGTTTTTTTACTAATTTGTCTTGATACGTTTGACGTATGTGTGTAGGCAGATTATTTTTTAGGATTTTTTGTATTATAATAATGTTTTGCTCTATAAATTAGTGAAGTATTACTTCGTCATGTTTCGACTCTTATAATGAAGTGAACATGTTAATTTGACTTTCGCATGTAATGTATAACGGCGTAATCTAGTAAAGAAATTAAAAATAGTTCAAATATAATACGGTTTGGGAAAAATATTCTTGTATTCGTGAAATATGCGTTAAAATTAAGGTAGGTATCTTATGTATTTCTTTATTTATACACGCTTTTCCATTTAGTCGCATTAATTGTATAATCTAATAGTTTCTTCTTAGTGCGTAATTAGTTAATAATTTTTATGATGAAAATGCAAAAATCGTCATTCCAATAAAACTATAATGATTAATTTACGATGACAATTAACAAAGTCAAGCTCAAAATATTTCGTGAGATTTCTCAAAAAATGTTACTTTGTGTCCACGATAGTGTTATTTTGGTGTATTCTGTTATTAATAATTTTAACTTTGTAATAACTGGACTCTGACAAAGAATTCGGTGCTTTCTATTATTGCATCTATAGACTGGACACTAGTCAAATTATTTGAAATTTAGGATTCTTATGCTGATTTTTCATTAGTAGGTTTTATCTTCACGTATATTTTAATCAGTTTATTTGACACTTAAGAAATTAAAATAATCTTTATTTGTATCGCTTTGCTTCTCAATATTTATGAAATTCTAGTTATAAGTTATGAAATTGAAATTAAATTTACACATTCATTGATTTCTCTATTAATTTAGTGATGAGTTACAAATTATTTTGTTTATGTAAAAGATGAAGTAAATTTCATAAAAGTATATTTAAAATCATTATATTTAATTTATATTAACGTGTATTCTTTAAGATGATGATTTTGTAAACTCATTTCTCTACTTTGTTTCCTTGATGATTTTCAATAAAAAAATAAAATAAACAAAGATTTCAGTTTAAGTGTAAAGAATGTCGATGATTGATAGTCTTTTATTTAGTTTTTTTTACTACTAAGGTTACCGATTTTGAAACCTAAGTAAAATACATAATATATTTAGAACGTTCATTATTCTTACGGCCGGTTTTAAATTGAATCTAATTTTGTTGATGACAAAAATCAATTTAAGTGATTGGTTTGTTAATTGGCTAAGTTGTTATATGCGCAGAACTATATAATATTTGGATCTTTTCCTCACCTCATGGTATAAAACAGTCATCTCTTGGTACGTATGCTTAAATCGTAAAATAACCAGCAGATGTTTTGTAATAGTTGGACTGGTTACAACAGATGGTAGAACAATGTTAATTTTAGAGGATTTCATACTTAAATAATTTTTGTGTTTCGATCACAACCATTCTACAGGGTGATTTTTTAGAGAGGGTACATATTGCAGGAGGGTGATGAGTACTCTGTTCTAATACGGAATATTACAAAAAAATAGGTAAAATTACAAAATATTTTTTTTTTAAATCTAAATTCGACAAAACTACCTCAAACATAAACAATTTCGGCTTAAAGAGTGTTGACTAATGACCTCTAGTGATCTCGCGCACCCCACACCTCCGCCACCCATCAGCTGTCGAAAAACCATCATTTTGCAAAAATATTAGATATTTTTAAGTTGCGATTACTAAGGCATTAAGCCATATTCCTTGGTGATAATATTTTTACTGGTCGTATATAACCATCAGCTACCATGACCTTCAATATGTGCCCTCACTAGGAAATCATCCTGTATATGTCTACTGCTGGCCTTACTCCCAACTCTTACCTACCTCTCTTTTTGCAAGACAGATAAACAAGCCTACATTTACTTGCTTACTTCACTTTTATCCCCTCTACTTTTACTCACTTATTCTACTTTTGGATTGTGTCTCTTCGCAAATTTACTCGACTACACCAACACTTTGCCAGATTATTTGCCAATAACAGCAATTGTTAGAAATTAATTTTATCTGTTCTTTACTATAATGTGATTACAATGGATCGATAATATTTTAGATCACGTTTGAAACCGGCTTTAGTTGACTAGTTTTAGTTTTAAATAATAATATTGCGATTAGCTCTCTCGGAATTTAGCCAGTAATTCACTGTTCATAATAAATATAATAATTTTTAAGAGATTTTCGTTTTATTTCTTTTGATCTTTCCCATCCCTTGTCTCCATTACCATTTACTAGATGTAATACGAAATACAATGTATATTTGTCTTATAAAATGGGGTGCAGAAATGTTACTAAGTCAAAAAGTGAAAAAGTTCATCTGTATATGCAATAAAACAAAATCTTCGATGTCTCCAGTCATGAATTCAATAAAAAATCAACAATGTTTGTAAATTGTATATTTTTCCAATAAAAATTCCATACACACTTACGTAAATAAATACATAAAAAATATTGGTGTGCCCAATTATGCCAGGTGAATAAAATACAATTAACTATAGATAAATAATACAAAACAATAGGAACTTCCTTAAATCTACTTTTGATTATAAAATTTACAGATAAATTGCATGTCTTAAAAATGCTTCACACGTTAAAGCTGTACCTTATTGTACAACAAGCTTTAGAAATCTAAAGCTAGTGCCACACGTACAAAGTGCGCGAACTTAAGGCTAGGCTAGGCTAGTAACACCTTCTAATACCTAGATCACACTAACCGAGATCGATAGTCACTTCGGCAGATTCGGTACGTGTAAATACAGCGCCCGTTCTACCAAGCCTGTCATTGGAAACATACTCCCGTACTCAAATGATCTACGCAAAAGTGAGCCACTTTTACAAGCTGGCAGGCTTTCGCCACTCGAGCCAAAAGTTCGCTGTACTTTACACTCGCACGAATGGCACTGGTTTAATTTTGTGGAAATTAAAGATTAATGTGGGTAAACTCGAGCTTTGCAGAGTATACCAGCAACAGCCCTCAGATTTTTGTTACATTGAACGAGAATGATTTGTTTACCCTGTGTACTAAATTAAAGTTTAATGTGATAAATATTTAAGTACATTTCAATGTAAATACGAATGATAACGTACATGACATAACTGTAAAATAAAAAATTATGTGTTTGTATATTTTATGTATAAAGTCTTCAATTTTCCAATTACAATGCACTGACTTTATTCGCTATAAATAGTTAAAAACTCAAATTCTCTTGACGACAATCGTTTTCTTTGTTTGATCAGGTAAAAATTACCCTCATAAAATTACCATAACAAATAGAAAACAATAGTGTATTTTATTTTATGAATCGTATACCTACAATAGTAATTCTAAGCTTTATAATGCCACGTGCAGGAAATAAGTCTAATAACACAAATACACACGGTAACAGTTGCTTCGTCGCTTTGGTCTTTACAATTTATCACTTGTAAATGTGAATTTCAAAATAAGTGTATCTTCATGACTTGGTGACCACAAAAACGCTCAAAATTGTAACAGATTATTAGGTATATTTTTTGTATCTGTAATTTCCAAGTCTTCATTTTCACTTTTATTTACTGCAGAGATCATAGAAAAAGGTGACTTGGAACAATTTTTAGTATCTATAATCTGTGGCAGTAACACACCCATTATTAAGATTCTTAGTGTGAATTTTTTTTACATAATGTTAGAACCTGTTTTTTCCTGCATTTAATTTCTGTTGTACCTAAGTTCCATCGCAACTGAATTTACTAACTGCTTTCTATGTCACTCTTTGATATTTTAAAACATTGAAATGTATTGTTTTAAATATCATTTAGTAGGTACACCATAAAAAAAAATCTAATTGTACAATTTCATTTAAGAACACTTATTTTCTTCGATCTTATTCTAATTTTGCTACTTAATTTTATAAATGTGTCTGAAGTTACAAAGTTGACATTGATGTATCAAATAAAACCCATTTGACCACACTGACTGCTTGAAATACCCCGATTGTTTGAAACTAATTTAGAGTCTGCAGCCAAAAGTTCAAACGATTGAAATTAATCTACTTAAGGTAGAACCTTTTGATCCGGGGAATAAATTTTGACTACCGTTAAAAACTTACTTTAAATGAATTGAATTTAAAAATATGGGTATTTTAGTAGACAAAGCATTAAAGTTTGGTCCATATTAGTTGGCGAAGATTCGTGACGTGTTGACGAGCTAAAAATATCATGTACTGACAAGATGAAAAAACCATTTCAAACGTTTTAACATCCACGTTGTCGCATCCTTAAAGAGGTTTTCAGTTTGCATTTGTACAGACATGGGCTACGTGATGTATAAACTATCCACCTGGCTACATTCATCGCGTCAACACGAATATTCGCTGTAACCGGCTTATGTAGCCGAGCCAACACATTCTCTCAACTCATGTCATTCACCACACTACTTATCTCTTTTTTCTAGACACAGTGTACTTATTTGTATAGGGTTTTTTAATAATTTAACGTAAAACAATAAATAAATTTTAATATCAAAATTTTTAAATGCAATACTACTTCTGCGTACCCTTATTTTTGTCAGACATACTTATATAACTTTCGTTATTTATAATCAGGTTCTCTCTCAGAATTTACTGTTGTATGGATAAAACTTAATAATTTTAATACTTTTTAATACAATGAAGCACATTATAGTTTAATGGCAACATCGATTGTTTGAACTGTAAATTAAGTTACAGAACATATATTTTTATCTTAAACGTCTAATTACTCAATCCCAGTCACTCTCAATTCCGGTAGGTACGGGAATGTAATTGAAATTTATTTGATCCTTATCATCCTTCCACAATTATTAATTTAATTAGTTATCAGTGTATTGCAGCACGTATAATACTATTCTTAGTAATCCAGGTTTGTGAATTTTTTTAACGTCGAATATATTTCTTCCTAAACAATTTGGTATCAGAAATTGCGTTTTTATTTTGTTTAGGTATTATTTAGATTTAATGAACTTAAGCATTTCAGAGAAGATTTAACTGTTATCAAATAAATTAAGGTAAAGATTATAAGTACCTAGTATCTAACCCTCAGCGGAGTCCACTTTTTACCCTTTTTATCAATCTATAATCTTCTAGGCATAGCGAGATGTCCCAAATTGTACAGACTTAATTCGGCCACACCGCTGCTCCTAAGCAGTCTTTAAAAATTTTAATAGCATTGCATCATGATGCGATTTGGCCCAATTCTTTCGACTTTCACAAACCCTTTAACAAAGTAAATTTATCAATTTTTGGAATTGAAATAATATAATTAACTAAATGCTGCACCGCTAGCCATATATTTCCTATCACACAGTAGTCTTATATTACTGTTCCTTCATTGAAGTCAATTATTAAAAGGTTAGTTAACGATTGCAAGTATTGCATCTTTGGTACCGAAGATCAAGGAAAATGTACCAACTATCATCACCAATACGTTCTTCCAGATCAAGTATTTGGTTGGACCAAAACCAATGTCCCAGAAAGTAATAATTTCTATTAATGCTGGTGCTATGAGACCGAGGATGGAGAAACAGAAGGCGCCAATGACTCCCACCAGGGGACTGATTTTGGGAACAGCTACAGCGATCAGAACGCACACGGTCACCATGATTGTTCTCATGATGTAGTCCGCGAGTTCTGGTCGCTTTGTGAATCTGTCCTTGATTCCTTTCCACATGATGTCGATGCACACGAAGAACTGCAGACCGAAGGTGCAGAACACGGCTACTGCGATCGCCAACTTCACTATTTGAGCGAAGCTGTAAACAAATGTAATAATTGGATATTTTCTTGTTATTACATCGTAATGAAAGCTTAAGAAGCCATGCAAGTAGAGATAGTGGATAGGCATCTTACAAGATGGAACGATTATAACCGAGAAAATATGGGTGATGGAACATAATGGAGAACGATTAAAATATTTTCCAGGCAGGTGAAGTTCCTAGTCTAGATTTTTAGATTTTAGGTTTTAGGTAGTAGTAGAGACTAGGCGTAGGGTCTACTATTTTAATTTTAATGATGTACAACAGTCCTGAAAATGTAATAAAATAATTGTACTTACATTGTATCGTCAAGGTTAAGAGTGATTGAATCTTGAACAGCATCACCGAAACGAAGGTAGCCGAGGAAACCGAGTAGTATGTAGAGTAGAGTGACTCCCGACATACCCTTGTTCATTACACCGCAAATCCCGAGCATAGAACGAGGCGTCTTCATCGAGTTCTCTAGGGGCATCACGACGCCGATAGCTTCCATCGCAAAAACAGTTATCGAGAAGAATTCTGGCCAGCCAGAGGGCGGGTTGAATAACATGTCTTTCATTTGATCAACTTTGAGTTCTCCAGTGCCTACTAAGAAGTACATGGTGATTCCGAGACCGATACCCATTAGTACGTTGGCAAGCATAGATACAGGGGCCAAGTATTTAAGATTACGAATCCAGGCCAATAGAATCAATGGGACAAGCAGTATTGTGATCATCAATCGGACAGCGATGTCGGTGCCCGTGTAGTATTTGATAACCTGAAGACAAAAATAGTTGTCTATATTTTGCGAGTCGAGGATAATTTAAAATCGACGGGGTTTGTTGCTAAACAAATGAAGTCCCATTTTTATCATTAAGTAAGTAGTTTTTGGTTGTAGACACAGTTAGCTGTTGGGCAACGGTAATCACAAAAGCATAACTGCTGTTCTGTTAATATTTGAACATTCAACAAAATTATCTTCAAAATATTTTCATTTTGATTCATTTCTCAAGAACCTAAGAATGTCTTTCTCTTCCAAGAAAGTGTTCAAATTACTTTAAGCAGTTAAATTTAAAATTCAGTTTTTATTTAAAATAAACAGATATAAATATAATTTGCTACTAACTTTATTCAATGATTACGTGTAAATGTAACTTCAACTACGTTTAAATATTTTAATTTACCTCTAAAAGATTTGCCGCAATGATGACTGTATACACGGAGCATGTACCGAAGTAGGTCACAAATAGACTTATTATGATGAATATTCTGGGGAATAAATAAAGATTAAAATTAGCTTTTACTATATTTATCGTTAGCGTTAAAATCTCTAGATTTATTTTTCACATGATTACTAAAAAAAGTTAAATATTTGCAGCACGACAGAGTTGGGAATTCTATACTTGACCTAGCTATAGGTATACGAAGTGATTATTCTGGGTGGGATATATTACCTAAAAGCATTGGCCCATCTTCGTAGAGGTTCTGGTCCGTTTTGTAGAGCAGCTTCACCAACTTCCGCGAATGACATCTGAGTTCTTTTCGTCTTCTTGTATAAAACGTGCGCGCATTTGACCTGTGAAATGATAAATAGATTTGATATTAAATTTATGTATGTTACAATGCGTACTGCTGCTCAGGTTTCAGAAGAGGAATGAGTCATAGTCCACGCTTACCTAGTGCAAGTTGGGAATTTCACATATCTTCGAAGGGGTTTATTCCTTCTTCGATATACCTACAGCCTTTTTCACGATATATTCCTTCATAGTTATCAGCTACAGATAGTAGTATTGTTATAGATTGTATATGAATCATTTAACCAAGATTAGCAAGTGCAGACGGTGACAAGCGGTCATTGCCTTCATTAAAATCTAATAGGAATTGTAACAAATATGCAGGTAACTTAGTAAATTCTTATAAATGACGTCGAGTAATACTCACCAGTATGTAGGAGCAGTGAGTGCAAATAACAGCCACAAACACGGTGAACATGATTCCATTTGCTAAGCCGGCCATCTTGAAAGCTTTGGGCATTGTCAGAATACCAGTACCGAGGGACGCCTTTAACAAGTGCGTGAGAGTGTCCATGTCCCTGTAGAATATAAGGTAATAAGTAAAGTGAAAACTAATTACATTGACAACACAGCAGCGCCTCAGCATTACTAAGCATCGAGCTATCAATACTCTCTGAATGATTTTCAATAGATGAGCTATCACTACAAAAATACAGTATCGACTTAGCATACTTAGGTACCTTATGCTCGTATACAAACATACATAAATATTGACAACTTGAGGCGAGTCATTCGATTTAACAGCTAAGCATCAAGCCTTTCGCTAGAAAAACCAATGATAAAACGCATAACCTACTAAATAAAATAAATCTAAACTGCTATTGTAAAATATACATTTTAGTGAATAGTAATGAAATAGGTATGTACAATTTTCAACAAATTGCTACAAAACAATAAATAAGTGTGAACGTTAAATTGTGATGTTAAAATCATGGATTGCGTTATGCGTAGATATTTAATATTAGGGCAAAGTAACATCGAAATGATTTCATTATCAACAGTACGAATAGATTACACTAGCGTAGTAGTTAAACTTTTAGTAATCATCAAATTCCTTGTATATTTCAATGTTTCTATAGTAACAACAGGTTAATTAATCTACAATTTAAATATACCTACAGTTTTTCACGTTCATGCATATCGTATTCATTTCCGATACGAATATTAATCGATTGATGCGTAACTAAAACGTGGGTATTGTTGTAGATTTCAATAATCAGAAAATACTAACATCAGCTCCCATTTAGCATTCATACCTACTATATAATGTTAATAAAACAGTATGGTACGTATTCTACTAATATGAAACTTTGAAGTTTCAATCATACTCGCAGTATTCATAGAAAATAAATTTATTACAAATGTCACCTAATAAGGAAATTTTGTACTAGAAACGTAGTTTTATTGATAACCCGTGACGTCATCGTGATTGATTACAACGAAATCATTTAAGCAGTATATATTTGTTGTAAAACAGTCTAATATGAATGCCAAGTTTCGGGTTCAGTTATCGCAAAGCGTAAATTATGTTTATAAATTCGCAATTACTACGACATCTGAAATTCGCACTTTGAAGCAGAGAGCACCGAGCATAAATAAACACATGCCTAGCAAATAACGAACGAAATAAGTCAAGGTTTACCAAACATATCATCTGTTTACTGTGGTCTTATGAGTTTACAAAGTAAGACCACTTTGGAATGCTTTGAAAATAGATGTACCCTTTTTAAACGAGAGAAAAAGTTTTCTTTGTGAAAAGTATAACATTAGGTAGTGCTTAGTAGGGGTTATTATTTTGAATTAACTAGTGAAATAAACTGTAATATCGCTAATATTTGGTAAACCATATAAGTGTTCATAAATAACCTAAAATCTAAACAAAACTAGAAACTACACCAAAAGTAATAAATACTGTACTTACGAAGTAGGATTATCCAGTTTCCTTTCCGCAAAAGGGTCGAATTCTCCTGACTCAGCATCTTTCGTCAAGTTGTATCTGTGCAGAAATAATAGATGTGAAACACTGTTTCTATTTACTTAAGTAAGACGCAGTTATCAGAAGAAGTATAAGTAATAAGTTCAATAGTAGGCACTAGTAGAAGAACCTATTAAATTGATGTGTTAAATATAGTGTTTTAAAATCCTTTCCTACGTTATTCTTGATGCCAAAACTCATTATAGAACTAAATGGTAGTATTGTTGCATACCAACTCAGTCTCTTACTGTTGGCCTCGGGTTTCTTTCATATAAAGCCAGTAACTGTAAGTATTGAGTAACAGAGCATCTGTTGATCTTGCCTGACGAGGATTGGGGACTTTATAAACCTATGTACGAATTGATAGTTTTATGTTGTGCTGAATAATACTCGAGAAATAAAAGATATCTTGTATTTTTTAAGAATAGTATTAATAAAGTTTAATTTACTAGTCTTACTTGCTAACAATTCTTTCCTTCTTCTTTTCATCTGGAGATATGAAAGTCTCCAACTCCTGTGGCGCAGGGATAGCGCCGTTTGAATCCTAAAAAATTACATGGTAGATATGTAGTCCACAAACTAGAATACTTTTAATCGAAGATTAAATAGTGTTTATAAGCACATTGAAAACAAAAAAAACTAACTAAGTACTCCACCACTCAGCCATTAGTGTGAATCAATTCAGCTATGCGTCTCACTCTCAGAAAAAACAGAGAATCAACCTAAGCAGAAAGTATAATTAACTGATCGTATAAATCTCTTCTTTTATTCGTAACCCTAAAACTAACTCAGGAAAGAGAGCACAAACTTTCAAAAATGAAGTCTGCAACAGAAATTTGAAAATTTGAATAAAATTGAACGCTCTTGTCCTATAGATCCATCATCCAAATTTTATTTAATTCAATGTCTCAGCTTTGTCAGTAATTTATATACTACCTAACTTGCAAAACCCTATGAAAATTACAATTACGATTACAAACAGAACACAGAATCAACACAATAATACTTACATTGACCATTTTGCTGTGTTGATAACGAGTCCCTGGTTACTGCAGTTGTTTTATCTGTGAACAAAAATATCATTATTATTGTGACCGCTTTTTTATAATGGTTCTGTTGTAAGAAAAGTGAAATAATTGCTCACTGAATAGTAAGTATCTATCTATCGAATTTTAATAGAATATACATATATCCTAGTAATATAATAGAGAACTAAGTAGTTATTCTATTTAAAAGTTTATTGCGATTGTTCTAAAATCGGGCGCCATTACTATGGTTATGGCCGATGTTACTCTACATATGGCAAGTTATCAATGCAGGAATTACACGTAAATTTTTACCTACCGAGATAGACGAGACGAGGGAGAAATATGATTGGTTGTTTAAAATTTCCTGCAACACCAGAGAGTTATGAACAAAAGCCATTTAATCAGTCGTTCTTTGCGTTCGATTACAAAACAATTCTAAACCTTTTTGGTAATATAACAGAGTTCTATATTCTTCAAACCTCTACCGAGATTCGTATTAAAATTTCTCGTGTTATTTTCTAGTCGTAATTCAACATACAATCTATCTGCGAGCGTTATAGTCGGGATTGCTACGGCTTTACAGTATTTTTAGATAAATTCTAAAGTAATTAGCGTTGTTAATGAGATACACCTTATCTATGATGACTTGTAATGTTTTAAACACAACGATTCGCTAGTCATTTTATGTGACACGCTAATTGTATGGAGAACTAATTTATGCTCGTACGTAGTTCGTGTGTAGCGTAGGTAATGATTGGAAGCGAAATCAACAAATAAGATATATTGACATATACCTATGTATTTTTTTTGAAATGAAATAAAATTTTATTTAGTCAAGGCAAATTAAACAGGAACAGGAATATATTAACAATAGGAGAACTTAGGTCCTCGTACTAGGATACCCTGTGTTACGAGTGACCTAGCCTTTCTTCTATATTACGTACAAAATTGCTTCACAGAAAAAACAAAAATATGTAGATAAGAGAAAATATTATTCGATTCATCATCATCATCAGCCTATAGACGCCCACTGCTGGACATAGGCCTCCCCCAAACCTCGCCATATCGACCGGTCCTACGCCATCTGCATCCAGTGACCTCCCGCGATCTTGACCAAATCGTCGGTCCATCTCGTGGGGGGTCTACATTTAGTGGCACACGGTAAATCAGGACATACCAAAGCCAAACATCTTACTGATATGAATAAATCATAACTTCGTCATTCATCGAATCTAAAACCATGACAGAACAACATCTATCACCAACCGCAAAGAATTCTTCTTAATGATCTTTATAAAGTACAAAAGTGACGTTTTTTTTTGTATTTTCAAACACTTTTAATTCGATCACGAAAATTTAGTAAATTAACTTCATTTGACGGTATACGATTTTACTCAGTAATCTAAAAGCTCTTGGCACATTTGAAACGACTTATTGTATTAAAAGGGATATTTTTCTCTTAAATGTTAAAAGACATCGTTTCATTAAATATTTGCAAACTTCTTAATTGTTACTATTCGAAGTTTGTTAATTACTTTTGTGTTAATACTTTGTTAGTATACTATCGTTGTCAAATATTTAATAGATTTGATACTGTTTGCATACAGATCAGAGTCAGTAGTTACAATGTTAATGTTCTGTCATAAAGATAAATACCTACAATAAATTATGTTATCTATATTTCAAGTTCGATATTACATTCAACGTGGCTTGGAAACGAAGTAAAAGTAAAGTTATGAAAATTTTAGGGGCAAATAAACTCAAAGTCTTAGGATTTATGTGTGCATTATTCCTCCGGTAGTCCTTTAATTATCCTACTATTCTATCTCCCAGTTTTTAGGCCCCGAATTAAATTTACCAACCAAATTTATAATTCCTTTATTTTAAAATAATTTAAATATACATTTGTCGTCAATAAAGAATCTAACACCAGTTCCAACCTACGCCTCCGTCCTGAGAGTAACTGGCGAAACAACTCAGAGGGCAAATGCCGACCTTACATGTAACCACCTATGTACACATCTAATACTGATTTGTAATAGAACCTACGTTTATTGTTATTATTACAATTACCACACCTATTCCTAGGCATTACCGACTCGGCAACAAGAATTCGTGATGTTACGTTCAACTTATGATTTATTTGTAAATATTTTACTAATACGATGTTTATTATATGCCATACGTATATTTACATAACACGAATGAAACGTGATTTCTACTTCAATAGAAAGGCTAAAAATATAGCTGCATAATAATGTTTCAGATGCAAGAACTCGTTAGTAACGTCTTTGTGTAACAGGTATACAGAGACACAAGGACAAGGAATTCAAAAACTCAGCGTAGGGACATAAATCAAAGGAGACTTGATGCCTTTGTAGATTTACACGTAGATAACATTTTCGTTATGCCGAATCTCAGAGAACTAGAAGATAGTCAATAATAAGGTAAAAGAAACAAAAAATAAACATTATAGAAAATGCAATGACAACTGGTAAGAATTTTATTTCTGCATAGCCAGTTAACAGTACAGTTACAGTGAAGAACCTAAACGACGTTTGTTAAGTAGGTATTACTGAAAAATACTCCTATGCCATAATTATAGTGGTTCTAGAAACACAACTGTATTTAAATACTGATTTGATTGAACACTGTCCATGTCCTGATTCATTATCAAAAATATTTTTACATAATAATACCTACTGTGTCACTCAAGTTATCGATGCTTATCTTTTATCTTTGTTGTATTTGATGAATTGATTTGTGATAAATGTTTTCATGATCAGCGGGGGGTCAGAAGAATTTTAACTTTCTTCGACATTAAGGATAATTAAAGTAAGAGTTCGCTCTTACTTTCGCTCATAACACTCAGTTGATTCAAAAAGAACCAACACATCTAAATATTAATATTAAACTATGCATTTTGGTGTAATACGATTATTATCATCAAAGTAGACATTTTCACTGTTTTTATCGATCACTGGATGAAATTAATTTCGTCGCCTTCTCTACCTTAAACTTTTATCACAGGGAAGTAAAAAGTTTTAGTTGGCATCTCAACTTTTACTTTTTTGCCACCTATTTCAAGAATAAGCAACTTAACAACTAAAATTGTTATTCGAATATTAAACATGTATGTAAACATAATATTAAATAGATACTAAAAATAGATATCATAAAAATTACCTCGTTAATTATTAATTTATTGTACTGTTATCTGAATTAAACAAATAATATTATTGTTGTTAATAAAAATGTACTCACCAATTATTATAATTAATTATATTATCAGTTTAAAAACACTACTGAGACGCGTCCGTTCTCTCGAAAGCGCCAGTCTGGTCTGAATGAATGAAATATTTGTAGCTATAAGGAACAAATTTTGATACTATTCATGTAAAGTGTATGTAAGTCATTACTGTAATATCTCATTAAGATCAGCACTATTAAGATAACGAAGTTAGAAAAAAATATTATTGTTTCTTAAATTTTCGTGTCATCTTCAGCTTTATATTCCAGTACTTTTATTCTAATTGCCGACGTTAAAAAATCCTCAGGTATTAATAAAATTATTATTAAAGTATATCGATACCAGAAGTGATTTTATCGTATATTAACAAAATTGGCGTTTAAGTTCCTTAAGCGACCGTCATAAATTATTTCTATTACAATTCTCTCTTGTATACGAATACCTGCTCGAAATATTTGTTGCTATTGTTAAGTCTTTGGGAATTTTTGCACAACCTGGGTGGCGAGACCCGTTATACTGTTCAATATTTAAAACACGTGTCGTTTGATCATAGCCCTTGATATGAGTGTGTTGAACTCATACGCAAAGGACGCGAAGGAATGGCAATAATCTGAGCTGTATTAGGTATACCTATAGAAATAGGATGGGATTATATCGTTGGTACAAAACTAGTTGTAGGGATCAAGTTTTGTGCTCATTGTAACTGTGTTTAAACACATTTTTACATGTGTATGCATTTTGGGATACTATTGAGGAACTAATGTTGTTATAAGAACCGTGTAGGTGTCTTGTAGATATCAAACCAAATTTTCTCTGTAAGAACATGATGCGATGCTGGGAATTGATTAAAGGTACATTTAAAAAATATTTGTGGTCATTTTATTTTAAGGTTTGTTTTTATAATTCTTATTAACCTTAATAAATACCTACTACTACATAGCCATTACATTATATTTAAGGATTCATTTTAAATGTTCTTATTGTAGGTACCTAATTACTTCCAATGTGACCAATGATGCGTCTTTTGCGGTAAATCATTACTTATCTTACTAAGTTGCTATTATTTGAAATTTACTTTGGTTACCACATATACTCTGGAATGAAAAACGGTATAAAAAGTACACACAACGTGGCGCCAGAACCAACTGGTGTGAAATATCTCTGAAGTGTGTTCATTGAACACTTGATCAATTTGACCGTATCATTAAATAATCAGGTCATTTATCGATCAACATGACTTGTGGAGATGTCATCGTGTTATTGGTACCATATTCCATTCACAATATTTATTGGTAGGCAAAAATTTGTAAAGTATAGGCGTTATGATACCTACTTAAGTTATGAGTAAAATACTTTTATAGTCTATTTCAATTTAATTAGATCATCTGCTCTATTAAGAGAAATTTGAAGTATGATTTGTCTGTTACTGTTAAGATGAAAAATATAGTAAGATAGAAAACCACTATTATTGAAATCGTTTGGTTATCGTAACAAAAGTGTTGTTTCTTTCTTCGTTCTATTATATCTACGTTATATACAAATATATCTAGTATTATTTGTCGTAATTGGTAAAAATAAAATAAGAAAACATGTTATTGCTGTTGTTAATGCACTACCTAAGGACTAATTTTAGGTACTGTAAACACAAATCAACAAGGTATTATCTACAAATAGGTTGTTAATTTTTCTCTTAATCAAATCATCATCATCAGCCTATAGACGTCCGCTGCTGGGCATAGGTACCTACATAGGACTCGCCAAACCTCACGATAACGACCAGTTTTGCACTATCTGCATCCAGTATTAAAATAAGAGACATCTTTTCTTTTATTGCATTCAAATAGGTCTTATTATTTATAATTATCTTTTCTCTGAATACCAAAGGTTATCAAGGATTAACAAAGCCTCAATGTTAGTATTACACCTCGGTCTTGTTACGAGTATTTACGTTATCGTAATAAATGATATGTGTTAGACACATCACATTATTCACGGTTGTTAAGAGATCAAAGATCGTTTTCGAAGATGTATGCATTTTTGTCATTAACTTGTGGTTGAATAAAACCTCTTTTGTTTAGTATTCGTATGTCTTGTTTTAAAATAACCATTTATAGATAAAATATTTACTAAATTAACATGTTACAAGTGAAATTTTAATAGTATTGATATTGTTGACAAAACTGTGCTTTTTAATAAGAAGGTAAAGAGTGCAGCACAAATCATTATTAAAGACTATAAAATAATATTCAGTGAATTGTCATTTCAAAATAGGTGTCTAGATAATTCACGATCTCTACTGCAAATAGATACTGCTATGAAACTCAACATTGCTGATTTTGATTCAAACAAAGTTCTTAACTAAAATAAAACGGGTTTCAGTAATAATCTTCATAAAACTCGTTCAGTGTTCACAAAAAAAGGTGCTCGTTTCCAGAGAAGTCTAGATATAACTGTACACTTCGAATACAGGTTATACATACGATTATCAGACGACCACACTGTTTAATAATAATCTATTTATAGTTACACAAATTATCTAATTAAATAATCAAACAAATGAATAATAGGAATCTAATAATCCATAGAAATTGTAAAGTTTTGTTTGTCTAATTTAGAAAATAAATTTACCCATAATAAGCCCATTACATTTTATGATATTTGGAAAACGGAAAGTACCTAGTACAGATGTAAAATGTGACGAATGTCCAATAATTATGCCAATTACACGAGTTAATTACAAATTCCAACACATAGTGGAACATAGTTTTTGTTAGAACACACAAAATAGTTAATTACACACTTTAGTGTTAATAGAAAAATATTTTTTTGTATTAATCCTCTATAACTTATATTCCGATACTTAATATCTAAAATTTTGTAAAACCAACTTGCTTGCCGCTATCTGTCTTTAGGTATGGCTCTATATTTAAATAACGCAATAGATGTTGATGCGGTTTTTTTCTTTAACACGTTCACAGTGGCAGCGATTTTACTGTTTTTTCCGTTCCTGCGGTACCAGGTGTAAAAGACTGGAGATAAAACTATCATTGCGGTACCAGGCGTTTTAAACTTTTTTTTTTTTTTTTTTTTTTTTTTTTTTTTTTTTTGTTAAATCCCCCCCAACATGATCGGGGACGTTCTTACTCTATTGTTTAATATTAGTCTTCTCTCTCATTCCAGTTCTCGCTGCTATTCTCTCTGTCATACCGCGGCGTTTTAACCTTACGTCCCATATTAAAGTTATGTCTTCCGCAAGATAGGGTCTATACTTTTCTTAACCACACTGTAAGCGAGATACGAACCAGGCGTTTTTGACCGGTTTCGCAGTGAACGTGTTAAACACAGAAAAGAGTTTGTTTATAGCTAATAAATACCTACAAACAGTTAATTGGTATAAAGAATATTCAAACAGCATAATTGCAACCAACACCAACAAATATTTGTAAACCTTTTGTGTACCTAAGTATGTAGTTTGTTGAAATAACCTTCAAAAGTTCGGACGGTATTGAACGATCTTGTTACATAGTAGGTCTGAAATTGGATTTCAAATTTAGCTAATTCACTGGTATATTTTAGAAGAAATTAATAGAAAGACTAAAGCTTTTAAAAGTTTATTAATTTCTAAAAATAGAGCTATGAAATGTATGAACTAGGCCTTAACAGGAATCAGATATTTAGTGGTAAATTGGCACATTCTCTTCGTTCCTTGACTTTGGGTGTCAAAAATTCAATTTTGCCACTCCAAGGTTCAAATAGGAAACTGTACCAACCCATTACCGCCCAATGTTGGGCTCAGGTCTCCTCAGAAGAGGGATTAGGCATAGTCCACCACGCTTGCCCAGTGCGGATTGGGGACTTCACACATCTTCAAAGGATTTTTAGAACCCTTTTCCGATATGGAGGTTTCCTCACGATGTTTTCCTTCTCCGTTTTTAGCCAGTGGTGTTGTGAAAAATTGCACATAAATCTTTTTGTCACATTCCTATGTGATAACACTATTTGATTATTTTTCATTTTGTTTCTGTATAAACTGGAATAATCTGGTATGAATAAGGTATTTATAGATCGTATGACACACTGAATCGGCAGTAACTATATCTAAGAGCGAAAGTGGAAGCCAATCGAGTCGGATTACGGACACGTGGATATTCTGTTCCACGGAAGCCATGGCGTGGTAATTATTCAGTAATACTGCTTGTGGAATACAGGTCAACTATCAACCATGAATCGATATTATAATTATAAAACTTGAATGTGTAATGGACATGTAATAGCGTTCCGGGAACACCGAGAACTGTGGTCCCGTCCAAATCGGAATGGTAAATTGTAAATGGGTAAATAAGGATTTTTTTAGATTAAAGTATATTTTGTCCACCTTGATCTTGAAGTTTTTTATTGATTCAAGTTAAACTAATAATTAATTTTATTAAGTTTCGCTTTCCTCATCTCTATTGCTGTTTTCAATTTGAAAAATAAAAACCGTCATGATTTTATCTCCATTGTAATAATTATTTGTTAACAACATGTGTTGAACACGTATGTATTTTCTTTGCTTACTACGTTTTGCGTCAACAAGATTATCATTTGGTACAACAATACGACATTAACATCACACGTAAACTTTACACAGTGTGTCGTGTTTAGTTTTGTTATTTGTAATTCGATCGTAGATAACGAGAACTTGAAATATATTGACAATAATAGAAATACATTGTATTGTTAGAAAGAAAGTGAGACAATACATTTACTCAGCACTACAAAACTTACTTGGATAATGTTAAAAATTATATTATACTAGATGACCCTCGCAACTTCGTCTGCGTCACAAAGGGGTTCAAACAGTACTCGCAATGTTGTTATTTGCGCGGCTCGCGTTTGGTATATATTTTTTGCGTTTTATACTCGTCATAACTTCTCAACGAAAAATCCGATTGGAATAAAACAAAAAGTAATTTACTTCTACATTAATACTCTTGATAATATAATACTTAATTTGGATGAGGATTAATATAATAATACTATTTTAACGTAATTTCAATCTTGGGACGTTTTTTTTTTTTCTTGAACATAAAAGCGGTTATTGTGACTAAACTATGATAGTAAGATATATGCTCTCGCGGACTTTTTTTAGATCTGCCTAATACCTAAAAACCCGTAGTACATCATTTTGTGCTATTGACAATAGTTTTTGCAGCGTACGCAGAAATAGGTTTTTAATATTTCACCTCGTCTTACAAATTCGATATTTTCATACGGATCCCTAATTTTTTTCAAAAGCCTATAACCTTCCTCGATAAATGGATATTCCAACAGTGAAAGAATTTTTGAAATCGGACCGGTAGTTTCTGAGATTAGCACGTTCAAACAAACAAACAAACAAACTCTGCAGCTTTATAATATTAGTATAGATTATTGAAAACAAACAAGAAAAAAGTCACTTATCGCAAAACAAAATAAATAATAAAGAAAAGCAATTTATTTAAAAAATAACTTTTAAGATACTGAATAATTAATATCATGTGTCAGTAGAGTGCTAGCCAAGACAATTAAAATGATACCAAACACGACAGGTCTATCTCATTCAGTACAGGAGTCCTTTGACCACCTCCGAATCCATCATCTGATCAGCGCCATTCTAAGTATAAAGTTTACTACAAAAATATTTTTAACACGGATGATGTTCAAATGAAATAATTTAAAAAGTTTCAGTAAGATTGGTCGATATTACGAAAATAGTAATGATAGGTTATGATGATAATAATATATGATACGGATATGATTTGATAAACAACATAGATTTCGTTATAATAACATATGTAAACAACATAATATTATTATAAATTAATGATACCATTTTTAATAAATATGGTATTTATTATACTCACAAAAACTTTGTTTTCGTCATTATTTTTTTTAGTTTTTAAATTTATTTTAATGCAAGATAGATAAACGAGCCTACGACCTACCTGATGGTAAGCGGTCACCGTCGCTCATGAACCTCTGCAATGTCAGGGTAATGAGGGGCCGTTATCTATTATATACCCATACATGACTTATCTTAAACCTCGTTTAAATAGGGACATGGCATAGCGCTCTGGCAACACCGCGGACGGGAGGCCATTCCAAATCGGAATAGTACGGGGCAAGAATGATCTTCATAACCGAACTGTGGAAGGGCGCAGCGGTTCCAAGTAAAGGTGGTGAACCTTGCCCCTGCGGCGTGTGGTGCGATGGTAAAAAGGAGATGAAGGAATCATCTCAAAGAGTTCCCCGGAGCATTCCCCAGTACTAGTTAAATTAAATTTTCCCCTGAGTTTGATATTCGTATTGATATTTAAGTCATAAAAACGAACAGTAGGTACATTGACTCGTACATAGAAGTCAGTCTATTATCGATAGGTTATTTTCTTTGTACTTATCGCTTTGTTAAATATATTTCACCGTGTAAGTTTCACAACAAATAGTGCATTTATACATTTATTTTGTACTAATAATTGCATTATCTATGATAGATAACTAAGTGCGGTCGATTATGGAAACTAAAATTGTACTTCTAATCACTTATCTAGATTCAGTATTAGATTTATTTTTAGTAAAGATTAGTTAGATCGAGTTTTAAATAATATTCTTCTAATCATCATTCGATATGCAACGATAATATGTAAATCTGTTTTTTGTAAATGTGGCGACCAATAATAGCGCGCGAGATCCTGAATCGCGATTACAACATTTGCAAAAATCTTCGCATATATACGACATCTGAAATGTACTACAGTGGGCTTCGGCCTGACCGGGCATACACTACCTCGCCCGGTCGGAGATCTCCCTTTGGCCATAAGTCCACTGTACCCACAGTAAAGATGATTTATGTAAAGTATAAAACAATATTTGAGTCTTCTTTCGTTCAATATTTCATTTCCATTTTAACTATTTCTTATAATATGTCTTATATAAGTAGGTACTACAAAGTTTTTAGTTTTTATTCTTATATACTGATAACATAAATAAGTCGTACCGTAGCGTAGTGCAGAAGCAGTTTCTGAGTGTTTCATACCTATCTACAAATCTACAGACTGAGATCGAGATCATCTGCTGAAGATAAAAAAACAAAAGGGTCGGTGACTGACTTATCTCGTGACATCTGTTGCGAAGATAAGTTAAGAAAATATTACCCAAAATTATTGATATAATCTTTAATACGAAACAAAGAAACAAATTCTGAAAAATGAATGTTGAAATGTGAATTTATCTATCTAGTAGCTATACGTAAGCTGCAGTAGTCTTTTCATTGCAAAAAAATACTTGTACTAATATCAATCTTAGTTTATCTAACCATTCTCTTGTATCAAACACTGCTTTATAAATTGAGTCAATATGGCTTAGTGCCAAAGTCGGAATTTAAGATGTACCGACCACTTGTCGGATCTATGTTAGTCGCATGAGGAATCACCAGGGAGTCAGTAAAGGTATAAATAAATATTTATACCACACTTCCAATGTTAATTTAGATGACGTGGTACTAATTATAAACTAGAATAACACTTAGCTTAATTATAGCACGTTACTGTACAGTACAAACAGCATAAAAGCGAGTTCAAGTAACGACTATACCAGTAACTTTAATGTATTGTAATGGTCCAGACAATAGTGTTTGCTATCCCTTCATTGTATTGTATTGTACCAACCCATTACTGCCCACTGTTGGGCCCACTGTTGTTCACAACACCACTGACTATAAACGGTGAAGGAAAACATCTTGAGGAAACCTGCATATCGGAAAAGGGTTCTAAAAATCCTTTGAAGATATGTGAAGTCCCCGATCCGCACTGGGCAAGCGTGGTGGACTATGCCTAATCCCTCTTCTTAGGAGACCTGAGCCCAACAGTGGGCAGTATTCTTTCATTACTTATACAAAATGAATGTGGTAAATTAATTAGACAAAACTTGTATCTACAATGTTTTTCAAAACTTTAAGCCGTTTAAGAAATATTTGCAATGTTTGGTGTCGAGTATTAATCTATTTTCTAAGGGTTCCTCGGGCCAGCGACCTAATTTTTAGAGTCAATAAATATCTAGCGGACGCAAGTGTTTGTAGGTATTGTTAATTACTGTGTTTAGAAAGTAATCAATTGACACCGCGGTACATAAATGAACCTCTGTGCAGTATAAGCCGCGATTATTATAATGTATTTTTCCAGCGTGTTTTCGATCAGATGTTGCTATCCCAATTATTTGTAATAAACATGATTGATGTTATCAATAAATAATCGCATAATCTTCTATGTGCATTTCAAATAATTGTTTATACTTAAAGTCAATGTTATCATAATATGTCTTCGGATTTTATTTAAGCAGAGGAAGTTTCGTTTGGGGAAACCGTAATTTACTTTTTATCACAAGAGATAAATGATTTAAATAGTTAGAACATGATCATATTGTTATTTATTGTACTCAATTAGTGACACACATTTGCCGGACAAAAAAGTTACGATATTAATAGACTTGGGTCAATGTTAGTCATTATTTAGATTACGTATGTTCAATTTTGCTTAGGTATAAGAAAGTCATGTTTAAAACCTATTTGAGCGATGTGTATGATCTTTTAATTCCGAAATTTTATTTTAACTTTGAATTCATTCAGTGTTCAAAAGGAGTGTTAGTTGCGCTCTTGGCTATTAAACTATTCAAAATAATGAAGTTATTTATGTAATGTTTCAATATATTAAGTAGTTAGGTAAAACTTCAATTTCAAAATATAATATTATTTACGTACCTAGTAATGAAGGTACATAAATTAAATAGAGTTTGCTTATACCTAATCGCAAAAACTATCTAATAACTACAGTTAATAATCATTAAAGTTTGAAAAAACAGGAGTATTTAACGAATGTATCTTTTTCATAGTAACATATTCAATTATTCATCCATAGCTACCATTGTTAGTTTTGTCAGCGACTACAAACAATTCAAAGTAGATACGCAAGTTATTTAAAAGTGCTAATTTCCATTATTCAAATCTATGTCAAGGAGTAAACAAATTTACAATTGTTTCGTTAGATAATACGTCGTAAACGTGACGCTATGTTTGTGTCAAAAAACTAAGTTTTCATAACGTTTCAGTTCCGAATTCTCTGAGATTTTTTGAATATTTTATGAACAGTTTTATAAATTGAACTATTCTTTTTTTGTTTAGAAAAAAATGAGTTTCTATACACATTTTTACTACCAAATAACATTTAGAAATAAGTTATCACTTTATTATCCACTCAACTGGGATCGGCAACCAAATTGGTTTGTTCACTTTTGCAAAGTCTGTGGCAGGAGCCAAAATTAAGCACAGTTCTAAAACTTGTTTGTTTACATTATTTAATCGTCTCATATTTTACGGAGATGATATCTTTTCGTTGAAAATGCAATACAGCGTCGTTTAGTAATAAAGATTTACAATAATATAAGGTTTAATTAAAAATCAAATTTAAAAATTATTGAAAAAAAATGTTTTTAAAAAGGGGCTCAAACACGGTATTGATTCCGAAGGAAGTCCCCAGTTTCGCCATCTAACGAATAGTGACGTTCCCAGAGTGGTTAAGTATTGTTACATAACACTGGGGAATGAAATAGACTTTATACTAATACAGAATAAATACTTTAAAATCCTCGCGCATTATATTTAACACACGAATCTTTCTTGCATTAAATAGCTTAAAACAAAAGTCGAGACACTGCTGGCTGTATTCTAATATCGTAATGAGCCGGTTTCAAGGTAAGGAAATTAAATTTATCATTATAATTTATCATATATATTAATACGTGTCATATAGAAGAAGAACTTCGAAATACAATTTAATGTCAGATTTATAATTTGATAAGTAAACGATAATTTTGATAGGTACCTACATTCAATTGTTGTATGTAATGTATTTAAAATTAATATATTGATGTTTATAGGCGTATCTAGTTAGGTACGTCCAATTTCATTTCAAAATTCATGTCTATAGGCGTATAGACGTTGGTAAAATCTCAAGTTGTTTGTTTAAGTACATTACGAAAACCAACCTATGAACGTACTGTACCAACCCATTACTGCCCACTGTTGGGCTCAGGTCTCCTCAGAGAGGGATTAGGCATAGTCCACCACGCTTGCCCAGTGCGGATTGGGGACTTCACATATCTTCAAAGGATTTTTAGAACCCTTTTCCGACATGCAGGTTTTCTCACGATGTTTTCCTTCACCGTTTTTAGCCAGTGGTGTTGTGAAAAATTGCACATAAATCTTTTTCACATTTAGATTTAGAGGTACAAGTCGGCCGGTTTAGAACCCGCGACCTCCCGTACGGAAGGAAGCGCTTCGACCACTCGGCCACCACGACTTATGAACGTATGTAACCTAATTAATATAATATCTAAAAGTGATAATCTGGTTAAACATGTAGACCACGACACAGGTAACAACGTAAGTAGTTCTTATCATCCATTGTTTTATCTGATCTTAATTAATTGGTGTTTTCTACTGATCTAAATGAGTTAACGCTCACCAACTGATGCACTTAAAATCCGATAGCACGGTTACACTCGCAAACAAGAATTTTTAAATTCACTCATACTAGCACTGGGATAGGTATTTAGGACTCTAAAATAGAATAGAATAGAATATACTTTATTGTACCAAAAAAAAACACCAATTAATTTAAAAACTGATACGGCATATAGTAGTAGTACAATATATATAAAATACTAAAATTAAAAAAAAAAGAATTTCGATTTTCGAATTTTTTAGGTAGTAAGTTAACCGGGGAAATTCCTGTATAGCCTATTTTTAAATTTACGAAAAATAAATAGTATTAAATAGCCTTGATAGCTTAAGAGCTTCATTTTTAGATCAGTAGATACGATTAAAATTGAATACCATATCTTAAAAAATAATAATTTTTCATTTTTATTTTCGCTTACACACGTCATTGTAACTTATCTCGGTTTATTTATTGTTTATTACAGCTATAAACAATTCATACTTTATTAAGCCCGTCGGAGTAAAGCGACATATACATATGTTAAGAACAATTACAATAATTTCACTTCATTTGTACCTAAGCCGTGCTAAATCGCATTAGTGATGTAAGTACAGAATGATTCTTATCAGGATTTCAAACGTTATGTTTTCCTGTTAGCTGTATAATTAATTATTTTAATCATTTTATTCTTCCTTTATTCGAAGATATGTAAATTACATGATAGTTTTGTTGTTCGATCTATTGAAATGTAAAATGGAAATAGGCAGAACATCCGCGTTTTCAGTCACATGGCGAAATTTGTTCACAATCTCATGAATTTGCATGATTTTAAAAGTACTAGGTATATTGTTTTTCCCTGGCGTGTGAGTGACTCAGTTGTAGATATACTTCTATAGGGTGTAACGCGATCATAAAAATAAATCTCTTTAAATCAACTTATACCTTGTGGCGGGAACTTAAAAGTTTATATCTAAAAGTTCATACCTATGGCAATTATGTTTATTTGTTTAAAACAATATTATATATGTAAAAACCGTAAACTCCGTAAGTTAGCATGATTTTTCACCACCTTTGATACCTGCTACCTGTAAAACGGCCCCGCTTTCAGCTTAGCGAGTATCCATTCCTTTCTAAGCGTATGTTATACTACTAATCCTAAAAATTTCACACTTCCTAAAATTACGTAAGTCTGGAGTGACTGGGATCTCACTACTACTTCAGGTTATTAAATTCTTCAAGTACTTCTGTTAATGAAAGGTACAAGGTATTTGTGTTAATTCTCATTTGTCGTTTGAAATAATACCTACACTTCCATTAACTAGGTCACGATACCTATTCCGTAACTGCGAGTAAATTTGGAACGAAATATGCACTTAGCTATTTCAAAACCAATAAAACAAAGCTCTAAATTATTTCTGACAATGTATGTTAATATGCAAATAGTTTGAAATTTCCAAGCAATGTTTAACTTACTTGTTTGATTTACTTTGATTTTTCTACAAATAAATCAACTTCTCAGTCATAATGGTAGTGCAATCATAAGTTACTTTTGATAAAGTTTTATATTAATCTTTCACTATTCACTACAGACATCGGAAGTAGAAAGAAAATGGCTTTAAAAATGTAATAATCAAAAACATGGGGGCTCGTCTACTCTTCAGTAATCACAACAATCAATATAACATTTGACATAAATACACAAACAGACCAAAATAAGATAATTACATATTAATTAGCACATATCCATCAAACTAAAATGATATCACTGAAATGTTCTTGATAAAGTTTACAACAGCACATTGCATCCACGCAACGATATTGTAATTTTATAGATAGGTACTACGAAACGCAATAAAGTGATGTACTTTGTAATTACTTAATGAATCGTATATGTATACAAGTGACATATAAACAGAGCATAATCTGCGTGTATGTTTGTTGTTTTTCCACTTGTTTATCACTACTTTTATGCTTTTTATAATTATTTTCGATTCAGGATGAATTTTAGTTGAAATAAATTATTGAATCATAAAATAATCGCGTTCTAAATTTTAACGTTCGCTTATTCAGTTTTCCTTATTACATGTATGTATTAACATGTTTGAATGCGTACCTAACAATGATCGTTGTTCTCGTACGGGATTCAAGGAAGAGGATAAAAACGTATGCCTAGCTCTTCCTTATTATAAAATTGTTTAGCATGTTTCTTGATGGTGTACCACTAAAATCGATCTAATATAATGCAAATTACTTTTTAATTTATTGGAACGAAGTTCTTAATCGCGCGTTATCGTAAGGGGGCTAGACGGAAAAAATCTTACGAAAAGTTGTCACGACACTTTTTTTTGTTTTAGATGATTATCGCTAGATGAGGCTGTGATCAAAATCTTTTAAAACACGTTCTTTATCGCGCGTTCGATAGTAAAAAAAATTACAGGATATCTTTTAATCAAAAGGAACTTCGTTCTATTCCGGTGTCCCATGACACCTCTCAAATTTTTTTTTGTGTTTTGATACAAAAAGTATAAGTATTATTATATTATATATTATTTAAACAGTTCTTCGTGGTTTTCTTCATTACTTTCATGCATAATTAACGAGTTCTAACTACGATATGTAATTAATTTAGAGGTCTCAATATTTGCAAACGTCATGATCGATAGCAGGCTCCTCTAGTATATTATATTTGCCTAAATAATATTTAATATAGAATTTTGACAACCCTACTAAACCGTCGCAAACCACTGTCTCAGAAACCCATTGATAATAATTAAGGACACGTGATCTTACTACTTGTAGATGCTGAGCGATTGTCGCTTTAATTTAGGGAATGAAGAGATAGATAACGTGTGATTAATAAAATCATGACAGTCGCCAGATAAGTAATAGATAAAAAAGTTTTAATGATAGGGTTGTCGAATTGTATTTAATTTTATCTGTAGAAATATTATCGTCATTGATAGTATACAGTAAAATTTTAAACTAAAAATTTCATTTCATTTCATGACATTTCGTTATACTAATTTTAGTGTATTAATATACTATACAAAAACTACTCATACATCACTCTCTCAATTAAAATAAGAGCATCAAGACCCATTGCAAAACTTAAAAAATATAGGCCCAAATGGCAAAGGAATTAGTTTTATAATAGGTATGTAATGACACATTGGCTCAATTACAATCTAATGAACCTATTATGAAATTTTTTGCAAAGGCATTCACAATTACCATAGATTGAAAAAGCATTTTGTTCACGTGTAGATACTAGATAGTAACCCCCAGCATTGTGTTTTAAAATTAAATGTTTTTTCTTATCAAGTGTTTTTTTAAAATTAGTATCGCGGTTGGCTTTGTAGCAATCGTTCTCGCCACAATTGATATAGGACAGTGAATACTCTCATAATTTTATTTTATTGTAAACGAGAAAGAACATACTAATGTTTTGATGACAATGGTTAGTCGAGTTCTGCCATATCTATAAGTTCGGATATCTGTATATTAATTAGTCTTTATAAGTGTACTGTTGTTTCCTTTGGTAATAATTAAATAAATAAATGAAGGTAGGTATGCAGATTTTAAATAAATATAATAAAATCATGAATCTCTTGGGTTAACCTAAGTTCAAAGTATTAAAACAGGAAAATTATTATATTAATTGCGTTTAACATTATTTTTAATTAACACATTGTTGGGATCTTATGGAAACCAGAACATAATTCACTTATTCATTTATCGAATACAATAAATAAAGGTAAAATGAAATGCGACTAATATCCTATATGGCTAGAACAGAAGTGAGTGAAAAAAGTGAAGAATTTACTACATTTAAATTTGACATGGAACAAAATGAACAAATTTACAAAAAGATTTAAAAATAAATAAAATAGTTTCCATGCAAATAGAACCAAAAAGTTTTATGTTCTGAACACACATCTTCTTACTTAAAATTAAGCAAAAAGATGTTCTTGTAAATATTTATAAAACTCCGCCCCGCGACGGTAGTAACTTAAGATCAGGTGGCTCATTATCTCGTCTGCTTACGAGGCAATAAAAAAATATTTTCAAATGCTACGAAATATGTGACGAAATAAATAACAAAAGCTTATCCTACATACATGACAACCTTACATAGCGGATTATTACAAAAAACATGATCAGCAGTTGGAAGCGTAAAGTGACAAGAGTGAACGACCTCAATTATACTTTACACGCACTACGCATTGTAAAAAAGCTTACTACAATAAATTTGTAGGTATGGACCTACATAATGATTCTTGAGAGGTTCAAATATTTTAACATTGTTTCTAAAGTTGCACAGTGTTACAGTGGGCAGTATAGGGCTGTAAAAAGTAGGTGCAGTTTCTGAATTTAAGAAAAATGTTGTAGTTCATTAAAACGCAAAGAATAGAGACAAGCATTCGTTTTGTTTTATTGCAAGACAGATAAACAAGTCAACGTTCCACATGACGTTAAGGTTAAGTTGATCTGATGATAAAATGATGTGTTTCGATTTTGGGATGTTAATCGTAGTATTTATCGAAAAATAAATAGCTATTTTTATCTTGCACGTGACTCTATTTTGTTGATATTCCTTGCTTTTTATTTCTTTCTTTCTTTTGGCGCTAGTCTCAACTTTGACGAAGGACTCTGCCAGTGTCAGGTAGCGGGGGTATCAACGTTTTGAAAATGTTTGCAAAAATTACATGTTAAAATTCTTAATATAGCTTTACAGTTTTTATAGTAGCCCAGTAACAGATAATTTTTCTTGCTTTTATTACTAGAAATTATGGTAAAAAAGCACAAGCTATACCATAGCCTTTATTTATTTTCATGATATAGGTAAATGCTTGCATTATTTAAATGCATTTTAAGGACTACAATACACTCGTGTATGTTGAATTGTAAATGGATATAGGTAAGGGCAAATCGATATTACGCAATTTGAAGTTATTTATTAAAAAATATTTATTTAAGAATGGGTGAAGTAGCTTGTTTTGAGCATTTCACATAATAATAATTTACTTTCTTAGTAATAAATACCTTTATCTATACCTTTCAAAATGCAAATAAGTTATGAACCGCATTTCGATACAGAATTTTGTTACAACAATTAAAAGCATAATCAACGATATTTTAGTCTATATTATGAAGCGAATGTCGTAAATCTATCATCACTTAAGATATCAGACTAAGATTGAGTAATGTCGTACTAGGGCCGATAGCGTTTTGTTAGTTCAGATGTGTAGGGCTAGCGGACCACCTGTCTAAGTTTATTATAAATATCGTCGTGATGCAGTAGCTTTGGAAAAACAGGACAATAACTGCTTACAATTAGGTGAGCTGACGACTCATCTATTCGTCAATACATCAGAATCACAAACTTTTAACGGTTACCAGAATCTACGGTCTCTTCGATAGTTTAATTACCTTCTATTTACGACAATACACATTATTACATCTAATTACATATTTTACGGATTCAGTAATAAAATACGCTGCATATTTATCAATGTTAATAATCTTGATTCAGTAATTAATAAATAATTAGGATATTATCGAATTTACATGAATACTTCACATCGATACGCATACAGCAAGTAGATACATTCAGATATGTATTCTTATCGTAATTTTCAGACTTTGCACGTCTATATAAAAAGGTATTTTACATAATTTTATAAGTATTTGGTTTTTCATTACCAAATTGTTCATAATTTTTATTGAGGACGAATCCTGTGATCAACTATCCAAGCGTGACGCTTGTGTTGACAAATCTACTTGTCATAGATAAGAAGGCACATAAGTACTAATATAAGAAAAACTCATCATATTTCAGCGAAAAACACCCACAATTTATCTCTATTTCATAAAGACCGTGAAGACTCGTATTAACGGTTGAAAAATGTAAATGAATTGCATCAGCTTGACTAAACTCAAACATATAAATGAAGGAGCTATTTTTTTCTAAACAATTAAATTCACGTATGTAACATATGCTTGTATGTTATAGAAGTGCGTTTTGGTACACGCTTTTACTAAGAATTATTACGTGTCAATCACTCAAATAGAAATATCGATTTTTTAAAACATGTAACAAAAAACGCAGATGTGAACTTACCCGATTTTGTCGGCAGAGGTGAACGACTCAGCTTTTAGGTTAGTCGTATAGGCCCAAGCTCCAGCCACGTGTTTTATTTTTAGCGAAATGCGAGCGTGCGCCCCACTCGCGTGTTAAAAACGGAATGACTGTACGATGCGATGTACTATGAATGAAGTATAAACGAGCCTCGGGCAGTGGACGAGCCACAGCCCACAGCAAACTACGCCAGGTACACAAAACGCATGGTATAAGTGAGACTGATTGTTGCGTCAGAGAATATGGCACGCCGGCACGCGTTCATAGCCGTCGCCCCTCGGTATTACCCGCCGAATGCAAATTCCGTACACCCTGATAGAACACCAAGCTAAACAGCTGCATGTGAAACTCAGAAGTGTATGTGCATCGCTTTTACATGTCATACGCTAACAAATTAATTTTTAAAATAAGAAACATGTGTAACCCAATAACGTCAGTACAGCGAGGTCATTATCGTTTGTTAGTAAATAATCCATCAATCTTTTTGAAAAAAGTGAAGTTTTCTATTTTAAGCAATCGTTTATGTGTTAATCATGTCTTCTATTGTCCTGAAATGTCAACGTGTGTGACATTACAATCGATACTTTTAATTTTAAAAGATTCAAATTGTTTACTTTGCGTTACCTTGGAGATGACACAGTTTATTTTGTTATAACACATCCTTATAAACTTAGAACTATGTTAACAGGTTTTTAAAATGTTGAAAAGCTCATAGTCCTTGTCCTTTAAAAATTAAACTTCGAAGGAGGCGTCAATTTTAATCAAATTCATCCCATTATTAAAACCGACGATTTTACTTATTGACCACAATAAAAAAGAAAAACAAAACTAACTAAACTACATATAATGCAATAATAAAAGTAACTAAATTAAAAGCGATATACTAAAATAAACACAGGGACCATAAATTACTCATATGATTTTTTTAAACCGTATCTTCATTCGTTTGAAAGTTGCGTCATACGGGGAATGTGAGCCACAGCGCGAGTAACGCTTTCAGTTGACCTTCAATCATCAATAATTGACCATTGTTGACCATAAGTCAATGCTTTGGCATTCGCTTTCTATTTCATCGATATGCATTTCAAATTATTGTATCTTAAAATTAAATGCTTCTTTAGTTTGGTATCTTCTTTTACGCAACCATAACTCATCCTCAAACGAAAAATTAAGAGTCATTTCAATCATTCTTTTCACAAATTACCTGATTCTTTGACCTAACTCGCCTCGATGACTTCTCATCACGTGCTCATCATCAAACATTAAGTTTCTTCTTTCATCTGTAATATAAAAATGAATCGCAAAATGTGTTGGTAAGCGCATAACTCAACAACGCCTGGACCAATTGGACAAATCTTTTTTAAAATGTTCGTTGAAGTTCAAGGATGGTTTTTACGGCGAGAAAAAATCGAATAGTTGCCGGGAAAAATGAAAAAAAACGGATCATAGGGTTCACGCATACGACGTCGCTGGCAGCAGCTAGTTTCTAATACAAACCATTTGATGTCATACACGATACTCTTAATAAATAGGTGAAGGCCTAATTGTACATATTATTTAACTGCTACAAGAGTACTTAGAATGATTCCTCAAATGCATATCAATTGAAACACGTGTTCGTAACTGCAAAATAACCGGACTTTGGACAATATGCAACAGTGTTTAGGTAACCAACATTGATGGATACGACCATGAGTACAATATAACTGTCGGTAAACAAGCAGACGACCTACATGACAATAAATGTGATTGACACAAAATTAATTTGCATTTGTGTTGTAGCATGATTTAACTTTTAGGTCTAGTGTTGATTAAATAGTATTTTAAAAAAATCATTACCTTCATTGCCCTCATTGGAGAGGTTCATGAGCGATGATGACCGCTTACCATCAGGTGGGCCGTAAGCTCGATAATCTATCATGCAATAAATTAAAATTTAATTCAAAGATAAGAACTTGAAAAATACTCGGCTAGCAAGGATATTTGAAGATTTAATCCCGAAAGCGAAATTGTTTGGTTAGTTTTTGTACATTTCCTTAGAACAGCTTAAATTCACTAAATTTCATAAAATGAAGAGGATCTTAACAAGTCATACATTTTAAATACGTAAAAACTCATCACGAGGCAATGTTTAAAAAGCTGTGAATATAAATGAGTTTTAAATCAAATGAACTATAATTTGAATATTAAATTTTGACGACAATAAACTGAAATGACAGTATATTAATGAACCCCTTTCAGTTTCACTCAGACAACGCCCACATCGTCTCCTCTTAAGCACGACGCCAATGAACCAAATTATATTATATACAGGGTGTTCCAAAACTATACGACATGAACGGAAAGTACCTTAAATATTAGAGACAAACAAAGACAAACACAGTAAATGGTGGAAAATAAGGTACTTAAAATCTTGAATCACTATTTTAACCTTGTTCCTTTTGCTTAAGACACTATGTTTTTTAGCAAAGAGTATTTATAATTAACTGTTCTTTCGATTGACATCATAAAAATACAGGGTGTTGATTTTTGCCGATTTTGTTAGCAAGATTTTCAGACAAACCAAGCAATTTATGAAAAATCTGTGAATGCAGTATTATTAAACATCAAAAATAAAATAATGTTTCCTTTCAGCAAAATATCCTATCACTAATATTTAAGGTATTTCTCGTTCATGTCGCATAGTTTTGGGACACCCTGTATATGTTTCATGCTAAGAATCACAGGTAATAAACCCTGTCAAATCTTTGAACTTGAAACGTGATCTTTCAATATAATTCAATTATTAGTAGCTATCAAATAAGTGGACTGGAACGAAAAACTAACATACTCTCAATAGATTTGAATAATAAAGTTAATATTGTTATTGCAAAACGAGACGATTTTGATTAACACGTTTGCTGCGTAACAGGCCGATATCGGCCTGCCGCGGTACTTCAGCTGGTGCGGACGAAGAAACCTATGTCCCTCTCGCTTGTGCGAAACGATTACCTCAGGTGTTTGTAAATATTTGACAGAGACAAATATATATTTCATATTGTGGTCAAAATTGTAGGTGTTCCCCTTCAAAACATAACGGCAGGCTTTTATCGACCTACCATCGCACTTACGGTGAAAAACATCCACTGAGTGCGGCAGCGGGCCTCTTTCGGCCCGCCCCCCCACCAGGCAGCTGGTGACCCGATACCGCACTGAGCGCGCGCGCCGCCAGTTAGTGTTGTGCCATATCATTGATCTGACGTTGCGTTCGTAACTATTGTCATTATTTTGCATGGCCTTCGTGCATGAGCTTTATGCTGACTACACTATTTTTCTGCGAGCAACGTATGGCGTTTTTTGCACTACTGCTTCTATTGTGGTATGTTATGGCACTATTTATTTTACACGGCCAATTTTTTTCTTTCTAATATCGACCTATGTTCTTTGGGAAAACTAGTTCAGTGACTCGGTTGCATCTCAGGAACCACGCTTCATACTTACTACCTTATTGCATTATATTCTTGTTTAGACGTTTATTAAGTGAATAATTGTATTCCTACAATGCGATTAAAATGCTAAGCGAACAAAGAGCCGCCACGCCATCTTGCCATTTCCATTGGTCAAACCTTGGTCAACAACTTCAGATTTGTTTTCTCACTCTCTCGCACTTATTGTGTTAGAAAGAGACAGCAACACTTAAGGGAAGTTTTGATTTTTTTGACAGTTGTTCCTCTTTTTTGAGATAATTTAAGAAAAAAAAATTAATTTCAGAAAATCAAGTAAAACATAAGGACAATGACCATATCCTTGAGATGAGCGCTAAACGAAGAAATTGTGCAGGGTACTAGTACCCAAGCAAAAAAAAAGGTTAAGAAAATAAAAAAATATTGCAGGAAATGCAACCAACATCTTTGCGTAACATGTTTCAAAGACAGGCATGAGTAAATAAAAACATTTTGCAGTTCTTTTACGATAATTCTGTTTTATTTTCGATATGCCCTTATTTTTCTCTGTCCCATCACTACTAAAAATACTTTCTAGTGCGGTTCAGGTCGATAACGATCTGCCGCTTTTCCTGCTTTATTTCTCATTTCCTGTTTGGCAGATCCCGGGGCGAATCAAACTTAAGGAAGCTGGATTCAAGGTCATTCTAACAATATAAAAAAAAATTATGCATTATGTTTCCACAAATTTATAGCAATTATCAATCAATCTTAGTGCTGGTGGGTCTGGAAAGACCTGCCACGCACTGGCGGAAATATCATTGGGGGCGCATTTTGGCCCGCCACCGCACCAGATGAAGAATTATGATTTTACTTGTCGCAGTAAACGTGTTAACTACCTAAGTATAACAGTAACTGTTTGGTAAAAAATAAGGTAATTACGGAGAAAATGAGTTTTCCTGGTCATAACAATCCATATGTCTCCTCAACTCCCTTAAAAAACTAAATATATAATCAAGTAACCAGCGTGTGGACCAACTATTATCTTCGGCAAGACTATAAAAGTGCTAGAACGATCGACTCCTAAAAACTTCTGGGTAACATTCGATTCTCCCGAAGAAAAGCACGTGATTTTTGACGCTACGATTTCAGTTCAAGTCACACTTGATTGAGTAAGTGGGCGTGTGAGTACGTCACTCCTCGTAATATCTCTATGTTTCGTTAAGGTAGATAATATCATTTGACAGTTTGACGTCATTTATATTTACACGTTGAAATGGACTGGAAAACGGCTTTGTAGAAACAAGGCTTGTTTGACGGATCGGCAAGGTAGTGAATCAAAGATAAACCGATGAAAACCAACTCGTTTACAAATTAAGACTGAAACCTACTATGGGTTTGTAGCCATCGTTTTTCGATATAATAATCTGAATTAGGTATAATGAGCTTTCATTTACTGCCCAAAGTTTATTTACAACAGACCCATCGAGAAGTAGTAGGTAGCAAATGTCATGAATTACATAGAATTATCAGAAAATTCGTCATCCTTTTCAACCTCATGGTAAATGTTTCACTGGACGTTTAGTCACTTGTTCCAAAATGTCCCCCGTTCTTCAGTTATCATCGCTTAATGTAAGATTTCATTAAAAACGAGCTTTCAGAGGTGTATTCAACGTCTTTACAGATAAAAGGGTAATTTGATATGTTTCTCATAAACTGTCCGCCAGTGAAGTCTGTACAATAGGGCGAATACTCGTCAGGGTCATGATAGAACAATAAGTACTCTCTGATAATGTCAAATAGGTCACGTATCAGATTGCGGTCACATTAGAAGTCTATTAATATAAAGTAGACTTGAGGTCACGTACAGTTTTCATGTGTAGCTAAATCTCTTGTCAAACTGAAAAGTGAAATGAAAAACGAACGAACGCACATTCATAATGTTGATGAAAGTCCAGCGTTTAAATCCAGATATAGAATGATAAAATCAAACTCGATCATGTCGTTTTTATCTGTTCGTTATGACTGATATTGGTTAAGGAATCCTACCAGGAACAAACATAAACTTGATTTACCGATGAGTCGATAAAATCAGAAATTCCTTTAGGTGTTTGTCTGTATGCTTGTACAACAAAATCCCACAAGATGTTCAAAACCTACCTATACATAGGTTTAAGAAAACTATTAAGGAACGTCTGTGCAAGAAAGCCTACTTACTATAAGGTCAATGATTACCTGGACGACTGCACAAAGTGGGAATGAGTTGCTCGCCAAGGTCATTTCGTTATCGTAATCGTTCTTTTTTTTAATATTTAATGTAAAATTGTATAATACTGTAGAAATACTTTAAAAAAAATGCTCATTATACAAAAAAAAAGACATGCCCGCTGAGTTTCTTGCCAGTTCTTTTCAGGACGGTGGCTAGGTATAATAATTATTTTTTGTGTCCGAACTTGTGGTAGCTTTTAACTTTTGACGTCGACAAGAATGAGTACGTCATCAATGTTGAAAATAAAGTATTTCATTTCATTTCTACCAGAAGACCTAGATTTTTATGTACTGTTCAATCATCATCAAGTTATCATTAGAAACTAAAATCCTTTTTTATTTTATTAAAGAACTAACTGATGTCTATAATAACTACTCAATAGTCAGTACTCAGGTGCACTGACCACTATAATAAAAACTGTCAATCATATTTTCAGTCGTGAAATGAGTTTCGTCAACTGTACTCGACCTTCCTTGTAAATTCATAAGTCAAATCAAGGTCTCTTCGAAGATGACTAATCTATGTTAAATACAAGATACCTAATAATTAACGTTAAGGAATCCTTGAAGCGTATTTTATCAAACTGATAACTAATTTATAATTTGGAGATTTTGAATGGAAGAAAAATTTAATTTCCAGCAAAAGAAAAGTACTTGATTTCAGAGCTCTGTAAATGCTAAAGATGAATTAATCAAGACGCATAAGTTACTAAAAGATTAGGACTTGTTATATATATCGTGTCGAACATTCCTTTCATTGGATACGTTTAATACCACTAGGAATAAATACAGGGTGGATCTGTAATTTTGGATAATCTGACGTGGGGTGAATGACTTGTCGAAATACAACTTAGCACCATTTTTATTTATTGGATCGGTTAAACTTTTTTCTGACATTGTATGGAAAACGTACGAATATCGTTGCGGACTAACAAACTATGATGATTTTTATTTTATTCAATTCCTAAAATAAAAGTGGTCCTAAGTTTTATTTCAATAGGTCATTCATCCGGGGGCGGCGCGACGGGAAAGAGTGCCGATGGCGTAACGCGTCGCGTCGTCCCTCATAACCCCGTGCTGGGTTTTGGCCTCAGCCGGGGTTCGGACGCTGAGTGTGAGCGGTTGGAGGTTGTAGTGCGGTTCAACTCCCACAGATCCAGTGATTTCCTCCAACTAAAAAGAAAAAAAAACAAGGTCATTCATCCCACGTCAGATTGTCCAAAATTATAGATCCACTCTGTATAATATACACCCTCTTTTATTATTATTCAATAGTTCGGCTGCACGTTTATGTGCATCAAGTAGTAAGCAATTAACCTACCTTTTTAATTAAGCTTACCTCCCAACCAACCCATTTTATAAGCCGGCCTTTACGATTGCAAAATAATTTTCTATCAGAATAATTACTACAATATCATTTACGTAATATAACTATGATCAACTCAACTATAAATAGAACTGGATCAATTGAATACGTCTTTGACCGTAATTCATAATTTTCACTCCATTAACTAGTTGCAATTTAGTATCAGTGCCGAACCAGTTAAGATGTGCCTTGTCCAATTAAGATATCAATACTTGATAATTATAATATTCTAATTTGTTTTATACTTAGGTACCTATATCTTAAAAAGATGCTCTTCTGACTTCAATAAAAATGGGAGTATTTTTCAAATTTTAGACTTAGCCTACAGGAAGCCTTATTTAGTATTAAATGCTCAAAAAGAGAGTAAGTAATAAAAAAACATTACAGTTTCTAAGCGAAAATGTGAGTAGTAGAGTAGAACTAGCTTAGGGATCACTCGTAAATGTTTTTCAAGATTTTTGCAAGAACCATTTGTACACGTTATTGAGACTGAGCAAGATGATAAAATCCCTTCCATTATTCTTTTTGGGAAAACAGACAATAACAGCTTAATCACGCTATACGAAAGTTACCAGTCTGTAATACTTAACATTAAATTTTACCATTGGGAAAACCAATGCTGCGTCTACATCAATCAATACAGGAATCAGTTAAACATTCATTTTTAATTAATAAACATCTATTTTTCTATAGATTTGTAACAGGTACTGCACAATTTAGCTTCTACAACATCTTTTATTTTAATTTAAGGACAGCATTTTATACGCTTCGGTCTTTTCCTTTTGGGTACAACGGCGCGACACGTTCGGCAAGGAACACAGCAAGGAATGTCTTCTTCTTCACATTGAATCAACTTGCAGCAGTGAGTGGCTGGCTTGGCCTTCGCAGGAGCACGGGGTGTTATCAATTCCACCTGAATAATCGTACACAGTTTTGTTGTATTATAAAATAAGCTCAAAATGTTGATTCTACCTAGCTGTATCTATCTACGCAATGGATTTTAAATAATTGTATTTTTTTATAGATAGAGCGGTTTAAGAAGAAGGTGTATGTTTATATGCAGTCATTGAATTTCAAAATGGAAGAGATTGTTTAACTTTATTTGTATGAATGCGCAAATCTCAGAAACCGTTAATATTTTATTTTGAAATGAATATTATATTTATTGTTTGTCTGTACCAACCCATTACTGCCCACTGTTGGGCTCAGGTCTCCTCCGAAGAGGGATAAGGCATAGTCCACCACGCTTGCCTAGTGCGGATTGGGGACTTCACATATCTTCAAAGGATTTTTAGAATCCTTTTCCGACATGCAGGTTTCCTCACGATGTTTTCCTTCACCGTTTTTAGCCAGTGGTGTTGTGAAAAATTGCACATAAATCTTTTTCATATTAAGATTTAGAGGTACAAGCCGGATTTGAACCCGCGACCTCCCGTTCGGAAGGACGCGCTTCGACCACTCGGCCACCACGACTTCACTCGGCCACCACGACTTCTTATTTATTGTTTATGTACGATTAATTATTGAATTTGTTTAAATACCTATTAATGTTGTTCGCTGTCTTCGTCACGTGATATATTTAATGGTGAAAACTGGTTAAACTATTGATAATTTTATTTAATTGTGTTATTTTTCCTGAATAAATAAATATCACACCTCTATATTCCCAGTACGGTTCGGTTCATCGGTTTGTTTGCCAATCTTGAGCACAAACACGTCCTTGTCAGGGTGTAACACTTTCTGGGCTTGCACTCCTTTGGGCGCGTCTTTAGGAGTGACATTGCAAACGTTGCACATAGTGTCGTGAGCTTCCTTCTTACTATACGTGAGTTCAGAGTTGAGAGCCGTCCTGTTTGTCAGAGCTTCGCAGATGTCGTCCGGTATCTGTTTTAACATTTAAAAAATTATTTTATAATATTCAGGACGTTGAACAGAAAGTATTTAATGAAGATTATAATCGGCGATTGTTGGTTACTTTTGCTTCTAGTTAAGTTTCTTATCTGTCTGTCCAAGTATAACATTTTTTATTGCAAGATAGGCAAATGGGATTACGGCTCGCCTGGATATAAGCGGTCATCGTCGCTCATGAACCCCTGCACTGCTAAGGCAATGGGGCCGTTATCTATCATCTACTTTTACAGGACTTTTCTTAAGCCTCGTTTAAAAAGAGATTAAAAATTAGGTAATTTTATATCCCGACTTTCCAACCCTGATTTACATTGCATCATTTACAATCAGTTCCAAAATGACGCACGTTGATGTTGAAAAAATGTTACATATTCTATTTTCTATAATTTATTGTTTAAAAAACCTGAAAATTGAGTTTGTTCGCTGGTCCATTGTCCTCTTCGCCTGACAAACCACAGGTCTCTGAACAGACGGAGCCGTCTTCGTCACATGTACACTGTTGCTGAAGCTTCAGCTGTGATGGGCTCAACTTCGGCGGCTTCGATGTGGTTTTTGGTACACGGATTTTGACCTATAGTTGACCAAGCTGACTAATGACTATCATATTACTGTCGATTGTTACTATATCAATAATTAATTATTATAAACTGAATGGTTTTTTAAATGCCTTGTAGATAGACAAGTCAACCGGCCATCTAATCTGTACTGTAACAACCCATTACTGCCCACTGTTGAGCTCAGGTCTCCTCAGAAGAGGGATTAGGCATAGTCCACCACGCTTGCCCAGTGCGGATTGGGGACTTCACATATCTTCAAAGGATTTTTTAGAACCCTTTTTCGATATGCAGGTTTCCTCACGATGTTTTCCTTCACCGTTTTAGCCAGTGGTGTTGTGAAAAATTGCACATAAATCTTTTTCATATTAAGATTTAGAGGTACAAACCGGCCGGTTTTGAACCCGCGACCTCCCGTACGGAAGGCAAGCGCTTCAACCACTCGGCCACCACGACTATTCTGGGAGGTTGCATTGGGACCATCTAATCTGGGAGGTTGCATTTCTTATTTCGTTTTGTGGCTCATAAGATGGTGGACTGTGGACTGTGTGAGATCCTTAATCATAATTAATTAAGCAGTTAGAAAACTCGCTGTAACATTCCAGTATCATGACTAAACAGAAACCTAAACATAGAATTAAGATTAGAATGAAGAGTTATTCAATATTCTAAGTTTGTAAATATCATAGAATTATTACATCTGGAATCAACATCATGGACAACAGAATGAAGCCAATTTAAAGTGCACCGATCGCGCGTAACAACACGATATTTTGATTCAACATCAGAAATAACAAAGTGAAATTTTAAAGAACTTATGTGTATGTAATATTTTATTAGTGTGTTAAACGAATTGAGTGTCATCGGTACACTAACGCCAGAATATCGTGTTGTTACGCGCTATCGGTGCACTTTAAATTGGCTTCATTCTGTTGTTCATGATGTTGATTCCTGATGGAATAATTCTATGGTAAATATCTAAGGTACCTCGTTCCCATTGAATATAGCTCCGATCTCCTCGTAAGGTTTGTTTTTCATACTGCCACCGTTTTTGCCCATTACGTGTTACAAAACCCAGTGTTTATGTGAGAAGAATGCCTGGATTTGTTAAATATTTCACGTACAATTTTGTAAATTCCACTTAAAATTTGCTATCAATGTTGAAGAATAAATCACAGAATAAATAAATGTCGTTGTTTGCTGTCAATAGCATGATGTCGAAAAAAGTTTTTCTTTCAAAATTACGCTTTTCAATGGTGTGCGCACACTCAATTGGGCCGTAACGCTACTAGGTATTAAGCTACACTTCAGCTCACTGGGTTTTATTTCAACTAACGCACACTTCGACGAGCCGTTATACAAATTGTCAGACTTTTATACAAAAAGATTGCAAAAATATAAGGCTTACCCAAATATCTACAGATCTATAAAATGCTATAATTATTATTCTAAGCACTTTACTATCATATCAATATCCCATTACTTATTTTATTGAAAGTTATTGTCCAAAACTAAATCCAAACACAAAAAATAGTTTTCATCATTTTATTATCGATTCATTTACTTGCAATATTTACCAGACTATACTTATCAATGTATTGTGACTCATAGCAATTTACAGCAACTGCTTTATTTCCTCTTTTTCTTCGGCTTCATACAGCAGCACGGAGGCGGATCAGGATCACATTGCGTTTCTCTCGTATCAAGACGAGTAAGGGCTTGTTTCTCTGGCCCTTTAGGAGTCACTAGTTCCAACTCCATTTTACATCGTCTGTCGCCGTTCGGCCCGACCTTTGCAACCTTCAATTTACATAATTATTTCGACGTGCCCATTCAAGTTGTGAATAGTTACAGCGCAAAGCGAATACAAACTGACGGAGTATAAACAGAATACTGAACTATCTAGTTGAGGGATATAGTACCTATCGGAATTGTAGCGATATTATAAAGATATAATTGATAGTGATGAGTCTACACATTAATTTCACAAAAAACGCTTTCAGAAAGAACTTTATTTTTGAAATTCCACGAGACATCTGACACAACTGCAGGATTTTGTATTTGCCCACCTCTCACTCCCACCACTGTAACTCCTGTGTAGCCAGGATCCACACAACTGCAGTAGTTGGGTAGGTACTTCTATCTACTCCGATCGTCAGAAAGATGTGAAACCCATTCAAGGAATACTTAAATAAAGTTTCACCTCTTCAACAGTCTCGCTACACCGATCTGTACCTTACCTTTAAAACAAAGACATCTTTTTTGGGATGGAGTACAGCCTGAGCTTTAGTTGCGCAAGGAACATTCGTCGGTATCATTTCACAGAGCCAAGGACATGGTTGTTTCTTTTTGAGGGCCGGTTTAGGTTTATCATTCACCTGTGTACCTTTTGTACCAATTTTGTTGCTTTTCATCGACATCTTGAGTTAGTAATCGAATCAAATCACTGAAATTTTGGAACTTGCTTCATGTCATCTTTAAGTTAGCTGCTAACGTCTAAATGACGCTTTGTTAGCCAAAAGCAAAACAAACTATTCTTCTCTGTAAAGGTTTTGACATCATAGTGATTTGATTTCAAACTAAGTTAATAAATCTACCTATTATATTTAAAATATTTGTGGTGGAGAAGACTGGGTTCTTCGGTAGTGCCTGGCAATTCAGACTGCCATGACATATCCTTTACTCAATTATGCTCAGTATTAGAAGGATAGTAGGTTCCGCGATATCTCTAACAGTTCTAAGTTCCATAAAAAAGAAGTATAAACAGTACTAGTTGAGTTATAAGTTATATTTTTTTTTTGTTTATTGCGTGATAGATAAACTAGCCTACGGCCCACCTGATGGTAAGCGGTCACCGTCGCTCATGAACCTCTGCAATGCCAGGGCAATCTTTTTAGAGAGTAAACATATTTTGACTTAAAACTATCCAAGTGCCGTTAGTTCCTGGAAGCAAATTTAAGCGAAGTGTTTCACAATGATTGCTTAATAAATTTCTATGGTTTAATCCAACTTCATTCACTCATTAGTAAGTAATTCCATAGCAATTGACCTTGCCTATTTGAATCAAAGCCTTTGAGGTCATGTTACTGAGAAATTAATAAAGACAAGATTATCTAAGCCTCAAAAGTGCAAAATGATTGTTCTTTGAAAATGTAAATGTTGCTCTTTGTTTCACTTCTTTGGAATATAGATTTCACTTCATTTGAATATGCCTAAATCTGTCAAAATACATACCTAATTCGCATACAGTAAAATTTTAGTAGAATTAGTATCGTATTCTGCGCAGGGGCAAATTCAATAATAATTAAGTAAGAAATTCTTCAAATTATGTATCTAATTATTCATAGGAATGTGGTATACTCAATATTGAATAACTATGCAGGTGGTAATAAAAAAAGCGATATTTTTTTAAAAACATTTAATTTCTGATTTGTAGCCTGGTGTAAAAAGCGGATTATTGATTTATAATTTCTATTATTGTCTAGCAAGAAGAGCAAACACTAACACAGCATTTGGGTGGCTTGAATGGAAAACCAGAACAGCATTTTCTAATAGGGCATGGCACAGGGCAGCAGGCGATACAAGGTCCTGGAATACTCCGACAGCGTACCACTGGACACGCTGATATCCGATTTAGGCAAGGTGACAAGCGCTTTTTATGTGCCTTTATACGAGGCTGACTCTTTGCTCGTCTTGTCTTCTTACGTCCAACAGGACAAGGGCGAAGACATGGGCTGCTTTTACAGGGTACGCTGCATTGAGCACCGCAACAAACACTCTTGCACGGTGACGGTGAACGACATCTTGGTGATGGAGGACATGGCTTGCAAGGTCTACACGTTGTTAAACAGCAGTAAGTTTTAATGCACTTCCTGCTTGGTGATCTACACGGACCACAGGGCTTCTTAGGTCCCTTACAACTCTTCGCTTTACAGCGCGAAGGTCTGCAAACTATCATTTTACATTTTGGTACTCGGGCTGGTATGGTACATGGCAAAAGACAAGGTGTCCCACATGGAGGTGGCCTGAAAGGCGGCGGTGTCCATTCTAACATTAATTCGTTCTTTGCAAGGGGTGCACCTGTCATCCTTCTTACAACAAGCTCAAAAACACCACGACGTGGATTAGTTAGCGTGGTCACCTTTACTGGCACGTGATCTTCACCTGATGATGCGACGATACATTTTGGACCTTGACATGGGTCTCTGCCGTGTACTGGACATGGTTCTCTCGGTCCTATTTTAATATGCGAAACTGTGGCAACCATGTCTCCTTTCGTCCCAGCCATAGCGGGGCACGTGTCGTCGTTCTTCTCATCCTTTATTGATACAGCTTTACAAGTACTGGTAGTAGCAGAGGAGGAACCTTTGGATTTCCCAGTCTGTGCACCGGTCGTATTACTTTGAGATTGAGCTTGAACACCTGCTGAGCTCTTTGAGTTTTGTGATCTATTTTTCTCACCTTTGGGGGACGTAGCCAGGCTGGATCTTCGGCGGTTGTTTTTTGAATCTGAACTTCCCATTCCCATATCTGGGTTATTATTTTTCTTATTTCCAAAGAAATAAACATCTGCGTTATAATTACTATCTTGTTGAAAATTCCTGTAAGGACAAGTTGACAGTGTACATGCAGACATATTGTTGGATGATGAACTGGCGCCATATAATCTCTCAGAGTTATTTTCTTTACTTGCTTGTAAACATTTATTAATGGAAGCTGTTGCTTGAGAGCCTGAGGTTCGACGACTTTTAGAATTGTCTAGTAAAGTCATGAAGACAGCAGTTTCTTTAATATTAAATAAATTTATTTTTGATGCAGCCGTCGTCGATATTGATGAGGTATAAGTATTACTGTATAATTTGTTTAGCGCTTTATCACTAGTTGATTCGATCCCATAACTATGTGTGTCCAAAGATACTTCAGAGTCTGCAGTAGTATAACTTCCATTCAACGATGGAGACATGCTTGTTTTGTAATTATCATCCAGTCTCTTTTCTTTAGACAATTTATCCGGGTAAACACAGCATGGGTCAGTTCGGTTATTGTTCGTGTGATTATTATATTTCTGTTTCCAGTCTTTCTTGAGGTCTTTACAGGGAATTCCCAATCCATGACTCGATCCGGTACCTACGATGATTCGCAAACAATTTAAAATTAATAAACTACAGTAATTGTTTACCAGTAAATTAATTAAATCAATTATTGGTTTGAAATTTAACAGATTGGTAAAAATAATAGTACTATGAATATATTTTGTAGTATCAAATATAGGACAATATTTTTGTATCTATAATTATCACTAACACAACTGTTTTATTAAAGAAATTGCTATATTTTTTTTTTGCATGATTCTAAAGTTTCGTATTACATTTTAATGCCTACGAAGCTCTTTACGTTGCAAAAAATACAACAGTGACTATCCATCCAATAAAACTAGGTCAGCCTGTGCATTTTAATTTCTTTTATTTTACACCAATAATTGTACATAATTTGTCATTTAAATAATTCACACACAATTTAATTTTTTCGATGAGTTTTTGGAGAACAGCAGCCATGAGCTGGAGGAACACATTGCGCAGTACGGGTGTCTTTAACGGGAACAACCTTTTCCCTAGTGGCCACAGGAGTGATGAATTGATACTCTAGTTTTGTCTTCCGACCAGGCATCTCAATGGTTTTCCCAATTCTCAGTTTAATGACTTGCTTTGGGAAGTCATACACCACTCCAGGATAACCCTCAACATTCGTTGGCATCAACTGTCCTGGTTCATCTCTGGCTACGTCTCCAATGCCGTCAGAATTAAAATTGAAATGAGCGCGTTGTTTGTGTCCCATACCACAAGAATCAGATGGTATTTGGAATACGACCTTGTTTCCGGTTGGGCAGCAATCTGTACAATTTGGAAACATTACACAGAATTACTAATAGCTCACTATAATAACTTATTTTGGGTAAAATTGAACGATAGAACAATTAGTCATTATATTATCGCTTTTTCTTGGTTTTTGTTTTTTTAATTCTGGGTCTACAGCAATCGCAGTCAGGATCAGATTGAATTCTTGTGTTAACTTTTTGTACTGGAGGCTTCTTATCAGAACCCTTAGGTGTGACAAGTTCCAATTCTAATTTACATTTTCTATCGCCCTGCATGGCTGTTTTGGCGACTTTTAAAACGAAGACCTCTTTATTTGGCAATTCTTGTTTTGTATCTCCGCGAGCTAAGGCAGCTTGTCCATGCTTTGACGTTTGCATACAGCCTTCTGTAGTACATGTAAACTGAGTTCCTGCAGGTTGCGCACCGTGGCAACAAATGGCTTCGCTGGGTAAAGCTAAGCTTATCTGATTTTTGCCACAAGGTGGATCACAGGGTCCACCATCAGCTCCTTTGGTATAGGGACATTGCATCGCGCAGTGAGTCTGACTTATCTTTTTTATGATCGATGCATTTGCTGGAACTTTAATCTTTAATTCATTGCCTCCCAAATTCGTTCCTATTTCTTCGAATTGTTTGTTGCGACCTGGTCAGCAATAAATTGATTCTATGCATTCAACTTTTAAACGATAACGGCACTAATGTAATCCAGAGATGTTTCAAAAACAAAAAGGATGGGGAATGAATAGAAAGTTAAAAAGTAAAGTATAAAAATAGTATACCAACCTTTCGGAACATGCAGGCAGTATTGATCGGTATTTCTACAAGCCATTTGTTGTTTTGTGGCACTTTTTGGACCAGAGCAATAACATGGATCATCTGGATCCTCACATGGCATACTATTGTAATGATCTTTTTCTGAAAATAAAGAAAGTCATTACTGTAGCAAAGATTATAAATAAAACTATTGAATGTCAAAAAATATAAAATTAGACAATAACCTTCTGGACATGCTGCTAAATCGGCGTTTCCCCTTTTCTTGAATCCACTTGCAGTTCCACAAGCGCAAGGATCCTGTGTCGTTTGATAATCTTTTCTTGGATTGCAAGATCTATCAACTATAGAAGAATTTCCTGTAGCTCCAAGACTTGGTGGCCCAGCCCCTTGAAATCTAGTTATAATCAATTTCCCAAAACAAGATATGCGGAGAAACATTATAATTTCACCAGTTTCTACGCCATCACTTCCTACGATTCGAAAAGCATCTTTCAATGCTTGATAACTGACATTACCAGGATCTTCCAAAAACTTCTTTCGCGCTTGTACAAACTCTTTTGTCATGTCTATTGTTGCTTCTCCCATTACTATCTTCGTGGGTAGACATCCGCATGGAAGAGATTTATATACGGACACTTTGACAGGGAACTTAGACATGGCTTTGTTTATGTCAGCTTCTTGGAGGGAGAAAAGACATGATTTACCACTATTGAATGTTTTAACAAAAGGGCCACCACTTTTAACTGCACAAGCCCCAGGGTCGTCATCGCATATCTCAAGAGGTTCTACTGACGGACATTCGATAGTCACACAAGTTCTAAAATCTTTGTCAGAGAAACAAGGGCTTTTCACGAAAACGATTTTATCAACCAGCACTTCAAGAAGAAAAAGACCATCGTCTTGCTTAGCCATTTTGAACTATGGGAATGGGAAAAACAGAATTTTTATTTAGTTTATTTTAAATATGTTGTTTTACACTGAAAATTTCGACATTGTGAAACAAAGAAAGAATGACAGAATATTTTTGATATAAATAATCTTTATGTCTAACGTGAAATATAAAAAGGTCTTACTAAAATAACAACTGCATTACTTTTAGATACTAAAAATGCCCATAAAATCATTTTAACTTTAGTTATATGTATACCTAATACATGTCGTATTATAATACATGTGTATTAAAGTAATAGGTCTAGATACAAATCGCAGTAGGTATAGGTACTAGTGCTGTACAATTTGGCCGTTTAAACCGGCCATAAAGTTTAACCAGGTTAATTAGTTCAGCAGCCAGCTAATTTATTCAAATTAACCGGTTAAATTAAATTAACCGGTTAAATTAACTGACTGGCTAACCGGTTAATTTGCAAAAGATTCTTAACATGGAATAAATCATTTATTTTTATTTTTAATTTTAGGTTTATTTTTATTTTATTAAATTTCAATTAATTTAATTTATTTTTAATATTTAAAATTTTATTAAAATAAAAATAAAATATTTAAAATATTTTTATTTTATTACAATATTTAAAATAAAAATAAAATATTTAAAATATTTTTATTTTATTAAAATATTTAAAATTTAATTAAAATTAAAATATTTTTTAAAATATAATAAAACTAAAAATAAAAATATTAATTTACATTTTAATTTATTTTTAATATTTAAAATTTTATTAAATTAAAAATAAAATATTTATTTAATATTTTTGTTTTATTAAAATATTTAAAATTTAATTAAAATATAAAAAATTTAATTAAAATTAAAATATTTAAAATTTTATTAAAATAAAAATAAAATATTTGAAATATTTTTATTTCATTTAAAATATTTAAAATTTAATTAAAATTAAAATATTTAAAATTTAATAAAACTAAAAATAAAAATATTCATTTATATTTTAATTTATTTTTAATATTTAAAATTTATTAAAATAAAAATAAGATATTTAAAATATTTTTATTTTATTAAAATATTTAAAATTTTATTAAAATAAAAATAAAATATTTAAAATATTTTTATTTTATTAAAATATTTAAAATTTTATTAAAATTAAAATTTTTAAAATTTAATATTTATAACTAAAAATAAAAATATTAATTTATATTTTAATTTATTTCTAATATTTAAAATTTTATTAAATTAAAAATAAAATATTAAAAATATTTTTATTTTATTAAAATATTTAAAATTTAATTAAAATTAAAATATTTAAAATTTTAGTAAAATAAAAATAAAATATTTAAAATTTAATTAACATTAAAATATTTAAAATTTAATAAAAATAATAATAGATTTATTCCATGTTAAGAATCTTTTGCAAATTAACCGGTTAGCCAGTCAGTTAATTTAACCGGTTAATTTAATTTAACCGGTTAATTTGAATAAATTAGCTGGCTGCTGAACTAATTAACCTGGTTAAACTTTATGGCCGGTTTAAACGGCCAAATTGTACAGCACTAATAGGTACCCTAGGTCATGGGTATACCCAAGACATTCAACACCATGTAGGTATATAATACTCTAATCTCTTTGGGGTATACTAACGAATCCGATCCTTATATAAATAAAATAAAAAAGGGTTTTAAAGATGATAAAATGTATACGTATTTAAAAATCGTGAAGCGAAACCTAGAAGGTTTACGGTTTTTCAATAAAATACGAGTTAAATAACTTGAATTTATTACGTGCAAGATATTATAATATAAAGTTTCTTACTGTTTCGTACAGAAAAAGCTTTTAATATAGGTTTTATTATTTTCAAAAAATAATTTAGGTTATTTTGAAAACTTTCGTAGGATACAGTCGTAGATAACCGGCGGATAATGCTCGTAGTACCAGTTGCATGCTTCATTCTGAAATGGCCTCCCGACACTGAAAAAGACAAAAAATAAATACAGTAGGACCTCGATTATCCGGACTAATTGTTGTCAGTAGGCATCCGGATAATTGAAAGTCCGGATAATCCAAGATATGAAGAAAAACGGGCTTTTTGCATATGTACATATGTAGAGTCTGTACCATACATATGTAATGTTAAGTGTTTATTTAAAACAACAAATACATATGAGCGAAAATCAACGTTTATTAAGAAATTGTACATAATGTACGTATAATTTGCTTACAATAATTCACGGGTCAACATGAAATTTGACTTTGATTGCAAAGCATTAAATTTCGGTAGTTTAGGTCGTATTTAGACGGAAAAAAAATATATGGCATGAAAAACTTTGCTTTTGTGCTTACAAAATCTGTCTTATTTGCGGACCAACAAAAACCCCAGCTTTAACATTTGCTTCCGATAACTTCGGATTTTTTTTTTTAAGTATCCAAAAGCTCCTGAAATTTTATCCAGTCTTTTAACAAATTGTTTCATCAACCCTAACTTAAGGTGCAAAGGCGGCATTAACACTTTTTCCGCTTCAACGATCGGCTCAAATTTGACGTTCTGTTTTCCGACACACAATTCTTTTACAATAACTACAAGCAACATGTGGAGCCCATGGCTTATCTTGATTCCGTACAGGACAGTTAAAATATGCTTCATAGGCTTCACAGAGAACGTGAGATGTCTTTAGTTCATATTTCACATCTCAATCTTTAATAAATTGACCACATATAAAACAAAATGCATCAGCATCGTATTTGCACTTTCGTGACGACATTTTAAGTTATTCTGGGCTTGTAAATAACACCTGATGGTTGTTTATCACTCGGGTGCCATCTAGCGACATAGTGTAAACCTTAATATCCCACTCTCACAGCGCGGTCTTTTTAAAAATATTAAAATCAATTAAAATTTATGAAAAAATACTCGTTTTTCAATTTTTACATATTATTGTTATAACTATCACAAAAGCAAACTTTATACGGAAAAAAGGTATTTTCTTTTCGTTTTTGTGCATAACTAACTGGAAAATAATAGTATAAACTTTAGGACAAAGAACGAAATTTTTTTTGTAGAGTCGTGTTATGTATGTATTTGGTAATTTGCATTAGGTAATCATGAAATAAAATAATTAGTTTAATTTATGCAAGTTTTTGCGTTATGCAAGTTTTGACATGTTAATGTAAGAATAAACTCGTCGCGATTGGCAGTCCGGATAATCGCGAATCCGGATAACTGAGGTCCGGATAATCGGGGTCCTACTGTAATTAGATATCGTACACTGATGTAAAATTAGAAGATCCTTGTATATTCGAAATGCAATACATATAACATGTAAATAAGAAATGCATTAGGAAGATTAGTTAGATGAGCAAAATTCCTCATTCAATAAATAATGTTTTTGTTACAAAAATGAAAACGATCGACTTCCATTTCTCAAGCATAGTAATAGTATAAAAACAACAACTATCTTTATCAAATTTATATGAGTATTTTCCAACGTGTCGTTGAAACAAAAAGATACACCCTCCTTTTTAGAAGTCGGTCAAAAAATAGCATACTCAGTCATATATTGTCGTATTTCCTCTCCGGTCATATTGGCGGCCACATCAGGGTATTCGCGCCAACGTCTTTGCCCCGGATCCTTGGCCCAGGCCAGCTGGAACGGGGTCAGACCTGGCACGTTCAACTTGGTGCAGTCACGGCATTGCGCCCGAATCGGCTGAAAAAATATCAACATTTACATGCAATTTATCACAACACCACTGGCTAAAAGGTGAAGGAAGGAGAAAAGAGAAAAGAAACTTCATGAGGAAACCTGTATATTGGAAAAGGATTCCAAAAAATCCTTCGCAGATATGTAAAGTCGCCAATTCGCATTGGGCCACTGTGATAGATTGACTATGTCTGATCCCTCTTCTGAGGAGAATCGCGCTCATTGGGCAATGTGTTTTAACTTAATAATATGTGCTATGACTTGTCCTTCTTTACACGAAGTTCAAAACCGTATGATGACGGTCATTTGAGACGGTAACCACATACCATCATGCCGTAAGCTCATCCACTTTTGAGGAAAAAAATACACAATCAAATTATATAGTCCCTTTTTTAGAAAGTTGTTAGTTAAGCAAAATTTCCCACACTGAATAAAACTATTTCAACTCTACTTATTAGACTAATAACGAAATCAATCATCTGTATTAGATTAGACGTCCATTAGTCTATTTCCCAGTTTTGACTTCATCAGACACTCCTATGTATATCGTGTTTGTAGTTATAAAAATACAAACCCACCTTTGTGCTATCTTTTTCTTTAAGGGCATCGCAAGCGTGATCGCGACGGTATTTCACACAATCTAGGTCGTACTGATATGAACGAGGAAACACATCTTGGTGATCTAAAGAAATAAATTTACCGAAATATTTTTAGAACGATAGGTATCTTGACTTTTCATTTGTAGAATATTGTTAAAGCACTGAAAAGAACTACAGCCAAATGCTACGAATTTAGGAGCAACAGCACTATTCCCAAACATCCGACGAAACTACTGGATATCCTCAATAATCTACTATTAAATGGAGTTATACACAATGCCAACAATTTTCTAGAAGATTATGTTGTTTACCGAGTCTTCAAGGGGGCAAGGAGTTTGAATTACAGAAAATCGTTAAATTACAGCGCAAAAACAAATATTACAGCTGCTTTAGTCATCAAACTGTGAATGCTCTAATAATGTAACGGAAATTACGTGGTACTACTGTTTCTGTTGTCATCCCGTAATTGTAGTAGGCGTCGTGTAGGACATAAGCATTCGTTCCTGGTTTGTCAACCCAAAAAGCTTTGTCCCTCTGCACCATTCTCTCTATGACAGGAGCTGGAAGTTCATCTACAGTTGGCCTGACAAAATATTAACAGATCATTTTTTTGAAAGACAATACTGGCTGTAAAACAATGATTTTTTTTGAGTATGAGTAAAGTGTATTCTACATCTCCCACAGGTGGGGTATGTGGAAGTAGGGGAACTGCACTAAAACCTTCTTACCCTGACACTTCGAATCCAGCGGGGCGGCGTTACCGTCGCGTGGCCTCATAATTAAACCGTAAATGTTTCCAGATGCACAGTACCTAATCTTTTTCATTCATCATATTAATAATTAAACATAGGACTACACATTCCCTCCCTTCTTATCTCTATCTCCCTCCTTTATCTACATATAATCAGTTTACTAACTTAGGTGGCGTTTCAGCAAGTTCCCGAGTAAGTGGTTGTAAGAATTGTCCTATGGTCCTCTGAGTCAAACATGGAGGTCGGCCTGGAGTCAAGCTTTCATCGGTTAAAACTGTTGACGATACGGTGTCCAAGACATATCTGAAAAAAACAATGAAAGCATGTTTTGAATGAGATTTAAAGTATCGTTTATATCTGTGTATGAGATTTAGGTACCATTGTTTACAGGATCGAATTTTATTATACCCCTTCTAGGGAAAGTACCTTCTCCAACTTATCATGATCATCATCATATAAACTATGTTGTAAATCTAGCTCTCTTAAAAATAAAATAGTATTTTAATGGCTTACAATACTGTAGGTACATGAAATAATATAAAGAGTGTTAAAATTTGGAAAGACTAATAAAATTTGAGATATCTCTTCGTGTCAGAACTCAGTTTCATCAAAATAATTTAAATTCAAGTTTTCTTTCGTCAGCATCTAATCCAGACAACTATGCATTTTATTATAATTTTAAATCATCCGTATCAAAGCTGGGATTATAACAGCTTATCATATCAGTAATTTCAGTTGTTTAAATTGATAAATGCATAACAACAAAACGATCCGTTGTTTACATCCTCTAATTCACGTGACTTGGCGAATGATGGTGGATGCCAAATGATGAAAATCAGTCCACAACGCTTTTGCAAAATTAGTGAGATCTGTCACTTTTTAGGATCTCGACTATAATTAAAACTCAGTGTCCTAAATGCGTGACATCTTTGTATTTGGTATAATTACTCCACCGAAAATGACTAAGCCATTATAAAGCAGAGTACCTAGATTACGACAGAAGTGCAAATAAAATCTCTCAACTTAGAGCTACTAATGAAAGCTCTGTTAAAATTTTTCTTTTAGGCAACAGGGTTTAAGCAAAGTGATATAAATCCAGTAAATAAATACTCAGACACGACCTTTTAAACTTTGTAATTACTTAAAATCATGATTAATGCATCGTTACCAGTTTTTTCTCGATCTGCTTTGTAACAAAACTGGAGTACCTACATATATAACAATGAAAACATAAGACTGGAATTACTGCTGAAAATCCTTAGCTTATCAATGTGTTTAACCTTTATTCTATAGGAAGGTAGTCTGTTTTATCTCTGTGCGATAAAGAGAACAAAAATAAACCGTGTATTTTCGTGTGATTATTATGTAAATAAATATAGTGTGTAAACAACCTTGTAAAATCTTAGTTTCTGTCGTTTAAGATGGATTACATCAACAATTGACAAGAAATCGCGTAATTTTTAATCCAGCTCATCAAATTACTTATAATCTAATCGTCTAATCATCCTGTCATCCATCATCTTGGCAGTAAGTATCTGGTCTACAGTTATTTTTTATAATTCGGCTATGTAGGGCCTACGGTATTAAATGCATATTGTGGATTCTTTCTTATATTTATTTTTGAAGTTGTTCAACGAATTCGCCTTTATAAATCATGGACAGGGTTTCATGAAAAGAATATTTTTCTTGCAACATCAAGAATCCTTTGCTCAAATGTGACAAAACTTACACGGTAATCGTCTTTAAATATGTATCTATAATATGTCTTGTCGTTAACTGTTTTGGAGTTTCCCTAAGAAAGAAGAACAAATTTAACACTTATTCTATTTTGCAGTATGAAAAGTAGCTCTTTATAAACTGGGCTAACAAGTTACAATATTGAAGGTCAGCCCTTTACGACTGGACATCACACAGTCCAGCTTGTTAGCTTGGTATAACTTAGCAATATTATTGTAACTAATTCTGGATCCACGATAATTTTTTTGAGGTAAAATAAGTTCACTTTTTGTGAAGTCGTGGTGGCCGAGTGGTCGAAGCGCTTCCTTCCGAACGGGAGGTCGCGGGTTCAAATCCGGCCGGCTTGTACCTCTAAATCTAAAATGTGAAAAAAGATTTATGTGCAATTTTTCACAACACCACTGGCTAAAAACGGTGAAGGAAAACATCGTGAGGAAACCTGCATGTCGGAAAAGGGTTCTATGTAAAAATCCTTTGAAGATATGTGAAGTCCCCAATCCGCACTAGGCAAGCGTGGTGGACTATGCCTAATCCCTCTTCTGAGGAGACCTGAGCCCAACAGTGGGCAGTAATGGGTTGGTACAAACAAACAAAGTTCACTTTTTAAATTTATGTTAATTGGAGACTACATAATATTTCTAGTCTTATTTGATTTGTATAACAATTAAAGATTAGCTGTTCGCTCTGATAAGTCAATTAACTTTAATCGGTATAAAATCATTTAGCTTAGTAAAAGTAGTTTGTACTGTACTGCACAACCCTTCAATGCGATCTGAACTGGAATGTCCTCAGAAGAAGGATCAAGGGTAGTCCACTATGCTTGCTTAACGTAAGTTGGGGGCTTCAAGATTTTATATTCCTCACTTGCTTTGAAATCAAACAGATTTTCGTCGTTAGGTAAATGTAGATAATAATGCTGAAGACTCGATCGTATACTGATACGACAACCATTTTAGCCATACAACTGATTCTAGCGACCTGAGGTTATGGTCCACATTGCAGGAGATCAACCGGAGCCCAGGCAGATGTGTAGCTGCTATTCGAACTCTTCAGGGCTGCATTAACCATCCATTTTACAATGTGCCTTACTACTTTGTAGTCGCAATTATTCATCAAATGAGAACATATAAAAATGATAGGTACAATTTAGAAAAGCTAGGCTAAATAAAATTATATTTGTTTATACTAGTATTAGATCTAAGTGCCTACAATAATAATATCAAATCTTACTTTTCTGGATCATAACCACTGAATTTGGAGACATTACTTCTAGGATTTGTTGGGTGTTTGATTTCCATTGTAATTAAATCTATGAAATTGGAATTCAGAAGATCAAAATATGCAAATATTAGACTGTATATTTATAACATTTTTAAATCAAAATAACAAAGAACCATAGTCACCGTAATCAAACAAATAATAAAATAAAAGTCGAGTAAAACCTTGAAAAAAACACAAATGTGTGAAAACTACAAAATATTTCCCGCAATTCGATACAACATATTTGTATAGGGTATTTTTTTTTTGTCATCTTTTATTACCTACTATTCGATGTCGAGTCATGGACCTTGCTATCATAGGCTAGATAATAATCCTAGTTATTGTAACAGCTTACTGTGTCGAGCTTATAAGAAACAGTGTAAACTTAATCATAAAGCACACCCTCTTAATGAGGTAAATGCCTAGGGTAAAATGTAGAATAGAGTCTGTTACTATTTATAAGGACTATCCTTGTTCTTGGATTCTGTGAATGGTTCCGAAGTTAAGCCGTTAGTTTAAATATTGGACTTATACGGGGAATCCACATTAGAAAACTTGAACGTACCAAACACTATGGGCCATGTATTTGGACAAAAATACGGTGAGTTCTTTCGTTAAACCTTCCAAAAACATTTATTTTTTCAGAATTCCGCAACTATAATTTGTTCTCGTTGGTCTATATTCTGCTAAGATACTTAGGTTTAGTGTTTTACTATGAGCCATAGTCTACATAGTAAATAACAATGAGTACATACGACATGTAGGTACGCAATAAGGTAAACAGAAATGAGAAATGGTGTATGAGTTTTTTAACAACTTTTACGAAGTTTTATCAAAATTTAAATTAATTTACATATTATTTTTAAAAATTTCTGAACGCATTTAATTAACTTCAATATATAGCAACACCAAGTTATATGTCATGATCACTCAAATAGCTAGTTAGGGGGGAGTATGGGCGAAGTTTACATTTACAAGTTTTAATGACTCATTTTTTGTTTATTAATCATAGGTTTTCGCGATTATGTCTAAAAATATTGTATTCGAAGGCTGGTTAACTAAATCACCACCCACCAAGCGCATATTTAGAACGGTAAGCTATTGTTGTGAGCTGCTATGCACCTTTGTTGACACTATTTGTGAATGTATCATCTCAATGTGGATATAAAACTTTCAGGTTTTATTTGCGTATCTTTGTTTAGTTTTAAAAAACTGAAGTTTGGTGATGATAAAGTTTATAAGGTCGTCAATGTTATTGTCAACAGAAATGGCAGAGAAGGTGGTTTGCCTTGCGACAATCGGGCGAGCTCCCGGGTCAGTATTTCCTAGATTACTACTCAGACCGGAATTGCAGGCGACTCAAGGGCACTATCAATTTGGATTTGTGTGAACAGGTATGCCTTCACTTAATCATTTGTGATTGTTTACCTTTTATCTTGAGCACAAAGCAGAGCGAAATTTTGTTTACAGAATGTTTATAGTGAATAATTCATGTAAAAACTAATACATTAACAATACTAACAAATCAGATACATTATACAAATGCACATGTGACACAAAAATTTAAAAATTACTGTATTTGAATACATTACTTATACAAACAGACTTTCATTTATTCTACTCTTCACCTAGATTTGGGAAAGAATTGGCATAATTATACAGTAGAATAGGCTAAACAGTTGTGTAAATTATTCAATGTTGCCCTCGCGAGGTCAATAAAGAAAGTTAAAAATTTAGATATCAATAATTTGAAATAGGAAAATGTTTAATATTCATGACAGAAATAATTGCTATTTATTTATTTTACACAGGTAAAATGATGTAATATTCACTCATAAGCTTTTCCTTGTTGAATAAATTTAATAATTTAGATCAGTTCAATTTTATAGTATATGTGAGTTACAGTGTAAAATGTAAGAAAAGTATTATATTACACCTAGCCTACAAAAAATTACGTAAAGTTTAAATTTGTACTGTGCATTTGTGTTAATTTTGTATACATACCAACTAAACACCAAGCAGAATAAGATAATATCTAAAAATATTACAGGTAACAAAGTAACATGTTAACAATGCAACAACGAGAGGTACAATGTTGAATATGTTAAGAGTTCAGACGTCAGCATTTACTGAAAATATATTCTATATTAAAATATCACGAGAAACTGCGCATAAGAATTGTATTAACATATTTTATTTCGAAATTGACGCAATATAAAGTATTTATGGCTGAATGAAAACATAACACTCATTTGTCATATCTTTTGTTAAAAAAAATGTGAATTAACAGCTTTGCAATGCTCATGCTCATTATCAGAACTACACTAAAAAAGTTGTAAAAATAATTAATTAAATTGAGTAACACATTCGCGCGCGGGCGCCTCGTATGGTTTGACGCGTACACGGCTACATAGCAAACCGGTTCTGATTGCGCTCGCTTCAACTATCCTTTTGTGTTTATTGAACACGATGCTATTTACTAATGAATAGCGACGTAACTAATCATTGTGTTGTAAGAAATGGAAGTAATATTATGAACGGTACGACAAGTGAAAATAGCGAGATGACAAGTAGAATGGAGAACATTAATCAAGGAATTCAGACAGAAGAGAACAGACAAAGTACAATGTTGGTGCAATCTGAAGAAGTATCAAAAAACAAGCGAAGCAGGGATTTGGATCAAGATGAAATTTGGAAAACAGTTACTAGAAAAGGAAAAAGATATGCAAGAGGAAGCCAAATAAATGACTTGTTGAGGATTCCGGATGATAAAATCGAAGTATGTGTAACATCTCCAGACATCTTACTACCAAAACAATTTAAATTAGCCAAAATACTCAAAACTGAAAACATTTGCGATATCACACGAATTAAATATGTTCACCCTCGCAAAGTTCTCATATTGTTCAGCAATGATGACAGTTGCGAACGCTTGATAAACTCACAATACTTTAAGAAAGAAGGTTTTATATGTCAAAGAACACTAGAAACTACTAAATCTTATGGAGTCGTAAAGAATATTGACATAGATTTATCGGAAGGAGAAATCTTGGAGGGCTTATCTAGCGAAACTCAAATTTTAAGCGTGAAACGACTCAATCGAAGAAGCAGTCTTGACGGTCGATGGACGCCATCCGAAGCAGTACGTGTATGTTTTGCAGGTTCATCCCTCCCAGCATACATTTACATTTTTGATTCGAGGGTGGAGATCACATCCTTTAAATACCCTGTAACTCAGTGTTCACGTTGTTGGAGATTCGGACATACTGTTAAGCTGTGTCCCTCCAACAAGGTTATATGTCCAAAATGTACCGGAAATCATGATAACTGCTGCACCAAAAGCTTTAAGTGTAATAACTGCAATGGCCGACACATGTCTTTCTATAAAGATTGTCCGGTATATTTGAAAGAGAAGAAAATCAGAGATCTCATGTCGGAATTTAACTGTTCTTACAAGAGAGCATTGACATTGTATGTACCTCCTTCCGACGATACGCCGTCTGATATGTCACTTGAAGATGTACCACAGAATTTATATAACACGGACATAGATGACTCATCAGAAATAGAAATTACCCTTAAAGATGCTTGCCATACTGAAGGGAATTCAACGGTAATAAAGTCAATGGATACGGTCACACGTAAAAAGAAGAAAGGTAAGAAGAAGAAGTCTGGAGCCAAAAAACTATCTCAACAGCAGGAAAATATTTCAAGGGAAGTCAATATGGAAGTTGAAAATGAGAGTGATGTTACTCATGAATCAGAAGAAGACAATCAGAGGAAAAATAAAAAACCTAGAAAGAAAACAAACAATATAGAAATTATTGAACAAATAAAAGAAATAGTACTAGATAAACAAACTTCTTGGGATGTGAAAATGAAAAGAGGAACGGATTTAATCTTTGAATGGTTATTATCACTTATCAAGCATTATATTTTAAACTTTCCTTTTACCGATTATTTTAACCAATGGATACACGCCGAACGAAACAGTCAATAATAAATATTTTACAATGGAATGCCCAAAGCTTACGACCTAAGTCTACAGAATTTGAAACCCTACTGAATCAAGAGAAAGTTCACATAGCCCTTGTCAATGAAACATGGCTGGTCCCTGATAGTCATTTTCGAATAAGCAACTACAACGTCTTTAGAAGCGACCGCGACGACGGTTATGGCGGAGTTGCAGTATTGACACATTGGTCACTGAAGGCAAGATGCTGTAACATTACTATTAGGAATATTGGTATTCAAATCCTACATGTTAAAATTACAAATTGCCAACATCTCGAAAACATCATCACTATTTACTGCCCATCCTCTGTACAAACTAGCATAACGGATTGGGAAGAAATTTTCAGTCAATTTCGTGAAAAATCACTCATAGCTGGAGACTTCAACGGGCACCATTTGGACTGGTCGACTAAGACAGATACACGAGGCTCTCAACTATATGATGCTATCTTAGATAGTAATTTCATTTCACTTAATGACGGAACACCTACGCGAGTCAAACTAGTAAACGGCGTGGTCCAAAAAACATCTCCCGATCTAACGTTGGTTTCTACTGACTTAGCTATGAAGTTCACATGGAAAGTTATGAATGAAAACTTGGGCAGTGACCATCTTATTATGAAAATCAGTACAGAATTAAATCAGTCAAGAAATTTTAGAACTAAGAGAAATTTTAAAAAGGCGGACTGGCTTGGATACAGAAAAAAAATTGAAGAGTATCTCAAAGAATTTCATCTTCTTTCGGACAACCAATTGGCGTACGATAGCTTCATTCACATTTTAAATGCAGCTGCTGATGAGACTATCCCTATGATCAAAACATGCAACGACCCCATCCGACAGTCACAGTTTAAACCAAAACCTTACTGGGGCCCTGATATAGCATGTGCGGTAGCAGAAAGACGCCTGGCCCTAGCTCAATTCAGAAAGAATCCCACTCCACAAAATCTGAGTTTACTGCAGGCCAAGATCACCACTGCACAAAGACTTATACGAAATAGTAAACTTACATCCTTCAGAAACTTTTGTGATAGTATAGACAACAAAATGTCTACAACGGAAATGTACAATCGTATGAAATGGCTAAAAGGCAGTAGATTTATGAGAAAAACAATAGACTACGCGACAGCAGCGACTTTGGCGTGTGGACTAGCACCTGATTACGTCTCTCCACCTACACCGACTTTCGTGTCCACAAATACACAGCTGTGCGATCCGATATCCGTCCAAGAACTAAAGAACTGTATTAAACAGAGTGACACCGCCCCTGGCGTGGACAACATTTCTTACTCGATGATTAAATATCTTCCTGATTCCGGCAAAGAAGTGCTTGTCTCTCTATATAGTCGTTTTCTGATTTCGGGATTTGTACCAGAGCAGTGGAGGGAAATAAATATAGTGCCGATCCCAAAAAACACTGTAAACATTGCGTCCAGTTCTAGTGTCAGACCGATTGCATTACTTTCAGTCCCATGCAAAATTCTGCACACGATTATTAACCGGAGATTAGAGTGGTACTTTGAGAAGAATAGCCTGTTCTCTTCGGAAACAACTGGTTTCAGGAGAGGAAAGTCCTGCCATGACAATCTATCCAGGTTAGTCACACGGATACAAGTTGGATTTTCTAACGGAGTCAATACTCTTGGGTGCTTCGTGGACATCGATAACGCTTACAACAATGTAAATATATCCGTTTTATTGAAGTTGTTGGACGAATTTGGGGTTGGTTTACACATTTGTAGATACCTTTGGAAATTTCTTCATGAAAGACATCTATCGATAGAGATTGACGACTCGAATACAATTCACCGTACCACAGGGATGGGGATTGCTCAGGGAGATCCGTTATCGCCAATATTATTTAACATTGCCACTTCAAAGATCTGTCTCGGTATCACTGGGGTGTGTGTGTCGCAATATGCGGATGATTTTGTTTTGTACGTCAGCAGACCTAATATCTTAGATGCGATTCATGACATTCAACGGGCCTTAGATGTATTTCAGACAATAATCGAAGAAATAGGTTTAAAAATATCTGTTAGCAAAACCAAAATCTGTCTATTTAGTAGAGGTAAGAACAGAGCCAATTTTACTTTAGATATCGATGGCTATAGCGTCCAACGAGTTGATGAAGTCAAGTACTTGGGCATGTGGTTAGACAGATCTTTGAAATGGAATAAACATATTGTCGAAACACAGCTAAGGGTAAACAAATTTTTGAACATTTTGAAAATTCTAGCGGGCTCATCTTGGGGCATGCATCCTATACACTTACGACGACTATATATTTCAGTAATTCGTAGCAGACTGGATTACTGTTGTTTTCTCTATAACAACTGTAGCAAAAATCAATCAGTCAAACTGGATAGATTGCAAAACTCATGTCTTAGGATAATAGGAGGTTATATCAGAACTACGCCGATACATGTTATGGAAACGGAGCTGTGCATACAACCACTTCACATTCGAAGGCGCTATTTGGCTGGCAAGTACTGGTTGAAAGCCAAAGTCGAAGAAAACAGCACCTCTATTAACGTCCTCAATGATTTGACTGCTTTAAGTGGAAACTTATACTGGAGAAATAAAAGAATCCCACTACTTGTAGAAATTCATAAGATGCTGAAGGATTTGCCTATTCGCTCCGAAGCCGTGCCGGGAGTATTTGCACTTGATACTTGGATAAGCAACATCAATATATGCCAAATAATAGTCACTAGTGTCGAAGGAGTGACAGTCGCTAAAAAATATATCGACGCAGCGGAGCTGAGATCAAAGTGTTGCCAATATTTTGACGGCAAGTACAGTTTGTTTTACCATTTATATACAGATGGCTCTAAGTTCAGCTGTGATGGATCTGGAGCAGCAATATTTGATCCCCAAGTAAATTGCGTGATCAAGTTCCAGATAAATCAGTCTAGTATCTCCGTGATGTACTGTGAGCTGATAGCGATATCGGAAGCACTTAGTTACGCATTGTCGTTGCAGGCTGACCACATAGTCATCCTATCAGACTCTAAGAGTGCGTTACACCATTTAGCTCGGCTACCCTCGAGATGTCGAGGCTCCCCGATAGCATTTGAGATAGCAAACACTTTAAACGAGCTTCGTAAGAACGGCAAAATGGTTTTCATTCAATGGTTGCCATCACACATAGGTATAAGAGGCAATGAGATTGCAGATCGAGCGGCTAAGATGGCTACTACAGAGGGAATCCCTTATGCATATACCCCAATACATACTGACCACCTACGTTCATTAAGAAATATTTGCAAAGACATGTGGCACGAGTACTTTGACGAAAGATCGCTGTCTAAGGGCATATGGTACCGAACGATGCAGACTTCACCCCCTCCATGTCCATGGTTCCAGAGCGTCGTCATCCCTAGGGCACAAATTGTGGCATTGTTAAGACTGCGGGCCGGACATATTCCTTCCAACAAGTTCACACACATGATGGGAAAAACCAACTCACCTAGATGTTCGTATTGTGACCACAGCATAGAAGACTTACTACATGTCTTAGGTGAATGTATCAGGACTGAACTAAAACGAATACAGCTTGGGGTGAGATCCCAATACAATATAGGCCAGATCAACACCGCTTTAGCTGAACCCCAGGAAGAGGCTGCAAAAACTTTAGCAGCGATTTACTTGTCGTGGTCTAAAGATAGAACCTAAATCATAAATAGTAAGTAAGGAGTAATAGTCATATGTGGAGGATTTTTTATTTTATGTTTAGCTGTATTATTTTACTAATAGTTTTAAATAATGTAGTGTAAGTTAATTAATTAGTTTAAGGAAAAATTGTAATTGACATTATGGGGCGACATAGTCAGAAATTGACAAAGCCCCCAAATAAAGATTAAAAAAAAAAAAAAAAAAATTGAGTAAGCTAAGGTCTGAAGGTATACTTAAAGAAATATTGAAATTTTCACCCATAACTGTAATTATTATCTTTTAGTCTGAATAAATAACATATTGATTTGAAAGTGTAATACTGAACTATGATCTGCTCAGCAAGCATCAATTAATAGTTACATTAGCCTACCACTGACTTAAACAAAAAATATAATTAGACTGAATAAAACTTCAACATCTCAATTTTCTAATTATACTGCTATGCATACTATTAACAAAGCAGGCAATATAATCTCACTTAATTCTTACTAGATCTCAAACAGTAGGTTTTGAACCACTACCTCAATTTTGACTTTGAACTAAATTTGAATATGCAAAGCCACATTTTGTGTTTGTATTTTCTGTCAAGAGTTACACCGATGAGGCCATAGAGATTGTTGTTGCTTATTTAAAAAAAGAACTCAAAATTACCATTTTAGGCAATTATTTCTCATCTAACTCAACGCAATAAAGCTATAACAAAAAAGTTATAAAAACAACACAATATAAATAGAGCCAGACCAATTCCAACTTTATTCCATTTTAAAAATTATATGAAACTATAAAAGAATTCAATTAAAATACCATAAATCGACTTTATCACATATTATGACATAGCAGGTATTACTGGGTACTGAGTAAAATAAGACCATTCATTATTATAATAAAAGAGATACTGTATTGCTATCTTTTCTTAGTAATGTTATCGCAAGACCTTACATATTTTGAGTTAAACTTAAATATGAATAATTTATAAGTGTTCTACTTTATTTCATTAAAATTACAACCATCAGTAATGGTTGAAAATACATTTTTATTTCGTTTTTGGAGAACTAGAGTTTTCTGAAATTGTTTTTGGCTAGTTTCACGTTTTGCACAATTTGGGGTTTCTGATGGAGTTGTGTAGGAAAATTATTACATGATGTAATAGTGCTGCTTTTAAGATTTTTTTTCTGAAACGTAATAATATGCAGTATGGTTTACGAAATGTTGATTATGCTGCTTGAAATTTGTAATTTACGGTTTGGGCCGAAACTGAACTTTTTATATTATTATTTTTACACTTACGTAAGTTATCCTTCTGGTATCGTTGTCAGTAAAATCCGCTTAAAATAAAATATGTTTGAACGATTTTATATTAATTGAATTACATAATAGTAGTTTTGAAGATTGCCACATAAAAACATTCAGGAGTCACATGCCATGTAATACAAAGCTACATATTCGTTTTAATAATTATGTACAATTAATAAAAAAAGTGCAATTATTTTAAGTAAATTGTTCGTACAAGTGTACTTGACCGACACGTCATCACTGCACGATATCCCTACAGTTTTTTCCAGTCCGAATACTTTTACATTTCAGTTTACAATGTAGATGTTCTTTTTTTGTTTTGCTGGACGCTTGTTAATTTAACTAAGCGGTTTTTTACATTAAGAACCAGCCCTTTGTTTGCAACTCGGGCGTATTATTATAGCGTAAATAGTACACTAAACATGTTCGATACTTTAAATTGCATCGAACAAAGAGCGAAGTAGGAGACAAACAGCTACTTTTACATATTTTTTTACTGAATTCAAGGTAGGTACAGAGATCAGCTCGTTATTTGGCGTTAGCCGTGGATAAATCAAATATTGTTATACTATCGCGTTATAAAGCTGGGCGACAAGGTAATATGACTTTACGGGGAAGGAAAGTATTGTGAGTAACAGGTGGGCCGTATGCTCGTTTATCTACCTTGCAATAAAAAAAAAAAAAAAAAAAAAAAAAGTAAAGTTGCTGGTTGTATTCTCGTTTACCTGTAAAAACAATAAAAAATACGACAGTCGATATAGAAACCAAAATTGTGAATTCCAAGCCATAAAATCAAAAATTTCTTTAAATACCCACGTTTATCTACCTTAATCACACGAATATAAAACGAAGATCTTCTTACGACGATCTTTATTGATTAAATTTCGGGATCTCTCGTTTAATAAAGGTCGTGGTAAGAACACGTTTAATATTTCTATGTAAGTGAAATAAATCAATATTTTTCTTCTTAAAATAATCAAGTTACTCTTTATTTCACTTGAAGCTTCCACATGATTCCAATTTAACAAATTGCTCAAAATCTCCACCCTTATTGTTCAGCCATTCTTGGCCCAAAATTCGATTCTAGTGTGTGAGTCGTTGCATAGTCGACCATTGTAAGTCCCTATTTCTATCATAAATGTGTATGGGGAAACTTATCCCTACGTCCCTTCCGTTATATACTACGCCAAAGCTTTGCCAAGTTAAATGACACTTGTATGTACACTTCTTTGAGTATACTTCAGTCATACTAGGCTCAAAGATAATATTATGTAGTCTCACAGTAAATATGTTATAAAAACCTAAAAGTTTTTGAATAGAAATCTAAGAAATGCGAGTATTTCTTACGAGTCATAAACGCGTAGTATTTGTAAATATATTTCAGGAACCGTTGACGATATCTGTCGAAGATTTATGACTAGACTTACACCGATCTAGTGCAAATACATTAAACTCTTGTTGCAAATATTTATTGCATCATATTTTAAACAAAGATGTAACAATGAGATGCTTCATCAAAGTAGTAAGCGAGGTCGCTGAGAGTTAAGACTGAACTATTTTTTATGTAACAATTATTATAGCCATATTGTTCTCAGTTGCTTTAACATAACTTGTACCTCAACTTTCTTTTTTTTTGTAACAAAACTAAGAGAAAGCGAAGTTTTTTTGTAAATTTACTTCCCCTTGAATTTCATGTGGTATCTAGATGGCTTCAGATCGGGATACGTATTTTTTTAAACATATATGTACATTTTAAAACAACACTATTAACTAGTACCACTACTAGTAACTGTAGCTAAAGTTGAAAGAAAACGTCACGAGAAAACCTCTTCTACTGAAGCTAATCTAAAAAATGATATTTCAACCAAAGTCTTACTTTCGACCTTGCATCGGATAATTAATAGTATTATTCTTAATTAGTTCTTTGCTGTATATTACCATTACTTCCTAAAATGTGTACCTTTGTCAAATCAAATATTCTATAAAATTCCACATGATTGAAATAATATTACAAAATGCTCCAAATATCTGCTCTTATCATTCAGCTGTTCTTGGGCTAAAACTGATCCTAAGTATTAAGTAGATTCTCAGCCAAATCTGAACCAAATGCGAAAAAAATCGTATCGGTAAAAACTAAGAAGTCCATCGAAGTCCCTGTTTCGCATTGGGATTGGGAACGACTAGTGCATCTACAGTCATAATAAAATGATTATGATAAAAAAATATATATGTATATAGCGTAAATATGACCATCATTATAGTATAATATACTATAATTGGCTAGTTATACAAGCGCTGCAGAAGCGGTAGATAAAATGTAATCGCTCGGTATACAGAGGAAGGTCGTTCCGAGGGTTGCACTGACTACTGCCATAAACTTGTCTCTCATGATGTAACTTTATTATTTGTACTTACATATTCAATTACATCGCACTTAACTATTAAATGCATGCTTTTAAAACACGTAAAATGAAAATATTGTAGAAATAGAACAACACTTGAACAAATGTATTACATAGATGAATGTTTAAATTTTTAGATAGACTTTTTCCTTCTATCAAAGCACTGTAAATCTAATATATATTATAAAGGCGAAAGTTTGTATGTATGGATGTTTGTTACTCTTTCACGTAAAAACTACTGAATGGATTTGAATGAAACTTTACTACAATATAGCTTATACATCAGAATAACACATAGGCTACAAGACTTTTTGAGGTTTCTAAGGTCGTAAAAAAAAAATTTTTTGCTGTATAATAGTACTATATTATAGACGTCGCGAACTAGACGGGCTAGACGGGTCGAACCTGAAGTCCACGCGAACGAAGTCGCGGGCAAAAGCTAGTTCATTAATAAGCGTCAAAAATTACTCATCAAATCTTTTATTTGTAGACTGCATTATTGTAGTATAGTTAAAGCTAGAGATAAAGGAGAACTAATATGCCAGTCATAGATACCATAATATAAAAAAAACAATCACCAATAGATATTGGTGCCAATAACGTCACCCAGATAATCTGGAACTTGAAGTGGATGGATGTAAGAGAAGGCCTATTAGAAGAGATGGTTGGATAGCGTGAAAGAAGACATGAAAATTGCCGCGTGATAAAAGACTTTGCCAGATTAAGAATGATTAAGTTATGATTAAGTATGGTTAAGCCAACGATAAACGGCAGTACTTGAATCTAACTGTATCTTTTTCTCTTTTTTTATTGCCTCGTTGGCAGACGAGCTAACGGGCCACCTGATTGTAAGCATCTACCGTCGCTCATGGACCTCTGCATTGCCAGAAGACTCTGCTTGGCCGCTACCTACGGCCTATCCTTAAGGAATCTTTAATGAAAACCAATTATTATTTCAAATATATCCGGACATTTGAACCGTACACTACTACAACTAAATACTAAAATTAAACCTAACTTAATTATCAAAACAGAAGTCTTTTGTATTTATTGCAGAATAAAAGTTAATGTAATTTTCGCTTCCTGTCTTACATCCCTCGCGGTGTAAAAGTCTGTAAATAGAATTGCACAAACCCTGGAACTGCAACCTCCCGGCGGATATCCGGCCGGATATTATTTCCCCGGTAAAATCACGTTTCAACCCCCGTCGGAGGGAAGTTTCTTTGTAATTAGCACTGTGAGCTGAAGTGAAAAATAACTGATATTAATTTTAGGTAGAATTACGTCGAATGTTATTCTATTGTAAAATGCAAGAAGCTTAAAAGCGAAAATAAAATGAGCTTTTTCATAAAAAGTTCATGACATTAACTGTTATAATTTTTGCGTACCTAAATAGTGTGAACTGCAATTCGTGTGCATCTCCTTAAAGCGTCTCATAATAATTAATGATGATTTTTATTTCAATAATTTTGTCTAGAGTGTACCTTACATATGTTTGACGAAAAATGTATTTGCATAATATTTTATATTTTTTACAAAACATTTTACAATTCGTGCCTTCTCGAAACACATAAAAATGCCGACTCATTTTATAAACGCCTTAATGAATACTTCAAAATATAATTATAAAGCATAACAGGATGTGTAAGAGATAGCTTACTGTAAAATATAATTAAAACAATATTATATGTAATAAAAGAAAAAATCCCATTTATGCAAAGGTTGCTGCGCGCCGCACACTATGGCTTCTATATTTTCAGTGGCGATAAGTTTTTCTTTGATAATTCATTGAATCCCCTTTCTATGCCACGGCCTTCAAAAAAAATTGAAATTAAAATTATTAATGTGAAATAAGCGCTCTTCTTATAGAAACTTATTAAAAGTTTATTAGGTTGATATTCCTTCCGTCTGTCATCGGCTTCTGAAATCAATGAAAGCTTCCTGTAGTTCAGTACCTGTTGCATGGCTCAAATTTCTTTGTAAAGTCAAACTCAAATCATTTATTTTCAAAGTAGATGTGGACACACATACATTTTGAAAGTCAAAAATAAAATCAAAAGTTCTACCACCAGTTCGCTAAAATTACGCCTCCGTCCTGAGAAGAACCGGCGCAAGAAACTCAGCGGGCATGTCTTTTTTTAATTTAAATATATTGTTTTTTTTTCTTTTTAATATTGTGTATAAGTTGGAAATCAAACAATTATTAAATATAGATCATACTTAAGATAAAACGAAATAAGTTATAAGACAATTAAAATGTCTTTTAGGGATTCTTCGCTGGAAAATAAAACATTAGATGTTTATCTGCCAATATCTATCCACACACACATACTTCATACCACAGCTACTAATCAATTTGTTTGTCGTTTAAAAAGTATAAAATAATAAACAGGCAGCTTTTTGAACTGATATTTTACATTGTATTAAGACACCAGGTGCTTGCTTCAAAATCGGCAGATTTCTCATGCAGTACAGTAAAAAGTCAAGTACTGAAAACGAAAATATTCCGTAAATCGGAATATAAAAACAAGCCCGACTGCAATATCAATAAAAAATCGAATACAAAACACACAGAAAATAACAAATGTATTTTTATCGATTATACTTGTGCATTTAAAGTTCTTCAATATAACAAACTTTGCAATTCAGAAAAAAAGAATAGATTTCAATAGATTATTTATTCAAGGTCCTAAAGTTTCTGACCTAGCACAACATTGTTCATTCTCGTGATCTTTCCGAATCACTGGACCAAAGATGCCGAGGGCGCTTCTTAATCGATACACTCAGTTGTCCATAGGAGGCGACATTTACCGTTAAATTATTCAAATGAAGGTGTTATTGAATGTCACCATTGCGTCAATCGATTTACCCCATCATTACCATAAATGTAATTCAAAAATTTCAATGTTGCCGTCCGTGTTTCCGCCACTTTTTAGTGTTTCAAACTTGAACGATTAGAGCGATGGCGTGCACTACATACGTGCAAATGGGCTGTAATTGCTTTAAAATAATAGCAACGATAAAATAATATATCTAGAACTAAAATAATAAATTAATTTGTAATTTTCCTCTTCAAAAATATAAATTACCACAAACTCACTCAAAAGTTTGACTCTTGAACTTAATCCTATATCCAATAAAATAATATGTAACTTTCGTGGTAGGCGAAAAACCTATCTCAGAAGCTTCTCACTGTAACGCCTTTATCACCGCTTATTTTCGTATAGGTAAGTGTATAGTTTCTATAAGTAAAGTCACAGATTGTTACATGTTAAAAGCCGCAGTTACTTCATTGTATTACAATGAATGTTAAGTAAACCCTTGTCAGATGAATGTGTTATGATCGGTTAACACGGCATCCGTACTGCCTATATTAGTGCCAACAAAGAGTCTTATTTAAATTTATGCAGTATTTTCCGGCGTACGATAGATTTTTAACTCTTCAATTGACGCAATTCTGAACACTGTACCTCATACATAGTAATTTGCAGCTGTACCCGTGCATGTTAGGGTTCACGATATCAATAAATAAACGCAAAGTAATTACGTTGGACTTAATGAGGAAATATATGCTTCGTTTTCATAGTTTCATTATGAAAGATGCGTTGTAGCGAGCTTTTCATTTACTTTTTGCACCATCAATAAAATCTTAACATAATGATCTTTAAGCTTATATTTTACATAATAGAGAGGGGTGATATGTCGATACTGTCGCCGTATGAATAGACGTTGTTGCGAAGAGTATATCATGAAAATGTCTGGAGATGAAACCCCATCCCTAGCAAAAGTTATTCTTATGTTTTTCTCAGTTCGCTTCAGGACCTCGTTCGCGAAACATTATTGCGCGGAACCGCTCTCTCTGTCGCTGCGAGCCCTGAAAATATTAACAATTTAAATTTACTAAGGGGGGTTGTTACTTTATTTTAATATTGTTCTCGTTTATAGAGCGGGTTTTCAGTACTTTTCGTGCACTTTTGCATCGTCTTTCGGCCGGGTTAGGCAACTTAGAGTTCTGTTCTCTGAGTTTTTCTTGTATTTTATTTTTCAGTTCTTCAAAATGGGGTAATTTATTTTCGATGTTTGAATATTTTCTTTTGTTTTCGTTTTATATTTAGTGTTTTTGCTTTGTTGTTTAGGTCGATGCTGGCTTACATATGGAACGTTCCGGCAATGGGACTCTAGACCCGAAGATCCGTGGGTCAGTGTTCACGATACAAACTCAGACTAGGACCTATCATCTCGAAGCAGAGTGCGAGGCAGAGATGGAGAAGTGGGTAGACGTGATCTGTCGTGTCTGCGGGCTGCGGTCCACGGACGACGACCGTCCCGAGCCTGTTGGTAAGTTTAACATATTTATATGTTGCACGCGATAATATGTCACCTGGTTTTAAGTGGGCAACGGAACTCGAGGACGATGTAACGCGAGCGTCTCAAGAGGATCTCGTTGTCTAATTTACCTGTGTTATAATCACCGTAGTTACAAGTCTTGTTAACTATTTACAGTATTTTCTTTTGTATGAATTGATTTTGTTCTGGGTAGCAAATGGAAATACAAAATTGAATGTTTAGTAAGAAGTCCAACGCAACAGGTAACATAAATTTGTTATTATTTGTTGTAAATTTTATTCGATTACATAAAACTGTAAATTATTGAAAAAAAGCTGCTTTGGGTTGTTTCTTTCATATTTCCATTCGACTGTAATTTTTTTGGTTATATATTATAGAGTACGAGTCTAAGGTTTACCTGCCCGTATAGTTATTTACAGCTGAAATACAGAACTGTTCTTAAACCTCGTTTAAAGAATATATTAGTTATAAAAATCGCGATTTAACCGTAAAATCCATTGGATTAGAAAATGTCGCTACTGAAGTGCTACCGTCGTATAATGTTCAACAAGTTTTTCCAACTTGGAATAAGTTTTAGCTTTAAATAGAAATGTTCTGAATGTATTCATGTGAATTGTATTGCTTTGAAGAAATTTATTTACTACTAGTTGGCCCGCGCAACTTTGTCTGCGTCACATAAGGAAATTTTCTCACCGTTTAAACCTTCCCTGGACTTCTACGAATATTTCAAGATTAAAATAAGCCAAATCGGTTCAGTCGTTCTCGAGTTTTAGCGAGACTAACGAACAGCAATTCATTTTTATATATAAGATAGATTATGTAGTTTCTTATGAAATATAATTGTTAGTTATTCTGCAAAACTATGTAAAATAAAAATTAAGATTTTGAAATCGCGATCAAAGTTTCATACTCACTTTTACAGTTAAAACGAGATTAGAGAAATTATCAAATTTGTAACTTAAATCACTTAGTTGACACCAGGAAGGTCTTTTTTTTATTGTTTGATAGATAAACGAGCCTACGGCCCACCTGATGGTAAGCGGTCACTGTCGCTCATGAACCTTTGCAATGCCAAGGCAATGAGGGGCTGTTATCTATCGCCTACCGATACAGGACTTTTCTCAAACCTCGTTTAAAGAGGGACATGTCACAGGTCTGATTAAAAATTAAAATATTTTTGCTAAATTACATTAAATTGAGAAATCTAATTAATTAGAGCAATTATCATCAGGATTAAGCAGATAAAGATAATTTGATGCATTGAATGTCGCCGTCTACTCGAAACACTGTTGCGCATCCTTGAGACAAACTGCGCTGGTACTTTATAGTTTAGTTTACAGACATTTTTATAAAGTAAAGTTCTCGCTATGAACTGAGATATATATTTTACTAGCTGCCCCGCGCAACTTCGTATGCGTCGAAAAAAAATAATCAGGGGTGGACTACCCCTAACATTTAGGGGGGTGAAAAATAGATGTTGGCCGATTCTCATAGATACCGGATAAACACAAAACATTCCATCAAAATCGGTCAAGCCGTTTCGGAGGAGTATGGTAACGAAAACTGTGACACGAGAATTTAATATATTAGATGTAACTACGGCTTGTCGCTGTCTCTTGCTATACATTTGGCCGCAGCTTAAAGCTCACATTTTGTATAAAAAATTGTATTTGCTGGTTGTGTACAACAAAAAAGATATAAATTAACTAAAATCCATGACATACTTTTGGTAAAATAGCCAATTTATAGTGATGTTTTGTAAAAAGCTGACGAAAAGACAGTTAAAAACCTTTAAGAGATTAGCACCGATAACAAGACAATTATGCTGTCGGCGTCTCGAAAAAAACAAACGGTAGCCAAAATATATAATATTATGTTTCTTTTCTTGATAATTAATAAGATATCAGAATTATAGTATCATATAACACGAGGAATGTTAGAAAAACAAACGATATAAACAAGAATAGAGACATATCGCTAACATCGATCAATATGACCGAGAAAACATTAATTACGTAAGTTTTCCTTCCATCGAGAAATAATCAGGATTCGTTACGAAAATGGCTCCAATTACAAATCGGATATAATATGATAATACAAATCGTAATCGAAAGGGTAATCGATTATCGAAATACAAATTGTATAAAGAATCCCCTGAGTGACTGTCAGACTTCCCGAATGATCGGTATTTGGCTTTTGGTATTACCTACGTCTCGTGTATTGTAATGATACGCTCACACACAGCAACATTTCGCTGTCAATCAGTATAAAATAATCCATAAAAATAAAAATCAACCCCTAAATCTTTGTTTGGTTACAATTTGAACAACAATTTTATCGTACTCGGAGGAGGATAGGTAGTGACACAGACGAAGTTACGAGGGCCGTCTTGTATTATTATATTACTAACTTAACTTGTATAAGAGATTAGTAGAGGGTACAGTTTAGTCATGATCAAAGCACCAAGAATATCAGTGACACATTCGGGGCGTGTTACCTGTACCGTGAGGGTTAACTATTAAATTAACTGAAATAGAATTAAACAATAAAACACTATCCTTGAGAAATTGTTCTTGATTTTAAAACACAATAGCTTTCTTCAAAGTCAAATAACGTCTATTAATTCAAAATTCGAGACAAGCCGGGGAATATGTGTAGTATTTCATGTGGATTTACGAATCTAGAAGATCCGTCATTTTCGCGATAATGATAGGTAAGTATTATGTGTAATCATATCCAATTACACATTATACTTCAATAGAAGTTATGTATTTCGTCTCCCAAAATAAGCCTTTCGAGGTTACACGATCGGATCCACGTGAAAAGACATAATTTGTTATGATTTCTATAATGATAAATAATCATATTTGCAAGGACAAGGGAGATTCTTGGAAGTAGACTGGGAAGAAACCCATAAGGGTCCGTTTACAACGAACTCAGGCTCATTTAGAACGAAAACAAAATGAGGTATAATAATACACACGGACTTTGAGAACAAACACGTTCGAAAAAGTGCACCTTAAAACTAAAGCTGAATTGGCCTAGAAGTTACCAATTTCAGTACTCGCCAATCTAAGCTTGACGTTCTTCTACAAGGCAAAATTTAATTTTAAAGTATAGCTCACTTTTCTTGGCCTACCCCTACTATTTATATTACTCACGAGAGACTTGAAACATAGAATCATGCACTTAACTTTATATGTATTCTGTGCAGATTGTGTACTGGCAAACTATTCAACGATTCTAATATTTTATTTTTTTCAAACCTTTTTACCTCTTAACATTGGTTGGAGTTTATTAGTTCTTTCTAGAATATCTGCAAATTATGAACATTCATTCTGCAAATTATGAACTTAGTTATATGGTAAGGCTTCAAAGATTACTTGAAAAAACAAGAACTTATTCTAACTTATTTGCGATCAATATTTTATTTGCATATTACCTAACCATGTCTGTTTGTCATTGTAATAAACTATTTAAATCCCTAATTCGCTCGATACCAGCGTGCCTCCACTTTTCAAAGATTCTTCAAAATGTATCATTAGATGAAATTGCGCATCAATTTAGCTACCGAGAAGAAATTGCTCGTCGACACGTGTAATAAAATTAATATATTTTGCCATTTAGGCGGCATTATTTGCTCGCGGATATGTGTTTCTTGAAAACGAAAACATTGAAAAGTACGGAAGTCATTTTCAGTTTACTCCTCCGTAATAACCGTGTAAAATATCTGGCTTCGTGGAGGTTTGAAAGGAGTTTCAGGTGACGTTGTTACCACGACTTTGTTAACGTCCCTGAGAGGAGGACACTGGCTACCAGGTGACCTATATTTAGTACTTGGTAAGCCGATCAGCTGCCTAGGGCGTTGCTAGGGTGATACACAATACTTCTAAGGACACAATAAGGTTGCGTCGCCAGCTTCTTATTGACCGTGGCTTAGGTTCCACTATAAAGATTATGAAAATATAACTTGACTCCGCCTTATAATTGTTAACGCTTTCTTAGTACAAGTTTTAAGTTTTGTATTATAAATCTGAAATAAACTATGTCTAGCGACTTTGAACGTCTTAATTTTTGAAGTTTACTATCTATTCCTAGCTCACGTCTCCTACGTTAACTATTTGCCTGCTAAATTTCAAATCAATCGAGTGTAAACTGTAGATTTGATATCGGGACGAATCAGTCAATCAGTAAATGATTTCGCTTACATACGCGTACCTACAGATTACAGTTTCGTCGTGTCCTTGACATTACAGAGGTTCATGAGCGACGGTTGGTAACTACTAACCATTATCAGAGCTGTGCTTGTTTACCTATCAACGCTATAAAATAAAGAACATCCTTGTTTAGAGACTTTATATAAATAAAATAAAAAAGCCTTTATTTCCTTATCCTTCATTTACATTTCAAATGTTGGTTAGTAAGTTTTTGTTAGTAATATTGTTTTCCTTAATGATTAAGTTGCTTATAAATGTTTAAGTGTTAGTAAGGGTTAGTTTGGTAGGATATGGACCCCTCTTCGGGTGAAGGCCTCCTCCAGTCTTTTCCATTTGTCTTTGTCCTTGCCAGTAGTTTGCCAGTCTTTTCCAATATGATCTATTATGTCGTCAGCCCATCGTTTTTTCGGTCTTCCTACCCCTCTTCTTCCAATTGGTCCTTTTAGTTTAGAGACTTTAATGGATACAAATATCTACCAAGAACTATATTGCCAAAACAAAAGTTTTGAGTATTTGCGTAAATTTGGGAAAAGTCCGATAAAAATACTGACGTAGGTTTTTTTCTGTCATCAACAGGTAGCTTACTAAAGGCGTGTTACACTATCATAACTTTCAGATTATAAAATATGTATAATAAAGTTATGAAATTTGAAGATACTTTAATGCATTACGTTTTGGGTAATAGCACATTTTAATCATAGCCAACTGGCTTTACTTATACTAAACTTTAATAATTACTAACTAGTAATTATTAAAGTTTCATAGCTATAGTATAGAGTTCGCGTCGTATTGAAACTGATATTTATTTATTATATTTTATAATTGTTCAGTTTTCACAAAAATTAACCATTCTCAATTCATGTCGTTCTCATTTACAATGTAATATGATATTATTTAAATTATTTTATTTAATACTAGGATGTCTCACGGAATTGTAACGTTCCTGGAACTTCTTGATTTATTTTCACGATCAAATTGTTACATTTTCATATGAAGTGCTCTGGTTAATTTTGTCAAGATACGACATATGCCTTGAGCGATTTCCTGAGAAGGTTTTTGTTCAAAAATATAACTTAGCAACACGGTTCTTGGGTGGTACCCACGCTTTCCTATTGATTTTGCTCACACGTGTTGTCGAGTGAGGTGTTAATAATTGTCCCATCAACAATACTCTTCATTTGAGTTATTCAAAATATATAAATTCCTTCGGTCGTTGGGTTTCAATTAGTGCTCCGTTGACTGAATATGTATTCATGTTTACAACGAACGTGCATTGAAGATATTTACATTTACAAAATACATTATAAATGTATTATGAAATACACAATAGACGATCTGAAAATTAGGTTCTATTCAACCCCTATTTATGTATAAGATCATACTTTTTGTTTTTAAATATTTCTTCCCCTTCCAACTGAGAATAATTTGCTTCATTGTACACAATAATAAATACACTCTCACAATACTAATCGAAATTATACGGGTAAATAAATCGACACATCGAACTTCCGCTCGTAACAGTCACAAACCGAAAAGACATAATTTCCTTTTCCTTCTTCCTATTACATATCTAATAATCACTGTTACACTTTCATGAAGAGCTTGAGAGGAGTCTTCTTCATCATATATTGGCCAGGCTTCTGATTACATTATACCTCAGGCATTCTATGGTCGGTGAGAGTCTTTGCAATTATATTGAATTTTCAGATTGTTTTCTACCCGCAAAATAAAAAATATTTTTGAGACTTTACAAATTTAGCCATCACAGGATATATAGCAATAGTGATAAGGTTTTTTTGGCCCACTACTAGAACTGAAATTGTATTTTGTATATTAAAGGTTTTTTTACAAGCGTTTTGTTTCAGTGTCATACCACAGCCATCCGAGGGCTGCGTCCAATGATCACTACCACCGCACTTCGGAGACCACCGGTCCCTACATACCGATCTCTGAGTGCATCACCGGAGTGCGTGATCAGGTATGTACTTTTGATATTATTTAGGGATTTTTATTAGGAGGAACTTGCCGGACTTCTACCTTCCCCGCCGTTGGGGTATGTGGAAGTCGAATCGTACTAAAACCTACTCACACTCAGCATCTGAACCCCGGCTATGATCAGAACCAAGAACGGAGTTATGAGACATTTTTTACTGTGGCTTCGCCCCCACACGTTGCATATTAAGGAGGTGCACTCTTTACCTACTGCCTACAATGTTGAGGTCTAATTCTCTATTTTTGGTAATTTCAAAAAAAAATTTAGGAATGTAAGAATAAAGCTGCATTGCGTTTTTTTTAACTGCAAGATAGATTAACAAGCCTACGGTCCACCGGCCGGTAAGCGGTCACCGTCGCTCATAACCTCTGCAATGCCAGGGCAATGAGGGGCCGTTATCTAACCTACCCATACAGGACTTTTGAGAAGAATTTTTTGCTTCTGAAGAACTTCTTTCGGGAAAAGTCAAAAGCTTTCGTATGGTCATTGAGTTTTTGATATCAGTATCAAATAATATTAACAGTGATTGGTGTAATTTTATTTGAAAAAAAAAAAAAAAATCTTTTATTTTAGAAAAAAAAGAGAATCCATTAAGGTTTTATTTGTAAATTAATTAATGGATTTCGTCAAGTTTTTATCGCATTTTTGTTATTGTAACTGATTTAAAAACAAAAAGATTTGTTTTGTTTCTTTTTAGAGCATTTAACTTTCTTATCCGTGCTAAGTGGACTCAATAACTATTCATTGCCAATGTTAGTAGCGTACAGTTATAGTGTGATTATCATGAATAAAATATGTTATACACTTTTGAACAAACCTATGCACCTGAGATATTACGTTAGGTTGAAATTTAACATTACTTTATTTTGCTTTTGTTTATATCTTAAACACAAGTTACCTATTACTCTAATAAAATAGTACTGTACTGTAACAACCGATTACTGCCCACTGCTGAGCTCAGGTCTCCTCCGAAGAGGGGTTAGGCATAGTCCACAAAGCTTGCCCAATGCGAATTCACATATCTTCAAAGGATTTTTAGAACCCTTTTCCGATATGCAGGTTTCCTCACGATGTTTTCCTTCACCGTTTTTAGCCAGTGGTGTTGTGAAAAATTGCACATAAATATTTTTCATATTAAGATTTACAGGTACAAGCCAGTATAAAATAGTACATTATTACAATAGTACTGCGCAGGCATAATCAATACATAGTATAAAACAAAGTCGCTTTCGCTGTATGTCTGTATGTATGCTTAGATCTTTAAAACTACGCAACGGATTTTGATGCGGTTATTTTTAATAGATAGAGTGATTCTTAAGGAAGGTTTGTATGTATAATAAATGCATAATATAGTAGAGAAACATTGATAAATTTAGAGGTTTCTAATGTGATGTCGTAAATAAGCACGTTTTTTGCGCTTATATTGCAAACGCTGGCTGAACCCTACGAGATAGACCAAAATAATGTACTACAGTATTGTTCACCTTAAAAAGTTCAACAAAAAAGTCCGCGATGGTATATGTCTATCTCTTAGGGATAACCCAGCATAACCATTTTTATTCTTTACTAAAAAATGGTTATTTACGAAGTGATTTTAAACAATACAGCATTAATCCTTATCCAATTAAGTACCTTAAATAAATTGTGCATTTATTAAAGATCAATATGCTTTTTACAGCATGTAATTTAAGTGAATATTACCGAAGATATTACAAATTTAAAATGCAGGGTCGTAGTTGTTTGCGCCGGGCGGCGCGTGCCTATATAGGCTACAATATTTGAACCCCTTTGTAACGCAGACGAAGTTGCGCGGGTCATCTAGTGAAATATAATACTGTGAATTTTAAAAGAAAGTTAGAGCAGTCTTTCGCTATGGTCTGTTCTCAAAACAATAACGCCTACATCTTATCAATACAATCTTTTGTATTTGAGGATAATTCTAATTTGATATTATAACTGTCAATCTTTGGTCTTCATTACAATAGAAAATTAATAACTAAGTCTTTAGATGATTATAAAAGCTTCGAAATAATTATATTCTCAAATATCTATTGTTTGAAGTTTTGCTATAAAATATTGTATGGGTTTTATTGAAGGATTTTAATAATTCAATGGAATTTGACTAATTATGAAGTATTTGTAGTGTTTTTGGGGGGGTAGCTAGTCCAGTAATCCGTGTTAATATAAATCAAAAACATAATCACATCTTGTTTGGGGAAGTATCAAAACTTGGTAGAGACAAGTACTAATTTTGACTTTACTAGTGTCCACTTATCGGGGGCGGCGCGACAGGAAAGAGTGCCGATGGCGTAACGCGTCGTTCGTCCCTCATAACCCCGTGCTGGGTACTGGCCTCAGCCGGGGTTCGGACGCCGAGTGTGAGCGGTTGGAGGTTTTAGTGCGGTTCAACTCCCACATACGGTCCGGATCCGGATCCGGTGATTTCCTCCAAGTAAAAAAAAAAAAACAGTGTCCTCTTATGGTTAAAGTACCACTTATGAATTTTATTTAAAGTCCATCTCAAACATAAATAATTTAGTTACTCTGTTTCGCGAAAAATTTCTATAAAATCTCAAAAAGAATTCGCACAAGATTGACTCATATGTATACAAACAGCTTTAGAGATTGTGGAAAAATCTAAAATTGTACTGTCGGTCCGTTGGGGGTCAATCGTTCGGTAAACACAGGGGTGCGGGTTCGAGACTGGGCACGTACAATCGCATTTTCGGCTTTTCTAAGTATCTCGAGACTGAAGGCGGTCACGCTCGAAATTATTATGGCGGTTCTTTTTTTAAACTTCCGTTGCGATGCAGTTCTGAAAACTAAGTTATAGTTTAAAAAAAAAACTCCTGTTTAATTACTGGGCATTCATTACGCGTGGTATCAATTGATCAGAATTTATAAGTAACATTTTTGAAGGTTTTGGCTGTCTGTTTGTTTGTTCCTACTCATATCTGAATTAGCTGGATCGATTTTGGCTAGGCTTTCCACTGCTTGGTCATGAAAACACAGTTACAAGATTATCTGTCGTAACTACAGGGAAAAATATAACGTCATTCATCACAGGACTTGTAATAGATTAATAGACATATGTATGAAGTGTAATATAATTATAGAAAGTTTTATTAGTTGTCCACAATATTAATTATGACGTTGAACGATAGGATAAAACTAATTCGTAGTTATTATAATGTTTTTGATAGTCTAGATCTTCCAGAAAGTTAGAGAAGACTCGCTTACTCTTTTAAATCACTATTATTGTTGGAACGAAGTTCCTTATCGCGCGTTGTGAAAGGGGGCTAGACGGAAAAAATTCTTACGAAAAGTTGTCACGACTCTTTTTTTGTTTTAGATCAAAATCCTTTAAAACACGTTCCTTATTTGTTTTAGATGATTCTCACTAGATGGCGTTGTGATCAAAATCTTTTAAAATACGTTCCTTATTTGTTTTAGATGATTATCGCTAGAAAAATAAAATTTTATTACAATTCCTTCACTAATTAATCGAAAGGAACTTCGTTCCATCCGGGTGTCCCTTGACACCTCTCAAGGTTTTTGTTGGTCTGTAGTACTTTGTAGTGTTGCAATGAAGAATATTCTATCTATCTAATCTTTGTTGTTAAAGAGAGATCTAACTTCTGTGACAATAAAAGTGAAGGTAAATTTATTTCCATTTTTGAGTTAAAGACTAAAACCGTCAAACGTTATTATGAATTACTTATATCTTTCTAAGAAAAAATATAAAAAAAAAAATACAATACGTTACATAAATCTTAGTTTTACACCATGTAGTGTAAATACGCACCATGTAATGAAAACTACAAGTACGTATTTGTTGACTATAAAATATACAGATTACATTATGTCTAATCTTAATTTGTGTTATTAAGCTTTACATGCAGTGTCATGCAATATTAATAACACTAGCATAGTTTTTATTTGAAGCAGTCGCATTTACACGACATTGTATGTTGTACATTCGTAAAGGCGAAGGAAACATTAAATCATATTTACTTACAAACGATTTACACAGTTATTTGTTGAAGTGCAGAAAAAAACATGAAACTCTTATTTTAGTTGCACCCAATAAAACTATTTCCGTCAATGTTACTCGAGTTCAAAGCAAGTATGGGACAAGCCCTCCTATTGAGTATTTTAACTTAAATAAGTTATATATGAATAATGTTGTTTGTTTTCACATTTAATGGCGTAAAAGCGGAAGTATTCACAAGTTTCTGGGAACCTATTCCCGTAGCTGTTCTAACAAAAGGAACAGAAGATGCTTTGTCTTATACTCATAGTCTAGACATCTTCCTTATAACTGTGTCTGATTTTAAAGCTTAACACTCGACTATCAAACGACCAGGGCGTAACCATAAAACAGTGGCAAACGATCTGTAGAACTTGGTTCCTATCGGCTTCTCTTTGGAAGAGACTATGGTTACTAAAATGGAAAGTTAAGAAGAAGACTATCGGAAAATATAAATTTAATAGCTGCTCTTTTTCAAACATCAGTACTTTTTTAAGTGCTAACTAGTCCAACAGTATCAGTCGTAGTCTAAATCGATATGGGGAATTATTATTTATTAGTATAAATGATGTCATGTAAAACTAATTAAACACTTCAAACTCAAATACTTTGTCTACCTTGCCTTACAACTTTCTGGAACTTTAAAGTCATCAGTTTTAAGGACACAGATTATCTTTAATTATTAGTATTATTTAAAGATGTTCACTTAATGTCACCTACCATTATATATATTGGAGTTACCATAAAACTACCTACATACAATGAATTCATTTTTCGTCAAGCACAACGACCAACGGCCCGGGTACCCGAGGTCTCCGCAAGGTCGTGATTCCGAGAACCGAAACCCGAAGTACCTCACCCAGCCTCAGATCCGCATCACAGCAGCCGAGCTCTCGGAGGAGTCCAACCAGAGCGAGGATGATACCCAGGCCAACATGCGTACGTACTTTGCTTTAGACATAGACGATATCTTTAGGTATAAAACTATATTTTAATTTTTAAGCAACCTCTTTTCATATTTTAATGAAAAAGTAGTTCACCAAGTAGGTTTATACTTAATTAATTTTAGTTTTATAGAGAAAAGAAGTGTGTGTAGCTATGTAACTTCAACTGGATTCCGTTTAAGCTGAAATTGTGCATGCATATCTAGGTATGTTGTGTAACAATACAATAATATGGTACCATGGATCTGATCTGATGATGCAGTGAGGAAGCCATAGGAAAATTTGCTTTGTCGTGTTATCTCTTGATCAAGTTATGATCAGTTAAATAAAAAATAAATGAGCCGTGGTTTTACTTTGTAAAAATATCGCGTGCTTTTCACAAATCAACTTTACAATTGTTTGAAATAAAATGCTACCTGTGCGCTCCTCCTGATAGTTCAACAATAGTTTAAAATTGCACTTTAGTAAAAGCTCAAGATTTTCCTAGTTGCAATGACATACTAGGAAAAAGGTTGAACACAATTTAGCTTAAGACCTCCCAGTACACAGGTCATTCCGCTGAGCTCCTTTGTAGAATGAACTCAGTCGGAATGTATTACAATCGAGAGAAACTAGTCAGGCAGTAGTCATCTTGAAACTAAAGTATTATCGGTGAAAGATAATGGAAAACGTAGAATTTCAAATAAAGGTTGTAGAATTTTTTCGTATGAAACAGATGTTATTTTCAAAGGATATTATTTATAACTGATTGTAAATTTAAATTGGTAACGTAAGAGTTTTCGGATGATACGCGAGAAGAAATAGAGGAAATTGCTTTGTGCAGTAAACATAAATATATGTGACAAAGAAAACTTTAAAATGTTACGTAATACTGAGCGGGTTACCAGCACTCATAAGTCCCAATTTAAGTGGTTTAATTTTTAGAATCCTGAGATAAATTGTGTAAGTTGTTGAAAAAAAACACAAACTAAAATTGTTCACTCCAACAACAACCTATCGCTTTATGAAGCGTAATTTTTCAAAATGGTGTTAATATAATTTAAATGTTTTGTTTTTTTTTTATAAAAATATCATAATACACACAAACCAACATACAAAGGATTAATACTATGTAGAAATACTTAAGCTACTTTTCGAATTTCAAAATAAACGATTTTCCCATCTTTAGGAGATTGGGCCGTCGCGAAAACCTTCACCAAACTCACAATAAAAACTACTCAACGGCGAGCTCCCTCCGAAGACGGTAATGTACAATCTTCTTAATTTGTATCACAATGTCTGAAAATATCATGTTCTATCAAAGATTTTTAAAGGTCATAGAAAAGATATACTATTACGTTTTCTTTATTAGTGTGCTCAAAATCATGCACAAATAAGTAAGTAGACGTATTCCTATTCTCTACCGGTCTAAATTTGGGTAATGGAGAGGTAAACTGTGGTAGGCTATAAATTTAATTATTTATTACAATTTAATTTTCACATAAAACTTTTTTTTTATAATTCATTGATTTTTATTATATTACAGGGCAGCACAACCGCCTTTATCTATATATTTTTTTTATATTACAGGACCGCCAGTACCCCCCCGCCCTCCAAAGACCCAAACAATAACTCGAGACATGTTCAATCGTGAGGTCCTCGCCGCTCAGAAGATCTGCGAACCAGTTGAACTGACAGTCGAAAACGTTTCGGTAAATATCGTTGAAAACTTGTATCATTTACTTTGTAGGTACACAGAACAAAAAAATTAGGTTATTTTGGACCATTAAAAATTACTTTGAGGAAAAATTTCAAAACGTTAGTCTGATTCCAACTTTGTTATAAACACTACTCTTAGCCTAAATGAAATGTGTACAAAAATCATAATTCAATAAAAACTTCGATCAAATATTACAAGATGAAGTATAAAAATCCGGACAAACTGGAAAGGACCAATTGAACTTACAAAATATCTGTCGTTTGAATACTTCATTTAATATTCGGTACCAAAAAGATGTAATTCAATTATCGAATTTTTAATATATGCATTTTTCCAAAATATTATGTGGTATTGTTCTATCTTCTTTTGGAAAGCAATGAAATTCACATTTCATTTACTTATTTTCGTTTTTAATCGAGTAAAATCCAAATCGCCAACCTTAGCCAAGTTTTTCCTACTCCTTCTATCATCTTCTGATTAAATTCGTTGCGGGGTCCAAGACAAGTTAGCTTTCCCTCGGGTTTTCCTGGGCTTCACTGCTCAGAGTCATTACGATGGTCGCCACTGTGGACCCGAAAACCTTAGCCAAATCTTAATTTCGCAGGATTGTAAGATTCAATTTATATTTTTTAAATTTTGCTCTTTGTTATATTTAATCGAAGACTATAAAAAGTACATTTAGTAAATAAATTTAGCAATACATACTTACACTTTTACATAACAAGTTAGATCAGCTTACACTCTGTGGTGACACTTAGTTGATTAAAAAAAAACTATAGGTACTTAAGAAAAGTGCACACTATAGTCGCATTAGCAAATGGAAGTTGGAAATAGAGACACATTGGAAATCAGGACGAGGTCACTACAGCATTAAAACATTCGTTTTGCACTTAATACTGTTTTGTTTTACAAGGTTTCAGTGCAATGTAACTATTTTAGACAGGGTATGCAAAAATATAAATTTTATTTATATTTATTACAAAGGATGAAAACCATCAATAGATTTTAATGCAGTTTTCGCTAATCAGATGCAAATACTAGCGCATATATATTAGTAGGTAATAGAATTTTACAAACATTTTTATTTTTGGAACGAAGTTCCTTATCGCGCGTTGTGAAAGGGGGCTAGACGGAAAAAATCTTACGAAAAGTTGTCACGACACTTTTTTTGTTTTAGATGATTATCGCTAGATGGCGCTGTAATCAAAATCTTTTAAAACACGTTCCTTATCGCGCGTTACGTTAGGAAAAAAATATATAAGATATCATTTAATCGAAATGAACTTCGTTCCATCCGGATGTCCCTTGACACCTCTCAAGTTTTTTTTATGCTGTATTATACTCTTTTGAAAACCTGAATTCAACCCTGTTGAAGTGGATTAGTAAAGAATTTTAATACCAAATTATAGAATTGTTTATTTACAAAGTAAGTGCGATTGTTTTATATTTGTGATAGTGCAAACTTGTATATTACAACTAACAAAACCTAAGCATGGAATGTTTTTTAATATTGCTTTTCTAATACGATAGTTATTGTAATGATTATGAATTACAAAGAAAATTGGTATTTATTTATACTTTTGTGGCAATAGTTATATGTATGTGTGTAATAATGATGATTATTTTTATAATGCAACGTGTAAGTATTGGATTGTCGTAAGTAAAAAAAACTGAAAAACCAGGTACTATTACAATTGAAAATTTACTGTTTTATGTTTTAACTAATTTAGTGTAATTGTGTTCATATTAATATTAAATTAGATTTAATGAGAGTTGGAAATTCAAAAAGTGACATCTCTAATTATCTAATAATATTTGCTTATTATTTTTGGGGTCCAACTTTTCATTCAATGTTCTAAAGTATTCTAAACTAAAAATAAGAGCGGAATGAAGATTAACAAAATAACAGTAAAATACGTTTTATTCTTAATTTTAAAGATGCAAAATAAAAAGCATTCAGATTATGGAAAAGTTTGATTAGGTTAGGTTAGTTAACATAGTTTTTTTTTTATTGCCATTTAGGCAGACGAGCCAACGGCCCACCTGATAGGAAGTGGTTACCGTCGCTCATGAACCTCTGCAATGTCAGAGGACACTGAGGAGTCGCTACCTACGACCTAACTTTAAGGACCCTCCTCCTTTGAAGAAGAACAAGTCATAGCGCTCAGGGGTATTATAATGTTGTTAATATTTGATCTTGCTCAATAATTTTATTAATTCATTATTTATACCTCGTAGTAAATTGTTACCGTTCCTCATTGCCTACTGAAAAGCTTTCTCAAAATTGACTGCTTTCTTTACAAAAAAAAAAAAAAAATTGTAACAATTGAAGAAATCATTAAATGAACTACTTTCAGACTATCATTAAGGAAAAAAGTCACAATTAGTATTCGTTTCTTTAGGACACTTAAACTGTCCCATTGCGACTATGACACAACATCAAACCCTAAGAAATATTTACTCAGTAGATAGGCCAACGAAAGCTGAGAAAAAATAAACAAAATAATCTTTACCAAACATTACCAGTTACAGCAAAATTTCGTTCGCTCTGTCCTTTCACTCTCGCAATAAATACATTTCTTGTCACTTCATATCTGACGAATATTCATTGTTGTACATTCGTTTAAGGACTGGGTTATGCACCATTGGTCGATTTTTAAGAACAATGTTCATTCTTGTTAGGCCTGAGACGTACTAAATATTTAAAGATGCAATTGACGCCATTTAAATCGGTTATTTTAAAATGTTAATTATAGAATATTCTCAGTTAATTGCGGTCAATCTTTCTCCTTAAAAAATGTTGTTAACCCCTGAAATCCTAACTCGCTTCGTTGGTTTATCGCTAGTAAAATCCCCAAAACAGTACCACTGCCAGATGTTAGAATAATCGAGAGTAGGCTGTTATTATATTGCAGCCTCAGTCCCAAGGGGAGGGACACCCCTGGTTGCGCTATCCCCAACGATCCCCGACCGCAATACCGGTACCGTCGTCTCCTAAGAAGAGTCATCAGAACGTTCGCTTCACTGATGAGGAAGGGGAATACGCTTCAGGACAGATTGTAAGACTTTTGTTTAATGTACTAGGTACAATTGGCCTCATAATTAAATGCACACGAAAAAGCCAAAGTCGAACTTTGACGAAGTGATTATTTTGTCGCGCTCTTTTCAACTAGGTAATAGTGAAAGAGTGCGATATATGCTCTCATGCGATACGGTTTTGAAAATGTGCATGTATTTATGAGGTCATTAATACATGGTGCGTAAAAATGAAAACATTATCAACAATTGGTAGTACATATTTATATGTTTCTGACGATTGTGCGCTATGAAAAATATTACAAACTAGCTGGCCCACACAACTTCGTCTGCGTCACATAAGGAAATTGTCTCACCGTTTAAACCTTCCCTGGACTTCTACGAATATTTCAAGATTAAAATAAGCCAAATCGGTTAAGTCGTTCTCGAGTTTTAGCTAGACTAACGAACAGCAATTCATTTTTTATATAAGAACTAGCTGGCCCACACAACTTCGTCTACGTCACATAAGTAAATTTTCTCATCGTTTAAACCTTCCCTGGACTTCTACGAATATTTCAAGATTAAAATAAGCCAAATCGGTTCAGTCGTTCTCGAGTTTTAGCGAGACTAACGAACAGCAATTCATTTTTATATATAAGACTAGCTGGCCCGCGCAACTTCGTCTGCGTCACAAAAAAAATCCCGGGTATTTTCTCACCGTTTAAACCTTCCCTGGACTACGACAAACATTTTAAACCAAAATCAGCTCAATCGGCCCAGCCGTTCTCGAGTTTTAGCGAGACTAACGAACAGCAATTCATTTTTATATATAAGAACTAGCTGGCCCACACAACTTCGTCTGCGTCACATGAGGAAATTTTCTCACCGTTTAAACCTTCTCTGGACTTCTACGAATATTTCAAGTTTAAAGTACGCTAAATCGGTTCAGTCGTTCTCGAGTTTTAGCGAGACTAACGAACAGCAATTCATTTTTAAATATAAGAAGATTACACCTCCAAAGTGCAAAGCATTCTGTCACTAAAGACTTAAGTTGTTTTGTAAAACGGTTGAGTATTTGGTATAAGTAATTGGTTTGGAGACAGTTATCTACTGTTTTGTTTTGTTTGTTACAATGTATCTAGTAATAAGAGGTCGATAATTCTAGTAATCTTACTGAAAGTATTATGGCAAAATCAACAATCCATTTTAAATCGTTTTTCTAAAAATAATAATCTTAATTTTTTAAAAAGTAAAAAATTATTAAATACCTTCGAAAATATAACCAAAATGCGTTCTAGACTAGTAGAAAACGAACTTCAAACATCCACAATAATCCACATAATTACTGTACCGACCATTATCGCACCTCTATACATTGTAACAGCACTGCAAACATGCTACAATCAAAGCTGAATCTTGACGTCAATCCGAACTGACGTTGTGTACCAACCGTCAATTATATCGTGCTTGATGACGTCACAGCCCTCGATCAAAGACGAGGCTGACCTTCCTTAGAATGTTCTTCAAGAATTGAAAATATATTTAGGTTTTTCGCTTGCTTAGTTTATGAAAAATATAAGTAAAATTCAAATAAAATATTACTTTTTATTTCAAAACAAAAACATTTGCATTGTTTCCCTACTGTATTGTAACCGTTTCAGCCAGTGGTTTTAAAATTTTTTTTAGTTGGAGGAAATCACCATATGTGGGAGTTGAACCGCACTAAAACCTCCAACCGCTCACACTCAGCGTCCGAACCCCGGCTGAGCCCAGAACCCAGCACGGGGTTCTGAGGGACGACGCGACGCGTTACGCCATCGGCACTCTTTCCCGTCGCGCCGCCCCCGCATTGTGCCCCTATTGCATTAAAAATACCTAATAACATATTTTTACGATAGTCTCTGCAGTACTACAACATGCCCACGATGCCCAATTTGCCGCCGGCCGTGGACCGAAACCTCAAGCCGCGTCCGTCGAGCCATAACATGAGCCAAATAAGCCACATCAACGGACAGGTAAGCTGTTTAGTACATTCCAGAAACATAGATGGTTATTGTCGAAGGCTTTGTTAAGGCTTAATTTTAGAATTCAATATTTTTAGTACAAAAATGAAAACGACCGACTTCCATTTTTGAGCAAAGCACAAAAACTACCAGACAGATCTTTATAAAATTTATATGAGATAATGTCTAAAGTTTTATTGTGTGCAATAATTTGTTGTGTTTAGTTATAAGATTTAAATATTTTTACCAGTAGTACTAGTTAGTAAGAGCTAATAGAATAAAGGCTTTTTTATTTTATTTTATAATGTCCAAAGTATCTGAATTCTAACAAAAAAATAATCATCCATATCGGTTCATATAGAAAACAATAACATATATGCAAAAACGTACAGTAAATCGTGAAATTTTATCCGTTTTAAATTATCATTTTCGGAAGTTGATCAAAAAGTTTACAAGTTGTATTTTACAACCAGCAACACATTATGGATTAGCACAGTACAATACATACCATTTATATCAAAAGCCTTTGAGAAAAAACATTGCAAAGATTTGAAAATGATTCATGAAAATACTTTCATGCATTTTCAACGGGTTCTTACCACGATATTTAATTAAATCTGAAACCGTCACTTATCGAGTATGTGGAATCCAGTGCTAAACACATCAGTCACTCGCGGGTTCACGCTCAGAGAGTCTTGTAGATACAGTGAGTGTGGTGTGTCGTGATGTGAGTTCGAGTTCCAGTGGTACTACCCAAAACCGAACGAGAAAGAGGGTAGACAGATTTGTTTGCTCATAAATCGACCCGCAGTATCCAGTCTTCTCGTGATCATGACGTTTGCAACAACGTTGAAATATCGAGACAATTAAATTAATTAAATATCGTGGTAAGAACCCGTTGAAAATGCATTAAAGTATTATAGAAAACCGCGAGTGTCTGAATAAGTTGATTCTTGAAAAATGTAAAAACTAATATATTTGATAAATAACAGTGAAGTGAACAGTTTTCGTTAACATGTGTAATATAGTATGATAAAATTTTTGAGTCAGTTTCTTATAAGTCGTTCTTTATTGACCACTACCTACCAACTAATTCCAGCCTCATCTGCAGATGAACCATGGAGCGAAGCCTCGTTCTGACGTGTTGCAGTACTTAGATCTTGATCTGCAAGCCGCTAAAACTGATGCAAACGGTGTAAGTATAGGAGATTTTTATCAATTAACACTTCGTCGCCTCAGTACTTGTTTGGCCAATCTGACATTTTTTACGAAAATGACTTTTTAATGCAGTATTATAAAAATTCAATTTTTTAAAATATTCAATCCTAAAACAATAAAAATCTCATTTCAATTTTTTTCTCAACACGGCACGTAACGAAAATTCCGTGCTTGTTTACTGTCTCCTGTAAAATTTGCTCGAGTGCAGATTGGCCAAACAAGCACTGAGGCGACGACTTTTAGTTTTGGTGCAATAGTGACCTAACTCTTAATTGAGATTCATATTTGATACGCTACGATGATTTACGTCACATAATAGTAATGTCATTTTAAATTATCAATTAAACAAAAACACTATTGCACTGAAAAGTTGTTTATTACTGATTTTATAAAAAAAACTTATAAACATAAGTTTTGAAAAGAGAGATGCTTGAAGAGAATCCTTAAAGTTAGGCCGTAGGTAGCGGCCCCGCAGTTTACCCTGACAATGAAGAGGTCCATGAGCAACGGTAACCGCCTACGATCAGGTGGCCCGTTAAACAGACATTGCATATGACAGAAATTAACTTCAGTAAATGAAGTCTAAATCTTCTACTGCATTATCGCACTTTCTCGAAAAGTGTCAAAAATCAAAAACTCAAGTAAAATATTTTTAATCTCTACCATTCTCAACGCTATCTGCAATAATACATCATAACTAAAAATACGAAAAATAAAAATATTTTTGAATTGTGACACTATTTCAAAAAATATGCAACACTAAACATTGAAAGACCTATGCTCAGCAGTAGATTTCAAATGATACCAAATTTGACATTACGTCGCCTCAGTGCTTGTTTGGCCAATCTGACATTTTTTACGAAAATTACTTTTTAATGCAGTATTATAAAGAATAAAATTTCCATCCGACTGGTAAAATATTTTTTAAAAATATTCAATTCTAAAACAATAAAAATCTCATTTCAATTTTTTTCTCAACACGGCACTTAACGAATATTCCGTGCTTGTTTGCTGTCTCCTGTAAAATTTGCTCGAGTGCAGATTGGCCAAACAAGCACTGAGGCGACGACTACTATTTAGCAAATAATCTGATCTGTCGAAACGTTTTTGATATTCTAACTAGTCCCATGAAACGCTGCGATTCAAGACGGATATAATACATGGTAAGTCCCGTTCTGATTCGGAATCCGCATACAAAACGGTGGATTTCCTAAAAACTGAAGCCTTTAACATAACTAGACAAGACGCGGAAGCATCACGGAACTTAGCCCATTTGAGTCATTAAATATTTTAAACGAACGCGGGAAATATAGCAATGTCACTTTTAAATTATTATTTTTTTTCTTTTTTTTTTATTATGGAACGAATACATCACACTGGTTAAAGTAACTCAATCTAGTCTCAACATAATATTTATTGATTTTGAAACTTTTACATCACTTCATGTTTGTGCAAAAAATGTATTTTGAACATTGTTTTATAATTCTACACATTTTTGTGGCATTGTTACGTTTTCCCGATCCCCCTATTTTATTTTGTAATTTAGTTTTTTTATTTTTATTAATGCAGGATTTAATTAAATCGCTCGCAATTTACACGCAATTAAGTCTTTTTTTAATTAAATAAAATCACAAATAATTGCATACGATTTTCTTATCTCCTGTATTTATTTTAGATTAAGTTCCAAAGATACTTCATTCGAGTACAGTACTGTTTCATGTTCCTTTCTTTATTTTAAATTTTGTCAATCTTTAGACAAACTCTAACTTTATTACTATTTTTTTAGAACAACGAAAATCTAATCGTTACTTTTAAGTTGCATTTATTAAAAATCTCATCTCAATGAAGTGTCTTTGTTTATTTTATTTTTATTTTAGTAAAAAGTCTGATTTGATTTTTGCAATGGTTAATTTAACTGTGATTATGCAAACACATTTTTTTTGTATTATTATTATTTTTTTGTTTATGAAAATGGCTAAACGGTGAGACTGTTACCCTCAATTAACTTTGAAACGACATTATGTCGTTTTATTAACGAAATTAGTTTAAAATTATTATTAGTTAATGAGCTTTATTTAAATTTTAATACACGACCAAATTTTTTTGATTATTTTATGTTTTACACTTTTTTAATTACAAAATATTTATTTTTCTATTATCAGTTATCGATGTTATAATATAATGTTGTGATTCTCGATTTTTTCACGAATTGATACTATTATTTTTCTTAAAATAGAAATAGTAATAGTGTTGTGAAAAAAGTAGTGACACAATATATTATATTATAAATACACTATATTATTACTTCTTATTTACATTCAAAAGGCACAGACGATTTCTTTTTTTTCTTTTCGACTATGTCTCTGAATTAAATCAACGAACTTCGCTTAATTAATAAAAAATATTTTTAGGTATTTTAATTTGCTACTTAATATTATTTTATAATAATTAAACTTAATTAATAACTCGTTTTAGCACAAATTTAATTTATTTTATCCACTTTTTTAATTTTACAATGTTTTAAACTAATTTCATATTGAATTTAGAAAACCGTAACTTCAATTATATTTTTTTATTGATACGCATAATATTATGAAAAAATCATCACAATATTTATTATACATTCCTTTGGTCTTTTGATTAATTGAATTATTTCAACAATTAAAGAAAAATCTTTTTTAAACAAACAACAATGCATTTTAATATCTACTTAATTGATATCGATTAAAAATAAATTGTTTTTTCAATCATTTTATACATCACTATGTTTTGTCACAAATACTTAATGATATGTACTTTATTTAGCGTACCTGCGTTTTCTTAAACAAATGTAAAATTTCAATAAACTTCAAGATCTCAATATTGTATGCTAAAACGAAAATATTGTCACGTGAAAAATATTACATCACAAAAATGAATTTAAAACATATAACACAATCGAAAATTAGAATCACAATTTGTATTTTTTTTACTGCAATTTACTAGTTCACTATTAAAATAAAAGTAATTTTATAAGCCAAGTAACAGTGTTTTATACTGTCTCATATTTTAACATTTTCAATATTTATTTAATTCAAGTACCTTATATTACATCTTACATGACATTTTTTTTTTGATCTGTTCATCACATTTTTTGAGTTAAAATTTAAATTAAAATTATCAATTGATTTAAAACTAAACATCACTGTTACATAATAAAAGTGTGTAAATTATTTAAAAAAAACTGATTATTCTTACTAAGACTTGTTTGTATTAATACTTTACTTTATCTAAAGTTTTTTTTTATAATTTTGACAGTATTGTTTCAATATATGGAGAAAAGGCTACTGCGATATTTTGAATGACAAGCAATAATCGCAAATTATTTTTAATTATAAAAAAAATTCAACTGAAAACTCACTTTATAAACTTGATTTACAAATTGAATACTCAAAGGAGAATTAAAAATAGTGAAATCAGACATTTTTTTTGTAATTCAATGTTTTCCTTTTGAAATTTTGACTTTGGGCTATTTTATGCTCGATAATGCGACAATCAGTTTTCTCAATTATTATTAGAAAGCTCAAATTTATTGTGATTTGTTGTTTTTTTTAGTATTTTTATTTCTTGTATTTTAAGTTGATGTTTGTCGTGCATACATTGTGGAAAATTAGAGTTAAGACGAAATCAACTAAAAACTACAGACAATTAAATTGAAAATTATGACGTCAGACATTGTTTGTCTAGATAATTTTAGAAAATTCAATGTTGTTAGTAGTTTTTCGAAATGTATTTGTGTATTTAAAAAAAACACCTAATTCCATCGCTTTGTCGCTTTTGAGTATAGACGTAATTAGATTTATAATTATTGTTAAATAATTTGTCTGTAAAAATTACTAGTTTTCCAATTGTAAACTTTTATTGCAAAAAAGGCCTAAAATTTGATCTACCTATTGATGAGTTATTTTTAGACTGTTTGCCTTGATCCAGATTAATAGTCAATGTTTATTCAAAATTAAATTACGCCTCTTTTGTATTAGTTTTAACTTTAAAAAACATGCAAATGTAATGATACTATTAAATGCAATAACGATGTAAGATGGCATGTTTTAATTTACTAAATATTTTCAAGCAGATATTTTCAAATTGAAAAAAACCAAACTAAATTACGATAAAAAAACAGTATTTCATCTACAATTCTATGCCGGTATTCATACAGTATTTAGTGTAGCTTTACGAAATGTTTTATTAAACTTATTGATGTTTTAAACTTAAGGTAATAATTAGTGTCCGACCGAAACTGGTTTTTTGGGCAAAACCGAAACTCGCAAATTTTAAAGAAAAACCTTTATTTTTGGAAATGTCCTTGACTTTAGTGCATATTAGAGATGTAACGAATATTCGCATTCGCGAAATTTGGCGGAAACCGAAACTAAGGCCGAAATTCGCATTTTGACCGAAACCGAAACTTTCGGTCGGTCACTAGTAATAATATTAAAAAAGAGCAATTTGAAGTATTCTTTGGTGTTAGAATTATAATCACAATATTTAGTAAGCTATTCGAGGATTTTGCTTCAATTTATGTATTTATTCAAGTCTGAGCACGAACACGTTTTTCTTCCAAATTTTACATTTTAAGAACTTTTATAATTGACAGGATTGTCATTATTGTTAAGATTGTCTATTACTTACACAGGGCTGTTATAAATACATTTTTGCAATAAAAACGAAATGCTAACTAAAAACAGATGATTAATTCGTGAAATAATAAACCTTCATGTAATCTTTTTAAAAACTACATTTTAATTTTAAAAAAAATATATTATTATATGTACAAACGGCGCAAAAACAATTCTCTTCTAAAAATCACATATAAATTAGGCAGTAAATATCTTGCTTAAATTGTCTTCGTTATTAAATTTCTTAAATAATAAAAAAAATAACTTAAATTAGTAGTATTTTACTTAAAATTATAACGAAAATTATTTTATCCAGAATTACCTAAATATTAAAAATCGATGTCTAGTTTTAGATTGAACTCAAAATTTTATGCTTCTTAGTGTTAATTGATGTTTCGATTTTAAGCGTATTTTAACTTAAACGTTTACTTAATTCGTTCCAAGATTATTTAGTACTCAGTTAAGATTTGATGTCGTAAAAAAAATTTAAAAATCGGCCCTTGCTGACACAAAAATATGTTGATGAGTGTCATATTATTAAAATTAGTTAATATTAAAGTTTTACTCTCGGTTTTTAATGTTGTCCCAATATATACCTTAAGGCTATTCATTGATAAATTATTATATTAAAATACCATTCCAGGAAGGCTTCGCTAATTGACAAATGATCATGTATCTCACTAATTTAATAATTCATGCCCAATTCCTTGACCAACCCATTACTGCCCACTGTTGGGCTCAGGTCTCCTCAGAAGAGGGATGAGGCATAGTCCACCACGCTTGCCCAGTGCGGATTGGGGACTTTTATAGGATTTTTAGAACCCTTTTCCGACATGCAGGTTTCCTCGAGATGATTCATGCCCAATAGCAACATTTTAATCCCTAAGACAGAGAATTAACTCTTTTCTCATTCTTGCTTATTCTTAAATACACATTATTCACCCGTAATAAAATAACTTTTAACTTAAAATGAAACCGGTAAAAATACTACTAATAATCGTAGTTGTTCACGTGTATTAAGAATCAATTTTCAAACGAATTTCAGATGTCATAACAAAATTAAAAATATTTAACATATTGCTATTAGATTACATAATACGCAAGTTAGTTTTACATTACAAAGCACGTAGATTATATAGCAAGATAGGTACAGTATTATTTCTGAAACGTCATAAAAATTTCGTTATATCAGATTTGGATTAATGAACTTCTACTATTTTAAAACACGTTTAAACGAGTGAAAATTTAAATGAGAATATCGACTCAGGGTAGAATGTAAAAGGTACTTTACATTGTGACAAAATTTAAAAGTGTCTGTGTAAAAACGAAATAGGTGCTCTACCGCGTATAAAATACAAAAGGTTTTTGTGCACAGCAGTTCTTTAAAATGCTAGAACGAAAACACAGAATTCAACTCACATGGACATTGATTTTTCACTTTCGCCGAATTGAATATCTTTTTGGCGGGACATAAACAAAATGATCGCCAAGAAAAAAATCGTAAAAATATCAGAAAGTAAATTCAATATTTGTGATAGAACGGAATTATGGTAAAACACAAACTTTCATATGCTTCAAAAATCTACATGAAAGGTGGATAAAGATTTTATATCAAGTTTCTAAGAATATTTGAGTGTAATGTAGACTGGCCAAAGACCGTAAAACATTTTCCATAACAAAGTTGGCCTTTAAACGATGAATTTATTATATTTTTCTACTGTAACATCTTCACTCCACTAAAAGTGACAAGTTAAACTTCTGCTGTATAATAAAATTCCACACCGCCTTATATATATATCATAATCCATAAATAATAGGTACTATAAGTACAGATATTTTTTTAATCAAAAGTATTATATACTATCAACTTTATACTAATATATATACCTACTTATATAAATATTCCTTCCCCACGTAATCTCGTGCCTTGGTGGAAAGAATCCTGTTATAATCGAATCACATGAAATATCTTAAAATATATAAATTGTATAACTTATTAGCAGGTATTATTAGTATAATTATAAGAATTTATCTTAAGGATGTGCTTTTCTTGTATAATTGTATTAAATGTCAGCTGTTATGAATGAAATAAATGTAAGTGTAAATATGTTGTTTTATTTATTTCCTAAGTTTGTTATTAAGAGTAAATTACTCTGCTATAGTTATCCCCACGTCTAGTAATATTGTTACCTCATTAAGTTAATTAACAGATAATTAATCTTCCAATAATCGACAAATCAAGAACCTATTAATATGTCTCCTATACGAATTTATTTACTTATTGAAAATATTAGTTAGTAATTAACTGTAGATGAAGAATTCGCTCGAAATTTAAACTAACAGTATAATAGAATTGTCAGGTAGATCATAATTTCGATTCAAACCATAATTTTGATTCTTTCAAACAGATAGCGCTAGTAGTCTATAAATCTATACTAAATTATAAAGCTGAAGAGTGTTTGTTTGTTTGAACACGCTAATTTCAGGAACTACTTATCCGATTTAAAAAATTATTTCAGTGTTGGAAAGTCCATTTATCGAGGAAGGTTATAGGCTATATTTTATTTTCAAAAAATTAGGGATGCGTATGAAATCGAAAACCTATTTATGCGTACGCTGCAAAAACTATTGACAGTAGAACAAAATAATGTACTACGGGTTTTTAGGTCTTAGTAAGACAAACAAAAAAGTCCCCGACAGCATATATCTAACTATCATAGTTTTGTCACAATAACCGCTTTTATGTTTACAGTAAAATAATATTTCGTCCCGAGATTGAATTTAACGTTAATTGAGTGTCGGTGAAGGAAAACATCGTGAGGAAACCTGCATGTCGGAAAAGGATTCTAAAAATCCTTTGAAGATATGTGAAGTCCCCAATCCGCACTAGGCAAGCGTGGTGGACTATGCCTAATCCCTCTTCGGAGGAGACCTGAGCCCAACAGTGGGCAGTAATGGGTTGGTACAGTACAGTACAGAGTGTCGTTATATTAACCCTTATCCAAATTAAGTATTATATAATCACACAAGAGTATTAATGTAGAAGAAAATTATTTTTTATTTTATTTCTTTCGGACTTTTCGTTTAGAAGTTATCACGTGTATAAAACGCAATGAATATGTGGGTGCACTTCGGACCGCGCAAATAATAACTCGACGGCATTGCGAGTACTGTTTGAACCCCTTTGTAACGCAGACGAAGTTGCGCGGGTCAGCTAGTTGTATTATAAACGAATCCAAAAACAGAAGTAAGAAGTTGTTTTTCGATAGGAAATTAAATTCGGCTTGGAGGAGGTTACAAGTCCTCCTTATATATTATTAAATAATTGGAATAAGTAGGTAATCAAGAGGTTGGTACAATTAGACCAGCTTTTTCACTCAGCTCAACAAAGTGAACAAATTGAATCGCCTCATCACCAGGTGTCGATGCGATACATCAAGGTCTTGGTCTGTAACGCATCGTGTCTTCACGCATCACCCCATTATGGGGTTTGGACAGTAGGCTGGTTTACAAAAGTTGGTTATACCGCTCATAATTATAAGTAGGTTTTAGTGCATAGCATATATTCCACAGGGCGAGTAGAAGTTATGGAGATATCTAATCCTGGCCAAAAAAACATAATATCGGTAATACAGAGTGAAAAAATGAAAAACTGTGACAAAAAATTGCAGTAAATGAATATGAGTCTACTGTCTACTAGACTATTTAAGTGATATTTGTTCACTATACAAAAAATGAGTGAAAATTACATAATAATATCATTACATTAAAAATTCTATTTGTTCCTGAAATGCTGATACTTAAGATAACAGCAGAATAAATTAGGAAGTCGACACTCAAAGTTGATTTAAAATGAATAAACAAGCTGTTAATAAATAATAAGCATGCGACTACAAAGAGTATTAAATTAGCGTAAAACGTAACGTTAAAATCGTAAAACTTCCGACATTTTCCGTTTTCTTAGCTCTGTAATATCACAGATAATATACAGTACTAGTGTGGTCAGGTTCTTGAATTCCAAAAAAGTCCAAGTTTTATAACCATTACTGAGTAATACAAAATTAAATATTAAACGAGTTTTTGACACGATTTTATCTAATAGGCCGAATTAGCCAGTGCTAGACAAAACAACTTTCTAAAAAAGAAGGTACTGCTTGAAATCAAATCACACAAATACCTAGTATAACCCACTAGACTGGTACATGTAGTTTCATGGTTGTTACCACTTGTAGCTATAATTCAAGACGATCTCTGCATCTACGATTTTATTCTTGAAAAGCAAGCAAATCACCTCCATAGAAAATAATATCACTACGTACTAGTGTCTTTATTCGAAGCCGGCTGAATTTCATGCCTCACTACGATAACTACAATATTCTCAGTCGAGTTACGTTCTGAACATGTTGTAAATCCATGATGCGCAATTATTCCCGAAATATTATTGCCCAATAGCAACTGTTCCGGATATTTTACATTTAAGAAATACCTTGATGTTTTACAGATAATCAAATATTAGAGGTGGTCACACCATCCTTTTTTTTCATTACTTGTTATTGCCAATAGATGGAGCTGTAAGTCTGTATTATTATTATTATTTGAGTTAAATTTGTAAATAAAAAATTGCAAAAGAGAAAAATTTGGTGTATATTGCACGCTATTTAAAATACATTCATTGATAATAGATGACTTAAAATAATAATTATTGGATATAGTATCAACAATAAATTCAACACAACTGTAAAACTCGAGGTTTACCGACAGATGGCGTCCGTATAACGTTACAAACCAGCCAAAGACAAAATAATATTTAAAACTAGCTGCCCCGTGCAACTTCGTCTGCGTCGAAAAATAGATGTTGGCCGATTCTCATAAATACCGGATAAGAACAAAAAATTTCATCAAAATCGGTCAAGCCGTTTTGGAGGAGTATGGCAACGAAAACTGTGACACGAGAATTTTATAATATTTAAAATTAATTCTGTTTGTATTGTACCTTTAATATTCGAAAGAGCATATCTAAAATATTAAGTATTATTATTGTCTCGTGTAACATTATATTTCATTTGAGTTTAAGTTGAGGTCCATTAACCATGTCAAAATGGAAAAGATGTTCGACTCGAAACAGACTTTCCAAAAAGAAGATCATGTGTTAATAGGTTTCATTAAACTAATGTCTTAGTTTTTAAAAACATATAAGTTTAAAATTTAAATGTACTATAAGCACTTCTCACAAAATTAGGCACAACCAAGTTTAATTGTCCACTTGTTCAGCTAAAATTTCGGTTGTAATAAATATTTGACTACACAACCATTAATGACAGCAGTGCCGAATACTTATATTAGTTAGGTACTGAATTATTCGTAACATCGACGAACTCCGCTCTCAAACTTCAAAGTTTTAATCTTCTCAGTCGCAGCCTTAATTGAACAACATAGCAACATTTTGACTTGATGAACTATTAAGTAGTTCATTCATTATTCACATTCGAAGGTAGTTCTCAATAATTATTTATGTGCTTAAAAGGATTGAGTGAGTTGCTTTTCGAACAGTGCCAAGATCAGGACTGATTTTCTTCGATAAACCTGTGAAAAGTTGTTTAATATTGAACCTACACTGAATTTAAGGTACGCTATCAGCTTTTAATATGTAATTCAATATTAAGTGAATCATTTCATAAACTCGTTCCACAAAATCAATACCAACATGCGTTCTCATGTGTTCTGTAATCTAACGACAAAATGACGGCCCCTCGCAGCACCACAATGTGATTCTAATTCTCAAATATTGAAATGCAAATAAACCCGATAATTCGCAAGGGTTAGCAATCAATGCAGATCCGGTGGCTGGGGAGCATAACCTTTAAAATATATGTTTTATAACCATACTAAACTCAGAAAATGCCTAAGAATAAATACCAACATCCGTTTGAATTTTGTAACGTTCAAATTGACATAACCGGCTGGACTGCAAGCAGTTGTCCACCAGGTATTATTCATTCCCCTCTAATCATACTTGGGTAGGTTTGAGTACATCTCACACAAAGTGGATGTGATAACGGTCACTTGAGCACAGTCAACAGTGACCGGTTGTATTGGAAACCTTGAATGATGCAGGTATAATTAGTTCGTCCCTAATTTTAAATCTAGATGCTTTCATGGTGATCGTATTTGACAGAAATTAAGATAACTAAATTAGACTACTTTATTAACTTACGAATATGTAGGTAATAAATAGTATACCTAACGTTTTTCATCATGGCTTCAAACATGTAAAATCATTTTGTTAAATTTGACAAACTTTCCGGTTTCCGATTGAGCTGACATTTTGCATGCAGATGTATATCGCGTGACAATGCAATAATATGACAAAATGGCGCTGATCTGATGATGGATACCTAAGATAATCATAGGAACTCTTGTACTAAACAAGATTTACAAACAATTTCTAATTTGGTTAACTTGAAAAACTTAATTTCGCTTGTAGATATCCCTATCTGAAATTTTATTTTGTCTGCTATCCGCTAACTTCAGGGTGATTTGATCTGTCGTGTTTGGGCTCGTTTTACTTGTATTAGCTAGCACTCGACTGCTACATTATTTCCAGAATCTTATAAGCTTGTATTTAAAAAGTTTTGTTTAAAATAAATTATGTCACTGTGATTACGAGGAAAGTCTATTAAAAGTCATCATCAGGAATCAAAAAACAATTATCACAGGTCATAGGTATCCAAAACAAGAATTCGTTGACGTATGGTAGGTATTTATTATATGTTAGCTTGAATGTGTTATATGTATGTATATGTTAGCAAAAACTCTAGTTTTTAAATAAAAAAACTACATCTTTTAAAGATTACTCATAAACTCACATATCAGCGTGGTTAATAGGTATCTATACTAATTTTAAATATCATAAAGAGGAAAGGTTTGATTGTTTGTTTGTCTCGAATAGGCTCCGAAACTATTGATTTGATTTCAAAAATTATTTTAGTTTTGGAAAGTTAATTTATCGAGGAGGGCAATAGGATACATTGATTCCTTTGTGTCAGTCAGAAGTTGCGCGGGTCAGCCAGTTATTTTTAAGAGGAATTCCAAGAAAAAAACACTATTTTTTTTATTGCAAGGTAGATAAACGAGCATACGGCCCACCTGATGGTAAGCGGTCACCGTCGCTCATGAATTTCTGCAATGCCAGGGCAAAGAGGGGCCGTTAACATTTCTCTTAGTTTAAAAAGCATTCGTTACCTACCCAGACAAAGCTATCCATTTAAACTGAAATAAAATCCTTAATTTAAACTATAATCATTTAGACTATAATTAATTAGAAACTACAATCAACTAGTCTTTATATCCAGATTTGAAAGCAGCAATGAGTGCAAGCAGATTAAAATTATTATTATTAGAGAGAAGAAACGTCGCCCTAAATGCTGGTAAGTGATTATAAAGCATGTTCTGTTTAACAAAACATAATTCGTAAAATGTGGATTATTACATCATTCTCGAATGATACGGCCGGTAATATTATAAAGAGTTTTTATTGAATACCAACAATTCTTGGTATAATATTAAATTACGTGGTACGTACGAGTGTCACATTATTGCTTCCATATCACTTCATTGCAGTTAGTTCGAACGCATTCAACGCATCGTTTATAATTGTAAAAATAGTCATTCGTGGTGGTTTGTGTGTGGAAAGTGATTATTTCTCTAAAAAACCAGGTAAAAATTGAAATATTAATTATTAAAGTATTGTTTATGAGCTTGGTATTTGTAGGAACAAAAGAAATTTAAGCTAACTTCTTCGTTTTGACCGTTATGGGTGTTTTGGTCAGCTTGAAAGCAATTTTGTAAAATATTAACACCTACATACATACTCTTTTCTCTGAATGACATAACTGTTTTTTTTGAAAAACAAATCAAAATTCGAATGTGTACAATAGAGTGACGTTTAGAGACAAAAGAACTTTCGACCCCCCAGAAGTCGCACCTACCGTTTTCCATCGAATTTTCAAATTTCCAGGGAAAAATGAGTGAACCATTGAAAACTGTTTCAGCGATGAACAAGTTATACATCGGTAATTTGCCGTACGAGATTGATGAGGCAGCCGTAAGACAACTCTTCGCCGAGCAAAACCTCTCAGTTTCTGAAATATCTGTGAAACGGGGTGGCTACGCCTTTGTTGATTTCCCGGACCAATCTGCTGCTGATCGAGCCATCGATAAACTTCACGGTAACTACTTTTTAATATTTAAATTGTATGTTAGTGCGTTATATTCTAAATAATTCCAGAACAGTTTCATTTTACAACGTTGCTCGAGCAAAACATTGCAACGACGGAATCGTGAGCCTCTCAAATTTCAATTTATTTTTAAATCATTTGTTTTACAATACGTTGGTTTTGTTTAATATTTCAACTGCTTTCATCAATTTAAATTTCATTTATTCTGTGTAAGAACGAAGAGTACTGAAGTTTTTAATTTTCAAGACCACCCAAGTAAAACTACGACCGAATACTTTTATCATATCTTGTTTCTAACTACTAAGATTGTTTTGGATAAGACATCCGATCCAAACTTAAATAATTCATCATCATTTTATTACTTTTATTAACTAGCTGATCCTCGCAACTTCGTCTGCGGCCATAAGGGGTACAGGCAGCACTGTTTTTTTTTTGGAGGCTATTGCCGGATGCCGTTGCTTATGCGGGAGTTGAACCGCACTTAAACCTCTTATCGCTCACACTGCGTCCGAACCCCGGCTGACGCCAGAACCCAGCACGGAGTTATGCGGGACGGCGCGACGTGTTACGCTTGCTTAGGCAGCACTTAGATTTTAATAAGACCTGCAAACCCGTAGTAGGTACATATTTTTTTTCTATAATCAATAGTTTTCGCAGCGCACGCGATGTTAGAAAGTTTTGGGGTATTTTGACACACCTTGGCAATATATTATTTTAATTTATTATTTTCCAAATAAAATCTAGCTTAGTTCCAGTCCAGTAGTTTTTGAGCCTTTTAATTACAAACAAACCAAACATTTCCTCTTTGTAATAATTTTAATACATAACTACTGGAATGTTTGAAACAAAGTTCACTGGTCATTATGAAGTTTTCAATTGGTTCTCAAACCGTGATTGATTTGTTGTTTCAGGTTACTCGTTTTGTGGGCTTCCGTTGATCGTTGAACCTTCCGTGGCAAATAAGAAAATGTGAGTATTACGAGGAACGACATTATGTAAACGATATGCCAGCCGTCATACTGTCATAAATATTCTATTGGTAGACAACACTGTGGACGCAGTTAAATGGTGTAATGTAAGCAGGCGTCAAGCGATTTATACTCTAACGGAACTTTTGTTTACAAGATATTGCATTGAACGGTGCATTGTCCTTTAAAACAATGCGGGGATCTCGAGTTGAATAAATGAATCATAACTTTTAAGCTGACACGGAGGACAAAACACATTGAGGACCATTATTGTAACAAAGTTCTAAAATAAATGATTTAGAATCCTTTAGTACGGTAACATTCTTTGAATCGATTCTTAAAACTGGAAGAAGATAGTATAACAAGCATACCATGCACATATTACCGATATAATGATTAAAACCTCTTCCTTAATTATGATGGGTATTGAATTTTTAAACAAAGTATATACTCTATATACGGCTCCTAATGGTGAGTGGTTACTATCGCTGCTGAGCGTCTGCAGCACCAGGGCATTGAGGGACCTTACACACGTTTATTTCAATGCTACTTTTCCAAACTCTACAACACTGTAATTCAAATACTCTTATAATTTCGCACATAATATCGACTAGTCTCAATACATTTCTGGAAACTTCGCTAGTCAAAACAGAAGCCCTGCTTGACATGGATTATTGTTTTCAGAGTTAATTTAAGCAGCCTTCAGAGATCGAGTACCACCCAGCTGAACGAGGGCAGCAACAGCTCCCCGGCAGGAGGATGGAGGTAAGTGACCGATATTACTAAACACCGTACCTTCGCTGGAATAGTGTCACGAGTCAAAAGTCAATAAACTACGTTAAGAAGTTCAACTTATTCTCGATATTGTAAGGTTGCCCTGGCTTTGCAGAGGTTCATGAGCGACGGTGACCGCTTACCATCAGGTGGGCCGTAGGCTCGTTTATCTATCACGCAATAAAAAAAAAAAAAAAAAAAAAAAAAGGTCTACTTTGACCCTATTGTGGTGTTTATTCGATTATAGCAGAATTATTGCTACATTGTTGTATTACTACAATAGTTTTTGGCGTAAAATTCTATATAGGACATTATCATAGACAATTTTTAAACACTCATATTTGAATACCGATTGCTATAAAAGTCTTTGAGCCGAAATAAGAGATATTTTATTGGCGTAGTATATAAAAGGGCAGACATTGCGTGATACTGTTCTAGCAAATGTGTGATGTGTCCCATAGCTTTTAAAAGAAGACAACATATACAATAGTGTCTGTGAAGAGCATCGATGGATAATGGCGAAAACAACAAAGGTAAGTAAAAGTAAATATTTTACATTTATTAAATTTTAAATACCTTTATGAAACCACACTTTACTTATTATTAAGCTTAGGTATTTGTTAATTGTTTATCTTGTACTTAATTTTAATGAATATAGGGCTTTAACGGCGTGAAATTATTTAATTAATAAGTCTGTTGTGCCTCTGGAATTAATTGGTGGTATAAAACCATTAGGCTCTTAAAACTAAAATACTTAGCCTTCATTAAAACATTACAAAAGCGTTTTTAGTTCTTAATATTATGCATAATTCGTTTGATACTTATTTTGTGCTGTAAATTTTTACTGTGAATACTTGTTACACTGTGTACCTACTGTGTGAATTGTAATTTGTAAATAAACATCGGAAGTCACAGTAAATAATGGTGTCATCTGGTGAAATTATCTGAAACTTATTCTATTAATTTTATTGGAACGAAGTTCCTTATCGCGCGTTATCGAAAGGGGGCTAGACTGAAATTCTTATGAAAAAGTTGGCACGACACTTTTTTTGTTTTAGATGATTATCGCTAGATGGCGCTGTGATTAAAATCTTTTAAAACAATTCCTTATTTTGTTTTATATGATTAATGCTAGATTGCGCTGTGATCAAGAAGAGAGAGACAGACGTTTTAAACAACTAATTATTATAACTTACTCTATAAGAGAGAGAGAGACAGACGTTTTAAACTAACTAATTATTATAACTTAAAAAAATAAATTAATAAAATAATAAATTAATAATTTTTATTACAATTCCCTCACTAATTAATCGAAAGGAACCTCGTTCCATCCGGGTGTCCTTTGACACCTCTCAAGTTTTTTTTAATTTATTTGGGAAACGACAGGAGGCATAAGTTTAATGACTATGAATTCCTGATTCTGTTAAGTCAATCCAGATTAGAGCTACGTTGAACTTATCCGCCATTTTGGAAATGACGACTAAATTATGAAATAAAACACCTAAACTTTATAACTTATGATTTTCTTTGCAATATCCAGTTCTAAGTTACAATAAACAAAATTATCGTATGCATCAATAGTCATTTTGGGATCCGTATCCAGGTTTACTCGTAAAGGCACACGCTCTGAATATTAAAGATGGCTACTACAGTGCTAACTAGACTGGGATAGAATCATGCATGCGGGTGTCGAGTGCTGGCCATCCGACCGTGAAGACGCACGCTTCATCGACAGGGTGACAAAGGGGAACGTGTCACTAACATTCACTTTGAACGCTTTAAAACGTTTTTTATAACGCTTTTTTTAACGGAAGAGCAAGGGTTATTTTCGCTGAAATACAGGGGCCTTTGTAAAGTTCGTGGATTTTTAGATCTATGTGATATACCCAGCCTACAGAGAATCGGTTTAGATAATATGCAAATATATATAGGTACTGTTAGCATACGTAGGCGGGATTTTTTTTGTTTTCTATGTAGCTTATTAACAACGCTTACAAAAAAAACAAATGCATAAATGGTAAGAACTGCTAGAAAGAGATTCCCTTATTACCAGAATCCTAGAAATATGCATGTATTTTAAAATAGTAGATAACAAAAATAAACATTCATAAATTATTTCTGCATAGAATTTATATAGCAGTAAATATCGTTTTACCGAACTGAGTACTGGGTAACTAAAGAAAACTAGTCTTTATAGCCTTATTAAAACGTAACTGGAGGTCTAAAAGGGTCTCCAGGCGATGGAACTTCTTGTCAAGCTTCTAAATTTGATTCTACAGATAGATAAGTATTTCTATAAATGGTGAGCAGTCTAGTTAGTAATGTCTAGCATATTGTATAAAAGCATTGAATAAACGTAAGCTTTTATTTTAAAAAAACTTAACAAATGTTTTTATTGGTAAAAATAAACTGCTAAAAATCACTACCAACCTACCATACTTAGTACCTACTCCCATATTACCAGCCCACACTGAAAATTGACTTCGTAATCGACACTGAACGAATTCATTTTAAACAGTCTGAAACAATTTTGATATTTAGGAAATAAATTTGTATACGTTCTGCTCTGACAAAACTTTCAAATCAAATCTTCTAAAGTCTATTTTGGTCAAATAATCAAGATTTCTGAATATAAACTTTCGTCTGTTATTCTAATCTAAAGAACATGAAAGTACTTCTACCGCTATCATAAGATAGTTGGTTGAAAAAAGACTGTTCCTGCGAAAAAGATTGACTTACAAAGTTTTAATGAGTGGCTCAGGATTACTACGGAGCGTTGGACTCTGCTACTGGTCGGTTACAAACAACTTTAAAGTACAAGTTAACAAACCAGAGTTCGGAATGAATTTGAAACTTACTAATTAGGATTTTAGCTTGCAATATTTGGGTTTTAAGTTAGATTTTAGATACCTAACTGGAAAAAAAGAAGATTCAGCACTTTAATAGTTAGGTTTTGTTACTACTAGTTGAAGTCGTGGTGGCAGAGTGGTCGAAGCGCTTCCTTCCGAACGGGAGGTCGCGGTTTCAAATTCGGCCGGCTTGTACCTCTAAATCTAAATGTGAAAAAGATTTATGTGCAATTTTTCGCAACACCACTGGCTAAAAACGGTGAAGGAAAACATCCGGAGGAAACCTGCATGTCGGAAAAGGATTCTAAAAATCCTTTGAAGATATGTGAAGTCCCCAATCCGCACTGGGCAAGCGTGGTGGACTATGCCTAATCCCTCTTCTGAGGAGACCTGAGCCCAACAGTGGGCATTAATGGGTTGGTACAGTACAGTTACTACTAGTTACAGTTACACGACTTTTATCTAATTTATAATGATAGGTTGCCTAAGGTTACGTGCAGCCGACAACCTATATTAAAATTAACAATAAACGAAATTGAAGATGAGATTTTAGTCAACTTAATAAAGTTACAAGTATGTAAATTTTTAGAATTAAATATTTAATTATCTTGTATTATTTACCCGCAAGTATACAAAACTTACCTAAAAACGTAGTCTCTATCTGTAAAGTTACCAATCCTAGACTGAAACTGGCCTCAGAACTAACTACATTCATCTCGAGAGTTGACTAATTAAATTACTCAACTACTCGTCGCGAATGAACTTCGTCTCAAGTGCCTTTGTGAAGTTAACTATTGTTTTAAGTGTTTTCATTATTTTGTTCTTTCGAAAGTGTTTGAAATACGAGCTTTATAGCATGTACTAGGTATACTATACGGGTAGATTCAGGTTAATTGGATTATATTCATCCATCATTCAGGGGGCGGTAGCGAGTTTTGACGGACAATTAAGCATTAATCGTGATCATAAAATTGATCATTTCAAAGAGTTTTCCATCGATTATTTTGGAGTTACAATCGGTTAAAGTATTTATTGGTACCTAATATACTAATCATTCTACATTGAAGCAACTAATATTTTCATGAACGTTCAATACAATGTAGTCAAATTGCAATGATTTCCATAAATAAAATTGTGAAAAATCACATCCACGTCCATTTTTTGGTTGTTTCTTAAATCCTAAATATTTGAAATGAACGAACTATATTACAGTAGACGTAGACATTCCTTTAGTATTTGAATTCTGTCATATGTGATCTACTAGTAGATAAGTATAGCGTTTAGTGCACCCATTCAAGCCATATAAGGGTAGGAGTTCGTTAACCGGTTGATCTGTTCGTCAACAATGACTCTCATTGCGATTTACATTGAAAGTAAAGTGAAATATACCTATGCTACAGGACTGTTAACATTGTAAGCCATTAAATAGTAATATTAGTAAAAACAATAAATATAATGGCCCCATTTCACAACTTTGTTTTATAAATATTAAATATTTGTTTTTAAAATTCAGACAATGCACCCGTGGCCTACATTATTTCGCTAGAGAAGCACATAGTTTAGTTTCAAATAAACAATAACATAAGACTACGTTTTTGAGTCATCGCATTGCGCCGGAAACTGCATCAATCGAATAAACATGACGATAGTGCAATGCACTGTAATTCACTCAAACGTCGGACATATAGTACATATACGCAAAAGTTAGGTTATCTTAATATTAGTAGATGCGGATCAATATAATTTCATGAATACCTCCTTAATCTTATATATAAAAATGAATTGCTGTTCGTTAGTCTCGCTAAAACTCGAGAACGACTGAACCGATTTGGCTTTTTAATCTTGAAATATTCGTAGAAGTCCAGGAAAGGTTTAAACGGTGAGAAAATTTCCTTATGTGACGCAGACGAAGTTGTGTTGGCCAGCTAGTTTTAAATAGAAAAATCCTACAAAATTTCGGAGAAAAATGTAGATTTTTGTAGATGTAAAACTTAACATAATTTTCAATATGGTTTTTGCATATTTCATTTGAACGAAACATTCTGATTTTGCTTAGTTCGGTAAATTGTAAGTACCAACTCCAGTGCATTAGTTTAACCTACCGGCTCGTAAAGATAATATGATTATCATTTTTTTTTATGTTTCGAAATCAAAAATTATCTACAAAACACCACTTGTTATTCGAATATTCGTATAACATCAATGAACCGGTGACATTTAGAGGTACATTTCAGTGACCCCATTCTCCGACAAGTGTCGACAAGATAATCACGGCGCTTGATTGCAATACAGCGCGGGAAAGGAGACATTATCCTCTTTGAACCCCTCTGCAACTGACTACAGAATAGTAACTGCACTCTTCCTGTCTCATTCACGCTTTTGAAGCGGATAATCCTCAAAAATTGGCACGCTCACCGTGCGGGTGAACTCATCCGTTGAAAATAAAAATTACAATAAGGATCTGCATATATGAAATATCTCATTGATTCGAAAATCAACAGAGCTGGAGGGTGGGTGTCTCTACTATGGTATTATATTACAAGGTATGGATGTGTGGGTTTGAATAAGAACTGAAACCTTCCACATACGCAAGACTCATGTGTTGATTTTTATTCATTTTTATTATCATTAATAATCATTTCTCTTTGCCAACCAACAGAAACCACACACAGCGTTTTCACCGCACGTAAAGCCTAGTATGTAATATTTGGTAAAATCATTTGCTTCTACTTTTTATTTTTTAATTATCGAAAATATACGAAACAGTTTACTTACAAAGTAAAAACCTTCTTCTTCGCCGCCAATTCGATCCACACTGAAACATTCGTATAGGTCCAATTCATACTTAATTCACACTGTCCAAAAAGCCTTTCATTTAAGGTTCTTATTGGTAGAAGCTAGTAATTTAGAATTCCATATTAGAAGGCCAATCCATCAATTATTTCTCATTAATTTAATGAGCGTAGTTGTCATACGGTTAATACAATTTTCAGTAATACTTACGTCTATAACGGGCGGGACCAGATTAATTTATTATCCTGTTTTAAAGCATATTTCGTTAGGAACACCTAAAATTGATCACACAATTCCAACTTACATATTATAACTATAGCAAAAACATGAACACGATAGATTTATTAATTATAGAGTGATAGACATGATTTAATTATCCATTTGATAGGATACTCGTGGTTAATGTAATGTGTGATTCTATCATGGGAAAGCCGTTCTTTGATGCGGAATAAAGTTCTTGATTGCATTGATGTAACAGTATTATCCCCTTATAATACGAGCATGTCTCTCAATATCGCAGCTTACGTAAGCGGATCGGAAATGGGCAGGGCTGTAGCAGAAACCGGGTTTGAACTTCTTGTTATAAGTAAATAAATGATTCAAATTGGGAATCTTATAAAAAACAAAAGTTCATTAAAATGTTTTTTACGATTCCTGGTACCTATCTTTAATCTACCTATCTATCTAGAATAGATAAATTGTTCTTCTGAACTACCTACTCTAAATATTCATAGACACAAAGCTGCAAAATCAAGTCCCAAATCCTAATCTGTGACGTGCAACTATGCACTATTGTGCGGTATTCCGCATATTTCTTAAATCCACATTTATCTATCTCGTTTAATCGTTAAAATATTTAACGTCAAAAAGGCCATAGTGCCTAAACAAAGAATGAGCTAACCTTGAACCAAACAATACTCTCAGAGCATTAAAGCACTTTTTACAAAACCAAACGTATAGAAAGCAATCAAATTACAAGGTTTGGTATAGAAGGGTTGATGTGGCAGTTACACGCGCTCGAAACGACAATTTAGCGGGGACAGCTTTGGAGTTCAATAACAAGTAATTCCCCTGCTGAATTCTTAACCGGTGTGCTCTTGTCGGTAAAATGCAGGGCTCGTTGTAAGGTTTGCATCCCTTATCTTGGTGTGTGATCGGCGAACTTGTCGCAAGTGCCAATTCATTCGCGACTTGCGAAAGGGAGCGGCGTTTTTGTTTTATTTACACTGAGAAAAGGAAACTAATTTGGCTTATATTTTGCTTATTCAAGAGTTTGCGAAGGGAAGTAATAGAATTAGGCTGATACGCAATCTCGTTGTAATTGATATGCCTGTTGTGTTGCAAGATACATTTTTTTAAGTGGACGGCCAACCGTGTTCTTTATAGATAAAATCTTCCCTTCATCGACTCAGCAAAAATACGGAGAAGCAGAGCCCTGCGAAAACTTAGGTACTTTTACGTCCATCCCATAAAAAAGTATATACCTACATATTAACACGGCATACATACCTACATTAAAAAGTAAGTTGGTCAAGTTGAAAACTTCATCTCGGCTTCTCCTAAATAATATATTTATTGATCTATATGTCGCTAATGCATAATATCATTTACGGCATTATAACAATTCTTGTAATAATACACGCAGACCAATAACAAAATACAGTCTGTTTTCTGACTTTATCCAGAACATGGATGAATGTTGAGCGCGTATTTTTCGACTTATAAACTGTTATAAAGGTCTCTAGGACAAACGAAAAATGGCGGGATGTAGGTTAGGAACCGGCTCTCGACACGTGTCATTCCCGGGTTTGACCCAGTGTGCGGAGGCGCTTGTGAGCTCCAATCCGGCATCATCGATCGTCTTGTCCGCGCAAGCGTTCTTGAACCACAACACAAACACCTTCCGCGTGCTTTATCCCGGGCTTTGCAAGCTCTAACCTAAAAACAGTTAAATAAAATTTTATAAAGAAAAAGTACTCGGTATTGTATCGTCTGAATGAGATTTTGTATTGATAAGAAGACGCTTTATTTGACTTATTAACCGTTTTGTAAAAGAAGGAAAATTTTGGCCTAACAACTTTATTAGGCACGGCGAGTTTGGAAGCAACAAGTTGTTAATCTTTTAAATGGGTTGGTTGTTTTGTGAATGGCTATATTTTTGGTTTTCTTCTTTTAAAATGTGAATTCCTTTATTTTCGAAGAACTGATAAAACTTAAAAGGTTATAAATGAAATTATTTTTGAAGCTAAAGGAAAATAACTAATACCTACACAGTGGGTGGTTTCTTGAAACCCCTTTGACACCCACCATCTGCGCAAATAATTCGTTCTTTTCATTAATTTAAGGACACTTTTCACTTTGGATGTACACCCAAAAATGTACTATTCGAACTAATAATTAAACCAACCCAACACAATCTTAAGTTATAAGTCGTAAACTAACTAAGATTAAGAAAACCCAATAATATCCATTTCAAATTGAATTCTATGTGAATATTTAAATGGTGCATGTAGAAGTTGGGACGTGTTGATTGAGTTAGCTGTTGGTGGTTGCACTCCCTCGGGCTTGTTAGTTCAGGATTTGCGACGCTGGAACGGCTCACTTCGTAACTGAATTTGTGAGACGTCGGATTTTCCCGCTTAAATTTTCATAGTTTGGTTTTCCACAACTAGTTTTAGACAAGCGCAGTACGAAGCGGATTATTTGGTTTCCATTTTCAGTTTAATCCCGACGACGACGTTGAAATTTAGCAAGAGTTTACAAATAAATGTGATTATTATGTTGATCTCACTAACCTATTCGCAGATTGGAATATATGTTGGATTGGATGTGAACAAAATGTGCCGGCAACATAATAATTTCCTTTCATAAAAACTTAACTGAAACTACAATAATTATAATAACTTAACTATAATAATACCTGGAAATAAATCTTTTTAATACCTGCCTTTTAGAATTTAATATTCACGAACTCATTTCGTCGCGAAGAAAAATTTACGTTTAGGTAGAATTTTCAATAGGTGATCAGTCAGCCATTGCAGACTGCAGATCGAAAGTAGAAAAATTGATTTCAACTTTCTCCCGTTGGACGTCAAAGGCTTGTAACTTGAGTCGAACAGCTAAAACTTAATTTACAATGGCGCTGTTCAATAATGGAGCACTTTATTTGCACTTTGGTCTCGTGTTCTCTGGGATATATTGGAAATCAGCTACTACGACTTCGTCTATGTCAAAAAGGGAGAAAGGTTTTTTGTAGTGATGAAGGAAACTGACTGCCCAATTTTTCAGAGATAGTTTTTAACCAACATCTATGCATTTCGCATAGTTACGACATTTCGAAAACGTAACAAGAAATTAATTCCTGAAGATAATTATTATGACATTATAAATTATTGCAGACATGTGCAAAACTATATTTTAATTAAATTTCTACGTGACATGCAGCTAGTAAAAGGAGCTGACGCACGAGTGCAATGCCTCTTCGGTTTACGATTGCGAAATATGAACTTCTTAAAATAACCCCATTTTTATTGCACTGCGCGACCAACTGTGTCCTCGCCTCGTGGTGATAAATATTTAAATGTTGCCGTCAATGTCCAATCTAGAAACGAGAGTCTGTAGGACTAAATCCTTAAGCCATACATTTCGAACGGCATTCTTGGTCTTTTGTTGAACACACGAAAATAAGAGAAATTGAGGAAATAAGGCTTAGTTCTCATCAGCTCGTTGAGGGGTCATGAAATGACGAATTTGGAAAATCCAACCGGAGCTCCGTCGGGTCTTGCCCAGACTGTTATTATTGTTTGCTAAACTGATCATAGCTAATTCTTGGTCCTGCTCCTGGACAAAGAGTAGCTTGAAATCTAAGGGAGGCATTATGATAGAGGTGGATCAGAACCTACTTCGATTATTGCAAAAAAAAATGAGCCGAAAGAGCGGGATGACAGAAAAAGAAATTACCAATTGAGTTAGAATCAGTTACGCATTGGTTTTCAGTCCAATCTACTTTTTTTAAACTATCAATCCGGCAATACCGTAGTGCACACTACAACACAACAATAATAACAGTCCGTAACGACGGGTCCATCAATCGTCATCGTAATACAAAAAGTAAATCTCGATGTCGTTGTTTGCTCTACAAATGCGAAATAAAATCTAGACGCAAACACATTTATGAAATTATTTTCCAGTTTCCTCGACGGAAGTGGTTTTCTGAAAACACAATATTTTATTTGGTAAATATTTGAAATGCTGCTTTCCTTCCTTCTCACATGTAATTTGCTTGCTTTGCCACTCTCAGTCGCAAATTACAAAGCTCGCTTCAAGTGAAGTAGTTTTCTCTCCGAACGCTTTTCAGCTTTTAAGAAAATCTCAAAGACGAGTCTCTCCGTAATATGTTTGCCACCGTTAATAGGTTTACGACAGCGAGGGAATACTAAATGAAGCGTAAATGTACCGTATTTTATTACATTGCGATTGAAATGTACAAAGACCATTTTACTTTGGCAGAAGATAGATATTTAGACTTAGAAATATGTGAGACTAGATTTTGCACTACAAAATAACAAGATTTGTCTGTATCTTGCGAATGTGTGATGCTGAAAGTAAAAAATCCTATTTGTTATTGAAACCACGAGTTGTGAATGCGGAGTTTTAAATTTATATAATGTTACGTGTTATTATAACCAGTACATTACCTAGTTTATCGTAAACGTCGTTAAAAGTAGTAATAATGGTAAATAACACCTAATTTTTATGAGTTTTAGGAAATCACCGGATCTCCACCTGCCCCGCGAGTGGGACGTGTGGGAGTTGAACCGCACTAAAACCTCCAACCGCTCACACTCTGCGTCCGAACCCCGGCTGAGCCCAGAACCCAGCACGGGGTTTTGAGGGGAGACGCGACGCGTTACGCTCTCAGCTCTCTTTCGCGACGCGGTGCATTTAAAAAATTCGTAAAAATACAAGGCAATGTTAAAGTTTTTCTGTCTTATAAAATCGTTTAATGCGAATGATAAAAATATAACGTGCAATATTCTAAATAAATATTCAAGTGAAATTTAATTTGAATGTAGCTATTACCCAATTGAATTTGCCATCTTATCTCCTCAACTTCTCAATAGAGGATTCTCAACCATCGATATAACTCTTTGTATTAGGTACTTGTCTCCTGTTAACGCCCGCTCGATAAAATTGGATAATTCATTCTGTTGACGCAGATGCAATGCGGGTGCCTTGAACTTCTTGAAAGGTCAAAAGATTTTAAAGTACATTGATATGTATCTTTTTACGCGGTGGTTATCGGGTTATGATAGTGTCGGAAATCTTTAGATATTGTTTAGTTCTTTGTGATTACTAAAGCTATTATTAGTCTAATTTTGAACAAATGTGAACATAATACCTACAATATAAACTGCAATTTTCAAATGAAAACCACTAACCATCAAATGGATAAGTTATAGGTACGACTGAACACCAAAATGTAAATCGTAAGGAAATCTCCCTGGCACATGATTAACAAGATATGGAAGATGGGGAAAGAGGAACTGGAGGGAATTGATTAAAATTTCCATTTTCATGAGGTGCAAGTCCTGTGATCTAAGTTAATTTGTCATTCGCGGTATCGAGGTAGTCTATGAATAATGGATGAGTGAACGCTTAAACAATAATTGGATTGGGTAATTGGATTTGAATCGAATCTTTGTTACATTGTCGTTTAGTGTTGTTATTAAATCGTTACTTTGTTAAGGCAAATTAACCACAATAAACTTTATTAAGAACCGATTAAAACTGTAGAGGAGGAATAACAAATCTGTGTATTGGGGAAAGACTAAGACCCACATTAACCATGCTTTGAACAACATAAGCTTGTAAATTGCAAAAGCGAAGTATTCACTAATGAGATTTTTGTTTGAATTAGACGGTTCCATCGGTCCCAGGCCGCTACCGTATAAGTCGTAAAAGCCAGGCATGTCCTACTTTAAACGTTTAAACAGAAATCTAATTTAGTTTTCAGTATTACGGTGCGCTCGCTAAATTAGTGAAAAGGAACATGGAACGACTGTAACCACATAAATATAGTTACATTTTCTTTTGCATTATACGTTTTAAATATTAAACTAGATCTCTCTGTTAATTGCTGGTTCCTGTATTACCTTGCAAGTTATTCGCTCAAAGAGAAAGTTCTGCGAAGCTATCTGAGATTCCATCTAGTTAACATCGCACTGCTTACCGCTTTGACAAACTTTATACCTTTACCGCGCTCTTACAAAATACTTTTCATAAGTTTCTTATACTTTCATGATATTGCAAGCTTTCCTTGCTTTGATTTTTATATGCTTGTCCGTGAATATATTATTTTTATGCACAAAAGTAGAGAGGGTACATTAGTGAATATTAGAGTCCTGGGCATACTCCGCGTTTATCTAAGGAACTTTAGTCCCAGTGTGATTTTTTAAATTTGTTTTTATCTATTCTCTTCACCTTTAATAAACTAACAACGAAAAGACATCAATCTTTTATTTCATTTCCTCCAACTAGAAAAAAAATAAATCCATAGAAATAGTTGTAAGTACCTACCACAAAACTCATTAGTGTTAATTATACTCTTTATAAATCTTTTGAAGAACCCATCAGAAGTAACGTAAAGGTCTTTTCGTCATAAATATGGAAAATGTCCACTAAGAGCAGAATTCGATAATTCCATTCGAATCAAATGATCTGGACCCTCTGTGCACTTTTTTTTTATTACGTCGAATAATCTTTTTGATGTGGCTTAGCTTCAGTTAATTAGACGCCACAGCATGCAACACCCCCGCGGTCCGTGTCCAAATTGGAAATTCTTTAAATATTCGACGGCAATGGGGAAGGGGTTGCAGTTTGATTTCTCATTTTGCAACGCGCATATAAAATTGTAAATGTATTCACGGAGTAGGTGGAGCTTGCTTACCTACCGCATTTTCGTGGTTGTAATTCTGTCCGATTTTGAACGAGACCAATAATGTTTTTACATAAGCATGGGCTTGGAATTGTGTTGGTTTTCATTATAAATCTTTTGAAAGTGAATAATTAAGTCATATTAAGCTTTTCTTAAGTTACCTTATGCAGTTAGGTAGTTTTTTGTTTGTTATTTAACTCTCATTGTTGAAATCCATACCATGCTAGATGAACACGAAAACACCACTTGTGTGTTTTAATTATTACATTTTTTTTAAATTTTCATGGTTCATGAAATTATTATGTAGGTACGTGACTGTCGTGAACCGACCTACATAAAGGTTATCATTTTGCATCGTGTGCGATTGTAAAAAGAAAATCAATAATGCTTACGTATATTATTTAATTTATTCTGATGTAATTTTCGCTTTTTTTGCATAGGTATTTTTAAAATACGAATCATCAATTTTAACTCTAGTATTGTTATTCTAATTTGAGTTATGAACTATGGACCGTAATTGTAAAGAAAATTAAAAAAAGGTAGTCAAATTTAATCTCTTTATAGGAATATAAAAATGAATTGCTGTTCGTTAGTCTCGCTAAAACTCGAGAACGACTGAACCGATTTGGCTTATTTTAATCTTGCAATATTCGTAGAAGTCCAGGGAAGGTTTAAACGGTGAGAAAATTTACTTATGTGACGCAGACGAAGTTGCGCGGGCCAGCTAGTTTTAAATAAATACTATTTAATGACAATAAATAAGAAAAGAAAAATCTGAGAAATAGGAAATTACTATTTTTGTAAGGTAGTAATTTCTGTCGCTTAAGCGTTCATAGGTACATTTTCCCCAATAACACCGTAAGTAGTACAGGAAATTACTCTGAAAGGAAACAGAAACCTTTTTTGTTAAAATGAAAATGCAGTTCACGGCACCAGCAAGTAGGTACGGGACTAAATATAGCAAATGGAATACCTGGTAAATGCTGACAAACTGAAAAGGAGCGAAGACGGAAAGTTTCTCAGCATTTCGGTGGCTTCAAGAAATTAAATTCTTTAAAAGCCTGTTTAGAAATTGCGGGAAAAGCTTCCAAGTTGCGCCATCTTAGAATTCTCGGTGCACTCAATATATTATAAAGTGAGGTACCATCGTAAAGTTTACGAGTAAATCGAGCTACTCTTCCATCGAACCTGGGTTTTATAATCGACCGAAATATTATTAATGTACACATCGTACCTACTCGTGTTTTGCCTCCATATTAATGTGAAAACTGAAGTAAATACTTTGGAATTGGTTCTAAATCGAATGAAAAAAACTGTCATTACAAGACTGTTCTGATTGGTTATCAAATGAAAAACACAGCAATCATTAAAAGGATCCTAAACAATTTTCGAAGGATGTAATATATAATATAAAAATGAATTGTAAAATGTTTTTCTAAACGCATAACTCAACAATAACCTGAACCAATTTGGCCAATTCTTTTTTAAAATGTTCGTTGAAGTTCAAGGATGTGTTTTACGGCGAGAAAAATTCGTAGTCTGGAGAAAAGATATAATCTTAATTGCTGTATAGGGACAAACTACGTCGCGGACAGCTTCTAATCATAAATAAATATCGCTGTTTACTAGACGCTATTTCACGTAGCTTAAACCATTAGAAAAATGACGGATAATTTCTTATTTACTTCACTGGAAACTCTTTATTTTCTCTTATTTTCAAATAAACCTCCTCTAGTTCACGTTATTGGTTGCTTTTACAATTAAATTATGTTATGTTCATGTTGCAGCAAGAAAATGGAAAATAATTTTCCTGATACTTGCTCCGTAGTCGGACGGCATACTTGTTCTCGTTTATTTTCATTTTGAACGGACTTCTATCTATTACATGAAGCTCATAATATTATACCTTTCCAGCTCTATTTAAAAAGGGCATTTACTTAAAATCTATTATTATTCTTTCATTATATTTTATTTATATTATGCTTAACCCTATTTTAAGATGGGCTTCAATAATTTTACAAGCTTTATGTTAACTTGCAATGGATAAGTATAACATATAACTATGTATTTGTTTCCGATTGAGCTGACAATTTTTACGTAGATGTACCTATATCGCATGATAGTGTAATGTAAAAAAGAAGAGAATAAATGAATGTACAAAATGGTTCTGATCTGATGGAAGGATTTGGAAGGTGGTCAAACAAAGTATTGTGCTTAAGAAGATAGACCCGTCGTGTTTGGGATATTTTTAATTGTAGTAGCTAGCACTCTACTGCTACATGATATCTAGGATTTTCAAAGCTTTTAATTAAAAAGTAATCTTTAAAATATATTTTTTTATAATATAACTATTATAAATGCAATTATTCACTTGCCTTTTGAAACCGACATAGTGTCGTAAAGTGAGACTAAAAAATTATTACTATGATAGTACGTAGTACGATCTCTAAAGCGTGGACTTTGTTGTTTTCCCATATAAAGTAAATCCAACGGCCCATATAAATTTACGAGAACCATTCAAAATGTAATTTATCGCCATTTTACGTCCAGTTATAAAATGAACAAAACTCGTGTGTCAACGTCTAAAATCTAAAGGGTTTTATATCTTTAAACATCAGTGACTACAATCACCTAAGCCATTGATGTCTACCGGGGCAGGTGGTTGGAGAGATTTAATTCTTAATTCGAGTATGGTAAAGATTCCAAATTTGATTCGGTAATTCAAAAGAATCAAAATGGGTAGCAGCATCTTGCAACCATATGCTAATTCTCGCTAGCTAGTCGTAGTGGCCGAGTGGTCGAAGCGCGTCCTTCCGAACGGGAGGTCGTGTGTTCAAAACCGGCCGGCTTGTACCTCTAAATCTAAATGTGAAAAAGATTTATGTGCAATTTTTCACGACACCACTGGCTAAAAATGGTGAAGGAAAACATCGTTAGGAAACCTGCATGTCGGAAAAGGGTTCTAAAAATCCTTTGAAGATATGTGAAGTCCCCAATCCGCACTGGGCAAGCGTGGTGGACTATGCCTAATCCCTCTTCTGAGGAGACCTGAGCCCAACAGTGGGCAGTAATAGGTTGGTACAGGTATGTAGCTTTTTAAAGAAGTGTGTGTGCTCGCTAAATCCTTCTAGTAACCAACATACATTGCTAACTCTCTCCTCCTTTACCTCCCTCCACCCTCCTAAATTTCTATCCACAAGACTATCAAGCTGGTAAGCACTTTTACGAAAGTCTCAAAGCTATAAACTTGGTTTTAACGTAGGCACTCAAGTGAAGACATGGCAATAGGTGATTTTAAAAATGCCTTGCTGTGCTTTCGTGAAAATATACGGAAGACAACATTGTACTGTGTTGCGGTATTTCTAAGTCATATAATGTATTTTTATTACCTAAGTTAAAACTTATCCGCTTCCTAAACTACGTAATGTGAAAGATGTGAGTTCAAAAATTGGATTTTTTTAAGCCTGGATAGAATTAAACAGTAAAAAATATTTGATCTAGATCATTTCAATGGGATTTATTTACGCGGTGCCAAAACTGCAGGCGACGCGGTAAGCTTCGTAAAGTAAAGCATCGACACATTTCCATTATATGTACGTACTTAAACTCACGCAGATGTCTACTAACTTGCCGACTGCTGATGAGTCTTGAAAAAGTATCCCCAGACATTACAGAGCCCATAAAAAAAATCTGCGAAATATTTCCTTTCTTTCAATTACCTACTCATCAGTTTCTTATTAAATGATTTTCTTGTTGGTATTTTAATTAAATTAAATAAGCTCCTTATAAAAAAACGTAAAACGATACTCAAAAGATTGAAAGAAAATATTGCCGCGCAAATAAAGGTAATGAAATAAAAACTGATTCGAAAGGCCTACTAATTAAACTGATCTGAGAGAGATCAAAAGCTCAAAGCTTCCTTCGACGGGGCTTTGTAATCGGCTCACGCGATTTCGTATTTTTTTATTGTACATTGTTATAACATTTTCTATAGTATTTTATTGGATTTCATAATGCTGTTTAGACTTTGCTGAATAAGTAGAATCCTAAATTTTTTATATCAGAAAACTTCTTGTTAAACCTATTAAATTTTTCTAGAGCAGTACTGAAGTCTGTTAAGTATTAATAGTTTATATGTTTGTGTCCTCTTTATGTGTGTGGAATAAATTTACTTTCTTTCTTCTTCTTTCTTTCCTTCTGTTAACTTGCCTTAAATTCTTTGATAAAAAGCATTCAATACTATTTTTACCAGTGGATCACTGACTAGCAACAAAGGCATGCCAACAGCGACAGCAAAATTCCTCCACGAATGTCACTTTTTAAAAATGAATATCCATTTATTTCAGCCAGTTCGTTTCAGATAAAATTGCTCAAAGCAATTAAAGTTACGAATGGATAAAAAGTAAAAGTTTGGAAGCATAGCTAAGCTAAAATATGAACGAATCTGTTTCGCAACGAGAATAGTCCGCAAAGCGAATTGAAACTGTCAGAGTGAGATGATTCTGGAATGGACAGACATAGTCAAAGCAAGCGAAATAAAAGATAATTTTCATCATACAACCGTTGTCCGCTTTGCAGAGCAATTCTATGAAATTATTTGGCGTTTCAGTCCACTTTGGTATCGACTTTAATTAAAGGCAACAAAGACCACGCAGGTTTCAATAATAATAAATATAGTCTTATTATAGATTCCTTTACGTTTAGTTTTCGTTTATTCAAGTAAAATTTTGAAATTGAGTGAAAGTTTTTTCAATATTGAGCAGTAAATTAACAAACCACTCCAGGCTTCAGAATGAATGCTGAACTACCTATGTTTAGTGTTGCATTCATTCAAAACACGATCACATTACTATTTGAATTTTAGGTCACAGTAATATTTTAAACCTTATAGGTTATCGGTTACGATAAATAGCGACTCGAACGTTCGGTAGGAACCTAATCTATAATGCAGCAAACATTCCTGTTTAGAGCTAATTAAATACTGCACAAGTTTGATATTCAGCGCTCTTGTTCAACATTGTATACAAACTATGTATTAAATTATGAAACTTCAATATACGAGTTATGTGGAATGTATGCTAATATTAGTAGTAATAGTTGACACGTGGTGAATTTGTATTATGAGTTATCGAACTGTACTTTGATCGACAATAGTTCACTGCACTTTGTTAAACGAACAGTAGGTGAAATATTTGGCAGCACATGCAAAATTTACGTTTAATATTTGTATTTGATTATACTGATAACTGACTAATGTTGATTTGGTTTCAAAATTTCATTAAATTGTTTCTGTTTTGCAAAATACCTACTGCAAAAAAGCCCACACCACTACGTTTAAAGAAACACATAATATTAAAATTCCCAACGCACGCACCGACAGTCCTCCCCCAAACCGAAACAGACTTAATACAGGTAAAAATATTCCACATAGCGGGGTCTACCTATTTACAACATGCCCTAAAGCTCACATTGTTAAGGATTGTGAGTTTATACTTTCCGCTGTATTCTTTGTAAAAAATAGCTGAGCCGTGCAACTTCGTCTTCGTCACTAATGGAGGGTATTAGCGTTTGTAAAAGCGTAAATAAATGGGTTATTTACGACATCATATCAATAACCTCTAATATTGTCCTACTCTATTTTGTATGTATTATAAACCTTCACTCTACTATTTGAAACAGCATCAAAATCAATTGCTTTCGGTTTGAAAGATCTAAGCGTACATGAGAATAGACAGTGGAAGTTTTCATTTATACTGTCTAATGATAATGATAAACCTTATGGCAGCATCACATCAAAACTTAGAATTTGTACGTGGAACGCACGCGCCGTTCTAAGGTCATCAGATAACTCGAATTTGAAGATACCTGGGAGTGGGCACAAGTTTTTTGCCGACTCCCTTTAAGTTGCGGCCAATTTGGTTGTTTGGAATGCGTTCTCTGCATATAAAATATTGTTCAACCAGTTGATATACAGAGGGAAAATTTTTGAAGCGGTAATAAAATAAATTTCTTTAAACACTCGCGGTTATCTACATCACTTAAACTATTACTAAACGGGTTCTTACCACGATTATTTTTATTTGAGAGGTCCCGATATACCATACACACAAAAATGATCAGAAAGAAAGACCTAGCCAATATCATAATAAAATATACCATACACACAAAAATGATCAGAAAGAAAGACCTAGCCAATATCATGCTGTGAATCTTTGTGTTAAGCACCACAAAATAGTACCACCTAGATAAGTTTAAATAATTTTTGATTTAAATATGAGATGTCGCTGAAATTCCGTATATATAATGGTTGAAACAAAGACACGTCGCTGCTTGTTAATGTCTATAGTATTCTGTATTTTCCAAAATAGTGTGCATCTGCGCTGTTGCTTTCCCGGAACATCTTAAAAGCACTTTGCATGAAACCCGTAAACGGCACTGTAATAAATTGAATTGTATCGTCCTTTGTGCTCCAAAACTTCAGAGGAGTTGGTGGTTTCAGGTAAAAGCTTGACACAGGTTTCGAAATGAAACATGTGAGAAATAGCTCTCGCTTCTACTCTGATACTGTAACATACAACACATACTATGAAACCATTTATTTAGAGGCGGAGGAGAAAATAATTTCTGACATCCCATGTAGAGACCTTATTATATCATTTTTAATTAGGTATCCAATCTATTGAACAAACTAGTTAAAAAATACTAATGTTAAAATTGAGAATTTCTTTCATAATTAAAGTCGAAATTGAAAAGAGGAGCAGACTAATAATAATTTAATATTAAAGGAATACGCGAAGTTTTATTTTTAGAAATTTCTGAGACTTATCAACGCCCAGACGAATTTCGATCAAACCAGGTTCAACAAAAACGAATGAAATCCCTTCGGAAACATTCCCGTCGAAAAATATTCCAATTCTCAGTCCTTTAGCCGTAAAAAGTAAAGCTCCAAAAGAATTGTCCTGGTTAACAGATCTGACTAATGGCCCTTCACACATTCATCAATATCAACATAATAAATAATCTCAATAAACTGGTTTAGTCTTCGTACATTTTGATTATGGACGATTCTCAGTAGTAGCTTAACTTCTTTAGTTTTCTTTGTATGTTCTCTTCAGTTTATTTTTCCTACTAGATCAACTCATTTAATTGAAAACATTGATCTGAGAAATTAACGAGAAATACCCAAAGTTCGGAATACGCTTCTGCTTTGTACTTTTGGTTGAATAATTTGTGTACTCGCGCGAAACGTTTACTTGAAGGAAAGTTCATAAGGAGTTATCCGAATCCAAATGATTCTTAATGTTCTATCACCTTCCGATTGTTCATAATATCATAGCTTTCTGTTATTTCTGAAAGGAACGGATTTGGATTGGTTCCTGAAGCGAAAGCAATACTTAGTCTGCGATTTAATTAAAAGGTATTTCAAATTATACCTACATACCTATGTTGTGTGATTATTAAATTTTTTGTAAGCCCCTAGATACTAGAGGTTATACTGAAATTCTAGAGTCTAGAATAAGGAAGAAATTCCGGGATACAAATGTCGAAAAGTGCTTAGGCAGCTTTAAAAGATGCTTTTAATGCATGTATTAACTAACAGAATTACATCAATGTAGCATAACCCATAATATTGTCTCTACGTGAACCGATTTAGACGATTATTTTTTATTTGTTCAACATAGTTTCGTCTAATTTGGATAGATATTACAAGAAGTATTTCTAGAGTCAAAAATAAATTAGTCCTTTTTTTTTATTGCCATGTAGGCAAACGAGCCAACGGACCACCTGATCGTAAGTGGTTACCGTCGCTCATGAACCTCTGCAATGTCAGGGGACATTGAGGGGTCGCTACCTACTACCTTACTTAACCTTACTGACTTAACTTACCTCTGTTAAGTTTTTTTTAAAGATATAGGTACCTCGTCCTACTAAGTAGTAGTAAGTAAAGTCATGTACTCTATGTACTGTGTACTAACTAAGTACAAGTGTTGTTTACTTAAGAATTAGCAGTGAACATTGTCACATTGCTGTAAATAGAAAACAACAGAAAGTTCGATTGTTTGGCGCTGAAGTAACGAAGTGTGGACGACGCACTAACAATCACCGGAATTTAATGTGAACTCTGAAAGCTAACAATGCGCTAAACGTCGCTGTACACTGCTGAACTTAGGAGAAAACAGCAGGAGCCCTATCGGGTAAAACAAATGCAATAACGATGGCCAAAATAGGTAAAGTTAAGTGATTCCTATCTATTGGAATTCCAAATTAAATTATATTCATAAGAAACGTTAATTCGATGTCATAAGTTAATGTTCTTGTCTACTTAAGGTTAGCACTGTAAGCAGTTGCATGGTGTACATTTTATTACATAAATGGTCAATTATTTTTATTATTGTCGCATAAGTGCCTGCTAGTTTTAAAGTGCATTCGACTTTTTTTGCGGACTGCTTAAACTTTAAAGTGAACGAACTGCACAACGTGGTGTGACTTAACTACCTAAGTACTGAATATCAAAATAAAAACCGAGACATAGAACCAAGTTCTCTAAATATATATATCTCTATCTAAATTCTTTATTATTTAGAAGTTCTTATCCTAAATGCAATGAGTCGCTGATTTATTAGTACAATGTAAATTGAGGTTTGAGGGGCGCAACTTGACATATTATTATCATGGCATCAGAATGTTGCGGAATGTGGATATGAAGAACCTCAAGAGTTGAGCTGACTCCCTCTCTGGCTGGAGATGTGCGCGGCGCGGGTGGGGCCCCGCACCGCAGAGTATTCCGGCTATTCCGCCACCCCCGCGCCCCGCTCGGCGCCCCCGCCCCGCACGCGTGCAACTGGCCGACAAGCGACGATTGCTAGCTAGCTGGGCTTGGCGCGCACTCCGCTCAGTACTCGCTACACGCGCGCACCGGTATTTACCGTGTGTTCACTTTTCCGTACCGGTAACGCCGCTAGCCGAATTCCCGTCCTCGTTTCCTGGTAGCCTCGTGTTAAGCTTTCCAGAATGGATGGTGACATGTCTCAGGGTGCATCAGGCGACGTTTCCCCTATCTACGACGATAGGTAAGATCACATTATTACTATTCTGTTCTATGACGTTACCAACTTTACGGTGTAGCAATTGATAATAATAAGAAAGAAGCCAAGTTACACGTAAAGTGGGTGCGTCAGTACTAGTTTATTTCAGCCAAATGTTGAACGTAACTATTTATTGTTGTTTAAAAAACTTTATTTTAAGTTATCATTTGTTTATACATGTTAAGTACAAACTTGGCGACTGATTTGCGGAATTTATATCAACGTTGTGTAACGCTAAAGTAAATACAATGTTTCGTGCTGTATATAAGCATGCCATAATCTCATTATTTATGTGGGCTTTCGGTGACCAACATCTGTCTGTTACTATGTTGCATTAGATTTACACTGTGTACCTACCTACTTAACTATACATTGTTGTAGGTGCCTAGTGCCACAAGAACTGTGGTACCTACATAACTAGGTTATATCCGGCTATTAACGGGAGAAACAAATCACATAACATAGTAAATATGTACTTACAAACTAAGTGCATATTACCTAGTCCTGCGACTGACTATTGATTAAGTAACTAAGTACTTTCAAGTACTAATGAACTATTGACTTGAACTAAAAGGAGACTTAAAATCACCATATTATTCATATTTGCGTTTATTTCTGTAGTTTTAGTCTAAACAATAAAAGCCGGTTGGCATCTGATGTTCGGTTCCCGTTTAGTTTTATGGAATAGTTAAATAGGAACTATTGTAACTTATTGTTCATTTCAAGGGAAGGCAGCAGGTAGTTTCACAACTATTAAAACTAGCGAACAAAAGTGAACAAAATGTCACTATTTGTTAACTGTATTTTGTAGAGATAAATATATTGTTTATTTAGACAATCGAGCGTACAGTCCTAAAGGCATCAATCATCAAGGCTAAAAATAATGTTTACTTAGACTTGATTCCAAGTACATATTAACAATCTGGAACAAGGGTCGCTAAAATTTAAAGCCTTTAGCAATGATTACTTTATCATCTTGCAATGGGTAAAAATGCTTATTTTATTCTGCCTTAATTACCTTAATCTAGTCTTACACAGCTCATTTAAGACCGATTTGAATTATTATTTTTCGTTTGCAAAAGTTTATTTAAAAAATGAAAATATTGTTTTTGTAGCAGGGCAACAGAACGACTAATACTTGAATTTCCGACATAATTACTGTATTAAAATATTACAATGCTAATATCCAAATCAAATAGAGTAACAATAGCTTAAAAATATTTAAACTAGAGACATAGATGTTTGTTGCTCGGTATGAATGTTCAAAAGTTGCATTGATGTAGTAATCAGACTCGAATTGAAATGAAGGACTCTACCTGCACTTTTAAATGATCCTATAATTGATGACTTGAGATTTTTCTAGATGATTTGGGGGGGCGGCGGAATTTGAATTCTTTAGCAGTGTAGGTAATAGACCCCCCACCTCCCTAGTAGTAGTAGAGTAGTAGTTCTATGTATTGGAGATGCATAGAACAGATAAGTCGTGGTGGCCGAGTGGTCGAAGCGCGTCCTTCCGAACAGAAGCTCGCGGGTTCAAATTTGGCCGGCTTGTACCTCTAAATCTAGATGTGAAAAAGATTTATGTGCAATTTTTCACAACACCACTGGCTAAAAACGGTGAAGGAAAACATCGTGAGGAAACCTGCATGTCGGAAAAGGGTTCTAAAAATCCTTTGAAGATATGTGAAGTCCCCAATTCGCACTGGGCAAGCGTGGTGAACTATGCCTAATTCCTCTTCTGAGGAGACCTAAGCCCAACAGTGGGCAGTAATGGGTTGGTACAGAACAGATATTCCCATGCAAATATTTGGCAATGCCAAAATAAAGGCCTCTAGCTTCGGTTTAGAATTAACCCATACTCGATGGGTATCTGACCTTTCGTTGCGAGATAATTTGTGGAGGGTTTCAATTATTTGGTGGGTTTGGTAAGTACCCCATACCTTCAAAGTAGATTATACAGTTTACCTATAAATTATAACTACTTTTTAGCTGAAGATGACTTGTCAGTAAATAAACCTTGAATTTTTGCTGACCAAAAAGTCTTTCTTTCAAATGATTGCTGAAAATATTCGCAAATTGCAAAAAGAACTGATATTCACAACATCGCTAGAATAAACCATTGGATGTCACGGATAAGATTTTAACAATTTGACTCGCGGGCCGTAGTTTGGAGATCCCGCATCTAGATAGAAAGTTACGTGACGCAAATATCTTAAATGCGAATATTCGTTACATCTCTACTATATGTTTATCGAATTCCATTAGGTTCAGATTTTAACTATCAAAACCTATAAAATTAAATAAATTACACACACAACGAACGAAACGCGAAAAAAGCCCAACACTGAAAGAATTTTTGAAATCTGACCATTAGTTCCTGAGATTAGCGCGTTCAAACAAACAAACTCTTCAGCTTTATAATATTAGAGTTCTCATTTGTTTCGTTTAGTTTGCTTTGTTAAAGAAAATCTTTGAAGCAGCTACAGTAATAATTGAAATTGTTAGCTCAAAATGTTGCAAACTGTACGTTTTTTAAAATGAAGTTCTGTAATAATTTTGGGAACATTAATGTAGATACATGAATGTTCGGAAAATGAATATCCACACAATAAATTCTTTATTAACTAAGCACATACGAAAATAATATAAGTGAAAAAATCTATTTTGAACAACACTTATCTAAACAAGTGAAAAAGTTTAGATAATATAAAAGTACATTGTTAGACTTGAAGACTCATCGTAGTTGAAAATCAGATACAGTATTATTCAATAGTTTTGCTGTAAAACAATAAAACTCTTAACAAGAAGCTCCCATCGAGGTGTGATTTTTACTCTACGCTTTTGCTCGATCGAGTAGAGAACCGTGTGAGTGCGGTATAAAGATATCGGAGATTAAGTTAGTCACGTGACAGCGTTCCCGGCACGCTGCAAAATGAGCGTCGAAGCAAGAGCCATTTTATTTCATTAGACATCACACCCTGTCTCATATTATCTTCAAGATTCACGTTCTCTCGCGTACTCTGACCGGTTAACAATTTATGGATTGTAGGAGCTTTAACGGAACCTACTTTTTCATTTCAGAATGAATTGTTTAAGGCTCTGTGTAATCGATGCACGTACTGGAGTGTAGGTCAGATGGATGCTGTACGTTTTATTTCGCTATTAAATACGACATATTATAAAGATGCGTAGATAATGGATAAATTGCAACTGTTGGTTTCCTATAAAATCATGCGCTTAACTAGCTTTCACTCTTAGTTTGTATTACATTCGAACACAGAAAAATCGATTCGAAAATATGTACATATTCTTAATTTCAATTAAAAAATGTTCCATTCCCGGAACTGGAACAAAAAGCTGAAGAAATAAAATAGCTAAAATTCAATATTTTCTATGTGGAGAGAATCGAGACTCGAGTCTTAAGGTAAATGCTTACTTAACCTATTCGATTTAGATAGGTCTCAAGTATACGAAACATCGAATAGTTGATTAGTTTATTAAATTCAGTTTATTAAATTCCAAACTTAAAATTTTGAATCTGGTTGAACAATGAACTTAAACAAAAGCATATAACTTGTTTTATTTGCTGTGAAAATGATAGCTCACCGTCATAATTACGCAGTGCACCTATACAATATTAGTTTTAGTGGCTACATAATGTTTGTGCAGGCGTATTTTCACACACGTTATTGGGAAAACGATATAACATCGTAAAGTAAACGCTGATAAAAACTTAATAAACCAATGTTGAATGAGTGAGTAAGTGTTATTGAGGTCAAATTGTGATATCTGTCGTATTTTACGCGATAAATGATTACACCAGTTGAACGTATGGGAGGAAAATCAAAAGCCAACATGTTTGTATTTCGATGGTTACATTTTCAATACAGTTTGTACGAAGACATCGCAGTCTATGTTATATTTATTGTCTTATTTTAAACATTATTAATACTTTATTGATTTATATTTATTCATTATTTTTATTGTAATGACGTGTTGAGACTACTGAGCCTAGGTTTATGGTTAGATCTATGTATTAAACCCTAAACTATTTATAACTAACACCTAGAGTTTTGGTCCAAACCTGGAAAATGAAAGTGAGTGATGGGAACATAACAGTTATTGTGTTATGTTATGATGTTGGTCGCAATATTTTACGTCAACATTTTTCTTTGTTTCAACTTTCCTAAGAAACTCCTGCTAATATAAAGTAAATGGCTCTCTCGTAATATAATATGTAAGTTTAGTATAGTAGCTTTACGATACCACACAGTAAATATGATTCAAGTAGCAGAATTATAATACGAAATTCAACACTGTATGAACGGCTTCAAATAATTGATCGTGAATTGTCATTGCGGGCTGAAATGAACTAGGACACAAAAACATGCTCTCATAAATAACATTTAAAAGGGGCATGCATGTGCAAATGCACTAAGTGAAAGTGATAGACTAGCTTTAATGTGCAAGTTTGATGGGGTTGTTAGTTGAATAACGAGAAGATTACAAACTCATTTATTTCGATGCATGTAAACTTATTTATTGCTCATTGAAGCAACGTGTGTTGCAGCTACTGAAAAGAACTCTTTGTATGTATGTAATTCTCTGCAACTAAGTGGGGTGACTATTTGGAAGATGCACCAAAGAGAAAGTTATGCATTTTACAAACTCTAGGGGTGTGTTTTAGGGTGCTATTGTGACACGTGCCCGACGCGTGTGTGTGACACTAAATTATTTACCTATGTGCGCATATTGGACAATTTCACGACAATTTATGGACAGAAAAGGTTGTGAGTATCCCTCAAAAAATGTAAAGGACCGTTTTAGTAAGCAGTTCCATTATTTTGAAATTCAAATCGCATTACTGTCGGGATGCTGAGAATTTATCAAGTAGAACAGTTAATGTACTTTTAATCACTTAATCGATAACATTTCATTATTTAATTACACATTCAATGTAGTTTTAACTAATGTCTTCAAGACAACCGATTATGTAAAACACACTGTCAGTGATGACGTACAAGGAACATGAGACTTATCTAATTTTTGTGTAATGAGACTTATTATTTAAAGTGATAACTGTTATCTCTGTCTGTTTCGCGTGATTAGGTTAGGTTGCATATTTACCGCATTCTGATGCAGTTTAGTCATCAATGAAGAAAAAATAAAAATAAGTTCCTGATTAATCAAATCAAGATTTAAGTAAAATTATTATAAGGTCATGTTTTCGTTAATATCGACTTAACACATTATGAAAAAGTAAGGATAAAGTATACATTTTACAAGATCAGTTTAGTCAATCATAAACTCGATTTCCACCGGTAAATCAATCAAAAAGGGATCAAAGTCTGGTTTGTTTGCTAAAATACGTTTGCCAAAATTTAATTTGCATTTCTCACTACTGCGACTTTGTTTGTCCGAGAGTTTCGTCTTTCGTCTCGCATTTAATAACTGCTAATTGGGCAAGTTATGTAGTAGTTGCCCGTTCGGCCCCGTCGTCGAGCTAAGCTGCGATTGTTTGCAACTACACTGAATATCTTGCTACACAATGCCACCCGTACTTTCTGGGAACTGATATAATACTAACATAATAATAACATGTCCTTTTTGAATCGAATTTCTTTAGCACGGCAAAAATGTCGTCTGCGAATGCGGACTGTTTAAATTACTTTTGAGAAATTGATGAGACATTTGTTTCACGATAATAAAATATTTAATATGTTAATCTAACTATTTTGATTGCGAATTTGTTTTTGATAATATTTTGAAATAATTGTTAATGAATCTTGTATTCAATTACAGTAATTATATTTGTATGATTTTTGAACCTTTTGTGGTGTTTAATATGGTTATCAAAACTTATCAGTTGCAGATATTTTTTTGTGTTTATTGCAGTTTCTTGTGATATTGCTGAGCTTTTGGCTATAATACATAATATGTCGTTACCTTCATACAACAAAACCTACGTGATTTTGTTTGACTGATTATTTCGCATCATTATTTTTTAGTTCGCGATATCTTTGTATTTAAAAAAACGCAATTGCTAATACAACATTTGATATTATCATGAATCTAAGCAGGTACCTACTCTATTCAATATTCGAGTACTTTAATTTGAGAACTCTCGAGTCTGTACTTGAGTTACCCGCCCTAACATATCTCGATAATATTCATGATTCTCTTTAACTGAACGTAGAAATTTTATAAATTCGATGAAGTTTCTATTGAGAAATTATGTCAATAAAGTTATGTATATCGTCATAGACGTTGGGTATTGTATTATGAAAGATTCGATACATGTAACTGCATAATAAAGTAGTTGCTTCCGCAGTAACGTTTGCAATATACACGCGAGTCCTCAACGATTCTCAGATTAATTTAAACATGCCGGTCCAGACAGCCGTTTCCTTTGAGCGTACGTTGACTCTAATGCCAATACTGTTTAACAGTCATAGACAAAGAATTTCTTGCTAAATACTTAGGATGACTTTGTTAACGAAGAGCTCTGAAATTAGTAGGTTACAATTTTATAACCAAAGTGATTTCTGTCGTTTGTGTTGGATCGATATTGTCTAGGTAGATTAGTTCAATAATACCTATCTTCATTAATTTAGAATTACATATTGAAATTTGTATAAGATACTAACTAGGTACATTTTATGCAGTTGAGTTGTTAGCTGAACTTAGGCCACAAAAAATCTAAATCAAGCACATTTCAATGCATATCGTGTCACATCATATTCATTAACTATTTTAGCTTTGTCGTCTCTAAACATCCATTGTCTCACCTATTTCGATATTCATATATGTTTGTTTCATAATTTTACTAATATTATTAAAATTTGAATAAAGCCTTCTGTAGTACGAGGCTCCGTACAAATGGAGGGTCATAGACCCTGAACTTGCAATACGAGATTATGAAATGCACAGTTGGAGCACCTGTCTGGATATGAATGAAGCCGCGTGTAAAAGTATTGCGAAATCGTATTTGAAGTACGCATTGTTGTTTATCGTCTTGAATTTAAATTGGTACCGAAATAAACGGCGGACAATTCCATTAATAATTCATATAAACTCGCCGAAGACCTGTTGCAAAGTTTAATCGGTTCGTAACAATGTCGTCCGTTACAAACGATTGTATTGTAAAAGGAAATACTGTCTTATGGTTGTCTTTAGAGATTCGTTATTAAATCTTATAATTGTGTTAGAACTTTAATTAGAGATTTTAAATTTGACTGTATTTTCAAAAGAAACAAGTTTGTCTAAACTTAACAAATGCTTAAAGGATTCAGGTTTTTGCGGTTGAAAATGATAATTTTAAACGGTTTTATTAAGCTCCCCCCGTTTGTTTGATTTATTATTTTATTTATTCTTGGGCCTAATTTAGTAATTCAAATTTCACCCTTTTCCTGTCAACAGATTAATCTGAAATTTTGTATACACTTTGGATTTTGGTGACAATACAATTATGTTTATTCATTATCATTATAAATTCAAGATGGCCGCCGCTACAAAATGGCGGATATAGGTTTTATCAATCCCATCAATATGGGTATCAAATGAAAGGGCTCAACAAGCAGAATACAATATACTATAAAAAATTGAAATCCAAGATGGCCGCTGCTACCAAATGGCTGATAACAATTTTTTATCAAACTAAAAAGTAGAAAATAAAAATAGGTAAAAAAACTTTTTAAGTTAAACGGTTTTATGTCAAACATACTGACTGACTGACTGACTGAATGTATCTATTTTATTATTTTTTTTTGTTTTTTAGTACATTTATCTTAAACATTGCAATGTATGTTTAACATAAAACCGTTTAACATAAAACCGTTTAACTTAAAAAAAAATGCCTATTTTTATTTGTTTGTAATTATCACAATAGTCTTGATATCCCAGAGAATCCAGACCAATTACACATTTTTAGGAACACTAATTTAACATTATTTTTATAAAGTCAATTAACTTGAAGACGAAACTATACTACCACTATACTTTTATTACGGAGTGTACGTTTTTAAACGGTTTTGCTTTTTACAGGAAAAACAGTAATTCATGAGTTATTTATTAGAGAATGAACAAGGGTCTTAAAAATTATTGGTGAAAATAGATTAAAGAAGGTTTTAAATTCTAGAACTTTTGTAGGTACAGCATTCAAGTTTAATTTCAATTCAATTAACAATTTCAATTTAACTAAATCGTCAGATAAACTTGTAGTTTTGAAGTAAAATTAATGTTTTTCTCATGTAATGCAAGTGAAGTCGTCGTGAGCAACCCTTGTATCATTAAAATAAAATTATCATTTTCATTGGAAATTAATATCATAAAATTAAAAATTTATATGTTAATAATTATTAACTAAAATTATAATTTTACTAGGAAGGCGCGGCTAGTAAGGGTGGGATGCATGTGCAACGTAGATGGGGCGAGGGGTGTGGCCGACCCGCGATTGGCTCGTACCTTTAGATTAACAGGGGTTGCTTCAATCCTAGAACATTAAAATCATCGACGCACTGACTATACGAGATGAACTAACTTAGTTTTCCACGTCCAATCATCTGCCGGTTGTATTTATCGATAGCAATATAGCTATCTCGGTTTGAAACGATTGGTAACTGTAACTAGCACTAACTAGATAGCTGTTTGAACTTTTTCAGGGCATTTTGTGATTTTTTTTTTTCTTAAAATAGATAATAGAACTAAGCAATTGAATTAGTGAAAGAGCTTTTGGAAATTGCATTTGCTTTATAGTCACGGATTTTGTCTCGGAAGTATTATTTATGTCCTTGTTTAAAATAAACATGACCCAAAACTGTTTTTCAAAATAAATAAAATTAGAAACACTAATATACGGTGTTTGCTTTAACCACCCTTTCAATTCGATGTCTATTTCACAACCACTTGATTTGGTTCACACATTCTTCGCCGCCACATTCTCTCGTCTGTAACTCCGAGTATGCGGCACAGAAACCCCGGCCTTTTGGTACTTTAAAACTTTATTAGCAAAACTAGAGCTGTAGGCTAGAAAGTTGAACGATTCTTTGAAATGGCAGTCACAGAACTTGATCGTTTTCGAGACCTTTCCCACTAACAAGGCAACTTTCAACAACAACTAAAAGCTCTGCGAAATCGAAAACGGTCAATTTGATTTTAAAAGTTTGCACAAGTCAAAAAGTTCTTTTTTTTTCGGTGGAACTCTAAAAAGATATTTTTGTATTTTTCGCGTTGGTCATGCAAGTGTTTCGTAACATTATCTTCCTTCATTGTTGGCACAATGACTAAAGCCCGCATGACACAGTCGATCAAGGATTATCATTAGAAAAAAAATATACGACCAGCTTTTGTCAACTTATTTTATTAACCGAAATTTGGAAAATACCCAAACTCGTTTTGTTTATTTCAAAAATGCTCGCTTTTAATTTGAATTTAACCTTGAAAGTTCTGGTACTTTTTGATTGGGTTTTTTTATTAACATAATAATATTCACACTTACGTTTTTGTTGAGATTTCAATTGAGAACAGGTCTTTGATGTTCAATAAGTTTGAGAAAGAGACCGTGTTCTTTATTTTTTTTTGGGGGTTTGAAATCGTTAAACCGAATCCCTTCGCATGTATCAGCAACCTACCTGCTTCACCCTGTATCTAATAAATATTATCATAGAAATTGCTTTGGTAGATTTATAATCGCAAAGTAGAAAAATAATCCTAATAATAGGGTACCGAAAAGATTAGTAAGGTAAAAATTACACTTAAGTCATATTACAAATATGTTAAACTTACCTATAGAATTTAAATAAATAAAGTTGAGATAAAAACATTTTTTAAACCTACTTTTGGATAAACAACATTGATGAACTCATGACCTTGGTCCGGAACCCTTCGGGTGCGTATAGTTCTCTCACTTGTCTGTTTTTATTGTAACGGTTTTGCATGGTCAGGTTTACGGACGCGTTGTTACTTTGCACGAAACAGGAAGGACTAAATAATGCTTAGGGAGATGTTAACCCTGACGCATGATTAGTTGCAATGCAATTATTGGGGTTCGAAACTCGTGTAAAAATGCTAATGGCTTTGCTATTATTATTTATGCTAGAAATGGCTCATTGAAACTTACAATAAGGGAGTATCAGCGAGTGTAAATGACATTCTGTCTGCTTCAAAGTTAGTTATTTCAGAATAACATACTAAAGCTTGCAGTTCGAAAATATCGATCGACAAAAAAACTGCAAGCACTTTTGTTTTATTGATGATCGTTGACATAAATTTAGACTGAATTTTCTAAAAGTATAACCAAATCAGTAAAAAAGCAGAGCTCTGTATTCAAATGAGCGAAGCGCAGCGAACCCTTTTTTAAAAAGTAATTTGGAACTGTTGCCAATCGAACGAAGCAAACGCCGTGAAGATAAAAGAGCGTATCCATTGTTCGAGTTAGAGATACGTTTGATCTCGAGCAAAACCCCAAGCTAAGGCAGCTGTCGAATCAACACAATAGGAATGTTTGAAAAAAAAAGTAATGCGTATTTTGGACGAGAGGGGTTGATCGTCCGTGCAGTTTGGCGGGAGAACAGCTGCCTCTGGCGTTAGAACACTGTTAGAGTTATCATACAGTTTGAATTACGCTGACTCCCCTAATCAAAGGCAAGGGCACGGCACTGGACGGGTTTACAATAAAAGCATTGAATCTAAAAAGATTCAAACTGGCTGTAAATGTTTGAATGATCGAACGTTTTGTCATTTCCCAAATTACACCGCTTTTTTTGAGTTGGAGCAAACGTTGGAGGTATTTTTTTTTGATGTGGGAGTTGAACCGCACTAATACCTCCAACAGCTTACACTCGGCGTCCGAACCGCGACGCGTTACGCACTAGGCACTCTCCCGTCGCGCAAATTACACCGCTTAGGAACATGAAAATCGAAACTCCAAGATCATCTTTAGTTAAGAATATTGAGTAAATGAAAATTGTAATAACTCCGGACAGAAAATGTGATATTGAGAGGTAATTTTTAAGTGTTTGGCATTCTATTGGCCATGTGATTTGATACACATAATATAATAGCTCACTTCTGTGGCTGTCGAATGATGGCACTACTAAACAAACTCAAATCTAGAAGTTTCCAGTTGAGTGGTTAAATAGTCACGAAAACCTGTGATCGGACATTTTGTTAGTGGTCGCCATTTTGAGCCGAATTCCATGAAACATAACTATGAACACTCTGGACAAATCCATGATTCAAACGAAAACGACAAAGTTAAAATAAATTCATCTATTTGGGTGCTAGAATCATAATATGCAGACAGACAAACAAAGACACTAACACAAAACCCCTATTTTTATCAAGGTTTAGAAAGTAAAAAAAAAGAAAACCGTTTTTGGATGAATTTAAAATAAACGGAACCTACTGACTCCAATATACTTAAGTGTAAACTGGAAATAAAATGCAAAAGGAAAGATTATAAAGATGCAATTGCATCTTTCAGCTACCTACTCCTTTACCTACCGCGTCAATAAATAGGGAAGGGAAAAATAATTTCGACGCCAACTAATAAAATTGTCGATACTTCGTTTATAATATTTATTCACTTTCAAGAAAACAGTTTGTTTACATTTCAAACATAACTGGAAACATAATCAGGCATAAGATCGATTATTTACAATTTTTTATAATTTTAAAATGCCAAATTTGCAATTACTGCAAGTTTTTATCATAATGTTTCATAAACTTTCAATATCAATCATTCGTAATAGGTACTAGGGATGTCGAATGCCGGTGAGTGAAGTGACTGAAAATGAATGGTTCGGTGACGTAGCACGAGCGTGTACGATTGTTTGGTGCACAGCATCGTCAGACCTATACTAGTGAACTCGAGTGCGCCGTTTAGTGGTCTCACTCACTGGTCTCGCTGTCGCCCGCCGCCCGAACGCACGCATCGCATATTATGCGACGATATTTTAAATTCAGTTTGTTCTTGGACAATAATGGTTCACATTATCAACCTCGTTTGTTAAATAATGTTTTTATCGGAACTTGACCACAAATTTGGGTGTTTCGGGTCCCTTGGCGAATTAATTGAAGGTAGGTTTCGACAAAATGTTTGTTTTTTTAGAAATTGCTTCGTCGCGTAGTGTTGTAATAGTTTGTCTTGGCACACCATTGAGTTGTGAAGTTTTGTTGGTTAGATTTTTCTTTATTTTTTGTTTTTTTTTGGGATTCTTTTGTAAAGGGCTTTTAGTACCATTTTCTATTTTGACTATTTGTAATTTAAGGTATAGCTGTACACGAGGCAGACGACGCCTGTACCCGACGAAGTAGGCGGTGTCGGGCGACCTCCCTCCACGGGCCCCGGGCGAGCGCTGTGAAAAAGGCATGGGCGCGGGGCGCCGTTGTACGGACCCAGTAACAAATATACTTCACGAACTGTTATCGTTTTAGTGATTGGTTGTAATGTTATCGATAAAATAACTTTTTTAATTAGGCATCAAAATATTTATTTTTGTTACTAAATGTCTAATCTTTAAAACAATGCACTAACCGACTGAATGCAGAGTCGAGCTAACAGATAAATTATGTCCGTGTTTATTTAAATGTATGGATATGTAAATATGTTTCAATAAATTACACTTTTTGTGCTATTATAACGAATGCATTATTTTTTTTTCCACCAAATATGTATGAAAACTTAAAACTTACTACATCGACAAGTAATAATACTATGAAACCTCGTCTCCTTTAAATATTCAAAACTTATTGCCTGTGCGACCTATCTAGGATAAACGCACAATCCCGTAGCGTATCGAAGTTAGTCTAGGGTTGTCGAGTTTGACTCAATTTATTTTAAATATTCATCATTATTTTACGAAAGAAATTGAACGAATCTTATCATAAATTATTCTAATCAATAGCCTGTTTTGCAGTTGTCTGATTTCCCTATTTTTAATAACAAGTTATCTAAACCTAAAAGTAGGTATAAAACGTTTTACGCCACTTCAGACCCTACAAATTCTGCTCAAGTTATTTTATTTTGTTATTTATGGTAGACTCACAAAGTAGTAATACGACTACTGGCTCTTAATTTTTTTTTTCTCAATATTCATTCATAAATAATTACTTAATAAAATTCATACAACTTTAAAAAATTGCACGGAATTACGATGCGTTGTGGGAGAAAATTATTTATATTCTTTTTCACTAAGTTTTCTGCGTCAAAGGTTTATAATATAATAATAATAATATGTGTAAGAAAATATAACTTACAAAAAGATCCGACAACCCTAGTTGCATTTTAAGCACGCGACTATTTCGGTCACAGTTTCACCCCTAGTCCTAGTAGTCTTTACCAAACGAAAAGCGATCTTTTAACCATGTAAGAAGGTAGAAAATCGATTTGTACAATTCTAAAAATTATTATTTCATTGTGATTAAAATTTCGAAAACAAATGATTATGCAATTTGTTCTTTTCTTAAAAAATGTTGTTTTTCCTCAGTGCACCATACATTTTACACAAATTTTCCGTAGCGATGAGCGGTCTGATAAAAACCCGCATCACGCTTCGAATAATTTCTTCTATTCCCTACATTATATTATTGAGGAAAGCGTGGGGTGCGTTACACTAGGTATCAACGAACTATTTATAACGTTTAGTGCCAAGCACCCCTAAAAATTACCCCTGTACAAACTGTAAATTGTAGCCGATTAGACTAAAAAGATGCAACTTTCTTTATTTTGGACATTTTATAAATTCCAGGTATTGGTTTACAAGCACTGGTCCTGTGTACTTCTTGTTATACCTATGGCTCTTTTTTGGAATTTCCGAATCGACAGTGCGAAAAATAATTTTCGATATTCGCGAGCGCGATTGTGAATATTATTCATATCACTAGTCCTATAATTCCGGCGGTAAACGTCCCCCATCGTACTAGATATAGAAACTTTTATTTCATTTGATGCCACTATTCACTCCTTAGGCACAAAAATTGCATTACACAAAAAATGGGTAAAGTTGATTGCTTGTTCCAAATTTTGACTTCTTCCTTCCTTCTTTTAGCGCGCCAAAAATTTATAATTTTGAAATAAATAGACGATCTTCTTGCCCGGCGTTTGAGGACGTGGAAGTTTAACAACACTAAAACCTCCAACCGCTCACCCTGCGTGCACTCACCGAACCTCGATTAGGTCACAAACTAGCACGGGGATATGAGGGACGTGAACACACGTTACGTACTACGGCAATGTTTACCGTCGTGCAGTCCGGCGAGGCGGCCTCTGGCTCTGTCAGTCGGCGAATTGTCCGAAGCCCGCCAAGACCGCAGGTCGCCCTCCCACCCCGCTAGAACCAGCGCGGCTTTCCATCCCCCGATTGCTCTTACGCAAGACGCGTGTCGAGCGTGACACGGCACCTTGGGCCTCCCTCGCAGGTTAGCGTGGGGGATCCGTTACTCTTAGGGAGATTCCGGGCGTGATCTCGGTACCGGCCGCGCCAAAAATATAGATCTATAATAAAACAAATGTTGTTGCACTTTGTTTGTCATTGCAGTGTTACCATCCTAGGATTTTTAGCACTAAATTTGGTGGTTAACATCGTTGTTTAGCGGTTTTAGGACTTTTAGCAAGCGCTAATTCAATTAATAGCAATAGCGACATTTAATCAATTATCACCGTTTTTTAACATGTGATAGTTACTCTGTTTATATCATTCACGTCAATCATCTTCATGGTCTAATAACCTGCCCGGTAAGATGTTGGGGGCTGCGACGTCGCCACCTTTAACGGACACTCGACGTACCTACCTATTACTTACTTACTGAGGATATAAATTCGTTAACTTTATATACATTTCAGAAATAAAGAAAAAATCTACTTTAAATATAATAACACTGTATTTCTTCAGTGTTTAAAAACTAAAAAAAAAAAATATTGTTGCATGTGCTATTTGATATACTACTAGAGAAAACTAATATTATGGTAAACAAATAGAACGTAAATAGAGACTACTCACTAGAGCTGGGAAAATAAATATCGATACAATGAAACTTTCTAGTGTTCACAGATTTAACCTTCGATCAAAAATAACTAAATAAATAATTAAAGCGTTAAAATGCACAAACCAATTAATGATAATAATATCTTTTTTATATCTGTCTTTTTTGATTTTAGTCGATTCGCAACATTTATTTTAAATTAGTAGTCACATTATGCTCTATAATGAAAGTGTTCCTTATTTTACTCGAATAGACTTGAAAATTTTGATTAATAATATCTTAAAATTCTGTACCTAAGTTTGATTTTTGACTGAGTTGAAAATTTTTTGTATCTACCTCTTATATATTTTTTTACATAAAGTGTTGAAGTTCAAGTACATTATTATGTGGTATTGAATTACGTTCTTAGATACCTTCAATCTTTCATACTAACTAGCTGACCCGACAAATTCGTTTCCGTAATTCATTTAAATTACTGGCTTTTGCATGTATCCAACATGTAGAGATAATTTTGAAACCAAATCAAATCACTAAAAGTGTTTATCAGAGGATTTTGATCTAGTTAGACTGGGATCATTGGCATGTATTTCTTGACCTGAACTATAATGACATTTCATTCAACATTATTTTAACTTCACATTTTACTTTAACTTCTTAAAATTAATTCAAGAGAAAAATCAATCTTTCATCTTTTCTTTAAAGTTCATATTCCAATAATAGGTTTCCAATCAATATGAATTTGTGGATACAGTGTGACAACGGGTCAAATTGAACGAGTGAATGAAATATGAATGTGAATGGTTTAAATCAATTGTGATTGAGTCGGGTTCAATTGGCGAACACGAGTTTTATGAGTCAGTGTCGAATGCGTATATCAGCAAAGAAATTAGCTGTTTGTCATGATGATTGCTTTTAATATATGATACTGACTGTTAGAGTGGATTCTTTTATTCAAATAAGACATATTGATGCCGTTTCTATACTGTTTAACACATTTTAATGTTAAGTTTTCGATAGCTTCAGCCTTTTAAAAATATTTCTCGAAAAACACGGCAAAAATTTTTGACACATTTATTACGTTCTGAAATACTTATTACAATCGCACGCTTAAAATCGTTTAAAAACTGTGCACGTGGTCATTATTATAGATAATAGTGTGTAAAACTTCGCACAGACCGATAAAGCAATTAATTAAAATATCAGAAATGAGTAATTTCAATTAACAGTAGATACATAAAGCTCCGGATACTAAAAAACAGAAACGTATTTGATTTTAAAATGCTTCTTATTTTAAAGAAATCTTTAAACTTTGTATTCAAAACATGATTATAATAGCCACATAACTAACAATGTATCAGTAGGTATAGATAGGTATTGCTAACACAAAAACTCATATAGGTAAATTGGAATTACAGATTTTTTTACTTAAATTAGCACTTAAGAAAACCTCATTTGAGAATGTTCAATATTACACTTTTTTTTAGTTGGTGGAACCGGGTGGGGTATGCGGGAGTTGAACCGCACTAAAACCACCAACCGCTCACACTCAGCGTCCGAACCCCGGCTGAGGCCAGAACCCAGCATTGGTTTTGAAGGACGACGCGACGCATTACACTCTCGGCACTCTTTCCCGTCGCGCCGCCCCCTCAATATTATGCTAAGATAATTCGAAATAAGAATGTTAACAAACTTCCAGAAATAAAGTTATATGGAAATGTTATAAAACTACTTTTTAACTCTATTAAAAAAAAGAAGTAGTTCAACTATTTTTCTAGAATACCCGTCGACCTTGTTCGGTAATATCCAAAGGGATGCCGAAAGTTCACAGGTGGTTGTAAACATGCACTATAGGCACTAGGGCGGGAACTCGTTCACCTATTTTCAGGCGCTAGTCGGTCGCAGGAAGCTAGGGGTTAAACTCAAAGTAAACTACTAGGGTTGCAGTCTTGTTTACTATTGTCGCCTTCAAATTAAGTCCCGCATCTCTTTGATGAGTGTTGCTCGGAGCTATTTCAACTTTTGTGTCGAGTGTTAAGAATATGGAATCACAATTTCACAAACTTGTAATACAGAAAATTGATTTCTAATGGTCAGTCAAGGGTAATTAATAAATTATTAACTTAAGTGTAATAGTTTACAACTATGATTCACTGTAAAAACGTGTTTAAAAAAGTTGATGTTTTCTTTTCAAAATCAATACAAATAAACTTTTACTAATTAGTGCAAACTATGACAAATATAACGTATCGCTTGTTTACGAGGCCATAAACGTAATTCAATCATTCAATCAATTTATCTTATTGTGCTAATTATAATAAATTAACCGATAACGAATTCTTTGAATATTAATATCTGTTATAATTGAATTTGATATGTTTTGAGTTACGACTTTATTCTCGCTAATAATTGATATGATATAGCGTAGCTTGCATTTAATAAATGTTTTCTTGTAAGCTTGCTTTGTATATAGACTTCTGAAAAGGAAATCAATCTTTCTAATGAGAGGATAACGAATAAACATCGTCTGGCAATGTTTGAAGTTGCAAAAACAAAGTATGTTTTACTTCAGTAGCTATGAAACGCTATTGATCTGATGAAACTTAGCAAAATAGCCTGAGATGAGGAGAGAAAGTTTACTACTCACTGGCTCCGCCCCTGTAATATAAATCCCTCTGCGGGAAACTCCTTCACATTGTTGTAAAATGAAAAGTCGAAGTAAAGTTTAAGCCTGATAAAGTTCTCCATGGAGAGGTCATGCATCAATGCAAGGAGGCTGATCAACGTTATTGATCGAACCTTTTTCTCGTTTAATTTTGAAAAGATGCTGATGGAAGCGAGTCTTTTGAACAAAATCCGAAATGAGATACTTATAAGATGTACTAGATACTTATGAGTCTATGAGATTGTTTATTAAATAATACAAGATAAATATATTATGTGGCGGACTTTGATGAAAACCTAACACATAAGATGAAATTTAAAATGCCACAACGCCGGAGATATTTATGTGATAAAGTATATTTTTATATTGTAAAAAATTAAGTTATTTCAGTATTTTTATTAGTCATGATTCATAATGTAATTTTATCGTACTGTGTTTTTCCATTGCATGATGTTATTGACACAGATGGGAAATTAGAAATTAATCAAAACTGTCTTGTATTTTGTGTTGCCTACTCGTACGCTATAAAGAATAATAGATGGTTTGTGAGGCAACTAAGAGGATGTTGTGCAGATGTAGAATGAATCTGGCAGAGCCAAAATAAAGGCCTCTACTTGCCCTTTAAAATGAGCCCAAACTCGATGGGGTCTACGACCTTCCGTTGTCAAAATAATTTGCGGGGGGGGGGATTTCAGTTTAGTGGTGGAGGGAGGCCAGTATAGGTAAAATATAGGTACCTATTTTGTAGTACCTATAAATTTTAATGACTTGGAAGATACAGTTGACTTGTCAGTTAAAAACCTTGAACTTTTTGTTTGAAAGGACAACAATGTCAAAACTGAATATTCGCAATGTCCAAAAATCGACATTCGCAACATCCCTAGTAGGTATTATATAACGGAGAGCTACAGTTGTGTCGGAAAGACGGACCAACTTTTCTTCAACTTTTCGTTCGGGGTTCAACCTCACAGCTGAACTTTTACTCCGTGTTTCTTACTTTCAATAACATTCAAATTGCATAATTCTAACCATTTTATATTTTACTGGATATAATAAAAGAAATTGCATTTATTAATTGATAAAGTTCGGTTTAATTCAACTACGATATACTCAAGACATTGAATATGAAATTAATCTAGCCTATCATCCCCTTGACGTCTTCAACATGGTTAATATCGCAGGCTATGCCGAGGATAGAGGATAATAACCAATATTGAATCAATCTACGGCGTTGATTCGATATTCAAGGCGTTTAATCGATTATAGGAGATGAGTATATCACTGTTGCAAGCTCCTTGGCGATGATGTAGGACTAATCAATCTTATTAGGACCATGGTCGGAGGATAACAATACCGCCTTACTTTACAGAATGTAACTTACTTGACTACGGATCTTTCTTAACAACTTAACTTACTATTTTACAACTTTTTCGATTAACATTGATCTCGTTTTGTTTGATATGCAAAGTCCAATTTGTATTTATTTCTTTACCTTTCTAAATCACTACGCATTATCTTGACTGAAATAGAATCTGCTAGAAAGGTTTTCGTAAAATTTTCATAAAAGGATCTAAAAGTATAAAATCACTTTCCAAATCGCTTTTAAAGGTCAATACTCTGAGAGAGACTTTAAGTGACTTGGAATTGAAGTTTTTAAGGTTGTTTTTATGACTGGCTTTTCAACTAGCTAAAAATATGTAAACCTTTTTTGAACGAACATGTTTACAGGCCATCTGTGTTCATGATCCAATAAATGTGTTATCTAGTCATAAACAGTGGGAGGACAACGCCAACCTTGAAACTATGTAGTACTGTGTGTTAGATTAAGACCAAATTATCCATATTGTATTTTTAGCGAACTCTTACGTTTACTACAAAACTAGGAAAGGTCAAAGTTAAAATTGTTTGCTTTGAAAGCTATACATGTGAAATCTTTAGATTCTTCAATAACTTTAATTCAGGAGTTACCGAAAGAACATTCTGAACCTCCAGACACACCTACAGACGTTACACATGTGAATTTTAGCAGCTAAGACGCTTAGTAAAGAAACTGCGAAACAAGAAGCATAAAAAAAATCGAACCGGGAATGGCATCCCGTATTCATAGCAATGGAAAATTCTTTGATTTATTGCAACCTGTAAAGGATACGGTTCAGGCACGAGGATCCGTTTCTTGGTGCTTCAATGTAAGGCAATTTAAAACGCAATATCCGGTATGAGATCGAGACGGTCCTCTGCAGAGGCTGATTTTACGTTGCCTTTTTATTTGACTGCAAGGAATGGAAAATTTTCGCGCGCATCTTGTGTATGAAAAGTTGTTACAACGTTTGATTTATAATCCAGACAGCTGTGATGATGGATTTAGAGAATTTTGTATATTATTTCAATTGTCTGGTAAAAATGTTATTGGGATTAAGTTTTACTAGAATCATTACATAAGAGATAGAATCATAAAAAAAGTTCAACTTCAGAACGAAATACAAAAGTTTAAGATATAGTCCGGTCAATTTAGACATCCAAGGTTACAATAATTCGCACTTGGCTGAATTTTGGTAGGATTGTTCAATACACTATTATAAAGGAAATGTGAAAAGTCCTCATCGATCCGGCACGTGCAAAAAAAGTTACTCGGAGTCAAAGGTCCCAAAAACGGGTTTTTCGCGATTTTCAGCAAAATGGTAAGTTTTATCATAAAATTAGCTCAGACAAAAATTGTAGATCAGATAATTATCAATAAAAATATCTTAATACTAGGGGTGTGCGAATAATTCGAACTTACGAATTATTCTGGAGTGAAAACACGTGTTTAAAACTGTTCTTTCTCGAGTAGAATACGAATACGATTTAGTTGCTGCTGAGGCTAAGTATCATTATGACTGCTTAAATTCCTTCTTAAGACCTAAAACTGGGGTTAAAGTCGGTCGACCGTAAGATGAATCTACGAATCTGGCAATGGAGGAAATATTATATATCTTATAATGATACAATAAGGTACGAAGCAGCTGCAGTTTTTCCTCGTCCTCCTCATGTCCTACGACCAGAAAGTGGCACACTTATTCAATACGTTGTAGACAATGCTGATATTAATGTAAATACGCTAGACGGTAATAATACGCTCCACATAATGGGTATTATTCAAATTGTTACTCCAAAAGATTCCGTTTTACTAGAAGAACTTATGCCACGAGTAAGAGAAGCTTTTTCAGCAAAAGATTTTCAGGCAAAAGCTCATGTGCCGATCCAGATCTATCAAAATGATGATATCTTTCAACTTTTTGAATCGTTATATCTCAAAAACGGTGGCTCTTAGGAAAAAAAGTATTTAGACATTTTTTATTGATAATTATTATAATTTTTGTCTGAGCTAATTTTATGATAAAACTGACCATTTTGCTGAAAAACGCGAAAATCCCGTTTTTGGGACCTTAGACCCCGAGTAAATTTTTTTGCACGTGCCGGATCGATGAGGACTTTTCACATTTCCTTTATAATAGTGTATTGAACAATCCTACCAAAATTCAGCCTAGTGCGAATTATTGTAACTTTACCCCTATTTTTTAGTCTAATTTGACCGGACTAATAGCGAAATGTCAAAGTTTTATTTTGATTTAGTTGAAACGTTTAGAAAATACGTAATTCGTTCCGCAAAAAATGTGAATAATACCGGACCTATCGGTATAAATTATATTTCCCGATTTATTATTCGATTACTGAAGCTCTTAAAGCACGTGCGCTCTTTAGTAACTTTGTCAGTAATTACTGTCAAACAGCCACCTTAAAGAAAATACTTAAACTCGTATATTTTTAGTTTTTACAAAAGCCGAGCTAGATCGAACTGTTCGAATTAAATTCAACAAGAACAAACTTCCTCTACTCGACAAACAAAAAAATAAACATCGAATAAAATAAATAAATGTATTTGTACATTGCTGCAGTCGTCGTCGTTAGTAAAGGAAGTTCCGATCTCGAATGGGTAAATATTATTACGGATTGAGATAGCCTTTAGACTCGGTAGTGAAACGTTTTAAAAGAAAACCCTTATTGTTTCTGCACAAACAGTGCTTCGCCGAGACCGAACAAATTTATACAGAAACTTACAATTCTTATATTTCAGCGCTTGAGATTTTTACGTTTTATAGTAATGGATTTATATGTTTTCTGAGGACCTAATGAGGTGGAATAGTTATACGATTCATAAATAAAAAGTTTCTTCCAAAGTTTATATTTGTTTTGGTGCTTTTTGCGTCTAAAACTAACTCAATTCGAATTATTTTGTTTGACAAATTGTACTATTCTTTATGGACTGACTAAACAGGCATGAACTCTGTTATTAGCAGGTAATGATATTTCAGTATCGGTTAAATAAACTGATAGATATACATATATCTGTATGTACATCGTAAAAACATCGCGGGGCGACCTGTTATTGTTAAATGTTTTATGAACCGTGCGTGTATTGTGGAATAATTAGCTTCCCAACACTTTGGTTTGTACGCGAAACAATTTAACTGTTTCGTTCAAGTTCGAGTCGCGTTTAACAAAGTTTGCAACTCGATCTTGCAGAAACGAGTAAAACAATAACCGACCGAGTTACCGCTTTCATAATGCCGCGGAAACCTTGTTTGCAGGAATCTTAACAGCATTTGTAGATGCTGATAGTTTAGTCGCGTAAGTTTTGAATTTGAATTAAACTTAACATTTAGAATTAATTGGATAACATAATATATTTTGACTATGTAGGTGGCACTTAAATTATTAAGCTGAAATAATTTAATTATTACCAAAACATAATAATTTGCCACCAAAGAACGATTCATGCTAGATAATGATGGCATCGGTAGAGATATCGATAGTTGAAGAAATAATCGTGATAAAAAAATAACGCGAAAACTACAAAAGCCGGGGAACCTCTTTAATTAAAATCATTAATTAAATTATATATTTAAATTGTTATCAGCATACAATTAGTTATAATATAATTACTTAAAAAAACTTTGCGATTAGATTAAATAATAAAAGTTTTGTATTAAAAGTTTATAATGTCATTTTTATACTCGACAAGTCAAAAATCGATAGTTTTCGCTTCACTAAGGTGTGGCAGGCTCTCCCCGCGGGCCCCAGCTCAGCCACGCCCAGCGTGCGCATTCTCAAACAAAATCCACACGAAATGGTTGTTCGAAGAATCGAATAGAGTCGGCGCCGCTCCTTCGTTTCGGTGACGCACGTCACATCAGCTAGGCGGCTCAGTTGGGTAGTGATCTCGATAGCCGACGAACCTTACGCACGCCGCGCACACGTGCCATACGCGTCTGTATCCCTTCTCCGAAGTATTCCGTAGCCCGTTCTGTAATCGCCGGTCTGTAATAGGTTAAACCGTCCATCGACGTCGTTTGCACTTTGTGCCGTTCCGTTCACTGCCTTTCGATAACAGAATATAATGCTAAATTGAAAATACTGCCCGCGTATTTGCCGGCCCACGTGTGATTTTTCAAAGTTGCCGGTATTATAATCATTCAAAAAAGATCAGTTCTACTGCTGATCTCAAGCGTTCCTGAGTGTTTTGCGTACCTCACGCAAACCGGATTTATTTTAAACGCGGTACTCACAAGCCGTCAAAATTTACCCGGGTGTGATAATACCTAATCCAATGGAGCAACAGTTCGAGCTTAATTTATCACAGGAGGACCATGACCAAATATTTGAGCAAGACGATCTTCATGATCAAAGGTTAGTGATCAATCTTTATCGACTCATTAGTGCTAAATATTGATTGTACTGTAGTCTGTAGACTCGTAAAATTAAAGATAAATTGCTCAGTGACTCGCTGGGTGGTAGATATCGCGATGAATAAATATACTTAGATGTTTAATGTTGTTCTTCACTAGGCTTTTTCTAAGTATGCATTAATTAATTAAATACTACACAATGTTTTACCGTAGCCGGTATTAAAATGGCTTTCAAACAGAGGTTTTAGTCTGCTCATTAATTTAAAAATCAATCAAATATATACGGATTCTTTTAGCATCCAACAAACCAGTTTTTCATCGATAACGCTTATCGACATCGATAAATTAACGTAATCCGTGTTTGACAGCCCTAACTGTCATTTACAATGTGTGAGCGTGTTAACGATATCGATTTTACCCACGCACGAATTTTGGAACGCTAGATAAGTAGGTACCGATTACCGGCCGTATGTATTATAACCTCTAACGAACTGAAGTTATGAGTTTATACCGGGATTTTTTTATTAAAATATGGATTTATCCTCCTAATTATTTAATGATTTGTAAACTTCATGAATTTTGTTACTTTAGGCAAAAGTGTCTTAAAGTTGATGACCGACGCTTAGGGTCAAGGTGGCCAGGAAAGTAGAGCTTATCTCGGACAGCCTGAAATGTATATCTACATTGCAAAACAAGCAGTTTTATTATTTTTGTAGTTCTAAATAAGTTTATTTTATTTCTTTCTTTCACTGAAGTGTTTAATTAATTATCCAAACATAATTTCAAAATACCGATTGAATCCGATAACCTTATACTTGATGCACTCGCATCTTCTCTTGGATATAGCCTATAACCTGTTGGCTTGACCTTTTAGTTTATCAGACAACAATAAAAAAACTGAAACTAGGTAGTTAAATACCTAACCAAGTAAATAGCATTATCTACGGACCCTAGCTCCTTATAACAATGTTACAACTACTGGTTAAGTAAACAGTTTATCTGGTCGTTGAAAAAGCAACCCTAAATAAAATATGTAACGGCGGTTTTGAAGGGATTCCTTTTGGGTCTCCAATACATTTCGGAGAGGGGTTAGCAACCCTAATTTTTAACGAAGTAATAGTGTTGTAGATTACGTCGATGTCGATAGATATTTTAAAAATAAATATTATTAAATCGATAACGTTACTTTGTTTACAAAATATTTTGATTTGATTGTTTACAAACAAAGTTTTAGCAGACTGAATAATAATTTTAAAGTTAATGGGTTCTTGGAATATAGGTACAAACTACAAAATAATGTTTCCTGTATAGAATAAAAAAGAAGATGCGTTTAAATACACTAATTTATTAATTATAAATTGTGTTGAAGTGAACTGGCTCTGTACCGAATTGCGATGTTTTTGTTTTTAACTTTGTTCTAACTTAAGTTCTTATTCTCTATTTAATGAAATGGATTTGAGGATTTCGGTCACGAAGTCGGACGTATAATTCTAATAGTTACTGCTAGAATACATAGTTTAAACACTACTTCACTTTATATATGTCATGGAAGCAACTAACCTCAATAATAGGCATAACGGAATATCTTAAATCCTCTTCCATATTGAGGGTACAGGTTTATTATTTAAGAAAACACCTATATTTCGGTATCAATGCAAAGTTTAACTAGATGTAGATGTCATGACATCAAAAATGGATACTGTCGTCATTCCTAATTGAAATCTATTGCAATTATGATTTCATTCAACAAGACTAAGTGTATAGTAAATTAGTATTGAAAATATTAAGGTATAAAAATGGTAATAAGTTTTATCGACTAAATGGGGAATTCATCCCTGCACTAGCATGTCTTTTAATAGGGTTAGGGGCACAAAACGAAGTTCCCCTTATTAAAATTTACCTACTACTTACATACATCTATTTAACCTAGCAACAGAAGACATTGGAAGTTTTTACTTTATTTTTCAGTACAGAGTTAATTATATTTAAATATAATTATTGCGGCTTTCCCATAAATAGGGGAGATTAGTTATATTAGATTTCATTTGTGAAATCTCATTATAATAAACATATTTCAAACTTTGGTTATTCATTTCAACATTTGTGCCAAAAAATAGGTAGACGACCTATTTATAAAATGTGGCATTATGAATTACAGCGATATCTACCGGAATTCAGTTCCTGTGTACATTTCAACAATTTAAAGACATACTTAACTGCCTTAGATCTTGATGTCACCATAGTACCAGTTTCCGTTATTGAACAAGCTAGAGTCGGCATTCTTTATCGGTTCTTTTGATGGTTGTTGTCACCAATCTTTGGTTCCGCTCGTCTGGCAATGATCGTTTTTATGCACTTATTCTAAATTAGTTTTTGAAAAGTTTATTTAAAGTAGATACGAGTGAGTTGGAATAAAGTTTTTAGTGAAGAATCGCAGGTTTATTTAACTGAATCTTGATTTTAAATTTTCAACAACTTGTTGAATTCACTCAAAAAAACAGCACATCACTTCCTCGGCAACGTACTAAATAATACTATCTATACTAATATTATAAAGCTGCAGAGTTTGTTTGTTTGAAATCGCTAATCTCAGGAACTACCAATCCGATTTCAAAAATTTATTCACTTCCGTTGTCAAATAATTTTGCGGGGGGCGGTTCAGTTATTTGGTGGGGGGAGGCATGTACTTCTTACTTCTCAAGTCGATCCAGTTTAAGTAAAATATAGGTAGTTATTTGTAAAGTAAAATATAAGTAATGCCCAAAAATCGACATTCGCAACATATAACGATACTATTTTAACGTAATTTCAATCTTCGGGCGATTATTATTTTTTCTTGAACATAAAAGCGGTTATTGTAAACTGGTGATAGTTAGATATTCCTATGACCTAAAAACCCGTAGTCCATCATTTTGTTCTATTGTCAATAGTTGTTGCAGCGTATGCATAAATAGGTTTTCGATAATTCACCTTGTGTTACATATCCGATATTTTCATTAGCGCGTTCAAACAAACAAACAAACTCTTCAGCTTTATAATATTAATAAGTATAGATATGTATACAAAGGTTTCTATACCTTTAGCTTGTAACATCACAAGACTGTAGATGCGTTTAGAATTCATTATAATCGGACTAAAAATGCGCGAGCCGGCATACCATCACGATGACGGAGTCTCGAACCTACTCCGACTTTTTTGCAAGTCGGCTTTTAAGCTTGCACAAAAACTGAACTTCTGAGCTCATTGTAAATATTGGTAATTTGACCAGTTTGATGTACGTCGGTGAACCAACGATTCTTATTTTTTTTAATGTTTGCCAAAAGTTGGCCGTCCATTTGACCAACGAGTAATTTATGAAAAAAAAGCTTGTTTACTTAAAAGATTCACATACTTTGTTTTTCTTTTGAAGAAAATCAAAACAAGTTTTCTGTGCTCTCAAGTTTGTAGCAGGTATTTGATAATGTAAGGTATCTAGCCGGCCACCTGTCTCACGTGTCTTGAAAGAATTTCATTTAAAAATATTTTCTGGTTCCACTTATTTTTTGCAAGTTCATGCTTGCACACATAATGTATGCTGAAGTAGACTGTATAAATTGAATAAGTGAACTACAGTCGAGTTTAAAATATCTATCGGGGAACAGACTGAGAGGAATGTTTCAAAACTGTGGTTCCGAGACAAATTGAGTCGCAATGTTTGGTATAAATAGATGCCGACTTGTTGGTCTGGGCTTTGCTTTGGAACAATCTACACGTCTTGTTGAAAAGTTTCACGACTATTGTATAATATTGTTACGTTACTTGTATATTGTTTTTATGATTGTATCATGATTGAGGATAGTTTATCACTATAATATGCGGTATGGCATTCTACATCAAATTTTGCTTAGTATGAACTATCTTATCTGAATTAATTTTCATCATATTGATCGCAGTTGTAGGTGGGTGCGCGTCACCGCTCGGCGCCTCTGGATGTTTGACAAATAGATCTATGCGTGGCATCCGAGTTCAAAGGACAATGTATTATTTATGTATTCGGGCTAGTGTCATTACTCTGCGTTGTTTTGCTTCCGCCGTGAATCATGAAGCTGTTTGAACTCCATCTCTGACTTATCGGATCATGCATCGGGGGTCATGCGCTTATGCTGAATTTTCTCATATTTTAAACATGTTTCTTACACAATCGTGTGACTTGAAACGTTGAAACAGTTCAAGGATTTTTTTATATTAAGATTTCACACAATAGGTAATATTATTCTTTTATTCAATATCTGTATTATTCATTCGTACTGTGTTGATCTATCTGTTCGTTGACCTTTATTTTGTGTAAAGATTTTCATTCGACTGTTCATATTAGTGTCCGACCGAAACTGGTTTTTTGGCCGAAACCGAACCTTCGGTCTGGCTCTTACTTTCGGCCGAAGGTTGGGAGGGGTTGTCTCAAAAATATTACTAATTGTCACAAAGGGAGGAAGAGATGTCTGAAAAATACGATAATCGACGGCAGTCTCCTTGTTTGGCGGGCTATCTGAAGTATCGTGAGGGTATGCCTTGTCCAGGTCACACGCACAATTATAACAACTCGTCTCGGCTTCACCTGTATCCGATGCAAGTACTTCCCACAGCAGAAGTTATTACCTATCTAACCTACCTAAGATTGCTTAACTTTAAGTAGCCGTTAGCAAAGTATCGGACTTAAGATGCGTACGAGTATAGAGGCCTTTATGAATTAATATTATTTTTTTTATCGTTTTGTGTTTTTTTAGGCTTTGTGAGGAAATTATAATATATTCGTACTAGTTAGTGATCACAGGAACTTACAAAATTTCATACTTCTCACGCTTCAACTTTTTACCTAATAATTATTTTCTAAAGGTTAAACGCTTAAAGGATTAATTTCTAAAACATCAATTTGTTCCGCACGATACACGTAGATTTTGAAATATTTCAAATTGCATCTAAAAGCTGTTATTCTACATAATTGATCAATTATATTACTGACCAACTTTGGAGTTAGTTAATAGATGCATATGAAATGTGTTTGAAGACGAACAGTTCTTCCTAAAGTTTGCCTATTGTATGTAAAATGCGTTTAATTACATGTAGTAATTATAATACGGTCGAGTGTGATGCAATGCATTGCCGTGTGCATGTGTGTGTGCGTTTGTAAAGGCGCAACTGCATCTTACTACGGTGCACGCTTTGCACCTGCCGCAGGTGCATACATCTTTGCACGTGCCGTCGGCATCGCAAATTTTGATTGCTTATTATCCTTTTATTGGTGCCTCATTATACGCGAGTTCGGACGGTTTAAAATTGATCAGAGATCTTGTTTAAGATTTAGCATTTTATTGCTTTGAAGGGTTCGTTTTACGTTTTAGTATCACAATAAAATGCAAGGTTGAATTTTTGCACGGTACTAATTTTTTTTCAATATGTTTACTTTATTGGTTGTTGTTCAGTGTTCTTGATTAAGGCGCGGTATTTCTCTTTCTCGACATCAAGACTAATCATCCATGGTCAGACATCAAATAATCGAAAGTGCGACCGAGCAGATGATTAATCGCGACCACTTCCGTTTTCTTGGGAATCCTGTATAATTAATTTAACTAATTTATAGACCATTATAAGATTTATACTATAAGTTAAAGAATAAAAAATTGTATTTAAAAAAATACTTACTATAATTCGAATTTGTTGAATTATTGTCGTAGGTTCGGATCTTAGGTTCCAAAAGTTATTTATTTGAAATGGATATGTAGTTATTATTACGTCTGGCACATGTTACGCGGTTTCCGAGTTTGCCATCAGTCCTGCGGGTGGGTGACCGCAATAATATCTGAAAAATAACAATAAAGGCTCGCAGGTGGAGACATATTTTTTTGCCATCTGTGCCCTACGTATATGCCTGTTTATAACCTGACAAAATTACTCGTGGAATATTATAATAATATTCGAAAGATCTGACGTAATGTTTTATAGCTAGAGCCGAGACTCTTCGGTAAGGGAAGTAGACACAGTCTGCTACCCTTGACAAGAAAGATTACAAGTATTTTTAAAGAAATACCAGTTTATTTTACTTCTGAGATATTCTTAAAACTACTACTAAAACAACTCTACTACAACTGTTCAGACTGAGTTAATGCTCAACGCAAAAATAAACGAAATTTAAATAACCGACCCCACTCAAGCCTTTACTGCACCCACTGTATCGGGGGCCCACGGAATGCAATTCTATTTAAATATTGTTGCCGCAGTTAAGAACAACACAAGCGTATAATAAGTGGGCAATTCCGAACCTGTGCTTGAGGAAAAGCACGTTTTGCTCGGGCCTTATTTACTAGAGCCACCCGTGCTTTCGAAGTTTTAAAAAGGATGCACTGAATGTGTGAAACAGTTGGCGTCACTTTGGACTTTGTGTTGAAACTGTCAGCATTTTCTTTTGAAACATGCGATGGCACCATTAATTTTGCTCCTTAATCAATTATTCGTTCAAATCTTAACAATCAGCAATGAAGAGTTTTAACCCTCCACGCGATTTTAATGCATGGATGTGACAAAAATAAGTAATTATGTTGAAATAGTATTTTTGTTGGTAACAAGGCTCAGCTGTCCAATAAACCTAGCTGCAGTTTAATCCAAACGATACCCGACACGATTGCAAATGTTTTTCAAACTGTCGGAAACTCCGTGGAGTCAAACTTGCAAATTTATAAATATAACGTCATTAGTACGAAACAGTGTGACCGAGTCAGTCACCAGTGGGCGGTAGCACTCACGTTTGTCCGTGGGAACGACTTCAAATCATGCGGGCCTCGAACTCGACTCGCTATTCGTAACAATAAAAGAAGTAAAGAATGCTTGCTGGAACGGACAGCAACCAGTCTCGCGAGGTGACCTTGACAAGGGTTTGATCGCTCTCGGCGTTTTCAACTATACGCTTGTAAAGTGGGCTGAGATTAAATGATTGTGTTCTTAAAGTATCCAATGCTTAACATAAGTTAACTCTCGCTTAAAATTGACATGGTGATAGACATCCTTTAAAAATGGTACAAAACAAGAAATAAAATATGCCCATCTGTGTAAATTTCCTTCGTATGGCTTCCTTTTAAGACCTTGACGGAGTTAATTTTCAAGTCATAAATTAGTGCTCTCATTTACCACTAACAGTGTAAAGACTTGGTAAGCTCCTTGTATTTGGACCCAGTATACAGTCTGTTGTTACTTACAATACAAGCAATATGTACACACATGTTGGAAGTGAAACCGCAGTTTCGCCAACTTCATGATCATTCATTTTGTTACGTAAAAGTACTAAGTAGTTTAAAACTAGGGGTTAACTAGGAACTTTACTTGAAATTCAAAAATTGATACAACTTTATAAACGTTGAATTTTTAAGATATTTTCTTTAACTTTTCCACCAATTAAAACGAGTGACGGAGTTATTTAAATGAAATAAGTTGGCGCAGATGAGACCGCGAACAAATTGAATTCATTATTCAGATCATTTGGAACGTTTAAAAGTTTTAAATGAAAAGTTGTTTGAATTTTTAATATTTCTCGCAGTAGTTTTGTCATTCAAACAATTCATTCATTAAAACATTCTTGAATTGGAAATGTTTCCCGTAAAGTCTAACTGATATACACAACAAAAAAGTTCATGAACCCTGGTCTTATGAATAGTTTAATAAACTTTGCTGAGAGATTAAAGCATACAGCAACGTATCCACTACTATTGAATTCATTCATTTCTTATAATCACATTATTAATGGATAACTGTGTCGTAACCTAACGACCGTAACGTAACATGTGAGAGTTTATCACTGTACTACATTGTTAATAACAAAACGATAGTAAATGTTGAATGGATTTATTATCTGTATCAATAAAATAAATGGATTCCATTTTGTTATTGTGGAGAAATTTAATGAAAATTTAAATAGTTAAGATTTTAAACAATTGGCACAGTCTTAGTTTGAATAATTTGTCTCAGTTTGGATGTTTCATTTTTAAATTAAAACAATGACAATTTGTAATTTGTAATGACCCCTCTCTATGTCCTGGTAAATGTGCCTAATGACTTGACCCTATTATTACCGTGGTGGACGTTTGCTTGTTAAATGTATTTATTAAAAAAAGGTATTTAAGATGGTTAGCCAAGATGTCGATACGGATGTAGGAACACAAATTCTACCAAGAGTCGCCACTGATAACAGCTTTATCAACTAATATTAATGACGTCGTTACAAATATAACTAAAGTTTCAATTAAATAAATCTCATAATATGTACAAGTATCTGCATGTATTATGTTTTCTGTTATCTAAAATATTCCGCCAGTGATATTTTTTTGGATTTATCAAAATACTGATGTTTGGTTGCTAGCTGGACAATTTATAGATAACAGATGGAACTGGTAATATTGAGTGTTACAAAATTCAATTAAGTGACTATATGAACTTCAACAAAATATTGTAGAATATTTAAACTCGTATGCAATGTAACAAACGCATGCAATTACATAATATTATAACCGGTTCGACTGTGCTATCATTACACATACAAAGTCAATTGTTTGTCACCTTGAATTTGACCTTTACCGATAACCTCAATGTTATCTAAATGACAATCTGTAATTATTGACTCTGCACTTTTAGATTTAGCTAATATTAAAAATAGGTAGAGAAATGAATTTTAATTGTAAAGCAATGGGTTATTAAAAGTGTGATTATTAAAAGAAATGAATATAGTGAATTAGTAGTAGTGAATGAATGTTGGTGGTGCAGAGGAAGGGTGGGTGGTGGGCGGCGGAGCGGCAAGTAGTCGTTTTGCATTGCAAGTCGGTATCGAAGCGGCTGCGGCGTCGCGACTCGCGCCCGTCGCACAGCTAGTGCTCACAGTTCGGTCCTCTCGTTCTTTAGTCACACGGCAACACTCGAGCGTTGCGATACAACCTCGTGTGAATGTGTCTCATTACATCACTCCTTGCATTATATCAATTAGACTTCATAATATTCTCATTTCGCTAATGTTATCAATGACAACTTTGTTCTAATAAGAATCGTCTCGGAACTGTCAAACCGGTCGCGTATATCCTGTGTTGTGTGCCTCTACTATTTACTAGCAAATTATTCATTGTACAACATAGTGGACTAATTGACAATCAACCCAAAATGGCGAAGTTCCGCAGGTATGATTTTACCAAAACAACATTCCCATTTTTTTACTTGACAGTCTATAAATCGACCAATTGAAACGCCTACCTATCAACCTACCAAACTGTAATAGTATCATAAATATTTAATTTGCTGCGTAATAGTTGAGTAAACTATACCAGACACTATCAAAAAAACAGCTGTATTTACACAATTCGCTTTTAGACTGTAGTAGGTAAAATAAAATTTGATGCATCGGCAAATTCATTGCACATGAACACGTGGTGCGTAAAGGAAAATGGCGGCAGTGCGCCACAGTTCCATGAATCACTGGTTTAGAACGCGCCGGTTGAACGATTCGACCTGCCGGCCGGCCGGCGCGACGCTTGTTCACATACAATTCATAGTATAAACGACACTAATTGAGTAATTTTTACATATCCTGAGACCGAAATATGGTTTTCATGAATGGTTTGGAATGGGGATCTGTCAAAATTGCAACTTGTTGAACGCCCTCTCTTGAAAAATATGAATGATTTTCAGATGTTTCTCCGATATGACACAAATGATTGTGATTGATTTTATTGACGAGATGTCGACAGAAGTTTATTTTATGTTGCCTATTTGCAATCACTTTATCATCATTATTTAATTATACTGGTTTTTTCAATTGGTTTACCTACTTCGTTATTAATCAGAATTAATTCGTATTTAATTAAGTTTAATGTTATAAAATCTTAATTACCTTTTATTACATTGTTTCTTCTTGCTTAAACATAATGAAATTGTCAAGGAAGTTATAATTCTGAATGTAATTTATGTACTTGATTAAAATAACAATTATTATCTCGTCCATTCTAAATATTGCAACATTATAATAAAAAATACTCAAAGGAAAATTAAAAGAAAAACAAACTTCCTTTAAAATATGTTATTTGTTACATTGCCTATTTATAACATTTTGTTTCATTTAAGGTTTGATTTGCATTTATATTTTCCAAATAGGTATGTATATTTCAACCATTAGCCAAGAGAAACATCAGTCACTTTAATACACAAACCTTGTATAGGAATAAAAATGATTCCTTATCATTAAATCATTGATAAACACAGTAATACTTCACAACTTGTTTCAGTTATAATTTACTTTTATGTTCTTTGGAAACATATTTTTTTCTGCTTCAATATACTTATTTTGATAGCAGTATGGATTTTCTACAATTACCGAGTTTAGCTTTACATACTTTTAATTTTTCGGGATCACTCATACCTTAAATTATGTGAAACTAACTGTTCGTCCTAACTTCGAACGGGTGCTAAAATGTTAAGTGATTGATCTAATTTTAAACATCTAAGCTCACATAAGGACAGACAGCGTCTGCTCTCAATAGTTTAGCTTGAAAAAATCGTTGTAGTTTGGCTTGAAAAATGTACTCTACTTTTAACATAAATCTTATTTTAACATTAATACAATTTAGATTATCAGCATAAAATAAAACTATTCCTAAAACCGAAATGTTTCGTAAAATATTGATTGTTTAACAACATTAAATTTAACAACAATTTAACAAGGCAAATATTCGTACGACTGATACATTTATGTAAAAATACATTAGTCACTCTAAAGTGACTCATTAGTGTCAGTGCTTAACAACCCTTCATATGAATAATTATAATATGTATTAGTAGTCCTAATGTTGTATGACCGAACTTTACATTGTAATTTAAAGAAGTTACTAGAAAATTATTTGTAAAAATACCCAAATAACCCAGTCCCTACCATACTGCGTGTTACTATCCAAAAATAAACCCGAAAAGGGGAAGTTTTTAAGCATGTACGTGAGAGAACGCACATCATAAAACAAAACATTTGAAAATACTAATCTTTATATTTTAAGCTGCAAAAAACTTTAAAACAATGTAGAGGATTTAAATATATCGTTCAACAGGCGGCAAGCGAAGTTTCACGATAACGCGGTGCTGCCATGTGTATTTGTACGTTTCCTGTGTATGTTGGTTCACTATCAACCTGTGGAGCGAGCTGCATTCCTAAGATCACTGTTGGGTTGTACACGACTTTACTAGGTCACTAGATAAGTCTGGTCTCTACCAGTATTATTATATAGTTCAAATTCTTTAATTTCAAAAGTAATTATGAGAAATAAAACAATAGTGTTTTACGTGTTAGCAGCAGCATGAATATTGGTTGTCTATAATATGCACCGGAACCCGTTTACTGCAGGAAATTGCAATGTTGTTTGTCACCGATTGCCATGGGAAAGTAATGCAAAAATTTTATCCAATACTCAGTCGTAATTAATTTGATTTAGTAATAGAAAAACTGGTTTAGAGAAACATTTTTACGACGTAAGTGCCTGCACAGATCATTTACTAAAACTTGAGTATATGGGTACATTTAAATTTTGCACCTTATCGATGATACTAATGCAAGAATCATTATTTATGTCGTAGTTATTTTTAAAACACATATTTTGGGTCTACCATAGAATTATCGTCTACTTACCTACTGTTTTGTTCATATAAATTTCAATAAAATATTATGCTTTTACACTTGTGGAAGGTGCACTGCACTAATAAAAATTAACAATATAAAGAATAAAAGTAAATGTCGTTTCGATTTAGTCTTTCTGAGAAACATGTTGCCCTTATTGTACCATGAGTGAACCTGAATGCATTGTAAATACATACAGCTCTTGCAATTCAAGATTTTGCATTTAATCCCCGAGTTTCTCTCACATCGTACAAGATAATAACGTACTTATTGTGATCGACAATATACAGAATACATGAAACATTTTAAACCAGTTTGTTTCAAGGGTTCCCATTTTGTTACTGAACTGTCAATGCAGAAAGATGTACTTAAGACGAACCCCGCCCAATGTAGGTATTATGTTGAATCGAAACCGGCATCCGTTGAAGTAGGTACATAATAATAAAAATTCGTATCGATGTTTCCAAGAACACAAAAAGGAGTGGTGACCATTTTAATGCGATTACACCGTTACAGTTTTTACATGTTTCAATATCTACAAACATTGATTATGAAAGCTATTTTCGGTGATGACAATTTGATAACATCGAAATACCACATAGAGCACTCTTTTAAAAATGTATTATTGTTTACTTTTCCACTTATGTCAAAGTAAAACAAAAGTCTGCAATTTGGATCATTTTCTTGAAATAAACGTTATTATTGTAGGTAAGACTAAGTTAAAATTGCTGATAGGAAAGGTAATATTATGATACACTTACTACGGTTGTTAGTTACTACGCATTGTAAATGATAGTATGGAGTAAAATGTGTAGTGTAACGATATAGGATACACATTATAGTTGACATAAGAGGGGTCATGCAATGAGCGAGTGCAATGAAACTAAGTTGTGAATGGCGCATACCTCTGCGTGTGCGGGGCAGCGTATAGCGAGGGGGTGGGTAGCTACTCTGCGTTTGGTGGGCCGCCGGCGTAGTGACGAGAACGCGATGATGTCATCTCCGGTCAGAGCCGCCATTTTGGTGCTCATGTTATGTATAAAAACGTACGCGATCGCTATATTATAATAAAAATATTTTGGAATTCAAAACTGAGTCAACGAACTTTAAAAGGTTGCGTTTTTCATTTATTTGTTTGCGTGCGATTCGATTGATTTTCGCCTAAGATGTTTGTAGTTGTAGGATTATAAAAAGATGTGCAATATGTAAAAGTCGAAACGCTTGTCGCAACAGATCCTCAAAGGTACTCATCAGTGGGCTACCTCTGCATATCCGCTTCGATAACATCGAGCCGCTGCTCTCACAGTATGGCAACGTGCAACATTGCGATAAAGCGAACACTCGCGATCCCAACACCCAAGCGGTATTCATCACCTTCGAGAGCCCAGAGCAGGCGCAGCAGTGAGTATTGTTGAGTCATGCATGCATGCGCCCGAACTATACTCGGAACCTCCATTGCCTTATTTATAACGCTGAGCTTTATGTGATTGTATAAAAAACGCTTCAATTTTATACTGATCCGATTCGATGTTGTGTAATTATAATTTCAGTCTGTATGTTTTTAAAGTTTAATAATAAGTAAAAGTGTGGTTTTCATTTCATGTATTGTTTTGTAACATAAGATTAAACATTATATGTCTATGTGTAAAGTGAACAACTATTCGGTATTCAAAGAATCTGAAATATTGAGATTTTTACAGATTTAGAATACCATTTCGATTGACACTACAAATATAATAAAATTAAATAACATTCTTGAATGATTGTCGTTGCAACTGAGTCTGCAATAATTGGAACAGTTGCATTTAAAATTTTCTACGACACTACGATACACTTGATTATAATGAATGAAGACTCTTTAATTGCATGCAAAATGTACAACAGGTTTCAAAGTCAAATCAAAATGTTTTTTCTGCTTTATCAATCATTGAGAAATGAATCAAAAAATATTTTACATACTGAGTAATAAACGCATTGTTACAGAGCCATAAACGGTCTTAACGGATGCGAATTGGAGGGATGTCGTATTAAGGTAGAGGCGGCGGAGCAGAACTCCCGGGGCGGGCGGCGCGGACGACCTGGCGGCGGCCGCGGTGGCGGCGGCGCTGCTGGCGGCGGCTCGCGACCCACCGACTTCCCGCTGCGTCTGCTCGTGCAGAGCGACATGGTGGGAGCCATCATCGGCCGCCAGGGCAGCACCATCCGCCTCATCACCCAGCAGAGCCGCGCTCGCGTCGACGTGCACAGGAAGGACAACGTCGGTTCTCTAGAGAAGGCCATCACTATCTACGGTAATCCCGAAAATTGCACCAATGCCTGCAAGAGAATCCTCGAAGTCATGCAACAGGAGGCCAACAATACTAATAAAGGGTAAGCTGAGTAATTGATCATGACTATATTATTGGCTTTACAATCGTTGAACTTGATTCTTAATTAAAAAACGCATGTTTCAGTGAAATTTGCCTTAAGATTTTGGCCCACAACAATCTTATTGGTCGCATTATCGGCAAAGGCGGTAACACCATCAAGAGAATCATGCAAGAGACCGATACAAAGATCACTGTATCTTCCATTAACGACATCAATAGCTTCAACTTGGAGAGAATCATAACTGTTAAAGGATCCATCGAAAACATGGCCAAGGCGGAGTCGCAAATTTCAGCCAAGCTGCGTCAAAGCTACGAAAACGATCTGCAGGTTAGCACATCGCACAAGAATACAACTGTTTATTTACAATTTGCAGCAGATGGACTTGATTTATAATTGTGTTAATTTATCAGGTGCTTGCACCACAAAGCATTATGTTCCCTGGACTGCACCCAATGGCTATGATGTCCACTGGACGCGGCTTCTGTGGCGCTCCACCACCATTCCAGCCACCGATGTACGCACCTCTGGCCGGACCAGGGGCGCAGCAGGGGGCCGGTGACTCACAGGTACAGGAGGTGATTCTAATATTATCATTTACTAATGGCATATTTAAGTAAGAGTACCAGATAGTGATGGTAAACATCAATCAAATTATAAAAAGGTGCACAAATCAATAAGTGACAAAGCTTTCATAAATTACTTTATTAATTCTAAATAATATTTATGTTCAGGAAACTACATATTTGTACATCCCTAACAACGCTGTGGGCGCCATTATCGGAACAAAGGGCTCTCACATTCGCAACATAATTCGCTTCAGCAACGCTTCGGTTAAGATCGCCCCTCTGGAGGTAGAGAAGCAGCAAGAGCCCCAGAACCCTCAGCAGGAGCGCAAAGTTACCATTGTCGGCAGCCCAGAAGCCCAATGGAAGGTGAGAATCATAATCATAATAATATTATAAAGGCGAAAGTTTGTATGTATGGATGGATGTTTGTTTACTCTTTCACGTAAAAACTACTGAATGGATTTGAATGAAACTTTACCACAATATAGCTTATACATCAGAATAACACATAGGCTACAATTTTTGATAATACGGGACGAACCTGAAGTCCACGCGAACGAAGTCGCTAAAAGCAGCAAAAGCTAGTATACAATAATATCAAAATCGGTTTGATCATAAATGTGAGCTGTTAGTAACAAGTAAAAGCAGAGAATAACAATTTCGTATAAATTCGAGATTTTCTGAATTGTGCAGGTTCTTTTTCTGTTTGACAACATTAGGGCAAAGATTTCTATGTAGAGTTTAGAAAGATCCTTCCACAAACAACATAAAAATATTTCATCATAGCATCGATTTGAACATACATTAATGTCCGTTTCAGGCGCAATATCTGATCTTCGAGAAGATGCGAGAGGAGGGCTTCATGTCCGGTTCTGACGACGTGCGACTAATAGTCGAGATCGTGGTCGCGTCGTCTCAAGTCGGCCGGATCATCGGCAAGGGCGGTCAGAACGTTAGAGAGCTGCAACGCGTGACCGGCTCGCTGATCAAGCTGCCGGAACAGCAACAGCAGCCGGGAGCCCAAGGACAGGAGCACGAGACCACCGTGCACATTGTCGGCCCGTTCTACAGTGTCCAGGTACGGAATAGACGTTTGCCTAAACCGCGACCTGTTACACTCGAAACAATGACGCTTTACATTTTGTAGCCTAATAAATATCCCATATATTTCTTAAATAATTTGGTAATTGAAACGACTTGTTGATAAATATGATGGTTTAGTGAACATTATAGCCAAAAAGTGAAGTGTCTTTTGAGTTAACGCGTTATTTTAAATCGACATACCGTCTTCGGTTAGATTTTCTAGTGATCGCTGAAGAGTCAATAATTATGTTTATTATTGGCTGTTTTGTGAGTATATCTTTAGAGAATATTTTGCACTTTGCATTATGGTGCGATATAAATACGCGTGTTTTATATGTAACTGGTGTTTTTATTTGATTGGCTAAAAGTATTAAATTCAGCCAGTGATATAAGACATAATGGTGTATTGTGAGATTTTCGACTCGTTAAATTTTTCTGTACGTAAAATAATAACGAAAAATTATTTTATTATATTGCACAATTATGCTGGTGTGAGTGTTATAAGTAAATCGCGTAAGGATTTGGAAAAATCGTAACGTTAATGTCACTAAAAACATTGTGACACGTTTTTGTCTTAAGAAAATATTACGACAATACGGGCCTCGATTACTTAGCAACTTGCAATATTTGGAAACAAATGAAAAATACTACTTTTGTTTTGTGAAATCTACCTTATAAATATAAATTACAATTATTCGACTACTTATTCAGACACTCGCGGCTTTCTAACGGGTTAAGAACCCGTTAAAAATGCATGAAAGTATTATTCGACTACTATTGTCAACTCAAAATATAAGAAAACGATAGAACCATGCCGAAGAGGTACAATGGTTGAGGCGAGACTGGGATGAAAATACATACTAAATTTCTGACTGGTCGCATAATGAAGGAGAAGTTAAGGAGGAGTTAATGTGAAAGTTTATTCATGCAATGATATTCAGAAACATTACAGACTGGAAGCTACTGATATTGTGATAATTAAACACTACTGTAAAACTTATTTCAGTTTAAAAAGCATTGTGGGTTTGTTATGAAAAGGACACGTAACTCATATGATGGAGTACACTACTAAATATTATTTTTATGTTTTTCGTCACTTTTTGGTATCGTGTTTGAGGCTCGTATATTGTAATTCACGACGGGAACTTATAACACTAAAATGATTTTTGTACCACGACGCAATATATGGGTCGGCACTCGACTATTAATATTTTGTGTTTTGTCATTCATTTAACACTTCTAGTCATATAATGTTACTAACTGTACGTTCCTAAAGTAAAATTATGTCGAGCACCAAATATTTCGCGTGGAACATAAATTGTAAGTGCTATAGCGAACATGATCTGTGATATCATATGAGACTGTATGCCTGAGCGTGTCGTATGAGATGTTTAACACATGTAGTTACAAGTCCATACTCATTGGTTGTTCTGGTTTTGAGAAGATCGTGATTTAACACATAACATCCACCAATCGTTTATTATGTAAGTACACATTCGCTGTTACTAATAAATAGCTGGCGCGCTGCGAACTAGTGATATTACGGTTTAAGAAGCTCACTGTGGCATAATGAGATGTTTACGTTTTGTAGCGTTCATCTGAAGCTGGATGAGAAAACATTGAGACAACCGATACACAAATTCGTGTCGCTTAGAGGAAAGTGACCTCCCATACGATGAGTTTGTGTCGAGTTCATTATAAAATTTGAACAAAATAGGTGAGTTATTCATTCAATAATAGTGTATCTGCTGAACGCGGCGAATTCATTGTGTCAATCGAATAAAATGTTTGCATTGGAAACCATGTTTTCATTTCTATTTCCTTTCCAATACTAATTAAGATGGACTTAGTAACTACATGTGTTTGTATATCTTAAGTATGTTTGATGATGAACAAATGGGATGAATATGTTTAATTATTTATACATGGTACAACTGCTCATTTTGTAACATTTTTTTTCATAGATCATTGTCGTACTAATCGGAAAGTAATACTAAGAATCAACCATGCTTTAACTCTGTTCATTGAAATCATTTTTAATAACACATTGAAATGAATTGTTGTATCATCCTATATTTATTGTAAACATACTAATGTACTTTTAGTACAATAGTGTGCGCTAGCGTTTCTGTTTATATTGAAATTTTTCTTTACTGTGTAATCAAAATGCGAATAGGAATGTGCTGTTAAAATATATTTTATGAAATACGAAAATATATATTTTGAACAGTCCATTTGTTACAAAGATTTGCTTTTCAACGAAATCGTAAAGTTGAAATAATGTAACATTTATTTTCACAATACAGGTCAGTGGCATTCCTATTCTTAGTCATTGTCCATTCGTCGATTAGTCGCTCTCTATTTGCAAGCTTTTATTATTGGCACAAACTGACGCGACTGCGCGTCGTGAGCGGCACCATCGCTCAATGGAAAATGACTCTTTTGAGTGCCCAATAAGGATTATATTTCTTTATACCATAGAACATCTCCAATACTAGAAGTTAAGTTACATGTAACTCTTATTTGACAAACTCTTCCCAAATTGAATGAAAAATATTGATAGTACAAAAATTGTGAGTGTACGAGGTATAAATTGAATTATGCATGGTAACTTGACTTCAGTATAGCGTTAGAATTCTGTGTTTGTTGTAATGACGATAACTGTATGTTGTTTGTTTGTGTGTGTGCAGTCTGCGCAGCGTCGCATCCGTGCCATGGTGGCGCAGGCGAGCGCGCCCGGCCGTCGCCGCGCCGCCCAGCCGCCCCCGCCGCAGCAGCAGTAGGCCGACAGAACACACACCCCCCCGCACCCACACCCCACCCCCAGCACCACCCTGCAACCCCAGGTACCTCGCCCCACCCAGCCCCCGCCCCCGCCCCAACCGCGGCCAGCCTCCGCATTACCCCTACAGCCTGCATTAACCAATCGAGCACCCTGTACAGTCAATCTGGTCCGCACTTTGTTTTGTCCTGATTTTATCTAGATTATTTACTAGGAATAATAGATGTAATCAAAGTTGTCCAGATTAACTGTAGACGTGCTCTACATATTCCAACGCTTAGACGTGTTAAAATTATTGTTGTTGTTGTTATATTGTAACAATTAGCTGCGCCATTATTACGGGCCGCAAAAGGAAAGGTGTGCTTAGACACTGCTTGATGTGAAGTTGATTTTGCACGACTTTAGATAAATGATTAATTTACGATTTATAATCATATCGGCGCTTTGATTAATATTTACATTATTGAGATCAATTAAAATTTTATGTAAATAAACATCTTGACATGCTTTTATAGTAAAGTTAGTGGAAATCAAAAGTAATTTCAATACTGTGCTTAGTAGTGTGTCTGAACGTTTTTAAACATAGTTTTTATGTTAGGCTTATAATGTTACTGTGAGCGCTTTCTGTCTGTATGATGGCCCATCTGGAGTCGTGGAGTCAAGTACACAACATGTATAGCCATAAAGTATAAATATATAGCAAAACAATTTATATTAAATTATATAATAATATACATAGCTCATTCGTGATGAGCGGTACCGATGCTTTTAGTTACTTAAATATACATTATATTTATTAAAAAAAAAACACAAATAGTACAAAATGATAACAATGTATGTGTATGTAACTCCAATGGTTGGAATGTTGAAGTGGTAATGAGTGAGGAGCTGGTTTGATGTGAACATTGTTCGCTCTGAGTGTATTCGGATTATGCGCAGGAAGGCTGTTGTGTTGGTATATTTCCATTTAATGTTGTTGTTGTCGTAATTATATTAATCTAGTAAATTATAATGAAATACTTATTGATAGATCCATATTTTACCCAGGAATTGTCCTATGTTGATTAATAATTGAGTATATAATTACAAACTATATTATTCATATACACTATTTTTAACGATAATTATTATTGTTAATTGTTTTTCATACTGTTACATAAATACAAGTAAAGTTATTATAGATTGCAATAGTTACGTTCTATATACTATACACATGTTGGTAGGATAATATCTATATAGCACCACATCTTCATATTACGTTTTGTTATAATGTCATAGATTAATCTGTTCAGAACTGTTACATATACGATTATATATAATATATATTATTTTGAAGGGTGTGTGGGAAGATAAACAAGGAACGGATATCGCACGACATTGCTTTAACAGGAGGCTCAACGGACTTATCGATGCTTTGCACGTATAGTTTAGGAATGTATTTCTTGAAACGATACACACTGATTTCTGCATGCCAGTGGTATAAGACGTGGCGCCGCCGTCGAGTGCGCATGCGTGGCGGCTCGGCGCGGTCAGCGTCGCGGGTGTTAGTAACTATTCCAAAGAGTGAAAGACGAAGGGTCGTATGTATGGTCGAATGTAGGACGATGGCACCTCGCCACCTCGCCGCCGACGACCGGGAGTCGGCGACGTCTGCGCACTAATGCGGACTCGCCTCTCCTTTATACACGGAGATGATATTCATCCACCTCTCTGATGGATGTCAATATTTTTGATATGGTAGTAATTGTTGGAAAGTAAGGAGTAATCTTATGATTTTAATTTGTAAGTGGTATTTGTTGATCGTTTTCTTTGTAATTTTGTCTTTGTTAGCTTTATAATGTTTTACAGTAAAAAAACATTTGAAAATAGGATACTTTAGCGTTTAAATGGTGCGAATGTCAACGTCGTATTGTTTGGTTTTGTCGTGATGTTTAATTCAATTGTACGATTTGCGTTATAATTGTGCCAAGTGAGATATTTAATGAGAATTTAAGATTAAGTGGATAATATCAAAATTTAATGGAAAAGCTTAGATATTTATCTTATAATTGTGATAAATTTGGCAAAAATGTAAATCTACATTCTTATTCCATTTTTCTCAATGTTAGGTTAGATTTAATATGTGGTAAGTGTAGTGGTTTGCGGGAGACGCCGAGCCGTGCTCGGTCCACTCCTCGCGCCGGTGTTTGTACTAGTATGTGTAACCATGTACCTTGTAATCTTACGTAATGTAACGTACCTATTGCATTTCCCAAATGCATCAAAATAATTCTCAATTCAGCTGAACAACAATACGTTGATGAATATCTACAACGTTATTTAAAAGGGGTACAGTTTACTTTGAAAGAACGTTAATCGATAAATTACTTTTGAAAGAAATTTGTAAGTTGTTTGCTGCCACATATTCGTAAAAAAGAATCGTAAAAATTAATCTCACACTTGACATTAACCTTTACAACTTAATCAAACAAACTATTGTAAGATGCGATACACTGAATAAGCTACAATAGTCATGAAGGATTGCCAACAATCGTGATCATTTGTTCAATTTCAAATGTCTATCGTATTTCCTACGTTAATATTCAATGTAAGAGTCTGTATTGTACACTGCCACGACAATGATTATATTCATTCTTTGTTATTGATCTCGTTGCGTGGTGGGTGGGTGGTTTTAACTCAAGTTTTAGAGGATTTGACATATTTGCTATTTTAAATATTTGCTTGCCAATAAGTCTTCTTATTGTTCAATAGGAGTATTAAAAAGTAGCATGTCGTTTTTTCCCTAAATCATTCATTAATTTAGATAAACTTCTCTAAGTGGTCGTCTAGCAAATTTGTACAAGTAAGGAAATAGAATATGATATCAAAACAAGCAACATAATACTAATTACACCGTGTTTCTCATTATTTTTGTGTTAACGTTAGTTAACAGAATGAAAATAATTGGGAAACTCATCAAACCTTAATATTTCATATTTGATCGACGACCACTTCATTGTTACTGCGACAGTTACTTAATTTTTAACTTGAACATATCAGTTTTAGAAGAGCGTATGAACGCCCTCGGAGGCGACGCGACAAGACAATTATTGCGGATAGACAGTAATGTACAATTTGTACACAATAGAATAGTCGAAGCAACCGATTTACGTCATAACATCTGTGGCTACATCAACACCCAAGACTGATATGAAATTCCTATTCTAAGTATGCATTTGATGTACACTTGCTGTATGTATGTTTGTAAAATACCCTTGGCAATATTCTTAAAATCTGCACGAATTCAGATTCCAACGCGTGCGTCGGGTTACCGTTGAAAATTTGGTGTTTTACAGACATTTTTTTGGTAATTTTATTTGCGATCATTATGCAACTGAACTTTTGTAAGATTTTTCACAATTTACTTCACTGGAATTTAACATATTACCAGCAAAAACATTCCAAATGTAATGCCATCTTTGCTGAATGTCCATTAAAAAGATTCACCGAATCTTAATAGTCTGTGCAGACAAAACGTGCACACAACAAAATTGACGCACTAAACACGACAAAAAATAGTGACAAACAAAACTTACAAATCGCACTTTCCGCGGAATCATTGCTAATACTTATAGTGTTAATTTTTACACATTTCATCATATTAACCAATTAGCTGGATCTAATCCAAGGATGCCCCTACAGTATCTTCCGATATTGAAAGTAAAAACAATAAACAATGTACCTAGTTGTGATTCTGTTGAAGGTGTGAAGTGTATTGGGACTTTGAAAATTTAATAATTGACTGTATTTTTGTCAATACATTAAAATCTGTTGCTGATCCGTTTTACTTGGCTAAAACGAGTATTGTAATGATTGATCCGCGTGGTGTTCAATATCTAGTCGACACACTGAAGGTGTCGACTTGATGACCCGACTCGCGTACAAGAGCCACGTTACAATAATGTAATGTTCACCAGAAGGAAACAATAATATTATAACGGTTACTTTCACCGCGACATTTATGTTCATTAAACAGACATGCGGTTATAATTCCCATTACAGGAGAGGGATTGTTTGATATGCAAAGTTAGGATGCAGAATCATAGTTTTAGTTGAATTAATTGTATCGTTGTGAAGTAGTTTAAGTTGAGGGTAAGGCGCTGGCGTCGCGCGGCCACGAGACTGAACTACACCCCTGCCGTTGCGTCGTCGCGCCTATTACTTCATGTCATTTTCGCTAATATACTTTATCATTCTTGTTTAATGATGGTTCTACTGTTATATTTACATTACATTTTAATTTTTACTTTCATCATGTGTGTAACCAACTTTTTTTTTTTGTGTATACGTGTGAACGATTGATTTTATCGATTTCGTTTTTATGTGCATGATTGAATGTATTTTAAAATAGCGTCTACTAAGAGTTTAATACGGACAACGCATGTAGCTATTTTGTTTCAAAAAGGTCGCTGATCACCTGCATTTTAGTAATAAATTTGGTTCACATTCTATAAAATATTTTATACTTTTAACGAAACGAGCACAGAATTGTTATAATGAGCATTGTATGTTACACCCCTTCCACTATGGATATTGTAATAGTTTCATAGTCTAAAGCTAAATGTCTAATGTATGTGTACGTGTTATAATGTACCTTGCTGATAAAATAACACGATATCGATGGTTGAGTGAGTGTTTCGAAGCTGCCCATGTGTTGGAACGTTTCATTGTAGTAAGTCGCACTGAATGAAACCAACGATGTCTGTTATATTTACACTAGGATTGGAGAAGTTGTTGTTGCTTCTCATGTAGTTATATGAAGTTCCGTCAGCAGTTTTTTTTTCTATTAAAACCGGCATTTTTCACCGAAAATTTTCTTTTGATTTTACTGTTACTTTTAGAACCATTTTTTATGATTGGTATAAGTTTTGAAACTAATAACTACCTCAATATTACTAAATGAATATGATAATTATCTTTGTGCGTTTTTGGGAACTGAATTTTAAACTACAAAATTTCAACATAGTAGTAAGAATGCTATTTTAAAAATCGTAACTGAAAATTGTCAAAATTAGGTTTCTTAACGTAATAAAAGTAATGGAAATTGAATGGGTTTTCATTTATATTCCCTGCACCATCCTTCCTATAATTACACTATTTTCTTGAGATGTTTTAACTTGGTTGAGTTTCGGTAGGCCAGTGTTGGCATTAAAAATCTTAATCTGCTTAATCAAATCAACGATTAATGATTAGTTTACTTAATCATGATTACGATTCAAATTTTAATCATGATTAAGGTTAGTTCGATTAAAATTAATCAAATTAAGCAATTGATTGAAAAATCAATCGATTAATGCCAACACTGGTTGCAGCTGACTTAGTAAAAATGCTTTTTGGGAGGTCAATAGAAATAATAGAATAATATTCGCAACATCCGTAGTCTGAAGCATATAGATTAACTGTAACTGTAGATAAGTGGATGGATGTAAGAGGAGAGGAAGGCCCAAGAAGATATTATGAATATTTGCGGCATGCGTTGGGGACCCGAAACTCTTAGGGGGATTTAAATGGGATAAGGTTAAGATAAAGAAAGAAGATAGATATAGATGAACTCATGGAAATAATTATCATTTCTGAGTTTATTTATTCATTCATCAAATAAAAGTCCGACACAAAGGATTGTTCGGGTTCGTAAAGCAAAATCCATTATTTTCTGGCAGTGGTAATGGCAATCGTGAACTTTTACTGAGATATATTTTGGTAGTAATGAATTTTCTGCCAAGCGGAGTCCTAGTCTTCCCACTGTTCGAATGTCCTTGTTCCGGTGCTATTTCTTTAATTAATTCTGCTTCAACCTGTGATTTTACTTGGTCTGTAGTGGTACTCGATTTTATGAATGTGACTGTGGTGTTCTCTGATTTCAAAGGATGTCGAATTGGCTTTCCGTATCGACTAGTAGTTCGACGTAACTTAATCTTTGGATATGTTGTTTCTAAATTAAATAAAAAGTTATTAAAAAAGTAGTATTTATAAAGTTGAAAGGTATTAGCACAAAATTCGGATAATTATAAAATTTAAATGATTACTGATTGACTTCGATACTGATAATCACGTCCAATGCGCCTCCTTTAGAACAAAGAAATTGGAAATGGCTGTTGTTGTACTTCAATTACTGCAGGCAAAATAAGTAGAGCAGACAGCTGTTATAATGGTATGTTAGGTAGCTACTACCGTGATAGATACTTTATATCTACATACGGTACATACTACATACCTATTTGAGAATTAAGTTTCGTTTTGGGTTGTCCCTTTCCGTAGTCCAACAATGTTTTGGTATCAACAATGTTTTCGTTGACGAGTTTATGTGGTTCAGGGCTTGTTGATATTTCAAAGTTGGAAAGATTTCCTGAAAATTAAGTGAATATTATTTTATTTCTGACCGTTAAAAGTTAAATTAATCACTGTAGGCGACTGAATCAGTTTTATTTATTTGAAATGTATTAAAATGTAAAGAACAGACGACGATGGCGCCCTCTGTAAATAGTTTTAATATTTTTTTCATTAAAACCTCTTTGTTATTATACTCTTTTTAAAATTAAGAAGGAATGTTGGCGCGCTTTTCAAATATCGAATTTGTGTGTAGAAAAAATTAGAACTTGTCATACTTTTCTTCCTCATAAGTTCATTTTCATTAAATGATTGTTTTTATGTTCTTCAATGCACTGGCAGCCTATGATTTCCTACAATCACTATTAATTGAATAATACTTAAAAATACTCAAACTTACTGCTTGTCTTGGAGTCCATTGGAAGTGAGCGTCTGAAATTTGCTGAAAATAACAGTTTTCATTACCTAGTTGTTAAGTAATGTGACGGTCTCGGTACACATTAACTTTCCTTCTATTGTCAATCTAAGAATACATCAGCATCTTCAAATTTAGAGTAAATCTTAAAACACTTGACAATCATTTTATTAAATTGTTTCTATAGTTAAATACAATGTACTTACAATTGTCTATTAAATTTTGCCAGTCCGTTTGTCCTGGGCTTGTGGAAATCGTCGTTCTCGTAGCCATATTCTTTTTAAATGCCAAATTTTCACGAAGTACCTTTATGTATTCTGATAAAATAACGATTTTTGTGATCAGACGTATGTTTGTTAATTGTGAAATAAAGATTATTGTAGATTATGAATTGTATTTTTAATCTACGTAGGTACTCAATCATAAGTAATGTGGTTCATGGACCTCTGCAATGTCAGGGGACAATGTGGCTCGCCCTATGTTTTTTTTTTTTCAGTTGGAGGAAATCATCGGGTATGTGGGAGTTGAACTGCACTAAAACCTCCAACCGCTCACACTCAAAGTCCGAACCCCGGCTGGGGCCAGAACCCAGCACTGGGTTTGGAGGTACGGCACTTTTTCCCGTCGCGCCGTCCCCGGTGGCTCTCCCTATGACCTACGTTTGAATTACTCCTACTAGTTTGAAATACATTACCAGTGGAGTTTCCTTTTTATTTGGTCACCAGTCAGCACTAGTTATGGTAAATGACCAATTCTATCGTGATATTTCTACTTAATGATGGGTAATGACCACTCAATGACTGAAATTCTCGTACCTACCTGATTTCATCAAATCAACCAGACGCAAGGCTTCTTTTAATTTCTCTTCGTCTTTAGATACATAATCCTCAGCTGACACACACGAAACGTGTAAAATAGCAAATAAAAGCAATGCAAAGTATTCTAAAAGTATAGGCATTACTGTAACATTGTTCAGAGCACGAAACCATTTGATTTGCAATAAAGAGAATAATGTAGATGGTGCAATAAAAATGAAATTGTGAAATAAACCTCGAAAATGTTTTGAGTATATATTTGTATTATTTACAGATTTTGTATTATTTATTTACAGATTTATAAAATACATTTGATGCAATCTTAAAACCTAAAGTTACCCACATAAAAATTAGTTCTTAAACAAAAAGCAGAAAGCTACTTTTCTGAGCTTTAGCAGAGATGGGATGCTTCGAAGAAATGGAATGAGCAGGAAAGAAAGGAATTCTTGAGAATGTTTTTATTATAGACTAGCTGGCCCACACAACTTCGTCTGCGTCACATAAGGAAATCTTCTCACCGTTTAAACCTTCCTTGGACTTCTACGAATATTTCAAGATTAAAATAAGCCAAATCGGTTCAGTCGTTCTCGAGTTTTAGCGAGACTAACGAACAGCATTTCATTTTTATATATAAGAAGATTAAGTGACTTTAAATGTAAAGCAGTGAAAAAAAGGAAACTAGAACAATTTATTAAAAATAATTTAATTTATCCAATTCAATTTATATTTATAACTTAATAAAATTATTCTTCAGGTTCTTGTTGCCAGATGTCGCTGACTTCGTTGAAAGGAGACTGAAGTTCTGCTACCTCCAATGGTTTGTTCTCAGACACCTGACAATTTATAATATTCTCAGTTTCAGAACATCTAAATGTAGTAGTTAAATAAATTTTATCTATATTATTTTGCTTCAGTATTCATTTATTTTCACATATTTTTTACATTCTATTTTAAAAATTAACAAACAAATAAAACTTAAAAATACAATATAAAAAACAGAGGGCCACTGAAGACGAGGTCTACGACCCAAGCCATCAGTGGTTAGGGCTCAAGAGAGAGGAACCTCCTCACAATACGTGTCGTGTCAAGAACGACCGCCTTCTGAATCAAGCCCTTTACCCAGCCGGGGAGCGAATATTATTATGTCAAAATTTATAAATTTCATCACGGCAGTTACCTACCGCTTCAAATCTTTTTGGAACAAATCCGTTTTTTCGGAAAGCCACCAACGTCACGGGTCGCGGTCTTCGTTCAAATGGTTCAAAAGGACCCTGTGAAAATACTTTAAACATGTAATAATCTAAACACAATTAATAAACTAACAGCTACGTATCTGGAATATTGTACGTAGATAATATAATAATAGGGCATGTCATATAATGACTTAATAATGATGAGTAGGATCCCCAAACAGTATTGTAATTTGTATCTGACCGAAATACCCATTCTTTCTGCTGTTTATCAAGATTAATTCTACACCGAGACTAGATTTAACATGACAGGCACATTTCGTTTTGTATAAAACAGTTTAAATTATAACCAGTCCATCGTACATTCCTTGTTGCCAGTTGCCACTGTATCCCGTTGAGACACATTGTATGTGCTAACATAATTGAAAGCGGTAGTCTAATAATATGAAGAAGGAACCTATCTACTAGGTAAGTATTACATAGACGTTAAATTATACAAATCCATTTCAATACTCACCCTATTAAAAATTGGTTCAAAATTGAAAGAGTACGTTTTGGCCAATCTAGTCAACCGGTGCGGTGCTTTGAAGATGGCGCGTGTTTGTAAGCCCTCCATTTCAGAAACCTAAAATAATAGGTCCTTTAATTCCTACTTGTATTAAATATTTAGGTAATATAATCTTTAAGTTAAGCCATTAAGGACTTCTCAAAGAACTTATATACTTTGAAATTTGATATTCATTATTATACCTACTATTCACCTTGACGATCATATTAAATAGGTATTACGTACCTATTACAGATTTTATTTGAATGACATCTTTTAACTAAAGAAATAGCGGGGAAAGCCATACAGAACGGCATGAAGGTAGTATACGAATTGATGAAGCAAAATAGTTTTTGACGGCAATACTCACTTGTGAGATAGGTTTGTGTATCCAAAATGAATTAGCGTTAGTACTAAAGGCGGAAACATCTTGAACCTCTGGTTTCGTTGCATTGTTCTGTATGTTTTCTTTTGTTGCTAGAAGAAAATATAAATGGAAATACGACTAAGTGAAAATTATAATTAACAATGTAACATTAAGATAATTGAGAGAAAAACTCAACACTTTTCTATTTTACTCCCTGTGGCGGATTCAATATCTACACGTAAATTAATAATTAAATTTAAACTCGACTCTTCGATTTCTGCGTAACCACGTCGAATTGTATAATTGTCTCTGTAAACATAAAACTTACTTTCATTTAATACTAGCGCAGTTACTAAATGAACTATGAATGAAAATTTTATAAGGTTTTGCATTGTCGCAGAAACGGCTGTCTCCGATCCCTGTATCGTTCTAAACGTAGCCTCATGTTAAGTGTAAACGATTATTCTACCAACGGTTTCAAAGAAAGTCATGTTTCATCAACAGAGGATTCTAAGTAACGCGTCATTGAATTTAATTCCAGAAAGACACTGTGTACACTTTCCAGTGCAATGTAGGTGATAATCACAATTCCGTTGAAGTTTTCAGAATTGTTTAGGTATCACACGTCGTTTTTCCCGTCCACTAACAAAGAGTAGAACTTTGCAAAAAGAAGAAAAGGGAGCCAAGGCTTGAATAGAAGGCACCTACTGACATCAATCTATAATGACCTGGTTCTTTAGGCAGGGGAAAAATACATCACAGGCAACGTCAGCTTTTTTGCAATCGCAAAATGTTAAAAACAAGACACAGCCCAACACTTATTAAAAACAAAGTACCAATATCATTTGTAGTGTCTATAGTTGGTGTGTCAGTCATTGTTCCTTTTCGTCGACGGACAAATCTTGTGGCTGGCTTAAGGACAAACATACTTGCCTATGGCTTATCTATTCACTTTCATGCATATCGTCGATATGTTCGGTACAAGGAGCTCGAGAGCAGTGTCTCCTCTGTTCTTCGCGTTCGTTCGGAGCACACCGTCCTGCCACACACATTCGCCACCTCACCATATTGCCGTCACCGCAACTGACAGAACAACCACTCCATTTGCTCCACCGACTCCACACTTTACGAGACTTTAGCCTTTCTTCGTCTTTAGTTGCTTGTTCTACAAACGTTTACTGGATTGTAAACTTTAAAGATATGACGTATTGAAACTAGTTTAGCTTGTTCCGCTGCCGAGCTGATATTCTCAAAACTTCCAAAGGAAAAATTGGAAATGAAAACGGAGAGAATTATTTGTACAAAAGTATTTAAGGGGAAGGATCAATCGATCAGTTAGACCTAGGATTTAACTGTTTAAATAAAGGTAGGTACTTAATAGTTTCAAACAGGAAAGTATTCGTTGAGCTCGTTGTTAATTCACTCTCAAATCAAATTAAAGAACACATACCGTGATTGTTTATGCTAATAATTAATTTATCTTCTAAGTAGTAGTAAGCTTAGAAACTTGAGTAATTCCTGCTTTTTTTTTCTCCTTCCCTAAAACTGTCTAAAAGAAGTGACTGTTTGTCCACATACCTTCGTCTTCCTTAACTTCATCTACATCAGATTCCGTGAAACTGACTTCATTCAAGTCTAAGATAGGCTTAGGTTGACCGTGGGAGGATAGCTGTTCTTCTAGTACTAGGTCTATCAATTCAACAGAACTTAATTTACTAGTTTTATCTTTCGCGTTCGTCTCATCTGCTTGTATACAATGTAGTAATAAAATCGAAATTATTGTAAAAAGAATATTAGGTATCAACATTGTTTTGAAAATAAAGAAAATTTCAAATTTGCAAAGTTTGTCAAATGTCTTCTTGACGTTAAATCACAATAGATGTTTTAATTCAGAGGTTAAAGTTCGTATTTTAACGGTATGTGGTATGCTTTTTATTTTATAAATTTCGATTTTTTTTTTTTAGTTGGAGGAAATCACCGGGTCGGGGCGCGCGGGGTATGTGGGAGTTGAACCGCACTAAAACCTCCAACCGTTCACACTCAGCGTCCGAACCCCGGCTGAGGCCAGAACCCAGCACGGGGTTATGAGGGACGGCGCGACGCGTTACGCCCAAGGCACTTTTTCCCGTCGCACCGCCCCCTATAAATTTCGATGGAAGAAAGATCGTGCTAAAATTGCAAATCGTTTTCTCATCGTTGTTTGTTGTTTATTGGTTGTTTTTACAATGCGTGTATTTTTCTTTTGTTTTTCCTCCGCTCAGTATAAAATTACAGATTTTAATTTACCTTAGGTACATTACTAACAAAACACCTATACTACAAAACCTATACTAGAAACTAAAAGTAAGACTCTGTTGTGGCAATACAAAGATTTAAAAATAAAACAACATCATTTTGTATGTTACCTTTATTTTGAATTTTAAATACATATACATAATAGGTTTAATAAATATAATAGAATAGATAAAACTCGAGACAGACCGCATATAAGTAACAATTTTCTAACAATTGAAGTCCAGGAATATTCATAAATCTTTATTGAATTATAATTATTATGTTCGCTATATAAAAGTTAAGCACGGCTCTGTGTTATTATAATATTGAACACAGTATTATTTGATCTTTTAAACTTCATAGCAACGATAATGCACTAATTTTCAAATTTTCACTAAAACATTCCACATGTAGATTTCTGTTTGTTTGTCAAACATTATTTTTATTTTGATTATCGTGTGTCAAACGTTTATGTGGATGTTTAGCGAACTATTTTTATTTGATCTGGGTTTCGATTTATTAGATAAATTAAGAAGAAAATGGCTTTGTTATAAGAGAAGTAATGGAACTCAGATCATTTTATTTATATATGTGATAGACATAATATTACAGATTCTCGGACATACACAAATCGATAGGATTGAAATCGACATTTTGAAACAGCCCTACCTCTACTACCTACTTTTAACTTTGAAAACAATCCTATACTTATCTCATATTACTATTATAATGTCAAACCTTTATGAACCTCTTTACTTATATTTTTAAAGTTAAAAGTGGGCAGAGCGGTAGAAAAAAATATTTTCAACAAAGGTAACATCTATCAGAACATTTTTACAATTTACATTTTTATATAGACACTATAAATAACACAAAATAGCGTTCAGCACAACATAATGATATAGATAGGCAGTGGTTCTACATTTAGAATAGAGACTTAAATTCTAATAGAGATAGGAAGATTAAAATAAAAATATATATTTAAATAGATCGATAAATCGGTGGTTTAATTTCTTCTTTGTATTTCAATGATACAGGCGGTGCTGATTTACGGGTCTTTTAAACAACATTTTTGAAATGTGTTGTGCAATTTTTTTGGAAGTTTTTTTAGGCCCAATGTTTTCCGACAAATATAAGATATAGCTTTCAATTTAGATTATATTTTTTGAGAACAATTTTGTACTAAATTATACTGAGATTTAGTAAAAAGATTCAAACCGATAGATACTGTAATTAGTTCTTAAACTTTTAGGATATGGCTGTTGATGGATGACTCAATAAGAAAAAAAATCTACTTATTTGACTATGTATTACAGACCTATTGTTTCATAATGTTCTGTACAACTAAGAGATCTATAATAATCTTCAAAATGACATTGAAAGGTTAAATCTTTAAAATCTATTCGAAAACTTTCAAATATCATAACAAATGATAAAATTCATTCGATTTTCCTACATCTATGCTTCATAAGCATGCACAAACATATAGCTAGCTATGGTTTCATAGTGAAACGTCTACGGTTCCTATTATTTTTGTAAAGGTAATATTTATTGTACAATCAGACTTGATTGGAAAATGAGTTTTAAACTAATATCGGCAGTAACAATCTTAAAAGTATTTTGACTTAACTTTTTTCAACCTACATGAAACTCGATCTATAAAAGCGGACAGAACAAAAGAGATTCTGTACTTTCGATGTTTTATTTTACGAATAGGGATGCCTTTACATCCGGCTAAGGTCTTTTTATAGATTAATATTGTTCATTAATTGTGTCTGATTATTCAGATAAGTTCAGACTGTGATCAAAATAATTGTCAATGCCCTATTTTTTTTAATATCTCTATTGTTTTGTTCGATTTTAAACATACTTTTCTATTTGAAGCAATGTCACCGATATAATGTGTAGCGCAAATCCTATAGTTTTCGTTTTGAAGCAACGTGGGAGATGCTTTAACTACTACAGCTTCTTATAAAGGCTAAATATGGAATACTAATTTGTTATCAGAATTTTGAGTTCTATACGAATGTAGACGTTTTGGTATTTTTGATATTTTGAATTGTGTTGCTGAATCGGCGTCGTGAATACTAATTTAAGATTTTAGAATACATGGCTCTGTACAATCCTTTACAACCTCAGTTTCAATACATAATTTAATTATGTTTTCTATCTAAGTAAAATATCTTTAATTTTTTACTAAATTTCCGTCTGAAATCAGTGTGTAGTATTATTTTTAGTAAATTACCTCAGTTGTAATTTTTATAATTATTCCTCCGGTGTCTCAATTGACAATTTAACCCTTAAATGGACAATGTTGTTTTTAAACAACGTACTAAACATCACCGATAAAATTAAGCTTCTTTTAATTTTTTTGTTAATTTTGACAGCTAGTTCTTATTTCTGAACGAATTTTGTACTTTAAAAAAAAATAGTAAATTCATGTCTTGTTTTTTTTACTCATTTTTCCTAGACAGTAATACATGTCCATTACACAAATATATTTTTTAAAACGTGAAACAAAAATCGTCCATTTAAAGGTTAAAGTAAATGCTCGTTTGATTGGCTGTATTTTCCTTGCATTAAGCTCAGTTACCGTCAACAATCATTGTGCATCAAAACTTTTCGGTAACAAGACATCATCTATCCCGTTCTCATCAAAGTGACTTTACAAAGTCGTGACGTCACACCTAACAATTTCTAAAACTTTTATAACGGCCAAATATTCGTATTATACAATAAAATTTACGTCTTACTATCCAATTTACTTATAAGTCAAATACCCAAATATTAATCGGAAAATTGTTGTTATAAAGACTTATTTAAAACACGTCACAAGACTAACAGCTAAATTGCTTAAGTGATATGAGGCAGTGCACAATAACTTCATCCAATCAAGGTATTATAGATAGTTCTATTTCTTTGTAAATTGCCCGTATTATTGTCTTATGATTTCATAATATATATTTTTTACATTATTGCTTCGTTTGGATGTTTGTAATTCTAAAGTTTGCTTTTTGAAGCACATAATATAAGAACACCGTTATAGCTATTATTAAGCTATTTTTGCGATTGTATATTTATTATAGTAACGCGATTATATATTTTGTATATAAACTCACAAACTGGACAAACACATAAACATCTCTTAAATTACGAGGCACGAAAATTATTACCATCATTTCATATTCGTTTGATATAATTTGTATCATTCAACAATCGTATAATAAAATTTACACAAAGCTACATAATTGAACTAAACTGCTGTACCAACCCATTACTGCCCACTGCTGAGCTCAGGTCTCCTCCGAAGAGGGGTTAGGCATAGTCCACCACGCTTGCCCAGTGCGGATTGGGGACTTCACATATCTTCAAAGGATTTTTAGAACCCTTTTCCGACATGCAGGTTTCCTCACGATGTTTTCCTTCACCGTTTTTTTAAGCCAGTGGTGTTGTGAAAAATTGCACATAAATCTTTTTCATATTATGATTTAGAGGTACAAGCCGGCCGGATTTGAACCCGCGACCTCCCGTATGGAAGGCAAGCGCTTCAACCACTCGGCCACCACGACTAAACTAAACATTAGAAACGATTATAATTATTTATAAAGCCATTACTACCATGCTAAGTGCAATAGCAACATCTTGATTTATTGGAATGAAGTTCCTTATCGCGCGTTCTGAAAGGGGGCTAGACGGAAAAAATTCTTACGAAAAGTTGTCACGACACTTTATTTGTTGTCACGACACTTTTTTTGTTTTAGATGATTATCGCTAGATGGCGCTGTGATCAAAATCTTTTAAAACACGTTCTTTATCGCGTGTTACGTTAGGAAAAAAAAATATAAGATGTCTTTTAATCGAAAGGAACTTCGTTCTATTCGGGTGTCCCATGACACCTCTCAAGTTTTTTTTTAGATAATGTGATGTAAAGATAAGTTTTAATATTTGACAGGAAATTCGTGTAAAGGTTAAATAAACTGCCTTAGTTTTAGAAATGGATTTTAGACATCCAGAAACTTCAAAACTTATTTCCTATTTTTTAAATATTGCTCTGCGCTTAGCACGGTAAAATAGTACCAACAATAAATATTGATTGAATAAATAATTGTTTATACCTAAGGGTAAACAAGGTATATAAATCGCTCAAGTCAAATCTTAGAATAAACTAAATCTATACTAAATAAAGCAGATGAATTTGAATGAGCTATTTTCAAAATCTACTTAATCTATTTCAAAGTTTTTAAATTTTAATAAGTACATTATGTTTCTAAATAATTTATGAACCGACTTTTTACCTTGTTTACATAATTAGGTATGATTTATTCGTCTAATGTTGCCAACTTTCTTTTTTGTTTTTTTCCCTCTTTTATTATTCAATTCGATCATTATCTAAGAAATCTAATTCATAACTGTATAATATAAACACGATTTTAAAACTTGAGTCGTAAGTGTTTACCTAATAACTACATAAAATTTTACTAAAACCAATTATCAAGAAAAGCGGTGACTTTTCTACTAATACGACATACTTTAAAAAAAACCATTATATTTCAACCACTCTCATTTTTGTTTTCGTTATTTATCCCATACTTCAAGTTTAAATTTATTTCCTGGTATCACCGCTTTTAAAGAAATTGATTATTAAAATTGGTCAATATAAACATTCAAATGACTGATTGAATAGGGTCGAAGCTTTACAGGGATTCTTATATACAGGGTGTCGCAAAAATTATTAATTAAAAACCAAAGATTTTATTGATATAAATTAATATGAAAAGTATTCAATTAATATTCATAACACATACTATAGACTGCATTTGTATACTTTATGTAATAAATAACTCATCTAATTTTTTTTTGAAATTTTGGGTTTTTATATAATTTTTGTGATCCCTGCAGATATACTTGAATGTAATTATACTAATGTTTGAACATATACATAAACAAATCAATCTATAGTTTTAACTACAATATATTTCAATCTAGCAATATTACTTTAATTTCTAATAATTTTGGAATCGTAAGTTTTAAATTATAATATATAAACATTATAATATTATAAGTTAATACTTTCGAAATATAAATTAATAAATTTAAAAATGGCACAAAACAATTATATTTTTGTATTTAATTTTACAAGACATTACATAGATTCGAATACATTCATTAACAATGATTTTAAAATCGAATAAATTGTAATTAAAAGTGATTATAATAAAATATAATATATTCCATATAGTGCCAGGTTATTGATTAATGTCAATTAATAATATAAAGGCAATAATTCGTATATTATTTTGATTTTAAAAGTAACTGCTTTTCTAAATTTTCAAAAAGGTTTATTTTTGAAATTGAATAATTCTTTAGTCATAATTGTTTAAAGTATTTTATTTTAATATCAGGAAAAAAGTTTTATGTATTAAAAAAACTATTCCACATTCTCGCTCGTTTGTGCATCATCAAAATCTTTGAACACGAACACCTAAAAATACTTAAATTATTGAAAAACGACTAGAACATCAAACTAAAGCTTTTTATAAGTAAATATGTATTTTTTTTAATTCGCTATGACTCTGATTGAGATCAACGTTTATTTTCTAAACTACCAAACTAAATTTGAATAACACTACGTCGCCTCAGTGCTTGTTTGGCCAATCTGCACTCGAGCAAATTTTACAGGAGACAACAAACAAGCACGGAATTTTTGTTAAGTGCCGTGTTGAGAAAAAAATTGAAATTAGATTTTTATTGTTTTAGAATTGAATATTTAAAAAAATATTTTACCAGTCGGATGGAAATGTTATTCTTTATAATACTGCATTAAAAAGTAATTTTCATTAAAATTTTTATATTGGCCAAACAAGCACTGAGGCGACGACTAGTAATAATATGTGCAAAGAAATTGTACTAGATATTTACTACTTAAACACGAAATAAGCGTTTTAATAATGACTGTAGAAACTAAATTTTCACAAGAACTTCAGTGAAAACTGAAAATAAATTTAATCTAAAAAAAATAGTGTAGCTACATATTTTTCTAATTCTTTATATCTATGGGTGCAAACTTAAAATTATTCACAGTCCTACGCAAGCTCAAATTTTGGATAAATAAATAAAATAGATTTTTGTAATAAATTTTCACAGCATGATCTTTAGACATTCATAGTAGATGTACAAATATATCACCTATTTGCAACAAGATAACATAAGAAAACAAAAAAATTTTTGGATTGCAGAAAACTATAGAGAAAAAAACTATTTTTTTGCAAACAGTAGAGAATAATTTTTTAAATCAAAATTAGCGTTTTGTAATACGTTTTAGTTACAAATAGGCGATTACAGAACACGTTTAACACAAAAAAAATACGTTATTAATTTCACTGCGAAAATCTCGTGTCTTACCAACGTTTAGTTTTGTACATAATTCATTGCGCGTTTTACTGGACCCAAGAAGCTGGCACCCACAGTGGTTCCGACTGCACTCTCCAGGCTGCTTTCAACAATTGCGAAACGGCACTCGCTAAGTCATCATTGACAATTTCTTCGTCAAACATGTATCCGTATAGGAAATTAATACGATTCGATGACCGGATTATCTCGGAGAATTCATCTTCCTGTGAATAAAATGACATTTATCAATAACACTTCATAATATAAAATAAAGTCGCTTTTTAACCACTCAACTGGGATCGGCAACCAAATTGGTTTCTTTACTTTTGCCAAGTCTGTGGCAGGAGCCAAAATTGAACACAGTTCAAAAACTTGTTTTGTTTACATTTTGTAATCGTCTTATATTTTACGGAGATACTATATTTTTACTGAAAATGAAATACAGCGTATTTTAATAATAAAGATTTACAAAAATATAAGGTTTAATTAAAAATCGAATTTAATAATTATTGGAAAAAATGTTTTTAAAAAGAGGCTCAAACAGGGTAGTGATTCCGAACGAAGTCTCCAGTTTCGCCATCTAGCGAAAAGTGACGTTCCCAGTTGATATGACTGCTTAAATCTTTAAAACTACGCAATGGATTTTGATGAACGCGCAACTTGTTGCTAACGTTTTATCAGTTTTTGTCTAATTTTAATAGCTTACTTAGTAAAGAATTTTCGAAATCTGTTCAAATCCTCTTTTATTGTTTATTTTGATTACACAGTAAATAGATTAAAAATACAAATATCTCCTTAGAAAAGGTTATCTATCAACTTCATTATCATAATCGATTTTTTTTTGTATATTTAATGTAAAAACGTATAATACTGTTAAAATACTTTTAAAAAAATGCTCATAATACAAAAAAGACATGCCCGCTGAGTTTCTTGCTAGTTCTTCTCAGGACGGTGGCTACAATTATTATTTTTTTGTGTCAACTGGTGGAAGCTTTTAACTTTTGACGTCAACAAAAAATGAAATGAATACGTCATCAATGTTGAAAGTAAAGTATTTCATTTCAAGAGTAATTTTATTGCATATTTCATAATATTAGTATAGATTTACAAACCGTGAAAGCTCTTGAAGATTCCTTATCGAATGTTGAACGTGCGTTTGTAGCTGTCCTAGTTTCGACCATTCTCTCTAAAGATGGCGGCTTGATGAACACAATGTACGGACGTAAGCGTGGCGTGCGAAGCATCTTTAGCGCCTGCCAATGCGGGCTAAGTACGCAAACACGACCTGAAAGTAGATATGAGTAATATTTAAGTAAAAGTAAATCAAAATTACAATACAACAAACAGTAGTAAACACTACATTTTAGAGCCAGAAGATTTTCTTTGCATAAATCAGGAAGATATCCTGTACCAACCCATTACTGCCCACTATTGGGCTCAGGTCTTCTCAGAAGAGGGATTAGGCATAGTCCACCACGCTTACCCAGTGCGGATTGGGGACTTCACATATCTTCAAAGGATTTTTAGAATCTTTTTCCGATATCAGAATCATTTAAATGACTCTTGTTTAAGAAACCAACACGTATGATCTTGTTTTTTTTAAAGTATCTCGTCGCTACATAGCTTCCGGAAGGGTTAGTTTGAGTATGGGCTGATATACAAATAAAAAATTCTTATTGTAAATGCATGACGTGGATACAATTTTACTATTTACGAGAACACCTTAATTTCGGTAATAAAGCAAAGTTTAACTTAGTTAGGTTTCATGCTATTTTCGGAATTTCATTTCAAATAGTGCGCGAAAACAGTCCGTAGTGTCATGGCGTCGCGTATGATGTCACGTTTAGGTAAACAATCGCAAAAGTGTCAAGGCGCAACCAATAAAGAACGTCAATTTAATATTGTTTACCTAATCGTGACATCATCGGATGTTGTTGGCTTTCAGTTAAAATGACCGATTGTAGTATTTTAATTTATTAAAAATCTTATTAATCTTAATTTTTTAAGTAAAACCAAATTAATGCTTTAATATCTTTTTTAGTTTCGTAGTTTTCTCCAATATTGAATATTTGATACTCTACGAATAGTATTAAGTTCTTACCAGTATTAATGATACTTTCAACGCTCTCTGCAGCAGTGCCATATAGATTTCCCTTGTATTCACCGTGTTCTATAAGTTTACCATCAGTAATATCTTGCTCCATTTTCTCTCGAGTTACAAAAACGTAATCTTTGCCGTTCTGTTCGCTTGATTTTATTGCTCGTGACGTGTCTGAAGTAATTGAAATAAAAGTTATTTTTATTAGAAACTAGGGGTTGGACTGCCCCTAACATTTAAGGGGATGAAAAATAGATGTTGGCCGATTCTCATAGATACAGGCACAAAAAAATTCATCAAAATCGGTCAAGCCGTTTCGGAGGAGTATGGCAACGAAAACTGTGACACGAGAATTTTATATATTAGATGATTGATGATACTCTGTATTTTAAAGTTTAAGATTTATTCTTGGTTATTATGGTCAAAAAGTGACGAAAAAATGTTTTTGTTTTTTGGGCATATTCACATCACTTTGAATCTCAAGCTTGTTACTTTAATTAGGTACTGATGCATTTTATTGAAAAAATAAATAGATTTCTTATGAATATATATTATTCAATGTTAATATTTCAGATGACCTAATTCAAGAACTCACTAAGTACGTTTTGAGTTAAGACCAGATTCTTTTTTAATACTTTTCTTAATTTACACCTCAAAACTTTTTTATTGAATTTTTAACCAATCCATACCTTAAGATTTTATCAATTAGGTGACCTATTTCTTAAAAATATTTCTACTTACACGGCACCGGCGTGATATACTTCTCAGGATCAGTGGCAATGAGTCTCCTTCTCAATTCGTTCCTACCCACACCGGGCGCCCCAACCAGAACAATAGGCCTCACCAACCCAGGCCTCGGGTACAACCTGGCCACTTCCTCATAAGTCGGTATCAATTCTCTATCAAAATCATCGTTTTCCGTGATATCGTATATGATTTTCTTGACTTTCGGTATAGATTTGCAAGGGAGTAGGGCAGTGGCTGTAGGTGTTGGTGAACAAGGCGTTTTAGGACCACAATCTGAACTCGAACCGGATGAAGTACAGAGTGCGGGCTTACCTAAAATAGGTAAGTTTTAATTTAGTTTTCTGATGTTTTCATTATAAACGTTGCTTATGTATTTGCGATTACAAAAATTAGATTTTTGTTTAAAGCTTTGTACAATAAAGTATTAAAAACAATAAAATTGATGTTATTAAATAATACACACCGTCCATCGTCTGTGGATCAGCTTGTCGTTCGTGAATGATGCGACCCTCCTGAAGTGCTCTGGATGGTATCAAACCAGCCCTCATAACTCGGTCGCCTTCGCGTCTTGCTTGCCACCTAAATAACAAGTCATATGCTAATACAAACTTGTTCACAGCATTGATTTAGGACCCAATCTGTTCTATGCAACTAGTTTCGTCTTTAGAAAACTCATAGACGTAACTAGTTTCACTGTCATGGCATCTACAGATCGGATCCTGAATATATTTCGCAAAAAATAAACCATAAAATTTCGCATTAGTTTATCGCTAGCATACTTCAATTGTCTTACCAATAAGCGTCATCTTGCGATACTATATGAAGAATATCTCCCTTCTTAAAGTCGAGTCCTGCTTCTTTACACGGTATGTACGGATCTTCTGATGAATTGTAATCGAATAGAGCGCGTACTCTAACTTTGCTTTCTCTCGTGCCTCCTTTCCCGAACGAAGGGACCAATTTGAATGTTATGGTGCCTTCAGAATTTTGCTACAACAAACATTATGTTTTACAATAGTCTGTTTTATCTTCTACATAAGAATTGACCGTTAAACAAGATTTAAAAACATTCGATTCTTTATATTCTTCGATCTAATATACTACATTACAATTACAGCGTAAAAATGGCATAAACTAGAGTCTAACAAAATCAAAAATTTAAATCTTATTTGGAAGCATTAACAAGGAAAATTTTTAGGTATTACAAATCTAAACACATAAATACTCTGTCTCTGAATACTCGTTATGGGGTGTAGTAAAACTCATGAGTGTAGGTAATTTTGTTTGGAAAGACTATTTTTGAACTGTTTAATTTTTATTTATTTTTTAGTTGGAGGAACGGTGATTTCCTTGGGATCGGGGTATGTGGGAGTTGAACAGCACTAAAACCTCCAACCGCTCACACTCACCGTCCGAACCCCGGCTGAGGCCAGAACCCAGCACGGGGTTATGAGGGACGGCGCAACGCGTTACGCCCACGGCACTCTTTACCGTCGCGCCGCCCCTGAACTGTTCATAATATTACCAATATTTACACCTACCAATATAGACAAGACATCAGCAGGAGTCTTGTTTTCAACGCTGATTCCGTTCACCTCGATGACCTCGTCTCCAGCATGGATGAGTCCTGACCTGTCTGCTGCTCCTCCGTGCATTACCCGAGCGATGACTATCTTCCCGGTTTCTTCGTCAGTCTTGATCGTTGCTCCCTAGATTATTTAGCTTTCATTTGTTACTTGTATTGTAATATTTTTGTCTGAATAACCATGGGCTGACGAAATTGATTGTTCGAATTGTAAAACTTCGTCAGTTTTTTTTAATAATTTTTAAGTTAATAATGTTCGGTCGTCTTAATGAATTATTACTTCGATTATTTTCTTACTATGCTTTTATTAATTTGGAATAGTTTGTAATAGGTATTAATTTAAGTTATATGAAGGTCCAAACATAACTATCCAAATAAGGTGGATGAGAACGGTTTTTAGAATAGGTATTACACAAGTAATGTTTTCCTATCCTATTCCATACTTAAACTAGTCTTAACGTAACAAGTTGTTATTTAAGCAAGACATTAAAAAGTCTAGGATTATAATCAAGATAAGCATTGAAAGTTATGATATATTTTAAAACGAGATCATATTTCATGGCAAAAATGAAAAAAAATCTGAACCTGATGCTTCAGATTCAGAAATACTTTGCAAAAAATGTTCGAGACAGAGGCAGACGTGTTTGTACTTTTTCAGGCACTGTACAATACATACACAATTTATACATAACATAATATATTGCATCATGGGTGGACTCTTAATAAAACAGTTATATAGGCAATAAAAAAATATTATACCTAATTGGCGCATAGTAATTTTGCTCTCATTAATTTTTAAGCAGAACCCCTACCATATTATGCTCAAAATATACAACAGTTACTTATTGCATTTTGAGTCTTTTAAAGTGAGCGTAAATTGCATTGTGCAAAATTCTTACGCGCGACAAATTAAACGTCTGTGTGGTTGAGAGCTTAAGAGAAAAACATAAACATGATAAAGAACATAATTTAAATATGTAATCTACTATATAAAAATAAGTCCGGTTTTCCTCCCTGACGCTATAACTCAAGAACGCCTGAACCGATTTGGCCAATTCTTTTTTTTAAATGTTCGTTGTAGTTCAAGGATGGTTTGTACAGCAAAATTAGTTCGAATACGTGCCGGGAAAATGATATTTTCAATTTTTAAGACGATTTTAAAGCAACGCCATCTATGAGAATTATATCGAATTACGTATAGAAGCACTTTTTCGATATAAATAATTTAAATTTGATTATGTCATTGCATTGTGGGCGACGTAGTGATTTTCGATTGTACTAGATGGCGTTAGGCATTTTCTGCTTAAAATTGTTTAATTAATTCGTTTCAGAGATTGGCAAGACAAATAAATAAATGTATTTATTAAACTTAAGTGGGTACATCCCACTAGCTAATTTTAAGAGCTCGAACCAGCGCGCGGTAGTATAAATACACAAAATTACTCCGTTCTCTTTCTAAATCTTAGCGTAGAGAGAGGGAAACAGGTGGTGCTTCTGAGTCTGTCGGTAGAGTTGTATCCAGCTTAAAAGAACTCACTGTGTGTACTTTTTTTTAAATGCTGGAAATCGCAGCGCTGCGCTTGAGATACTTAAACCGCACTAAAACCTCTAATCGCTCACACTTAGCGTCCGAATCCTGGCTGAACCAGACACCAGCACGGGGTAGTGCGGGACGGAGCGACGTTTTACGCACTACGGCACAAATTTTCCATCGCGCCGCCTCCGAACACCGAACCGGCAGCCACCGGTGATACAGCCACCGGCTCTCACGATCAGTGGGCATTCTGAAGCGGGACCGCGTCTCACCCTCCCACGGGATGCTGGGTCATACCAGTGTGGATCGGAGAGTGCGGTCTTCCAACCCACGGTTGCCTTAACGCAAGGTGCGTGCTAAGCGAGACACGATACCTTCTTGGAACCCCGCACGCTGGGTAGCGTTGAGAACCCGAATCTCTTAGAGAGGCAAATTCCGAGCGAAATTTCAGTTCCATCGATGACGGCGGATTCCTGCGTGGAGAAAAGAACTCAGTTTCACACGCCCTGCCGCTCTCTTCCGAGATGGTGGACTCGCAGAAGTCGAGCCGGTCGAAGCCAGACCCGTAGAACCATAGGGCCTGGGGTTTATATAGCGCCACATCGAGACCCAACCTCCTAATTATGCCGGCAACGAGGGCCACACCCGCTGTGGCTAGACGGGCAGACTCTCTGTAGTCATCCCTCTGGGCCACAACGTGTCGTACCCCTGCGTAGGTGCTGAGGAGAGGTCGTGGACCGTCCCATGTGGAACACCGCGGACTTGAAACCGGTGCAAGGTCCCATCGTACACTGTGGTACTACAACATCAGCAGAATTCTTGAGTGTGCGAACGGGCATTTTGCCGCCCAAAAGTGATAAGGACGTAACGAATGCATTCTTTCCGAAATTGAGAGGAATTAAAAAATCACACGTCGTTATGCAAGATGACACATTATTCTGTGAAATTTCTGAACTCTCTATCAGCAAGTGTACTTCCAGTGCATACCATCAAGCTGAAGGTGGGTGTCCCAATTATGCTTCTTCTGAACCTATCCCCGAAGTTGTGTAACTGCTGCCTTAAAGTCATCTCAACTTGCCCGCTGCCTTAAAGTCAGACACACCATTGAGGCAGAAATTCTTTCGGGTTGAGGCTTTCGCGACGGGAAAGAGTGCTGTAGTACGTAACGCATCGCCCCGCTCCGCATAATCACGTGCTGGGTTCTGTTTTCAGCTGTGCTTCAGACCCTCAGTGTAAGCGGTTGGAGGTTTTAGTGCGGTTCAACTTCCACATATTCTTCAACTAAAAAAAAACGGAATGAGGATTAGGCCAGGCTTTATTTACATCATGCACTCTTCTCATACCTCATAACTTTCTGTTCAAATTCAAGAGTGTACAGTTTCCCCGTTAGAGTTTGCTTCGCAGTGATTAGAAGCGTCCTAATGAGATCTTTGCGTAGAAGGTGAATGTCAAGGTCTGATGATGGAGCTGGAAGGTGGCTATCGGAACTCTGTCAATAAGCAAGATAACCTCATCGTGTTTAGGCTCTAATGAAGCGTCTTGATGATTTCTTTGCGTATAAGATGAATGTCAAGGCTTGATGATGGAGCTGAAAGGTGGCCACTGTCTGTTTGTTCTGGCTAATCTCTGGAATGGCTAGACCGATTCGGACGGGCTGACTATCAATGGCTGATAGTTTATGTTATAAGGAGTAACTTAGGCTATATTTATTTTAGAAATTGTTGTTTTTTTTAAATTCTCGATGAAGTTCAAGGATGGTATTTACAGCGAGAAAAAATCGAATAGTTGACATTTAATTGAGATTGGCGCAGACAAAGTTGCGCGGGGCAGCTAGTTTAAAATAAAAAGCAACATGTGACATGATATAAAAAAAAACTGAAAAAGGAACAAGAAAAAAACAATACAAATTGTATTGCATCTAGAGATAGCAGCTAATTTAATAGATTTAATGAGAAATGACAAGAAGACGACATTAATAAAAAATAAAAGAATATTGTGGGTGCATTGCACATGGAGAGGTATTACGAAACTGAAAAGCATTCCGATGTTAGCGTAATTATACTTCATAATACTCACCACAATTGGTTCTGCACTCAGTGCGCCACCCTTCCAATGAAAAATTATATTCAATACATCTATACTTGTAATAATATACATCATAAAATTTCCTAAATCTGTGAATAGTAAATGTTACACAACATCAAACGTATTTCCATTTTCTAGAAACATTCATTGCTATATTTTTAAAAGAACAGACATGTGCACTATTTACATGTGTTATACATTTTTATTTGCTTATTACATTTCTACACCTGCATATTTATTTAGCTGCTATTTCTAAATGATTCCAGTCACCGAGTGTTTCGTAAGAATTCTTGTAATTAATCTATGTTTACTTTTCCTTACCAATGGTTCGTCACTTTTCACTAATTGTACAATCTTAACGGTTTCCTCTTCATCAGTATCAGGTGGGATGTCCGGAAGATGAGGGTAGTAGTCTTTTTGAGCAACCGCATCATGCGTACACAAAATCGCCTTGCAATAAAAATAACACTCTTATATAAAGAATATTCTGAACTGTATAAGGACTTTTTGGCATAATATATCTGGCTGCATACTTATTGGCTTTGGGGTTTGTTTTGTACAGATAAATATAAACAAAATATATTTTTTTATATTGTAATAAAAAGAGTGATAGTCACAAAGTTAAATATCAATGCAATGTTAAATATTGTCTTTGTAATTTAAAGCTGTAAATTAGCACAAAAGCTTACTTGAAAATGTGGCTTCTGCAACAAACGTAACAGTTCTACATATTCTTTCGGTATCTTTGTTTTATCGCCAAGGACTTCAAACACTTCCAGAGTGACTTGCATTGCATTTGAAAGAAGGGGATAAAACTTTTCATCTTTGCCTTTTGCCACTATTTTATTATGAACCTGTACTAAAGCATGGAGTTGCTTCGATTGTAGTAGTTCACTGAGAAATGCTACATCTTCGCTGTCCGGCTGGACTTCTTTTAACGATGCCAGCAAACGTGTTAGTGCTGTAATAACGTAACAGATTGTATTCCCTGATTTTTATTTATCGTTTTACTAACTTGTGACCATTTTTTTTAAATATTGTGAGCAGTGGAAATGTGGTATTTAATTTTCAAATTATATTTTACCTGAGAAATTATCTATAATTTTTTTGGGAATTTTACTTTTTCAAATATTGCTTATAAATTAAAATTTATTTACTAATTTATTTTACTTTATAAAATTATTTTATTAAAATTTGAAGTTACTAATATAATAAACATTTTGCAGTATTCCTTTATTGCAATGCATTAAATAGAAACTACAACAATTACTTCCAGAATAAGATATATGAAATGCCTTTCATGGTGCTCATATATTATAATGTCATACTCTCCTTTGCTTTTCTTACCCATTTTATTATTTGAATACAATTGCCGCACTAAATTTTTAGCTTCTTGAACCACTTTATTTTAAAAGTAAAAATCCATTAATATTTTAAAGAGAAACTCTTACTATGCATGGAGTCTAAACTGTAAAATTTTGAGTGAGCGACATTACATCTACTGGATATAATGTAATGATATATTTAAAATTTATAATAGACACTGTTCCAATAGTGAATAAAATAATATAAATTTTATAAGCTATGATTTTTTTAAAATAATTTTAACAGTTACAGGAACAATATGCGGGTATGCACATTTGAAAATATTATCTGAAATTACTAATTTGAAAAAATAAAAAAGAATGGTAAATTTTATACAATTTTAGTCAGGAATATTTATTTAAATAAGCATCTTTCTAAATAAAATAGACATACCTGGATCCCAACCTTCGTTAGTTGTCTCCACATTCATCATTGTCTTTTTTTTCACTTTTAATTAATCAAAAATATACTTATTTGAGCAGGTACAGTGGTTAATGTGAGTTTGAACTTTGATTATACATCCACAGTGAAACTCATTGTAACTGATTTTTCAGTTTGTTCTCTTATATATTACGGACACATAAATTGAAAAATGTTGCCGCATGATTTACAGGTTTATTTATTTATTTTTACAACGGTAAATTCCAATTAAATTAATTTCATTTTCCCAAAAAATATAACACAACTGTCAGCGAAGTCAGGTCATTCAGTCAAACAAATCAATCATCAATCAAAAAACACGATCAATAAAAAATAGAGTCAAACACTCTCAATTCAGATTGAACGTTGAATGATTCTCTATGCTTCAGTCTTTTTGTAACTGCACAATGTTTTTTCTTTAGATCAATCAATATATTTTAAAATAGCTTAAATCCAAGAGCTAATTTAATATTACAAACGGACACTACAACTTATGTTTTGTGGAGATAAATTGTAGTCACACAATGTAGTTATACTTGTATTGGTTTGGTATGTAAATAATAGTTCGTACTGAATTTTTAGGAAATTATAATTCAAGTTAAAAATAGTCTGTAATTTATACATAATATTTAATGCTGAAATTTCAGGCTAAGCAAAGTTGATAAAGCAACAAAGTTGATACAGCCTTACTGTCAGTTCAAGATTGACATCAGTATTTAATCTATGATTGCATGACATGAAACTGAAAGCGAGACGGAGAATCAATCATGGAATTGTAAACTTGGTAGGGACTCGGAAACTGTAAATTTTTGCGATTCCTCGTAAAATCTCTAAATTTGAGACAGTATCATCCTATTTTTTAGCTAAACTGATTTGAAAAACAACAAGTAAGTAGTATTATTTAAAATTATTTCTGTCTTGAGCGCTTTAGCACTAGATTTATGATCGCACAAAAAAAATGTTCTGTCTATAAGTAACTAAAAATCAATTGTAATAACCGTACCAGTTGCGTGTTTACCTTTTATATTGTATGTGCTATTTAATTAAATGTTTCATTTACATTCCTTGCTGTTACTGTGTTGTGTGATACATTTTCTTGGAAAACCGTAATATACGGTATATCGATCGGTAGGTATTCGGTACTTAGTGTTTGTTTGGATATCTGCAGTAAAGTTTGCGGCGCCAATTTAAAGAACTGTGATTAAAATATCTTAACCGGATAGCGGCGACAACAAGAGTGTACAGTTTCATTAACAGCGTACTTGACCTTACAATGATTGAGGATCGAATTTCCCTACATTTTTTTTATCCTTTATTGATCTTTCATCTGTGAAAGTAAGTAAATAAAATTCACCAGGAAATCAAAAGACTAAAAATGTGAAAAAAAATATAAAAAAATCCTTGTTACAATAGTCATAAATTGGGGATTCTTCCACATTTATGTGCTAATGAAAATGATGTAAGCACTGATGATGCCACAATAACTTAAAATAACCTAGGAAATGATTATAAATTATAAGTTTACCTCTGTAAACATATTATCCATAGTTCTACAAATAAATTTGTAATTTTTTGGTGTGGGTGGGACAGGAAGGAAATTAACACTAGAATATTAATAATATGCAGTCTAATTAGAGTTAAAATAGAATTATTTATGCTTTTTTAATTAAAGTAACAGTTCTAATAAATTCCAACTTAGATATCAAGTGACAGTGACCACTTACCATCAAGTGAGTCATAGGCTCTTAAAACATTCATTTACTTAAAGAAATGTCACATCTATAAATCTAAACATAAAGATTTAAATTTAAGATTTTATCACTTGTCGAAGTGAGCAGGTGTGCAAATTACAACTCTCTTTTTTGTATCTTCACAAAGTCATAAATCATGCCTAGTAAGAATGTTTAAAGTACACAAGGTTAAAAACACTCCAACCTATATGTCTACAAAAAGAAAACAGGTTTCTGATTAATCACTCAGTAAAAAATATCATAGGTACATCATGGCCTACCTGATGCCAAGTGGGAGTTGCTACTATCAGTAATGCAAATCATGTAACTATAATGATACTCATAAAAAACTAGTAGTAAATTCTACATAACTTTTAACCTACTGATGTTGCTATTAGTCATGTACAAAAATAACATCAATCGCTATAAAATTTCAAGTATAATTTACATATAGATGCAATCATCTTTATTTATAAAATACATTGGAAAGATTACAGATCAGGTTTTCTTGTAATAGTATTGTTATCACTTAGTTGTAAAGGATGCTATGGTATTACATGCAAATAATATCTGCAATGTAGCATGTGTGAATGCTCAATAGAGTACAAATTATAGTAGTGCTTCAAGGTGTGATGTCATATTCAGTCAAACAATGGCTAGTCAAGGACATGATATGCATAACAATGTTTGTGTTGTGGTATCTTTTGATCAAATTACTTTTTTATTTTATTTAATAAAACTGAGTTGCAGTGTATGGAGTGGTAGAATAAAAAAGTCAATTACAAATGACCCTGGGAATAATGATACATCAAACATGTGTAATATTTTCCCTTAAGGATTATGAATTGGCTATAAAAACCTATGAACCAAATTCACTTGTTCATATCTTTAATTGAAAGTGGCCTCATTTTTTGTTTGACTTTTGGGGAGTACAATAACTTTCTCTTTATATTTGGACACTCCATTTACACTATTGTACAAGTAACTGTAAAGAAATAGTTGAATGAGTGTTACTACTTGTATTAAAGAAATGGATTAACACTTTGACTGACTTGGATTTCTTTTTTCTGACTTACATTTCATAAAAAAATCGTTATTCTATGTATTTGTTTTTAAATTATTAAACAAGGAGTAGAGAAGGAATTTTATTAGTTTTCATGATCATTTTGACAGTCTTCTTTGATTTTAATACTATTATGATAACTCTTAGAATGTTCTAGAATGGAACAAAGTTGGTTGACCCACTTTGTCAATGAATATTCCTGTTTCACCAAAAAGTCTATCCATAAATTTCCTTCAAACTATTGTAGCAATATACACTGAGTGGTTTTTAACCTTATTCGTTGATAAGATAATATTGGGAGCTGAAGTGCAGACGATAATCTGATAAAGTTTTATAGAGAGATTAATGTTGCAGCTGAAATGTTTAGATTCTATTATTACAAAGTACCAGTTGTAATGCTCATTCTAGAAGTTTATTACACACGACAGTTAAAAAAGAGTGTTGGTTATAGTAATTACGTTTGTTTCTGTTATTCTGTGGTATTGTAATGTTTTTCTTTTGAAACAAGCAGCAGAAGTGTGAAAAACGATCAGGATTATTATTATTTTGTTGCGCGATTTAAAACTGCCTTTTATCTGTTGGTATCATTGAAGTTATTACAATGAAATACAAAAAGGTGAGACAATGCAAATTTCAATTATTTTCCTTTAAAAGTTTACGCGCTGGATTTATTACCTACTTATTTTGGTGCGGAGAATATGTACTTTTTATTCTAAAACAAAATATTAACAATTAAAGATTGTAGAACTGTGCTTATCGATTTCTATAATACCAGAGAATTCAAACCTACAGTGGGTTCTACTACTTCTAATGTTATTACTAACACCTAAACACAAACATACCTACTAAAAATAACTAATGTATTGGAGTGTTCGAATTGAAATCGGAAATGTTATGTAAACTTTGCAAGTTCGATTAGTTGAAGAGTTAATTATTTGATTGATTTTCTGATTGCATTCAGTGCCAGTTATGGTAGAGGACTTGAAGTCAATGCCAAAAGTATGCTTATTTTACTGCAGACGTTAATCTGCGCGATAGCTGCGACTACTGCATACAAAAATAATATCGTGTTTTTGTATGAATAATATGCATACCAAATATCATCCAAATTCGTTGATCCGTTTATGAGCTATTGACTCACTAAAATATTCACATACTGTCGCATTTATGACATTGCTTTTTCTCTGAACTCCAAAGAAAAGATAAAACTAATAATAACTACATATTATTTGCTTTATTAAGCGCAAAGCACGCTAATACAATGTTTACAAAGTTTTCCGGTTCCGAAGGTTATATATTTTTCTCCCTTCATAAATGAGCTGTCCAACACAGACCTCTTCAACTCTTTGTAATATTAGTATAGATATAAAGCAGCGAGTGTGACTTCAGGAGGGGAAAGATTCTCAAGACGGTCACGCCCTTCACAACTAACAAGAACCTCTCGAGTCTGCAAACATTGTTTTTTTTCTATTTTTACACATTGTTAGTGGCGTGTTGTTATTTCGACGCCTATGAAACTATAACTCATACCGGGGTTTTTAGGAATGACCTCATCTATTAATTGAAATCCTATATAATACTTAAAAATAAAATACAGAAAAAAAATGATATATGGAACCAACTCGGTGTGTAAAACAAATATAAGTTTACCGGCACATGTGACAACTTCCAATGCCGTGCACTAAAAATGCAAATAATGTATCAAATTTATCAATAAATTATGCGATCTGGTATCAAATACATTAATAATGTGAATTTACGTTTAACGCAAGTATGCATAAAAATAAGTGATTGACGAAAAAAACAACGATACGTAATAAAGAAGTGGCATTTTAAAATAAAATAAAAAGTATCTTTCAATACGGTATTTGAATAAACATTTTATTATATTGAAGGTAAATTACGGTTATTGTATAGGATCAACACCTTGAATCTAGACGCATTTTAAATAAAATAAAATTCCTCTATTAGATCTTCTGAAAAGTGCAGATTCCGCAGGTTACAATCATAAATACTTAGTAATATCTTCACTTCCGACTTATCATTTTTGAAATATACTAAAATCCCTTGAATTGTGTTTGTGATTTTCATGACGTTAATTTCATTAAACAACACTATCAAATTCAATACTTATAAAGAATATAATATTGCTATTACCGACCAACAACATCATTGTTTGTGGTTTTAATCGTTTACCTTCGGCGGACGCTATATTTTTTTTTTTTTTTTTTTTTTTTTTTTTTTAGTTGGAGGAAATCACCGGATCCCCGGTATGTGGGAGTTGAACCTCACAAACCTCCAACCGCTCGCTTTCAGCGTCCGAACCCCGGCTGAGGCCAGAACCCAGCACGGGGTTTGGAGGGACGGCGCGACGCGTTACGCCATCGGCATGCTTTCCCGTCGCTCCGTCCCCGGACGCCGAACCGGTAGCCGCCGGCGAATACGGCCACCGGCTCTCTCGGTCGGCGGGCTCTCCGAAGCCCGCCAAGATGGGACCGCGTGTCACCCTCCCTCGGAATACCCCGCTGGGTCAGAACCAGCGTGGGTCGGGGAGCGCGGTCTACCATCCCCCGGATGCTCTAACGCTAAGGGCGTGTTGAGCGAGACACGGCACCTTCTTGGGTCCCCGCTCGCACTCGCATGCGTTGGGGACCCGAAACTCTTAGGGGGCCAGAATCCGGGCGAGATCCCGGTTCCGGCCCCCTGCTCGACGGCGGCGGGTTGGCAAATTGAGAGCGGCGTACAGCCTCTCTCTCTCAGCCCCCGCCACCTGCTTCTGCGAGATGGTGGACTCGCAGAAGTCGAGCATCGCCTTCCAGGACTCGTCGCTCTCGAGCATCGACGCCGCGACGCCCGGGAGCGACAAGTCCGGACCTATTTGTTGGACCAGGACACAGCGCTGCCTCTCCCATGCGGGGCAGCGCGCGAGCGTATGCTCCGGCGTGTCCTGGTCACATCCCACGCAATGGTGGCACCTCGCCGTCGGCTCGGCCTTGATCCGGCGCAGATACCGACCGAAGCACCCGTGCCCGGTCAGCATCTGCACCATCCAGAAGGTGAGGCGTCCTGCGCCACGACCCACCCAATCATCTAGGATCGGGCGGATCGCCTCGACGGACGCTATAGAAAACTTTTCAAAGAGACTTGTTAACCATAACCGATTAGAATATAAACAACTTTGTTCGATTTAGAGGTCTCGCGTTATGTTTGCGTGGTTTACTTGCTATAGTATGAAGGTAGAACGAAATTGTATTCGTAGTTCAACGTAACTATACAAAAATCATACGATATACATGTATGTAAAAGTTCCCAGTGCATAATGACTTTTAATTAATACTCAATATTTAATACGTTATGGAAAATTAAGTATAAAATTGACATGACTTTGTTATATTAAAAAAAAACAGACACAAGAGATGCTTCATGCCGGGCGCTCACTCGGGAATTAAGCCGGCGTCGGCGGGCGAATTCTCAGCTTCCGATGAGGAATCACACCTTCAAGTTTATCTTGAACAGCAACTAGAGGAAGATGTAGCCAGGTAAACAATAATTACTTTCATTTCAGGATTAGTTATAAAAATAATCTATGATACTCAAACATAAATAACTACCTAACATAGCTTTTTATGCTTTAAATGTAATAACAATACTATGCTACGCTACTTTTTGTGTTTGTTTTTGTATTAAACCTTGTTGAAATATTTTAGTCGAAAAACTACCAATGATATTTATTTGATATAAAATTATTATGAATCATGAAATCTGCATGCATTTCACTTTTTAAATTAGGTACGTTATGCAATTTGACAAAAAATGAATGGTTGTTATGCATTTCTACTTAAATTACTGGAATGTAAATGTAATTAGTATTTGATGCACGAATTATTGATAAAACACATTTGTTACAGAATATTTGATGAGTCTATATATTCTGATATTGAGCTGGTGTGTGGAAAATTAAAAATACTAACACATTCTTGTATTCTTGAGACCCGCACACGTAAATTTTATCACAAACTTAAAAATGTATTGCATGTGAATTTCGGACGCGATTCATATGACGAAATATATTCATTCATAAGGTATGATCAGCTTTGAATACTAAAAACTAACCGAGTTTTCTAATTTCGAATTTTGCCATGATTTTGCATTTTGTTACAGTGACATATATACCGAATGTGATATTCAAGAGCAGGAAAAGGAAATTATTGAATATTTATGTAAGCAAGTTACAAAATTAGAAGCATTGACAAACGCTGCAAATAAAAGTAAACCAGAAATTGAAGAGGCTGCAGCATTTCAAACTCCAGATTGTAGTATTAGTACATGCATTGAAAATACAATTCCTGAGATTACAAACTCTAGTCCGAGTACTGAACTAACAAAAGAATATTACGCGTTGGTGCCTCTAGCTGATAACTTGTTGGAAAAAGAACTTGACGAACAAGACGCTCTATCTAATGCATTTATATCTATAAAAAAATCTCAAGTTGATGATAAAACTGAAAACAAAGTTTCACAACCGGTCAAACCCACTTCTCTGTCACTTTCTAGTCATAATTCCAAATCAGTAAAACATTCCAGTACTTGTGATATTACTTGTCCAGCTATCGATAATGGATTAAAATCCGACAAGGGTCCCACGCATAATACGTACACTAGTCAAGAAAATAGATCGAATCATGTATTTGTAAATAACGATCATAATTGCAAGAATTTTTATGAACACACTAGTGAAAAAACAGTGGATATTGCATATTCTCCAGATAGCTTAGTAACTGATGATCCTAGCAGCTCATCAGATTATTTATCTGCAACATATACCTGTTCTGTGGCTAGCTGCACTGGCTGCCATACGCATTTAAATGTTGGCGATAGTAATCCTAAAATGGAAAGTACTATTACAGTATCAGATTCCGGAATGGAGAACACTGGTATGTTGGAGAGCTTAAATAGCCATAAAGATGTAACCCTTGCCGATTTATCACTAACAGAAAGCACTTTACATGACTCAGTAGTGGACGAAACCAGTAACTCAAATGATTCAACTCAAAGTCCATTAACGGAAAGGCGAGATCTTTTGAAACTGCAATGTCGTAATGCACCACAGTCCGCGTCATCTAGTGGAATTTCCACATATAGAGAAGGATATCAAATAACCAACAAACCCAACCAATTTAAAGAGTTGCTCAGTGGTAAGACATCGAAAGAAGAAAAACAAAGGCAGAATGAAGAAATTGTGATATTAGAATCATCATCCTTATCGTCAGAAACTGGTTCATGGGAATCTGTTTTCCCACCCAAACTATCCGAGAAGAAATCTATTGATGATTGTCCGAAAACTGAATATTGTGATGACGCAAATATAGAAGAAACAGTTGAAACTTCTGCAAGCGATGATAATCAATGTTTCGGCTTAGTGCAGAAACCTATAAAAACAACCGCTTGCTTTATAGATGCTGCCAGTTTAGCGGAAGAAGATACCGATGTTCCTATACATCCTTGTTTTATGAAACAACAAGAAGTAGTAAATGATTCAAAAACACTTGCAAGTCGACCTGTTCCATGTATGACAAATAAAATAGACATGAGTCCCAACGATTGGTCTGAAAGTAATGACAATGACGATTCTTTAGAACAAACAGAGCAAAAAGACCCTGACTCTATTCAGAAAGATTTGTCGCCTACCATCTTTGAAATGACGCCAATAACGGATGACTCTTTATGCACGAAAACACCTGGGGAAACCACTCAACTCAACGACTTAGATTCTGCAAACCAAGAACCTTGTCCTGAAAAAGCTACAACGACGTCTTGCACTGACTTTCAAGAAATTCCCATGCCTGATTCTTACTGTACGAACGCATTCGGTGAAACAACACATTATGATGATGTAGTTGCTACTAAGCACGATGATCAAGAATCTATTCCTAAAGAACCTTTCCGGGGAGTAAGAGCATTTATGACGTCAACTCCTAACAATTCTATAATGTCAGTGAAAGGATCCGGTTTTAATGGATACGGTGAAGACGATACTCCCTGCATGTCTATAGAGAAACATATAGATGCTATAAAATCAATCAAAAATCACAAAAGTTTGGAATACGTACCAGTTGTATCTGGTGGTGTATCAGTTGAAGATTTCCCTCCGCAATCGGGAAGTATGACAGGAAGTCCTTCAACGAAACGAAAAATAGAAAATATACCAATCGTATCAGGCGCTTATATTCCAGACCCAGAAGAGCCAAAGCAAGAAACAAAAAATAAAGTGAAATCGTCGTCTTCATCAACATGGGTAGTGGACATGTCAGGTGGCGGAAAATTCGATTTGCACGATTCTAATACTTCTCAATCTTTGAAGAAACCCAATGATAAAACATGTGAAACACTTAAAAGCAGTGTTAATAGTAGCCTTGAAAATTGTAATAAAAGTCGAAGTTCTATAGGATCTGATAGCAGTGAAAAATCCAGTCACAAGTTTTATATAGATTTGGCAACTTTACCTGATCCCTTGCCTCCTAACAAAAGTGAAGAATCCGATAGTTTTATTGAGAAAAAAAATATTTTTACCATGTATATTGATATTGGAGAAAAAGGAAAAGTAAAGGAGATGCCTTCTAGGCTTTCATTGAACGCGAAAAAGAACAACAATTCTGTAACTAATGGTAAAAGTCAGACTCAAACAAAACCTGTCGCTGTCGATGAATCAGAGAAAAATAAAACAACACCAAATCTTTCAATATTTGAAAAATTAGAATCGCTTTGTAACGATCCCAATATTAGCATATCAGAAATTATAAAAATTAAAAAATCTACTGATAGCCCTGAAGTCAATGAAACTCCTACTAAAGAAATAGTTAAAGAAGACAATACGAAATTGGAAACATCTTCCCTGCGTTCTGTTTCTGCTATAATCCAAGAGGAAGTTATTTGCGAAGATGAAATATTAAACGATTCATCGGATTTATTTGTGAAGTTATCAGATCTTGACAAGCCTGTAACGCGATCAGAAGCGCCTGTAGCAAAGAAATCACTGTCTCCTTCTATAAACGAAGAGAAGACAAAAGATTCTAGAATGAGTCGATCAATCCCTGATAATAATTGGAGCAACCAAACACTGGCGGCTAATTCCAGGTCAATCGACATAGTTAGCTCATTTCATTCCGAGAATGCTTTGAGTCTGAATAGATTGTTTCCTCATTTGAAGAACGAATTTAGCCGGAGCGTGCCTGTTTCGTTGTCGAGCCGAACGCGTTCTCCATTGAGATTGGGCACCTCGTCCAGTACTGTAGAAAATCTCGACCAAACATCTGATGTATCTGAAGTCAGTAGCGTACAAAGTAGTATGTGTCGTTCCGGTGTCGGTGAGTTCATTATTTTACAAATATATAGGTCGACTTGCAAAATATTGGACACATTGAAGGCAATGTTATTGATGAATTGCCTGAAGCACAATAATAATTTAACTTTTGAAATAAAGAAATAGCTATTTAGCTATCTAGGTTGTAGGGAGTTCTGAAAGTTTAGATTTGGTACGAGCACACCAAACTTCATTTTTAGGCAGTATAGAATTATCCTGGATTTAAATACTAATTCATATAAAATTTATGAGTAATTGCTTTTAAAATTTTCTAGTTACTCGCGTTTATATAGAAACTGCAATTCTACCTTAGAAATAAGTTGTAGGAGTATTAGTTTAGACACGTTTTTCACATATTTTGAATTATCAGAATCAATGTGACTTGCCTTCAATCTGTCCACTATCTTACCAGTCATTCCGTTAATATTTCATTCTAGAATATAGTTGTTACAAAGTTACTATATTTCAGAGAATAGTACAACGGAGGAGAGTTGTCAGACATCGAGTTTGATAGGCAGTTGCCAGTCTCGGCTCGGTCAGGATTTGTTAAGGATGTTTTTAGAAGAGATTGCTCCCGATGTAGTTGTTGAAGTGTCGGGCAAAAGAATTAAAGCACACAAGTGTATTCTGTCATCGAGGTAAAACCAGTACTCAAAATTATTATTCAAAAATTTTATTGAATAATTTGTATAATCTGTGATCTTTATACCGTGCTGAAAGTTTCTTAGTTGATACGAAAATTTCAATAAAAGATTAATTTTAAAATTGAATCAAATTTCAAATTGAATTCTTTGCAAAATGTTTAATCATTTTATAAACCGCTAACAATCGTGTTCTTGTTACTTATACCCTTTGTTTCTTAAAGTGATACTCCTTTTTTAGATGTCAGTTCTTTGCTGGTATTCTAAGCGGTGGATGGGTAGAAAGCGCTGGAAACGTTATATCACTACCATCGTAAGTACAACATTAATTTATAAACAGTCTACTATTTTTTGGAATGATAATAACGACAGTATTGTTTTCAGGTTTTCATACAACGTGGTACATTTTGCTATGTGTCACATCTACTCTGGGTTATCGGCTATACCAGATACTATAAGCATTCTTGAACTAGCCACTCTAGCTGATATGTTGGGCCTAGAAGGACTGAAGGAGGCAATAATGTTCACACTCAAAACGAAATACTGTCATCATTTCCATAGAGTATGTATTGACCAAAAATTCTATATTGTCTATTGTTTCCTTTTAGCTCACTCCGTAACATTGACTGAATATAATATATACTTATGGTTAATTGATGGTACCTATATAGTAAAGAGTTAAGTATAATGATGAATGATTAATTATTAAGTAAAACCAAATTCTAGTCGAAATGTATTTAAACTAAGATAATTATTTCAGCCATGTCCAGTGTGCGTTGCCGGTGTATTGGAATGTTTCCCATTGTCATCTGCATACGGACTTGATGACTTGTATAGAAAATGCTTGAGATGGATCACGAAGTATTTTGTAAAAGTATGGCCGACAAAAGCCTTTGCTACATTACCATCGGAACTCATAGAGAAATGCTATCAACAACATGCTGTGAATTTGAGCACTGAGAATCTGGTCGAGACTGTGTATGGTTGCGGTGCAATAGGTATGTTTTAGTTTTAATAGTTCTCTCCTATTTAGTAACTTTGTACTTTTTAAAAACTGCTGAACCTTCTATAGATGTGAATCTATTTATAAATATTAACATATTACTGTATTTTGCGACAGTGGCTTCCTTGCAAGACATCAGGTGGGCGGAGACAGTGGCGCGCCTATGCCGTCGACTGCTGAACGCGGCTGCACATTTCGCCGCTCCCCGGCTGGTCGCAGTTCTCCAAGACATCGGCAACATGTCCGCCGACGTCCCTCCGCCCGCCAAGCAAGCTCTCACCGACTGCATAGCCGCGGCCATAGAATGGGCACCTCCTGACGAAGGCTGCAGAGCTTACGTCCTTCTATCAGAGCTAGTCAAAGAGGTGACGTCGCACAATTCCAACAACCTTCTGCATAGTCATGCGGTGAATTGGCGCACGCAATGCGAAGGCTCTTTAGTCCGCGCCGCTCCACGCGTTGTCGGAACTCAAGCCTTCCAAGATCTACCAACCGACTTACGGTGGAGGCTACGAGAGCTAGGCTGTATAATGTACGGCGCACAAGTAATACCCATGAACGCGTCACCATCTCACGATCGTAAGAGCCGGAGTATGTATCACAGCAAAACGAGCAAGACTCAGTCGTACACTAATCGCAGCATGGATATCAATCAAGTACGCGCCTCGTTCGTTCCTTATTCCTCTAAACCACCGACACAGATCAATTCCATGGAGATTCTTAAAAACAGTATTGATGTGAAAGATCTTAAGAAATCGATTCGAAGTAAACCACCAAAAGTTAGGACAACGAAAGCGCAAGAGGAACGAGCGAAATTTAACTTAACGAAAAATATTCAACAGACTAACATTAAAGTGAATGGTAAAACGGGACATCAGCCGATCAAGCCTTTTGAAAACACGAAACCGAGATATTTAGAGCCAAGGCCGTGTAAAGAGGTAAACAAGAAAGCATTAGCGCCTAACAAATTGGTCCCCAAAATGGTATCGTCGAGTGAATCATCTCGGAACTCGAGTCCAATCCAAGCCAGGAATCTTCGCACAAGTCGCATGAAGACAAGGGAAGGACTCGAAGCCAAGAGTCACGCTATGTCCCAAGACAGTCTCGCTACTTCATCGCGGCCTCGAACTGCTGAACCCTCCACGGATTCACTCAGCGAATCGCAAAACAGCAATAAATACGCTACCTACACCAAGATAAAACACACCAAGGGATCCATCGAATGTAAGTTATTCTTTCATTAGAATTAAAATGTGTTCATTGTGACGCATGTAACGGTATGTATTACTACATTTGCAAAAACTAAAATGCAGTGAACAATGAGATATGTGATTCCTCTGGTCACATCCTTAATTGCATATATTCGTATTAAATTATCAATATTTTTAGATAAGCAACTTAATTTTATTTGCAGCTATAAAATCATCAAGATGTCTCGCCCAAAGTGTAGTAAACTCGCAACCAAAAATAAAAACAAAGATTCCCGTTTCGCTCAATCTAAACAACCGAGTGAATAATACAGAAAACAAGTGCGCATCTGATCACAAACGTACCTCTGGATGTTTAGCGACTAACGGAACATCTAGACCGCGCATGAAATCAGTCGAGAAAAAAATCCCAGGCTCTCTAATGAACGCTACTAAATCAAGTTCTGCTAAAATAGTACCGAAAGTCATTAAAGAATCGCAGCCTAATAAATCGATGAAATCTAGAACATCTCGGAACATAAATAAGGAACACGACGCGGCCCCCGAGATCCCAGTGATGGAACGTTCTGGAACCTTCTTGAAAGATGAACCCACCTTTGGAGATAAAACAACTAACATAGATATAGACCAGTAGATTTATCCACGTATAAATAGTTTAGAATTGTCCTGCCCCTAGCCAAATGCCAGAAAGTTATATGAATAGCAGTGTAATAAAATTAGATTGCACACATTTCTAATTCACATGATTCTGCCTAAAACTATGTTCTCTCAGATTTACTATCTTTAATCGTTTGCATGTAGCCTTACCAAAATCAGTATCAATGAAATTTTGCTAGATTATGTCCCACTTCAGAGAACCTCCACTGACTTTAACAGTCATTTTTTGACACTTGGCTAGTGGTAAAATTGCTTGTATAGAAAAGAGTCCATCCTAGATTTAGAAGTCTAATTATTCGAGTCACGGCTAAGTATTTCTATTAAATCTTATTTTAGTTGGCTAGTACTTACTCTCTTCGTATATAAGACACAAATAGGGTGCAAATCTATTCATAGCTATGCGTTGTAGAAGTTATTGTAGTTAGTATGTTTGTATCTCGTAATTAATATTTTCACTATGTATTACGAATGTAGCTAACAATTTATATACTGACCAGTTGCCATTCGTAATTTTAGTATTATTTATTTTTAAAATCTAAAACAAACGCTTGCATTGATTATTTTATAAGTATATTATTAATGTAGGATTATAATGGTTTTTATTTTAAATTATATACTTTATGTTATCAATAATTGTGAGTGCACAATTAATATTTTATATGATGTAGTGCTGCTTCTATATCCAAACAATTTACTGCATTGTATTAATATGATGAAAGAAATACGTATTCAATATTTATTTACTGCTCACAGATTTTAGCTCACTTTGTATACTCTGTTTTTAATAATAAAATATTTTATATAATTTAATTGCTGAATATTGCTTGAATTATAGAATTTTATTACAATAATCATAATTTTTAAGAGGTATATACCGATGCAACTATTAACTGACATCTATAATATCCAATAATATAATCTATGTATAAATATAAGATGACAGTATGTAATGTAAACTACTTTTTTGGTTTTCTCTTTATTATTATGTATGTATTTTTCCTTCACAAGATTCAATGTTTTGAATATATTTATTTAAATAACTTCTTTAATCTATTACAAGTCATTGTGTTGGACTGTCTATATGTACTTAACTATTATTAAATATACTGAACAAAATGTATTTCTAGTCCTAAAGTAATGCACATCAATTTTTAGAAAGAGAGCCAACCGTTATTTTGGCTTTTACTTATTAGCTATGTTAGGCAAAACAGATAGCGTAAAGAAATTATGAATTGCTCTCTCCAAAAGTCGATGTGCATCATTTTAAGACGCGAACTACGTATTTTTGCACACTGTAAGGATTATTTACTGGAATTGAGTTTAGGTCGCTTTTATATTTATTGTATGTATTGAACTACATGTAATTGTTGTTTTCGTTAAGACTAGTATTACTATGTAAAACATTAGTTTAAGTGTAATTTATCACTCAATGGATCAAATCTAATGTGTGTTGCATGAACAATGAATTTTAAAAAATACTGACTTACGTATTTATCCTGCCTAAGCAAGGTGGACCATGATTTTTTCATATTAGAATCTCTTTCTTTAACTATACATTTGTTATGACGATTAGAGTTTATCAAAATTTCTTGAATATATTTATTTTATTTTTAATTTATAACTGCAATATTATTTAAAATTTCTACTTTAAATTTTAGTCTAGTTTTTTAAGTTTAAATTTTCAAAATGATCTCAAAAGTATTCAGTTTGTAAGTTTCATATTTAAATAAGCCATTTTAATGTTATTCTTTAAAACGATGCTTATACATATTATATTTAATGTAGAGCTTAAGTTGATATTATTAAATTGTATCATGTAATCTGTAGTGATAGTGTTATGTTGGTTAAGCAACTGTGAAAATGCTGATGTGCTGATTTTGTGTAAATTGTTATTTTGTTCTTTGATGTAACCGGCAAATATTAGTAATTTTGTTGATAAAACATCTAATGAATTGAATAAACAAATATTAAACTGGATCGTTTCTTTATTCATGTAGAGCAAGTAATCCAAATTCAAAAAAGATTGTCACTAACACTCAATAACTTATAAGTAATGGTAGTTTTTTATTTTCACTACAAGAGATAATGTCTCCACTAATTAATCCTAGCCAGATTTTAGTTAACAAACTGAGACTGCTTCAAATATCGAATTTATGAATAAATTTGTAGGCTAGTTCTAACATCAAAAATATTTGAAAATGGTCTAAATTCCTTGTTAAAATGAAGTTCCCAGCGAGATGCATATGGCGCAGCTCCGAGATTAGATGCCTGTCTATCTATAAACTCCACACCAGTTTGTGATAAATTTGTAGTTCATATTACCTACTTATATTTGGATAATTCTTCCAAAATCAAACTGCTACTGATAATTGCTAAGGTCCGAGATCTTTTAAACGGCTTTACTTTCCTTAATAGCATATAATTCAAAGAAGAAAAAACCTAACGTAAAAATTAACTATTTTTTTCTAAATGAATATATAAACCTCCTCCTGGGTTGGTGGTAGACAGTCTATTTATTAAAACCAAAAGAAATTAGTAGTGATTATAATCTTTCAGTGACAACAGCTATTTATGCAAGTCAGAATGTACTTTGAACAACTTTATAGCTAAGCTTTGTGATGATAAACCTACTTTGACTCAATAATTGCCATAAAGAACTACTGCAATTGTACTTAATTTCCTTGTTAAAGCCTACAAATATTTATAACTAGCGGGCCTGTGCCACTTCGTCTGCGTCACTTTCAATTAAAAGGTTGCGTAATCGGTTGAGAGGTTTCAGCGGGAAAGCGTGACAGACAGAGTTACTTTCGCATTTATAATATTAGTAAGGATCTAATCTCTACTACTCTAGTTTCTCATTACGAAATTGAACGAAACCATACATATTACAAAAATGTCGAAACCAGACTTTGGTCTTCAAGACTTCAACCTCAATTTGCTCCAGTCTACTTGACTGTTCTTACTGAATCATCATCAAATAGTTAATAGTCAAAAGTGTACTCAATCTTTAAAGTAATATTTTTCTGATGCCACTGTCATTGGAAGGACTTAAGAATAGACACAGGACAACTCTTTTCTACTTAGACCCAAATAGTCATCCCCTAAGTATTTATTTATTTGTGGCAATAGGTATAAATAGTAGAAAAAAATCATAAATTAAGTCTTTTATTCAGAAAAAAAAAACTACAATATAGCATAATAGTTTAAATATAACAACAATGTCGCCAGAAATGTTAATATTGTCTATTGTTAAATAAAATAAAACTAATAAGTAGGAACAGACAATGAGCACAGGGTCATTATCGTTCATGAAACAATTACAAAAAATTAATAGTCACAAAGCATAAAAATGGAAAAGACATTTCGATATTCCTAGAATGATTAAAGACGTTATAAATACCGATCGTTCCGCGAGAAAAATTGCGATATTTACAAAGGAACACGAAATATACAAAGTTTTCCTTCAAAAGTTAAATAGAGATTATCACAGGTGATTGATAATTTTAGCGATGAAACGCTTATCGCAATTTCCTAGTTTCACGCGGAACGAATTAATCTGTGTGGAAACACAGTTATCAGTGAGGGACCAATCTGCACTCCCCCGCGGTATCAATATTATCTTCAGACATGACGTGAGAATGGTTTTAACAATATATATTAAGTCAGAGACCAAAGACATTTTACAAATAATCAAACCACCACTTGGAAAGTAAAATTAAAAATGCAGTGAAAATTTTCTAAATATATTTATCGTAAACTACTTTAAAATGTGCTATGAAAAATGTCGAACAAACCACGCTCAAATTACAATTTTATAACCTTATAACCATAATCCTCACTTACACCACAGTTAGCTGAGCTTTTAAATTAACGAAAATAATATAAATTTCATATCGTTTGCGAGACTAAACCATTACTTCAGCATGAGATGTATTGTTTAGCTCAGCTAAAGCCAAACCGGTCGCATAAAATCCTAATGTAATAAGTCAAAAGCGTCTCCTCACTGCCATTTCGTCACTCTCGGTATATTTAAATTAACTATTGCAACAATAAAGTTTCAAGATCAATATTCCTGTATTAATCTGTAAAAGTAGAAAATATTTTCTTACAACTCGCAAGATAAAACGATACATTACAAAAATCTACAATTTCGCTTTTAAAGAGTCGCTAACATTATTAATTTTAATATTAATTTACAATGTTTCGTTGTAGTTGTACAATATCGCAAACTATATATGTTCCAATATAATTTGTACTTGGAATAACAATTTTAGAATATAATTCTTGGAACGATTGCATATGCTGTATCAAATCCGATATACCTAGTAAATTATAATTATACTTAAAATGGAAGTTGGTTGCAGGCGGTGCATTGTTTATCTATTTCAATTTATATGCGGTAAGTATTATAAATTTCAAATATTCGTGAAATAATATTTTAATTCTAGTGTAAATATATAATATCGCTATTTTTAATAACGTGGTTAATATAAGAATAATTATACGAATTCCATTAAAAGTATAATTTATTATCTATTTGGTGTTTATAAATTGAACAATTGTATTGGAACATCTACATTGAGTTATTGGCTATAGTAAATATCTATGAAACATTAATTCGTGATGACATCCTATGGAAAATGTTTTTCAAAAAGGTTATTTGTACCAAAAGTTATTCAAAGGCCTTTTCAATAGAGCCACGTTTTGTAATTTTCATAAATACAGCACATATTACTAAAAAATATCACTTTTAGAATAAATGACAGGTAGAGATAATATTATAATACTTTATTAATAAAATGAGTTTTATAAATTTAGAAATGTATATAACAGGGCCTAAAATTTAGTCAAAAAACATTCAAATAACGTACGTCAATTATATTACTAATTTAATTAATAAAAGCGTTTTATAAATAACTTTTATATATAAAAATGCGATAACGCCATGGAATTTAATGTTTCAAAGATTAAAAATAGTTCTAATCTAGTCTCTGTTTAGTTACTGCTCAGGCACCCGTTAGCTAATACACAATTTAGTGAATACTGTTTCTACAATATTTCCAATCTAACGAAGCTTAATTTATGTTTTCACACTTAATATTATATTTTAAGTATATTATTTTTATTCTTTATTATCGCATCACCAAGTGGTTGTCCCTAGGCACTAAAGACATGTATTGCTTTACCAATAGTGAGAATAATTTTGTCCCTAAATGCATCAAATTCCTTACGTGTTCTCTAAGGTAATCTGATCAACACATTTACTCTCTTTGTCAAAAGGCGCATAAATTAAAAATAAATGGTCTCCAAGTTAATTTAAAAAAAATACCCCCCAGTTATAAGAGAACGATAAATATATACTTTTTGAAATTATATTATTGTTTTACACTTGTCATAGGAAATAAGATCCATCATAATCAGTCATAACAAATACAATCAGAGGAATACTTTCTTAGTTCTGTGAACGGTGAACTCACACTGCATTAGACACCTCAGAAACGAAAGTTATTCTTTGTTTTATATTATACCCAGAACCGGCTGGAGTTATGTGAATATTTCTGATTTCCTTCGTCGAGTCGTGCATTTCTTTCCAATTATAAAGTATTTTGAATTGTTGACTCATTTCGAGAAATAAAACGATCCGTTTTATTTCTCGAAATATCCATGTAAAAATACTTATTGTTTGGAAATGGCCACCACCAGATTTTCTATATCATTAAATTTATTCATGTTAGAACCACTTAGTCATGATATTTTGTTAATAGTTCTAAGTATTAAGGTCAGTTTAGTTACATTCTTCAAAACTGTCTACATTGCGTTTGTCTATTTAATATTATGTTTACATATATCATTTATTATAGTAATAATGTTAATATAATGACTATATTAGTGCTGGAAGGTGATGGGTGTAACAATAATAATAGAATGTATAGTCTATAACAACATAAATAACAAAAAATATAATAATTATGCAATGATACAATTGTGATAATGCGATACAGACTTTCCTATGTAAATTTGTATTATAAATTCCAAAGACGCATTTAAGAGAACGAAGGTACACACTTTTATTTAATAAATTTTAAGTAAGAAAATTTACCGACACTTTACAATAAGCTGATTCTAGATATCTATTCACACTAATAAAATTGTAATACTAATCCCGTGCGCTACAGCGATGATGATACCTAACGATTCCGAAATAATCATAATCACTTCACATCTCAAATATTTAATTCTGATGAACACTCTTATGACAATTTACATTAAGCATAATCCAGAGGAAAAATCTATTCAGACATTTTAATTTTGAGTAAGAATTGAGGAAAAGCTAGCTAGTCAGAAAGCAGAAAAATTATATTCTTTTGAATTTTAAACAATAATATAAAGGGTGTAAGCTACATGTAGATCGGTCGATCGATCACTACTAAGTAATATTTTATATTCAGAAAAAGACGAAGATAAAGCAATGACAAAAGTTTTGTCAAGTTAAAAAAAAAGTTACTTGAAATTTCTTGAAAATAGTTATTATGCTCACTTGTTCGCTTACGTTTGTAATTTTGCTCTTGTCTTGTCGCACAACGTAATAAATCAATATGAAAATAACAAATAAGAAAAATAAATAAATTAGATACTGTAACAATTATTATTAGGAAAGAAGAAGGAAACTTTGTTAATTCTGTTAATAATTAAAGCAGTTACAATTTATATGCATATTTTTAAGTTACTCTGGTTTATTTTATAAAATAGGAATTAAGGGTCACCATGTATATTATAGAACCATCGAATTTAAACGATGGATCATAATAATATCTAAGTTATTATTGCAGAGTGATCTTTCATAATGTAGCTAGCTCATCAAAAATTTTTACACATTCCGGAAATTTCAGATCATTTTCAATGTAAGACTTATTTTTTTTGATTCTTTAAAGATTGGTATGAGATTTATTACACAACAATTACAATTTTCTTATCAGTCCGAATGATATCCTCTAAATTAAGCTGATACAGCAGGTAATTAAGCGAAAAAAACAGCATCACAGGTTTTATGTATAATGAAATGTATCCGAACCGTGAGCTTGTACAAACTATTGACCGAAAACTAAGCTAACTCACAAGAGAGATGCATCGGGAGTGTCGTTAACAGCGGTACTGAGGTGTTACAGAGTCACCGCGGGGCCCCGGGCCAGCTCACATCAGAAACTTGCCGATTATGATGCCAATGAGGGCCATGCACACGGCGGTGATGATCCACGGCATTATTGCAACTTGCGCTGACTTCTCGGGCCCGAACGAGTGTGGGCGAGACACGCGACCATCGCCGGCAGACTGACGCAAACGCAGAAGCTCCTCCTGCAACCAACGATAGAACATCGATGCATAATGTTGTCTTGTAATTTAATTGCTTCATTTAAACTTCGCAGTTCGCAAGTACAAAGCGTATCTCGGTGTTATTGTTGGTTATAAGGTTAACTCAGGACGGGAGATAAGTTGTAATTATTATGGTGATAATAGAGTTCTGAGATCGATTTACAGATTTGAACTCAGCAGAGAATACGTAATCAAACACACAAACTAAGAGCAATTAGATTATTTTAACGAGCGATTAGTAGTTAAATGTTGCAATGGACGTCTACATCAACTAAATTTCTTTCACCAACGTATCAATATTCCGAATTTACTCTCCCAGAAAGCTCTGACATTTCTTTCTTCAAATCAATACAAATGTAGCTTGATCCCTAATAAAATGTAATGAGGATGGTCTCACGATGCTTTTGACATCGCAGTTTATGAGTGACGGTAACCTCATCAGGCTTATCAAATATTGACCATTTGTAAGATACACCTATAAAAGTGTATCAAATACACTATTTGGTTACCAAACATGTTTCTCTTGTTTTCATGGCACTTGACCATTTTGTTTATAGTTCTTCTATCGCATTATTGATTATAAATTTGTATTTTGTAATAAACCAATCTAAAAGTCCATCTTTCAAATTATTTTGTCAAATATCAGCATCTAAAATTATAGTGTGTAGTAATATACTATTTTAGTTAATATCTAGAAAACTTTAATTCTATTTTAAATTCAGTATAAGTTTATTTTAGAGATGAAGATTGGTTTACATTACTCTAGTATTACTCGGATAATATTTCGCTTAAATGTGTTGGTATCGCGTGTTCTAAACACGCTCGCTCAGCTGTCGGTCTCCTGTCCAATTTCACCGCAAAGCAAACCTTCGTTGTAGTTTATTTATTGGATTTTCATCGCACATAAATATATTTCGTGCAGTCTATGAACTTCGGTTTTCACGCTACCTATAGTTTAAAGCGCAACGTGCATATATACATCGATTACGTGGTTGTCATTTTAACTTATTTGTAAAAAAAATGATTTTTTTACATTATTCTATACTTCCTTGCATATTTTCAATTTACTCAACTCTGTGTTAGCTGTAAGTTTCTTTGAAATGTAAAATAAAATAAATAAAATAAAATAAAGGATATATGATTTACCACTTGAGAAAAAAAACGATCATTTTCATTCTGTGTCCGTCATTGTGAGTCCACAAGTTCATGGAAAAGTTTCAGTAGCGTTTTATATTCAAAATAAATCAAATGTATTTTAGTAGGTGAAGTTCTTGATAAATTTAAATTTCAGATTGAATCCAATGTCGTTTCAAGTTCATACAAATGCTAAAGTGCACGTGTACTCATAAATTTTAATAATATTCAAATTTGAAATGAATGAAATATTATGTAAGTTTTACTTAACACGATTCAGGTGCACCAACTTTTTTCGCTTAATTATTTCGATTTAAATTGAATGCTTGGAATCTCATTCTGAATACCGCAAAATTCTTTGCATGGCGTATCCTGAATGCAGACTTACTGCATGCTCGGTTTTAAATCAATAATCCGCGACGCTTGCTAATGCGGGCTGGGCACTTCAGACATCCACGAGGGGTTTTTAATTAATCTGCAGAGTTCCTCAGAATATTTTCCTTTGCCGTTTTATTACGTAGCTTTATGAAACCCAACTAATAGTTTCGGGGAAACTTGTGATGACTCATCGAATGATATTTCGCTTATGTCTGTTTAGATTTAAGCTAGATAACAATTGCCGGAATCGGTAACATTTTTGTGAGTTTAAAGACAACTCTTGTATTTGTAATGGTTTGTTTTTCCAAACAAAGACAAGGTGACAATAGTGTAGTATGAATGTAATGATATTTTGTTTTAAGTGGGTTTAAACGAGCTCACGAATTAGTTGTTACAGTGGTTTTTGAGTCACGTTATTATCAATAAGAAAAGATGAGAATCCATTGCATCTTTGTTTTAATTTTGGTCGGTATCGAATATCTTGACTAATTCACCGTTTCATGGACTGAATAGTTACAATTAAAAACACTTAAAATAAGTGGGATGGGGAAAATGAACTAAGGAAAAAAATTATAGGTAATACGATCAATTTTTATTTCGCGTTATTTCGAATTGATTCGTCCGGCACACCTTTTATTCAATCACATTTCAATTAATTTTTGCTGAAAAAAACAGTAAGATGTTCGGTAAACACCTTTTTGTTGAATTCTATTACTGTATAGAATTAATTGAGATTGTGTTTAATGAATAAATTCATTTATTTACTAAACACAATGCAACATTTCGCTTTTGCAGATATCTAAAACATTCGCCTGTAAAATACACTGAAGCGGGGGCTAGTTCATATGCAGGGACACATACAACATACAATAATAGGCAACAAAAAAATAAAGAAAACAAAATAAAACTCACTTTTAATTGCAGGTTTTCATGTCTTAACTTGCTTTCCTCTTCTCTCAAATGTATTACTTCTAAAGTCGCCTTTTGAAGATCACTTTCCACATTTTCAGACTTGGTATTAGTCTGGAAGTTTACAATAGTAGAAAAACAATTAAGTAAACTAAAGGAACGTGGATGGAAATAATACGATAACGTATTATGAAATGTGCAAATAAATAAACTACATGCAAGAGAGTCTCGCAGCTAGAGTCGAGAAAAACGAAACCAAAAATCAACCAAGAGAGAATGCTAGTGTCCTAAGATATTAATAGTGTGGCATGATTTATATTGCATGAAATGTTTTAGTTTGATTTATCGAAATGCAATTATCTGCGTGAAGAGGTGATCGTGGAAGTTAAGACACGAAGTCAATAATCTATAAAATATTTAAAGAAGCGCCCCCCACCTATAATATAGCACTATAAATAACTATTTGTGTATGTACCGTTTTCGGGTTTAATGATCCAACTGCATGATCATCATCTTTTTTTTTCTCTTCCTGCTGGATGATATCTTTCACACCATCCTGTAAGATAATGTAAATGACACACCAAACTGCAACTCACCATTTCATTCTGCTACATATTGCGTTCCATGCCCGTTATATCCACCGACACGGTTAAAATGAATGACAATGAATGTTCACCGGAAAATTACATCAGTATATACAGTTAAAAGGGCAAAATAAAAATAAAAATCGAAGAAGCTTTAACATCGATCAAATTACTTTTGGATTCATGCATGTATCGCGTAAGGCAAGCGGACTGGGTTCCATCGAGTACAAACAAACACTAGTGACAACGAAAACAACGATTACTATGTGCTACTGGGACGTACCTTGGCAGCAGGCTTCGCGTCATCCGCTACGGCGACTCGTTTCTTTGACACTTCGTTCTGGGCGGCGTTATCGCCGGCATCCTGTGAATTACAACCAATTTAAATAAAGAATCAAACATAAATTCAGACCAGTTCACGCCTTTTACACTTACATTGAGATTGGTTCCACGAGGAGTTTCAAAGACGCATTTTAATTTGTAATCCATCAGCTGCTCTGGGTTTATCTCTTTCCACTGTAAAAATTATAATAAAAATGGATTAGTTAAATAAATTTCACATTTAAACACTTTTAAATTTATTAAAATATTACTAATTTTTTTTTACTTGTCCATGCACAATTGAGATAATAACTACAAATTAGCAGAACTTCTACAAGTTGTGTTTTCTTCGTAGAAAACAACTATTGTATTACAAAGATTGTATCATTCACTTATAATGAGGTTAATAGCTATTTGCATTTTATTTTTATTTAGTCATATCCTTAGTCATCTTTGTGCAATATGTATATTAATTCAATTTGCATTTTATAGTGTTTTGATTGTAATGGTCATGATGTACCATTAAATATTAAGACTTACCACTAGATCAATGTTGGTGTTTCCTTCAGGAGCAACTACACTTTGGACCATAAACTTATGTTTGTGGTTTTCATTTGGATCCAAATATACAGGCTGCGGAGTAACTGAAAATTTTTGCTGCTTTCAATGAACTTTTCAGAAAAACTAACATTTGAATAAAACATTAACACTTTCACTGCCAGTGTGGTCAATGCTGACCGACACTGTTTTGGGAGGACACTACGTTTTTTGTAGACAGTAAGGTATTAAAGTCTTCTATTTCTCAAATGTTACTCAAAAAGTACTTTTAAGTTGACTATTTGATTTTAACAATATTAAACCAGAAGTATTGACTATCCATCAGAAATAAGTATCATCAAAACGAGATTCAGTAATGTGAATACACAACAAATTATAAAATGTTACTAACAACTTCATCTTTTAGTATAATTCAAAAGATTCTAGATAAATCCTGCTATAATTTAAATGGGAAAATAATAATATGAAGAAAATCCCCTATTTTTATCCGAATTGGTCCAATCTGACAAAAGATTTGCTGTGTTCAGTGAAGGTAGTCTACAATAAAACTTACTTGCAATTTCCTGTCTAGAGTTTGGCCCAAGAGCTCCAGAGTTAGGACGTACGCAATATTTCTTGGGTGCTGTTGTTTTGATCTTAAATAGCACTGTATCGTTTGTAGGATTTGTGAGCCTCATGTAGGTAGTACAACCTTGCTCAAAGAGTCCTGCATAATTAACTAAAATAATCAAAAATAATGATAATGTCCATTAGCAAAAGGACCAATAGATACGTAAGGGTTATGAGCACAGGTCATTAGTGGCAGCATAATAAACTACTGTATGATAAGTAATGAGCTTAAAGCATTCTGTACACAATCATTTTAATAGGTAAATAATGTTCATTTAATAGACTTGTGCAATCTATTGTGTGTTATTGGAACAAAAAAAGAAAAGAAAATGGTCAAGTTTTCAATTATATTTTCATTCACTGTAAATATTATAATGTGGTCCTTCATTACAAGCTATGATAAATCAAATAACTCATGTTATTTTATCACTATCCAACCATACAAAAATGATTATGATAGGTTATTTTTTTGTTACCTAGCAAAGATTAATAGTCAACATATGTGAATAAATAACACAACATAAATAATATTCAAACAAAAAGTTAAAGATTTTATTATCAAATAAAATTCTGCAACAATAACATATCATGTTATCTCTAACAAAAACTACTTCAAGGACTTTATTTACTGTTATGTACAAAACTATATTGTTATTATAAATTTGAAAACACTAAAAAGGGGTAGAAGAATTGTTTAATACAAATTACTAACAATCAAAGAACAATTAACGTTCTAGTCACCTCACTCATTAGAAAAAAGAAAGGAAAATTATTCCACACACACAAACAGTAGTAGAAATATACAACAGATGTAAATTTTTCACTACTAATTTACTTATTATTTGGATTTCTGTTATATGCATCAATTTTGAAATATACGCCTGTGGTTGTTTTACTTATGAAATATCAATAGTTTAACACATGTAATAGAAGAAAATATGTCAATATTGCTACAGCTTATTTATTAATTACATGATATATATTAAAAATTCGTAATTATTCATTTTAATTTATAATTTTTCCTTGAAACTACAGATTTCATTTACATTAAAAATTATGTAAGAAATTCATTAATTCACCAAATATTTAAGAAATTACACAAGGTGATAAAAAAAATAGTCAATGTTTTTTATTTGTCACCTGTTATTTGAAATGTGCAGGTGTACAGTTAGTATTTATAATATGCATGACCCAAATTTAAACCAAAGGTTAAATATGAAACAACTATCAGTTATTCATAAGTGTATCATCAGTTACTCATCAAAATCATTTATTCATGTTGCAATTTGAAACTACTGTTTTTTGAAACAAGAGTATCTAAGAATATAAGCTATATTCTTTGTTAATGTAATTTTGTCAAAATCCATATATTCAATTGAATGAGATAATATTATACATAATTTTAATAAAAAATCCACAATTGATTATACTATGGAAGGTATTAGGTTCACCTGTAAATATTTCCTTAATTATGTTTAACTTTTGTTGTAACACACATTCCAAAATAAAATGCATGTTTTTAATAACTTTTACTAATACATATTATTATAATTACATATTCATAATTATTTTTTATGAAATTATACACATTAGTCATAGATAATGTTGAAATTAAATTAGATGAAAATGCAGGAACAAAAATCGAAACTACCCTTGAAACTGTTTTATTTTGTAACGGAAATTTATTTCTACACATGTGCATATTGCCTAGAACTGTTAATAATCACGGTATTAAACTGAACATTAATGAAATAAAAGAACTTGAGCTTATTCACTTTGATAAAGCCGTTTACGATACTGAAAATAGTCTTCGAGAATCTCAGTAATGACCTAGGCGTTTTTCGGGTCACAACCGATGTAATCAAAATGAATACTTTATTAGAACGGAATGGTAAGGATAATGAAAAAACCGGAACATGACAAAACGCCGATATCTGGAAATAGAAACTCCATTTGTCAGCATCTAGCTAACGACCTATGTCTGCTTCACAAGTTTCAATGCGGAGATTAATAGCGTAAAGTTAATCAAACAACATAATTCTCACCTTTAAATTTTAGTTCATTTTGTGGTTCGATAGTTAGCACTTGGTTAGGCATTTTACGGTACTATAGCACAATATCTCGATGGCAAAAATTAACAGACTGAGAAAATAGTTCTCTCCGCGATGTCTGCCAAAGCGAGCGAACAAGAAATTGAAGAACGACGAAATGACGAATAGACAATAGAATGGACATGCGCAATGGGTATAGGTTGTCTCTTTCTTTATTGAGGAACCTATTCTGAAAGCCAATTTTATGTTTCAAAATAAAAAAAATCGAACTTAAATTCAACTGGAAGGTTTTAGTTTAGTAAAAATTCCAATATTGTTTATTTTAGAATGTAATTGCGACTTCTGTCAGAATCAAATGAACGAGTGATTATTATGTTGAAATATTATCGAAATGCTTTCAGAATAGCCACGTTTCAAATCTGTAGTGACGTATTCAATACCATGATTATATTGCGTGCGCAACTTTAGTTTCGACTTCCTGTTAGAATCTAACTCCACCGAACTAAAGTTTCAATTTATAGGATCTCTAAGGTTTTAAAGTAGTTAAATATACACAAAATCAATTTATGTGGATTATTTAATGTTACGCACTGGAAATTAACTGGACTTATTTTTCGTTTTCTTAATTTTGATTAACTATAATTTAAGCTGCTAGTTTGTGTGAGCATTTATTATTCACCATTGCTTTTTATTTATTGCCACGTATTTATAATAATTCAATATTTTGTGTTTTGTTCACGTGTGATTTATAGTTAGTTTCCATTTCATAGGTAAAGGTATAGTTGCTCGACGCTCCACCTATATGCCACGTTTCCAGTTCAGAGCAACACGAAGACCAAAGGCGAACATGAAATGGGACTATTTGATTTTTGCCATTTTAGCGCTGTTAGTACGAGAAAAACTGGATTTAATACTAGAGATGGATAGTGTCGATGCGTCTTATCGATAACTCCTTATCACTGACCTTAATCATTTATACTCAATCCTGATAAAATAGCTGAGTCCCGAGGGTTTACATGTTTTTAATTAAATTTTACTTCATTGACGTTAATATTACCTTTTTATTACATGAGTATCTAATTTGAACAATTACATACGACAAAAACGACCTTGTCTGGATAACTAACTACTATATTTCTGTCACCAACACCGTCTTAGTTTAAAAGTGAAGTGAGTGAGAAAAGTGACGTCTTGACGTAAAATATTCGCGAAACTAAATTTCCATTTAAGTATAGACGCTTATGCAGGCGTATAAAATCGGCATGGAAACATTGTGTTTAAAGTACACAGTAGAAAAAAACTTACTAAAAAAGAGAAAAGTTATGTTATTTGTGAGTTAAACTGGTCAAGATCGCAGGAGGTCACTGGATGCAAGTGGCGCAGGACCGGTCGATGTGGCGAGGTTTGGGGAGCCTATGTCCAGCAGTGGAGGTCTATAGGATGATGATGATGATGATTAAACTTCACATCATCAGATACATCGATGTTTGTAAAGCTGTAAATGAAATGAACGGAAACCAAAAGTCATCGATGAAAATTATTCACAACTCTAATTTTGACCAATTACTGGCAGCCATTTGCATCTAAATGTCAAGTTTAGTTCTTAAGTCACTCGCAGTAGCGCTTCACAATAGCCAAAGGGTTAATAGTTTACCATAGAAAATAAAATGAGTAAAATTTTTGAAAATGTGTATCATCTACCTAAATTAATAAATTCTTTGACAAGTGGATTTTTCAGGCTAACTTTTGGGCTATCAAAATAAAAATATTTCAAAATTAGCACAGAAAACGTCAAAAATTTCCCCAGATGAGACCCGGCCAGCCGGATAAAATTGTCGGAAATATTTCAATTCAAAAGGAGTAATTCAACTGATTTGAGAGCTCTCAGAAATAACTATAGATTTATAATTTTATATCTTCTGTGTTCATAAGATATTGAACCTTAAAATATACATTCCTTGTGAGTTAATTGAGAATGCTTGCATAACATGCCAGTGGCCGGCTAATGCCTTCACAAACATGAATTATTCGAATCTTAATTTATTGCTGAATACTGTGAATTCCTGTCTAAAAGTAGATTCGCGTGTCAGATGTAAGATTTTAATAAACTACTTTAGAGAAAACGTTACAGTACACAGAAACTTTTGCGTAACTTCGTCCAACACTCGGTATTTTCATTCATCGCTGAAGACTTCTCAGGCACCGAAGGACGGGGTCACAGTACTGCCCTCACCTCAAGAAGTAAGTAATATCATTTGAATAAATTAAACATACATGAGTTGTTTTATAAATTAAATGTGAAGCATGATGATGCCACTTGCTATCAGTATGCTTAAGTTCTTTATAATCATTGATATTTTATTTGCTGTAAATGTTTTCCAAACATCTAGTCTGATTTTATTGAAATAAAATGCAATTTATTCATCGTCATCCTCATTTATTGAGCACTGAGCATAGGTCATTGTTTTGCATGTCTTGGCCTTGTGTGTTAATTTACACTACTGTCATAAGCAATTTGATTGAATGTTTACTTCCTGAGTTCTATTGGCCTACCATTGTTTTTCGTACAACAGGAATGAAATGAAATACTTAGTTATTTTTCATTTATTATATTATATTTAAATCCTTAAAAAGAGTTTGAGGTGGATAAGGCATTTTACTAGTAAGATCTCTTAGTAATTGACTCACCACAAACTTATTTTGCACTGGAAAGATAAATTGTAGCTGCTATTCAAATATCACCAGAAAAATTGGGTTACTGATTAAATCAATGACACAATTTTGTTTAATAGGCAAATACATCTTTAAACCAAATGAAAACACCATTGCAAATATACCACACTTACACAAAATAGCTGAAATACAGTATGGCTTTATTTTTATACATAAGAGAGCTTGTTTGCTATACTGCTTAACTATAGGCTTGAAAGATGTTCATAAGAGGGTAAAAAGGCCTAAAAATGGTCTGATTGTGTGAAGGATGATAAGGTTTTTTGTGGGGTGACAGACAATATATGAAATAAAGGTACGGAGGATGAAAACATAATATATCAATCCTATTTAAATAAGGAAAAAAATAAATATAAATAAAAAATTATTATATTTTTGACTATTGTCTCACAAAACGTCAATACAAGTATCAATTTTATTTAATAGATGACTATAAAGTTTTCAACAACCTCTTTTAAACATATAGTAATAAAACAAATCTTTATATTTTCCAAACTACATTTCAGGTCACAACAATACTGCGCAAAAATGAATTCAACAAAGAATTCACAACTGGATCGGTCAAGTCTTACGATTCAAATCAATTGGCCTCAAATGAACCCATCGAGGATACACGCTGTGAGGCAGAATGCAGGATGACCTCTGGTAATATCTATTCTATAAATTATTCCTGTAAAGTAAACAATAGGCAAGTTTTGCTAGATTCATTATATTATCATTATTGTCACCCACATGACAAGCCCAGTGTGTTCCTGGAACCTTAATAAGGTCGTCCATCCTTTTTAAAGCTGGTTCTCTGTACTCCTAGTAGCTAGTCATCTTGTACTATGCTTTCATTGACGTGGTTGTCACTCCAGATTCTTCACACCCCAATGGCCAGTTCCTGTGTGCTTTGTGATCTGCCCATTTCCATTTGCTTGAGCTCTTAGGACCGGTGTGTGTTGCCAGTGATGACCTATGGATCAGAGACTTGGCCGCTCACGATGGGTCTTATTAGACAACTCAAAGTCACTCAAAGAGCAATGGAAAGGGCTATGCTGGATGTTTCTCTGCGTGATCTAATCAGAAATGAGGAGATATGCAGAAGGACTAAAGTAACTGACATAGCCCAAGATGGACCGACCACAAGATGGACTGACAATCTGGTCAGGATCATCACTGGGAGGTCACTGGATGCAGATGGCGCAGGACCGGTCGATGTGGCGTAGTATGGGGGAGGCCTATGTCCAGCAGTGGACGTCTATAGGCTGATGATGATGACGATGAGCTCTTAGGGATAACATGATGATGATTTTAGTGCTTAGGGGCATTCCTACTGATCGTTGGCGGTTATCAATGTAACATTCTATTATAACCAGTATGTACTAATTAAAGATTAACCAAATTATTGAAATGCTAATGAGTTAAGTTGTAAACAGTTAATTATCAAGTGTGTCACCTCCTTAGAACAATGATGAGTAAAATAATCTTAAACCTCATTGACACTAATGTATTGTAAAACCATTATTTTACTGCTGTAGATAAAAGACACAGTAATTACTTTTCTGTTTATTCAAATTATAACAATATATTACCTTTTTTTTTTGATTTAATACCTTTTCTATAACATTGCTGTATTCAGTAGGGTTCCTGCACAATGCTTCTGAAATATCGTGTTTGGCATCTTTCCTATTTGATCTGTTGTGAATTTTACTACTAATGTTAACATTATAGGGTAAAATTCATAAGAATAGCGTCATCATCATTGATAAGACGACTGTATTTTGTCTATTGACTCTGTAGGTCTTATCTGTATGTAATACGTAGTTTTCAATTACATTTTTGCAGATTATGTGTTGATAGAAAAAATAGTATTTTTTTCTTGTACAGGTCTAATTATTGGGGTGTTTGATGGTCATGGCGGACCAGCCTGTGCTCAAGTGATATCGAAGAGACTAGTCGATTATATCGCAGCTGCACTATTACCAACGGATGTACTGCAAAAGTACATTCAGCAGGAACCTCGGGAAGCCTTGGTTGACTGTTACAATAACAGAGTAAGCTTCTCTCTAATCTTTATTATTCTTTACATGGTTGTTGGTGAAATCAATATGCAATAATATGTATAACTCCTTTGAATAACTTAGTGTATATTATTAATTTCAATCTAAATGAAAAATGTCTCATATTACAGGTTGAAATTGTTGAGGAACTGAAAATCATGTATGAGAATAGTTTTAGACAGTATTTATGTGAACTAGCGGCCGAGCCTCGTAATCTTATTGACGTATCGACAGCTTTAGAACATGCTATCCTAAAAATGGATCAAGATCTCTCAAAGGAAGTGGTTGAACCATTCAAACAGAAACGAGTTTTAAATGCAAAGACGTTTTCAGTAGCATTGTCTGGCGCAGTTGCTTGTGTCACGCATATTGACGGCCCTAATTTACACATAGCTAATGTAGGGGACTGTAACGCAGTATTGGGTACTTTGACAGAAGATAAGCAATGGATAGCGAAAAAAATAACAAAAGAACATAATTCTGAGAATTTTGACGAGCTCAAACGGATATGGAAAGAGCATCCTGATAGTGAACGGAAAACCGTTATCAGGAGAGATAGGTTGTTAGGTGAACTAGCTCCTTTGCGCAGTCTTGGAGACTACAGATACAAATGGTCCGTAGACACTTTAATGGAGGTAGCAGTACCGTTAATAGGTCAAAAAGCCATGCCCGCAAACTACCACACACCTCCGTATTTAACTGCGAAACCGGATTTATATTACCACAGACTGACCACAAAAGACAAATTCTTAATATTAGCTTCAGATGGATTGTGGGATATGATGACGCCATTGCAGGCAGTTAAATTGGTCGGCGAACACATGAAGGGCAAAGTGTTTTTCAATCCTCTGAAGTTGCCAAGAAAGAATATTCAGTTGGGCGATATCAACGAATTGCTTCTTCATCGGAAAGTTAGTTTGAAAAGTAAACCAAAAGATAGGAATGCGGCTACACATCTGATACGCCATGCCATAGGCGGCACAGAGTATGGAGTTGATCATTCTAGACTGGCACACTTATTGAGTTTGTCTCCAGACGTGAGCCGAATGTTCAGAGACGATATCACAGTGACTGTGTTATATTTTGATTCAGAATATCTAAGGCAGTGTCCTGCCTGAACATATTCTTTGACAACAACATCGAATCGTGCCTTTTTATGATCAAATATTTTTTAGCGAAGCGTTTTAAGTTCTGTTTGTTCGTGTGATATTTTGATATGACTGTGTTCAATGGTGATTATGCTTTAGTGACTTGCTAGTAGTATTAGTAAAATATTGTGTTTTTTATAAATTATGTACTACGTTTTTTTTGCTGTGAATGATTTTGTAGTTTGGGAGTTTAGTTGCTTTTAATATGCAGCTAAAACTTCTTTATTTATAATTGACTAATGTTGATTAATATTGTAGCTTTTACTTTGCACAAAGTATTGCTTAGACATTATTTGTTGTTTCGACAACAGATGTTATTAATTTATATCTTGTTTTTTTTTGTGAAAATATCAGTATTTACTTAAAATTAATTATGAGTAGGTACTTATTATTAGGAATTTGGAATTGTTCCGATTAGGTGAAGGTATTCGGATAAATATTAACTAAATTTACAAACCAACAGTCAATTACTACGATAAAGAAAGTGATGAATTTGTATTTTACTTCCCAGTTTGTAGATTATACTTTTAAATCTCTGTTTTCGATTTGCATCCTTTTTAGGGATATGGATACAGCAAAAAACGTTCTAAACGACACTTAATCAAAATTGAGTTATTAGTACCAAACACTACTTGAGTTATGTCTGTTGTATGTTTATTTTTTTAAACTACGCAACGAATTTTGATGCGGTTTATTGTAATAAATAGTGTTTAAAGAAAGATGAACGTTTATTGTATATGTAAATTGAAACAGTATCAGCATCGTTTTGTTTTATTGTAGTCTAGTCTTATTAAAAAACTGGGGTCATTTTATGTATGAGGTGAATTGTGAGGTCAATGGAATTGTCTCAAAAACTATGTGACAAATGTAATTTTCATTGCAGGATTTCAATATAAAATTTACAGCAGCAAGTAAAATTTTACAGCTGAAACTTTTTTAAATGTCCTTTCTGGTTTTTTATGACTTCTTCGGTACAATGTTTGTGTCTGTGAATATATAAACATCGAAAAATATTTAGAAAATTTTACATAATTTATTGAAAATTAAAATTATTTTATTTTAAAATTGTACGTATGATGCTTGTGCTACAAAAATGTGGAGTTGCAAAAAAAATACAAATATTCAATTTCAACTTATTTTATTTATTAATCACCATTATTGTGTTAAAAGTGAATAGTATTCGTAATTCTAGTAAGGTACGCGAAATAACTAAGTATTTACATGATTACAGAATGTTCTAAGAACTGACATTTGTTCTGGAAAGATCTATGACGGTTGAGAATATTCCAGAATGTTCGACGGTGGAAATATTATTTTCTGGAATGTTGTTCAATCGACGTCATCAGTGTTGATGGAATATCATAATTGTTTGTAGCTTAATAGATTCGTTTCGAGATTTATCTGTTCTGTAATGGATAAGGATTTAACCTTCTGGAATGTTCAACGGTGGTTAAATTATTTTGTTTGTTAATTAGTTTGATATTGATTCAATTGGTATTTGGGACGGTGTATGGTGGATCAATATGATCTTTTCTGGAATATTCGGAAGATTCAGTATCTGCATGGTTTGGAATGTTCTTTGATAAACCCCATATTTTGCTTTGTGTTGAGGTATGTCCTTGAACGTTTAAGGATTTATTTTGATTTCTATGAGAGAATTAGGGATTATAGAATACTAGCTGCCCCGCGCGAAACTTCGTCTGCATCGAAAAAATAAAATAAAAAATTTAGGGGTGGCCTAACATTTAGGGGAATCAAAAATAGATATCGGATAAGCACAAAAATCCTCAATCGTTTCGTCAAAATCGGTCGAGCCGTTTCGAAGGAGTATGGCAACGAAAACTATGACACGAGAATTTTATACATTAGATAGAGAATTAAGGATTATAGAATACTAGCTGACTCGCGCAACTTCGTCTGCGCCGAAAAAAAAAATTAGGGGTGGACTACCCCTAACATTTAGGGGATGAAAAATAGATGTTGGCCGATTCTCATAGGTACCGGATAAGCACAAAAAATTTCATCAAAATCGGTCGAGCCGTTTCGGAGGAGTTCAAGTTCGAACACCGTGATACGACAATTTTATATATTAGATATATAAGTACTTAGAATGAAGGTAGACTTAAACATATAAAATGTCCGTTTAATTGCCTTTTAGCTCAAACATTTGATGGGACAACAACTCATCTGGATAATTTCACTAAAAACGTTCCTGTTTCTATCCTTTTAAGATACAAAATTGGATAGGGTAACTCGCGTAGATGTACTACAATCGAAAATATCCGTGAAATCAATTACTTGGTGCCACTATCTATGTTTTCTAAAGATGTTTGACCTATAGTTAAAGAACAAAGGTGATGCTAGTCAAGACAAGCGACGGTTAACAAACAACCTACGAGTTATAAGTGATAGAATATCGACTAAGAATCTTGAGTTTTAGCCAACGTGTGATACAAGAACCTTCGTATAAAATATCAAAAGTACCAGGAAGTGATATTAGTTTTTTGAGCTACACCAGGCCACATGACTTCTGTCATTTCAATATAATAGTAAAATAAAATAAACCTGCAATGTGGATGTACACAGATGAACATCCATTTAAACCTGTAATGTGGATGTGCACACAGCTAAACATCCTTATACACCTCCGGGATGTGCACACAGCTAAACATCCTTATACACCTCCGGGATGTGCACACAGCTAAACATCCACGTAGGCTCCCAGGATGTGCACACAGCTAAACATCCACGTAGGCTCCCAGGATGTGCACACAGCTAAACATCCTTCTACGCCTTCGTTCTGTGCACACAGCTAAACATCCACGTAGGCTCGCAGGATGTGCACACAGCTAAACATCCTTCTACACCTTCGGGATGGGCACACAGCTAAACATCCACGTAAACTAGCGTCCAGCAGACGCCCTCTGCATCGCGTTCAGCAGACGCCTTCAGCATCGCGTCCAGCAGACGCCCTCAGTATCGCGTCCAGCAGACGCATTCAGCATCGCGTCCTTTAGCAACTGCCACTCGCACCTCTCTTCCATCAAGCTGGACAACGCACTTCAGTTTATCTGACACAGAAATAATTTAACATTACAGGTTCTACAGAACAGAATTAACGTATAGTACAAGGTGTCTCAAAAGAAATTTCATATTTAGTGGATTGATTAAAAAAAGGAAGCAGTATATAGAAAAAATGTTTATTTATTGTTAAAATACACTTTTTGGGAATTCATTTCTTAAAAATAATATCGTCTAAATGTAAACCCTCACGTTGTTGGCACTCATTTAATCGAACAGTAAAATTACTTATGACTGCTCGACGGGTGGAGTGAGGGATGGCTGCCATTTCGTGACGGATATTTTCTTTCAAATGCGCCAGTGAAGTTGGTTTATTGGCGTAAACTTTAGATTTAAGATAACCCCATAGGAAAAAGTCCATAGGGGTTAAATCTGGGCTACGTGGAGGCCAATTTATGTCACCTCTCCGGGAGATCAATTTTCCTGAGAAGAAAGCCACTGACCGGCATCTTGGGGCTTTAATTCTTGCACCAATTGAATTTTGTAGGGGTGCAGCTTTAGATCTTTGTGCATAATGCGATGTAATGATGATCTATGCACATTTAAAGCACTCGCGCGCTTCCGAATTGAAAGGCTCGGGTCGTCACGTACAGATTGATTAATACTCCACGTTTTCTACCGTTTTTGATGACCTAGGTCGCCCGGTTTGATTTATCCAGCGTTGATCCAGTCTCTTCAAACTTTTTAACCCAATGTCGAATGAGAGGAAGGCTTGGCGCATCATTTAAGTGGCGAAAACCTCGAATTCTGCGCGCGACAGTTGTCGAATCACCGCCCTTGTAAAACTCTCGCACGCACAACGCGCGGTCTGCTCCCGAGAAACGCTCCATAGCGACTGAATCCCCAAGAGCCAAGCTACCAATTGACATAACCCCCGCACCCCTCAAGTACGCAGCGTTCACGCAGTAAGCTAAACAGATATAAAATTTCTTTTGAGACACCTTGTACTTACATCAAACGTTTTTCACATAGCATCTTCACATAGGGAATCTTAGTACGGAAGCGTACTCAAAATATGCTCGGCCTCTCCTGACACAAGACTTACTATTACACGAACCAATCTGCAAAGGCATCAGATCTTGTGATTGCTTTACGGCTCCGCTCTGGACACATTCCATTGAACAGCTTTGGTTACTTAATGGGAAAAACGAATTCACCAAACTGCACGGAATGTGACATAATCGAAGATACATATCATGTTCTGGTGGAATGTCTCCGGAACGAAGCCGAACGAAAATTAATAGAACTCAAACTTGATGTAAAAATAAAATACCTCCCCAAGGTGTAACAGCATTCTAGCCAACCCTCTATCGAAGGAGGCTGGTATGCTTTACAATCTCATTAGGCTAGCTTGTAGACGTAGAAAGTAGAACATTAGCGTGCCCGCACACATATCAATAGTATTGTCAATACTTTCGACCGAGTGATGGGAAAAGATACAAAAAAAATAGCATGTTAAAGAAAGTGTAAAGTAAAGCACATTTACAAAAATAGTTAGTGCATGTTTAAGGATAAATAACACTTGAAAAACTTAATTATATTATAGGATCAAGTTCCAAAATCGTATAATGTTAAAAATATTAATCTTAACATCGTTAGTCTACTATTCAGGCGGTCTTTTTAATTTTTAATATTTGCAATGAATTAATTCAAATTTCTTTTATACTTTTACAGGTTTAATACTGCCTGAAACGACTTTTTTTCATATCTTTTACAGCAATACATAAAACTAAACTCAGTTCACGTAAGCACCAGGAGTTTTATACATATAACACAATTTTAATATCCAAAAGTTTTTTGGTGCTTTGGGGGATGACTCTATCACTTCGAACCGCGGAGGAATGGTTTCGACGATTCAGAGCCGGTGAAAACGACATCATGGATTGGAAGGGAATCATCCACTATGAGCTGCTCCCATATGGCAAGACGACCATCTACTGCGAACAACTAGACCGCTTGAAGCAGGCGATCGACCAGAAGCGTCCAGAATTGGCCAACAGGAAGGGTGTAGTGACCACACACTTCGTTGATGACTCGTCAGAAGCTACGGGAGCTCGGATGGGAGGTTTTATCGCATCCACCATATAGCCCGGACATAGCGCCAAGTGATTACCACCTGTTCCTATCCACCGCGAACGCCTTTGGTGGTGTAAAGTTGAACTCAAAAGAGGCTTGTGAAAAGTGGCTGTCCGAGTTCTTCGCAAATAAGGAGGGGGGGCTTCTACAAGGGAGGTATTATGAAGTTGCCGTCTAGATGGAAACAGATTATCGAATAATAATAATAATTAAAATAACAAAAACTAGTCTTAGGTAAAGGATAAGGAAAATATTTTTTTTTTATATCTAAAACGTGATTTGATCAAGACATTAAAAGTTTGTCAAGTAATCCAAAGCGTGCCCGCACACCTAAAACAGTATTGCCAATACTTGTCACAGAAGCAGATATGGGATTTAAAAGTCTTAACAATTTAATTGTATGTTATAAAAAAACTAGCTGCCCGGCGTAACTTCGTCTGCGTCAAAAAAAAAATCCCGGGTATGAATCTAAACCATTCTCGAATCTCCACGAACACACACAAAAAATTTCATCAAAATCGGTCCAGTCGTTTAGGAGGAGTTCAGTCACATACAGACGCACACAAGAAATATATATATTAAGATAGCAATAATAGCGTTTGAGTAGCATGCTCTAAAGTACTCTAAACATCTTTTAGATATTTAAATTATGTTATTTGTAAATACCTCCTGGTGCTTACGTCAAGTGAGTTTAGTTCTATGTATTGCGCTAAAAGACATGAAAAAAAGTAGGCAAGGTAAAGGCAGCATCAAACCTGTAAAAGTATGAAAGAAATTTGAATTAATTAATTGCATATATTCAAAATTAAAATACCATCTGAATAGTAGACTTGATAGAATTAATATTTTTAACATTATACGATTTTGGAGCTCGATCCTAAAATATAATTAAGTTTTTCAAGTATTATTTATTCTAAAACATGCACAGGCTATTTTTGTAAACGGGTTTTTAATTAACACTTTCTTTAACATGCTATTTTTTTTGTATCTTCCCATCCCTCAATCGAAAGTATTGTCAATACTTTTTTAGGTATCACGCAAACTTGAATGTAAACGAGCCTCAAACAAAAAAGATCAGAATAATTTATTGACCAATAGGAGCGGCGGAGCGGAGTTTGTTTGTACCAGTGTTGGCATTAATCGATTGATTCTTCAATCGCTTGCTTAATTTGATTGATTTTAATCGAATAAACTTAATCATGATTAAATGAATCGTGATTAAAATTTTAATCGTAATCGTGATTAAGTAAATTAATCATTAATCGTTAATCGTTAATTTGATTAAGCAGATTAAGGTTTTTATTATCTTCATCGTTCATATTGCATAGAAATATGCAATATGAACGGGAAGTACCTTAAATACTGAAGTTAGTTTATTTTACTGAAAGAAAACATCATTTTATTTTTGATGTTTCATAATACGTCATTTATAAATTTTATGTTAATGTTTTGGTGTTTTTGAAAATCGAAATAATATAATCAGATTATTCGATTCGGATTCGGTTTCGGCGTGATGACGTCACGTGTGCGGTGAACACACAAGATGTCATTGAATATTTGAGGAATATCGTAGCCATTTAGAGGTGAAAAGAATGTGAAAAAAGGTTTCGGGTTCGGATTTTTGTAAAAATAAACCCGATTTTGTGATTTTAAGAGGTTTAAATGCCCAAAAACAGTTTGTTAGACTAATACCTTAAAATGGTTTCTGAAATAACGTAGATTGCATTATACTTTACATACCGAATCTGATTAACAAATTGTTTTTTATTTTTAAACATGTTCCCCCTTTTAATCATAAATTTCTAATCGTGATTAACGATTACGATTGATAATCGTTGATTGATTGATTGATTACTATTAATAAAAAATTGGGAAAAATAGATTACGATTAATTAATTTTAATCGTGGTAATGTCGATTACGATTTTAATCGTTAATCAGATTAAGTTTTTGCCAACACTGTTTTGTACATGAATTACGGGCCCGTGCCAATAATTGCCGACCCGAGAATTGGTGTACAAACATTGCTTTGTTTGTACACGAATTATTGGTCTGAGCAATATTTGGACGCCAATTACTAGGTCGGGCATAATCGGGTTGTACAATATCGGGACGTACATTATTGCCTCCCCTATTATCAGTATTGTGGTTGAGGTCAGTATTGTCTAGTCATTTTGTCGTTCTCACGTCGTTCTTCAATTTCTCATTCGCTCGCTTTGGCATACATAGCGGAAAAAAAATGTCAGACCAAGTGCTCACTGTCGAACAGCAAAATGAACTAAAATTTAAAGGTGAGAATTATGTTGTTTGATTAACTTTACGCTATTAATCGCCGCATTGAAACTTGTGAAGCAGACATAGGTCGTTAGCTAGATGCTGACAAATGGAGTTTCTATTTCCAGATATCGGCGTTTTGTCATGTTCCGGTTTTTTCGTTATCCTTACCATTCCGTTCTAATAAAGTATTCATTTTGATTCCCTCGATTGTGACCCGAAAAACGCCTAGGTCATTACTGAGATTCTCAAATACTATTTTCAGTATCGTAAACGGCTTAATCAAAGTGAAAAAGCTCAAGTTCTTTCATTTCATTAATGTTTAGTTTAATACCGTGATTATTAACAGTTCTAGGCAATATGCACATGTGTAGAAATAAATTTCCGTTACAACATAAAACAGTTACAAGGGTAGTTTCGATTTTTGTTCCTGCATTTTCATCTAATTTAATTTCAACATTATCTATGACTAATGAGTATAATTCCATAAAAAAATATGATGAATATGTAATTATAATAATATGTATTCGTAAAAGTAATTAAAAACATGCATTTTATTTTGGAATGTGTGTGTTACAACAAAAGTTAAACATAATTAAGGAAACATTTACAGATGAACCTAATACCTTCTATAGTATAATGAATTGTAGATTTTTTATTAAAATTATGTATAATATTATCTCATTCAATTGAATATATGGATTTTCACAAAATTACATTATAAAAGAATATAGCTTATATTCTTAGATACTCTCGTTTCAAAAAACAATAGTTTCAAATTGCAACATGAATAAATGATTTTGATGAGTAACTGATAATACACTTATGAATAACTGATAGTTGTTTCATATTTAACCTTTGGTTTCAATTCGGGTCATGCATATTATAAATACTAACTGTACACCTGCACATTTCAAATAACAGGTGACAAATAAAAAACATCGACTATTTTTTAATCACCTTGTGTAATTTCTTAAATATTTGGTGAATTAATGAATTTCTTACAATTTTTTTTAATGTAAATGAAATCTGTAGTTTCAAGGAAAATTTAATGTATAATATTAAAATGAATAATTACTATTTTTTTAATACATTTCGTGTAATTAATAAATAAGCTGTAGCAATAATAGAAAACTGAGGAAGTAGCACCGGCTTCCACCTCATCGATGTCTACAACATCGTCGGCTCTCAGGCGTAAACAGCTTGAGCTGGCAGCAGCAGAAGCAAAGGCTAAGACCCAAACGGAGCTTATCGACAAAAAGCTCGAATATGATTTAGCCGTGGATCATCATTGTTCGGTGACAGGTGGTGAACATTCTTCAAGACATCACTCTCAAGTAAGCAAATCTCGACCCACTACCGGAAACAAGTCCGCAGTGAACGATTGGGTTGAGCAGCAGCGACAGCCGCCACTTGAAGCGTCACCAACGACGGAGGCAGCGTGGATACACCAGGTAAACGTGCACAAGCCCAGGGCCCTCCTGTCGACAGCATACTGCAGCTGGCTCATACCCTGAAGTACATCATGAGCAGTTCATCTACTAACCACGAAGAACGCTTGCTTATATTTTCTTGCTTGAATATTCAGCGGAGGTTGCATTGAATGGCTCCACTTCAAGTCGGCGTATGAAGAATCTACCCACGTATGCCATTTTAGCGACAACGAAAACTTGTGGCGTCTTCGTCGAGCCCTCAAAGGAGAAGCTAAGGAAGCTGTTACAGATTTACTAATTGCAACCTTGCACTCGCTAAATCAACACGACTACCTGCGTAGTCCCGAGCTATCGGCAGCCATCATTTCTAAGCTACCAAGTATGCTCTTGAGCAAATGGACTGAATATGCTTATGCTAAGCTTTCATCAAATACTCCAAAGCTTCAATTCGAAAACTAGAGGTAAATGAACTTTCGACGTCTAGTCCCATATGGTACCTGTCTCACTTCGGGGTACAGAATCCTAACAAGCCTGGAAAACTCAGGGTGGTATTTGACTGCGCCGGAAAAGTTCAAGGTACTTGTTTAAATAATTATTTACTCACGGGACCCGATTTGTATAATTTATTGTTAGGAATTATGCTACGTTTCCGTGAACATAGGATCTTTTTCATAGGCGATATCAAAGACTTTTTTGTACAAATTAAAATTCGCGAAGCAGACCAACATGTTTTTCGCTTCCTCTGGCAAGACAGCCCGGAAGCACCGGTAAAAAAGTGTGTCATGCAAAGTTTGTTGTTTGGTGCTACGTGTTCACCCTTTGTGGCACAATAAATCAAAAATAATAATGCATTAAAATACAAGGAATTAATTAATAGTCACTATATGGATGACTGCTTACATTGTTGTGACGACGAAGGTAAGGAACTATTCAATTAGTTCGAGAGATAACAGCCATTCATAAATCGGGTGGGTTTGAGATAGCTCGCTGGTCAAGCAACAGCAAACAAGTTGCAGTTCATCCCCTCCGATGCGCTCACGCCGACTGCCATGGAGTTTAAACATGGAGCTACGAACACAACTGAGCGCACTCTCGGTTTGATGTGGCATCCTAACGATGATACGTTCGGATTTAAAATAGCGATAAGTAAGATTTCTCCTAATATTTTAAATGGTTCCGAGCCACCAACACAGGCACAAATGTTGAGCATTATTATGTCGGTATACGATTTGTATGGTTTCCTTTCCCCATTTATATAATAATAAAGGTAAAATTATTTTCCACAAAAATGGACTGAGGAGTCGAGGTCGCTGCAGATGGGTGACTATGTAGTTCTTGTTGAACCCAATATCGAGCGTAATTGTAGGCGGCATGGTGTCGTGAGTGAGACCCATGCAGGCAGGGACGGTCGCGTCCGTATTGTAGACGTGCGGACACGCACGGGTGTTTTGCGTAGACCCGTTACGCGTGTCGCCTTACTTGTACCAAATGATTGTAGTGCTAACTGACTAGCACTAGGGAGGCAGGATTGTAGGCGACACATCTTAGCTTGTAGTTAGTTCGTAGTTATTTTTGTACATGCGTATTTATATATATGTTAACAATAAAGTTACGGGCATTCCCGATTGTTCAATTTGCAAACCAGTTCCACCAGCAGTAAGTCGTCCACGAACATCCATACCTCGCGAACGGACGATCGGACGCGCTTCCATACGTTCAGAATCTCGCAGTTTTATTCCATCGCCTACAGTCCTTTTGCTAATGGACATTATCATTATTTCTGATTATTTTTGTTAATTATGCAGAACTCTTAAGGCAAAATTTTACCACCTACGTGAGGCTCACAAATCCTACAAACGATACAGTGCTATTTAAGATCAAAATAACAGCACCCACGCAATATTGCGTACGTCCTTACTGTGGAGCTCTTGGGCCAAAATCTAGACAGGAAATTGCAAGTAAGTCTTATTGTCGACTACCTTTACTGAACGCAGCAAATCTTTTGTCAGATTGGACCAATTCGGATAAAATAGGGAATTTTCTTCATATTATTATTTTCCCATTTAAATTACAGCAGGATTTCTCTAGAATCTTTTGAACTATACTAAAAGATGAAGTTGTTAGTAACATTTTATAATTTGTTGTGTATTGTCACATTACTGAATCTCGTTTTGATGATACTTATTTCTGATGGATAGTCAATACTTCTGGTTTAATTATCGTTAAAGTCAGATAGTCAACTTACAAGTACTTTTTGAGTAACATTTGAGAAATAGAAGACTTTAATACACTTTATCTACAAAAAACGCAGTGTCCTCTCAAAACAGTGTCTGTCAGCATTGACCATACTGGCAGTGAAAGTGTTAATGTTTTATTCAAATGTTAGTTTTTCTGAAAAGTTCATTGAAAGCAGCAAAAATTTTCAGTTACTCCGAAGCCTGTATATTTGAATCCAAATGAAAACCACAAACATAAGTTTATGGTCCAAAGTGTAGTTGCTACTGAAGAAAACACCGACATTGATCTAGTGGTAAGTCTTAATTTTAATGGTACATCATGACCATTACACTCAAAACACTATGAGCAAGATCACGTCAAGTGCACCCTCCATTTACCACTTGATCATAAAAAAAATATCTATATATATTATTCATAAGTACTCATGATGAAAAAATGATCCCGCAAACGATTTTTAAAAATTTTGATTTTAACAACATTTCATTTTTACAATGAAAATTTTATGAATATTCTTTATAATAATTGTTGAGAAGATGGACGCCTACACATTTCATCATTTTTACAATATAGCAACCTTTACAGTTGTTGTACTTGACAACACTCAAGGCGCTCTCTTGTCTTGTGCACTTTGTGCACTGTCATATTGTTACTTTTAACAATTATTCTAATACATAGTTTTATCAAGTTAATCGCCTTTGTTATTATTTCATCAATAATGTTAACAAAAAACCAAATTTTGTTGATAATAATTATAATAATATAACGTAAATAATAATAAAATTTGTTTTATTATAATATTTTGTATTATTATTTTAAATTATCACTGATAAAAGCTTCAATGCAGTACGAGACGCTCGGTAACGCGGCGCTTCCACAGCGCTCGGCGACTGGCGCGCTGTCATAAATAAATTCATTCAGCCTTATTACAAAAACGTAATTAAACCGTGGTTTAAATCCGGACTAACAAGTCTAGGTTTAAGTACAGAACCATGGTTTAAGTATGTTCATATTAATCGTAGTTTAACTACGCTTTGTAATATGAACATAAGTACTTATGAAAAATATATATAGATTAAATTTTTATGATCAAGTGGTAAATGGGGGGTCCACTTGACGTGATCTTGCTCTATATAAAATGCAAATTCAATTAATATTCATATTGCACAAAGATGACTAAGGATATGACTAAATAAAAATAAAATGCAAATTGCTATTAACCTGTGGGTCTATTAAAGGACGCGTCGTTTATCGTAATCGTCTATTTTCACATCGAATGACGTCATTTTTCATAAAATTGGTATTACAGAAAAAGTCCAAAAATTTATTGTAATTTATTGTAAAGCGAAGTACATACTATATGAAAAAATATTCCTGAACGTGTATGAACCAGAATACCCATATTTTATGATACCTAGTGATTTTTAACAATATTTTTTTGAGAATGAGAATTGTGGCTCAGTCACATCATATAAACCTGTGTCACCATTGGTGAGAGGCAAAAATACATGTAGCGCTATCTATTAACGACATTTTTCTCTGTTCTATGACGCTTAGCTACGAGTATTCGTTTAATCGGTGAAAGGATTATCTGGGGGCTTTCAATGGCAATTTAACAGTAGTCAAATATGCTATTTTTATGTGATATACACTTTTCATCCCATGCAAACGAAGATATGCTAGCCAACTCATCATTATCACTGAATACTACAAAGTAAAGTCGCTTCCTGTTGTCTATCTCTGTATTTGTATAAATATTTAAAACGTCACGGATATTAACACGGGTTTAAGAAGATTTTGTTTATTATTAGCAGTTAAAAATAAGTTTCGCAAAATGTATCCAGAATGTCACACTAATTTAATTTTCTATAAATTGCATAATAAAATAAAAAAATGCCGATATACTATTATCTAATATATATTATAAAGGCGAAAGTTTTGTAAGTATGGATGTATGGATGTTTGTTACTCTTTCACGTAAAAACTACTGAATGGCTTTGAATGAAACTTTACCACAATATAGCTTATACATCAGAATAACACATAGGCTACAATTTTTGATAATACGGGACGAACCTGAATTCCACGCGAACGAAGTCGCGGGCAAAAGCTAGTCTATAATATAATCGAATAATTTATTGAAGGCAATTTCATTGTATAATTAAACATGTAAAATTAGCCTGTGTGTTATTCTGATGTATAAGCTATATTGTGGTAAAGTTTCATTCAAATTCATTCAGTAGTTTTTACGTGAAAGAGTAACAAACATCCATACATCCATCCATACTTACAAACTTTCACCTTTATAATATTATTATTATATTTATATGTTCCTAATTGGGTAGAGTTTCATGAGCGACAGTGAGCGGTCAGCTCGTCCGTCGGTCTAAGTAAAAAATATATATTTTTGTATACTAGTGTATCATCAGCTTTAATAAATTTTTAATTGACAACTTCACACTTAAAGATAAACAAAATATGGGTTTGCCTGTACAAAAAGTTATAAAAAATGTGATAGGTCGTTTTTGTTTATTAATCTAAAATGTTGCTTGCAAAGATCTTAAATTATTGTTTCCCAAATTTAATTTATGAAAAATGTTACTTGGTAACTCTTATTTTTTCTAAGTGGAAAACAATTTTTAGCATGAAGTGAACAAGATGAGGTAAACAGACAAACGAAAGTAGTTTTCAAATTGATGGAAATAAATTTGGATTTAAAAAAAAATAGTTTACAAGCAGACACTTAATATTTTATTCACAATAGCGTGCCCGATAACCTAAAACAGTATTGGCAATACTTGTGACAGAAGCAGAGATGGGATTTGAAAGTCATAACAATTTAATTGTAATGTTGCGTTTGAGTAGCATGCTCTAAACATCTTTTAGATATTGAAATTGTGTTATTTGTATATGCCTCCTGGTGCTTCGTCAAGTGAGCTTAGTTCTATGTATTACGCTAAAAGACATGAAAAAAAATTAGTTTCAGGCAGCATCAAACCTCTAAAAGTATGAAAGAAATTTGAATTAATTAATTGCATATATCGCACCCTCGGTGCGACACTGTCACTTTTGCGAAAATGCAAAAATGAGTTAAATATCTGAAAATGATCCTAAAGCCCCCCTTTACTTGGTGAGATAACGTTACTTTTGTAGTACGCATAGTTTCCGTATGAGGACGTGAGTGTCATTGTTTTTGTGTAAATCACGCATCGCTGAGAGTTTTAAATGCTTCTCCTGAAAAACTACATTTTTGCAAAAGTGACAGTGTCGCACCGAGGGTGCGATATTACAAATTAAAATACCACATGAATAGTAGACCTACGATTAGTGTTGCCCAAATGCAAGAACAAGACGAGACTTAGCCAGTCTTGGTCTTGGTCTTGCGCCAATACACCTGGTCTTGGTCTTGGTCTTGGTCTTGCACTCCCAGTCTTGGTCTTGGTCTTGGTCTTGGTCTTGGTCTTGCAGCAAGAGTCTTGCAAGTCTTGCAATTACCTATTAGTCTATTACTATTTATTAAAGTTTACTTTAAATCTTAGATAAACGTATTAGAATTGAAACATTGTGAGCTTTAATTTACATAGCCATAGTAAAGATCAAGCAGATTAATAAATAACTGAGGATTTGATAAGAAATTCGAAAAAAATAAATAAATAAATAAAAACCTTTGATGCCGCATTATCAAAGTGCCGATGGTTAAAACATAACTATGCATGCACTCAGTTTGATTTTGATGGATATTTTTTTATTCGCTATGTAGGTATGTTTATGGTATTAGTCGTAATGCGCATAAGTCCAGTTTTTCATATTCTTTGATACAGTTTTTTGCGTCTTATAGAATTCCTAAGCGTACCTATACACCGAACTGTTACACCTAACTAATCCGTGAAATAGCGCTAAGTCCTAGCTGCAAGACGCAAGAGTCTTGCAGGCTTAGTCTTGTTCTTGCTCAAGTCTTGCACGGTCAGTCTTGGTCTTGCGTCTTGCAAAAAATACGCGGTCTTGTTCTTGGTCTTGGTCTTGCAAAAACGCAAGAACAAGACCAAGACTGCAAGACCAAGACTGAATTTGGGCAACACTACCTACGATGATAAAATTAATACATATTTTTAACATTATACGATTTTGGAACTCGATCCTAAAATATAATTAAGTTTTTCAAGTATTATTTATCCTAAAACATGCACGTGCTATTTTAGAAAATGGGTTTTAAATTAACACTTTTTTTAATAACATGCTATTTTTTTGTATCTTTTCCCATCTCTCGATCGAAAGTATTGACAATACTTTTTTAGGTGTGCGGGCACGCATAATGTTTTTTTTCAGACATGTCACTAGATGACATTTCGTAACAATTTTGTTTAAAACTTGGTATTATGCATCACAAAAACACCGTATATGTTGCTAATCTGTTGAGGATCAGGCATTTGCATACCGAACAATTTTTTGGCAATGTCAGCTATACCGTGTACGCGCCTTTATTGACATTGGCGAATCGTTATTGGACGGGAGCCATAAACAAAAGAAGAAGAAGAACACCGTATCGTAAACAAAATAGAGATGTTCTAAGTTTCCGGTAAATTTTCAGCGTTACGACCGAATATCGTGTAGTAGACCCACTTGTTGGTAAGCGGTCACCAGTACTCATGGACACTTTAATTTCAAGAGACACTGTGAAGTTGTCGCCCAATTTTAGCTACACTTTAGAACCTTGTTGATGGACAAGATATATTGCTCAAGGAACGCTGAAGTAGGGTCAGGGAAGCCTATTTAAAGGCGGCATAGCGTTTGTCAAAAAAGTTCTTACGAAACTTAAGGTTCAATGAGATTCAAACGACGAATTTCACCTCGTGTGGTGCTAGCAGGAAGCTAGTCATAGGAGGAAGATAACGGGATCATCAAAAAAAATCTTCCGAGCCCTCGTCATGCAAAAGACTATAAAACATACAGAAATAACTTAAATTCTTCTGCAGACCCATCTAAATGATCTGAGAATTCTGCAAAAGCTTAACCTTAATTTATGTAGTTGGAAAGATATCAAAAATAAATAACTCATTGTTATTTATATTTACGCGCTCTCTATCAATCATGAATGTATTAATACGGTAAGCGTAATTTAAATTCCACCTTCATAAGGTAAGCTATGCTAACCATGTTTGCTTTTATGAATTGCACGCCACTGTTTCGGAATTCGGAACACAGAATTTTTGGTTTTCGGGCAAACAATTATTCGTCGCATCTCTATTTCACGATGTCATTTATTGACGTTTGTCACAAAACACAATATATATCCTAAACAAAATCAAAGTGTTTGTTTTTATATCAAAATAATAATATCTATAAATGTGTTGTTTTAAGATCTTAGGATTAAATTGCAATTAATAATATTTGAGAATAACATTGGACTGCATATCACAAAATATTCCAAACTCAGTAAAATGTAAAGAAAAATAAAAAAAAATAGAATCATTTTCCCAATTTACTATAAACTCTTAAAATAGCATAATAGGTATGAAGAAAAAAATAAATTGATTGCTTTCACAAAATTGTGTTTCAGATAAAACCAAATGAAAAAATTACCACGAGTGAATCCCAAGAAAAAACAAAGCATAAAAACATTTTTTTTGAGTTAAAATATTCAAAATAATAACAGTGTTGGCATTAATCGATTGATTTTTCAATCGAACTTACGGAATATCACTAGATGGGTCTTTAAAAAAAAAAGGTCTGTCGGACAAATTAAAGTATAATTTGTTGATTGCTTGATGTTTTGGGACGGGTTGCGGAACCTTTATTACTCGTGACCTGACACTAACTTAACTGTTTTAATAGCTCATTTGACGTATTGTCAATCAAAGTTTATTCAATTTACATGGAGCTAATATAAATTTGTTGAAATAAAATTGGAGTACCTAGTGGTCTTTGTAGTTTGTAAATAAAAATTAGCAGCTTTTAAAAGCAAGATGCTGTGAGTGTTGGAACGAATTTGAAGTCTCTGAATACTAGTAAAACGTATAATGGTATTTACTACAAATTGAACGTTTTAAGTGTAAAGATGAAAAACTATACATGTTGCTTTACGTTATAAATGTAATTAAAAAAAAACTTGAGAGATGTCAAGAGACACCCGGATGGAACGAAGTTCCTTTCGATTAATTAGTGAGGGAATTGTAATAAATTTTTATTTTTTTAAGTTATAATAATAAGTTTGATATTTTGATCACAGCGCCATCTAGCATTAATCATATAAAACAAAATAAGGAATTGTTTTAAAAGATTTTAATCACAGCGCCATCTATCATTTATCATGTAAAACAAAAAAGTGTCGTGACTACTTTTTCATACGAATTTCCGTCTAGTCCCCTTTCGATAACGCGCGATAAGGAACTTTGTTCCAAAATTTATGACTTTTTGGTCTTTATTTGTTTTAATTTATGAAATAACAGAAAGTTTAGGTAATCATTTTTATATAACATCCATGTATCACGTTTTTTGTGTTCGGTATTCTCCTACACTCTTAACGGTCCTACCAGCTACTGTGACTTGCGAGATTTGCTGCCTTCAACAGCCTGGTGCCTACCATAAAAGAGCTTATTGAATTTCTTTGAAGGACATAGCGTGCCAGTTCCTGAGAAAGCATTTCCTGAGTCCCAGTAGCCACCAAGTGCAATATTAACATGTTATTTTTCGGAATTGTAGTTCATTTTTGATTTTCCTTATTATAATACTTAACTATTGAATACCTAATGAAATGAACTCTTATTTTGTTTGTACCTATTACATTTTCAAAGTGATAAAAATCTAAGATGGTATAAAAACGTAACAAGTTTGACTTTCTCGCTACAATAGTACATTTTTGTTCACATAGTTTTCATAACATTAAATATTTAGGCACAATATCCGTTCTTTATTTCAACTTTGTAAAGTTAAAAATCATTAACGGTGCTCCAAAAGATATCTTTTTCATTTGACGTTAATAAACGATAAACAAGTGACGAATTATTCGTATTTAATATCCTAAAATTGTCTGTAATACCAATTATAACTTGTTTTTTTTTCGGTTTCGTTGCCATGGAATTTTTTAAAGGCATATAGTACATTCTAAAATTTCTCGCATTGAGAAATAATTAAATGAATTACCATTAAATGACTCAAAATGTATGAAAACATTCTGAGTAAGGTAAGTGGACTCCATGCAAAAACTCTAGAACTCTTCCGAATTACCTCCAACTTGTTTTTAATTTAGTGATGAACGTATTGTTAATAGGATCCACAGATCGAAAGAAGGTTATCTTGATGATTTCATATTTTTTCTGCATTTATAAAAAAAAATCTTCAGTGTGTACTTAGCCTTACACAAACCATTCAAAATTATGACAATTAGTAGCCATGCGCACAACCATGTTTCTTTCTAAGGAAATACGTAATCGTAAACAAAATGTCAAAAAAACTAAATTCATTCACCAAAGCTGTAATAGACCCACTGGAGCCATTTATTATTAACCTCATTATAAGTGAATGATACAATCTGTGTGATACAATAGTTGTTTTCTGAAGTCCACTGAGTGGTTGAAGCGCTTGCCTTCCGTACGGGAGGTCGCGGGTTCAAAACCGGTCGGCTTGTACCTGTATATCTTAATATGAAAAATATTTATGTGCAATTTTTCACAACACCACTGGCTAATAACGGTGAAGGAAAACATCGTGGATAAAGATTCTAAAAATCCTTTGAAGATATGTGAAGTCCCCAATCCGCATTTAGGCAAGCGTGGTGGACTATGCCTAACCCCTCTTCGGAGGAGACCTGAGCTCAGCAGTGAGCAGTAATGGGTTGTTACAGTACAGTACAGATTGTAGAAGTTCTGCTAATTTGTAGTTATTATCTCAATTGTGCATGGACAAGTAAAAAAACTTAGTAATATTTTGATAAATTTAAAAGTGTTTAAATGTGAAATTTATTTAACTAATCCATTTATACTACAATATTTACAGTGGAAAGAGATAAACCCCGAGCAGCTGATGGATTACAAATTAAAATGTGTATTTGAAACTCCTCGTGAAACCAATCTCAAAGTAAGTGTAAAAGGCGTGAACTGGTCTGAATTTATGTTTGATTCTTTATTTAAATTGGTTGTAATTCACAGGATTGCGCTTTAAACTATAGGTAGCGTGAAAACCAAAGCTCATAGACTGCACGAAGTATATTTATGTGCGACGAAAATCCAATAAATAAACTACAACGAAGGTTTGCTTTACGGTGAAATTGGACAGGAGACCGACAGCTGAGCGAGCGTGTTTAGAACACGCGATACCAACACATTTAAGCGAAATATTATCCGAGTAATAAATAGTAAACTAATCTCCATCCCTAAAAAAAACTTATACTGAATCTAAATTTTTTTATGCCATGTAAGCAGACGAGCTAACGGCCCATCTGATAGGAATTAAAGTTTTCTAGAGATTAACTAAAATAGTATAATACTACACACTCTAATTTTAGATGCTGATATTTGACAAAATTATTTGAAAGATGGACTTTTAGATTGGTTTATTACCAAATACAAGTTTATATTTAATAATGCGATAGAGGAACTATAAACAAAATGATCAAGTGCCATGAAAATAGGAGAAACATGTTTGGTAACCAAATACACTATGTATTTGATACACTTTTATAGATGTATCTTATAAATGGTCAATATTTGATGAGCCTGATGAGGTTACCGTCACTCATAAACTGCGATGTCAAAAGCATCGTGAGACCACCCTCATTACCTTTTATTAGGGACCAAGCTACATTTGTATTGATTTGAAGAAAGAAATGTCAGAGCTTTCTGGGAGAGTAAATTCGGAATATTGAAAGGATGGTGAAATAAATTTAGTTGATGTAGACGCCCATTGCAACATTTAACTAGGTACTAATCGCTCGTTAAAATAATTTAATTGCTCTTAGTTTGTGTGTTTATAACACCGAGATACGCTTTGTACTTGCAAACTGCGAAGTTTAAATGAAGCAATAAAATTACAAGACAACATTATGCATCGATGTCTATCGTTAGTTGCAGGAGGAGCTTCTGATTCTGCGTCAGTCTGCCGGCGATGGTCGCGTGTCTCGCCCACACTCGCACGGGCCCGAGAGAACGGAGGAAGTCGCAGTAATGCCGTGGGTCATCACCTCCCTGTTCATGGCCCTGATTGGCTACGTTATCGGCAAGTTTGTGAGCTGGCCCGGGACCCCGCGGTGACTCTGTAACACCTCAGTAGTCCAGTCATTATAGTAAGTTCACCTCGGAATTCGAGATACCCAGCTGTAAGTCTGTAAATACTTGTATATTGACACCCTCAAAGTTGTCTCAAAACCTACATATGGTAGGGTGTGAGCAACTATTAAATTTCAAGGTCAAAGGTCACAAAAATCGGTTTTTTGCGTTTTTTATTTATTATCAGTCAGAAGTTAGTATTCTCTTAATAATTATTTTTCAATTTTAGTAAACGGTTATCAGTATTATTGAATAGATATAGATTTAATGCATGGAGATAAAGATAAAATATATTATAATCTTCTTATATATAAAAATGAATTGCTGTTCGTTAGTCTCGCTAAAACTCGAGACCGACTGAACCGATTTGGCTTATTTTAATCTTGAAATGTTCGTAGAAGTCCAGGGAAGGTTTAAACGGTGAGAAAATTTCCTTATGTGACGCAGACGAAGTTGTGTGGGCCAGCTAGTAGTTAATAAAAATTGACAATTATTTATAATCATTGCTTTATTGATAGTCCATTAAATACAGGGTGTTGGTGCCCGGTGAAACAATCATATACACATACTTTTGAAACGGAGATGATCACTTTATTTTCCCATACAAAGTTGAAAAAATATTATTTTGTATTATTTTTGACAACCTTATCCTGATCTACATTCAGTGTGCTACATCTACTTTCACGAACACAGGCGCATGTATCCTGTTTAGAATGTGATTTTTGTCCCGTGTATTATTACAATGTTCTATGATACAGGAGGTAACTAGCCGGCTTAAGCTTTAGCTGTTGGTGTACGTCAGTACGGTAGGGTTGATCACGCACTAATCAACACGTAGTTTTGATTAGTTATAACTTATGATATATTATGCCTAGAAAACTCAGACTTGGTGGATGGTTTCTACATCATGTATACTATTTGCTGTGAAAGTATTGTTTCATCGGCTTTTAACACCCTGTATATGGCGCGTTTTCGACCGGAGGCACCGGTTAACCTGGAGTGATGGTGTGACCGCGCGCTCTCCGCCTTCTATCTTGAAAACCGTTTATCATATAAAAAAATTTTTTAGACAAAATTTATTGAGAATTTTGTATTCTACAAAATTGATAATAAATACTAATAGCAAAAAAACCATAGGAAATGAAATATTTCCAAAAAAAGCCCAAAAAACATTTTTGTGACCTTCGACCTTGAAATTTAATAGTTGCTTTCACCCTACCATATGTAGGTTTTGAGTCAACTTTGAGGGTGTCAATATACAAGTATTTTCAGACTTGCAGCTGGGTATCTCGAATTCCGAGATTCTTACCTAATTTAAGCTTAAATGACTGGACTACAGTACCGCTATTAACGACACTCCCGATGTATAGTAATATTTTTCTTGGATAAATAAAGAAATAAATTTCTTTTGTGAGTTAACCCTTTCAGGACCATAAGATGGCTGACACTAAATACTACACAATATTTAATTTATTCTGTAAAGTAAGAGATATCACTAGAAAAACATAGTAGGGCGTACAAATTTCCTATAAATTTCATATGAAACATTTTAACACAACGTACATAAACGTAACGTTTGACATTCATTAAAAATATATTATTCAATAATATAGTAACGATTTTTGTAGAAGGGAAAAATATTTCCCTTGGACGTGAAAGGGTTAACTTAGTTTTCGGTCAATAGTTTGTAGGTACAAGCTCACAGTTCGGATACATTTCATTATACATAAGACCTGTGATGCTGTTTTTTTTCGCTTAATTACCTGCTGTATCAGCTTAATTTAGAGGATATCATTCGGACTGATAAGAAAATTGTAATTGTGTAATAAATCTCATACCAATCTTTAAAGAATCAAAAAAAATAAGTCTTACATTGAAAATGATCTGAAATTTCCGGAATGTGTAAAAATTTTTGATGAGCTAGCTACAATATGAAAGATCACTCTGCAATAATAACTTAGATATTATTATGATCCATCGTTTAAATTCGATGGTTCTATAATATACATGGTGACCCTTAATTCCTATTTTATAAAATAAACCAGAGTAACTTAAAAATATGCATATAAATTGTAACTGCTTTAATTATTAACAGATTTAACTAAGTTTCCTTATTCTTTCCTAATAATAATTGTTACAGTATCTAATTTATTTATTTTTCTTATTTGTTATTTTCATATTGATTTCTTACGTTGTGCGACAAGACAAGAGCAAGATTACAAACGTAAGCGTACAAGTGAGCATAATAACTATTTTCAAGAAATTTGAAGTAACTTTTTTCTAAACTTGACAAAACTTTTGTCATTGCTTTATCTTCGTCTTTTTCTGAATATAAAATATTACTTAGTAGTGATCGATCGAACGATCTACATGTAGCTTACACCCTTTGTATTATTGTTTCAAATTCAAAAGAATAGAATTTTTCTGCTTTCTGACTAGCTAGCTTTTCCTCAATTCTTACTCAAAATTAAAATGTCTGAATAGATTTTTCCTCTGGATTATGCTTAATGTAAATTGTCATAAGAGTGTTCATCAGAATTAAATATTTGAGATGTGAAGTGATTATGATTATTTCGGAATCGTTAGGTATCATCATCGCTGTAGCGCACGGGATTAGTATTACAATTTTATTAGTGTGAATAGATATCTAGAATCAGCTTATTGTAAAGTGTCGGTAAATGTTCTTACTTAAAATTTATATAAAAGTGTGTACCTTCGTTCTCTTAAATGCGTCTTTGGAATTTATAATACAAATGTACATAGGAGAGTCTGTATCGCATTATCACAATTGTATCATTGCATAATTATTATATATTTTTTTGTTATTTATGTTGTTATAGACTATTAATTAAAATTATATTTTATTTTTATTATTATTAAAAAAAAAAAATTCTATTATAGTGAACAAAGTGGGATACAATATAATGTCTGTGATTTTTGTAAGTGAATTTATAACGTAATTATATAAGATTTATGTTTGAAAATAGTCTTATTAGAAAGCTTTCTGTAAAATCTAACTAGAATAAGCATTGGAATTATATAAAGTCAAGTAAATAAGGAGATATTAGCATAACTATGTACAGAACATACTAGTATCTTCGCACGCGGCGGCCCAAGCGCGACTGAGCGCAGGGCGACGGGGGCTCCGCGTATTTATATCGGAGGGCCCGTTACGGGCATATGTGAACATGTTAGAGATAAGTGAATATGTGTAACGTATAGAATAAGAATAATAATGATGTATGGAAAAATAAAAAAAAAATCATTGTATGGTTTTTAATTATGAACGAATAAAGTTGCGAATCCTGGCGGGGGGGTGAGGTGTGCGCGGGAAGTGGTGGCGCGAAATTTTGGCTATATAAACGGGCCAGTTTCGACGCTCCGGCAGAGGTTCTCGAGATTTGCCTCTCACCACACCAGAAGAACAAAGAAGAAGAAGAACTGAAGAAAAGCCACTGTATAGGCTGAACCCCTGCTGCCCCGCACCCCAAACCCCTGCCCGGCCGCAGTACTAAGAAAAATGGTGTTTTATTAGAAGAATCCCTGCTCCTGCTCTCCTCGGCGGTCCTGTCCCGTGCTCCGATCTGACGTACCAACCCCAGGGTTATCGAAACGGTGGAGCTGTACCCCTGAACCGGCCAATATCGTGTCGACCAACATCCAGACACGCTAGCCATCAATTACAGATAACATAGAACCCGGTCCCAAAAACAAACAGGCATGAAAATCACCGGAGTTTCAGGGGAGGCTGTCTGAAGTTGTCAACCAAAATGTGGTTTCAGTTGGGAGCCAGTCAATCAATTATAAAAATGATAGCCAATTGCAGACTACCCTTCAAGGCAAAGCCTCCTTTGAAATTCCCTTCCCAACATATTCTGGAAGTATTAGCTACTCCAACTACCCCCAACATGACTCAGGCTATTCAAGAATTAAAGAAGCAGGGTATCCTAGAGAAACTGAAACGTCAAAAAAGCACAAAGTATTGCTTAGACATTATTTGTTGTTTTGACAACAGATGTTATTAATTTATATCTTGTTTTTTTTTGTGAAAATATCACAAATATTTACAGTAATTTATTTAAAATTAATTATGAGTAGGTACTTATTATTAGGAATTAGGAATTGTTCTGATTAGGTGAAGATATTCGCATAAATATTAACTAAATTTACAAACCAACAGTCAATTACTACGATAAAGAAAGTGATGAATTTGTATTTTACTTCCCAGTTTGTAGATTATACTTTTAAATCTCTGTTTTCGATTTCCAGACTTTTTAGGGATATGGATTCAGCAAAAAACGTTCTAAACGACGCTTAATCAAAATTCAGTTATTAGTACCAAACACTACTTGAGTTATTAACTATAACGTAATGGCAAAAACATTCCAATTCATCTCTATTCTGCTCACTCGATACAATGTCTTATGAAATAAAGTCTCTTCCCCCTGTCTGTTGTATGTTTATTTTTTTTAAACTACAACGAATTTTGATGCGGTTTATTGTAATAAACAGTGATTAAAGAAAGCGGAAAGTTTACGATATATGTAAATTGAAACAGTATCAGCATCGTTTTGTTTTATTGTAGTCTAGTCTAGTCTTATTAAAAAACTGGGGTCATTTTATGTATGAGGTGAATTGTGAGTTCAATGGAATTGTCTCAAAAAGTTGTGTTTAATTATATGACAAATGTAATTTTCATTGTAGGATTTCAATATAAAATTTACAGAAGCAAGTAAAGTTTTACAGCTGAAACTTTTTTAAATGTCCCTTCTGGTTTTTATGACTTCTTCGGTACAATGTTCGTATCTGTGAATGAGTATATAAACATCGAAAAGTATTTCGAAAATTTTACATAATTTATTGAAAATAAAATTATTAAAATTATTTTATTTGAAAATTGTATGTTGCTTGTGCTACGAAAATGTGGAGTTGCAAAAAAAATACAAATATTCAATTTCAACTTCTTTTATTTATTAATCACCATTATTGTTAAAAGTGAATAGTATTCGTAATTCTAGTAAGGTAGGCAAAATAACTAAGTATTTACATGATTACAGAATGTTCTAAGAACTGACATTTGTTCTGGAAAGATCTATGACGGTTGAGAATATTCCAGAATTTATCTTTATATGTAAGAACCTCCTTGTTGGCAGAAGAAAGTTAATAAGAAATGTCATCGTTCTGTCACATTGATTAACTACAAGAAAAATATACGGAACCTAATGTTTTAAACTATTGATTTTATTTCGACCATTTATCGATATTAATCGGGGCGAGATTAACATAAAGTTTCCGTCCCGAAAGCTTAATAGATTCGTTTCCAGATTTATGTGTTCTGTAATGGATAAGGATTTAACCTTCTGGATTGTTCAACGGTGGTTAAATTATGTTGTTTGTTAATTAGTTTGATATCGATTCAATGGGTATTTCGGACGGTGTATGGTGAATCAATATGATCTTTTCTGGAATATTCGGTTTTGCTTTGTGTTGAGGTATGTCCTTGAACGTTTAAGGATTTATTTTGCGTTCTGAAAATAAGTCAAATAGAGTTTTAATTGTAGTTGAGCATTCCTATTTTGAAACTTTTCCATTGTTGTTTATTTTCTGAAATAACGATTTTACGCATGTATATTTTGGAATGTGTGTTTATCGATTCAACAGATTATCGTAATTGTTCATTTTTCGTTCCTTTTCGAATGTCAGTTCTTATCACAACATCGAGAAAACATCAAGCGTAGTGATCAACTAGAATGGATTATTAAAAGATAATACAGATTATATAATGTACTACTATTAAAATTCCTTTAATATGATTAAATTGAATGAGATAAATGTGAAGTAAGCATTATTTAGATAATTTAAATTTGAATTTTCGCAGCTGTGTTAGAACATTTGGCGTAATTTTTTTAGTAGTTTTTCATTTGTTGTTTTTTTGTATGCATACTTCACATTTATCTTATGTACCAGGTTACATATTCAAATGGTTACATAAATAATCTTTTATAAAAGACGTGAAAACACTATATCAATAAAACGACAATTCGGAATGTTATAACATTTTCGTATATGTTACATTAAGTGCCGTTTCAATACGAATATCAAGTTGAAAGTGAGAATAATGAAAAAGCATTCCTTCACAAAGCGTGGATTCATCTAAGACAAATCTATAAAGCGTAAGTAGACTGCTCAAGTTTGACGTCTGTTTATCAATATTATTGATGTAGTACAAGTTTTTGGAAATATTTGGAAAATATTGGTAAACCACCTGTTTAAGATGAGAATTAATTTCAGAGAATATTTTGAGTATAGTCTAAGTTCGCTTTGTAGTAAACCTTAGAGAGAACAACTAATATCATTCGAGTCCATTGAGTCAATCTTGAGCCTTGGTTTTTCAAACTTCAATACAAACGTTTCATTATAATAATTCATCGCAAGTAGGCGTGACACCTGCTACCTTATATTATAGTTTACGAAATGCACAGCCCGCGGTATGTCTTATCTAGATCGAAACCTCTCAACGCCTACCAAACACGATGACACAAATTGACCCATGATTCAAAACTACTCATAATTTATAAATCCTAAATTTATTTTTTTAATGGACGAAGTCCTATTACAAAGTAGTTTAAAGTTATAGAAATCCTTTATAAATATCATAAGAAGATTTAATTTAAAGCAAAACAAATGTCGAAGCGGTACGTATGTATCATATTAAATAGAAAGATTCTTAAAGGCTAGAAATGTTGAGAGTAGCTATCGGAAATATCCAAAAGTTCTCCAAAATATATGTTCTCAGTGTTCTTAATGAACAATGGAGAGAAGTATAGTACTAAGTAATTCAAAGAGTAGGTATACTACGTTTGGCAGACCACAGATACAATAATATAGATAGCGAGAGATGTGACGAAACGGCGGCGAGTCGGGAATTCTTACAACTGCAAACACAGTGCTCTATTAAAAAGTGAAAAGTACTTAGCCATCTACATGATCACACTACAGTCCTAATGCTTTGTTTTTGACATATTTTATTTTATTTTTGTTAAATGTCAACTAATGATGTGTAGGTGCTGTTTTAGATCATAATATTTAACGCTTACATCTAGATGACCGTGACGTGCTCGTGTCTTTAACATTTTAAACGTTGGTAATAACGTATTCATACACCTTGTTTATAAATTGAGAAAACAATAAAATAGTCGGCATTAAAATCCTTGCGTAAAAATTAAGTCTTCCTGTAAAAGGCGCGAGACGAATCAGCATTCAATCATAAAGAAAACCTATATTTACTTTCAATTCCATTGTTTCTGCGAAAAATAATTGAATCCTATTCACGGAGTTCTATAACAATCATTGATTGGTATGATTCCATTCAACTTCGATTTGATGAAGACATAGAAATGATAAGTAATGAATTGGAATACAGTTGGTTTCTGAGTTACTAAGTAGAGATAAGTGTTCGAGAAAATTCCTTGGGTTTTATTCGCGCCATTTACAAAAAGTAGGTAATTGTAATTTGTACAAAACTTGTAAAAATCTGCAATCAAATATGTGAATGTTGCTTTAAATAACGGTGTTACAGCATTTTACAGTAACAATACTCGTCAGGGCAGTAAAAACCCAAAAAATGCATTCGTAAAAAATTCAATATTGTCTTTTAAAATGCAACTTCAATACACATGGGGCGTGATTATTTAAAACCTAACTATATAAGTAACAACAACAACAATAAAAAGGTTATACAATATATCACGGATTCCCTAAGTTTAACGAATGTAGGATATCTACGCGGAGAGAATTAGGGATTATAGAATATATATAAGTACTTAGAATGAAGGTAGACTTAAACATATAAAATGTCCTTTTACCTGCCTTTTAGCTTAAACATTTGATGGGCCAAATCTCATCTGGATAGTCTACGCAGGTTCCACTAAAACATTCCTGTTTCTATCCTTTTAAGATACAAAATTGGATAGGGTAACTCGCATAGATGTACTACAATCGAAAATATCCGTGAAATCAATTACTTGGTGCCACTATCTATGTTTTCTAAAGATGTTTGACCTATAGTTAAAGAACAAAGGTGATGCTAGTCAAGACAAGCGACGGTTAACAACAACCTACGAGTTATAAGTGATAGAACATCGACTAAGAATCTTGGGTTTTAGCCAACGTGTGATACAAGAATCTTCACATAGAATATCAAAAGTACCAAGAAGTGATCTTAGTTTTTTGAGCCACACCAGGCCACATGACTTCTGTCATTTCAATATAATGTTTACTCAGTGTTTTGTTATTCTTTATGAAGATTATTAGCATAGCACGTTGGTCGTCCCTCGTCAGTATCGATAGGGTAATTATTCTATGAACTGTAGTGCGGTAGTAATTCTGTTGTTAGTTTTGGCTAAGGATTAGTCATGTTCTCTCGCGCGGATTTTCCCTTCGGGGTGAGCCTGACCGTGTCCAAATCGAAGTGTTAGTTTAATTTGCAACCGTTTCGTACCTACAAAAGCAGACCCGAAAGCAGAAACTTATTCATCATTTACTTTAGAAGAGCGACATCCAATTTGCCAACATGAGTTGCGGAGACGAGACTGCAGCACCATATTGCCGTTATTAAATACACCAGATGTCAGTGATGAAATTAGTTTTAATACGGTCATAATGGTATAAAACTTAGGACTTTATGATTTTCCGGGAAATGTCTTTGGTTAGTTAATTTAATTAAGTAGGTATTAACCTAACGTCCTCTTGCTGCAATTAATTTTCTTAGCATAAACTATTTCTTAATACCTCGTCGTCACAGCTTCACATTGGCAATATTCCATTAATACCTTACATTACATATTACATAACCGCGTTCTTATCTATATAGTAATATCTGTCTACTTTGAAATCTAGATCGGAAAATGATTTGAACACCTATAATCTAAAAGGTATAGAATATAACTTTGACGCGGCTATGTAAATTGCAGTTGCTCTTTAAGTAAATGTGAAATCCGGCGAGAGAATGACCGTAGATTAATCGCCCCCAAGAGATAAGGCCTGAACGATGCGTGGGTCGGCCTTGCTGCCCTCACGGAACTCTTCGAGCGTCAGCCTATCGTCGTGGTTCTTGTCCATTTGGTCGAAGATCTTGTCGACGCGCTTCTGGGGAGTATTCTCGTCTTCAGGCTGCGGAGTTTGGCCCTGGAACAGGATTTGGCATAGATGAATTTAAATGTAAAATTATTCTGTAATGATTATGTACCATACTGGGAACTTAATGCTCAGGTATTACGAGAAGTTGAAGTACCTATCTTCGAACAAAAAATTAGAGCAATATTGAAATAAATTATAGAACTTAAAGGTCCGAAAATGCTATCAGTACCTCAGCTTACTAAGCTAGAAGACCTGTATAGACCAGATATTACCAGAAATTGACATTCCTTCTTATGCTAAAAATAATTTATCACTCGTACTTACCACCATCTGGTAGATCGCGTCGACTATATTGTACATTTCGTCGCGAGTGATGTAGCCGTCGTTATCCACGTCGTAAAGACGGAAGGCCCCTGAAAAATAAATGCATCAGTTTAAAGTACCTAATCTGAGCAGCTAATAATGGTGTATTTGTAACATTCATATCAGTGTACCTCTTTTAAAAACCATCTAAAGCTACGTCAATAGGCGATATATATACGAAGCTACACAGTATCATATTTAAATTTTAATATAACATTATATATGGAGAGATAAAACTTATTGCGCCGACCCCATTTGAGTGGGATAAGGTTGAGATAAAGAAGAAAGAAGAAGAAGATTATCCGCAATACTATTTTTATTTCCACAAATACATTGTAGACCAGGCGCAATTAATGTTAAATAGATACTTAGTAGTGATAGATGTTAAAATCGAAGCGTTTACAAGCAGTCCTGAAATAATCTAATCCATGTTAAGTTTTTCAGGTCATTAGTCGTAGAAAGTGCTCGAAACTAATAACGTTAATCTAATTTATGTTCCAGTACAGAAATACCCATGATAGACGTCATTTTATTTGTATACCGTAACAGGTGCACCATTCCACCTGTTATCATTGTCAGACAACAGACAGTGATGCCAATAATCCGTTGTATAGTTGACAGACTGCCAACGTCCACTCGTGCCTATGGCTCACGTACATGAAATATGATTGACGGGGATCAGCATACGTTTATTTTTGTAACTCTTTTACTAAATTGGAGAGGAAGACAGACATTGTATAATATTTTTTTGAGTTAACCTATACCCTAAGGTGGAGGATTTTTTTTCTGCATGACTGGTTGACAGGGCCCATTACCTATCAGTCATTATAGGACTTTTTAAACCTCTTTTATAGAAGGACATGTCATTGCGCTACAAGAACACTGAAGATGGGAAGGATGTGACCCCATCTTCACATATATTCCAAATCGGAAGCATTGCCATTAGATGGTAGATTAGAAGTTGAAATATAGCTTGGTAGTAGAAATTTATTTATTTATTAATAATAAGAAGAACACAAACAAATTGTACAAGTTTTTTTTAACAAAATAAATTTAAGATTAGTTTCATACAATTCAAACGACATGTTCCACATATAAGTTTACTAATTAATTACTGTATAGTTTGGGGCAAGAATAAATGCACTTCGACTTTTAGAAAGAAAGCAGTTCATAGCTTCGGATTTATAGAGCGCTTTCTCTGTCGCACACAACTTTGTGACATTCATTGTCAGTTGTTGTTCTAATTAAATTTGACATAATATAATATAGAGTTGTTAAAACTCTAAATATTTTTGCATAATTTCCTAAAAGTCGATGTGCATTTATTCTTGCCCCAAACTATAGAAGATTGTGTTTTATGTCCTAAAATTGTAAAATAACATATTATGTTATAGTAAATATTATACTCACAATGCAGTTTTTCGTCGAGATTTCCACGAGACGTCACCGACAGAGCTCGTATGAACTCTTCGAACTCAATTGACCCGTCCTATAACAAATCAGTAGTTCATAACAAAGTTTCAAAGCAATCCCCATAAGATTCTCGTGGGAATATTTCGCAGAATAAAATTATAGGAAAAATATCGAAATGATCCGAACGTTAGGAAAAAATACAAGATTTAAGTGCTTATGAAAATCTGCACGCACTATAAAAGCATGGAATCATTTTATTATGTTATCTTAGAATACTATACCTATATAACTGAATTCTGAAATAAAGAAAAACAACGAAATTATATTTTACTTTAGTTTTAGTCACTAACATTTAGTTTTATTTACTTTTAAGTTGTTTTTCATCAAGTATAATACATATTTGGTGAACATGCTGGTTACAGTTGCTAGTTTACAAACTAAAACGTCATTTTTAAGCGACAAATTTTAAAGAGAGCAGGTGTGTTAAGCCGATCTACGTTCTTTAATAGCTCATGTGGTGTTAAAACCGCATGGGGTTCATAAAATTTTCAATCCTTAGATATTCATGAAACAACTGTGGTGAATATTGAAAATGAAAATGTATTTATTTGAACAACTCTTATTCTGTGTTTACCTAATCATTGTTCCCACCATTTCTATCTTTAAGGGGGGAGCCTGCTTTAGAGGCTTAAAAAAATCGATTTTTTTGAGAATTTTTATGGGAAGGAAAGAAATATTTGATTGAAACGAAACTTTCGGGTTTTATTATTATGTATTTCAAGAGTCTTTTTTCATCAAAATATATGTCATAATGTGCGTGGTACAAGCATTTCGCCGAGGCGCCTCGAGTATGCATGTGCCGTGCGGCGGGAAAGATGCAGGTCGCAATTTTCATCTGAAACTAAAAAAACAAAAAAGAAAATAATTTTCAATAGTATAGCTTCTAGTTAAACCTAAAAAATTAAAAAAAAAGTGAAAAATTCAATTATTTTTCGCAAATTAAACAAAAAAATCATTTTTTTGGAAAAAAAAAATCACTTTAGATGGTTTAAAAAATGGTTAATCATAACTTTTTCAAGTTTTTTTAGGTTCAACTAGAAGAGAATTTTATCCCGAACACAACCAATTTTGTCGCGTTTCGATAGGACGTTTAGTTTTTTTTCTATCTTTCCCGCCAACTCGGGAAAATTGTAAAAATGAAAAATCGAGAAATCGCCCGTCAAAGTTTTAGTACATTAAAATCTTATTTTTTGAACTTACTGCTATAACATGTTAATCAGCGATTCCTGGTCCATAAAATGGCCCTTCAGACTCTTCAAATAACTGGTTTTCGCCCAGATGTTCGAGTCTGCGGGATATTCTGGCTTCTTTACTTTCCAATGAGTGAAATGAGCGATCCGGCCGCTCGTATACCTGCTTGACGCTTGCTCACTATTTCTTCTGTAGCTCCGAAAATAATTTGAATTTGCTTTTGAAATTTTAGGGGCATATTCTTGGATAGTTTGGGAAGACATTTATGCAAAAAAAAAATATCGATTTTTTTAAGCCTCTAAAGCAGGCTCCCCCCTTAAGTTTTTATGTTTTTCTATTTTTTGTTTTATTCTTCAACTAACTACGATCTAAATTATTCATCCCGTTTTTACCTTGTTCATAAGGAATTCAAAAAGATTTGGTGAGCTTATTTAGCTGTTAAAATCCATCTTAATTAAAATGGTGATAGTTACCGTCACTCAGAAATTTGTATTGGTGTTATGATCAACTCGCAGATTAACTTTTCTGTCTTTTTTTAATTATTTCATTAAATCCAAATAAATTTCTTCTATATGCTCGAGTTATAGACTTTATTACTATTCGTAAGAAGAGTGTAGCTGTACGTTTTACGTAAATGCTCGTACATCGTAATGAATTGATTTATAAGCAAATACACTTACATTGTTTTCGTCGAACACTCTGAACACCAACGACGCAAATTTACTCGGGTCACCTTGAGGGAAAAATTGTTTGTAGATCTTTATGAAGCCCTGGAAATACAGAATACTTTATTATTTCGTATGGGTATATTTTGTTTTCTTTATGTTGTATTGTGTTATGGAATAAATGAACAGTTTCCGGAACCCAGGGATTTTGTCCCTAAAAAGACCAGTTTCACCACTCGCCTAAGGTTACTTTATTAATATGGATTTTTTAAAGTACGTAATATTTATTTTTGGCACCCTGAGCAATAAATAGTTCCTGTCAATGTTTAATCCCCTAGCATAGGTATATGTCATCCCTCTTCTCATGAGACCTGACCCCAGCTGTGGGCAGTTAAATGGGTTGTAATAGTAGGTACTTACAGTACAGTTTATAAGTTTACCTACTTAATAATTTTACAGAAAGTGATTATTCGTGTTCGTATTTGTCTTTATTATCAAAAGTTTCATCCGACCGAATCAATGTGCGGAAACAACGGATTAAATTCAGGTCAGGTTTTTAATAAAATAAATAATTGAGTACCTGCTCAGTCAGAAGACCGTTAGGGCAGTCCTTCAGAAATCCTTTGTGCCAAAGCCGGATTTCTTTTTCCGTAACTGAAACAAAAGGAAATCTCGCTTATTATACTTGTTTCTATTGTTCATAAAGGTCAATAAGTGGGTACCTAAAACACACAGCCTTCTGTAAATATACCTAAATGTAAAGTAATTGGAATAAAATTTTTGCCCTTTTTTGTTGGGGACTGAATTGTACTCAACCTAACTCAACTTCATTCGGGACTTCTACTGACTTCTAGTTCGCATCTTCCCGATATTTGTTTTCCATTCCTTAGAAAAACTGAAGTTCAAAAATATTTGCTACTCAAGATTTAGAAGGAGCCAGCCGTTGAATTGAACCAGCAAATAACTGCCGGCACGTAAGGTAAACAGTTTACCGACCACGACTTAATACTTAGAGAACATACACACTTACTTAGTGGTAGAATAGTTGCTTAAAAGAACACTTATTACCTAGCTGGTCCTAGCTCTATAACTGACGATGTAAGCTCTGAAAAACTATTGTAATGCCTGTACTCAACAACTCTGGCATAAGAACTGGTTGAGAACATGGTTTTATTTTAAAGAACTGACATTTTCGCTCCCATTTCTGTATTCTTAAGAGTGTCAAGCGAAAAGATTCAGTAACCTGAAGCCGACCCGTATATGGAACTGATAGACTGCGTAGCTTATCAATGGGTTCTGGGATTGGCGCCAATTGGAAAAGGTCGTGAGAAAATATTTCCTTGCATACCATTAATGAATGCTTTTTAAAAAGTAAAACCACTTCTGGTTCATAAAAGTATTATAATTAATAGAGATGAAACTGTGTATGTTGCATTATTATGTACTCGTACATAGACATTATAATGAAGTATACTGAAGTCGAAGCAACATTGAACCGTAAAGTTTTTAAATGGGGTTCAAAAGTTAATTCCGTTAAGTTCTACTAATGGGGATATTTAATTATTCAGGGATTTCAAAATGGAGTGCAATGGTGTTGTCATGTTTGTTTTCCCCTTCAGTATTTTTTTTATTTATATTCGTGTGTATGGTTAGTAATGCTTATGGAACTTAATGAAATTTTATTCTAAAAATATACCTAGAGTATACATGTTGAAAAAATACCACGTATTGCAGTTTAATAAATGCGTGGTATTGCATCACGTAATTGATTAAAGTAATATTAGAAATTTCAATTTACGCACAAATCTTATGTAATTCTGTTTTTGCTGTCCTTAATATTAGCTAGGTGTAGATATTATATTAATGATATTACGTAAATATTTTATTAACAACATTCACTTTAGCTACCCATATAAGATATCACAATATTATTTTTAAAAAAGTCTATTCCAAGTCTATTGAGAATATATTTTATCAGTTTTGTTTAACAAAAAAAAGCACAATGTCATGGAAAACCCTTCAGCTAGGCAACAATGAATTCAATAACCACCAGGGGTAAATGGAAGACAGTTTCAAAACTCCATGGGGTTCGCTGACGTTTTGTGGCAGCTACAATAAACAATTTACTTAGCGTTTTATCTAACTGTCACTTCACCCCATCACTGCTTTGGAAAAACATTTTGATTTCAGCGACTCAACCCTTCCTTTTCAATGTACGATAAATTAAATACATTAATAAATTAATGGCTCTCTAATTATTTTCCTCTGGTTAAAGGATGCGAAAGTGATACGAATTTCAAATTTAATTGTTGAAAGAATATTTGAAAAAAGGATGAGGTCTATTTTGTTTATTCTCATTTCAAACAGTATTTACGTTTTAAGTTAAGCATATCGAAATTAGTGCTACATATATTTGATTAATGATAGCTGTAGAAATGTGTTAATTTAAACAAATCCCATTGCATTTCTTGAAACAGATCAAACACGAAGTATCGTGTCGACTTTAACAAAGTGATAACAGTTTTAGTGACGGAGTGAAGCTTATTCTCGACCTGCTACATTATTCAGTGTTTTCACTGACACGTGAAAACTTTGAAACGGTTATTTTACGGAGCATTAAATTCGATTTCGGAATAAATTTCTGATGCCTTTGGATAGTGGAACTTCTTAACGGGTTTGATAGTTGACTCGCAATTTCATGCTGGTTTGTTTTTGGGTATAAACGCGAGAAGGAAACTGAATACGATTTTATTTTGTTATGTTACCGTTGGTTTTCTTTTACGGAATACGTTCTCATTTGATTGATCATGAAAATCCTGAATGTAATTCTGTTATTTTAGAACAAATCAAAGCATTATCTCTTCTGGATACTTTGTCGATAGAGTTAAATGTTTTCCTGTTTTTTATTGTCTTGTAGGCAGACGATCTAACGGACTACCTTATCTTAAGCAGCTACCGTGGCTCATGTACCTCTGTATTGTCGATCCCCTGACAATACACATCTTTCGAAGAAGGACAAGTTAGATGCTATAACTGCTGCATAATTCAATTAAATTTAGACGATGATGAGGGCGATTCATATGGGAATAGCTCCTAGTTCCAAGAGCCTTCAACACAATTTTCACAAGAAACAAATTTAAATTAATTTCACGTAAAGAAAAATATTTCTCCTTTGCAAAATATTGGATTCAAGATAAGAATTTCTGAATTGTAAAATCTTTGCTATCCAAAATATTGTATTCAAAAATGTTCCATTTGTTAGTCCCTAGGCCAAACGCCGACGAGCTATTGTCCAAAATATTCTTATCCTATACCTATACAAAACTTGTAAGAATTTAATATCGTATTCAGATTGCGCCATCGGTTTTAATGGTAATAAAAGTTTACCCTAGTTCTATTGTCCACGCGTATCAATGGAGCATAGTCGTGAAGTAATCAATGTTATTGTTAAGAACTGAATATCACAGGGTTAACGATCGGCTTAGAACATTGATAGTAAAACCTAGTCTTAGACAAGAAATAAATTCATTGAAGGCATTAGTATTTGTTTATTGAAAACTTTTTACAAAGAGTTTTTAAGATCTCGGACATCACGTGTAAGTAAAGTGTTAGTCAAGACATATAAAACGAGTCTAAAGAAATCCTTACTAATATTATAAATACTAAAGTATGTCTCTGTCTGTATGTCTGTCTGTTACGCTTTCCCGCTTAAACCTCTCAATCGATTTTTATGAAATTTGACACAGACAATCTTTAAACTCTAAGAAAGACCATAGGCTACCTTTTAATTGAAAGTGACGCCGACGAAGTTTTGCAGGCCCTCTAGTATAATATATTCAGTGAAAGTTTATGTGATCAGTAATGGCTTTGTTTTCCGTAATAATAATTTAGTACCTTTGCAGCTATAAATATAAGTTGAAGATCGACACATACCACAGCCGCATCTATTCTCATTTTGATCTTAAACATGTGCATTAATAGAATAAAACTTAATTGATATACAGTATGACTCGAAGAGGTTTTAATGTGTGCTTACCTTTTATAGAATTAGATGTAGGTAATAAAGCCTTTAACGACTGTCTTTTACAAATTCGAGTGTGTACATTTTCTAGAAAGCGGATCTATAGTTCAGTAGTGTTTATGTTTAGTATTATAACCATAATAAAATTAATTTAATTACACTATACATATAAATTAAATTAATTAGCGCATCGAAAGTTAGTTCCTTCCTTTAGAGCACAGCTATCTTGGATTGTAGACTCCACTATCAGGGGAACCCTGTTTTTTATTTGGTTGTTTAATTTGTATTTTAGAAGAAACCTAACGCAATATAGGCTTTCAATAAATTCATAGAGTTTAATAATACCTATTGGTTTGGTTATTATTTTAAACGAATAAATTTTAAACACCTAGATATCACTTACAATAAATTTACCTAATCGAGAATTGTTATTGTGTTGCCGTAAGTTAAGAGTTTTTACTTTGAAAGAAACTTTGATATATTGACGATAATGGGTTCCTTTCGTAGTTAAAACTACGGTGGCTAAGTGCAAACTCCGAGTTTTGTCGGTCGATAAATAATGGAACCGCATTAATCTTCATTTTGTAACTTCTTCCCCGGAAATGCGGATTTTAGTGGAGACCACAGACTAACATATAAGTATATACTATAACCCGTTTTTTTTTCTTCATCCCTTTTTTTGCAAATAGGTAGCTTATGTCCTTTCTCAGGGTCTAAACTCTAAAGATTGTTTGTGTCAAATTTCATTAAAATCGGTTCAGAGGTTTAAGCGGGAAAGCGTAACAGACAGACAGACAGAGTTACTTTCGCATCTATAATATTAGTAAGGATTAGTAGGGATACGACAGAGGGATCAATGCAGATTTGGTAATACTTAGTATTATTACTAAGTACCAATCCATCAATAATCCCTGAGGAGACCTGAGCCCAGCGGTGGGCAATAGTGGGGTACAGAAATAATGGCACTACCACAGTAGTGATTTAATCATTGTACCAAAAAGGTTAAAATCTAGAGCGGAGTATTTTAAAAAGTAGCATATATTTTTAAACATGTAAAACAACAGAAAGAGAATTTAAACACTATTTTAGTATGGTACTGGATTCTTGGGGATTCTCCTAAATCGTATGCATCCCTGAAATAGAGATCTTTTCTTCCAAAAATATACTGAACAAAACAAATGAGAAGTTATTTTTGTCACATAAAACATTAATTAGTGTTAAATAGCATGTAATTAGGTTATGTTTCTAGTTTAAAACTAAATGATGTTACTAGTTCGTTCGTCACACGTAAATAACATATTATATAACATTGTTTATGAATGCAAAAATGTGTTAATTTCATAATATATACGAACGTTAGGTTAAGAATGTTTTGCATAAGAAAGCGACTTGAGATTTAATTGCAACAAAATGACACACGTGAAATAAATGTTCAAATGAGAAACAAGTTGTCTATTTTAAATGCATACTGATCGAATTAATCGTAATAATTATTATCAAATATATATATATATTTGATAATAATTATTACGATTATATATTTTATATATTATAAAGGCGAAAGTTTGTAAGTATGGATGTATGGATGTTTGTTACTCTTTCACGTAAAAACTACTGAATGGATTTGAATGAAACTTTACCACAATATAGCTTATACATCAGAATAACACATAGGCTACAATTTTTGACCCCTTTGTAACGCAGACGAAGTTGCGAGGGTCATCTAGTATTCTAATAACTTCGACTAGTTCTCGGAATTGTATCAGGAATATTTTTGGTTAACTTTCATTTAGTTAGTTCAGTTAAAAAAATAAGTAATTTCTAGATTTGTTTTTATAAAGATACAAATATTCACTCACGATTTCTACATTTCTACGTCACAATACTACGTCAAAACTTAGTAATTTCACATAAATCGCTCGTTTATTGTTAACACGCGCACAGCCTTACACAGCGGCGAAAGCTTGAGCATCTTATAATGTCATATTTTATGCAAATATTGAACTCATTACCTATGTGTGTTTTAACTATAAACAGGAAAATCTATAAGTATATTGAATCCGTTTGATCAGCCTCATTCCTAAGATAGCAGTCGGAAAAATCAACATGAAGTCTATTACGGTACGTAGGTGTACGCGAACTATCTTTTTATATCAGTTCTATTTCATATAAGCTCTATAACGAGTGGTTTAGCGTCGTAGAGAATATCTCAATGTCAATCATATTAATTATAAGGGTACCTATAGGTATCAGGGTAGTGTGATTATGTTATGAAGATAATTAAAATATATTTTTTTTTTTTGGTTGAATTTCAGTGGGAAATTTTACCGATGGTTGGTAATCTGCAAAGATTGATCTAGTCATCACACATCACACAAAACTTTTTTGCTTTTTTTAGGGTCCACCAAAAAGCCTCCTGTTTTTTTTTGTAGAATAGGATCTATTACTAGTTAAGAATTGAATCAACCGAAACAAAAGACTCTCATGTGTCTAAAAATCTAAAACTATTTTCAGATATTAACGCTGATCGTAGTTTCAGCGAACGCGGGCCAATATTACGGCCCAGATGCCTTTCAGCACTACGGTTTTCCTCAATCAATTAATCTTGGTGGAAATATCGCACACTCTCGTCATGTTGGCGATCCCTCACCGCAACATGAAAGGGCAATATCATACTCGATAAGTTACAAAGATTATCTTTACTTGAAACGGCATAAAACCGAAGGCAAGGACTCGCCATTTAACCCGGAGGCTGCGGCTACTGAGAATGATAACAGATATCACTCCCATTATGGTCACGGAGATGGTAATACTAACGTTCCCTTTTCGGATGGTTCACCGAGCCCCGCAACAATTTATCTTATTTAATTCTTGTTCGCAGCGGACTGGTTACGGAGATAATGTTCAAATTGACATTGCGTTGTCCGGACGATGTCGTCGGCTGATAAATATGTGAAACGAATTATAAGATGTGAAACTTAACGGCATTTACTGAAGATAAACTACCTATCTACTACTTTCCCCACCCAATAGGTATTGTTAAGTCAAGGACGATTTTCGTTTTTGTCATATACGATGGTACTTTTTGAAAGTCATGGTACAACAAGTAGCAATATTATAACCATATAATATGATCTGATGTCTTAGACGACCTATTAGAATAGAGTATTTTTCGCACTTCTTCAGTATCATTAAAAGTTCATTTTGTATAATATAATTAAATTTTATTAAATGTTTAGTATTAGCTATGTGTTATTTCTGTAATCATTTGTGAATCACTAACAAAATAATGGAAATTCTATGTAACTTCTCCATTAGTTGACGTGGAGGGTGTTTTTGTTAATTAGAGGGATTCGACTGATGTGACGTTCTACATTAATAACGGATTATCGTTAACCTTCCGATGTTTTGCTTCTGAATAAATGAATGGGATCCAGAGTCGAATATAATATGGATTGCCAAACAAACTTGTGCAAAGCAATTATATTTGTTTTAATGTTATCACTGACAGAAGTAAGTTTAATTTTACGTTGTAAAAAATAAAATACTATTTAAATTTTTCCACTTTTTCACTTTACGATGCCTAACCTTCATTTTATTTTAAGTATTAAGCTGTTTAGAATCTTTAGATTAAAAATTGTATTGTATGTTGTTGCGCTAAATCTATTATTTTACAACCTATTCTCTTCTATAAGTATTTAATGAATTACAATATATTCTAAATGTTAATTAAATTTACATATCAATCTACGTAATATCTCCGTTTATAAACAAAATATATGAGTTTACTAATTATACTTTACAACTCGTCACAACAAAATGTAGGTATTTTTTGTCGCATTGTTTCAGACCGAGAGCCTCTGTAATAGCCTGTTTGAATTATTCATTATTCCAAAATGATTTTCAATTTAATTAAGTTAATTTATGTGATCGCAAAATTCCTTTGTGTAACAACAATAAAATTGTAGAAAATGCTGGAAATTTTGTAATCTTCGTACTTTTTATAGCTGGTAATCTTGCCGGTTTTATGTTATTAATATTTGAATTGGGAAAGAAAAGGGCATCAATGACGATGTTCTTGTTTGTTTAAAATGTTTTGAACGGTAAAATATTAAATCTAACCTGTACCTCTGCGTCGTGTTGTTAGTACTACTTAATGCTTGCATTATTTTAGTTACAAAAAGTATCAACAGAAATATTAATTTTGGAGAACCAAACCAAAGCAAAAATCTTTTTTATACTAGAAATGATCGACTGTGTAATAATATATTACATCAGTATCTATTTTATTAATGGATGTAACTCCGAAACTATATGTCTAACATAGAATTAAAGTTGCAATCGCTTGAATACCTATCAGCTGTTTTTTTTAAACTTTTTTACTAGAATCGATGAACCGAACAAAATATAATCAAGTTGACAGCCAAGGAATGTATTTTTATGGGACATTAGCATATATTATGGAAACCAGTCACATGGATTTGTATAAAATTACGTTCCGTTATACAATACGTTTATGTAATATTAGAAATTTTTCTTGCAATCAATATACTCGATTCGGTTCAAAATTATTCTGTTTTTGAAAGTGTTTACCTTAATTATGTTAAGTATTCGTTTAATTAAATAAACATTTAACTTTAGTTTATTTTCGTTTAGTTTATGAGTCAGTTTTGATACTGATAATTGCTCTGCAACAATCTGTGAAGGCTTGAACAGACAGGGTAGGCTACTGATTTTAAAAGCCATGCTGTTGAGAATATTAACGTAATTTGATGCAATAGTAATGTAAGTAGGTATTTATCAACTCAACACATACTATGGTAGCGTACCACAGCGTTAGTTTTCAGTTGAAGTCATAGTCACGAATGTCACCACCTTAGAATAACACGACCATATCCGAAATATGAAACGACGTGAATTGAGAATCGTTATATTAATCCTTAGGTTGCCTCGATACAGGCTTGCCTAGTGAGGTAACCACCAGTTGTTTCTATATTTACCTTTTTTAGTTAATAAATATTTTTTCATTTTCATTTTCATTTATCCAAATTAAGCTTTATATTATCAATGTAGGAGTAAAAAAAGTATTTTTTTTCCAATCGGACATTACGTTGAGACATTATCACGAGTACAAAACGCTGTCCGCTACAAAAATATCACGACGACATCGCGAGTGCTGTTTAAACCCCTTTGTAACGCAGACGAAGTTGCGAGGGTCATCTAGTATATTATACGATCCTTCTTTAATATCTAAAATGCAGGTAGCATCTTAAGAGGTTTATGGTCGCCATAGAATAGTTTACAGCCCTTGTGGTTCTCTTGGGGGTTGGAAAGCAATCTATAGAAATTGCGACAGGGAACGAACATAAACCTAGTTATTTAACGTGCACAGCGCATCTGTAATCCACTAATATGTATATGAATGTAAGTTTATATGTAACGATTTCAGGAAAACTACTCAATCGATCATTTTTGTGGAGGTATTAAAAGTAACATAGGACACTTTAATTTAAAAAATCAATTTTTTCTTCAATGCGAGCGAATCCGCAAGTAAAAAATAGCGTTATTTATTTGTGACTTGTACTTATCAGTTTACGATTTTTTCAACCTGGCTCAGTATACGGCTGGTATATTGTATACCTAGTACTTAGTAAAATGTTGTAAAAATAGGATTAGGTAAATAGAAATAACAAAAGCACTCGGTCATTTTACTCGTTCAAATTGCTCGTTGTCGTTTGTTCTAGAAGGCACAAGTTAAAGAAGAAATACTGGTACAGATGATCCAGTCACCGCTGCAGATACCAAGGATGTTAATCAAATTGATTTAGAACACACAAGGAGTATCATTAATAAGTTTTAACTAATATATTATGAAATTAATATAGTATTTTTGCATGTTTATTAGTAATCATAGCCTCATTAAAAACCGTAAACACATGTAATACAGCCAAATTCAATATTTACTCGTATTCGAAGGCTAAAATTAACTCTGAATATAGACGGGAAAATGTTGTTTTACAATTGCAAAAGAGCATCGGAACCAATCAGTTCAGAATTCGTCAGCGTGTTCCAGTTTTCAATTTGAAAATCCGTGTGTTTCGCGAATTCCGTGTAAAGAAAATGCGAAATATACTTTTTTCTTTGACAACGAGATGATTGAAAATGTATCTCGGATCTGGAAGCCTAATGGACATTAATAAGAGAAGCTTAATTTACTTAATGTGTTCTGAGGGTCTGTAGATGCACATTAGATTTTAAGGAAATTATTATCGCGAAATTTTTCGTGTTCGGTTACAATTGATATATTCGTACATGTAGTTTTAAATTATGAAATTATAATATGAATATGGTAGTGATTTAGACTTTTTATAGTAGTTTAGGCTTTGCTTATTTGTAAATTTTGAACATAATATCTCTTACAAAAATATACAGGACCTTTGCATTACTGGTGGAGATTACTTGATGTATTTAGTCCGGCATTACCTATGTATAAAAAGTTTAATATATGTACTATGAAATTTACTATTTTCAATGTATATATATTATAAAAGCTGTTCATAGGTATTATTAATATCCACGCATAAATATTCACGTTACAGAAAAGTTAATTTAGTTGCCATGACACAAAATTTTAAACTTGACGCGCTTCCATTGGTTCTAAAGACGGCAGTTAATGTTTAATGTTTCCACAAGGTCGTGAAATAGAAAGCATTTTAAAATTGTCTGCATTAGACGTAATTGGATAGCTAATGTTATTACTATTCTAGTAAAACTAGCACTAACCTATAGCATAAAAACTAATGCATGTTCACGATTAGCAAACTTTGCCAAACGTTCCAAAAAACGCATTTCATTTGCAAATTTTCTGATAATTAAACATGAATTCGAGAAGCGTATTTAAAAAGATTTTACACCAGAATACTAATGAGAATTTCATCTGACGCGCAATTTAATACGTAAAGATTTTAATGCACACTTTTAAGAGTTAAAATTATCTCGTAGCGTTTTATTTTAGGTTGCATTATATCTTTGGGAATTTAAATTGTACTTCCATTAAAATGGTGGAAAATCCGTGACCATTAACTTACTTCCCGACTATTTTATAGCTTCCATGATGTTGTTTTTTTGTAAAATTTCATGGAATATTTTAAACGCCACTTCAATGTGATAATTATTTTTTTTAGGTTTACCTTTTGGTGCTCTATTATATATAAAAGGCCGGGGTGCAACGCATTCAGCCTCGGTGATTAAATGAAGTGATCCACCTGATAGTCTAAGCGGAAGTTTGCTTCATAAAAAATATCACGATGCCTCATTGATATTACCTTGGTATGAGCATCCTTTAAAGACCTAAAAATTCACTTAACAAACTACCACCAAATACATCGTAAAGTAACTTGTCTGTCATAAATTTCAGGACCCTTCGCGTAAATCCTCGTTTTGGACCATCTCCTAGAGTGCTGAGATAGAAAATTGAAAAATGTACTTTCCAATAATATTAGATTTGTGATGTTTATTTCACTACGTCAAATTACCAATAAGAACGAATGAAAAAGATAATGTTGTAAAATGCAACAGAACCGTCTACTTAAACCTAGCATTAAGTACATCTTATACACCTCACAAATTTAATTCAAGCGCAAGTTTAAAATATCCTGTTGAGTAACATCCTTTTTAGATTAACCTTTTAAAAATATTCTCTAAAATATAAAAATATTTATTATTTCGTAAAGCATATTCCACTTTTACTTTACAAAAATAGCTTTTCGTAAACACATCAAATATGGTGATTATAAAGCTTGTGTGGTGGCATGTCCCGCTTGCAAATTACACTGTTAATTAAAAGTATACGATGTATGAGATCATTAAGGCTGTGTCGTTTGTGCATGGCGTGGTTACAATGATCAACATGTCATGTCAACCTCGTTATGTTAAATCCGAAATCATGAACAATGTTGACTAAAGATATTAAAATTAAGTAAATTATATTTACGAATTATGATTTTGAAGTCATAATGAAGTTGTCTCATTAGTTTGTAGAGGTTTTCTCCCTCTGAATATGGAAAGTATTGCAAGATATGCCTATATATGATTAAGGAAATAATATCATTATACACAAATCAGGATTTTATTTCAATACGACATGAAAATTCATAACAATATATCATAGTTAACATCAAAATCCTCTTTGCAGTGTTTCATCCATTTAGTTAGCGAATCATTGAACTCTTATCAATAGTAGAATCGATTCTCGTATATTCGATTCGAGTGCTCTAAATGTCATCATCAATCACATAGGTGTGCTGGAAATGTTTCGTTTCGTTTGCTGATTGAATTTCAAAAAACCAATTTGGCCCTCACTGAGTTTTCAAGAGCACTCTAGTTAACAAGGTATGAAGGCGTGGTGAAAATTTATCAAACTGAATATTCGATTCGATACTTCGATACTTGACTTATCGATTAAAATAACTGCAACCTTCCACGTAATGCAGTGAATTAGTTTTGAATTGAAATCTTTCTTTACCAGCGAAGACAGACCGCTACGGTATCAATTCTTTTACTTGTAGGCATCGTGGACTTCACAGTTTCCGAATGAGCTGAACTTTTTCACACATATACACGTTGGTAGACATTGCAAAAATATTATTAAGGAATATCAGAACCTGATCTGAAGAAATAATTAGTCATAGGACCCTTATTAATGAAACTATGCTATCCGACAAAATTAGGATTCCTGAAACTCCTTGACTATTGTTTGCATATTAAAAACTAAACTAAAACAGCTAAGTGCAGGAAAATTAAACATTTATAGCTAATTTTCTCTTCAATCTTAAACATCTCACAACTATCTTTGTTCAAACTTCGTTTAAGATAAACTGAAATATCTCAAGTTTGAAAACTAAACGTTGAAACTTCCTTCAGCTTTAATCTGAGGGAAGTATATTTAAGTTGAAGTAAAGCTGGACGAGTGCAAATAGCCTCTCAATCTGTATGTAATTTGTTTGCAGACGACTGATCATTAACCGATCCCCTCGGAGTGCTTCCGTTAGTTCAACTGACGGTCTCGGTATCAACTCTGCCATTTACTCATCGGAATTGAATTTGTAGTGTAAATTTAAAACGGTAATTACATCGTCGGAATATTTTCTGTAGTTGAAATAATAAAAAAATATGCATAAAATGCATATTTTCAATAATTATCATTTTTCAATTAATGAACTGTGTTCATATTTCTTAGCATTATAATATTTTCACCCTAACACGCGTTCCTTTAATTCCACGAAGCGTTTGAGCTTCGCATTTGTTTTATTTAAGGCGCGTCAGCAATTTTGGCTTCTGGCAAGACTGTTACAAAGTGCATACACAGTATTGCACACAAAGACACGTGTGACAATATGCTGGAGCTGTTGCAAATCTCGCACTGTACCAACAATACAAGTATTTGCACGGTCCAGGACTTGTGATTGGCAGAAAATGTATTTGTCGTCTGCAAGCTTCGAGCGTTTATGCTGAATTTTCAATACGTAACATTATTGAAAATGTACCGATTGTAGAATTTATTTATTCTTTGGTCTTTTTTGTTTTTTGTAGAATATACAAAATGTAACGGTAAGACTTACATGTTTAATAATTAGAATTTGATTTATTTAAATATTTGGTAGCTCTTGGTGACGTAACATGTTGTTTTCAGCCTCTATTTTAGGTTATATGATGATACTTTAAGGTGCGTAATTCTGTGCGTGTTTCTCATGGATTTGCAATGGGTTTAAAGAGGTCGATATCTGATCTTCTTAAATCTCTAATAAAGATATTATATGCATAGAGAAATCCAACGTAAACCTGTCATTTCAAAGATCCATAAATAGCGTATCTTCGCTTTCTAAATACAATTACTTTCTCAATAATGTAATATGCAGTAATATTGAAAGTTGAAGTAGCCTTAAGAGAACAGTTCTAGCAACGTTTCCTTATTACTTTAGAATGGATGTAAGGTCCATTAAATTGAGATCGTGTTCATGAATTTTGATGAAAATTTTAGTCGCGTTTGTTTTTGTCTAGTTCATAAGTTCAAAAACATTATTATTTCTGATGCGAGCTTTTCATAAAATATCACTTGGTTTTTATGTATTAGGCTAACGAAGGTGTTTTGGTGTTTTAATTAAATGAGTGTAAATTTAACTAATTATTTTTTTGGAATCATATTCACAATCAGCATTATCTTAACTAGCTGATCTGCGGTGTTTGACACTTCACATCAACTCTAAAAGGATCCGTGTTTTTCTACCATATAAGGATGTACGTTATAAAACATAACCTTTTGAATTTATTGTTTGACTTTAAAAACTGTATCAAAGTCATAGTTTTACAGATTCAAATAAGAGGACATCAGCGCGATTACTTTGTATAGTTAACGAAGTTGAACGAAGGTAGGTATAGAAGGACTGTAGGACTCTAGTTTCGTAACTTTCTTTAATTTTTGAGGCATTCCTAAAGTTTTATCCGCCAATACATATAAATAACATGAATGTTTTGTTTGGTTTGTCCCTTTATAAGTCTATGGTTTGTCTTGTTTTAATTCAATGAAGGCTTTGGCTGCAAATCCCGTAGCCTCCCCATACTGTTATTTTAATCAGTTTGTAATTATTTTGTATAATTAATTAAAAATTAATTTTATATGCCTATTGTGTTCTTATTTGCTTTTTTGTTGTAATTTTTGTTCTGTGTATCCACAGATATCATTTATAATTTGTATTTTAATTTTTAATGTTAACATCATTTTTTAGTCGTCACTGCTAGTTGCGGCTGAAAACCAGCGCTCGGTGTTCGTTGTGGTTAATCCACAGTGAACATTGCGCATTAGGCTGAGTCTCGACTAGTTTGTGATGAAAACTAATGTTGTTATCATGTTAATTTAAAATATGTGTATTTTGTATTGTTCTCGTCACAAATAAAGCATGTCTATGTCTATATCTATGAAGGAAGGCAGGTGGCTCGTGTGTCTATCTTGCAATAAAAAAAAGGTCTGAAAATAACATACTTACTTATATATTTATACATAAAATAAACACTAAGAAAATTGACTACTAAACATTATACTGAATCATTATCGAATGAAATCAGTAGGTACACTGAATTAAATGTAACCGGTGTTACCATCATCTGGAAATCGAAAAGATATTAAAATTAATTGGCTTCCTTAACTCATTGAACTTCTTAGTTGTTCATCTGGAATATAATTGGTGAAATCATGCAAATTCGTGACTTATTCATTTCGTGTAAAATTAACATACAATTTTACACGAATTTCAGTTTCAAAATATAATGAATTCATAAGTACAATCGAACTAAATATAAATGGAACTGATTCGAAATACAAAGTATTCTTGTGTGGTAGACCTAACATCGAGGTCATGCGAGTAACTTATATATTATTAGTTGTTCTAGTCAGCTCGAGCATAACATACCTACTCTACTTTATCTCAACCTTCGAAACTTATAGCCTGAAGGAATATTTCCTTTTGCCCCAAATTACTTTAACACTAAAAATACTAAAAAAAATAAACAATGTTGTTCTCCGTTGATGGGCATATTACTTAAAAAATCAACGTTTAAAATTTATTATCGATATAAAACGATTATTGCATTTCATTTGCACCAGTGATCGATATTGGAGTAGGTAATGATAATAAAATTTAAGAATGAGTACAAGGCCAGGTCTCAGTATTTAATAATTATGGTAACTTTTAAACAGCTTTTAACTTTTGTGTAAGTTATTATTAACTTTTGAAATGAGTTATTTATGAAAGTGATCTCTGGTTTCGATTTCTGTAATGGGACCCCTCACCGAGTAAAAACAAAACAGTCTACCAAATCAGTCCTTCTAGATAAAACGCCGGTCACATACATTAAAAGAAATAAAGCTGGCTGGAACAAATAGTGTCTTTTCTTTTTGAACATCAGACATAATTAATAAATATTTTAATACTTTGATCCATAATTATAACACACTTTTGAAGACGACAGTGACAGACAGACAGCGCTTTCCAAAAATGAGTAGTTTTAAAACGATTCTTGTTTTCCCGGCTCGTTTAGTTTCGTAATATAAACAATATTTTAAGAAAATAATGGCTCATTGTGCTTTTTAGGTCCAAGATCATTCATCTACGTCAATTTGACTGAACGTTTTGAGCCACAATGAATCGTGCCAGACCTTGCCAGACTGAGAGCTGTATCGATCCGCATTATCTACGTTCAAAACAAATCGTAAGTGTCTCTTATCACTGATCCATCCTCGTTTTGATTTACAGTGAACGATACAGGCTTATCGTGGGTCGACTTACAAGTACGGCAACATTGTACGTTTTTTTTACTTGTGGTTTGATATCTTCTTATATATAAAAATGAATTGCTGTTCGTTAGTCTCGCTAAGACTCGAGAACGACTGAACCGATTTGGCTTACTTTAATCTTGAAAAATTCGTAGAAGTCCAGGGAAGGTTTAAACGGTGAGAAAATTTCCTTATGTGACAGACGAAGTTGTGTGGGCCAGCTAGTTCTTAATAAAGCTATGTTATTGACTACTTTGACTTTTGTGTTATCTTCTATACTAATATAATAAAGAGGTAAAGTTTGATTATTTGTTTGTTTCGAATAGGCACCAAAACTACGGGTCCGTTTCAATTTTTTTTTCAGTTTTGGAAAGTTCTTTTGTCGAAGAATCCTATAGGATATATTGTTTCGCTTTGTAACGTAGACGAAGTTGCGCGGGTCAGCTAGTAAATACTATTATTAATTACTGATAAAGATAAAGAACCTCGACAAGGAGATACTGCAAGGTCGCCTACAGCCCACTTGCAACAGTCAAATACAACGCTGTTTTGTTCAGTTGTGAAGAGTTGAGAAGTTCCGAATTCTTTTGATTAGTAAGATCAGTAAGTTATCGAATAGCTAGGTCATTAAATAAGATGATGCTTTCTATAGAAACTGTTTAGGTATTGACATTTAAGACCCTCGAAGACTCGTACCAGTTTCAATCAATTTGGTTTGACATTTATATAAAATGTTAGAAAATGGTGAAACTTTAATAAGTTTAGAAGTTGCTGTCAGGCGGGTGGCCGGAACCTCGAGGGAAATTATTATTATTCGCTCCGAAATCGAAAGCATCGTCTCTATTCCCCTGCGCCGTATCTGTATCGGAAATTTTTAATATTTTCTCATTCAAGGCTTCGACGTACGAAAGAGTTAGAATAGTATCCAATAATGATATTCATGAGTGTTCGACGTGAGAATCGATTGGAGATAATTGCTTAATTTGGAGTTAAATCAAGTTTGTAGCATAATCGAGTACGGGATTACAGTGTTGAGACGAGTGTGTCTTTTATCCCTTTTCCACATTTGAAATATAACAATTCCCACTATTGCACACATTTGCCTGACATTTTATTTTCAAAGTTAGCAGCTGTGTTTTATTTTTTGAAAAATAAAAAGCTTAGCTCTGTGTTCCTGTTGAAAGTATACTGTGACTTTCTTTTTTTTTGTTTTTTTCTTTCCTAATAATCTACTCTGTACGATCTTGGGTTTGTATTTAATTTTCTAAAAACAACATGATTTACAAGCATTTCGACTCAAATTCTTCTTAATTCACCGTTGCCTGAAAAATTATTTTAAAAGTCATAAATGCAGTTCACTTTTTCATTTAATTAAAATAGTCTTTCCTCCGAGTTGCCGTTTAGAGTCTACTGTGACTTTTCTTTTATGTTTTTCTTTCCTTAAAATAATCTTCTCAGCACGGTCTTGGGTTTGTATTTAATTTTCTAAAAACAACATTATTAAGAAAACATTTCAACTCGCACTTTATTTATCTGAAAAACTGTACTGCATTTTCAAAGGAACTCAAATAATATTTTTAATTACAAGCGTCTTGAAATAAGTAGCGTCTGCTGTGTTTACTGGAAACATAACTTAAAACGTGAACACATTTTTATAAATCCCTCGTTTGAAAAGTTGATTTAGTATTTTTCATTTTCCAAGGAAGATTCCAAGAACTACTAAAGAAAACATTCTTAGAAAATGCTTGTTTCAATCAATATATTTTCTTAGTAAAAATATATATATTTAGAATATGCATTTGTTTTAAGGAACTCGTTCAAGTTAAAGTTGCAAAGCAGATTCTCATTACAGCGGCTGTTCATTAGATTGGAAATGTATTCACGGTCCTCATTTAATTATCGTCTCGACTAATTAAACCTCTCGCAGATTTATTTTAGTACTTAATAATATTACTTTTACGACGCTTTTTCATTGGAATTCGTATAATTTTAATGTATTTGAATCAATTAAGCATATTTAGAAATGTTATTTTAAGAAGCTTATATTTTATTAAATAATAATTTGTATACACTTTTATGTGATTTTAAATCGATACGTTTATAATACTTTGAATAAATAAGACATCAAAAATTGTAACAACATGAAAAAGACATGCTCGTTGAGGTTGTTCAGATTTTAGTCAGTCTTTGCCAGTTCTATTAATGACGGTGTCTCATGTTCGGAATTTTCGAATAGTGTTTTGACGGTCAAAACGCCTTTGTTTTTATGTTTTAAACGTTTATCTTACTTTGGGTTACTTTGCTACTTAATAAAATTAATAAACTATCATAATCTAACCTTCCGCATTACAATTGAGAAACGGCGAAGAACCAACTAGTTATTTATTCATATAAAAAAATTACAATCTTAACTTTCGTAATTAAACCATAAATGTACATAATTTAATATCTCCTAAGGTTAATGTTTCTTTAACCTTTTGTATGTAATCTTCTAATATAGTGGTTTTTGTAACCTTCGAAGAGTCAGACATTTTCCCCGTTTCTCAGAAGTTCTGAAGGTCGAAGACTGTGGTAATGTAGGAGATTAATTAGATGTTCCACATTTCGTTCAAGTTGTGTCTAAACAAAGTTTCGTATGTGTAATACATGATTAACATACTTATGTTACTGTAGCAAAGAATCTATTATTGGAAAATCGGAGAAGAAAAATTAGCTTATTTTCCTTTATAGGTACTTTACCTATTTGTTATTAGAAAACTTATAAAGTTATGACAGAATAAAGGTACTATGAGTGGACGCCGTCAAGATTTTGGTTCAAAGCCATTGTAAAGAGAATACTCTTATAATGGACATAAGCATAGCCTTCTTTGAGGACTCCGTGGCTACTTTAAAGCCACTTTGACGTTTATAATATACAAACTTGTAGGTAGGTAGTAGCTGTTGTTACTATCTGATACTCATTATAAATCGATATAGGTATCTCAATTTCGCTCTTGTGACCTTAAACCGAGCGATTTATGGAAAACCGATAACCTTTAAATTGGATGTTACCAAGAACTAACGGAAAACGTATTTCATTAATAATGTGACTTGTATGTTACTTCGCCCGGATCCCATACCAAAGCTAACGTTTACGAAACACATTTTCTTTTATTACGATGGGAAATTCTTGACATAGGACTTATTTTGTGGACAATATTATGGAAGGATTCAATATTAGCCTTAGCCAACTGGTGTACTACAATACTTGTCAACTTGTTTGGCTAAATTATCGCTTACGTGAAAATATTTACGATATTTAAAAATAAGTTTGAGTAATCTGTTTGAAGTAATTTCGAACTTTAAGCTTATATATTACCAACTGCTGCCCGCGACGTCGTCTGCTTGAACCCTAGCAACTAAGCTAGCCTAGCTACTAACTTTTTCTCGTCGTAAAAATCATCCTCGGATTTAAACAAACATTTAAAGAAATAATTGCCGAATATCCAGGCTTTGTTGAGTTTTGCGCTTACCAACACATTTTGCGATTAATTTTTATATGAAAGATTTTATTAGCATCTCAATTCATTTAATTGAGTTGATAGACCATTTTATTTTATATCATTGTATTTAATAAGTGCAGTTACTGACTATTGTAGGCACTATATTTGATCAACTTCCAAATTTAAAGGCTTCATATTTTGTTTTAAGCATTGACGCATTATTATTTAGTGCATTTACATATTTAGATGTTTCTTTTATATAAAACTAGCTTTTGCCCGCGACTTCGTTCGCGTGGACTTCAGGTTCGTCCCGTCTAGCCCGTCTAGTTCGCGACGTTTATAATATAGTACTATTATACCGCAAAAAATGTGTTTTTTTACGACCTCACATTAGAAACCTCAAAAATTGTAGCCTATGTGTTATTCTGATGTATAAGCTATATTGTGGTAAAGTTTCATTCAAATCCATTCAGTAGTTTTTACGTGAAAGAGTAACAAACATCCATACATCCATCCATACTTACAAACTTTCGCCTTTATAATATATAATAATATTAGATGTGATCTTTATTCTTATTTCGATTTGATAAAGGTTTCACTAAGTTAATACTTTATGTACTATTCTTTCAAAATATAACAATCGTTTTCGTTGTTTGTAAATATCACTTGACCTATTTTCTTTTGTCCAGCGTCCGGACGTTATGTTAAAATCCAGTTTCAATTGTGTCGGTTGTATTGTTTATTCAATAGTTCTTTGAATCGTAACTGAAACATCCACAGCGTTTCGTTTCTTAAAACAAACTCCTACTCACTTTTGTCGTGAAGCGTTGGAAACAAATTGGCTACTTGAATAGTGAACGTTGATTCATTCTCTTGATATTGAACTTTAAAGATATTTGCTAATGGAATTGGTAAGTTGGTTTTATTCTGAGTCTATATATACGATATTATATCACTTTTAAAATAGAAATATTAAATTCTGAATATTAGTTGAATGTATAAAATAAACTTACATGCTTTTAAGTTTTACTGTGTTGTATGACTTTTATCTTAGATTTGTAAATATAATTTCAGAGTTATTTTTTTAAAATTTTTATTTTCGGTGTGTAGATTTGTAATCTTCGCCAAAAAAACTCATCAATACTTTACAAACATATAAAATAAGACAAAAATGTAAAATAACTTATAACAGAAAAAATGTCCTAAAACGCCAATTTGTTTCAGATTCCATATTATTTATTAACGCTATCACTTTGCGTATACACTCAAACGTTTCCGATCAACAATGGGCTGAGTATTAAATTCAAACAGCTGTCGACAAAAGAAGATGTCAAACCGAAAACATTCGGAGCATTATTCGCTAAAATACCACAGGATTATACACCAGAAGCGACATTTCGTCGGGAAATACTTCAGGCATATTTGACCCAACCTCCCAAACTCGGGAATGGTTGTACGAACCAAATAGCAAAAATAGCTTCTTCCACGGACAATGGGAACGAAACACACACAGATGAAGAAAATGTACATTATATTAATTTACCTATTGTACGTCAACCCTCTGAAGACTACAAAGTTTTAGTAGCTATAGCTCCACCCTCCATCAAGCTGAGTAACAGCAAACCATCAGTGGTCTACATTGTCTTTCCTAACGACAGTACTGAAAACGTTAGTGAACTGGTGATACCAAAAATATTTTTTGTTAACACTGTCAACGGAATACTGAATATTGATGAAAACGAAAAAGTAGAACCGATTTTAGTAATCGACAGCAATCGTACTGTCACTGGATTGAAGAGCCATGAAGTATCGAGATTCGTTAGATTTCGTAATAAATTGATTGGTCGTTTCTTGAAATAATAGTAAATAATAATGTTGTTGTTAATTGATATTAAAAATTAAAGCTTTATTGCTGTTCTTTAGTACGTTAATTACAAAAGGAACATAAACTGCAAAGCCAATACAAATTAATGGATTTAATTAAAATGCCAATCTTATCAACACAAGCCTTCACACCATAATCCGACTGAAAAAGCTGAATGCTATCGCTGTTTACAATATATTAAAACGGGTAATTCATTGAAAATCGTGTAATTAATTTCTCGGTACAAAGATCGAAGCCGATAAACCTCCTCTTTGTTTCGAGCTAACAAATAGCTGTAAATGTTTCAAAACTTTAGCTGTAGCAGCCTGTAATGTACCAACTTAAATTGTAAAATTCTTCGGTCGCTCTAAACTTGTTGTTTAATGCTTTCCCCAGGTCACAGTTTACAAATTATTTACACTTTGCACTTCTTCGCGTTCAACCTTCGGGAGGGTTTACACTAGAACGTTTATTTGTAACAGAATGCCGAGCATCCGAGGGTTTGGTTCACATGGATTATTTAGAAACAAAAGTTTTTGCGGCGACTTTTACACTAATTTCCAGTATTCATTTATTTGCTCATTTTTTACATTATATTTAAAAAAAAAAACAATCACAAAAATATTAATTTAAAAATACAATATAATAAACAGAGGGCCACTGGAGATGGGGTCTACGGCCCAAGCCATCAGTGGTCAGGGCTCCAGAGAGAGGAACCTCCTCACAATACGTGCCGTGTCAAGAACAACCGCCTTCTGAATCAGGCCTTTTACCCAGCCGGGGAGCGAAAGCTTCTCTAGATGACGGTCGAAGCTTTTCGTTATTAGACCGTGCACAGATACAACGATCGGAACAATGATGGTCGATTCAACACGCCACATGCCGGTCACCTCGTGGGCCAGGTCCAAATATTTTACACTAATTTTATTATTATTATGTTGATAACAAAAGGTATTTGAATTGAACAGAGAAAGAATAATCGACCTAACACAATACCAAATTCATTACAGAAGCTACTTGCTTCGCAGTACAATAACATTTCGAACTCTGCGAACGTTTTCAAAAATGTTCTAATGTTTGTAAAAGTTCGAGTTGATATTTAATTATCAACGTTTAGAAAAACATTGTCGCATTTTGCACAGAAAGTAAAAATAGGAAGTGCGATAACAGGTCCCGGGTTCGGAGTTTTTAATCGAAATGCGACCGTTTGGTGCGGATGTACTGTTCGAATGGCATAGATAATGTCAACACTTTTTTAACAGATTTTTTTATCATTTAACTGTAACCTTTATTGGAAAACAGTTTTAAAAACGAAAATAAAACAACTTTAAATACCACAGACAAAAGTTTTACCATTATATTTTAAATCGCGCACAATTTGCGTACAACGTTAAAATTTCAGTCACGAAATGAATATTTATGTAGCTGTGGCGCATCTTTATTGTGAAATACCATTGTAAGTATTAAAATATGTTTTTCGACAATAAGCGATATCAACAATGTATGAAACGAGGGAGTGACGCGATAATATCTCCCGCGCTGTATGCACGTCAATCAAACAACTTGTTCTTCGAGGATCGAAAACATTTCTCAGTTGAACGCAAAAAGACGTGACGTTCATGAAAATACGAAAATGTTCGGCGCAAATATTTTAATAAATGGTTCTGTTCGTAACATACATTTGTTTGTATGAATTGAACGTTTTGAGTTAAGGACGCGCTATTTATAGGGTGTACGTATGGAGATGTAACGTATTTCGTTAGAGTGAGTGCGTCTCAGAACATCGGATGTGTTTTATAATTAAATTATTACAATCATGATCAAAACAAAACACGTTTTGGAGGTTACTTCATACCCCAACTCACGCTAGTTCTGACTCAGCAGGGTTATTCCGTAGGTGACGTCGTGCCGTTCCACATATGTAACTCCGTGCTGGGTTCTAGCCTCAGCTGGGGTTCGGACGCTGAGTGCGAACGGCTGGAGGCTTAGTGCGGTTCAACTCCCACATAGATAGATCGCGTAGAAAGCGTGTACTGTAATACATACAAGTTTGGGTCGAGTTTGGTCCAACTACACTCGCTAAAATTCACTAAAATGAATGCAGCAGCGCATGTTTTAAACTAAAATTACTAGTCCATAATTCATACATTTAGGCACTGTTACAGAAAACTATTATAACGAACGGGTTTAATATTGCATTAAGATTAAACTATATTTGGTAATTAGTCTAAGGCTATTTAGATGATCATTAACAATTGTATTGCTTAATATGAACTGAATTTGTGCAATATGTACGATTGCATACAATTCCGTGGGTGTTGAATTGCAGTCGGTATGCAACAAACACCAGTGTAAAGCGGATGTTGGTAATTTGATAATATCAAGCAACTTAGGATGGTTCTAGTGACATTACCTTGAATGTCTTGAAGAAGTATCTACTAGTAAAATATGTTAACTATAACTTGTTGTAGCTTTAAGTATTTATTAGGGAAGCCGCCTTAGCCGTGGATAATGTATTCGATTAAGAAAAAAATATTGATTATAATTAAACATGGCAAGTGTCTTACAACAGAATAACGTCGGCTACATTTAGGATTCGCGTAAAATCGTCTACGTCACAAAAAAATATAGCTTTCCTTGATAAACAGAATATCCAACAATCAAAGAATTTTTCGAATAGGATCCGCGGTTTTTGAGACTAGCGTTCAAACAAATAATCTCATATTTATATAGATTTAATATGGATGTTATATTAGTCCTTTGACATTAGTGAAGTTCCCAAAATGCGTGGGCAAAGCCTTTCTATCCGCTGGTTTTTCTTTCTACCGCAATAAAAACTCTCTTTGCGAATAAACTGAGCATATAAAGATAAGAACCTTATTTGTAGATAGATTACAAGCACTTTAAGGTATAAACAGCGGGGTCAGACCTGTTTGTCTTGAGATTATTTTCGGCTCATCGAGATCGTTTTCGTCATTTACAATTGATACAAATGTTATTATCACGCGAATATTTTAAACGTGTTTTGTATGAGTAATAGTCGTGGTGGTCGAGTGGTCGAAGCGCGTCCTTCCGAACGGGAGGTCGCGGCTTGCACCTCTAAATCTAAATGTGAAAAAGATTTATGTGCAATTTTTCACAACACCACTGGCTAAAAACGGTGAAGGAAAACATCGTGAAGAAACCTGCATGTCGGAAAAGGGTTCTATAAATCCTTTGAAGATATGTGAAGTCCCCAATCCACACTGGGCAAGCGTGGTGGACTATGCCTAATCCCTCTTCTGAGGAGACCTGAGCCCAACAGTGGGCAGTAATGGGTTGGTACAGGTTTTGAAGATTTCGAATCGATTTCGATTCTTAAATTAAATTTGTTAATAACCACATTTGAAAATTCCCGGGATTAATCCACGAAGTCTTTATTTCTATGATGTAATAATAGCAGTAGTAAAGTTAATTAAAAAATCTAACTTTTCAATTCATTAGGTATTACTTCCAGGCATGACCCTGTCAAAAATTTATTTCTCTATTTCTTTGGTAATTGATGACTTTTACTGGATTATACGGATGTTTTAATTAAACAAAACGTCGGTTAATTAATAAAGTTTCCAATTTCGAGATCCCGTTAAAGTTTTCCCCATTTGACATCTTAATTCAACTGGTTCCTCCATGAGGCTTTCGAGTTATTATGGAAGTGGAATATATTTGAAATCAATAGAAATTCGAAAAGCTTATATGTTTAAAAATGTGACCCATTCTATAATATTAATGATTTTTTATTATTTTTTGTACTTCACAAGCCTCCTTTAGAAATCTTCAAAACATCATAATATAATATACCTAATAACAATAGACAGACATTTTTAATTTTAGCACAAAACATCTCATTACTTTGTAACATTACCAAACGTGAAACAATTAATTGATATGAACAGTATAGAACATAAGTATTATAACTTATACTTCGTTCATTGAGATAAATGGCCCTAGTACCATCCCCGACTACAAAATCAAATTTGATAAACTTGTAAACAATGAGCAATTACTAATTAATCTGACTCCTAGCCGTTTCCATTTAAATGCACCTTTTGGAGCATTTTATGTTTTGATCATGCTTTAATTAAACATTATTCATGAATAAATACTATAAGACAATTCTATTATATAGACAATGTGGAAAACGCAAGCGAATTGCTTTGGCTATTGTTTCTTTGATTACGTAGCGGAATCTAGATTACACCAGGGAAAACTTAGATCAATCACTAACCACAGGAAACGCTCTAACACATACATCGATGTTAATCTTTGCACTTTGTTTATAAAAGAATACTGAACTTAATCTATACAATGGTGTCTATACTTTTATTACATTGAATTGTTATTGTATTATTTTCAAAGGTAAAAACGACTTTTGTAAACTAGTCACGTCGTATGGATAACTCATCTTTTTTGGCAAAGTCAAAGTCAAATCATTTATTTCAAATTAGATGTGGACACACATACATTTTGAATGTCAAAAATAAAATCAAAAGTTCTACCACCAGTTCGCTAAAATTACGCCTCCGTCCTGAGAAGAACCGGCGCAAGAAACTCAGCGGGCATGTCTTTTTTTAATTTAATATGTTTTTATTTATTTTCTTTGGCGAAAAACATAGTGTTCTTTTCATTTAATTTTTTGTGCTTTGCTTTCGAACTTAATTACCACTAGTGTTTATGCCAAAAATAATGAATTTGGACAAGAGCTCTTTTGGGAAGTAGTTTTTATCTTTTTAATAATAAGCTTTGATTTCTACGGCGCGGTTTTCTCGACAAGTAGATTGACTACTGCGCTCATTTAACGTTTTCGTTGCAAATGTTTGCCTATGCAAAATACTTGCCGCTACGTTGCCGTCTGCGGATGCACCACCGTGTAAATACAACTAAGTCTTTAGTAGAAGATATCTAGGGACTTACGTTATATTTACGTAGGAACTATTTAGCACTTTCATGCATTTTCAACGGGTTCTTACCACGATATTTAATTAATTGAGTTGTCTCGATATTTCAACGTTGTTGCAAACGTCATGATCACGAGAAGAGTTGTCTTCTTCGAGACATGCATGAAAGTTTTATAGAAATCCGCGAGTGTCTGAATAAGTTTGGAACTATTTAGTATTATATTGAACTATTTAGAACCAGCTGTTAAGATCCTGGAAACCGTGTAGCACTCTATTTCAGTGCAACCCAAAACAAGTTTAATAAACCCAAACACGATTAGTCTATTTTGTTTAGAACAGGAGTGTTTAAGACTACCTTCTATCATCAGATCAGCTCCATAGTGCCATATTATTGTAGTGTTGATTTACATTTGCGTGCAAAATTTCAGATCAATCAAATACCGATAATTGGTCAAACTCAACTGGTATGTAACTTGGTATGTAAAATGAGTAGCCATCACAGCTTTAAAAGTAAAATTCGTATCAACATGTTTTTATCTACGTCACCGTTACGAGAAAAATATATTAACTGTTCTTGTACAAAGTTGAATCGGTACTAAAATCTTTTCTCAAATCACTCCTTGGAGACATTAAACAGCCATAAAATGCGTGAAGATAATTGCAAGTTTATTTATATCGTTAATTTGAGTTGCAAGGTACCTTGAAGTATTGTTTAATGATCGAAATCTCGAATGAATGTTTATTCATTTTCCTCCCACAATTAAACATAATTTACAAAAGTAAAATAGTACATTATAATGATAACCTAACATGATGTAGTGTAGGAGACTGGCGTCCACGCTAGGTTAGACCTGTGTTATGGATCACCAGGCTTCCACCCCTCAGATACACAAATCAAACTTATGTACTTATCATTGCTAGTCTACATAACATTTAAACTATAATATCTGATTACAGACTAAAAATTAATAAAAAGTAAGTAATAGAAACTGGTAAATACTAATTAAGCACGGTGTCTATTATGCCTTTTATGAAGAATAATTTGGCCATCGACTAAATATCGTTAGTGCAACTTTTACGTCATATTTATGAATTTCAAAACACGTGTAAAATCACTGTATTCGTTGAATTTGTGAGCCTGTGTATAGTGTCTATGTCTGTCTATCTAAATTCGCTAGCTTTTGTTTATAAACCTCTATAATCAGCATTATTCTGTTTTAAATAAACAAATAATTAAATAAAGTTTCATTAAACTTTAAGCCTTTGATGTGGTTCGATTTCGTTAAAACTACGCATTAGTTTCTGTGGTTAGAGATAAAATTCGGGAGCTTCATCCAGAAAATACATTCTGTATTTGGTCAACAAGGTCTGAATTAAGTCGCTTCATTCCGATTCGTCGGTTGGATTTGTTCCGACCCTTGGACGAAAACCTTAACCTTTCATTACGTTTATGTTATATAACGAAACCACAGAATAATGGCAGAAGGTAATCTTCATACAATTTGTGGTTACAAGCGCTTATTAAAAGTGTTTTTAATGATGAATAGTGTCGTATATTTGTATTGTATTTATCAATCTTAACTTATCCTTTTCAAGCTCACAGTAGCGGTGCTTACGTAGGAATTGTTAAAGCAAGGAATATTAAAAAATAGAAGAGGTGAGAGCTGTGTGAAATTAGGGCTGAGGTTACGGCGTATCTAAGTACCTATATCGATAAAGGTGAAGACTAAATCGTCAAAATTAGATTTTACAGGAGAAACAATAAAACATGAAACTTAACACTAATAAAAAATGCTTTGTGTATTTTTCAGTGGTTTGAATTATCTCATTAACCTACTTTCGCTAATTTGGCGCTTTAGTTTTATTTCATTTCCAGTGACGACATGATTCTTACTTCTGTATAGAACACGTTCTGTGACGAAACGGTCTTCACTGTTTTTAATTAAACGTGGAATAAACTTTTATTTTTGTTTTAATGTTTTCGTGGTATTTTACGATAATCATTGTTCGTGAACTGGATTAGTAAACATAATAAGGGAAGCGTGTCTGATCTATTATTTATGCGTAGCTCGAAATAATATTATGTTTTTCTTAGGTTTTATTTAAAGGTCAATGTGTCGAGGAAATTAAGTAATTAATATTAGGATTAATTAATTTCGATGTTATGTCAAATAAACGAGCCTAGCGTCCACCTAGTGGTAAGTTGTTACCATCGAGGTAAACGCAACCCATCAATCCTTATGCAGGACGTTTCTCGTTTAAAGAAGGACATAGTATTCCGGGAGTACCAAGAACGGAAGTATATTCCAAATCTTTGTTTTAAAATCAGCCCTCACACTACAACTTTCAAACAACTAGTGGTTAAAACAACTATTGATTAATTAAAAATTTAAAATACAATATAAAAAACAGAGGGCCACTGAAGACGAGGTCTACGACCCAAGCCATCAGTGGTCAGGGCTCAAGAGAGAGGAACCTCCTCACAATACGTGTCGTGTCAAGGACGACCGCCTTCTGAATTAAGCCCTTTACCCAGCCGGGGAGACCTAGACCTTCGCTATTAGACCGTGCACAGATACAACGTTCGGAACAATGATGGTCGATTTAAATAAAACTATATTAAAAATATTATTAACTAATTAACTTTAACATTAATGTTTAATAAGCAAAAGATTATAAGTACATTTTCTCATTCGTTATAATAAGAGCTAACGAATAGAAATGAAAACAATGTTGAATTGTACCGTAGAGTAACAACACCTCTACCAGTCCGGATTTAAATTTAAATGTGAACCGTAGTTCCGGTGACTACTGTTTACATCCGAGAGCTGGAAGCTAATTAGTTCAAATATTTACAAACATTCTGCACCGACGAAAATGTTGCAGCGAATTCAACTTAGTCACAAATATGCTTAATTTAAATTAAGAGCATTTAAGAGAAAATTGTTTGTCTCGTAAACTTTTCTTTTATTAAGTTATTTTTTATGCCTATATTGTTGTCTTAAATAATTCTTGTTTTTTGTAATACAGAATAATTAATACAATTCAAAAACAAAGACACTAAAAATAGAATCCCTCCGTATACAACCTAAGCCACACGTGGTCAGGGCTCTTGAGTGAGATGACGAACCTCCTCACGATGCGCGCTGTGTATTGGAAGACCTCCTTCTATATCAAGCCCTTAACCAGCTACATAACAAAACCTTGTAAAGATGTTTTATATCGAAATAGTAGTTTCTATAATGACTAAATTATGCTTTTAATCAGGGTGGAGTTGGCTATATCAAGTAACAGTAATCAATTCTCAAGTTTAATACTTTACATTCTGGTTAGTTTTCGAGAAAGAGTAGTTTACTTAGTAAATGAATAATAAGATGTAAACTAAATACCAAACAACAACTTGGAATATTTCAATATTCTTCATAAAGCTCACAACATCGACTTAAAACAATTAAGCTATAATTGATTAACACGAAATTTCAAGAATATGTTTTACAAAGTAACATCTGTACTCAGACTTAATTGTACGATTGTGTAATTCGAAAATTAAGAAACATGTATTTCGAAGGTTCTGGAAAGGGATTGGAAAAGACGCCTTCCATTTTTGTAAACGACAAGTTTGTTTAATGATCGATGCAGCATTGTATGTAAAATGTATTAATATGCCTTATATTGTTCTTATGTAAGTATGTAGTACTATGTAGTAAAAGGTGCACGAACGTCATAACTATTCTTTAAATATATATTTTGTGAATTGTTATAGCGGTCAAAACGTTTGGAAAAATTTGTTATATCTATGTTCACATGAGCAATAAAAACTGCATCCAGGTAAAGAGAAATGTAACCTTTATTTTAAACTGTAATAAATTGGGTTAAGTTTATTTTTTAAAGTATACATAGTTATAAACTAACTAGCTGGCCCGCGCAACTTCGTCTGCGTCACATAAGGAAATTTTCTCACCGTTTAAACCTTCCCTGGACTTCTACGATTTTTTCAAGGTTAAAATAAGCCAAATCGGTTCAGTCGTTTTCGAGTTTTAGCGAGACTAACGAACAGCAATTCATTTTTATATATAAGAAAGAAGATTATATAATCGAAATGGATGTATTAGGACACATTAGCCAAATTACAAGATAACACATAACATTAGAAATTTTTCAACAAGTCCGAAAATAAAACAACAAGTTCAGTAAAAGTACTCGTTAACAACATGTTATACAACCAATTAAGGTATAATTTAATAAGATTAATGTGTGAAAATTGATTCGGTTTAACCAGGTTGATTTTCAAGCACTCGATTTTATCGTAAGCGAATAAAAAGTTGATAATCAACTACAACACGTAAATAGCGTGTCGAATGTATGACGTAATATATTTCGTAATTGTCTGCTGTGTAGACTACTTTTTTAGTCTCAGGGTGAATGCCACTACATTGAAGTCTCAATAATTGTGACATGGTCGTACAACTTTTTGTACTGTATGAAACGAGAGAACTTGTCACCTGGGCTTTGGGCCAAGATGCAATCGAATTATATGGAATCAATGTTATTATAGTAGTACATATTACATTAATTTGGTGAATGAAGCACTTGAATTTAATCATTTCGTTTCTATTACATTGTATATTTTTATGTTGGTTAAATTAAGACTTTTAGCGTCACGTACGTTAGAATGCTCGTTATAATGATGATGTTCATGAGTAAAATGAACAATTAAAATTATGAATATAATTGTTACTACATAGGTACTTGTACAAACATGGGGCGTGTTGTTTGCTCTTCTAATTACACGAGTTACAAGTCTTACAATTTTTTCATTAGTAAAATTACTACGTCTCTGTACTGTCATTAAACACACTGAACTATTAATCATTTACGGTCTTCAAACTGAATGTTGTTTGAGTTTTTAAATCTGAATAAAAAAAATATCACTTAAGACGGTATATTTATAATTCTCTGTGAATTTATTCAAACATATTAGCGAAATAACACGCCTTTGTCAACAAGTTAATGCTGACAAAGCCGCAGGACAAATAACAAAGGACTAAGCCAGAGAAAGATGAGCTTTCAAATCATTCGACACTGACATTTACAGTTGAACTGGATTAAAGTTGAGTTAACTTGACGCAACGCTAAATGAAAACCAAGAGGAAGCCATTTTTATTTTTAAAATTCTATGATAACAATAAAGAGACTAGACTAGACTACTAGAGTAATGTAAATCCTGACTAAAATTGTGGTTGAATATAAATATAATTAATTTTCTTTAAACACTCGCGGTTATCTACATCACTTACATTATAACTAAACGGGTTCTTACCACGATTATTTTTAAAAATAATAAAATATTCTTAAAAATAATCGTGGTAAAAACCCGTTTAGTAATAATGTAAGTGATAAATATAATTAACGATATTATTAACTTCATCTCTCTAACAATCCTATCTATAACAATCTAAATCCTAACAATCTCTGTTTTCAAGGAACATAGTAGGGTCAGGACGAATACTGTTAGCATGTACGTAGGTACAGTTAGCATCTACTGATAAAGATTACTCTGATAAGTAATTCATCATATACATATTATTATTTATGGATGACAAACCCACCAGTCTCAATAAACTTAACTTTATTACCGTTAAAACATTCCTAAATCCAATATAATCATAAACTCTGAACAAATATTACAAATTTCAATATAAAATATTGGAATACGTGGTCAGACTAAGAATTCATGGCCCGTACTGAAAGGCTGACGTACCACACATTGCTAACCGCATATTAAAAATAAAACTGAATTGTGTAAGCTTTCGAATAAAACAACGACTTGAATCACTCCAGATTGCACTTATACAATTACTGATTCCTTTCACTGAAGCAATTTTTTAATTTATCTTATTATAACTCTCATGAATTGGTAACATTAGTGATATTTGGCATAATTTTTTTTAATAGCTCTTTTGAATAACGTTTTTGGTAACGTGAATCGAAATAGTCTTTAGGTAATATTTATATCATGGAATGGGTTAGAACAGGATCTCGATTGAAGTACTATTCTTTTTTATTGTAGTATCATTGTCATGTCATATATTACACAACAAGCTGCACGTTTTATAAATTATTTTTATATGAAACACGCTTTTCAATTTTTGTTCTTATCATAATCATAATAATATTATAAAGGCGAAAGTTTGTATGTGATGTATGGATGTATGTTTGTTACTCTTTCACGTAAAAACTACTGAATGGATTTGAATGAAACTTTACCACAATATAGCTTATACATCAGAATAACACATAAGCTACAATTTTTGAACCCCTTTGTAACGCAGACGAAGTTGCGCGGGTCACCTAGTATTCAAATAATTCAGACTCAGATTGTAGCATCTATTTCAGATTCCGTTTACAATTCTCAATTATTACGCCTTTCTATATTACGAACTCGTACAGGTCATTCTGGTTGTAAAAGAGACCCATTGCACTATGTGACTCTATTGCGTAAAATTAACGCAACATTTTGTTTAAGCAAGCCCATTAATGCATCGAGCATTTGATTAAAGTATGGATCAAGTCTGCTCTGGTAATGCAAAATTATTGCACGCGTTGAAGTTGTACATGCATATTAAGTTTAGAGTAAATATTCATGTAAATTACAGGTAATATTTGCATAGTAATTGCGTTATTCGTGTTCGAAATGTACGGAATAGTTCTAGACTTTACTCGAATAACTCAGGAATCTAGGTAATAGCGCCTTTAGAAATTAAGTTACATTTTTAGTACTTTTGAGTGACTATTCAATGTTATTCAGATTGTTATGCTTATGAAATAAACTGACAACTCCTTATAAATTTCCCCAAACTTAAATATTTCTCCAAAAATCACAGATAAAAAACTCCGGAAATATTAGTTGAATAAAAAGGCCGTTTGCTTCAAATGTTTTTCTAACGATGGGTTGCATCGACCGCGGGCAAGGGGCGATCGACCTATCATTTAAGGGTCTGTAGGTTGATGGTAAGTGTAATTTAGGAATAATTTATTAGACTTTCGAGTATTATGTGAAGGCTTCGACTCACGCAACACACGTGACCTGATGTAAACAATCATAAATTATGCCAAGGGCTTGATCCTGGGAACGTAAGCTGGTTTCTGTCAGTCTAAACGAGTAGCGGGGAATATTCCGTTTTTTTTTTTAATTTTACCGACCTCTGTATTTTTATTCAATGTACAGGTGTCGATCAAAAGAGTTTTACGCATGTACAGCTGTCGGTCCAAAAAGTTTGATCTACAAGAAGGCAGTGAAAGAACTATTACTTTAAAAATATTTTTGACTTGAGAGATGGTCAAATAATTATTGAAAGTCTAAAGGCTAATGATTTTTTTTGACAGGAGGTAATCGCTGTAATTGCCTCGCAAATCGGGTATGTGGGAATCACCAATGCACCTCCAGCAGCTTAAACTCAGCATCTGAACTCCGACTGAGGCAAGAACCCAGCAGGGATCGTGTCGATTTTTCTCTTTGGATAGAGATAGGCGTATATAATATTATTTTCTGGGTTAAGCCCTGGTTATAATATAAATATAAAGCAATTGTCATGGTAAGAATAATACAATCTTAACGCTCTGTTTGCGATAGCAATTCTATGGTTCGTTGTTTACACATTTATTTGAAGGACGCGTGAAGGTATCATTCCAAAACGACCTGCTTATAAAAGTTGTGGCTCTATAGTATTATATTTGGAACACCTACGTTAAAAAAAACATTATTATCATACTTGGGCACAATATTATTATTTTCATCGTTTTTTTAAATCACGTCTTCATCGTTCTTTGTGGTTAGATAGATAAGTAAAAAGTCGGACTTAAAATAATTCAACTACGTTGCTCAAGTACCTAGGCTTTACCCTACTTTATTCCCCAACACTTGTTCAGTCTGTATGCCAAATATACAAATCCATTGAGCCGTTTCGTGGTGCCCGTAAATTAGTACCAAGTTAATACGATTGCTTTGTTTTACTCCTAATAGTAGTTATACGCTACACAATGCATTTATTTAATTATCGGTAGATTTTCGTTGCTATTAAATAGGCCTTTTTGAACGTTCATCATATTTGTTCTGTTCATTTCATAATTACAAAACTCTCGCTTTCTTAGCCAGATCTTAGTTGCATGTCTGGGAGAATACTTTCTGGCTTTTATTTGTAGTTTATTTTTTGATAAACGAGCCTACGGCCCACCTGATTGTTCTGCTAGGAACATAAGATAGCATTGTTACATCACACTTCAGAATTACTTAGTGCATTAGCATACTGATATATATCAGTAAATACAATACTGACGATCTATAAAATCAAGGTTATATCAAAATATAATGCAGAGTATTAAGAAATAACGTTTAAGTCGAAACCGCTGTAGTAACTTAGTTTTACGACCGCGATAAGGGTACAGAATACAACTTATTCAGATAAAGGTTTTATCCTCTTACACAACGTTATATTGTAATGGTCTCGAACGAGATTGTTATCCTTTCATTTTCAATAAAACTTGATCCACACCTCTACATTAACTCGCTTTTATTCTCATTGAAAACGATTACAAAATTAATGTTTCAAAATCATAAAATAGTAACTTCAAATTGTCTTGGAATGTAGTCGTTAGACGTTTGGAAAGAACAGTGAGCTTATTCTATAAAATTTGCAATCGATCAATTACTAATTGCATATCGATCTTGTTCTGTCACTGTGGTTGCGATGTAATTACAAAATAAAATTAAATTAAAAGTGATAAGTTGAAACAGGGCTAATTAATTAACATGACGTATTTATTTAAACATGACGAGCGCATTTCATCTGCATCACAAAATGAGGTTTTAATTCCGATTTGCAATGTGCAGAAAAATGATTGCCTAATTACGATATCACATCAAGAACCTGTACAATATCAATTTTTTTCTACTACTTTTATTTAATAAACAAAAAAATTCTTTTTGAATCGTCGTTTGAAGCACAAGGATTATTGAATAGAATTAATTTGAAAACTAAATTATTGTTTTACAATTAGCGATACGAGTTAATTGCGCCCATGTTGATCAACGTTGAATAATAATTAGGCGCGAGTCCCCAACTAAGTATAGTTGGGGACTCGCGTCACTGGCGTCCGTGGGTGATACCACTTTCATGCGCGAAAGCCCACCCCACACGTAGTCCCTGGGCGGTGCCAAGGCAGTGACGTGTGGGTAGCTGCGGAGTTGAGCGCCTGGGAGTAGTCGCACTGATGCGACTGCTCCCCTCAACTTCGAGCTAGGTCATGGACGTGGAGTCCACCTCCGAAGCCCGCACAGGGGTAGGCGACCAGGCCCCTGTGTCGGAGATTGCTACTGGCGTAAGGTCGGGGCGGGCATCGGTCGCGAGTACCGTCGCGAGCGATGACTGCTCCCGATTCCAGGATTCCGTCGAGAGATTCGGGCGCAAGCGGAAGTCCGCGGCGCGCCGAAGCTCGGAGACGGGGGAGTCCTCAGCGGCCTCCGACGACGAGTCATCGCGAGCGGCGAGTCTCACTCGGCGGGTGGCTGTCGGGGACGCCACCACCAAAAGGACACGGGCGAAGGATGCAGCGGCGATGCCCGCGCCGAGGCGCAAGAAACCAATAGGTCCTTCTCGCGTCGCCTCGACTCGGACGACGACTGATGAGGAGCTCTACGAGAGCCCCGTCGTCGTCCTAGAGTCATTAAGACGACGGGCCAGCTCGGCCACGTACCGCTACCACAGTGGCGGCAACCTGACCTACGCAAAGGCGTGGCGACGGGTGGCCGAGGAGACTGGTCGAATTATGCCGGCCATCTCTGCGGCCATCAGCCGGGACGCTGTGCTACAAACGCAGTTGGAGACAGCGAAGGCCGAGGTGACCCTCCTCAGGGAAAGGCTGACGGCCCTTGAGGCTCAGGGGCCTAAGCCTAAGCCGAAACCTGGCGGAGCGTCGCCAGCTGCTCGGACGAGCGACGCGGCGGCGCCGCGAACCAAGACGACAGACGGCGACGACGACGAGTGGCGTCCTCGGCAGAAGGAGGCACGCGGGCCGCGACTTGCGTCGCCGCGAGCCAGAGTGCGGCAGACCATTGAGTCCCCGGACGAAATGGCTGCCCGCATCAGGCGAGAGCTAACGGCGGAGTTCGGCAAGCAGATTGCCGAACTCAGGGCTGAACTTACAGCCCTACGCGGTGCAACAACACCTGCGCCGCGTCCCGTAGCTCTCGCCCCACCGGACGTACATCCGGGTACGGGACCGGCCGGTCCGACCCGGAATAAGAACAAAAAGAAGAACGGGGGCGGCGGTGCTAAAGCTGCCACACCACCCCCACAGCCCCGCCCGCTTCCTCCGGCCCCATCCAATATGGATGAGGGCTGGACCGAGGTGGTGAAGCGGGGCGCCAAACGGGCCAGGGTCGCTCCGGCCCAATCACCAGCCGAGACAAGGGCAGCGGATAAGGCTACTCCCCAACCGGGTAGAGTGCCGTCCGCTGCCCAAAACAAGAACGGGACCCCGGCGGTTGCGGCTGCTCCCCAACAGGGTCGAGCGCCCGCCGCCGGCAAACAGCAGAAGAAGACGAAGAAGTCGAAGAAGAAGCAGCGCGCGCCGAGGCGGGCAGCAGTGGTAGTCACACTGCTGCCGGCTGGCCAGGCGAAGGGGCTGACGTACCCCGACGTCATGGCGAAGGCGCGTGCTGCCGTCGACCTGGCGGAGATAGGGGCGGAGGACGGCCTCCATATCCGGCACACGGCCAATGGGGCCCGATTGCTGGAGTGTCCCGCCGGTGCTGACAGTGTTGGCATCGCGGACCGTCTGGCGTCGGGCCTCCGGGCGGTATGGCCGGAGGAGGACGTCAAGGTGCACAGGCCGGTCAAAATGGCCGAGTTGCGGGTGACCGGCCTGGACGACTGCACCACCAGGGAGGAGGTGGTGGCGGCCATCGCTGCCCAGGGCAAATGCGCCCCGGAGAATGTGGCCGTAGGCGAACTTCGCCGAGGCTACACCGGGGCCAGCTCGGTTTGGGTGCGGTGCCCGCTGGAGACCGCCAACTCCCTGGCCGCCCCTCCGCCAGGAAGGCCAGCTGGGGATCCAGGCAGGTTGCGCGTGGGCTGGGTCGCAGCCCACGTGCGACTACTGGAGTCACGCGCCTGGCGATGCCTCAAGTGCTTCGGCACGGGGCATAGTGTCGCCAGGTGCACCAGCACCGTGGACCGCAGCGGTTTATGTTTCCGCTGCGGTCAAACCGGACACAAGGCGGCCGCGTGCTCGGCCGCGCCGCACTGCGCGCTGTGCGCGGCGGCCGGGCGCAAGGCTGATCACCGGGCGGGGGGCAAAGCTTGCTCCCCGTCTGGTGTTAACACAGAACGGAATAGGCGCCGCAAAGCCAAGCGGCGCCAACAGAGGAAGTCGGCCGGGGGAGTACCGGCCGGCGGTTCGGACCCCGCCGTGGCGACTAGTGCGCCCGATGGCGGGGGCGGCGGAGGAGGGGAGGGAGCGATGGATGTGGTCCAACCTTAATGGACTGCACCCGTCGCTTCCTCCAAGGTAATTTGAACCACTCCGTCAGGGCTCAGGACATGTTAGTCCAGAGCATGGCGGAGTGGTCCATTGACGTGGCTGTGGTCGCCGAGCCGTATTATGTCCCCCCAGCGGACGACTACTGGTTCGGGGATGAGTGCGGCTTGGCGGCCATACACATCAGGAGAGCCGCAGCGATCCCACCCCTGGAAATGGTGGCCAGGGGACCCGGGTTCGTTGCGGTAAAGATGGAAGATACCGTCGTGATCGGGGTGTACTTCTCTCCAAGTCGGCCTACTCACGAGTTTGAGCAGTTCCTGGACGGGATCGGGGCGATTACTCAGCGCTCCGCTCCCCGTCCAGTGATACTTGCGGGGGACCTCAACGCGAAATCTGTCGCTTGGGGTTCCCCCCGCTCAGACGCTCGGGGTAGGCTGTTGGAAGAGTGGGCGGTCGCGGCCGGGCTCTGTCTTATGAACAGAGGATCGGTCGCGACTTGCGTGCGGTGGCAGGGCGAATCCATCGTGGACGTGACGTTCGCGAGCTCTGCCATCGCACAACGCATCCGCGGTTGGGAAGTGCTGGTGGAGGCGGAGTCTCTATCAGATCACCGGTACATCCGGTTTGATCTGTCCGCCTCCACGCCAACCGCGGTCGCCCAGGGAACTGCACCTCGGTCATTCCCCAGGTGGGCATTGAAGCTCCTGGACAAGGAGCGCTTGATGGAAGCCTCAACTGTGGCGGCGTGGACGCCCATGCGTCCACACCCTGTGGATGTGGAGGTCGAGGCGCTATGGCTCCGGGACACGATGCATCGCATTAGCGATGCTTCGATGCCCCGGGTCGGCCCTCGGCCTCCGAGCAAGTCGGCGTACTGGTGGTCGCCCGAGATAGCGCAGCTTCGTGCTGTATGCGTCCGGGCGAGGCGCCGGTGCGCCCGACATCGCCGCCGCATCCTCGCGCGTCGCGACGATCCCGTCGCGTTCGCGGAGGAGGAGGACCGGCTGCATGGCGAGTACGCGGAGGCGAGGACTGCCATGCGGCTGGCCATCAAGCTGGCCAAGGAAGGGCACATGGAGACTCTCTTGGGGACGCTCGATGACAATCCGTGGGGGCGCCCGTACAAATCGGTGCGCGGTAAGGTGCGCCCGTGGGCGCCTCCCATGACCGAGCGTCTCCAGCCTCAGCAGCTGCGGGACATCGTCTCGACGCTGTTCCCGCAGGAGCAGGCCGGATTTACTCCGCCTGCTATGGGTGAGCCGCCGGATCTTAACACCGGCGGTGAAGCCACTGCTGAGGTGCCTCATATCACCAGAGATGAGCTCCATGTGGCCGTGGCACGGATGAGTGCGAAGGACACGGCCCCCGGCCCGGACGGCATCCACGGCCGGGTCCTGGCCTTGGCCATCAATGCCCTAGGGGACCGACTCCTAAGGCTTTTTAATTCTTGCCTGGAGTCGGGACGGTTTCCCTCGCTCTGGAGGGCGGGCAGACTAGTCCTCTTGCGGAAAGAGGGGCGCCCGGCGGACTCAGCCGCCGGTTACCGTCCCATCGTGCTGCTGGACGAGGTGGGCAAATTGCTAGAACGCGTTCTGGCCGCCCGCATCGTTCAGCACCTGGTCGGGGTTGGACCCGATCTGTCGGCGGAGCAGTACGGCTTCCGGGAGGGTCGTTCGACCGTAGACGCAATTCTACGTGTCCGGACCCTCTCGGAGGAGGCCGTCTCCCAGGGTGGGGTGGCCCTGGCGGTGTCGCTCGACATCGCCAATGCCTTTAACACCCTGCCCTGGTCCGTGATTGGGGGGGCACTGGAGAGGCATGGAGTGCCCCTCTATCTCCGCCGGCTGATCGGCTCCTACCTGGAGGCCAGGTCGGTCGAATGTACCGGGTACGGTGGGACCTTGCACCGGTTCCAGGTCGTGCGCGGTGTTCCACAGGGGTCTGTTCTTGGACCCCTACTGTGGAATATCGGGTACGACTGGGTGCTGAGGGGCGCCCTCCTCCCGGGCCTTAGCGTCATTTGTTACGCGGACGACACTTTGGTCGTGGCCCGGGGGGATGACTTCCGAGAGTCTGCCCGTCTTGCCACGGCGGGGGTGGCCCTCGTCGTCGGCAAAATAAAGAGGTTGGGCCTCGACGTGGCGTTGCACAAATCCCAGGCCCTGTGGTTCTACGGGGCCGGGGCGGTGCCGCCAGTCGACGCCCAAATAATGGTTGGAGGCGTCCAGATTGAGGTCGGGGTGCAGTTGAGGTACCTCGGCCTCGTGTTGGATAGCCGTTGGACCTTCCAGGCCCATTTCGCGAACCTGGTCCCCCGATTGATAAGGACGGCCGGCCAACTGGGTCGGTTGCTCCCGAATGTCGGGGGGCCCAGCCGCGCCGTGCGCCTCCTCTATGCGGGAGTGGTGCGATCGATGGCCCTATACGGTGCGCCCGTCTGGGCCGACGCACGGGTGCGATTAAACATCGCCCGATTCCTGCGTCGGCCACAGCGCATCGTTGCTATTAGGGCCATCCGCGGTTACCGCACCGTCGCCTTTGAGGCGGCGTGCGTGCTGGCGGGGACGCCGCCCTGGGAGCTGGAGGCGGAGGCGCTCGCTGGCGACTATCGCTGGCGATGCGAACTCCGCGCCCGGGGCGTGGTGCGTCCCCTGCGGGAAGCGGTTCGCGATCGGAAGGTCCAATCTCGGCGGTCCGTAATGGAAGCGTGGAAGCGACGTCTCGCTAACCCCACCTGGGGTCTACGGACCGTCGAGGCGATCCGCCCGATCCTAGATGATTGGGTGGGTCGTGGCGAAGGACGCCTCACCTTTTGGATGGTGCAGATGCTGACCGGGCACGGGTGCTTCGGTCGGTATCTGCACCGGATCAAGGCCGAGCCGACGGCGAGGTGCCACCATTGCGTGGGATGTGACCAGGACACGGCGGAGCATACGCTCGCGCGCTGCCCCGCATGGGAGGGGCAGCGTTGTGTCCTGGTCCAACAAATAGGTCCGGACTTGTCGCTCCCGGGCGTCGCGGCGTCGATGCTCGAGAGCGACGAGTCTTGGAAGGCGATGCTCGACTTCTGCGAGGCCACCATCTCGCAGAAGCAGGTGGCGGGGGCTGAGAGAGAGAGGCTGTACGCCGCTCTCGACTTGCCAACCCGCCGCCGTCGAGCAGGGGGCCGGAACCGGGATCTCGCCCGGATTCTGGCCCCCTAAGAGTTTCGGGTCCCCAACGCATGCGAGTGCGAGCGGGGACCCAAGAAGGTGCCGTGTCTCGCTCAACACGCCCTTAGCGCTAGAGCATCCGGGGGATGGTAGACCGCGCTCCCCGACCCACGCTGGTTCTGACCCAGCGGGGTATTCCGCGGGAGGGTGACACGCGGTCCCATCTTGGCGGGCTTCGGAAAGCCCGCCGACCGAGAGAGCCGGTGGCCGTATTCGCCGGCGGCTACCGGTTCGGCGTCCGGGGACGGAGCGACGGGAAAGCATGCCGATGGCGTAACGCGTCGCGCCGTCCCTCCAAACCCCGTGCTGGGTTCTGGCCTCAGCCGGGGTTCGGACGCTGAGTGTGAGCGGTTGGAGGTTTTAGTGAGGTTCAACTCCCAAATACCCCGCCCGCGGGGCGGGCGGGGATCCGGTGATTTCCTCCAACTGAAAAAAAAAAAAAAAAAAAAAAAAGGCTACTTAGTTTGCAACAACACAGACCCAAAACAAATGATTAGCAATCGATCAATAACAGCAGCAGTTGTATAAACCGCTTCAGCAACAATCGCGATCGCATTTACATTATAATACCACTAAACAGAGAGCAGCTACATATCTTCACGCCTGTTAAACACTATAAACATATTTTTCATGTTGCACGCCTAGTCTGTGACTCAAATACGAAAGAAAAAAATCTCTGATATTTTAACCCGGTTTATTGTCGTAATCGTGTTTTTGTACGAAGTAATTTCTTTCTTTTGTACGCAATTTTGTCCTAAATATTATTGCGTATGTTAACTTTATTTTCGTGGAAACAAAAATATCAAATTGATAAGCTCTTATAGTTTTATTGGCAAGGATATTGTATCTTTTATTCTCGAACAAATATTGAGACATTTGTGAGTTGTGAAGTGTCTTTGAGGTAATATTATCATTATAATTATTTGTGTCTTCTTTTACCTTTAGGTATGTTGAATTAGATTTTATTTTATACTGTGATACACTATCTTTAAAACTAGATTTTATATACGTTTTGAGTTCACTTGTTCGTTTTAAAAAAGTTACAAGAGCATTATCTAAAGTCTAGTGATGTTATTTGTGATAATAATTTAAAGCGTCTTCACGTGAAATTAGTTGGTCTTAAGAGTACTCAGTTTAATCTGATTCCATTTCACCGTTTTGGTAGAAACAGGCATCCATTCATCCGTACATCCGAACTTTCACATTTAAAATATTACTATAGCGTTGAACGTCGTATCATTAGATTGTTTTAACTGTTTCGTAATAATGCTTCGACAAGGTATGAGTCAAGGTGAATATTCAAACTATATCTAATGATCTAAGTGTCTGTTCGATTTTTGATCGAAGTGTTATAATAAGTCACGTGTGTCTTGCGGCAGAGATGTTATCTGTAAGGAAGCTTCTGCAATATCAATTTGTTATTTTATCTATCAATTATTGGTTACACAATTAAGTACTGGAGTATATTATTTGATATCGCAATCCATATTAGATCAGAAAGTAACTGTCAGTTATTTTTCCACACCGTGCAGTGTCTGTCTGTTTTCACACTTGAACACATCGCTTAACTGTAGAATGATTGCTGTTCTGAGTTGAAAAGTTATTTTTTGTAGAAAAATATGGTATTTTTATGAAAATTTCCATGTAATAAATAGCTATAGGATACAAAACATACATTTTGCACGTACGATAAATGTACGATTGAGTGCACTGAGCAACCGAATGAGTAAATCTATAAAATATATTCTAACCGTAGACCTCCACGATCGTCTTATGACTTTGATGAAACACACACAAACTCGTGCAAGTATATTTAAACCACCAAAGTTTTTTTATGAAAGTCGTACTGATGTCGTTATTGTTATATTCTCGTGACTTACTTTAGTTTTCGTCGTTCACAGTGGACGATAAATAATTCAACATGAAGACCTTTTCTCGTTTCTTTTCCTTTAATTCTTTTACGTTCGGAGAACTAAAGTCACGTATGAGTTGCGCTAATGTGTAAACGGTCAATGAAGAATTTACACAAGAATTCGCTAAATTAGTTTTCTTTGGGTAGATCGAGCTGAAATTGCAAATTGTCGGTGGCTCTAATCAAGTAAATAAACGATTGGGTATGTTTATTTATTTAAATTATTTTTAATCTATTAGAGGTAAAAGAAGGAGAAATGTATGCTATACGTGACGTCATAGATTTTATCTAGATGTACTGTTCATCAGCCGACTAATGCGATTACTATCTCTTCAAAATTATTAATGATATATTTTATGTGATATATAATATGTTGTATATTCTATATTCTGCATTTATTAGACGACCTTTAAAGTTTGATAAATGTAGTCAAGTTGTATCATCCGCGTCAGTTATTCGGAGCTTTAATCTCACTGACCGAAACATTCTTGAATCAGTGAATCCCATAAATCACCCTCTTTCAGAGACGTCGTAACTTGCCAACTTTGTGTTTCTGTTGTCCGAAACTACTTGCGTGTTATAGACAAGAGGTATATCTGGCACAAATATGTCGGAGGCGTGCGAATTGTTTTACTCACAGAATTAGATTTCTACGAGAAGTTAATAATACGGGTCTTTCTTTTCTTACCATAAAGAATATGGATTTGCGATCGTGACGATGCCGAAAAAGTTTCCGGTCGCTAAAATACGTTGGAGGAGAAAAACATTCTTACATCACATTCATTTTTGGTATGTACAACAAAAGAGGAACCACGATAGAATATATTTCACAAACTATATTTATCGTGTATTATTACATCATTAATAACGGTAAGGAGCCTATTTTCTTGCAATCAGTCCATTATTTGTCTTGGGCGATTATGTCTTCGTGTAGGTACTTTATTGTTACATAAAATATGTTTGACTTTCGGTTTCGACCTTCCAAGGCCAGATTCTGCTTCACAGATTTCTGCAGTAATCTTCGCAGGCGGAACGACGGACCGCTGTTTAGCAAGACTTAGCTGTTGCAGAATGAGACCAAATATGAATCTGTGGTTTATAATACGGGTATTACTCGTTATGTAAACAATTAGTGATTTTGTGAGTGAATTCAGAGCAGTATTTCTGTGTCGTTACGCAATCATACGAGTTCTGTCAACTTAATACTGCCATGTTTGTGGGTCTTGTGTCTAAACTTGTGGTAGAGTTCTTTTTCGTAGGGTTGCGTTCGAACGAGAGCGAAAGTGGTTCACCATACGAGCGGTTATTGACCGAAGGCGGTCGTTTTGATATCCATCTACAATCTACATACGAGAAATATACTACATCATTTTTGATGATAGTTAAGAAACTATTTGGGCATTAAACCAAACCATGAGCACAGCCATAAGTATGGAGTTAAAGTATTCTTAAAAATAAGTCAAGGAGGCAGTTTCTGAAGAAATTCCGTTGACAATATTTCGTTGAGCAAGCGCCAAATTGAGATAAATAGGCTAATATAACTCAGGAGTATTTCTGTTGCCAATGTCGCTCTCGGCTGGTTTATATTAAACAAAATTACCATATTATTTGGTAGAGCTCGATTGAAGACCAAATAAGTATATTATTAAAATCACAATATATCGGTCAAAAATCTTTTCACTGTCTTATTACATAACCTTTATTGCACGATTTTGAAAAACTTAGAAAAGTCTCAACTAAAAAAAAACTACATAATACTTTCTGAAACTCTTCCTAAATATTGCTTAGTATACTAATAGGTAATATCGTGAATTGGTCATATGTGCTAAAAATGTTATCTATTGAACTATTATACAGGTATTTGCTTTTATTTATACTTGGATAACAAATGAAAAAAAACACTTGCAATTTTACACATATCAACTTTATAACATTACATAAATATCAAGATGATTTTTTAATTTGTCAGATTAATCATCTGCACTTTGACCGGCAAAATTAATAGTATCCATTTAGAGAAGATACCTACTGTAGTATTAATAAATATATTCCGAAGTTCTTCTTCGGCTGGTCGTGTTGCTTTAATGAAAGTAACAGACTGGTTTTTACACGATTTTTTTTGACGAGTGTGATGGATACGCGCTTGTTAGCAATTGATTGCTTTTAGATGCGCTTGAAGGGTAATAAATAGCATGAAAGTAATACTAACCATAACTAGTACTTACTATGGGGTAAACTTGACCTAAACTATAACTGTGTTAACTATGCTGGTATACCTAAGGTGAATGGCAGGCTTTATTACCTCTTCAAGCCTTTTGCGAGCATGAATCTAAGATGGAAACAATGCCGTGATTAACAGAGTGATGTTTAAAAAAAATGTGTGTATAATATAATGTTATGTGTTGTATACGATCTTAAAGTAATTAGCACCCTTTATTTATTTAAAGTTGATTGACACGTTTTAATAAGCTTCAATTTGTTATGATGTTGTTTTAAATATTATCGTTCCATGAATATTATAAACTAGATGACCCTCGCAACTTCGTCTGCGTCACAAAAGGGTTTACGAATTAATTTTTTTTTTGAACATAAAAGCAGTTGTTGTGACTAAACTATTATAGTTAGATATATGCTCTTGCGGACTTTTTTGTTAGTCTTTCTAAGACCTAAAAACCCGTAGTACAAAATTTTGTTCTATTGTCAATAGTTTTTGCAGCGTACGCATAAATAGGTTTTCGATATTTCACCATGTCTTACAAATTTGATATTTTATAAAGATCCCTAATTTTTTTTCAAAATAAAATATTGCCTATAGCCTTCCTCGATAAATGGACATTCCAACAGTGAAAGGATTTTTGAAATCGGACCAGTAGTTTCTGAGATTAGCGCGTTCAAACAAACAAACAAACTCTGCAGATTTATAATATTAGTATAGAAATATAGATTAATCATAGGTATCTATTTTGTTGTTTATTTCCTATTTTATTAAACCCTTTTCTGTGACACTGCTATGGGAATTATATAGGTAATAAGTGGCGCTAATTTAAGTAGAAAGAGTAGATACAATTATTTGGTTTATTTAAAATTTAGGATTACTTTTTACAATAATTATACAATTGCTGATCTTTATGGGATTTCTAAATAGATACGCGTTACTTAATCGACAAAATCTTATAATTACAATGCGATTCACGTACTTAGAACCTTGTGTTTTGAAAGGGAACTTAGATTACTGTTATGTTGAAACTCTTAATCTCCTTTGTACCACAAGGTGTCTTTATAACACACTATATTCCCTAAGAATTGAAGCCTATTTGGCAATTTTATTAATTACACAACTTTGTAAATCAAAGCAATAAATAAGCATAAAATTTTTTTTTTTCAAACATTTTGTTTTGGTTTTTGAATAAAATCTTCCTGTAATCGTAAGAAAGTGATTGTCAACTGTTTTTTTTAAAGTTACTAATTATTTTCGTAGCCTGTCCAGATTTATTGCTGCTGGGATACAACTAGTGAAGTACTACAACTACTATCTAAAAGTTATTTTATTATCAGGAAAAGACCTTGAGCATGATAATGTAGCTTTATCCTTAAATACGGGAAAATCTTCCGGCCTGGCAACGATGACTCAGTCTCTATCAACATTGTGTGAAATATGTAAATTTATATGCAGAAACGCAAACATTATAGCAATACTTTGGGGCCGAAGAGCTTTTTCTTGGCAACGAGTTTACTATTGTATTGTACTAAAAGGATCTCTCTTGAAAGCCGGAAAGGCTGAGTCACCTTTAAAAGTATTAACCCTATTATTCGTACCGTTTATTTCAGAAATATTTATACACTAAAATCTATGGAACATAACGATAAAATATGTTTAGAATCTAAATTTAAATTGACACGCAAAATAGTGATTGTAAAGTGTATTGAACTAAAAGAAAAAAAACAGAATTGATAGATTTTTTTTAAAGATTATATCGATCTTGGTAATTAAGCTTTGCAACCGAAGTATAAGAATAATTTATGATACAAACATAAGACAAAATAAGTTTATTTAATTTATGTACCGTATTACCTCATTCTTCACTGCACTATTTTTATTAAGTACTATAAACAACTCCAATGTTTAATATCTTTAATCTCGAAGGGAATCGCGTCAAACTCTAAATTATTTTCTAATACTCTCCTATCTTTTTAAACTTTAAAGTCAACGGTCAAAGAGGCTCGATTGCGTACAGAATATAGTGTTACAGTACTTAATAATTTAATTTTGTTTTAATAGTGGAATGATTAGGCTTGTACTTATTACATCTATTTAATTCTGAGTGTGATAAGAAAATAATAAACAAAATAATGATATCCAATGTTTAAGCTAAGATCACAAAATTTTTCCTTTTAGTGTCATTTGTAATTACATTAAACTTACTATTCTCACATCAGTGTTATACCTACCTGTACCAACCCATTACTGCCCACTGTTGGGCTCAGGTCTCCACAGAAGACGGATTAGGCATAGTCCACCACGCTTGCCCAGTGAGGATTGGGGACTTCACACATCTTCAAAGGATTTTTAGAACCCTTTTCCGACATGCAGGTTTCCTCACGATGTTTTCCTTCACCGTTTTTAGCCAGTGGTGTTGTGAAAAATTTCACCTAAATCTTTTTCACAGTTAGATTTAGAGGTACAAGCCGGATTTGAACCCGCAACCTCCCGTTCGGAAGGACGCGCTTCGACCACTCGGCCACCACGACTTTCATCTTTCATGGGTTGGTACAGGTTATACCTATGAACTTGTTAGTTTACATTTCTATTATTGCGTCAGTTATTTATAAAACCAATTGCATTCGTTTTACGTTCTCAAATGACCATACTCAATCCATCGACCATACAATCAGTTCGAAACGAGCAATCGAACTATCATATCGATTACAATTATCTCGTAAATCGGAATTTACGTAATCGTAATAAAAACTCGATTTTTTTTCGAAATCTGACACGCCTACGCATGTGATTGTTGAACAAAAACTGGATTACTCATTCTGACCCGCTAGAGTTAGGTAATACTATAATTTAAATGTGGTACAAGTAATTTGGTAAAATGGGTTTTTACCGCCTCATTTAATATTCTGCCAACCAAAAGTTACACATAATTATTACGTATCTTAGTTAAAAGCGAAATTATGTCTCGAAACATAAATTCGAAAATAAAAACGACTTCTGATTATAAAGGGTCAACCAAATGCTATCGGATTAATTTGAGATGAGAAATGCAGGAAAAAATAAAGACACGTCGAAATCGAATTGTTCTTTGCCTTCATTAAAGTTGTTTAGCATTATTACTATATTCGATTATTTACTTATTTTTTATATTCTACTAGCTGCCCCACGCAACTTCGTCTGCGTCGAAAAAATAAAAAAAAAATTAGGGGTGGACTACCCCTAACATTTAGGGGGATGAAAAATAGATGTTGGCCGATTCTCATAGATACTGGATAAGCACAAAAAATTTCAACAAAATCGGTCAAGCCGTTTCGGAGGAGTTCAAGTTCGAACACCGTGACACGAGAATTTTATATATTAGATTTTTAAAAAACATTTACAAAAGAATACAATTTAAAAATACTATATAAAAACAGAGGGCCTCTGCAGCCGGAATCTACGACCCAAGCCATCAGTGGTCAGGCTCAAGAGTGAGGATTGAGGAACCTCCTCATAATGCGCGTCGTGTCAAGGAAGACCGCCTTCCTACCAGAACCATCGTTTATAATTCTCGGCAACATAGCCTAATACATTTACAAATATTTGACCCAACTTTTACAGTTCATAAGCAATCAACTTCCATCAAGATGAAGGCAGGATTTTTATTTTAGATTTTATTTGTATATTTTTTTTATTACGACGGCAAAATGTCTTTCGAAGTATCCAATCTGAATGAATTGCTGTTGGCATCAGATCAAGTTGAGTTACGAGATAGCTTTACCAATACAAACCTACTAACTTACTATGTAAATTATACTACCTATGTAAATTATAAATACCATGTTGTAATTCATGGAGTATGTTTTATTAAATGTCGATATTGAAGTAAAGTTGATGCAGATACTTGAGAGATCTATGGAGAAATAATTTTATAATACTCTCTTTTATTCCATTTCCAGACAAGGTATTGATAAAAATATACCTTAAATTTTTGATAATTTATTAGATAATGTTGATAAAAAGTATACTAACGCTGTTGGGAATTTCAATTCATGTTACGAAATAATATTCATAGATAATACAATCACGGACAGGTGCTGGCAAGATAATTGACGTGTTAATCAGATGTACTCACAGTCAATCAACATAACCAAATCATACGCGTTTATCAGTAAATTAACATGCATCATGAATAACTATTGTATCCTTAGAGAGGTAGGGGACCTAGTTGCATAATAATAATTAAGTTCATGATATTTTTGCCATTTTTTTTCCAATAATTGTGTTCTTATAATATGTAAAAACTATATATATATATATAGATGAATATTAATAGTAGGTACAAGAGACTTATCTTACGAATTGTGAAAAGTCCTCTCCACTTCATTATTTTATTTTTCGTTACCTTAAATAATTAGAAATTAATTGATTCCTACTACCTACTATTCGAATATAAAATATCTACAAAGACTTTATAATCGTATAAAAGTAACGCAAAATAGATCTTGAGAAATATTTGAAGTATATATAGTTTCAATACTTGTGGTTGTGTTTTAAGAACGGCCTTCTCATTAATTTGTAAATCTGCTACTGTGGTGTAAATTAACCAACACATTTAACCTTTTATTGTCAAGTGGCAGCTGATTTTAAAATCTAATTGGCAAATGTATTACGTTTTAAAATAACTAATTGAACAGTGTGGAAGGAAGTTTTACAGTATAAATCTTTGGAGATAGTGATGAACAGCAAAGAGAAAAAAAATGGAATTATCGTTAATAGGTTTTAATACATATTTTTTATTGTCTTGTATGCTGACGAGACAATGGGCTTGGATCGTAGGCGGTTACCGTTGCTCATGGACCTCTGCATTGTCAGGGATTACTGCGGGGCCGGTACTTAGCCCACCTTTAAGGACTTTCCTCAAGACTCAGTAACGAATACGTCAAGCTGGACAGAGAGTTTTTACGTTAAAGGAAGAATCAATTTTAAAAAAAAAATTTTTTTTTTTTTATAGTACAGTAAACTTCTAGGGTGCCGTGACATGAACTTAGAATATTCATGAAATATAGTGTAGGTATGTGGCGACCAATAATAGCGCGCGAGATCCTGACTCGCGGTTACGACATTTGCAAAAATCTTCGCATATATACGACATCTGAAATCTACTACAGTGGTCTTCGGCCTGACCGGGCATACACTACCTCGCCCGGTCGGAGATCTCCCTTTGGCCATAAGTCCACTGTACCCACAGTGTACCTATATTGTATTATATTAACAGCGATATACTGAACTAAATCATTTTCTTTCGCGTACAAGAAACCTATACAAACATACTTATCCAAAACTGGATAGACTGTTTCAGTACAGTATTTCATAGAAGTTATTTCAACTTGTCTGCTATAAAACCTCGGCGTTTCATTTTTATTGGTCGTATTATGAGCTCAATGACAAACCGCCCCATTTATCGAGCTTTTAAAACTAGCTGATCTGCGCAACTTCGTCTGTGTCATATGGGAGTTCAGACAGCATTTGACAGCGATGCTGTTGCGATATTTTTTGCACGTAACCACATGTTTTAAGGTTCCATTAGAAACGAAACTTTAAGAAAATTTCACACATAAATGGAGGTACTGTATCGTAAAGTAATATTTCTAATTGGTCAAGTAGTTTCGGAACCTAATACAAACAAACAAAACCACAATGTAATCTTTCCGCCTTATAATATGATTGTAAAAACGAATAAAGTTGAACATAGTTATTGAAGTATATCGAAGTTATGTTGGACGCTTCAACGATAAGGGAAGGGAAACTTTTGACTCTTTTCTTCAAGTTTCTGAATATTGATGTAAACAGGTTACATGCAGTATTATAATGCTAGACACATCATTGACTTGTAAACAACATTTTTTTCTGATTGATTGTGTTGTATTTCGGTTGCTTATTCTTTCTTTGATTGTGTTTGTTAGTCTTTATTTGGTCGGTTAGTTATTTGAATGGTGATTGAAAAGATCATTAATTTGATTGTGTGTGTGAGATATTACAAAGCAATGTTTTGTTGTTTTTATCGTGTTGTAAATATAATATATGTAGTGATTTAAGTTTACGATTTTGTGTTGTTTACAATAAAGACTTTGTTACTGAAATGTATTAAAGACTATTTTATTTTGTGCCAGTAATCATATTTTTGAAATGTATTGAATGATAGATAGGTGTAATTCTTACATAATATCCATCGATTTGCTTATCTTTTTTTTCTCTAAAGATTTTATTCTGATTTATTAATCTAACTTTTATATTTTATTTTTATTGTTGATGTTCGTATTACCTGACTTTGGCAGTCCTTCACCAAGGAGCAATTCGAGACAAAAAAAACACTTGTAATAAATAAGCCCAAATCTATTTAAATCTAAAGTCCGTGAGCGTGATGAGAATATGTCGAGGAATTAACACGTTACGTAAACATTCGGAAACACATACGGCAAAGAGTTCAATTAAGTACATCAGATTTTATATTCCGAGTGAAATGACGAAACGGACTAGTACCAGTGACACAAAATAAGTAAACGTACAGAGGTTATTGAGTGTTAAAATGTAAGTCAGTTGATCCAACACGATTTGTATGAATATTTTACTTTTACTTCTGTATAATTGTTATTTCGTGCCAGTGACTTGCTAAATGAGCCGTAAATTGAATTCGAAAATTAAATTAATTGCATCGTGATGATGACAGAATTATGTACATTTTTATTACATTGCCAAACTTTTGCGTGTACTTTTTTTACTTATCAAGACATACCTAGTTAAAACCTAGCATCGTATTTGTAGATTGAAACGTACTTTTAAATAATGAATTGGGAAAAGGTCTGTACCTACCTTCTGTATTGCGACAACCCATTACTACCTACTGCTGGGTTCAGGTCTCCTCAGAAGAGAAATCAGGCATTGTCCACCACGCTTGCCCAGTACGGGGGCTTCACATATCGTGAAAGTGTGTTTAAATTATTTTCCGATATGTAGAAGTTTACTCACGATGTTTTCCTGAGGTGATTTAAAAAATGTCTGTTTGTTATTCATTAAAATGATCTATAATTATAATTAGTGTGTACTTACATTACCTAAAATTCTAAAGTCATAGTTATCTGTAGTAATATTTAATGCGGGAAAACGCCGATGTTCTTTCAATTAGTGTTGTCGTATTATAAGTATATAATACATTTCTTTGCCTGAATTGATCCTTCCAGTATTGTATCCCACGTGTGTTCACTATTGCTAACAAGATTGCATAAAGCTCGGTCCCGTATCGCGATTGACAACTTTCCTCACCTGTTCCCTAGGTTAATAAATGATACAGATGTAAAGAATATGTTCCACCCTTTATAGAACGGGGGCGACGCGACGGGAAAGAGTGCCGATGGCGTAACGCGTCGCGTCGTCCCTCATAACCCCGTGCTGGGTTCTGGCCTCAGCCGGGGTCGGACGCTGAGTGTGAGCGGTTGGAGGTTTTAGTGCGGTTCAACTCCCACATGCGGGGATCCGGTGATTTCCTCCAACTAAAAAAAAAAAACCCTTTATAGAAACTCTTGACACTTACTCTAGGGTCAACAAATATTTTAATTTGCTGATGTTTAGAACTTTGTCAACACAACAAAGGAAGGAATATTTCATCAGTTATTACTGAAGTTTTAATTAACAACTATTATATCACATTCACAAATAACGCAGCTTTGTATAGGTAAATCGGTTCAGTGGATCCAAAGATTACTCCTACAACATCACAAACAGTACTACTCTTAGTACTATACTCTTATACTATTACTCTTTGTATTATTTTTATACCTAGATATCATTTTTGATTTCGTTTAAATTTTGTGTCACACCGACAAGTGCGTATGTGTGAGTTTTTCAGAGCGATTTGTATAAAAATGTCTTTCTGTATAATTATTCTGTGCAAGTCGGTATCAAGGAAATTGCAATTTCACATATTATATTACAGAAAGAGATCGAGTTCGGTGTGTGCAAGTAAAGTTACGTAAATGCAGGAAAATAGATATTGTTTGTTTACGTTTTACATATGTGGAAATAATTATGGTCATAGAAGAGGATGTTAGTATTTTAGAATAATAAAAAAATGTAGCAATCGTTTTTGGAAACCTTAAGTTAAAGTTTGTTTCTTCGACTAGTAATAATTTATTTAAAGAAAACTTTTAAATAAAACTTTTAAGATCGATCATTTTAAGTAGAAGTGTGCAAATTAAGTTGGAAGATAATCGAGCCTAAACACGTCAGGTCCTTCTTGATTAGCACAAGAGTTCCTTTGACCACCTTCCGAATCTATCATCAGAGCAACGCCACTGTGTCATATTAATATATTGTCACGCGATGTACATCTACGTGGAATATGTCAGCTTAATCGGAACCGGGAAGATTGTCAAATTTAGCTTGCAAGATTTCACCTGAACTTACATAGAATCCAGAGCAAGTTATAAAGCTTGTCAAAATGAAAAAATAACATGTCACATGCATTATATCTCAAGATATAAAATGACACAACTTATTGAAACTACAGTAAGCATTTTACCTTGAATCAGTTCGCACTGTAAATCACAATGGAGGTTAAGCTGAAACTAAGCAATTTCATCTTTACTAAACTCGGGTGAATGTTAGAAAGGTCGGGTCAAGGTTGGATGAGAATCACAGTTCTTTCTCAACTGCGACCTTCAACAAAGAACATGTGAGGGGAAAACATCTAAATCATTAGTAATGACCATTAGGAACATTTGCACGTAGATATTTAACGCACGGTCTAATCTACCGGTTGTTTTGACAGTTGAAAAATATCAAAAGTTGAAACTGTTATTCAACTACAAAGTAACACAATCTTATATTTTGAAACTAAAATTTCACCTAAGAAAATGTTGTTATTTTTTTGTGGCACGTACCTACTTAGTTTGTTAGTAGATGGTTTTCGTACGTGTTTGCATCTGTGTGTTGATATACAACATATAAGAGAGCAACATACTCGTAAATACAAATAACTCTATGCCTTCATCAAAACAAAAGCGCTCAAAATGAAGTTTTTCCAGTGATTGATCATAAAATAAAAATGTCTGAGAGTTAAGACTACGGTAGAGCTAAGTTAACTACCGCCTCGCCACGCTTGAGGTACGTCCCGTATGTCTCGCATTGTTTATTTGTAACCGCCTCAATTCAGAATCTAATCTGTACGTGTCATCATCATTATCATCAGCCTATAGACGTCCACTACTGGACATATGTCTCCCCAAAACTTCGCCGCAACGGCCGGTCCTGCGCTATCTGCATCCGGGACCTTCCACGATCTTGACCAGGTCGTCGGTCCACCTTGTGGGAGGTTTACCCACGTTGCGCTTACCGGTTCGTGGCCGCCACTTCAGAACTTTTCGGCCCCATCGGCCATCCGTTCTTCGCACAATGTGTCTTGCCTACTGCCACTTCACAGATGCAATTCTTTGGGCTATATCTGTTACTTTGGTCCTTCTGCGGATTTCGTTTATGTGCGTGTAAATGTCCCTATCTATCTGGTTACTTATAGTTCAAGGTATGCGTCACTTCGGTAATTGGGAATCTTCATTTGTATCAAGAATAACGAGGAGGTCGAGAGGTTAAGTCGAGTAGCAGAGGTAATGTCGTTTTAATAAATTGAAGAGCGACCTATGTGGATGAAGTGTTTATGCGTGCATTATATTAGATCTCTACACTTCGGTTTTTTAACGATCGTTTGGTTTCGCCCTATCTGAGTTTAATTACCTTCACGAAATGAAATGAAATGAAATTATTTATTCTCAACGTTAATGAAATTTTCATGCTTGTTGATGTCAAAAGGCTACCACCAGTTCGGAAAAAGAAATAGCCACTGTCCTGAGAAGAACTGGCAAGAAACTCAGCGGGCATGTCTTTTTTGTATTATTTTTCTCTTTTTTTCCTTTATCTTTTCAACTCAATATTACATTTTTTTGTTACAGTGTTGACCTAAAACGAAAGCTTCATTCCCACACACCCACGGATCTTTAATTGTATGAATTCTAACATCAGCTCATTTGAAACTTAGAAAAATCTAACTAACTCAAAAGAAACATCTAAAATATTAATAGTATCCGCTATATCGTAAATCTAAATAGCATAGTTGTTCATCCATAGTCTGCTTCAAAAGATCTTTTTTGTCCCGTACCATTCCAATTTAGAATGGATCGTCCTCACGTTCTTGTAGCGAACTATTTATACGAGTTATAAGAAAAATCCTGCATAGATTGCAGACATTGCATAAGTACATGAGCGACTGTAACCGCTCACCATCAGGTGGGCTGTAAGGTCGACTCTCTTGCAACAACAAAACATAGTAAAACTATCCATTTAATTATTAGTTCGCAAAATACGCCTCGAAAGAAAACTCTAATGTCACACAAAACACTAATTGAGTCTCTGCAAAACTTTTCTCATCAGAGGCAACTTCGATGTGTTCAAAACCAACAATGTCACTAGGCTATGGAAAACTAATAAATTCCTTAGCTACTTTGCGCGATATAATTGTATTTTGTGGTTTAATATATTATTAATGTATTTTATCACTTTTCTGTATATTCATTTATTCACTTATTTTTTACACTATATTTTTAAAAATACATTTACAAGAAAATAAAATTTAAAAAATACAATATAAAAAACAGAGGGCCACTGCAGGCGGAGTCTACGACCCAAGCCATCAGTGGTCAGGGCTCAAGAGAGAGGAACCTCCTCACAATACGCGCCGTGTCAAGAACGACCGCCTTCTGGATCAAGCCCTTTACCCAGCCGGGGAGCGAAAGCTTATCTATTATTACCACTTTTAATTATTATGTGCAAAACTAATTTTTGTCTATAAATGAAGTGGTTTTTATTGTTTACACGGTTTACTATTAAAGTGCTTACTTTATTGATGTTCACTTTAATAATGTTGTTTTCTTTGTCAACAAAGTACAAATATCTGAATATTTATACTGAATTCCCGCGCGTATTTAGTATATTTTTCAAAGAACTAGCCTACATGTAGGGAAAAGTTTTCGAGAGATATTTCTAAGTTTCTAGTTCTTGGAAATATTATTATTTGGTGAATTACTCATGTATTACAGTGGATTAGTACTGCTTACTCCAAGTTCGTAGTACTTTATCTTACTTTAGTTAGTACTTAGCTTAGTAACTTCTAGATACACTATTTGATACCATAAAAATATATGAACGATAATCTTTGCCAAAACATTTCGTAAAATTCCCCAAAGTTTTACCATAATGTTTGAGAAGGTGAACACATCATGTTTAAAAGTTATTATTCAATGAGGTATAAAACGTGATAGCAATCACTTACCAATGGTTTTTAGGGATATTAAAAGGTTTACTCCACACAATCTCTTGAAATAAAAAAACTTCTTGAATTCTTCTTTCGACGACATTATTTATCAAATACATTTAGCGTTGCATGTCTGTATAATCTTTAAAGTGTTCGAGATCCACTAACACTGCTAGCTTGTTCAAGTTTGTCATCCATGTTAGAACCATTAACGAGAGTATTATGTTTATAGAACAATGTAGGGTAACATGTTGAGTAGAAAATATGTTAATACCTTGTTGTACAAGATTGGGTATACCTTTCAGTTCCCCTGATATACCCGAACTCGGAACTGCCACAAAACCTGGCTGCTGAGTACCGGGGCTAAACGGATCCCTACTTACTTAATTTGTTACTACTTACTTTAGGTTTTTAATGTTATCTTTGTGAATACCGTATTCCATTTAATATAATGCAGTCAGATCCGAATTCCGTAACATAATAGATGTGTGAACGCCCCACGTGACTGGCCGGACCCATAACTGGTTCTTGTTAAAACGTGGGTATCATACTACAATCACTTTTGAATATTTCCTTTCTCCTGGAGTAAGCTTATTATGTATACAAAGAAGGAAAATGAAGCCGTACCTGTTGTTATTTTCATTTTAAATTGAAAGCCATTTTTTTGCATCTATTTTTTTTTTCTTTGTCTTCTTTTTGAGTATTAGGCTTTGTGTATAGATGTAATTTGACAGCCACTAACGAGTGGTCAAGTGGATACCATTACCTCAAACTAATTACTTTAATTAAGGTGCAAGATCAGTCATTAAAATAAGGACCAGTATTGCTGATCGAATTCGAGAAATACGCAGGATCATTAAAAAATGTTAATACAATAGAAACTAAAGAAGATTTTTTAGAAACAAGTTTTTAAGCAAAATATGCAGAAGCACTTTTACTTTTTTTTACATAATTTGAAGTTGGCTAATTGTAGTTTAAAATAAAATTAGTAGTTTTAAATAAACTATTCTTTCATTTTGAAATAAATATTCATCGGTATTAATGTGTTTAAAATTTTTATTTAAATCTTCGATTTATTCACGTGTTATCCTTTCAGATTTTAAGAATGTAACAACACTGCAAAGGTTATTCAAAAATATGCAAATATTAACATTGATTTCCAAACTCAAATGCTAAATATATGAAGAGTGCAGTCACCTTATGTATTATATTAACGGTAATTTATTAATTATATCGACCATGACTAACGGATACTGTTTAACCTTCATTGAAAATTGTGCAATTGTTTTCAATCCACCAATGTTTATTTATGTTAATTAAACCATTGAAACTGTAGTAGTCGTCCATCTTTGAATGTCTTAAAGTTCAAAAGGGTACAAATTTTGATGTTTAAAAGTTCTGAAGTGACCTCTCACATGGACAGACGACCTGGTCAGGATCGCGTAAAGTCACTGGATGCAAGATTTGGGGGAGGCCTATGTCCAGCAGTGAACGTCTATACACTGATGATGATGATGAAATTACGTCTCTTTATGATCGCTTGATCTGGACTACTGTGTCTCGGATACCGGTATCGACTCTCATTTAGACCCTGTATCCTTTTTTTTCATCTACTTACATTATCCATTTTAGTTTTTGCTAGGGGGCTAGGGGTAAAGCTATATACATTTGTAAAATACGGTTTTAGAGTAGATCTAATAGATATATAATTTAAAATAACTATAAAATTATAAGAGCATGTATTATAAAAAATATTTATTTCTTAATCAGTCTTTAATTTTATTAGCTACACTCCAACTTTTAGAAGAAATGCAACTCAAAGGTACAGATGAAACGTCTCGAGTATTTCAATTTCCAAAAACTTTTCAAATATCTCTTGTTCCAGAATTCGGTAAAAGACTCAAGTTAAAAATAAACAGACTCTTTGATTGATCGTTGTAAACTTGGTGAAATTTTCTCGCTGAAACTTTCTGGAATTGCCTAACACTTTTCGAAATATAAAACTGTTCGACTGTGAATATTATGGGTGTTTCTTTTACACCTGATTACGGAACGCTTTTACTGAATAAGGATAAAATTGGATTTGTGTAAGTTCTTTATGGTACTTAAAACTTTCTTTCAAAATGTCAGGTGGCACGACATTTGCTTTTTTTACTTAATTAAAATATTCTTCTTATTTTCGAATTTCTCTGCAAAGAACTACTTTCTTATAGTGATGATACTTTCATTCACGCTAACACACTCGTATTGTCATATTACTTTGGAATTATCGAACAGATGGATCAGACATATTACAAAATAAATAAACCTTTTATGTTTTACTAGTTGACTGTACTGTGGGTGCAGTTTCGTCTGCGTCACAGCTTAAGATTTTGATGCCGATTTGCGATGTAACCACAGAAATTTTTGAAATGTATATAATACACGAGTACATACAGCGAGGAGCGACTTTATTTTATACTACTTATAGAAGTTGTAGCTGACGAAATAAACCGATTCTGCTTATCCACCGTGCGAGTGGCTGCGTGTTCGTATGCTCAATGCTATTGGATGATACCTAAACTCAGTAGCGTTTCCTAATAGTTTTGTAGAAATTTCAAGTAATTTACTTGTTTGTAGGGTTTAGAGATATGATGTTTCAAAGTAATTAAAAATAAAGAACTAGATATAATTCTCAAAATAAAACTGCATCATTATGTTCATTCATGAATAAGTCCACGGTAAAGTAACGCCAACGCCGTTGAAGTCTATTGAACGTGGAAAACATTTGCAGCGTAGAGTAATCGCTAGGATAAAATATATTGTAGGAGGTATTCTGTAGCTCTGTGGATCACAGTATGAACTCTTAAAATATACATGAATGTGAAATATATTTAAAATGACTTAATTTAATAAGTTATTAGTAAATTCTTCAAGTTAAGTTTAATTAGACAATACTATTCGCTTGCTGACATATTTATTAACTATCAGCATATAACATCTGTTCCAATTAAACGACGAGGAAAAACATAATATTGGAGTAAAATACTTAGCACTAAAATGTTTAAATTGTAAGAAATCTACTACAAAGAATAAACAAACATTATTCTACAATGTATTTAATAAATAAAATGGATTCCTGTGTTCCAGAAACTTCTTAATCCCTAGAAAACTGTGTGCAACACGTCTCGTTTTGCTTTCAATGTTGCTTTTCGTTTACGACCGAAATAAAAATCGTTTTCAATTTATATTAAATCCTATCGCGTTCGGGAAATAAATTGTGTCCGGGATTACAATGTAACATCGGGACTGCAGTTTGCTTTGTAAGTGATTGGTCTGTCAGCTGTGAGGTCTCGTTTAAGATGTTCGATCGGTTAGGAAAATGATCCTTGTAAACAAATCGATCCCTGTTTCCTTCGATAACGGAATGTAGGTATTTCAGTGTAAGTTTAAGATTTCAGAGTAACTGTGTAAACACGATTGTGTTCGGTAAATAAGAAACTGATTATTTTCAAGTCAGAAAAGAACACTCGAATCAGAAACAAGGAACACAAAACGTAAGTATTACGACTTAACATCACAAATTGGACTTCGATTTTCAAAGCGAAAATATTTCTGTAGCTTAAACGTGAGGATGTATTGGAGATGATATTTAAAAGGAAACATATTGAGCTTATCCTTGGAATTGAATCTAGGCGGTACCCTCAGGGGACAAACGTACTCTATAAGCCAACGCTTCGAGGTGAGTCGACGCCTTGATAAAATTAAATACCCGCCTCCTGAAATTATATCATAACACTATAACTCGGTTACTGAAAATGCACGTATATTTGAGATAAACAGTCGTGTTGTTTTGGAGCATTTTGTTCACTTTCATCAAATTATGCTTTATTAAAGGACGCCTTTATTTAGTTTGCGTGGCTTCGTTAGTGAAAGTATTATAGAAAGATATTTAGATACTACGCCTATTTTCTGTAATTTATAACTTTGGTATCTTTGAGATTATTTTCTAAGGCACTTAATTTTAAATAAGAATGTTTTTTTTTCATAATTTTTTATAGTTTTAATAACAAATAATTAATAAAAATAATAGTTATAGTAAATTACTTCTGAACAAAAACGGAAAGATCCGTGACATGTTTCATTTTTGTTAGGGATGTAAGTATGACATGGCGGTTTAAAATTGGATTTGAGGCTTATGAAATTGAAAATAATACGTAACTTGCGGCAATTAGTTCATCTTTTAAAAGATAATATGATTAACCGAAGACCTAATATGTTAAAAAATTATTTGTCAATATCACGTGGGTGAAACTGTGAAAACATCTAATTATGTCGTCATTTAATTATTCAACAATACAATATATGTATAAGTTTAATATTCTTTAGTTTTGTAATTGGAATTAAGTATTACAATAAAATGCATTGTTTTACATAACATTAAGTACATTGTCTTTCATCTAAGATAATAATGAACATCTTGTATTCAGACAACATTTAAAAATGCCTTTGTGAATTCTACAACATAGGTAGTTGGATCAGATGGGATTTTGTTTGTCAATAATCAGTGTTTCAGATCTTGTTTCAGTTTTTTCATTTAACAACTTAAAGTTGCGGTGTTAGGTTACTATTTAAACCTTCTAAAGCTTAATCCTATTTAAAAAAGTTTTGCTAACAATGTTGACCAACTTTAAGAAGATTTAAATTAGAGTTGCAAAACGAAATTTCGAAGGATAGACCATCACAAACTCTATGGTCAGTACGTAATTGGTTCAGAGCATTACGTGTAACTTCGAGTTAACACTTTCGGTGACTGGAAACCGCAACTGGTTTTAACACTAAAGTTGTGCTACAGTTCTAATGAAATAACACAAAATTGTGTTTTGTAAATAAGACGAATGTTCGAAACTCAAAAGTTTAAATTAAATGGATAAATGTACATGGGGCGTTTCTCAAAGTTAACAATAATTGATGTTAAAACTTAAATTATAGATTGTTTGGTCTCAAATTAGTGATGATTTAATTATGTATATGACAGTGTGGACAGGAGAACGTATGGAGGCGAGTGGTGGCCGCTAAAGTAGCGTATCAAATGCGCTCTGCACTGGTCGGCGCCTCAGACCTCGCCGAAAAGAAAGGACCGTATGGTTGTTAAATAATGACGATAGTTGCACGATGCCGAGTGAAATGCCGTAGGGATGGAGCGCTCGGACAAGATGAACACCTTGCTATTTAAGAGCGGGTCGGCATAGCGAATGTCATCAGTTACCAACAGCTCTCAGCCACAGGAACATCTCCAAAGGAGTTGTTCTAAGCGGTTGTTAAATAAATTATCTTCTACTAGAAGACCAAAAAGGATCAACCTCGTTTCGCCCACGCACAAAATGCGCGCTTTCGTGGTAAGCTCTTTTGCGGGATTATAATTATTTCATTAAACTATTTGGCACATGCGATTTTGGATTTAATTACTTAATTGTAAATTAGTGATTTTAGTGGAAAATAACGGTTTCCAGGATAGTGAAGTGATTTGTGAAGTTTTTGTGAATTTTTCGTAGTGTGCCAAGTAGTGAAATGGATGTGATCTGTGCGTGTTTTAGATTAACAATTTATGATTCGTAGATTTACTCAGATTGAAGATTTTACTAATTTCTAAAATCGAATAAGTGTGATAATATCTACAATTATTTAATTAGACAAAAAAATTACACGGCAAAAATAAATAAAATATAACAAATCAAAACTCGATCGATTGGTTTCGTTTATCAACACGTCATTGAATGTGGATTTAATTTTAAGGAGCCGATCGATCATTATTCACTTTGTGTGTGACCGCCCGTTTCACCACGTCCATTCGGAACTTACGGCGCGTCTCACAAATACAGTAGACTTTTTAAATAAGGCAATAAAAGTAAGTCGGCGATCTGTATTCCGAGTGTTCGAGTGTAGATCACCCACGACCGAAATTCCAAGTATACGTCCCTATTGCATAATACAGATTATTTCAACTGTTTACGACTGCCGCATACGAGCCGATCCGTCTTACGTCATTTCCGAATCTAGATAACGTATCTTATTATATTTCGGAGTCACTTTCATCTTTGTTACATATTATTGCAAAACTTTTATGGAAATTTAAATTTTTGTTGATGCTTTGCGAACTACTGTGTATTGGCTATGCGTTTTAACCATTTCCGACAGACCATTGGAATTTATAATCTGAAAATCGTTTTTTGATGCTAATTTATTTAAATTTTAATGTGATTGTTTAATTTATTATTATCACAGATGTACTGTCATTTATTCGATTCTCTTTCTTCTTTCCAGGTACTCGCCTGTGTGGCTATGGCCTATGGCCGCCCTGAACCTCCAGTGGGATACAGCTACTCTGCTCCCAAAGGTCACTCAGGAGGTTTCAGCTCCTCGTCCATCAGCGGAGGACACAGGACTGTTGCGATTGGAGGACATTCCGGATCTCTAGGAGGACTCTCCGGAGGAGCCATCTCTCTTGGTGGTGGACACTCCGATGGACTCGGTCTCGGTGGTGGATTTGCTCTCGGCGGCGGCGGCAGCGGTTTAAGCTTCGGAGGTGACGCCGGATCTGGATTTGGAGGTGGATACGCTGGTGGATATTCTGGTGCTCCTCTTGTGCAGAAACACATCTACGTCCACGTACCTCCCCCAGAACCCGTTGAGCAAAGAATCCCCAGAATCCCAGCTGTAGCTCCTCCCCAGAAGCACTACAAGATCATCTTCATCAAGGCCCCGACCCCACCAACCCCTACTGCTCCCATAATCCCAATTCAGCCCCAGAACGAAGAAAAGACCCTTGTATACGTCTTGGTCAAGAAGCCCGAAGAGCAACCCGACATCATCATCCCCACTCCAGCACCAACTCAACCCTCCAAACCCGAAGTTTACTTCATCAAATACCAGACCCAGAAGGAAGGAGGTGGTATCGGTGGTGTCATCGGTGGTGGACTCGGCGGTGGAATCGGCGGTGGACTCGGCGGTCTTGACGGCGGTATCGGTGGTGGAGACCTCGGTGCTGGTGGTATCGGAGGTGGTGATCTCGGAGCTATCGCTCTCGGAGGAGCTGGTGCAACTGGTGCTGGCGGACACGGTGGAGCTGAAATCAGCGGCGATTTCGGAGCATCTGGTGGAGACGAAGCTATTGTTGAAGGAGGCCATGGTGGTGCTACAAGCACACAGTACGGTCCTCCCGGTCACGTTGCTGGACCCTTACACTAAGGAATTGTCTCATGAGCTTCGGTGGTAGGAGTAAATCTATTTATTCATATGAAAAACAACGTCATTTTTCACGGAAATCAAAATTGTGAGAGCCTACCACTTTGCGTGCAGTTTACGGCTGGGCGGTTTGTAAATAGTCATCAACCTCCCCGTTCGGTCGTAAACCTTACGGCATAACCTACAAGTATTCGTATCGTCATCTTCATTTCTACTTGTTATTAGTGCACAGTGTTAATGTTATTCGAAAGGAGGTTTGCTGTTACGTTATGTATTATAAATAGCTTTTTTTACTTTTATAATAAAACCAAATGTGATGCTTAATCAGTTTAGTTATTGCCCAAGTATGTGTGTTAATCGAAAGTGGTCGTGAAAGGTTGTTTGCTCCAGTCTGAGGGCGCAGATGATGTGTGCAGCTGTTCCTTTCTCGTTTGTGACTGGGTGTTACGTAATTCTGTCCGGTGGCTGGTTCTGTGGGAGTGAGAAGCCTGATGGTCACGCACTATGATTGCCGCCGGCGGACCACGTTAATAATAACCGCATCGTATGTGTAATTGCACTTTCATATGTTTTGATGTTTTAGTGGATTACACAACTCGATCGCTTCGAGTTTGTTTTAATTTTGTAATTAGTGATAGTTAGTTTTGAGTTTGTTTTACTTCTTAACTAGCTCTGATGTTCACATTGACCTTTCAGTGTAAATGGAACGTTCGATAAGGGAAAAGTTTTCATGGTAACAATGAACCATAGGTGTTGTTTCTGAGTGAAACAAACACGAGTCGAATGTGTTATGTCCAGTGCAGACAGTTTTGTCCCAGTTACAACGCGTGTATTATTCGCGAGAGCTCGACCACATTGATTAACAATGATTTTAAATAGAACTGAAGTAAACCATTATTTGTCGACAAACTTTGTTTAAACAACAGCATTTTACTCATTTGTTATTACAAACAACTTACTCATACAATTAACATGTTTGAAACTATAGTATTTAACATTGTTACGGATACCTACCGGAGTATAATACCTGAACTAGGACAAGCATACTCAAGCTTCAGAAAGCAATTACATCAGATCTGATTAGATTGTGTTAATCCGATTGGGAATCGAATCGGCGGACTTGATGGTCGGTGACTTTATTAGACAGTTTAACGATCATAATTTAACTTTATGCTATTATTGAGGATACACAAACTTATGTTCTCATTGTTAGATACTTCAGTCTTTTACATTTTAAGTGATTTTTTTTTTCAGAAATATTAATAACGTTTTTTTTCTTGACAATATCTAAAATGAAATACTAATACATTTAATTTGACAGTCTATAAACAATCATACTAAATCTTTATATTTTACTCCATAGAAAAAGTGAACAGGATAACGGAAAAGCTAAACGCACTATCAATTTAATAATCCATATTATAATTAATGTACGAGTAACAACATTGGACCAAACATTGGCCTTTGTATATATAGTGTATTGAGGACGCAGACACAATATCCTTTCCAATAAGTCATGTTTGCGGCCAGGTTCGATAGTATTGCTGCTACGTAAGTTGGCAGGAAGCCGAAAAAACAAATGACTGCGGTTTGCCTACGTTCAATACAGGAAAGCTGCTGCACATACTACTACTATACTATATCTGCATATTTGACAAGCTCGAACCAATTGCAAATAAAAAGAACGAGACTGCAAACATTGTTGCAGTTGAACGAAAAACTGAATGAAAATTGTTGGTACAACAGACTTTTTCTCGATCCGAACAATTGAATTTACAACATACAAAGCAGGTTTAAATCCACAATACACAAGTAATAATACATGTAGACATTAATACAATCTCATTAGCAATTTCAAGGTAATTTCAATCAATCTTTTAGCACTAATCAAGCATTGAATAGTTGAACCGTTGATAGTAATTATAATAGTTAAATTGATGCAATTCAATGAAGCATTGATGCACCAACATGTACTGAATCCATTATAATCTAATTGACGGTACTGTACTGTACTGTACCAACCCATTACTGCCCACTGTTGGGCTCAGGTCTCCTCAGAAGAGGGATTAGGCATAGTCCACCACGCTTGCCCAGTGCGGATTGGGGACTTCACATATCTTCAAAGGATTTTTAGAATCCTTTTCCGACATGCAGGTTTCCTCACGATGTTTTCCTTCACCGTTTTTAGCCAGTGGTGTTGTGAAAAATTGCACATAAATATTTTTCACATTTAGATTTAGAGGTACAAGCCGGCCGGATTAGAACCCGCGACCTCCCGTTCGGAAGGAAGCGCTTCGACCACTCGGCCACCACGACTTTACGGTATTCATTACCTATTTGATGTGTAAAGGATGGCTAGTATTACGTTGAAGACAATAGTGCGGTTATTTAACAACATAGGGGAGTGTATCAGTGCAAGTCAACTGCACGTTAATTTGGTTTGTTTGGGATTGTTCTCCCGGCTTTGTGGTCGAAACCTTGTCCGGGAGTAATTGAGATTGGTGCAGGATTGCACAAAGGAATAGTCCGTCAAACGATGCCTTGTTAACTCGTTATGACACCACGGTGATTGGGATCTTAACTAGATTAGATTTATGCGGCCATCTAAAGCTCCAAAAGCGAGGGTCAAATAATGTGAGTACCTTTAACCGTGATGGATTGTGAGTTCAGTCGCGTTAATAGGTATCGTAATTATAGAGTAGATAAGATATAATTACACGGCAATGGTTTCTTAAGTTTGGAAAAAAAAAAAATATATCATGTGCTATTTGGCCTTATTATCATCACCATCATCAACAGCCCGTAGACCCCATTGCTAAGAACCTCCCCCAATCCACAATGACCTGTTATTACCATTAAGTACCATGATTCTAAGTTGCGCTATATTTTATCATCTTTTCATCTAAGTGAACTGCAAGTATAATTTACGAGCAAGATTGAATCCCAAATGACATCTGAAACGGGATTATACAAATAAACATCGGCAGTAGTAATATCATTAACATCGTTTACGACATGTATGCATACAAATGCCTGGAGTGGTACGGAGCAGAACGTACTGGATTTCATATTCAAATGCAGCCAATAGGGTAGATTATTATAAAACGTTGGAGGTTTGTATATCTGGTAATGTGTGTAATTGTGTAATATGGACAAAACATGAATTTTAGCTACAAATTTAATTCTCAATCGGAAGAGGTGGTCAAGAGATTTAGCAGTCGATTTTTTTAAATCGAAATATAAAATCTATACTAATATTATAAAGCTGCAGAGTTTGTTTGTTTGAACGCACTAATCTGAGGAACTACTGGTTCGATTTCAAAAATTATTACACTATTGGAAAGTCCATTTATCAAGGAAGGCTATAGGCTATGTTGTATCCCTCTGTGACGCAGACGAAGTTGCGCGAGTCACCTAGTTTACTTATAAAATTCTATTATGTAAAAAGAGGTAAGTATATGAGTAAATTTAACTGAACCGATTTTGAATGTTATTCTACCAATAGCAAGCCATGTTATTTGAGAGTACTACCCATAAACAGTCCGGGGGTTGGTACGGTAGAACTACTTCTAAAGTTATAAGTACGTAATATAAGCAAGGTAGTTGAATGCGTAGGTAACGTTGGTCGCTACGTACTATAGAGGTCTACGAAGGACGATCACCGTTTGCCATTATACGTAACATACACGTATTTGCCGTGACAATAAAAACAGAGGTACAGTAAACGTAAATGTATTAAACTCCTAAAAAGTAGAAAACTAGTTGTTAATAGTTTGGGATGTACATGGTAATCCCGGTTGGTTCAACTTCACCGGAAACATTAGCAAGTATGTCAGACTTGCTTTACACGCGTGCAGTGTTGCTATCTAATGGAAATACTCGAGAGAATACTTACCAAATATTCGTGTATTCGTACTGCAATTTCCATATTATTATGGTAACATTTTCAAGCTCAAGAGTTTGTTTATACGTGTCAATTTCAGGACGCACTGTTCCAATTTAAAAAAAAATCAGTGATGTATAATCTAAGTCAAGTTTTTTTTTGAGCGTAACGATTGTTTTTTTCTATATGGACCTAAAACTATATATCTAAAAAAAAGTTTACCAAAAAGACTTGGATTCTAATTTTATAACCTCAAAAACACAAATACATTATTACGTAAGCATTCGATAACTTCGCTGAAAATGTACTTATGTGTTTACAATCGACATCAAGTCGACGGTCGACATCACATTCGACGCTGGGGAACTATCTCGCCCAAATGGATTTCAGATTTCGCGCTTATTTTTTATTGTACCGATCGAGATCCTGAAAAAGGTTCGATCTGTAAGTTAAATTTTAATGTTGTGTGAAAATATTATGTGATATATACATACAACGGTTTGGTGTATGGAGTACGCGACGGTAAAGAATGCCGTAGTGCGTGACGCTCCGGATAGCCCTGTGTTGTTTTCTCGCCGGGTTTGTGCTGTTTGTGAGTGGTTGGAGGTTTTAGTACGGTTCACCTCACCTGCGGGGCGGGTGGAAGTCTGGCGCGTCCTTTAAAAAAGTGGCCAACGTAGATATTTATAAACTTAAGTGGGAGAGTATTTAGTCCATAAATTCGCTCGTTGCTATTTTAGTTTACATTGTCCCTGTATTACGTTTCGTTTTGAAATTGTCAAAATTGTATCATATCAAAGTCAAAACAAAATATGGTTTAAAATACTGCATTAATTATACACCAAGAAATGATTCAATTGTTAAGCAAAAAGTCCTTGAAAAAGTGATTGGTACCTTTACTTAAATCTTAAGTGCGCTTTAACTTAAGAAATAAGTTAACGTGATTTTAAGTTGTCAGTTAATTTATTTATTATTCGATATTGCGATATTGGTGTTGTATATTTGTACCTACATGTGCAGATAATATATTTTCAATTGTTTTTTTAAAGGAATTGTACTACAGGTATACATTCCAGGTTAGCAAATGAAATACATCAAGTCATCTATGTATCGTTCTATTCATTTCATAGTAATATTCTGAAAACATTTGTATCATTTTTGTGGGATTTTGTACAAGCTTTATTTGTATACCGTACAGCTTATAAGCTAATGCATTCGCGGTTAGAGTAACATGTTTCTGTTTCAAACATTATTCTTGGTCGGATTATAGCTTATATTTTTTCTCTATGCATTTTGGGAACATAAAAGTTGATTTTTTCCTACACGGACAAAATAGGTTGGTAGTTTTGATTACGCAGTTCTATCAAAAGAAATGTTTTATGTTAATTTGAAGGGTTATAATATATTATAGGGTTTTATTACGATTTTTGCCGAGGCGTAAAAGGAAAATACGGGCAAGTTAGAAGTCCAAGTTATTTGTTAATGGGAATTAAATGCAAAACCAAATCTTATGTTTGTCGATGTAGTTTATGGGTAAACATAAGATAAAGTAGAAAATAAACTGCGTATTGTTGTATTTTTCTCAAATAAAAGCCGAACTTCACAGTGTAGTGTGTCTCTACTAGTGTTCATCCTCATTTTACCATTGATAATACTAATCTTAATGCAAATATTTTTTTCAAACCTATGTTCGTAGTTGACTACATGTTGCGAATAACAAAAGATATGGTCTCTCCACGAAACAACACAATTGGTTTGGCAACACTTGTAATTTTGGCATGAGCCATAGCAAATTTTCTTTATATAAAATTATAAAATTTATTGTATTTTTGCAGTTTATTTTTTGTAAAACCATATATAATTCACTGCAAATGAAATACCTACTATTTCCACAAAAATAACTTAAAAACAATGTTTCGTATACGAAGTGAAAAATGTGAAGTATATTTTATGACAAACAAGCGAATGCGTAAACATAGTCATAAGTTATGTTTATGTCAGTTCGTTAAACACCCTTTTAAGGTACGGAAGTGTGATATATGAGGATATTTAGTGTATTATATAACCCAAAACAGATACCAAACAAAATATATTACTATCGAGAGAAAAGCAACTTGTTATAGAGATTAGTAGGTAGGTATAGGAGTGCGGATTTTGTTTAATTTATGTTCTAAGTCGTGGTGGCCGAGTGGTCGAAGCGCTTCCTTCGGGAATGGGAAGTCACAGGTTCAAAACCGGCCGGCTTGTACCTCTAAATTTAAATGTGAAAAAAATTTATGTGCAATTTTTCACAACACCACTGGTTAAAAACGGTGAAGGAAAACATCGTGAGGAAACTTGCATGTCGGAAAAGGATTCTAAAAATCCTTTGAAGATATGTGAAGTCCCCAATCCGCACTGCAAGCGTGGTGGACTATGCCTAATCCCTCTTCGGAGGAGACCTGAGCCCATCAGTGGGCAGTAATGGGTTGGTACAGTTATGTTCTAATTCAAGTTGCATATTATTTCGTATCCATACTTTCTACCTATCTTATAGTAAAGTATTTCAAAACATGCATTCCTATTGCTGTTATAAAACATGAACAACAAAAGCCAACATTTTGCTCACTCTAGTTATATGAGAGTCTATCAAATGTAGTGTTTAAAAGTAAGCTTTGAACTATCATCATCAATGAATCCTCTTTATCATGTTTAATTTTTACTTGTTATGTTTGATAAGAAGTAAATTCAGATCCTTTGTTTTATTCTCGCCTACCCTCTGAGTTTTTTGCTGGTTCTTCTCAGTTAGGTCGCTTTCCGAACCAATAGTAAATTAATGATGCGCTAATAAGTTGACTTCGGGCAACTGTTAGTATTCTCATTCTATCCTATACTCAGCCGACCCCTCTTGAGCTCGCACCCCATCATGGTGAAGCTGTAAAGGCCTAAGGGTCAACAGCGATTCCTCAAATCAAAACAAAAAAAGTAAGCCAGTTAATTTTCGTTCGAAAAACTGAGAGAAATAAACAAAATATAAAACATTTTTTTTACTTGTATTAAAAGACATCGGTTCAGTAAAACTGTGTCAAGATAAATTCGCAATAACAAAACAAAGTTTGTGCATTGTCTCATATGTTTTATGTTCTAACATCTAAACTACCCACAAACAAATCCAGGAAAGCAATCACAATATCAAAAGTCATTTCAACTAATACGAACAGATAACATTGAAATGCACTTAAAACTTTGCAATGAAGCTAGGGAAAAATATGATTACTTTTATCTTCCACTGTATTAAGTGAGTCTTCTAATGGCTATTAGGTTCATTTTCTCAAGATCCTAACAAAGACTGCTTCGTGTTATTAAATTGTTTATGGTCCAAGTTCCAATTACGGTGGGGCTCATTATGGACCCAGGTGAGGGTAACGCCTCCAAATGATTAACATGGAACGGTGCAGCTGAATAGTCGTGTTGCTCAATCAGAATGTTAACGAAGTCAGATTACATCCTAAAGAGATTATCAATACAGGAAATGTAGTGTAATGATATAGTAGCTAATGCGTCCAACTTCGATTTTGAATTTGAACTGTGCATAGATTTAGTGAACTGTCTATCATTGGAGTGATTAAATATGTTATTTTAAAGAATACTTCTATTCTATTTTTGTAAATGCTATATTCCTAATAGTCTTAATTTGTATTTGCTTTTTATAACTATTGAACCCTTAAAACTGTCGAAAATTTTAATTAAGGTTATTGTAAACAAAAATAACAAACAAAATCTGCAGGTTTCAATATAAAATTAGTAGATTTAGTTAAAGGAAATGAATCGTAACGATTTTAGATAATATTTATGTTCCGCTATTACGTTAAACTATTTTCACATTTGTAATTAATGTACCCATGGGTGATTGAGAAATGACATGAATATCTCAGTTTATAAAACTGCTTCGTTATAGCTTAATGATAATTGATTTATTATGATGTCGGACCTTTTCACTTTAAGATGAATTTGGAGCCACAAAAACAACAGTTTAATGGTAATGATTTATGAAATATTAAAACAAAAAATCATTACTTAAGATGTTACCAGTCAATAATTCTAGATAATAATCAGCTGTGGAATTGCCATTTCTACTAATTGTTTTAAAAAAATCTGGCACGAAATTTTCAGGACAAAAAAAGTTAAACGAAAAGTTCGACTTTGGCAAAATCGATCCTCACTAAACTTCCGAAGAATAAGATCCGTTTGCCAATAAAGAGATAGGAGCAGGTGAGATTTTAATTTGAATCGATATAGAGCTTTGTAACAAAGAGCATTTTAAATCTTACGCTCGGCAAAGCGACGCTATCCGGCGGCCTTTAAGAAACTGTGTTAAAGAGCTATTGTTCCTGGAGCTACTTCAGCCCGACGGTCTATTGTGGGACCGAACTGAAAATGAACGCTTTCAGCTCTGGCAGCGGATGCACTGTACAAGACACTGGATTTTCAAATCACTGTCATTGCTTCTATTTGGAAGGACATGTTTTTATATTAATTTAAATGCGTGATTTCTCTGATAATGTGTTGAGTGTAATTGAGTATTCTAAGAGTAATAATATAAAAATCCTAGTAAAAAATCCTAGTGTCCAGGGTTGGTAACAATCTCCTTAGGAATTTCTTATTGTCATCACTTCAGATTTTACCTTGAATTAAGTATGTAGCGAGTGATTTCATTGCTCCATTAACAAACAGTAAATTAGTAATAATTGCAGAATGCAACTTGAGATTTAGTAAGATTTGCTTCAATTCGTATAAATAAGTATTTACAAATATCAACACAAATATTTATACCATTAGACAATCCATTTCATAATCACAACTTCAGTCCACAATGCTTGTATTATTGACATATCGAATTGGATTGCGGTCCGCTTTTAAAATGATATATTTTCCTCTCCGTTTCAAGTATCATATTGGTCAAGTGTTGTTGAGTTGACAAACAATCAAACTGATATAATAGAGAAAAGTTCTTTTAGAATATTATTTTCTTTAGAGCTTTGATCTTAAGAATTAACCATTTTTAAAAATCTTTGGTATTTCTAATTTTGATCTAATATCGTGTGGAAATAAAATTCCGAATAATCTGTTTATTAATGCTAATATAAGTAAAGTTTAATTTGCAATCTAGTGTTAATGCGGTCTTTACCTATTGCAAAAATGCTGACTAAAATTACTAATCCTTTTTTATTGACCTGTAGGCAGATGAGCTAACAGTCTACCAATTTCCACTTCATTCTTAAACCTCAAAAATGGGGAGGTAGGAAGACTAAGACGTATAAAATTTTAAGAAAAACGGAAATTTTTAGGTAGGACTACAGAACTTTAAAGTGGCGTCAATGGCCATGCGCATAACATATAACTATTAAAAATCTTTTCATAATTTAAATTATGAGTATATAGTTCAGAGCTTAGATTTTATACCAGCTTTCGATCACAGCTGGCGTCTTTAATGAGAAGATACGTCGATAAATTTTACGTGCTTCAATTTATTTAGCTCTAAATTAACTATAAAATAAAAACAGTACTGTAAACATTTCGATCGTAAAATTGGAGTTAAGTCGTTGATTCTATTAAAGTAAAAGTACCCTTAACGGCAATAAATATCGGGCGAGATGTTGGATGTATTTTTATTGCTTAAGACGAGTCAACGGCATATCTGATGTTATGGTATTATCATTGCTTATCGACCTTTTCAATGTTGAGGGTAGGGTAAAGTCGCTACTAAGAATTATTTTCAAATTAGGTTCTAAGATGCATTTAACGAAAAATATAATTAAATCTAATCAGGACTCGTCTTTCTTCAAGGAAACCTAAACGTCGCCTCAGTGCTTGTTTGGCCAATCTGCACTCGAGCAAATTTTACAGGAGACAGCAAACAAGCACGGAATTTTCGTTAAGTGCCGTGTTGAGAAAAAAATTGAAATGAGATTTTTATTGTTTTAGAATTGAATATTTAAAAAAAATATTTTACCGGTCGGATGGAATTTGTATTCTTTATAAAAGCATTAAAAAGTCATTTTCGTAAAAAATGTCAGATTGGCCAAACAAGCACTGAGGCGACGTAAAGACAAGACAGTACGTACCTTGTGATATTCCAGAGGTTCATGAACAACTGAAACACCTACTGAAGTAATAAACGCTAAACACGACCAAAAAGGTAGCCATTCAAGAGCTACAACTACGACATAGCAATAAGGTAATTGTATAACTAGTTAGAACTTAGTAGATTAGTATTAAAATTTATTCAAAAAAGGAATTCCTAGCTAATTTCACGTTGCACTTTTTCGTACTTTTTTTCTGATTAAACATTCTACCGGGGTGCAGTCTTCGCAGGAGGTTTCTTTGAAAAGGTTAGCGTTGTGGAAGCCTTTGTGTTCATTTCCTTTGCTTTGTGTTACAACTAAAGAATATTGAAACACTAAGTCAGCTTGCAATCACCTACAAGTCTGCAGTCGGCAATAGCACAAAAGCGTTTCATTTCCTAAGAAAACGGAAGGCTAATTGTCTCTTTGTTTTAGTTTCGAAAATGTTTAATTTTAAATTTAAACCTACGTTACAATTATTATAAGGAACGCATTGAAAATTTGTAATGTGCTAGATTTTAGCGTTGCCATTTTGAAAAATAAGACTGAATTTGAGAATATTTTCTTTGCCGTTTTTCTTTTCCGATTCATTTTAAAAAAACAATAAAGTTTTACTAAATTGAAACAGTATGGTATTACTAAGTGTTTTGTTGTTTTAATTAAAATTAGGTTTATTTTACTAACATCAGCGGAAATCTATCTGTCTGGTTGATGATGATGACTCAACCTTCAGTAGTCCACAATTTACGTAAACCATTTCGTAAATAATACCGAATAAGTAAATTGAAAATACTAATCACAAAAACATGTGTATCTTCACAGAAAGTTATGTTAACAAACTAAAAATTACATCACGCAAACATCGGAAGCCGCAGTGCGTAGTAAACGTGTGTAGGTAATATTGTTTTCACCTAATTTGCAGAACACATTTTGTGCAGGAATCATTTAAATACATGTCGTGAAATAACTCGTGACCAAACTACTGAGTGTTATCGATATCAGCGTGACTTGAACTCGAATTGTCGTTAGAAATTGAAAGGAGCACGTCACTTTGTAGCCCCAATACATCTGTTTCCAAGTATTGGACGAAAAAACAGGTCATTTCGACGTCGTCTAGACGCCTACTGTGTTTGGAGTTTATTGGAACGTGCTCTGAGATAAAATACCCTAAAATTTCATGTTTTAATGTTATTTTCAAAGACTCTTCTTTAAAAAAACTGAAATATATATAATAATAGTATTCATATACTAATTATAAATTCATAAGTTGAATAGCGCAGATGACGTACACCTATTCGAAGTGCTCTAATTCAAATAAGGTTTAACTTTGTTCTTGCATGAAATAGGTTTCAACGTCTACAAAATTTATCTCGTAATGTTTCATGACGAAGCGAATTGTACCCGTAGGGTTATTCTGTAAGAATTTAGAATTCTCTTGTTCCACAAAGTGATAGCTACAAAAACGAAAATGCGGTTCTTTGGTTTATTTTACTATGAATGTTTTAAATTAGGCACAGAAAATACTTTTGTCTACGCATTTGATTAAGACGACGTTATTACTATTCTCTTATTAATTCATCAATAGTCTCAAGCCTCACTATTATCATGGTCTACTGTAATAAAAAGTGTTAAAATGCTAATTTAAATTGTAGTAAATTTATAGAGAAGTAAAACTAGATATTCAATTTCGATTCAAAGTTAAAAGAACATCGCAAACAAAAACACTTCTATAAAAGATTTAACCAAATTGGTGTTCCATTTGTATTTTTCCTGCTTTTACAATCAGTTAAGTCTAATCGTCTCTTCTTTTACGAACTCGACATAAAATAACATTACGACAGTAATTTCTCAGCGAAACTATAAGTAATATTTAAGTGAGCTCCAGAATATCAGCCCGACCCTGTTTCAGAGTTAGTTCGCCACCAGTCCTAATGTGGTCAAGTTATAAGTCTGTGTTTTTGTTGGACCGTCATAGCAATATTAATTTGCTCAGAAGCTTTAATTAACATTTCTGTTGTGAGAGCAAATTACTTTATGATTGTTAAAGTTTGGCTCGCTGTATTGTTCATTAGTCTATTTATAAAACGGGTGTGTATTTTATGTATATCGAAATGGAAAATGAGGAAAAAACCGCTCATAACACAATTTTTCTATTAAGAAAAAAATCTTTGAGTGTAATGAAACCTCGACGCTTGAGAATATTATATTTATGCATTTTATATGTAATTAATCCAAGTAATCTACATACATAAGTACGATGGAGTAATACTACAGAAGTAGTGTACTATACATACCACTCGTTTGTTACTACTGTACTCACATTAACATAATTATTTTAGTACCTACTGACAATACTGTCGCACCCGTACGTCTTCAAATGTTCCATTATTGTATGGTCTGTGCAGCTTGTCAGAGTTCATCAAGCATGCATTGTCTATATGACTTCAGAAAGTATAGGTATTTTGACTCCGAGCGATGCTTGGCTCAGGTTTCCGGTGCACCGATGTTATTTACACGCTATTTGGTGTCGAACCAGAATTCTAACTGAATTTAACTTTAAAATATCGCTTTGTAACCATATTGTTATAGCAAAACTTATTCTGGATTCGATATTTGAACTCGAGAATAAATAAATACAAAAATGAAATAACCATTGGAGTGAAATCGACTCTAGTGTCTTTGTGTCACTGTTGCAGACTCCTTTGTGAGTTCATTGAGATTTTTCTTTTCGTCGTGTCGTTTCGTCTTATATTTTTACCAGACCGACTCTATTTAAATAGGAGATGGTAAAAAGAAAGAAGAAAAAGCGGGCAAAGTCTAGTAAATATTTTCTCGTTTTAAGGTATTTTAACTTTCTATGTTGACGTGTATATCTAAGTGCGATTGCCATCTGAGTTGCTAATTAACATGAGAAAGTGAAGAGAATGTAAATTTATTGTTAATTTTCAAGGAGTTTGTGAAAGCAAAGTATATTATGTCTTGCTTTGACTTAGAAAAAGAAAACAAAAGTGTTAAAATCATATGTAATGTAAATAATTTTACGGTTTCATAGTGTTCTTGTCATTTGCTAAATTCATAAATGTTTACACTATATTATTGTAAACTAGCTCTTTCTTTGATTATAAATAATCAGATAATTTACAATGCGGTGCGAGAGTAAAGATGTATGCACGTTATTCATACCAAAATACTAATAAAATACCTTGTTTGTCACTACATCTGTTTGTTTTAGATAATCTCTGGAGTGAGTAAACGATTTTTACGGGAGATTTAGGCAGCTATATTATATGCTAATACGTATCTACATAGGTACTTAGGTTATTTTTTTTCTAATGCCTTTATTCAAGCAAAACGTTTCAAACAATACGTTTTGATTATGTTAATACTTCTAAGATGAAATACATAACTATGTAAAAGTAGTAACATTTTTGGCTACACTAAAAAAAATAAAGTGAAATACGGCACTCAGCTGTCGAGCGTGAGTATAAGTTTTATTGTCCACACATGTTATGGCTCCCAAACAACAGATTCATCAATACAATACAACGTGAGCACCTGATACGGGTAATTCATGTACGGTCATCGACCGCACGAAATTCCTTTTTTTTTTACAAGCTTTATATAACCTTGCACTGGATCTAATGTACCAATGTACCATCCTGAGAGTTGAATATGGCTAACTTCCCGGTTTCCGTTTGAGATAAAACTTCGCATGTATAAATGGTGCAGCATGATGGATTCGGCGATTGGTCATAGGAACTCCTGTACTAAATAATAATGACTCGCCGAGCCAAGAGGCCACGACGCCATGTTTAGTTTCGTTTTACTTGTCTTCGGGTTCTTAAAATCTATATTTTATCTAATTTTTTTTTAAATAAATTATTAAAGTTGGAGAATAGCGTTTTAAAATCGAAGAAATGCTCTATATTTCTATTGATATCATATTTTACATTGGATTTTTCATTTTTTTAAATATAATAAGTCAAACACAATGATAAATATAAGCTCACTAGCTTAATTGTGGACCATGCTGGTCTACAATTTTTCACAACTTCACGACAACTGCCCTTGTTCTTTCGTTTCCTTTGAATATTCTCTTCTAATATTGAGAATTTGATGTGTGAAGATTTGATGCTGTAAACAATTATGTTTTTAATACAATATTCGATCTCCAAATTAAAGAACGTTGCATCATATTGCAATAGAGCAGTGTCATCAGTTCGCTTGCCTAATCGTTATGAGGAGCAGCTTTTGGAGCACCATGACTTTTAGATATCGCGAACAAACGAGAAATAGGTCACTGAACAGGGAATTAGGTAGCGACCTTTACCCCCTTGGTTTTGTCTATGACTGTGCGGAAATCGGAACACATGCGTAGAATTGTTGACATATTTTGACGTTTTTAGGGTTCCGTACTAAATTCATCGAAACCGTATAGTTTCATCAAGAACTTTAGATTCTGCGAGGCAGGTACAGGTCAACAGTGCTTTTTAATTACAAATAAACTTCGCTATTTAAGATGCGGACATAGACAACGGTGGATTTGAAGGATACAAAAGTTAATTAAATGTAATAAAAATAAGACGAAATATTAATTTGTACAGAACGAAAGCGACGAATTTTTTTTGCAAAACATATTTTTATGAAAACAACGATGTATTTGGCTATAAAATGTTTTTATGTTGAACAGTAAAGAGGTTGGGTCCGTGCATCGGAACGCGGCGGCGGTGTCGTAAACTTTTTATCCGTCATATTGAGATTGAGGCGTGTCCTCTGCAAAATTCTCTTTGACCTTTGTATGGTGGTTTAATGGTTTGATCAGTTACGTAAATTAGTTGACAGTTTGAATACTGGCTGGACCAAGACCTCTCTAAATGCTCGCAAAATCATACTGGTATGCACTATTTGCATATTTGACCAGATTTAAGTTAGAACACCTTGTTAGGATTATACTAAATTGATTTTCTAGTACAGTTTGTTTTATCCTCGGTATAAAAAACTTGAAATCAAAACGAATATTATTATTTTTTATATTTTTTTATTTTCAGTGTTCGAATTCCGATTGAGACCAGAACTTAATATGACGCATGACGTGTTACGAACTAAATATTGTATTTTATGAAACTCCTCCTGGGTTGTGGCCTCAGCCAAGGTGACTCGAGCAACTGCTCGGTGACTGTGAGCGGTAGGAAGTTTTAGTGTGGTTCGATTCTCATATACTCCAATTACCCTCCCACTCAAAAAACACTAGCAGTGAATACTACCGTACAAATTTAAGGCGTAATCGTGTACCAGAAGTCAATAAATAACTAAAACATGAAAGACTATTGAAGCATTTAACTTAATATTTTTCAAACAGTACTAGGTTAACAATAGCTGGTAAAAACTGATAACGAAAACGGATTTGTAGCTTCTGAGATATCATGATAGTTTGATGTTCCCATTTTTCCTGTTTTCTTCTAACATTTCTTTATTTTCCGTTTCCGAAAGCAAATGAATGCTTGGATTACAAAAAATAAAAAATGATCTGTAGGATTCAGCTTACGGTGGCGCAGAAAACGATAAATTATTTCTACATTCATGTAACGTTGAATTTTAATATGATTTAACGTTAGAGCATCTTCAATCTGGTTCGAATATTGTATTGTTTACGGCAGGATTGGAAATAAAGAAGGGTTTAATAAAATTGTTACGCTCCGATGAATGCTATAAAAGGTTTTGCTTCAGGCAGGTAATAGATTTTCCCGCGTTTACGAATCGATGTTGTGCCACAGACACGTTGACTTTTTATGTAGAAAAATTATAATGTTCATTGTTTATGTGAAATTTTCATCAAAAACGTGTGTTAGCAAAAACAAAGCTGTAATTAATTAATTTGACGACTGCTAGGTATTAAATTTAATAGTATGATGTATGTATCGATTTTAGGGAAAGTTCGAGGAGAAAGTAAAGTAAATGTGCATGTTCTAGTTACTTATAATTATTTCACGAATTTTTTTTTCAACCACTACACAATTATTGGTCTAAGGTCCTACAGTGTTTATTGTAATTATACGGGTTCATGGATAACCATTTCCTATCCGGCGTAAGTTTCATCTATCCACGTGGCAATAAAAGACGATATTCAATACTCTATTTTCTATACGATGTCAGTTAAGTTCAAATCATTTAAGCAGATAAGAACCGAGAATACCGACTCAAAGCGGAAGACTTTATGACCCTATTGGGTCATGCTACCCCTTCTAGTTACAGTATAGCACAGTTCTTGATTAGAAAATATAACATTTTGGTACACCTTATATAATTGAAAAGATACATATATAAACAAACAACTGATGCGTGTCCCTCTTTAATAAATAAATAATCTGTGATTGAAATCTTCTTATATATAAAAATGAATTGCTGTTAGTTAGTCTCGCTAAAACTCGAAACGACTGAACCGATTTGACTTATTTTAATCTAGAAATATTCGTAGAAGTCCAGGGAAGGTTTAAACGGTGAGAAAATTTCCTTATGTGACGCAGACGAAGTTATGTGGGCCAGCTTGTAATGAAATAAAAAAGCTTACATTTGTTACATAATCATCAATTTATTAACCTAATAAAATTCCCCGAATCTCTAAAGCATACCACCCAGATTATGATTAAATAAAGCAAGTTCGTCTCGAACAATTTTAATAAGACTTCAGTGAACTATTCTACCGCGTCACGAGGGAAAATTATTGACACAATATGGGACCAGCCTTTGTGTTTTTCGAGTCAGCAAGGCCTCCCTCATGTGATGTCACGCTAACGATGTTCCTAAACCGTTTAATATATAAACTAGTTATAGAATACGTGATTCGACATAGTACACAATGCGGCCGTGACTCTGACAACAAAGAGATACTTTTATTTTTCTTTCGGTAATAAAATGTAAGCTATTTTTGTATTTTTCATGTTTGTTGATTTCGACTTTGATGATTCTTTTTTAGAACGCAGATGCTTTGAAATTTTGTAATTAGAAAAATACTAATAGTATTCTTAATATATATAATAGTATTATGGGGCATATCATGAGAAGCCCGAAGTACGATTTGCTGCACTTGAGTACAGGGCAAGATCCAGGGGAAGAGAGCTGTAGGTAGAAGGAGAACATCTTGGCTGAAGAACTTGCGCCAGTGGTTCAACAAAAGCACTCGTGCTTTGTTTCGCGCTGCTGTGTCAAAAGTACAGATCGCCTTAATGATCGCTGACCTTCGATAGAAGGTGGCACATGAAGAAGAAGAAGAAGTATTATAGTCTTTGAAGGTAATTTATTGCACACATCAGAAATAAAATAATAAATACTGTATTGGCCACCTTCGAATTATTCCTTCAACAAAGGAAAATCAAAGACAAACAACAAAAGGAAAAATAATATAAATTCTTTTGTCAATCCCCGAATAAATTACCGGTAAAGGAAATGAAAATAATTAGCATTATTCGATTGTGAAGCCGTCTAACATCAAACCAAGATCGTGTCCACAAAGGTTGAACAAACAATGAAAAATAAACAAAAGTAATCCTTACAAAAGTTAGCGATCCGAGGGAAAGTTGTTTGTTTATTGTGCTTATAAACCCGTGGATCAGGGCAGAGGTCACCAGTGCAACCTTGAAACGTGAAGTCTCTAATGCAAAACAATGTCCTTGATCGCAATCTATTCGTTCTACTATTATTGTTTCAAGTACACTCAACATTGTTTATGAGATGAGATTCCTGCATCCTTTTCCAGATAAATTGAGGAAAAGTAATCTTTGAATTTTATGTTCTTTCATTTGGGAGTTATGCAAAGCCGGATATTTGTAAAGAATATTATTGTCAGATTAAAAATGTACTAACACGGATTAAGGCTTTTACAAGATGCCTATAGGACTACTTATACATTTTCTAAAATTTATAATAGTTCATAATGTTTTTTAAACCAGCAAATGAAATAATTTTAATTAAATGATTTCCTCTAGCAACTTAACGAACAAACATTTTTGTTAGTTGATTCGTAAACAACGATTCAGCAGGACCCAAATAGAAGTAAGTGACGCGGATTGGCTCACATTCGTCAAAGGCTTAATCTGAGCCTGTGGCGGATTCCAGCTTTATTTACACAGTGATTTTATTGCGACAACCAAAAGGAAAACCGTATCTACTATTTACAGAACCGGCGATGTAAATCTAGCGGCGTCACAACTGTTACTAATGAGATAAATATTTATGTTCTTAAGGCCTCGTTCGCAAACGCATTCGGAATAAGTATTGCGGAAAATCTCTTCGTATTTTTTTTAAAGATTGGTGAGATTAGCACGTGTTAAGTCTTTGTGGCCAAGGGATAGACAGATTGTTTTCCGTGAGGGAAATTGTGGATTCGTCCGGCTTGTTCCTCTAAATCTTAATTTGTGAAGATTTATGTGCAGCTTACTCCGACATCAGTGGCTAAACCGGTGATGGAAAACATAATGAGGAAAACTGCATATTAGAGAAGGGTTCAAATCCTTCGAGTATATAATGTGAATCCTTAACTTTCCCGGGCCTGTTCAGTCAGTTTACAAGAACTTTAAATTGTTTTCTACGTGCTTTTTACCATTTCCCTTTCAAACGCTATTTAAAAAAGTCTTTAATGTCTCCTGGTGTTCTTATTGTCCAATAGGGTAGATGTCTTTGAATTGCTCTGACCACTTAAACCATAATATAAAGAGAACTATAATTTTTATGTTTGAAAACTTTTTCTATAATTTCTATAAAACACTTGTGAAATCTCAATATTAAATCCTACAGTATTTCTTACGATCGAGTGAATAGAATATTACACAATATTTCTCGTGTAAGCACTAGAATCTATGGCTGATATAAACTCAAGTACAATATCGTCTCACATACCGCAAAGAAAAGATCATGAAATACTTTTACTTTACTCTCCAAAATTTCTTGTGGGTTATATGAAAATTCAATGTATGAAAATTATACCCGAAAGTTATTTGAATAAGAGGCTTAAGAAATAACAAACTTAAGGAAGAAAGGAGAATTATGGATTTTGGCAGGATAATGTTATTGAAATTATTGGGGAAGACGGAGCTATGCTTAAGTATTTATACAACTGATTCTACATATTTTGATAATATTTTTGTAATAAATAAAGTCTTACACAAAGCTTAGATTCCTCAGATGTGTGTATGGTATTGGTAATTAAATAAAGTTCTCGGTATGCAAAATAAAATTACAATAGTAATATGACTTAATAGGGATAACTATAAAAGAAGCAATGAAAATGAATAGAAGATAAGAGAAATGTTGACTGTGTTAAATACAATTGAAAACTAGAAAAATCCTTACTACCTTAGCAATGGGATTCTCACCCTTTGAATGACGCATATTTCGTTGTCCCGAGATTCGCAAACTTCGATTCTTCAGCTGAGACAACGGGCCGCGTTTCGCTCCAGCCGTTTAAACCGTATTTTACTTGATGGCGACTCCGAACAAAATTGTTTTCGGGTCGACAGTTAACTTTTATTTAGGCGAGATCGAGCCTTAGAAAGTTTAGAGCGTTTATACCCACTCCCGGAAAGTACATTTTCTTCGTAATCTTTATGGTGTTTGAGTCATGACCTATTTAAATTTTACACCTGTTGTCCTGTATCAAGCTGAGGAAGGTAGCGGTCCCTCGTTAAACGCTGAGAGGTAACAAATTCCCCCATTAGAGTTTTGTTGATCGATCTGAGTGAGGTATGTCTTCGCTCACAACGGATGCTTAATCCGTTTTGCTGTGAAGGTGCATTCTAAATTATACGTCCTGCGTGTCAACAAGAATTTATATTGCGCAGGGAGATGATAATGGATATTATTAATGTTGCTGCAATTCATTTCTTGGGCCAAAGATCATTTTCAAGAGATCCTTAATTTATGTCTGCTGCCTAGACAAAAAAGCCACAAAGTTTCAAGTAAAAATAAAAATCTACCTGTTTCTAAATCAATTGACAAGCTCTTTGACAGCCCTCAAGGTGCAAAGTAGAAAGAAATGAAAACAATTTCAATTATATTGCAACATACATGACGCCATATCAGCGTGGGATTACGGATTACCTCAACACAATATTTGACGTTTCTCTGAAAGTTCTCTCTGAAGCTGTCACACTGTCAACTAGAAGAAAATCTGTTAGTTATTTACTGAATGTCTTGTACTCCCTGATAATTTTTCAAGAACTGTATAGACCTATTTTAGCGTTAAATTAAAATTATAAATAATGGAGATAGAGTAGTTTTTATTGAAAATTGACTGCCTTTTTTTCATAAATTTCTTTAAACACTCGCGGTTATCTACATCACTTACACTATTACTAAACGGGTTCTTATTTTTTTCATCTTTAATTGTTTATAACTTTTGCAATTTTTTATGTGTTACTAGACACTTTTGGCCCATTTTTCTAGACGTCATTCCGGATCCGATGAGCTATCGCACATAATTTTAAGAGCAGTATCTCTATTTTGTACCATTTTCAACTTGTCGACTAGACTAGTATTTCTTAAGAACAAAATAAGTTCACTTCTTTAAATCTTGTGTGATGGTGCGTTGTGTGGTTATGACAAGTATACAACTCCATTTGATGTAATTGTTACATCAGAGAGTCCTGAAGTGAAATAAATGATATCTATGTGCATACATAAGTTTATGTATTGATTGAGTTTCGTTTTCGAAAGTGAAACAAAAATCAGTTTACTTTCAAATCAAATGGATTAGATTACATTACGAAAATTTTCAATCAAAACGGTTCCCTATTATATTGTTTTTTTATCGTACTATATATCATCAAAATCAAAACAAACATAAAAACTTTCAGTTAAATTAGAAAATGTCTTGAAAGACTTTAAAAGTTGTAACATAATAATTTATCCTCCCTCTAACCCTTTCTTATAACGCAGACGAAGTGACGGGTCATCTAGTAAAGTATTCAATCAGGCCTACGCAGAATATCCGACATAAGTCTAATAAATTTTAAAATGTCCTGGTACGCGTGGTATGATTGATGTCATGTGACCCAGCTCTATTGTTCCCGTGACCTCTGACGGGATCACACGCATGTCTTGACTTAAATCTATGCCGGTACTCATTGTCCACATCATTTAGAGTCAAGTCTAAGCTTAGTGTGGCTCAGTAAGTCTGAATTTTTTGGTATAATACTTTTTATTAAATACAGAAATGGTTTGTGTAACTTGTGTTTGGTCCAGATATTCTGTTTTTCATACTTATTAGTAGAAATCGTCGGATTGGCATTGAGTCGACCAACGCCGATAACTCTTACCTATACCCAGGGTTTATACACAATGCTAGGAGATGCTTTGAATTGTACACTATAATTCGCCCAAGTATATATTTTTGTGTTATTTTCTACTTTATTAATTGGAACAAATGATATAATAAAACAGACTTAGTTGTTTTCTTGGTGCAAAAAAGTATTTTCTTTCTTTAACTGTTATTTCTCTGATAAATAACGTAGTATAAATCAATCGATCAATCTAAATAATACTCTACAGAATAGAAATAGAATTCCACAAAATGTATCGCATTAAAACTATACTAACAAGAGAAGATTGATTGAAGAGGCTAGCTAATGACTGATCGGACAGACAACACGAAGAAAACTATTTACATTTTCTACACCATTTTATTTAATATGCTTATATATCTACAACATAGTCCGGTAAAATTAATTTAAATAGACGTATTTAGTTCAAATTGTAGTGCATTCAAATTGTTGGAAAGGGCCAAAAGGAAACCAATAACCGCATAACACATTTTGAACACAAAATACACAAAACATTGAACAGAAGAAAGGAAAGCATTTAGTGAAAACGTTTCTATAGTAATCAGGTCATTCGATAAACAGAACACAAGACTAAACACGCGTTTATGTAAATTATCACGGATTTGTATTAGCTTTTGTTCTTTTTCTATTTTTAAAATAAAATGTCGTTATTTCTGTGTGAAGCTCGAACAAAAAGGCTGTTGTCGGAATGGCAGGTAATTATTTTGTGGGACAGACGTAAGTCGTGAAACAAAAGCGGGTGTCAGAAACGGCAGCCCTGACACCTCGGGCAGTGAAAGTGGGCAGTGGCACGCGACCCTCGGAGCCCTCGCGAGCACACAATGAACATATTATGTTTTATAGTTTACTCTTTCACGTTTTTGTTTTGAGTCGGTCTACGATGGTCAGAAGTCGGTGTAATTCTGGGTTATAGTTAAAGAAAGTAAGATAGAAAGGTAGTTTTAAATTTTTTAGATTCTTTTTTGCACGTATCCACCTACAGGTTTCTTTATCGTCTCGGAGGTTGACTTAGATATTACGCTCTTGCCGTTATACTACTAATAACATTATTTATTCTTATTTCGCGCAGACAGCGCCATTAATTCACTAATTCAGTATAATTTTGAAAAAACTAACTTTCCGTCAAAATTGAGATAAAAGTATAAATCTGTACTTAAAAAGGGGCGCGAAGTAAATAATTCACGTAATAAACCAAAGTTCATTTAAAATAAAATTTATTTTCCAGCTCAGCTCCGTTTTGACCAGATTTTTTGCTTCTCTTTTTATCGCGGGATTATCTCCAAATTCCAGTATAATCCGTTTTATAACTTTAACTCGAGTTACCACGAGATAGTGAACACGATTTTAATTTACATGTTCATTTTCGTTATCTAGTATTAAAGTTAGTGTATGAATTGAAACTAACTCAATGTAGATGATCTGCATCGCTGTTTAATAAAGTTTTGCACTGATATCCAGGTTCTAACAATGTTGCCAACTATAAACTATATGACTTAAGGGAGAATTTAACATCGAGCATTCAAAGCACCAGCTATAATAAAATTGAATTCAGTGTAACAGTTGAGTCCTCGAATCAAACTACAAGTAAACGAGCGGTTAAGGCAAAGTTAGTGCTAGTTTAAAGTTTTATACAATTGGTAACACAGTAAAATGATAGTTGAAATCGACCAGGATAGGAATAGATAGGTTTGTATGGAATTTATTATATAGATGTGCATACATAGTGAGAGTTTAATTCTGAAAGGAGAATTTGTTGACGACAAAATTGTTATTTGTTTTTTTTACGGAAACTAACTATTCGTTGTTGATTATTGTATTTCAAATGAATAAATGTAATAGGTAATTAATTTTGTATAATGTTTAAAAGTTTTTTTTTAAACTCTACAATTAATTTCAATTTACCTATTTAGTACCTACGTCGGTTGATTTTGACTTGATACATGTGTAAAATCACTGATTGTGATTAATTTTCCTTGAAGTGAGTTACCCGACCTTTGATATATATAATACCTAAAATATATGTAACTGAGCGATCCTACTCGGGATAACTTCATAATATCATTGTCGCGATGAAATGTGAATTACCCTCGGAGAAAACCGCAGTTTTCCAGGAATTATGTGGGCCGCTGTCACACCGTCAACGTTATAATTGTTTCGGAAACGTATTTTAAATGTAGATTTCATTTTTGTCCTGACTCGTTTATGCAAGAAACTGTGTAATAATCTTTAACTGCAATGTTTCTAGTATTTGTGACTAACAAAAAGCTTATCAGTTTTAAGTTTAACATGATATAATTTGCCACAATATGTAAATTCATATGTAGATAACTCACATCTAAGACGTTTAAATTACTTAATTAGTGGTAGCACGTGTTGTAAGCCCATATATTTTGCTAACATCCTATTTCTTGAAGCGCTCGTGCGTTTCAGATATATTATTATGTAGTATAATAATATGAACCTGTGGTTTCGGTTTAAATCACCTTCATATGATGAACAGTACATATAAGTATTTGCAATCTGTAGATGTGCTTATAAAAGCATATGAAACGATTTAAAGATTGGTTAAGTTCTGGTATGTGTTTTAAGTAATCATATTTTATTTTGCACTTTATGTATTGGAAAATAAAGTTGACTCATGGTCAGCAATTATGCGTGTGTCCAGCTTAACACGTTTTGGGTACTGGGTTTTCCCGAAATGATGATATGTGTTAGAGAGTAAAAATGCCACCAAATAAATACTACTCAATACGTATTGCATTCACGCCTTATCTTTTATAATAGTAATATCCAATTACTAAGGATATTTGACAAAACGTAAACCTCGTTACATATTCCGTAGAAGAATTATCCTAGTATAATATAAAGTGTAACGCTCACTTCGTTAATAGCATTGCAGTCACAAGACATTCCAAAAAGCCTTACGAATATTGTAGTATCATGAATATCGGGATGTTTTGGTGTCGGCAAGTTTACGTGTAGTCAGTTCGGCGCCGGCCAACTTTGTCACTTAACTTGTACTAACCTAACTTCCCCACTTAATTGTGTTCACTCCACAATCACAGTAGCATCCGCCGCTGCAGAACATCGGGAATTTATGTTGGTTGATAAATTAAATTACCGTCTTGTGTTATGGCGTCTGATTGTCGATAAGCTGTTTGTAGAATTGTGTCTTATTCTTGGGATCTTCATGTTATAAGGAGTGTAAAGAGTTATGTCAGATATGGAAAATGTTATTCATCTTCTTTAGCTGATATTGAAAATAACAGGAGTTTCTTTAAAATTTTGACTTATTTTATCTCTTAAGTTGAACTGACTGGAAGAAATAGATCCGAAGAAAAGTAAGAAAAATAAGCAAGCATATTTGGTCCTTTTAAACATGTAAAATTCCGTGGTAATCGTGTAGGTTCATATCTAAACATTTCATTCCCAAATAAAAAAAATCTTTATATCTACAAAGAATACTTGATAGACGAATGTTCTATTTTTATTTCTCTCTATTTATTCAAGGAATTATTCATGAGTGCACGACATTTGGGCGTTATCGGCAAAATGGAAATTAGGCAGTGTTCGAATTAGATCGCCTTTTAATGTAAAAACGGAAAAGATTTGGCGTTTATCGAAACGGTATCGGGACCGAGCGATCTTTTTCAAGTACACAGAAATTAATTCCTATTTTTACCTTTAGCTCGGGATCCACGTGTGTTCAATCAGCAACGTTTACACCGGGAATCACGTTTACTGCAATTAGGGTACGATTTTAAAAAAAGTCGGAGGAGAGGAGGATACTTTTTTGCTTTACGTGTTTAGCGACCTAATGTTAAAATTCACGTACAAAATGCCAAGTTGGAGCTTACTCTAAAATTTGAGTGTTGTAAAAATAAATAGTTATAATATTATAAATTCATTAAAAATTCAGCCTCGCTTAACTTAAAAGCTTTTTCAACTAAACCGCACCCACAACTAAAATTATTGCACGGCAAAATTGTTTTTAATGTTTATGACTCCCGAGAAAATTGTGAACTTAAAGCATACCATAAATACGAGTATTTGTGAAGCAATTTCAACACGATTTGTGTGTTTGAAGCATGGTCGTGTTCATGGTCTCGTGGCACGAACTCTGCCCGTGAACGTTCTCTAGTGTCAATGTTACTCCATTTCTGATTGATAATGTGCACGTCATAGACGCATTTTGCTGCATTATCTGTTAATTGCTGCTGATTTTATCATTGTAGTTATCTATACAAACTTATAAAGCTGAATGTGTAGAGTTTATTTGAATGATGTTTTCTCGGGAACAGCTGGGTGGAATTGAAAAACTATTTCAGCGTGGAATAGTATATTTAAAGGCTTTACTAAATTAATAAAAAGGCAATCCAACAAAAAATAAAATGCCTGAAAAATTTCCTTCTTTTTGTGGCGTAGGCAAAATTACGTGGATCAGCTTAGTATTGAATTAAATTACCTACAGCGATTGAAAGTGACTATTTTTATAACAATCGACGATAATATCTTGAAATTACAATACATATTTTTGTATAATACTAATACCAGTTGCAGTATTATTTTCCATTAATCCAAAAAGCCAATAATATATAAATTATATATCTCGAATATAAACCACAATTTACATTCAACAATCGTAACAAAAATCGTTATCAAAACCGAAAACTTTTCCAATTCCGCCTTTCTTTGCACGATATTGTTTGTACATATGTACAAAATATACGATTACGAAGTTTGTGAGAACGTGTACATGAGTTGCAAGTCCGTTAAATTTTATGTATGTGGTGAATGGATATCGTTAAGGCTTCATTAAAAGTTTCACGACCCTAAGTCCCGAACAATAAAATTAGAGGAAGATATTGCCGAATATTTTGAAGTACATTAACGGATTAAATTTTAGACAAGGTTCGTTGGGATGTTTGCAACAATTTAAGAACTTTTGTGAGTAATGGTGTCATTATAAGATGGCCGAAGCGACCTCAAAGGAAGGATTGGGTTTTTACAAGATAATGTGCCTTTTAATTTTAGATTTACGAACCGTAATTAAAGATAACGGTAGTTTTTTCTTCTTTCAAGAAATAGATTTTAGAAGTCATAGGAATGTTTTAACCCTAAATCACACGACACGGAATCAGGCAACAAACACATCGGCATTATATCGTGCTAATAATTATAGTAAATTTATGAACAGCTCTTGAATAGATACTGAATGCGAATCGATTTTCAATCGTGTCTCTGTGGTGTCGGTTTGTGATGTTTCAAGTACACTGTATGCTATTAGAACCACAGAATATCTATATTCAGAAGTAAATCTTCAAGTAAACTATGTTTGACGAAAGTAAAATGAGAATTATGGGTGAAATTAAAAACTTGAGAGGTGACATGGGACACCCGAATAGAACGAAGTTCCTTTCGATTAAAAGATATCTTAATTTTTTTTTCCTAACGTAACGCGCGATAAGGAACTTGTTTTAAAAGTTTTTGATCACAGCGCCATCTAGCGATAATCATCTAAAACAAATGAGGAACGTGTTTTAAAAGATTTTGATCACAGTGCCATCTAGCGATAATTAATCATCTAAAACAAAAAAGTGTCGAGACAACTTTTCGTAAGACTTTTTTCCGTCTCCGTTCCAATAAGTGTTTGATTAACCAAGTAGGTACCTGACAGGTTTTATGCACAGTTTTATCTGTCAGCTAAGCTTGGTCTGTGTAGTAGCACATACCTGTACAGTTGTACGACATACTCAAGTTTACCTGCACAACTTAACTGTATACCATATTTTGACCGACGTTGTACAAAAATGAAAACTACCAACTACCTAAAAAATAGCACAATTTTCCCTCGATATCTCTGGCCGGCTATCACCAAACTTATCATGGGACCACCTTTAAAATAACTTCTTCAAAAAAAAACTTGAGAGGTGTCATGGGACACCCGAATAGAACGAAGTTCCTTTCGATTAAAGATATCTTATATTTTTTTTCCTAACGTAACGCGCGATAAGGAACTTGTTTTAAAATATTTTGATCACAGCGCCATCTAGTGATAATCATCTAAAACAAAAATAAGGAACGTGTTTTAAAAGATTTTGATCACAGCGCCATCTAGCGATATCATCTAAACAAAAAAAGTGTCGTGACAACTTTTCGTAAGAATTTTTTCCGGTTCATAAACGACGGACTTATCTGTGAACAAACATAAAATACAAATACACGATTGAATTGAGAAACCGCCTCTATTGAAGTTGGTTAATAATATTGTTATGCAAATGAGATTGACTTCTGTTTACTAAGTACTCAGTGTCTGGTCTGTTGTGATGTTTGAAGTGCACTGTCTCTCAGAACGCTGCTGAGCACTTTTAGTTGAAGTGGTGAATGCTCACTGCTAAATGCAATTTAGGATCGCAATTCGACTGACAATTAAGATAATTGTGGTTTCAAGTTACTCGTTGAGGTTTGTTGATGGTTCTGTGAATTGTATTTTGTCCAATATCTATTACTAACTGATTGACTGACTATCTATTACAAAAGGAATAAAAAATAATTAAAACATCATACAAAAAACCTCTTAAATGACATGTTTCTGTACTATAAAATGCATGTATTACAGGCATAAACCGTCCTCTTAAACCCAAAGTTAGTATCAAAATCTATAGCTTATCAACTTTTGCCACAAGGACCGGTCCTGCGTTGTTTACATCCATCCGTCTACGGACTGATGACGATAATGATGATTAATAGAATTATTTCCTTCCGTGCGTATGTAGATACAAAAATGATAAATTATATTCTATTTAGTACTCTGTTTTACGGTTATTTAAGTTATTTAAATATTTCTCGACACCTTGGAGAACATTGAACCTTATCCAGAGAGCTTATAATTCGTACCCAACTGAACCATTTAATGACTAGGAGAAAATCAATCATCGATCTGCCTCGCAGTTGGAGTTTGTGGAAGTCGAACCGCACTACAATTTCTTACCGCTGACTCACACCGCAGGATGAAGCGCCATCTGATAAAACTAGGTAATGAAGGCTTCTATCGAAGACTTGTGCTGCACTTAGTACTTTCGATAACTATTATTGGATTTCCATAGTTAATAAATTGGGCCTCTCGCAGATGACATTAACCTTATTAATTTTATGTAGCATATAAGAAGTATTTCTTGTAAAGACAATCTACGTAAAACTGTCGTTCATATCTTGAGTGGATACTCTGAATAAGAATCGAGGAGGATTTTGTCGGGCATAAAAGCGGGTACTTACAATAAGTGGCGGTCGTCAGTCTATCGATCGTGTCCTGCTTCAATTTCGAGTTTTTCTTGCCCATCTTCGGTTGCGAACTTCAGACGACTTGACGACTCGACTCACTTAGGGTAACACGCGGTCGTCACACAACCGCGACCAGTTACATATTACTCCTCAACTAGAGTCCACCTGCACAAACAAATTAAACATTAGTGACAAATAAATAACGTCAGTGTTTCCCTCATATCGTGAGGTAAACTAATGTGGTAAATAACCGAACATCCACGAATTGCTTGCATAAGAACACACGATCACGTACTAGCACAATTTGTGCTAATCACAATTTGTTTCAAGCTACGTGAACATTCGTTTACACCTTTCTCTGTCTGTTTGAAAGACATTCATATTTCTATCCTTTTCTTGTTATAAGTTATAGCTATTTTCCTTCTCCTGTATTCTGTAGGTTACTTTACTAGCAAACAGCGGGGAGACGTAAACGAAATACTTATTTCGGCGGATCTACGGCGAAAACAAACCATTTATAAGTTGGTTATAAATCAAGAGCTCGCTCGAAGTCTCGTGTACAAATATTTTTTGTTGTGTGTGTCACTGGAACGAATTATATTTTAACATAATTTATTATCCTTGTTTTATTGCATTTATAATCATGAATTACGTCATATATCGTTATCTTACGATATGGTTATACTGTTCCTCTTATGTTGTTTCTCGATAGTTCTGTAACCCAGTTAGTACAGGGCCTTTTTATAGTATGACCTTATTAGACATAGAAAAAAAAAGCTAATTAGAAATCTTTTTAATATCGTCACCGTCATTTGTTTTTACGTGTGTTGGACGCTGGCTAAAAAATATGGAATTGCAGGATAATGCTTACTAGCTTGTGATTGCATTGCATGATGTTCTAAGTTGGCAGTGTCAACGGTTATGCGAAATATGATTACTATGCAAAACACGTTTCAGTAATACCTTTTCAATGCAAACTACAGTTTTATGTACAATTTTACTAAATCATTTTAATTTAATTTCGTAATAACTAAAAACGCGCTATTTGATTGAAACAGTATTAATTATAAACTGCCACGTTTTATTACCTTTTAGTAACTAGTATGTATCCTGCAGTAGTTATTTGCACACTCACTCTCCATTACACTACACAATAAAACAATTTTCTCACTATCACATAACAGGACACCGTTCGATCTGAAACGAGGGAGAAAATATTCTTTTACTAACATTCTTTTCTCATTCGCTAAGCCATATTGCATTCGCTTTGCAGTCCCATTTCATATCCATGCTTTAAAATATACGTAAATAGTTTTCCCTTTTACTGCACGCGAAGTTTTGTTATGACTGGATCTGCTTTCAAACAAATAGAAAACAAATCGTTCAAATAAGATTCCTTCTGTATAAAGAGGTAAGGAAAACTTCGACGAATTCCTGGATAAATGATATTGATAGATAAATTAATAACATAGGAGATGGCGTTGTCGCTAGGAAAAATAGTTTAAATCCAATCCCAAACAATTGATATTCTAAAGAAACACACGACAATTTTGCTATAGTTCACGTCGGACTATTGTATTCAATATTATACAGAAAGAAAACAGTAGAAACCTCCCCCTTTTTTTTAAATATGTTGAAATAGAACTGGTAGCCAACCCGTCATAGCGCCTGCAGAAACCTTGGAGCAGTATTTTATCTGTCGAATCTATGTGTTAAAAAACCTTAAATCATGCAGGCGACTTTCTATTCTACATCAAACTTGAATGCGAACTCAAATCCTTTAGTTTTAGTTTAGTTTTCACATCGTTGCTGGAGAATTTCGTACAAACTCTACTGCAAATTGGGAATTAACCAACTCAATATTCTTGGCTGTGAACGCTTAAAAACAAAACAACTGACTATCCTAAGAAAACGAACGACCAGCTTAATCCCTTCCTATAATAAAGTATAGATATATAAATAGCTTTTGGTTAAAAGCCCTACAGATTACGAAGTATTTTTAAACATTTACTGATATTTTGGTTCTGACTTAATAGAATCTAATTTGTGCAAAGTTATATAGATGTAGTAGGTACGCAATATACCTAATAGTTTTAAATTTACTTGTCTGAAGTTTAATAAAGAGACGTATGCGTAAAATAGTTTTGTTAGGAAAAAAATCAAATCAAATTAGCAAAATAACGATTTTGCTAAAAGATAAAATGAACTGAAATTATTATTTAACGTTCTGCTTTCAAACAAACTCATAGATTAACATAATCGTTTTATTTTTCAAAGTCACCTCTGATTTGGAAGTTTACTTTTCCTTTTTGCATTTTCAGTTTGGGGACAATCATATAAATAGTCTGCGTAAGAAAAACTTATTTTTTTACGTCGGTAAATAATACAGTTTTCTTTCAGACAATTAACGTGTCGTTTAATACCTATCTTTATTTGCTAATTTGATAAAAAAATGTTATCAGCCATTTGGTAGCGGCGGCCATCTTGGATTTCATTTTTTTATATTATATTGTATTCTGCTTGTTGAGCCCTTGCATTTGATACCCATATTGATGGGATTAATAAAACATAAATTATCCGCCATCTTGAATTTATAATAATAATGAAAAAACATAATTTTATTGTCACCAAAATCCAAACTGTATACAAAATTTCAGATTAATTTCAGATTTAACCCAATAATAAATAATAAAACAAACGGGGTGAGCTAAATATAATAAAACCGTTTAAAAAATGACAACAGTTATCAATATCTACTCATTTTAAATAGTAAAATAATAAAAAACTTCTGAGTTCAAATGAAAGCTTGATAGCTTTATATACCAAAAAATTTGTTTTTTAGGAAAAACGAGAAAAAAGTTCCGTAAAAATAAATCAAATCCGTAAAACAACCACAAACAAAATTAATTACTCAACGAAATTGAAAAAGACGCTTCACAAATCTCTCGACATGCATATTACATGAATCGCGTATCGGTGTAACGATATTTCGATACTAAAGGAATTATTAATCGAATACGTATCCAACGAGCGAACTCGATTAATAATCGGATAAGTACCGTCGCTTTTTTTTTTTTTTTTTTTTTGATTTGAGAAATCGCTGTTGGCCCTCAGGCCTTTACAGCTTCACCATGATGGGGTGCGAGCTCAGGAGGGGCTCGGCTGAGTATATACATATAATAATATAGGATGGGAACACTAACTACTAACAGTTGCCCGAAGTCAACTTATTAGTGCATTATGAGTTTACTACTACTGGTTCGGAACGCGACCCAACTGAGAAGAACCAGCAAGAAACTCAGAGGGTAAGCGAGATGGTGATGGTTTAAGTAGAACGCCGAACTCTGCGTCGAGTTCGACGGCGAACGAGATAGCCAGGACCGCGTCGTCTCGAGCTGTTAGCGTTAGCGCTGGCAGCGAGCTGCGCCGTTAACTTGTCGGGAGGGTCCGTGAGGACGTGCCGCGGACGACGACGGCACCATTTCTCGGCGTGCGCAGGATCGGGTTCGTAGTCGGCGGCGGCTACGATAAGAGGGTTGGAATGGTCCTCTGCTTTTTTGAAGTAACGCTCGGAAGTATCCTTCAAAAATTGTGTGATAGGGACTAGATCGAAATCGTCATGAAGATCGACGTTACGCAAATACCACGGAGCGCCGACGGCTTTACGCAGAAATCTATTCTGCAAGATCTGAAGGGAGTTGATATGAGTGCGAGCCGCGTGAGCGAACGCCGCACTACCATATGTCATAATGGGCCTAACGCACGTTTTGTAAAGTGTCAACTTATTACGAAGTGACAGTTTACTACGCTTGCAGATCATGGGGTTGAGTCTGCCGAGGATGAACGCGGCGCGATTGCGGACCGTTTTGATGTGCTGACGAAAGGTCATAGCACTATCGAAGATAATACCCAGGTACTTCACCTGTTTAACCCAAGGGATGGTATGTCCGAAGAGAGTGATCGGAGGGGTCTCATTCCTCCGGAGAGTACGACGATGAGAGTCCACCGCCGGGAGACGTCTTGAGGAACCCCTCTGAAAGAGTACAGCCGTACTTTTCTCGGGGTTAACCTCAATACGCCACCTCCGGAACCAATGACCTAACGCTGTGGCAGCTGCCTGAAGTTGTTCGGCGATGAATACCTTGTTTCTATCTGAATAGAACACGGCAGTATCATCGGCAAACAGAGCGAGAGAGGTGGGTATCGTACGAGGAATATCGCTCGTAAATAAGCTAAAGAGAAGAGGGGCTAGCACGGAGCCCTGAGGGACGCCGGCGTTAATAGGACGAGACGAGGAGCGAACGCCCTCCAATCGATATCGGAACGAACGATTCGACAGGTAGTCTCAGATGATGAGCACGAGACGATCTGGCAGTCCCAATTCATAAAGTTTGTAAAGCAAACCGTTATGCCAGACTCTGTCGAATGCTTTCGCGATATCGAAGAAGAGAGCGCCCGTATAGACGGGCCTAGCGGGTCTATTCAGACCGGAGAGGATGTGCTCCGTGAGGCGGTGCACTTGATTGGTACACGAATGTCTGGCGCGGAATCCAAACTGTTCGTCGGGTAAGAGATTTTCGGACGAGACAAAGTCCCAGAGACGTTTGTAAAGCACGCGCTCATACAATTTGCCTAGAGACTGAAGAAGACTGATAGGTCGATAACTACGCGGGTCATCACGGGGTTTACCGATCTTAGGTATACCGATAACTTCTGCTTCTTTCCACGCGTCGGGAAAGATGCAGTGTGTCATAGCGGCATTAAAGATGGTGACTAAGAAGCAGATTAGTTGGGCGGGGAAGAGCCGTCGCCTATCAGTTATTCAGAGCATCACGATTCATGATACCATTTTGAAAACTGAATTTAATACAGATCGAAATGGATTTCGTATTGTAGTCTGTGTTCAGTCAATACGAAGCAACCGACCGTGTACATCAGAACATAATGGTATTGTGCTCTTAATCTATGGATCACGTTTATCTGTGAGTATTTGATCTGCTGATTGTATTCAACATGACGTTTTTCTTAATAAACTGTGGATTCAAATAAACAAACATGAATGTTACTTTGTATTTTGCACGTTTTAACTTGTCATAATATGTTTGTTTTTTAAAGTCATTGTATAAATAAAATGGAGTAGGTTGTACGACTATGATTTCAAATGACAATTTTTGTGTTTTAGTATTTTTTTAGTCTCGTGTAGGTTGTGTTTAAGTGATTTTTTATTCGTTTTTGTGGCACATCCAAAATGGCGGAATTCCTTCTATGTACCTATAGGTATTTTTCTTAACTAATTAGTTAGTTAGTTAGTCGATTAATCGATATTTTTATATTATTTTATTGCATATGAAAAATATAGCGCAATTTTTATTCATGAAAGATCGTCCTAAATTATTCTTTCAACGTTATTTGAGCTGAAAATGGGTAAGATGAGATAGACAGAATTTCGCGTGAAACATGATGCGAGGTATTTCGTATGATCTAAACAATTCATGTACCAGTTTGTTTGAATTGAGTTTTGTTGTATAATTTATCATTTTACGCGGTATTATTCTACAGACAGCAATGTCTATTGAAATGAAGCTTCCTGTGTTTTATATATTATTTCAGTGGTACTGTGTTGTTTACTTCTCCCTTCGATGGTGGAATAGGTAATATTAGTGAAAAGAACTAATTATGTCATTTTCGTAGTCATTTTTAAAAAGAACGTCCCAAAACCTTCACCTAAATATAAAGACCATGTCTTAAATTTTTACTTTATTTATTATTGCCTCTGTGTAAAAAACAATAATCTAGAAAAGGAGTTATGGAATATGAAAAATAATCTGAATCAAAACCTACTTAGTGTCAAGCACACATTAATCCTGTCAGTGGGCAGTTAGTGGCGGCCCATTTAATGCCACGGCTAATGAATCACTTCACAAGGGAGGTAGTAACCCAGTTATCCCTATATTCTTACACTAGTTTTCATCTTTGTTATATTGTAAACTGAGCAGTTTACACGGGAACTTTATTAAATAATACCTAACTTAAACACATGTACCTAACACGTGTAGGTACTTCATGTAACAGGACGAGTTAAAAGCACAATAAAATTTATAGTCCGATGGTTTTAAGGTACATTTATGTCTTGTTAGTTCAAGTAAAAGAGTAAATTTATCTTTGAAACATTTTAATCATTACTATAACTAAATGAAGGTCATTCTTAATTTCAACCCGATATAATAAGACAAAATATTACACAAGTACAATATTTTTTTCTAATAACTCTACAAAATTTTTAAAATAGGCACATTTGTTACTACAACGAAGTATTCGCGGCGTAGTAATCCTTATCGCATTAATTCTAATTTGTACAAAACTTGTGAAACACGCAACTTTTAAATCAATCTCCACGAAACATTTTACTTATAACGAATTTCTAATGAAAAGATTCGATTGAAGGAACTTGACTTCGCCTAAAAATGTCAATGGCCGATTTCAGTTATGGCTCAGTGCTTTCGGGCTCACGACACGCAAGCACCATTATGAGAATTAAATTGTAAATCACTTCAATAAGATCGCACTCGACAAATCATAATTAATGTTCTATTTTTAAGCCGTACTGTTGCAAATTCTGAATTATTGCAAAAATATCTCATTCGTATTTTGAAAACATGAATATTGTTTAATATTTTTTTTTAAAAAAAAAAAAATGTTAAGTGGAGGTTAGAGGGGACGGCGTGACGGAAAAGTGTGCCGAGAGCGTTACGCGTCGCGCCGTCCCACAAAACCCCGTGCTGGGTTCTGACCTCAGCCGGGGTTCGGACGCTGAGTGTGAGCGGTTGGAGGTTTTAGTGAGGTTCAACTCCCACATACCCCGCCCGCGGGGCGGGCGGGGATCCGGTGATTTCCTCCAACTGAAAAAAAAAAAAAAAAGTGGAGGTTAGAGACTTATTTAATTCGTCTGATCGATATAGCTCTTGATCTTGCGAACGATTTAGCTGTTCTGACACTCCGATTGCTTTATGTATATTGGTATAAGTAGAGAACTCAAAACTATTAATAATAGTAGAAGGAAAAAGTGAATCAATTGTAGATACTAAACTGATATAATTTCCACAAACCCGTGATATTTTCACCACATATTTGAATTTTTGTATATAAAAGCAGCATTTAAACGTACTTCACTTTAAATCTGTTCTAAATAAAGCAAATTCCCTTTCTTTTTAAACGCGAATCAGACAATTTTAACACATATCTTGAGTGGTTTCGTTCCTCGTGTTATGCAAGGGAATTGCAGGCCTGGGTTACTTCAGACTTTGGTCCGTTTTCTCCGAGATTTCGTTTCCGCATGTACGAATGCTGTGCGCTAATTTCTCACGAGATTTATACATTCAATGCAAAGCGAACTGAACGCATATTTCACAATTTGTATTATTTTGCACATCGTATTTTTCACGAGAATTGATATTTCTGAGAGTTTCTATTTCAAAACTAGTGATTTTCATGCAGTCTTATTCAGATCAGTAACTTCCAAGTCTACGGTAGAACTTAGTTTCTCAACGAAAAATATAATGTCGTATCAATAGTTTGATGATTGACAGCACTCTATGCAGAGTGTGTCGTATGTTGTATGTAACTTGGCAATCTACATGCCACATATGAGTATCTAGCAAAACGCCGCCCGTTCCATTAGTAATGTCAATACTTTACTAAAAAAGCCGTCAACCGTGAAAATTCGTGAACGAATTTCAAGTTTACCCGGGACTTACGGTGGAACCGATTACATAGAGTTACGGCACTCTGGAACACACGATCTACGGTTGGTAAGCATATGTGGCTACTAACGCGAACGTGAAATGTTTTATTAGATCATTTCGTGTAAAATACTTTATTTATAAAGCTTTTGGTTGAAAGAGCTCGTAAAGTTTTGGGTTTTAGTCAGGAACCTTGTTAAAAGAATTATGACCTCTCATGATTCATTTGTCTCATCTTAATAATCTTCTGTAATAGAAACTAAACACCTCACGAATTGACATTTGTGTATCTTCCACCTGTAACACTATATCATATGTACCTATTTTTTTTTAATATAATTGTATTCATTTATTTTTTTTTATTTCGATTTATAATTATTTTTCTTGGTGTTCATTTAATTTTTTTTTCTGTTTTTCTTATTGTTATTTTCTTCTATTTCTTACTTTATTTTCACTAACATTTGTGACGTCACTGCCAGTTGAAACTGAACACCAGCGTTATATGTCAGTTGGGGGTGACATATAACATTAGGTTGAGTTCCGACTGGTTTGTGATGAAAACTTATTTATTCCATATTTGTTTTTTTTATTTTTCATTTCTGTAATTTTATACCTGTTTTCATCACAAATAAACGATGTCTATGTCTATGTCTGTGTCTAACCAACAGTGAATGAAACAGATGATTTCGCCCACACGTGAACCTACCTTCACGTGAATTAACTCACCTTTCCATGAAATGTAAGTTTAAAGAGAACAACTTCTTCGTTTTTCATTTTTCTCGTACATATTTTAAATGCCGTATTTTGATTTGTTTTTTTCGTGTTGTATTATAGGCTACATCACTCTTGGTCATTAAAATTACAAGATTTTGCTTCTGCATACGTGTAAACAACTTGATCAAATTATCTTAGGACCAAACAAGTAAGTACTCTATTACCAAACAGAACTTCTTCACCACAGAAAGAGAATGCAAAACCTATAAATACTTGGAAACTTTCACCAATAGACCACAATTTGAAAGCCCAAAATGCATTCCTTTATCCAGAGGTTTCCGACGATAATTTATTCTCGAACAGATACAGATGATCATTAACAAGCCACTGAAAACAACAACTAATCAATTCAATTAATTTTCGCTGAGCAAATTCGCTGGAGCAATATGATAAATGTATTTGTCATGAAAGCTTCCCTCTGAACGATGCTCTTAAGACGAAGTAGGTATTGTAATTAATTATGAGTTGCTGATATGACTTGTCCATAATGATAATAATTAGTGAAGATATTTATTTCTGCGGAAAATATGGTTACGACTTATTAGAAGCTAAATTTCGGACACTGATAAAGTGTTATATTTAAGGTGCTTTTATTAATAAAAAAGAATAAATGCTTGACCAATCATTTAATGTCAAATTGGCCCATTTACACGTGCAGGTAGGGTCGGATCGCGGACCGATCCGTGAGACGAAACCGACAGTTTGATCCGTGGTGCCATTTTAACGCAAAATAAGCATGACGGATTTATCCGTGATGACCATTGAGAAATTGAAATTTTCTGCGATTTTAACTAATAAAAATTATAAACTTGATTGTAGGGCAAATAATACTGTTGAAATGTGTAATTATTTGTTTAATTTTTGTAGAAATATTGTCTAAACACATTATTGTTTTCTACGGATCGATCCGCGGACAAATCTGTGGGTGCTTAAAAGCATCACGGATCCGTCCGCGGACTGGCAAATATGTATGGCGCGAGAGAGAAATCTGACAGATCCGTCCGCTGATTATTCGCGGATCTATCTGTGGGTGCTTAAAACATCACGGGTCGAATCGAACGGGTCTCTCGGATCTGCCCACGGATCGACCCGCACGTGTAAATGGGCCAAATGGCATCTGACATCTTATTACAGTATTTTTTGATTCTAACAAAAAGTCTGCACCTACATATATTGTATCTAGTATTTATGTAATTTAAAAGTGTACCTACATCTCATATAAAATTAAATTAATTACTACTAAGCTTTAACGAGCTACAGCGCTCAATACAAAATATGTTTTAAGTAAAAAAGTTGTAACTTTATCGCTCAAACTCATATAAAATGCAAAACATTTTAAATGAAGAAAAATGCAAATTCTTTAATACTACACTTTACCGTGAAGCTGGAATAGATTTTGTAACAATTCTTTTCGCTGTAAATTTTAGGTTATAATCATTTGTAGGAGCTCCAGGCGAGACCTAGCCCTCGACGGTTAACTCCGCCTGGTCACGCGATCATTGCGTGTCTTAAATGGACACATTAACGGAAACAGGCCAAATGGAATCTAATACATCACTCGGATAATTTTATTTTAATAAGAAAAGAGAAAAGAAAGTTTAGTATTATTTTTTAACCAGGTCATGTTTATTTTTCTTGGTCCTAATGTAAAAAAAAAACATCTAGGTAGTGTAAATTGATGATAATCTATTTTTTTATAGTTGTGGAGATGTGGTTCTAAGCTATTGCCTTAGTGGGAGCATTTCTATAGAAATTAATACAAGGATAAATTAAAAGGCTACATGCTGGGTCCTTCCGAATTGCCTTAAGTCCCAAACTACAAGCAGGATATATAATTATACAACACCTCTACGAAGTTGATCTGTAGATTGTGACACTATAAGTCGGTATAGTATCGAAGAGGTATATTTCTGTTGTAAAATGCAAGTATTTTATTTTCATTTTCTAAAGAAGTATTAGTTACATTTCACTTATTTCAAGTACATCTTTGTGTAACTTATTCGAAGTGTAAATAAACTTAGATGCGCTCTGTAAAATATGTAGGGACGCATGCACTTTTTTTATACAAGCAGCAATATATAAGTGCAGTGCGAAGCGCGACTCCCCAGTCGTTCCGTAATCAGCAAAGCGTACACTTGCGTTCACACATTTTATAATCATATTCTAAAGTGGTGACCTCCGACAAGAACACGACTCCTTCAAGATCATCACACCCGCATCGCGCCAGCCAGCTTCGGCCTGTTTGGGTATTTCGAGCACTAGCCGCAACGCAGCGCGGCCTGGTCGAACCCTCATCGGCTTGACATTGGGTACACTGACAACAAGGACCGGTCAGCAAAGCAGAGGATATCTCTCCTGGTCAGCACGTAGCATCGGCCCCGCACGGCAGCATGTCCGAATCATTGGAGCCCGTGCGTCAGCAGTACAGTTCCGACTCACTGGGACTTCTTTCACTGGCATTGGCGATTCAAGCACTCAAGACGGGGAACGGGGAGAACACACAAGTAATTAGTTATTAAATATACGTGGAGCTGTGAAAATATGAAGAATATTGTAGGTTAAATACGCAAGCTGCTGAACGGACGACTCCCTGCAAGGTACTCACATCGACTGCAGGTAAAAACAACAAGAATTTAACACAAATCGGATATTAGAAAGAAGTATACAAAATATATAGAACAGTTAAGAGCAGATATGGCACAGGAACTAGAGCAACGCTGTATTGGAGGACAAGTAACGAGATTCAGTCATAATAATCGACAAGCGAAGACCAAGGGAAACGTCGTAACTCCAGCATTGTAATCATCGGAACACCGGATGGTATAACGAGCAAAACCAGCCACTACCATTGATCCGGAAGAGATGACTCGTGGGAGAGCACCCAAGGATTTTCGGGAGAAAAGCATACCCAGAGGAAACGCCGTCGAGATTGCCACATTTTATGGTGGGAGACATACTTGGTCGAGAGATGTTATGTCGAGAAGAAGTCGAGGAGAGCTGTAGAAACGATGGACAAGTCAAGTCGTGGTCCAATATTCTACTTCATTCTCCATAACTTATAACGTGTGAATATATTTCTTGATGCCAAACTTCACGTTTTGCGATTAAGAGGCGACGTGACAGCGATATTTGCATTCCTGTATTGCCTTTTGCATTATTTTTAGTCTGTTTATTTTAATATTTTGTCATTCAAGTATTTTTGTGTTTTTAATAATTTGTCACACTCTTATTGGAAATAATCAAACTATGTATATGCTATAATAATTTAAGAGTTTTTATAGTAATTAAGTAAAGGGATAAAACCAACTTAATTCACGTAGAAATGACTACTAGTTTAAACTTTGTATTGAATAGTGACATGTTTATGAAGTGAAAATCGTAATATGTTTTAATTGATAAATTTGATTAATTTGAATCATTAATGTTATGTGTAAAAGATTCAATATATTTTGATTCGTATCATTGATTTATGGCAATGAGAACTACTTAACGAAAGTTATATTTAAAAATGTAAGTGGAATAAGTTATAGTTCTCGTAATATTTCATCACAAAAAGCAATGATTTGTTATAAGTACTTTGTTATAAGTGTGAGAAAACACCGAGTCAACAATTCGAGTGTTCGTTGTATCTCAAGTTTTAAACGATTTAAGATGAAATGATTTTGAAGTAAAAAATGATTGATTTATGAGTAGCGAGTAAAAAACTTCAACTGTTGCTTAACGATAAAGCGCATTCGAAGTATATCTCAAGTACCTACCCTAATACGGTACAGCCGCTTACAAAAGTTTTAACAGTACTTAGTTTTATTTTTTTTTTGTTTGTTTTGTGAAAAATTTTGCATTTTATAACCAAAATTTTAGGAAGGGTGTACTGTAGGGACGCATGCACTTTTTTTATACAAGCAGCAATATATAAGTGCAGTGCGAAGCGCGACTCCCCAGTCGTTCCGTTAAGAGCATAGCGTACGCTCACGTCCACACATTATTATATTTGTAATCATATTCTTTATTGTATATTGTAAACAGTGACAATAAATAATGATAACTAGAGTCAGTTGTTCATTTTAATTAAATGGTATCTACCAAATAGATACTCAAGTAATTTATAAAGGGATATCTCTTTCCGCTACAAGAGATACCCTAAAAATATATCGCTGGTGTTCTTCGAAGCGTTATGTGCACTCGAATAAAATCATTGGAAGTATATTTTGTTATTGAAACTGGTAGTATACAGTCGTGACAGATACTTGTTTACAAGAGCGTATAATTGTGGAAGCGAGGTTGAGACATTGCTATTTATTTGTAGTTTTATTGGATTAGAAATGGAGAATATCAGTTACTGCAGTTAAATTTTTAAATTTTGCCTTAACTAAGATGCCAAAGAAGTACATATTGATATATTTTATGTATAGATTGCGTAAAATTATTATGTAAAAAGTTGATAATAAAGTAGTTATGTTATACAAAAAAAAACTTTTAATTTAATAATTCGATTTTTGCAAATGCCTAAATCTAAATTAATTAGATTCTCATTATAATGGTAATTGAAATCGTGACGTGAAATGAGTATAGATGGAGTTGGGTCTGCGTTCTTAACAATGTTCAGCTAACTTTTATTACCTATTTATTGAGGCGATTAACAAGTAACATTTTATGTTCCTGTGTATAATTTGATACACAACTATTTCACATACTATTTTGAAAACTCGATCCCTGCAGAATGATTCACTTCAATCCATTTTCTGTGAACGTGTATCAAAATGAATGAATATACGGTGCTAGTTCAATTACGAAAACATCCAAAACCCTGTACTGAACTTGTTTTGAATTCAGTTCGTTTGGTTCTCGGATTAACAAAACAAAATGTGGCTAAGAGTGTTTCGTGTCGTAGCGGTGTGAGGTTCCGTGGTTACAATTCTAATCATTTAGAGGTTTAATACATTGGAGTTTTTAATTTAATAATATTCGTACCATTTTTATCGTTGGGAAGTGAAAAAAATAATAATGAAAGAAAACTGTGTAAATAAACTAAGAAAACACAAGATAGAATAGAAGTTGAGAAAACCGAAATATTTGCTGTAGCATTTTTTTCTGATGCCAACAGCTTAATTGGAGTAACATCTGAATGACAAATAGACGAACGGACAAAACCATAGATTAATATCCTACACAGATGTAGAGCTTTCTCTCTTTGAATTTCAGGTCGGAGAGGCGCGTTTGTTTGAGTTCCTCAGAGAGATTTGCATGAGGCTTTCTTCCTGTTAGTTATTCTGTGACAAAATTGTAAGGGTTGTTTGTTCAAAGGAACCCTAAAAAACGAATGCAATAGGAAACTCGACGTATTTTTCGAGCGGTGAATTTAAAGCATTGCTCACAGGTATTTTTGTATTCTTCTCGAATGTCGCTGAATCCCCGGCATGGAACCATTATATTTTTTCTGTAGTTGGAACTGGAGTTTTTTTGCGTCACAACTACAATTGGAATGCTGTGTTTAGTTTGTATTTTGAATAGCTACGGAATTTCCCAACTGCTACGAGTTTAAGCACTTAAAGTGGTTCTATTTCGGAGTAACAGAGTTTCAAAATGAGAAAGGTAACTGTATTTTTTCTTTTTTATTTAACAATTTTACTTTTGGTCGATGCCTTTTTTTTAATATGGTTGTTCTTGCGTAGTCTCATTAGACTTAAATTCATATGATAATCACATACCTACTTTCGTATATTATTATAATAAACCTAAGAACCTTCAGTGTAAGGCTAAGTAAAGATAGCTGAGCGCTAAGAATTGGTCTAGATTAAATGACTGGTCAGATTCTACTCAAACCAGTGGCTTGGAATATTGGTGTAGACTATAATAGAAACTGCACTACTGGTTATAACAGGATCACAATATCGCCACAATGTGTAAATCCTACCTTGGCTAATAATTTATCTATGTATTGGTCTGCTACAGTCCCACGTTATTATCGGCATAGATTTGGTGAAATCGTTTTATTAATCTTATATATCTCAGAAGTTTATTGTTGTACGCAATTTCGCAATTTTCTCACAACCCGTACTAAATCTTCTCCATAAAGTTTATTAGAAATTTTATCCCTTAATAAATTTGCGGTGAGAGTTTGTCCAAATTAGATAATTCAGTAAAAAAGGGGAGCAGCGAAACAGGATCGCAATTCAAGTCTTGTCATTGCTTCGCTTGAAACGTTAGCTTGTTAACTTGGATTGTCTTCTAAATCTTTGAAAAATGATCGGACAAAAATGGTCTTTTCCTAGAAATTTTGCAGAAATTGCATCATCAATTGGGATTGGAAAGATCGTATGTTAGCGTCGTAGTCTCAGAGACTGTCGAGTTCAAAAATGGAAAGTGTGGTATAAATTGAATGTTTAATAAAATAAAACTGTCCAAATCATCATCATCATCATCATCAGCCTGTAGACGTCCACTGCTGGACATAGGCCTCCCCCAAACCTCGCCACAACGATCGGTCCTGCGCTGTTCGCATCCAGCCACTTCGCGCGGTCCTGACCAGGTCATCGGTCCACCTTGTGGGAGGTCTGCCTACGCTGCGCCTACCAGTTCGTGGTCGCCACTCTAGAACTTTTCGGCCCCATCGGCCATCAGTTCTGCGCACAATGTGTCCTGCCCATTGCCACTTCAAAGATGCAATTATTTGGGCTATGTCGGTAACTTTGGTCCTCCTGCGGATCTCCTCATTTCTGATTTGATCACGCAGAGAAACACCCAGCATAGCCCTCTCCATTGCTCTCTGAGCGACTCTGAGTCTACAAGACCCATTGTAAGCGGCCAAGTCTCGGATCCATAAGTCATCACTGGCAACACACACTGGTCAAAGACTTTCGTCTTGAGACACTGTCCAAATACATGATTGTAACTTTTATTTTGTAAGTCTTTAAATCGGTTAAACCAGATTATGTTTTAGGACAAAATCCTACTGAACCTGATAACACGAGAGCGTTTAAATCGAAAATGTTTGAGATCGAGACAGCCATAAAAGATCCCAACCTTAAACAGGAGTCTAACTTTATAGATTAAGATTTTGGGATTGCCTCATTGAGTGAACACACCAGGACTTGCGGCTGATACGATTACGTTAGTAAATCAGATTGAGACTGTTAAGATCCGCAATTTATTCTCAATAATCTAGCCTAGGTTAAGTCGTCTCTCCTAAAGGTTATTTACATATGCAATATGTAGGCGTAAGCTAAAGAGTACTTTTGTTTTGCTAGTACAGAAAGTGATAACTTGACCTCTCTGGCCCCGAAAAACGAACATCTGTTCCATACGTATTCTCATTTGTTGTTGTTTGTCCCTTTTTGGGATCAAACGTGAAATAAGATAGTTTAGGTGAGTAGGCTCTGCTGAATTTTATTGTACGTATTGGGTATTAGTGCTGAAATTATTTACCTTTGTAAATGCTGAAAAGGAAAGCGGTACTTCGATATTTATAGATCTAAGGCTAGTTAGATAAATTCTAAATATATGGACTTTCAACCTAGATTCTTTATCAATTTCCTATTGTTGAGAAACACAGACTGGGATTACAAACATAAGAGAGCAAAGAAACCAGTACACAAAGTGTAGATCGTTAAACTAAAAAAAAGAAATTTGCAAACTATCTAAGTACTTTTATATTAAGCGAGATGAACTAAAAGTCCGATCCCCGCGGCTGTTACTTATAACTTTATCGATGGCGTTTTGACGTGCCTACATTGCCTTCCATCTTTTTCGAAAAAGATTGGCCACTTCAACCATATGACGTAACGTCGCTTATGGGAAACATAAAAAGTAACCGTGACACTAAATCTAGAAGAAGTTAAATTCCATTTGTAATTGGATCACCGTTTGTTTCTGAGACCAATTTTTTTCTTTCTTAAACGAGAGAATAAAGAATTGTGGTGATGCCTCCTCTGCTGCATCACAAAGGTCCATGAGCGACGGTCACACACATGAACAATAAACTAACTTATAAATCACACAATAAACAATGTTACTTATTGTAACAATAAAAGTACAAACAAAAAATGTGTGAATGATACTCGGCACTCAAGACACGCAGCGAAAGACTCTCATGTGCATGTTATATAATATTATCCCGATGTTTAACCCCGCGGGACAACTTACTGTAGAATCCCTCAACCCAGTAAACAGGCGATAAGTGTGCCAGCGAAAATTTGTATCCGATAACTTCGAGAGTCAGTTCTGCATATTATTTGAAAAGTTTTACAGCACTTTTGTTTGTTTAGTCTCTCTCTCTATGCTATACTGAATTATTGTATATATATATATACTTGGAAAATATACTTATTTATTAGGTTACCTAAAAGCAAAGAATAACCTTTTTTATTTAAAGACCTTATAAGCGAGTTTTCAACTCACTGGTTAGGCCCATTCAATTTCTATTGGGGAGATGTTAGCCATCACCTACTACAATACTTTTTTTAAACATCATTTAAAGACGAAGATGTCATAGCGCTCCAGGAATACAGATGACGAAAGTCTATCTCTAATCAGAAGGGTAAAAAGATTTGACCTGAGCTCCAAATTATAGCCAAATTATTATATTATGTAAAAGTATTGTATTTTGTAAATCAAACCATCATGAATATTACATTTTAAAGGTATTGCTATATATTTTGGTTCTGTTCGATATCTCCACAATCGTGAACGTCTGAGTGGCTAAGAGGCAAACACCGCGATATTGGCTCATTAGAATACGTTTTGAATATTTCCATCTTACAAACGAGTCTCGAGGGAACAGAGTTTGTAATATGAATAAAAAGTGATTATACACGGTGAGCAGCAGGCGAGCTTGCATCAAATGCAAATTATATCATTTGTTTCTATCTTGTATAAGTAATGAGAACGCAAAATTGTTTAGAATACCTAAATATTTTTAATGACGAAATTCTAACGTACCAAAACGATATGAATAATTTTAAAAGCATTTTACGTCTTTCAAAAATTCGAAACTAAGATTATTATTTCAAAAGACCGGTACGACGTATAAGGTTTGCAGATCTCATAAGGACTAATCTTATGATTACGTTCCAAGCAGATGAGAGTCAGCCGGAAAAGGACAGTTTTGTCGGGCCTGAACACGACCCGTGATAAAGACAGCCTGATGAAACTCATTTCTTTACCACTAACGGCGCTCAGACGCCCTTTCAGGACCAAGTATTAATGCGCCACAACCGAATATGGTAACATAATGGACCTTTTTTTATTTCGAAAGATATTTTTTTAAATTCAGAGTACTTCAGCAAAAGCGTTTTAACCCACACAACAGAATCAAATTCGGTATCAACACTATTATTGTAACTAATAAATATATTTATATTTCATATTATGGTGTAATTGTAGATCGGAAAATCTCAGATTGTGAATATAAAGTAGTTTTGTAGAGAAATAACTAGGTATATTGTAAATGTTATCGTTTATAGCAGTGCATAAGTTAAACCTCAAGACAATAATAGGACAAAGTTCTATTAAGCGCTAATTTCTTAAAACTCTAAACTTGGATGAACATGTACCAAACATTTATTATCATCTCCAAAACAACTATATGGGATTAAACAAGTAATTTTATTATCTCCTAAACTAAACTTAGTAACTTCATAGCAAACCTGGTATTATCATAGTCCAACAGACTCATTGGCGACAACTATTCTGTCCTTGATAGCAGATCGATCTCAAAGGAGGAACTATACAACTATTTTTGTATTTTTTGCTTTAAATGCACCAAATTTCATTAAAAATTTAACGTAAGCGTAAGAAGTATTCATTAAGATTTTATCCAAAAGTCAAATAACAATATTATAAATTTAATTTGAATAGTAATTAATAAACCACGTCCTAATTATGCTATCACAATCATAGACCAGAAGCTTAGATAATCGGCTATAAATTAAATCCCTTTATAATTAGTACTGCGGAACTTGGTCGGAGCCACACGATCGATGCAGCGCGCCAAATTGTCTGGAAGCGGCGACCTTCACACCGAAAACAATGGATGCTCCAATGTTTACAGAAAACGAACTTCACATGACAAATGCTATCTATATTTTTCTGTTACGGGCACTTTAATCATTACAAAGTTAATTAAGTTAGTCACAACTTCAGTGATTTATGATTCAGTGAGAGGATTTCTTAAATTGGAGGAGAGGACTGTGCGATGAATCAGTATCTGTTCAGATGTCTTGATAAGGCGATCTCTCCTTTATTAGTGTCATAAGCTGGAGCGGTAATTGTGTCCCGCTTAGACTGCCTTAATCGGAATCGAGAGGATTTATTGAATTGAATCTTGGAACCGAACTGTTATTGCTTAGAGCTTATGGATGAAATCGTATTAACAGAACCAAACGTTTCATTATCATACGCTGTTTGCTTTAAATGTGAAATTTATTGATATGACTGCAAAATAATTTACATTTTATTTTCTTCCGATTGAAATCCTACTGTTTTGTAATTTTTAAGTTCATTTAAGAATATACTTTATTGTATAGAACATTACAGATACACTTAGAAATTTGTGATGTATCTAATATTGCAGTAAACTGCTTTCAAAATAAACAAATAGAAATGCGAAACTACGTATTCAAATTGTCAAACTAGTCCCGTTACATTTGTGTCTAACGGTGTCGTCTCAATTTAACATTCACCCAGCGTACTAGTAAAACAGAAGTAAAACTCTTGGGTAAATAGAGAATGACTTTTCACGTTCGTTTCACGTTTCGTTCACGCTCGACTGAAGGAGATTACGGGGCACTGCGGAAGCCCTCCGTTCCATTCCCACTACACAGGACTTTCAGTTAGTCAAATAAATTAATTCCCCTTGAGGAATTTCAAACAAAAGAACAATGTTTTTTAACTTCGAAACGACAAGGACAATTCCAACAGAAATTAAACACAAGGTGACACACGACACGATAAATAAGGTTTCAGAGTCTTTCGTGCATAAATATTCGGCACTCACCTGTTCGGTAACTAATTAACACAAATGGCTGGGGATCTTGAAAAGGAGGACAATTTATTAATGATTAAAAACTTGGTCGCATTCCCCTTCTGTGCCATCTTTATTTATGTGACACTGGGAATAAATAAACAGAGTTATGGAATGATTTATTGGGAATGATGGGATAATTATTTGTATAAACTTAATCAAACACTCTCGGTTACCTACATTACTTTCATACATAATGAATCGATAAATAATAACATCGAGAACACTCAATTATTTAAAATAACGGTAAGAACCCTTTTAATTAAGCATGAATCTAAACTTTTTAATTTTCATTTCTTCAGTACTTATTTGTATCATTTTAATAATAGATAATCATCATTTTAACTACTTTATCAAAAACTTTTCTTTTCAACACCTATTCGCACACATAAACTGAAAGTTTAATTTATAAATAATCTTAAAAAACATAATTTATTCTGTTGTATAACATTTTAAATAAGACTGGAAAGTGGATAATAAAATGAACCATAAACCTTTCAACACCACTGACAGAACTGGCTCCGGATATTGAGAGGAATCTTGTTTCGTGGCATCGCTTAAATTTTTTTTTGAGTTCAATTATATAAGGATTTGTTTGATTTTACCAATTTTTTGTCACAACTGCTAAGACATTTATATTAACGAGGGTCCATCATAATTTTTTAAAAAGCTTATATTTTAAGTTTTAACGAAACAGGCAATCGCTTAAAAGTAAAGTTTAAATATTTACTTCAATTGAAAACTATGTAAACAACATTTATAACATTTTCAGTTTCCACCAGAAAAGGCTCATGAATGGTACATTAATGTAATTAACACAAACATAAAATGGAATGCAAATTAAAAATCGCAGCTTAAATTCGAAATATTCGGAATAATGTTTCCATGTTATGAAAACTGTTTTGAAAATTATGTTGACTATCTCATAAAAATCTACGTTACTTGTAAATGTCATAGGCTATTTAATTATTCTAAAATTAAAATAAGCTAATACTACCTAACGGTTGCGGGAAACGCACAATCGAACTCCTTTTAAGTCAATGGAAACTCCACTTTAAAAGCTTTTCGCCGTTGTCAAGCCTTTAGGCATAAAATTATATGAATTCAAAAATGTACGAACACTCAGGGCATATAGATTTAAGTAAAAACATAACTTAAAATTCTAAATTCAAAATACCTCTTGATGACTTGATGATACATATACGTCTAGAATAGTATGTTGTCTCAAAAAACTACATTTTCCAGAAGTCACAGAAGATACATATGTAGATAACAACGAAAACTTTGAATTAAAATTCAAATTTTTTGTTTCGTATTATTATTCCGTATTTAAGCACTGAATATATTTTAAAACAATTACCCTACTTACAGCATTTATAACCTAAAATAGAGTTTGTAGGAAACACCCGTTGTTCGCCAATATTACATATGATTTTATTCTATAAAAAAAAATCCCTTCTGATTCGCAGTCATGGGAAAGCAATCGATATAAAAGCTTACAGTAATGTTTATAGTCCAATACGATTAACAACACGCAATGACTTCAATGTCACACCTTTATATCCATTATGAAGTTAAAAGGGCTAAAGTAGCTAAGTTTTGTTACACAGCCATGAAAGGTTGGACGTGATGCCGTAAATTATAATAATATGTTTTGGTTTAAATCATAATTTATATAATATTTTGTGTAATTTTGAAATGTACATTATGTTAAGTCTGTTATATGCTGAGTTTAGTCTTCTATAGCTTTTTTTTCAGAATATTTGCTTTCCACTATCTCTTTTCTTTATCTAATATAGTGTCAGGTGTGCAAAATCGAATGTTAGTGCAATTCATTGTAACATGTATGTTTTCTATTGCAAGTTATAAAATAGATTTAACTAAAATGTTATCGGAAATTGTAAACGTACGTATGAGAAATGAAATCTCGAACTTCAATAAAATTGATTTCCACAAGGCTAACCTCTCACGTTAGTGGAAAGCAATTTATGTCACTCAGTAGACTAGCACTCTGTTAAACTTCACAACGTGTGGTGCTTTAATATCCTCGATGATTTCAATTTGTGGCGATTTCAACCATTTATAGTAGAGTGAGTTTCTGTTTAACAAGAAATAATCATCACTAACACTAAAGTAGATAGTAGTATTCCATCACTACACCCTTGTAGGAATGCTATTATATACGGAGGTATAAGGAGGCTATTGGCGACTGATTGAAACTCCGTGTCAGTGTTTTAAAATGGTTTTTAAATTATTCTATATTTGTAATTCTTAATTTTGACATGACCATTTTATACGTTTTGTTTTAGTACATAATTTTCAGTTAAACTCTAAAGCAAACATATGTGTTTTTATAAATATTAAATTTGTATTTATTCTAAAATTAAAAATACATTTTTTTACACTCTTTCCATTACCATTCCAAACAACTATACAGTACGCTCCGTATAAATAGGGGCAGTCATTTGTACATACTTATCGTACAAAAATAATAACTTGAAATTCACAAGATATTTCGATATCAACATCTTTGAAACAAGTATCTTCAAGTTCTAAGATACAATGGTCATTACCCATTGTGCTTATTTGTAATATTGCGGTGTTTCCGTCGTTCGGGCAATAACTTCCGAACAATGTTCTAAAATGATAAAATCAATGTGTGGAAAGAGGTTGGCTCCTCGGATTAGATCAGGGAACGGTTTGGACGAACGACGTTGACCAAATACGTTTATCAGCAGCGACGAGGAAATTCTAGCGAGCCCGTCTGCTCGAGGTTTATCTTTTTACCGGTGTTTGAGATTGATATTGTCTTAAATTTTCTTTTCTTGATCCAATGAGATTCCAATTTAATTTTACATTGAGAATAGGTAAAACAACGATGTATTTTGAAGTGTTTTTGTTGTTTCTTTTCATTTGAACTGCTGCCGTTGTTATCGTTGATTATTAACAGAAGCTTCAAGACCCAGGTGGTTATCATTCACTGATGTTTGTAAATTTTTTTTTTAAACAGGAATATGGATGTATCTAATTATTATGGACATAATTAAACATACTTAAAATTAATGCTTCATTAATAAATTACTAAATACTTCAGTTGGAAATCTCACTAAATGCCTACCTGATATAATATAACCGGCAGAAGTCCCGTTCAATTTACAGGAGACACTATATGCTCAGTAATACAATTTGTTCTCGAGTGGATAGTAACTGAGACAAGAGCCTACGGAATATCGAGAATCGATTGTAGAAGATCAACATGAAGGCTGACGGCTGAATATTAATTGATCTTGAAGTGTCTTAAGTATTCTATTTCTGTCAAGTTTGCCTTTTCATGTTAAGTGTAATAAGAGCTACAGGGAGCGTGAAGCTGTCTTTAAATGTTCAAGATGTGGTAAATCTGTTTGCGTGTATTTTTCTTTACTTGGTGGGTACACTGCGGAGACTCTGAAAAGTAAAACTTCGATCTTTATATCTTTAGCTTTTTAGATAGGGCATAATTTCAAACTAGTCATAGAAAAACGTAAGCGGATTAAGCATGAGGCGTTCTACAAAATTATGTGTGAGGTTGATAAATAATGGAGCTGTTAGAAAAATGAAAGACCGTTGTTAGTCCGGTCAATTTAGGCATTTAAGGTTACAAAAATTCCCACTTGGCTGAATATTGGTAGGATTGTTCAACACTACAAAATTTATATTTATATAAAAATAGTAAGTTTTATCATAAAATTAGCTCAGACATTACTATATTACTATTCGATTCGAAACTCAAATCAAATCATTCAAAATTTTCAATTTTCATAATTTGACCCCGAGTAAATTTTTTTGCACGTGCCGGATCGATGAGGACTTTTCACATTTCCTTTATAATAGTGTATTGAACAATCCTACCAATATTCAGCCAAGTGCGAATTTTTGTAACCTTACCCCTATTTTTAATCTAATTTGACCAGACTATGTATTATTTTTTGTAAATGTAATGTTTTTTTTTCCTTTTTTAAATCACTATCCATTTTGAATACGTAATTTCGGAAATTACCGTTATTACAAAATCTACCTAACCCAATAAAGCCCCACACGAAATGTTAAAGTATTCATTTTACGAAGAATAAATTTCATCTCTTTTAAATTACATAAAATTTGCATGTCCTCTGATATTCATCGTTCATTTGGAACTGGGAAATGTTTTAGTGGTCCGTTTCAAATCCGTGTAACGTGTTCAGCCGTAGCGTTGGAAGTAAATAGACAGAAACGAATTGTTCGCCACTTAAGTGCAAGCATTTAATTCGAATCCAGTGGAATTAGTACGTTAAAATCCCAATGAATACAAAATTGAGGTTCTGAAAAAATAAAGATTAAGGATTTTACGGGTAATGAGTGATATTTTTACAAACTATGAAAACGTCGCATCCTATTTTTGAAAAATCTTTAGGAGATTACTGATCTGATCTTTAGGAAGATTTCAAGCGAAATATTAGAGTTTCTGATTACGGCGATTACGTTGAAAGAAGTGATAGCTTGAAACTCAAGGACACTTTTTAGCCTGATTTTTATGCGCATGCGGCAATGACGAAGTTGCATGTTTCAGTTCATGTTTTAAAAAAAAAAAAGAAAAAAAAACTTTAAAAGGAACGCCAAATGAAAGCTTTGTGCAATTAGGAATTTCTAAAGCCGTATTACACGATTTCAATGCCAATGGAAATGCTTAGCGATGTAAAATGAATTGAAATCGGCCGTTTTTTTGATCAGCATCCAGACAGGCGGTTTGAATTTATAAGCATTATAATAGTATACAGAAAGGAGAAAATATTGAAAAATAAACTGAAACTGAACTTAACTAAGGCCGACAAAGGCTTTAACAATGACAATGTTAAGAATACAGATCGTATTAAGGGGGGAGCCTGCTTTAGAGGCTTCAAAAAATCGATTTTTTTTTTTGCATAAATGTCTTCCCAAACTATCCAAGAATATGCCCCTAAAATTTCAAAAGCAAATTCAAATTATTTTCGGAGCTACGGAAGAAATAGTGAGCAAGCGTCAAGCAGGTATACGAGCGGCCGGATCGCTCATTTCATTCATTGGAAAGTAAAGAAGCCAGAATAGCCCGCAGACTCGAACATCTGGGCGAAAACCAGTTATTTGAAGAGTCTGAAGGGCCATTTTATGGACCAGGAATCACTGATTAGCATGTTATAGCGGTAAGTTCAAAAAATAAGATTTTTATATACTAAAACATTGACGGGCGATTTCTCGATTTTTCATTTTCACGATTTTCCCGAGTTGGCGGGAAAGATAGAAAAAAAACTAAACGTCCTATCGAAACGAAACAAAATTGGTTGTGTTCGGGATGAAATTCTCTTCTAGTTTAACCTAAAAAAACTTGAAAAAGTTATGATTAACCATTTTTTTAAACCATCTAAAGTGAATTTTTTTTTCCAAAAAAATGATTTTTTTGTTTAATTTGCGAAAAATAATTGAATTTTTCACTTTTTTTTTAATTTTTTAGGTTTAACTAGAAGCTATACTATTGAAAATTATTTTCTTTTTTGTTTTTTTAGTTTCAGATGAAAATTGCGACCTGCATCTTTCCCGCCGCACGGCACATACATACTCGAGGCGCCTCGGCGAAATGCTTGTACCACGCATAATATTACATATATTTTGATGAAAAAAATTGAGAAGACTCTTGAAATACATAATAATAAAACCTGAAAGTTTCGTTTCAATCAAATATTTCTTTCCTTCCCAAAAAAAATCTCAAAAAAAACGATTTTTTTAAGCCTCTAAAGCAGGCTCCCCCCTTAAGAAATTTCTGGAAAACTGTTTTATTCAGACAAAGCTTCAAGAATCATTAGAGTTAGAAGATAAGTAGCCACAACGAGCCTTTATATAAAGGTTTAGGATTCCTCCACCATAAGGCATATCTATCAAAATACAACTTCGAGCTTCTAAAATTGTTATAGTACACTATATTTTGATAGATTCATTAACTAAAATAAACACTAGCTGTAGGTCCTTGTTCATTAACCGTAATGTGACATGTCAGGTACAATCAAAGGCCGCAACAGAGTCCTACCCACTACGTGTACCACACATACAAATAGGTACATATAGAACTATCAATTAACACGACGACGTGTCTGTAATCATCGTGTATCCAGATTGCAACATGAAATTAATTAGTTATCTGTCCGTTGTAGCGTCCAGCAATACATAGGACTTATGTATAAGAGTGATGTAGTTTTTAGGTATTTATTTCGAAGACGAGGTTGTACGATGTAGATATTTTTTGGCCAAATACATGAATAAAATTTTATATTTCTTTGTAACCTTGATCATGGCAAAGGTCATTTAAAAATTCCTGCGAAAAAACGAAAACTTATTAGCAACAAGAAACATAAAAGATGAAAAAACATAAAATCTAAATTACTCCATCCCAAAAAAAACTACAAAAAAACATCTCACAGTTCTGATTGGATACGCCACGCGATTTCTCTTCATTCCGGCTTATTGCAACGTAACATTTGCAGATAAGTACCTCGAAGTTCACATCCTTATACAAAATTGTAAAACCTAATAGCCCCCGTAATGCTTCCCTGGCTTAACTGGAGCCACCCCCGAGCTCTTAACTGTCGACGTCCCACTGATAATGACTGTTTTTTTTATGTCCAGGGTTCATAATAAAACTGGCATGACCATTGCTTAAGGATTTTTGTTTTAATCAACATCTCTGAGAGCAGATCTGTGATGAGGGATAAATCTTTTTATATGTTGTAATCTTTTATAATAAGTAGCACCATTAAAAGTAAAAAGTAAGTAAGTAGTTTGTGCCTTTCTTGAGATTACCGGGAACAAAGACCAACAGGCAGATATTTTTATTTCGAATACGAGTATACAAGTATTAATAGAGTCTATTGATAGGCAAGAATATGTACCATTAAAATTTAAAGTAAAAAAAAACACCTGCAGAATAATTATAAAGTGTAAATTCTCTCGTAGGAGTCAACCCTACATGCTAACGACATTTGGCTGCAGATTAAACCGCCTCCTACGTAGTCCACAATGCGGGGGCGTGTTGAATCAACGGGTAAAATAATTCCTGCCGTGATCAACATCGCCTCGTGAAAGCGTCTAATGATACCGAAAATTTAGTGCCATTGAAGATGCTGTGTTGACTTTGAATGGATATCATACTATACAAACATTTACTAAACTGCGTCATAAAATAGTAAAAGAGGACACACGGTAAGTACGCGGTGATTCAGAAAGTCAAAGTATGCTTACTAATTCAGCAGTATCTTTGATGAAAAACGCAAACTTATGTCACACTTACACACAAATAGCATACTTGCTACGTAATATTTGGATGAGCAGGAGTAGGTACGATTGGAAAAACAAGATAAACATGATAATTTAGTAGAAAGTTAGCAAAAGACCTTATGGTAAATAAAATAAGTTTTTTTATCAATTATTGGTCAAATTGGATGTCGCAATAATAATTTATGAATTGTGTTCTATATACGAGAAAGAAGTCTCGAGGTAAACCAAATAATAACACACATCCAACTTTTTCTTACTACTTAAAGACTCGTCTAAACAAACTTGGAACAAAGATTAACCAAAACTTGCCGAGTGTACTTATGCCTCTCACAACAATCGTAAGTCTTTGGGATATTATATGACGAGTTCCTTTACTTAAGCTTCATGACAATGTAATATTTTCATATTCTGGGTTTACCAATTATATCCATAAACTCATATTACCGTTATCTTTATGTATTAGGTACACAACAAGATGAAATGTTTATAAAGTCAGACAAGAACAAAAAAATATTAAAAGCAAAACAACATAAGTAATTTTGTCTGGTAAAGTTCACATGAGTCCAGCCCTATAAACAGCGTGTGCGATTACGTCATAAAAACATGATTAATGATCATGACAAACTTAGCAATTTAGCGTGTGGTCCATAAAACAGAAAGTTTTGAACTCGGGACGAAAATGCTAAAGAAACTTTAGAAAATTCTGAACACCTCGGCGACCCATGATAGTACTCTAGTGGGGTTAATGGATATGAAAGACCATGTTTTTCGAAAAACACTTATTGGGATAGCCGCAACGAGTCGCTGCACACCTGTTCCAGTTGAAAACGAAATGGAAATGCCAAAAAGCTTGTTTGCTAGAACCATTAAAAGCGTTGAAAGCAAACAGTTCTCTGCATCAGCGAATTGAATACGAAAATAAACCTGCAGTCTCGGGAAAAGTAAAAAACAAAAAAGAAATTTAAAATGCAGTAAAATGGACACGACTCACTTTTAGATTTTTCTGTTTAACTGATATAACAATGTAATTGAATATAAATCAGACGACAAACGCCATGTACTTTTTTCAGTATCTTGAGACAACAACTTTGTACAAGCTGTCTGAATTTGAAAATACCATGAATCGTAATATTAGCTTACGTAAATAATTGCTATTTTACTATTAGTAGCACTCGTAGGTAATATTATGATGTTAAATATAAATGTGTATGACAGCTGATTGGATGCGGCATAATCTTCTTATCGTAAAAAGCAGGCAGGAGCGCCGCGTATACATAATATAACAACGGCTTCCAACGTCTTGTGCACTTTTCTTTGAGAGATTATTCTTTGCATCATATTGAAGCATTCGTTAATAATCTGTGTTTTGTGTTTGAAATATTACAATGCTGATTATGTAAATAATGTTGCTTTTTGTAATTAAGTTTTAAAAATGGATCTTTCTATTTGAAAATTGACATTCATTTGTATACTCCTATTCGTATCATAGTGAAATAGGAATTTCTTTATTGTAACAATATACTCTGTTAATACACATTATATATCGGAATCTAAAGAGATATAAGCACTTTCTACTCAACTATTATTAAAACCAGTTGCATCATTCACACGGTTCAGTTAGTACTAGGTCGACATGGAAGCTAGATATCGCAACATCATGACTAATAACTTTGCATTGATAATGAGTAGTGTGATGTTGCTTGAAAAATTGACGGGTAAGTTATTTATCTTTTACCTTTTGTTACTATAGATACCAAAATATAAGAAAAATAGGTACAATATGCTATTAGGTACAATAACAATTTAATTTTTTTATGAGATAATGTCCTTAAAAAGTCTAGACGTCATTCCGCATCTAATGAATGAGCTATCGTACATAGTTTTAGGAGCTTTGTGTCTATTTACACGTTTTAAACTTGTTGACTAGACTATATTAGTCGCTAACAATTTCAAAAAATACCGATTTCAAATTGTGTTATACGTTGTTACATAAACCTAACGCAAAGATCCAAATCTTCATTGCATTAATTTACGATTCTCTTTTTTATCTGACAACAAAAACAATATAGAGATTCCGGTAATGTGAAAAGTTTTGTCAACCTTCTAATCTACGGGTAGTCGTCTCTCGCAACTGACATCTTACTTACAAAACTTTTAAAATATTCTGTTCACATGAACAACGGCCTTCTAGAGATGAACTGCTAAGTGCAGTAACTTGTCATGTTGATAGTGGTAAATTATGATAGCTCTTAAAGTCAGTCTCAACTTAGTTTTGTTAGGTATTAGGTACATACCCCTAAAATACCGTCATTTTGCTGAGAAGAAAGTTAACATTAAGGTTTTGGATAGTTTTTGGACCTAGTTTGTAAGTACGTACGTGAATCAGAGGAAGTGTTATTTTTGAGATAATGAAACCCGTTTTAGTTTTATATTGACCAACGTAAAAAAAAATTACAGGCCCTTACTTATACCATATCTCATTATTAAATAATTATAATCTGAAGATTCTCATGTTGCCAGTCAAGTGTTTTAAATCGCATCTTTAATGATTTAAAAATAAAATTTGAAATTTTTCGCAAATAAAAGAACTAGGGTACGAAAAACTAGAATATTATTATACATAAAATAGTAAACATGTCACGCTAGAGATATATCCTGGAGCTCAACGTAGAAAGGATTGATTAATGAACTCTCATATACCACACCTGTTTGTTTGATCTGTTCTTGAGGAAAAACCAAAAAGGTTGATAACAATATTTTTTATACCCAGATTTATCTGAAACTCACTAAAAATATATCAGTAAAGTACATAATAATATGTATACCTAGTACATACTTGGTACAATGAACCTGATATTTTCACCTTGTATACAAACAGCGACATTGATATAATGTTTGGAGCAAGTATCGTAACATACAATTTACAGGGAATGGTTCCTTTCAACCGTTACCTTTTACCTATATTTTTGTGTTACAAAGAAATGCTTTTAATCTGATTAATTTTGCTTATTGATTGTACAAAGGTATTTGCTTTTGGAACGTAGGAATACATGAAACATATTTCTGTAATAAGGGATGGTAAATAAGGTAATTTTACGAACGTGTTTCCATTCTGATGGTTCAGAGAATTTTGTTGATAAATGATTTGTTTTTATATGATTGAATTGCAATTTGAAAGTATTGCATAATATAATTTGATTTAGCAATATTAAAGTGATATTGTATTTTAATATTCATGGGTCCTAAAGAGTGGATAGTTCTGTGGAAAATTAATAACAATATCTAGCCGTTAAATAAACTAGTTAGGTATAGCTTGAGTGAGTTCGTCGTGAACGTCTATGAATTTTTCATATACATACAAGTATATATTATATAATAGATGAAACAGCGAATAAAAGTACGGAATATTTAATAGAATTGTAATTATTCATGTAAGTTTTTAAAGTATTTCTTCGGTTATGAAGTAGGCCGCAAAATCAGCGAGTACTTACATCGATCACACTCTAAGTCCTATAATTCAAAAGGCACAAAGGAAACAACACAGGAGGGTTTCGCAAACAATAAACATACGAATATCCTAAACGTACCTATCCCTTGTTTTTGTTCGTTTTCAAGCGATTTCCTTTATACTTAAGAAAAATGTTCTGGAGAAAAATATTTTCGTTGAATTCTACTTTTATCTGTTACGTCACTATTACTGTTAAAGTAATATTTAAGTAGTAAAGCTACTTATACATGGTTTTGTTAGTACTACTCTTATCCTTGTATGTTCTCAGAGCACTATAAATGTCCCTCTGTACACGAGGTTTAATAAAAGTTCTGTAGAGCGGATGATCGGGGCGGCGCGACGGGAAAGAGTGCCGATGGCGTAACGCGTCGCGTCGTCCCTCATAACCCCGTGCTGGGTTCTGGCCTCAGCTGGGGTTTGGACGCTGAGTGTGAGCGGTTGGAGATAAAAAAAAAAAAGAGTGGATGATCGGTACACAGCCTCACGTGTGTTAATGTCATATTGTATATTCTACGACCCGGTAGGTGGATGTGTAATCGAGAAAAACAACTCTTGGTTAGTTTAGAACTTAAAAGTATGAAAGTTGCTCGACTTTTATAGTATAAAATGAAAGTTAGTTTTTATTTTCTTTAAAAATGTTTTCCTCGTCTTCAGATTTGATATGAAATTGCACCATAGAAACATCATATCATTAACTGAATGGAGAAATGTGATTGCATGTGTGCGGTCAGTTTTATGACCCATATATGGAGGGGAATGACAATAATTATTCTTTCGCAACACAACAGAAGGCTTCAGTTTATACTGTTGTTATTGAGGAAAGCCATTTTCTTTAACATAAAATCTTTAGTAGACCGAGTTACATCTTTATTTCGATTGTATATCTTCAATATAGTAAATGTGGTAATTAATTTTTATTATGATTATATGGCAAAAATTCGAATTATTTATATTTTCAGAATAAGATGTGTGTCTATTATTATTTTTTGTGTGATGTTTCGGGATGTTCCTGGAGTGGAGGCTGAAAAAAACATGTACTATCTATTTTAGAGCCTAGAGCAAACAACGTATCAACACAATTGCTCTATCGGATAATAAAATTTTAAAATGAATTGTCACTGTCATATAAATCACTAAAATGATTACTAAACTTTTCCAAAAGACAGCAAAGTTAAGTGTACAGAGACTATTTGTTGTATATACCAGTAAAGCCATGTACACATTACATAAAACGTCTCACATCACGTACATTGCGTCTCCAAGTATTATCTCCCCGTGCAACCATTAACCAGGCCTACGTGATGTGTCCTCCTGCTAAGAGATGTTCTCTCTACAAATGAGGTTAGGGTAATAAGGTACAACTTGAACGTACATTTAGCGTCGGCGACGACCATGAACTATGTTGTAAAAGATGTATTATTTGGTCAGTCAGTTTGTAAGGTACCTGTTAATGTACTTGCGCCTACAAGACAAAAATGTTAAGGTACTACTTTTAATTATTTATTTAAAAATAAAACAAGTACACAATAAAACAAGTGTATGCTTCAATCGTCAAAAACTACGCAACGGATTTTATTGCGGCTATTTAGAAAGAGTGACTTAAGTGAGAAGTTTATACATGTATATAGGTATAATACTAATATTATGAAATATAAATATTTATTAAATATACTTGTGCAGTTCATTGATCAAATATGTTTGTAATGGTACAACTCAAAAAATTCTAGACCTAAAAAAAAATCAGAAATAGCAACAACAGAATTACTTATCCGCGTACACTAACGAAACCATTTGGCATGCATGAATATTAGTATAATTAGAGCTTAAGAAAAATTCGGGATAGCACTATTCCAAGAGTAACACTACGAATTTATTTATCCCTATACTAATATTTTCTTCTAAAGTAATAAATGACTGAATTAAAGTATGCAAAACCCCACATTTAAGCGTACTAAACGCTGCAAAATATTTTACACCTCCGGTTAAATAAGATATGTGCCGTAATTCACGGTCCCCCAGAGGAAGGGTTCCGCATATTATCATTGTAAACTATTAAATACAAAACCATTAGCCAGTTTACCTTGAACTTAGAATGTACAAAGGTATTGATTTACACATTCACCTACGTGAATAGAAACCGTAATTGTTAGTTCTTTTGCAGATATTCTACAATTTATATGGAGTTTCAGTTGTTTTTTCTTTGGGATTTGTTTAAGTAGACATTGGTAGTTTTAATTGCTTTGTATGTAGATAAGTCAAAGACAAACCCAATGAAAAGTGAATACGCTCGTTCATGGACTCTAGCAATGTCAAAGGACACTGCAGAGTCACCTTCTACGATCTATAGATGATAGATTCTTAAACCTCGTTTAAAGAAACACAAGTTACAGTTCTCAGTAAACACCGAAGAGGGTATATTTCAGAGCTAGATAGCTCGTGTCAAACAAGATCTCTTGAAACGAAATGACAGTGTCTGCTAAACCTTGCGGAATAGTTCCGATATCGGACTTCATGTCTTACACTCACAAGACGCGATTTTTGGGAAGTGTACTTGTGTGTCTATTTCAGTTAGCAATACTCTTTACCACTAGACAAAATATAGTCCAAAGCTCTCTAAAACTTTAAATGTCATTGACTATATTGTTGTCCATGCAAGACAATAGTCCTCAACACTGACCAACACCGGCCATAATTGGCATGCGAGTGGGCTATAGTAGCATGTTATAATACTCGGAAAGTGCTGTTACACCGGAAGTAAGTGCACTAATCATGCATTACAAATTGCAGGTTTTGTGTTACACAACATGTAGTTTCCCGTCTTATAACATTGTGATACATAGTCGATTAGTAGTTAGATTAGTAAGTGTCCGAGTTGAGGGGTACTTTATAAACTCACGTTTCTTTTATAATTAGAATATAGTGTTTCATGAGAGGAACTACACATTATTTCACATACATAATATTTACGTTTTCTATTTTCTATAAATAGAGGAAAATTTACAAATAAATTATTCGTTTAAAACCAGACTTCACTAAAATGCTTTCTCTAATAAATTAATACAGGCACTTAAACCATCCTTCGCTTAATGACTAAGAGATTGAAATCTAAATTTAATACCTATATCTCGTGATTGCCTTGCGAAAGAAGTTTACAATTATGGAACTATTCAAGAAGGCATTAAATAGTCTCATCACTTCTGACTCTAAACTGTCTGCAACAGACAGCATACTTTAAAATATTTCAATTTTTAAAAAGTAATGGACTCTTACAGCATAGTATCCTATCTTCATGAGTTTGAAGAACTGTGTTTTTATATGAGATGAAATGAGCTATGGCACTTACACTGAAGTGGGCTGTAAGCTCTATCTACGGAGTAAAAAAACGGATAATATTTCATACACATTGTCAGTATTCCTAAATCGACTGCCTTCCATTTTGTGATATATATTATGAATGCAATTTAAATTTACTTTAGTGATCTTGCAAAACTTGTGTGAATTTATAGTTATATACCGCTAAAAGTAAATCTTTAGTATATACAAATTTGAAGATTCCAGACGCTCGACTACGCCGCAAAAATAGACACGATACACGCTTATAAATATAGTACATCGTATCAACAAAAGAATGTTACAAAGGCTTCACAGGTATAGGATTATTAGGCCGTAAAGGGGGCAGAAGTTCACCGCATCCAGTCACAGATGGCTGCCTACTCCGTCCGACCTCAAACTATCAACGCCTTATTGTAAAGCAAAGGCGATCTCGTAAAAATTTACGACTACTCATGAAGAATAATGTTATTTATCGGCTTTCATAAAATTCACTTCAAAATGGATAAAGTAAACTCATATTATAACTATGCTGTACATTACTGTTTAACGAATAGTTCAAGCTATAGTGATCATTTTGTAAATCCCTCTTCTGAGGAGACCTGGCCCAGTAGTGGGCACTTATGGGTTGCTACAGTACAGTATGTCGTAAATACAAGAAAGTTAATTCCAATACAAAATCAATTATAAAATATAGACATACAAAGTAAACTCAGACAAATATTATACCTATTGAAAGATGATTAGACCTAAATAAACCTTAAGTTTTCTTTTAACTAATTTCTAATTAATTACTTTTCTCTAAATCAACATCCAATTGGAAACTTTACAGCTTTTTTGCAGACCGCTGTCTCGCTGTGTATCTAAAGAAGGCATCGCATTAAAACCTAAATCTGAAACTACATCTGGGACCAAAGAATCCAGTCTATCATTCTTATTATTCTCTGTTATCTTTAAAACTAGGTCGTAGGCAGAGCAGTTTTCCTGATATTGCAGAGGTTCAAAAGCGACGTTCACACAATCAAGTGGCCCATTAGCTCGTCTGTGAATGACAAGTCTGTGAAAAAAAAGTACCTAAAAATAAATATTACTACACCTTTTATCTAATCCATTCCAAATGTCTTCTAACCAGTAATCCAAAGCGATAATTCACGTTGAACCACAAATAAACTCACGATATAATATATCTTGATTAAATGTGTATTAGGGTTCCGTACAGGTGTCGCTTCAGTCGTCATTATTACATGTCCTTACCTCGGTTCGCTCCAATTATGGTCCCCGAGTGCCTTGTCGTAGAAATACTTCTGTTTGAGGTATATTGATGACACCAGTTTTTGTTATCACTTTAATGTATTTTAAGTATAAATTACTGTGTATTGTAAATTATTTTCTTTGGCATATAATTGAATAAGTTATTGATCATGAAAAAAAGTAACATTTTAGTCGTTTTTGTTTATCATAATGTATATAACACAACATTTGTAATAAGTATAAAGTAGGGAGTATAAAGAATATCTAAATCGATGAACGAACATAAGGCATTCCTAGTGAAATCTCAGAGTATAAAAAGTTGCTAGTATCGCTACCACGACCCTAAATAGTTATGTTTTAACCTCGCTTAAATAAGAATGAAGCAAAGCGCTCAAAACAAGTCGGTAAGAATTTCCAACGGTAATGATAAAACCTAAATATAGAAGTTAATCGCACTTAAAATGAAAATCAAACAGTTAAAATTGTAGACAGTTTAAATTACGAACCTTTGTTTATGGATGGAGAGTAATTTAAGATAATGGATATTATAATACATTAAATGAAGCGAATTAAATTAATGAATCCATCCGTTGATATCGACTGTCAATATCGAGTTTCTAATGATCACTTGAGCTATCAATTGTTCCTTCGATTTCGAAAACACGATCTTGAAACCATTACTTAGAAGTCAAAGCGGTGAACCTAACACTAAATTACAATACCTATACAGTGTAATAAATGACGTGATTTGTTAGAGGTGTAGAATTTCAGTACGTACTGTATACATAGTTTTAGTTACCAGTATTTTTCCTAGATATAAAAAGGTGAGTAATGATATCTCTCATCGCCTGATTTTAAGGTAAGAAGAAAAAAACAATATGGCGATGTTTTTCTTAGTCATAATAAGCTTAGTACCTAAAAAAATGTAAACTATAAATATTAACTCTGTTATAAGTTAATTCCTTGTCGTATCTCAACTTTTATAAGTCTCTATTTCTTAACTGATTCAATAATAAACTCATTTGTTAGAGTTTTAATAAGTCCATAGAGTATACATTAACCAGAAAAAAAGTAGCAATGAAATTTTTTGTTGAAGGAATCTATGTTGTCGAAAACAAGGTTAAAAGATACACAAATGCAAGTCTTATATAACTTTTGATACGTTAACCTTCAGTAACATTCAAATTACACTTTCGCAAACTTCGTATTATAATGTACCTAGGTACTTCAAATATTTCAAGTCGGTGACAGGAAAACGTTTCCCGCCATAAAATGGACCAGGGTTGCCGCAACAGACAACACTGTATTGAATTTGGAACCGGCTTTACTTATTCAGGGGCCGGTGAAAGGGGAATGTTCCAGTATGCATGTGATGGGACGTCGGCGATGTCGACAGATGCTCGTAAAACTGCATAAAAATCCAGAGAGACTGCAGAGGACGATAAAACATGCATCAATCAACTACATTTTGCAATATTTAGTAGGAAAAAGTTTGGGTAGACCTTTACGACAAGTCATAAACATTGATTAAAAACGATATAAAACATTTTGGTAACATGTTTAGAATTTGACAGTTTTCCTCTTGAAAACAAGACGCTGAATTTAGTATAACAAAGTTTTTTTTTTGGAGGGGATAGAGAGAATCTGAACCTCAAAAATCCACCTTATCTTATTTTACTGTACTGTAAGTATTAGTAAGCTTGTTGGAGAGAGAGATCGAGTTAATTTGATTCAATATCGTATGGTTAATAGGTATCCATGGACGGCTTTGTATCTTCTAACACATTGTTAAATATTTCCGAAAGGACAATACAAATGCTTATATCAATTCTATCTCAGTATTTAAATAGAAGCAGAATTTTAAAGTTTAATTTACTAAACGACGACAAATTTAGAAGGCCTAGATTAGATTAAATCTGCAAATGGAGCATATTTTGGGCTACCTCCAGGGATTCTCCGCGACTAAGAACTTTCGGTTAAACAAAAAAATGTATACTTTTCCTTTGAAAAAAGTTCTTCAATTACAATTTCCTTTTAGATAATCTTCTTTAAAGATGATTCCTTTTATTAGTATTTCACCAGGTATATTATAAAATAGTGAATTAGTTAAAAATCGGTTTAAATATAAGTAGTCAATAAATGTTTTAATACCGATTTCATAAGTATTTATCAAGCTGTCACGCAGAGTATGCAAAAAATGTTTTAGATGATACTTCATAATATTTTAGGACAGACTTACCAAAGAGACGACGAAATACACAAGAGACGGAGAATATCATGACTTTATCACAAAAATGCTCTCTAATTGAACATACTATGAGTACTAAAGATGAACTCCAACCTATATGCCTATATACCTAAACAATAAAATTCCCATCATTTAATTGCTTTACACAAACAGAACAATAACAATAAAGAGTCATTATTCCAAGTAGCTGTAAATAAAATATAAAAGCGTAGAACAATCGAGAATAATGTAGTGCTCAGAACAATGTCTGCACAATGTCGTTTGTCTAGACCTGACCGTCTAATGAATGACTTTTACACCAAAGTAAGCGTTTCCCGGATCTACACCACGGCTCCACGGCTTATTGTAATTAACATTATTAAACGGAGCACAATCAGAGACTTACTATAAGTTGGTACGTAGATTTCATTTATGTTCGAAAATTTAAATGAAATTTGAAATAATATGTAATTCTGTCGGCTGTAATCATACCGGTCCAAAAACAGGTCTTGGGCCGGTAATTGAATTGTTTGTAAACATTAAAATGCTTTAGTTTTTACAAGTTAGAACTTAATATGCAATAAACAAAAGTCGATCAATATTCATTCAATAAAGCATTGGGTATCACCTTCTTGTTAATCTGTGGTAAAACTTTATTTATATCATAAATTTCCACAATATAATTTGGATAGTCATGTAATACTGAAACTTACATTCAAAATCACTACAGAAAAAATATTTTTCATAGTGAATGTAACATAATAGACTGTCTACCCAAAGCGGCTGTCTGGATCGCACAGACCTTAAAATAGCAGAGATATTTTAAATAAATAATGCGTGACAATCTGAACTTGCAAATTCGGCGCCTAGGAATTCGCTTTGAATATTAAATTAAATTCTGTTGCGGCTACTGGTTGTTTCGTTTATTGTCTAATGTCTATCCAGAAGTAGACACATTTATGACTTCTTATAATAAGTCAAAAACAGTTTTAGTGGAACAATGTTTTGTACCAAGTATTTCTGAGTTTCTACTGTTTAATTTTTATATAAAAGACCTCATAAAGATTAAATGTTATACATAAAATAAACCTAAATACAGTAATCACTTTGGATTAGGAATTCGTAAGGATATACGGTTAAGAGGAATACCCGTATTACTAAAAAAATCTTCTTTTAAGAAAACCTAGAAAAATATGTAGTTAGATGATACTCGTGGATCGTCGTGGATCAAAAATAATGTAAATTCATATAGCTCATGCATTTTAAAGGTTGAGTCAACAAGTTGAATAATGCATTTCTTTATTAAACTGTCGAGTCAGGACAATAACCATGATAATATTTTATTATTATTAGCATTTTTCATTGTTTTAGTTACATGAACGAAGTTCCTTATCGCGCCTTATCGAAAGGGGGCTAGACGGAAAAAAATCTTACGAAAAGTTGTCACGACCCTTTTTTAGTTGTCACGACACTTTTTTTGTTTTAGATGATTATCGCTAGATGGCGCTGTGATCAAAATCTTTTACAACACGTTCCTTATCGCGCGTTACGAAAGGAAAAAAATATATAAGATATCTTTTAATCGAAAGGAACTTCGTTCTATTCGGGTGTCCCATGACACCTCTCAAGTTTTTTTATTATTATATAGGTTTATTTTTCACTTACTACAATAGGTTGCATTTAACAGAAAATCCTATCATTTTATTTGATTCCAATAGCATTAACAACTACTGATGTAAAACCTATTGTCACTTTACGTCACGTTGATTTTAAAACGAAATTAAACAACATAACAAAGAGGAACCTAAAGTCGTTATTCGACTATCTTTAGTATCCTTACATCAAAAATCATTTCTCTTCCAAAGTTACAAGAGGTTCCACGAAAATTGCTTCCAGAATATAATCAAAGTTAATTTCGATATAAAAATGGAACGGAAATGAAAAGATTGTATTTGATAAGAAGTTCACACGTCGTAATTTTTAAATGGCTATCCTGAGTTTGTGTCCATTGAAGCATTTTCAGGACCAGCAATTTATCAACGTCAAAAATATAACGAATAGAACACAAGTTTAGACACTGCTCAGGTATTTGTACTTTGAATAACCTGTTTTATTAAATCTTTTTATTTTCCTAACATTTTAAAAAAGGTAAACTGGTTATTAATAGGAATTTTTGTTTTCGTCTTTTGTCTTGTTCGTAGTGAGTTTCGTCCCGTCCGTAAAGCATAAATTGACTTGGCGCCAAATAATGTGCAGAAAAATGCATCATCATCCTATAGACGTCCACAGCTGGTCAACTTCGCCACAACGACCGGTCCTGCGCTATCTGCAGCCAGTGACCTCCCCCGATCCTTACCAGGTCGTCGGTATATCTTGTGGGAGGTCTACCCACGTTTCGTTGGGCTTACCGCCACTACAGAACTTTGCGGCCTCATCAGAAAAATGCAGCGGTACAAAATCGAAAAGTACAGAAATTTGGTCTTGGTGTGAAAGATTTAGCAATTAATTGTATAAACTTGATATTTAGCGCCATTTTGTACTGAAACAACATGGCGGCTTAAGAACATAGTGAGTTTTGAAATCATCGTGTCATAACTTTATTTAATTATTTTTTTCATTTACCAAAATCTTCAATCTTCAATATCTCTAATCACTACACTTTTAAATTATGCAGTATGTATCACTTTAATCCCAGCATCTCTTCTCTTTAGTAATGGTATTTCCCACATCAAAATGTACCTTAGCAACACACTAGATCGCCACATTCGGTTTCGTAATTTAATACAAAGTGAGGTTACTCTGCCGGCACTGTAGCTCTCTGTATATTATATTTGGTGCATAGTTCCTTTGTGAAAATCAATTTAACATGCAAAATCCGAATACGAATAGAAAACATTATATTTGAAAGCCTAAACAGACCTATGTTATTAAATTCAGTGGATTCAGATGAGGATGACAATTATTTGATTTATTTCTGAGTATGGCAATGTCCCTGCACAAAAGTTAATTTTGCAATGCTTAGAATTATTGTTCTAACCACCAACGTATACTTAAACTAATTTTATAATATTAAAGAAGAAAAGCTCCTTAACTAACATAATTGTAGACCAAACATTCAACAACAAACGAAGCATTCGTGTTAATACAGAACCCACTTAGAATTAATATTAATGTTTACCGAATAACATAAATATTTTTCTATCTATACAGCTATTTATAAAGCAGGATTATATATTATTGATATTAACACTTCGCCGAGTCCCTCCCTGGTAAGGCATACGTGATCGAACACAAATTGATCGAACCGACCCAAAAAGATATGATTATTTCGGTTAAGCTATTCTATGAGCTTCCGATTCAGTTTTCCATTCCATATATTCCGGGAAACAAACACGAAGAAAGCATTATTAATTTATTTGAACTTTAATGAGAACGATCCTTATCAGTTAGAATAATTTAGGATAATAGCTATAATTCCGAACTTAGGCAACATAATACTGAAATAAATTATTATTTTGGAACGAATTTATTTACAATCCTGTATAAACAAGGTTTAGAAAAGTTACATTTAGTAAGCGATAAGTAAACTTCAATGTTTTAGCTTTCTTTCCAAAGCCAAAGTCAGGTGGGCTGTTCTTTCATGCAAATCTAGAAAATGTACCGTAATCATGATGCTCCCTAGAGTTGCTAGAGACAAAATGAACGCTGGCAGATTACCAGATTCCCTGTTGTGCTCGCTCTCAATAAAGTGAAGAAAAAGTTTAAAAACGATGATCTTTGTTATGAGTATTTAATTCAAAGTTTAAAAAGTAGGGTACGGTTTATCTAGGTTCCTAATTCAGGAAGGCAGGCAGGCAGTCAGGAAGCGATTCAGCCGGGTAAACATAAATCATGCCGATTGTTCAGGTTTTATTCCTACGCGTCCGTCAGATTCATATGAAAAATTGTTTGATTTGATACAAACTTCGTGATCAAATTGGGCACTCTTTCTGTTGGTTCAATAGAAATATTTGGTCGTTATTCACGGGACAAACATCTCGTTCGACTCGAGGAAATCTTATTTTGTGAGTGGACATTCAGGACCATGTTATAATAATATTATGGAGGTCTTTAAAACGTAATGCATCTAAATCTGAACATATGATTAATACTAAACATGTAGGAAATGAAATACTTGAATTAATTAAATATTTTGTTAAGTTTAAAGTACATTTGATATTTTATCATTCTCATTTTTAGAGTTTTAAGCTAAACGACGAGTTCAGTGTGTTTCACTAATTCGAACGACGTATCTTTTGGGAAATTTAAAAATATGTTTTCATTTTAATATATTGTCTGCGCATCGCATGTATCTCGTGCCATGTTGTGTTTATTAATCTCTTACAAAATTTACTAAAATATTCTTCCTATTTTCATATTTTCAACACTATTTTTAATACACTACACAGATTTATGAAATTGAGTTCGACACACGCTTTATGAACTGATAGGATTACGAACATAAGCTGCATCTTAACTTGAGGATCATTTCGCTGGAAATAACCAAATTTGGAAGTCACTCAATTCGAAAATTGTAAAAAAATACACACAAAAATACGAGTATAAACTTTTCCTATAAAGTGTATGCGTCATGGCATTAAAAATTAATTTGCAAAAGTTTACGTTCTCTGTGTACACAGCTAGGAATTCTCATAATATTTTCCTGTCTTCAAACACTGTTGACTTTTATCACGATCATTTCTCAAATTGAACGGCGACGTCTAAGTGGATATCGATAAGATGAGACTAACGTTTACAATTTTCCTTAAGCCTCCGCAAAAAACGTATTCTTTTCTCTTCATATTGCAAAAAAACGCTTAAAGGCAACGTTAATCAAACAAAATTTTAAACTATGAATAAATTTAATGTGATTTTTATTCACACGAAATGTGGTTCTGATACTGTTAAACAAATTGGTCCCGGAAGAGTTATTCAACCCGCTTGCGGCGATCAATTCAAATAATTTTTGACTTACTCTCCTGCATAACAAATATTCAGAAAGATATTTTATAAAAACAGAAAATTTTGTTCGATAATTTGCTTGAATATATCAAGATCAATTGTAGTGTAACACAGACGAGGGGGCGAGGGTCAACTTTTCTGTAATAAAGTTTAAGATTATTTATAGCATAGCGTGTGTAAAAGCTACAACCCTCTCAAAAATAAGGAGCGTTGACCTTGTCGACATTTGAAGTCGGTCTCACCTCGTAGTTTATTTTTCTTTATTTGTTTGGAAAAACCCTACCCTTGTGCATTAAGATAACCTTATTATATATTATATTAGCAATGACGAGTAGTACCTGTACCTGTACCAAACCATTACTGCCCACTGTTGGGCTCAGGTCTCCTCAGAAGAGGGATAAGGAATAGTCCACCACGCTTGCCCAGTGCGGATTGGGGACTTCACATATCTTCAAAGGATTTTTAGAACCCTTTTCCGACATGCAAGTTTCCTCACGATGTTTTCCTTGACCGTTTTTAGCCAGTGGTGTTGTGAAAAATTGCACATAAATCTTTTTTCACATTTAGATTTAGAGGTACAAGCCGGCCTGATTTGAACCCGCGACCTTCCGTCCGGAAGCTTCGACCACTCGGCCACCCCGACAATATGACGAGTAGTAGTAAATCATATATACCATTTTTCACTTTCACCACCAACTCTTAGATAACCCTGATACCTGTGACGATACCCGTAAGTTTGAGAAGAGAAGCTCAGTAAAGAGAGTAAAAAATTTGAGAAAGAATTTCAAGGGTATGGTAACTTATCTTCGATAGTTCCCAACCATCTTCAGCAGAAGATAATAGACAAAATAGAAAGAAAAATAAATCTATAAAATTGACTTTGTACAATTGATAAAGTCTCTAACCTGAAATTGAGACACAATTACGAGAAGCTGAACCATGAAATGCCACGGGCATGAGTAAATATCGTTAGCCACCTACAATGATGTGCGGAGTTAAATATATTATGTGATACATGTTTAGGATCATAGTAGTTACACTGTAAATTTACGAACTACACTTTACAGCTTTACTTCGTGACAATAATGTATTGTTAACAACAAAGTTATTTAACTTACCTATAGCTTTAGAGGACTTAGTACAACTGATGTAATTAATTCGAATACAGATGCAAATAAATAATATCTAGGATGCTGATGACTTCAGTTTGTTTCACGATACCTTGGGAAATTAGGAAAAGGAGTTTTTCATCTTAAAACTAAATTTGATGCCCTCCCAGCATACTAATAGCATAGTCGTGGTGGCCGAGTGGTCGAAGCGCGTCCTTCCGAACGGGAGGTCGCGGGTTCAAATCCGGCCGGCTTGTACCTCTAAAATCTAAATGTGAAAAAGATTTATGTGCAATTTTTCACATCACCACTGGCTAAAAACGGTGAAGGAAAACATCGTGAGGAAACCTGCATATCGGAAAATGGTTCTAAAAATCCTTTGAAGATATGTGAAGTCCCCAACCCGCATTAGGCAAGCGTGGTGGACTGTGCCTAACCCCTCATCGGAGGAGACCTGAGCCCAACAGTGGGCAGTAATGGGTTGGTACAGGACAGGACAGGACAGCATACTAATATAAACAATAATTTCAATTTATTTTTCGTGGTATGTTTGTCTTATTCCACCTCTCTTAATACATTTTGTAGGATATAACTGAGTTATATTATTAAAGAGACTCCTTCTAGACTGTTCTGTCTTCATGTCAGCATGATAATATGTTTAATATACAGTCGAAGCTTTAATCAAATGCGTATGTCGTGAAACGCGCAAACGTCAGGCTTTTGTAACAAGACCGTGCATACTCGGGTACCAAATTAACAGAGCTTGTTTGTGTCACTCTGATACTGTTATGTAATCTTTTATAAGCATTATCAAATTTGGAATATTACATTATTTCCTTTTTTTATGGTGAGCCGTAGTTATTGTTGTGCACACACGATTTTTGTTACTTACTGTTGATGAAATAGATTAAATTATTTAACTTCTATTCTTATATTTATTTATGTTATAGTATATAATTTTAAGTAGGTACATATCAAACTACGTAATCAAGGCTACAGTGCAACAAAATCTAAAATGTGGTACCTATGTAGTTTATACTTATTTAGAATTCAATAATTCTAAATAAAGTAATAAAGATCAGAAGTTAAATAGTGGTCTTACATTAATTTAGTTCCACATTGAAAGAATTTGATCAGTATGTACCTACACAAATTAACAACCGATTATAATGACAGAAACTGATGATTTTTTTGAACAGCACAGGAGCCGTCAGCTTTTGGATTAAGTGGAAGGAATAACAATACTGAGTACCACTACTATTCTTCTCGTCAACTATTACGGACTTACGATACTTGAGTAAACACAAATTAAGTATCAATCACTAAAAGAAACGTCCCCACTCAGACTACATTAGGACCGATAGTCAAATGTTTTGTTTCGAACAATACTTACCTAAGAAAACAAGTCGTGAGTAAAATTGGGGACGACACACGTCAGAATAAAGGTACGGTTCCATTCCGCACATTACGCGGAAGGTAGAGCCGTGTTTGTCATTGTGAATGCTTTCTTCTAACGCCGAAATGGTTTTCAGTGTGATGCAAACAAGACGTTACGTTGAAATGTACTTTTGAATGCGCAGTAATAAAATGAGACCGGTGCGAGTGAAGTGCAACGCTGTGTTTCAGATGTAACGTTTTCTCGTAAACGTAGTTGTTTAGTTATAAAATTATTTTACTGAAATCTAGTCTAATAACAATGTGATTTATTATTATTGAAGAATTTATTTCTTTTATACTTAGTGAAAATACAGCAAGCGATTATAGTATAATATTAGTAGTTTTTAAAAATGGACAACGAGATTTGTTCATACATTGAATAATAAGACGTGCGTATGCATAGTCGTGGTGGCCGAGTGGTCGAAGCGCTTCCTTCCGTACGGGAGGTCGCGAGTTCAAATCCGACCGGCTTGTACCTCTAAATCTAAATGTGAAACAGATTTATGTGCAATTTTTCACAACACCACTGACTATAAACGGTGAAGGAAAACATCGTGAGGAAACCTGCATATCGGAAAAGGGTTCTAAAAATCCTTTGAAGATATGTGAAGTCCCCAATCCGCACTAGGCAAGCGAGGTGGACTATGCCTAATCCCTCTCCTGAGGAGACCTGAGCCCAACAGTGGGCAGTAATGGGTTGGTACAGATGCTTATAATTTTTTTATTGCTACAATTTTTTTATGAAATTAATTGTCTAACAAATACAATACATTAGCAATGAAGGCCCCGCAAACCATTAACTCAAAGGTTCACTGGACATCATGATTGACGACAAAACTGACCCTTTTTGTGCTGTAATAAATGAAGAAAAACTATTTTTGTGCGACCTGTCACAATATCGCGCTTTCTACCTAAACGTGGTCTCAGAGACTAGGAAGTATGATTATCACCTATCTCATATGTGAGACACGTTTTTGTATATTTTTGTCGATTTCTGTTACGATAGGCTTTTTGAAGTTTTTAAGTACTAAAATAATGTACACAATAACACACAAAAAGTTCAAACGATTTTATTTAGTATTTTTTTATATTATTTATTATTTTAAGCTCTTACATAAATTTGTACGATTATCACAAGTATTAAAGTAATATAAAAGAAGATAACTTTTAAATAGCCTCGTAAAGCCTAGTTATAGCATATTTTTTCTCCACATTTAAAATATCGTTATTATTAACTGGAGTGGCGGCCACGAACCGGTAGGCGCAATGTGGGTAAACCTCCTACAAGATGTAACGATGACCTGATCAAGATCGCGGGATGATTAACAGGAAACTGTTCAAAATTTGCGTGTTCCTAATAGTAATATTTACCGTTGACATTTGACAGTCAGACGAATGGTGGTTATTTGGGTCTTAGATGGGTGAAAGTATCACTACCGCGCCTCCTGTACCACATGGTTTAAAATCATTTTTATACGAGCAAGGTTTAACAATGAACGCAGGAACACATTATTTATCGTCATGCAAACGCGGTCACGTGAACGTTTCATTAGGACTTACACAAATTTGTAAAAAACCGTAATCACGTGGATAAAATCACATATTTGTAGCATTTGTAATTGAATAGCCCTATTTCTATGAAAATATTCTGCAAAAGTTAAGAAATTTTAGGTAAATGAAGATTTATTAATAAATAGTAAAAACTAATTAGACCTAAGTGTTTTCAAACACATAAAATATAGATCTGAATGCTTCATAAATCTTTGATAAAACATTTAATTGAAAATAACACATACTACACATCATCAAAATCTAATTCCATCTTCATAACTCAATCATTTAGCTACCGTTATTTCATATCTATAAAAACTGTAGTTAGCCAAGAAACTGTTCCTTATGCAGTCGACGCAAACTCCGTAGTATTACGCATACATAGATCATTGTTCACGACTCACATATGTACAATAATACGTGTACGTACTTCACCCAAATCTCAAACATTTCCAAGTTAATTGCCAAAGTTGTTACGATTAATTAGATAGAAATTCACAGTCATAAACTTTATAGACAGATTGGTAAGTTATAAATTATATTCCTTAAACTCTCAGAGAATCAACATAAATTAGATATGCGTAACACTTGAAGGAAACACTAGTTTCATAAACTATCAACTTGTTTCAAAATAACTTGATATGAACTGTTTATGTTTGACTACTTAATGTCTAGTGGCTCGTTCGATATTACGAATCAGAGCAACTGTTGAATAGTACCTACCTACTTGTAATTTTAAATAATTGCTTTTAAAGATGTGAATAAAACCGTTCATTGCATTTTACAAAATAAATTGACTTAAATGGTTCACTAATGATCTCCGGCCATCATGTAAATGGCACAGCAGTCAGTAATTTCAAAATCCATTCTCGACTAAAAACCTATTTTCAAAGCCGACGAAAAACATTTCAGTGCACTCAAAAACGTTATCATGTTAGAGATAGTACATTGAAAGCATCATAATATCTTACATAGTAGTGTAGAATGTAAACAGAAGAAAAGAAGATAAATAAATCCACCTGCAATCGAATGATGAATACATCACTTACACTATTACTAAACGGGGTCTTCCCACGATTTTTTTCAATTGAGCGATCCCGATATTTCGGCTCTGTTTCAAGCGCCATGATCACGGGAAGACTGAAGAACTGCGGGTAGGTCATGTAGTGTAAGTGATGTAGATAACTGCGAGTGTTTAAAGAATGATGAATACATCCAGATTTCTGTGTGTGTGATAAAATAGACTTCCACTAAAACCTGTTTTAATGTTTTAAAGAGAATCATTAAAAGTCTATGCTTGGATAATCTGTAGTCATTAAAACTGTTGGTCTTTTCACTTCTCAAGCAAACTTTACTCGAGATGAATGTTAAGCTGTCTTTAAAAACGTGCAAAACTGAAAACTTTCACAGTAAACGTTCTTATCTAGTAAATTTGTTTTCACTTAGGATAGTAATTAAAATTTTGATGCGAGATATTCATTTTTTTTACTTCTTATTCTTTACACAAATAATATTTTGGTTTACAATAATCATAGTAGGTAATTAACTTAAGTAGTACATTCTCAGTTGAAGTCGACATTTGCACACAAATACTTAAGGTCTCATATTTTGCTTCTCATTTCTGGTCAATGGCGCTTACGAAATTCAATATTGGCAATAATTAAGTGCCTACAGTCAAGTACCCACTCCTTTTATACCTTATTCATAGAAAATCATGACTCCACGCACGAGAAAATATGGACGTCGTTTTGAAATGTAATTCAAATAATTCTCTTGTATACTCTCAGATAAAGTCAAAACTTAATTTGTATTGTACTTTATTTAAGTCGTAAAATAATGGACACTAAAATAGAAATAAACAACGCCTTCAAGACCGCTCTCTCGACGAGTACGTTTTCAGTCGTTAAGTTCTGAAAACGGTAGACAATAATTTTTATGAGGCTATAAGAACGAGTAACCGGGAGACACCTTGCGATGTAGAAAACCATATTGTCCTATAGAGTAATGACTATAATTTACGACAACAATATATTTCGACATTAAAATATAATGTTTATTTTAATAAAATAAATTAAGTGAAGTGGTTATAATGATTGTTATTAATTAACACACCACTTTATCTTACTCGATCGTAACTTGCAGATCAAATCTAATACAGGATCATTAAATTATGAGAACGAATACCCGTACACATTACAGTGCATGTTGGCTCAGTTTCAGAGTATTACGTATACATAATCGATATTTCGTACAGAAAGACGGACGTGCTCGATGAGTAGAACGGAACTCTAGTTCGGCTCCTAATTTCCTTTTACCTCTGTTTCTTTAGTACGAAAGAGGTCGCTCGTTTCGACCTAAATTAAGCCGAGTGTCAGGAAGTTACCGCGGCCTATCAACGGGTTAATGATCTTTGTTTCGGCTCGCAAGCTTAATGACAGTCACTCTTGGATTATACGGATCTATTCTGTCCTCGTTATTACCCTTTCTTGGAATGCCTCCATATACATATATTTATCTCAAACCACAATACTAGGCAGGTTATCTGAGGAGAGAGCAGGTTAGTTTACCTATTGTGTGTAGAAGACAGTATAACAAATCCTTTAAAGGTTTAAGCTTTCTTCAATAAACAGGCTTTTTCTTCGTCCTTTTGGTATTCAAATTTATTCAGTAATATTGTGTAAAACTACACATAAATCTTCATAAATTGAGATTTAGTAGTACAATCCTTATGTAATTCACTGTGGCACTAATCTTTTTTAACCTTTATTTGACCTTTCACTCGGCTTGGAAAACTGCCACTTAATATTTGTACTTAAGGCTTAGTTATTCCGATCTGTAATAGGCTTAGAGCAAAACATCGAGGGTGCATTGTGAACGACAATGTTGAACCAATATTTTGTTGATTTTAGTATGTTGAGATCTTATCAAGTTTGTTTTCAGAAATTCTCATGTTATTGTAACAGGAACCAAGACAAATCAGAACCCTAAATGTTGTTTATAAGCGCGTTGGATTGAGATGATGCAAGATTTTGCTCTGGCCGATAGCAAATGCAAAAATTAAATCTATTGTTGCTCAATAGTATTCTAGTATTTTTAATTGTTAAATATTTATAAATTTACTCTTTGCACACAGATACAGAATTGAATATTGAATTTAAATTCAATTCTTAAACAGTCTTGATAGACTAATGCGATAAAAAGAAACCGTATGACTGTCATTGATATTCTAATACCAAGTTATGGTAATGTCTTTATAATCTCTTTATAAATTCAAAAAAATCTTGTCGAGCTTCCCATTCAATTTAAGTGCGACGAAATCCAATTTATCGGCAATTTATAATACAAGTACTATATTTATTTAAGTACCTACTATCACTTATACGATTTCAGCAGTAATAAAATTACAGAGAACTTCGTTTTTTTGTGAAAAGAAAATGATCGTTATTTTACACCTTTGTATTTTCGGATATCTAGAATACATTGCAACAAACATAAATCCCTTTCAATTTATTCAAAAAATAATCACTTCACTGCAAATAAACTTCGGAAATGTGTTTACCACGAACAACCTGAGAATTACATGATTCTATGTCTAGTAGGACTTGGACATCAATGAATAACTTTCTTCATCTAAAAATTACCCATCAAAAGACATTAATGTTTCAATTAATAACACACTCAACCTAGTGCATCAAAATTTGCAAGGAATGATGGGTAAAGATTTAGAAATAGATATGTTTTTGAATTTGAATGGTATTCATGTTTTCTGTGTAACTGAGCACTGGTTTAGAAAATATGAATTATTATTTAATTTTAATGATCACCAGGTCTCAAGTTCCTTCTGCAGAGAGAACGCGATTCGCGGTGGCTCTTTAATACTAGTTAGAAAAGGTTTAAAATATAAAGAACGAAAGGATATAGTGGCCCTCTCTGTAGAGAGAACTATTGAAATGTCCTGTGTTGAGCTTGAGCACCTCATTGTTGTATGTGTGTACAGACCGCCTGATGCGTTATATGATACCTTTGAAAATATTTTGGAAAATCTATTGTTGAAAATTACTGTGTGTAACAAACATATTTTAATTTGTGGTGATTTTAATATTAATCTACTGGAAAATACAAATACCACTATTAGATTTAAAACATTATTAAAATCATATAAGCTTATAAACTTATTTTTAGAGCCCACTAGGATTACTAGTTCATCGGCAACTTGTTTAGATAACATTTTTACAAATTTTAATCCTTTGCAAAAAAATGTTATTAATCAGTTATCATCAGACCACTTGGGACAATTCGTGTCTTTTAAATATAATGTGGCTCCTGAAGTCAAACGTACTGTTAAGTTTGTTCCTGTGAGTGATAAAAGAATCGAAAATTTTAGAAATAAAATTATACAAACTATATCAGAAGTTAGTTATAACCGAGAACCAAATATGTTATACCAGAATATGTTTGAAAAGATTAATATAGCTTTCAAAAATGTATTTATTCCTAAAACGATTACTATTAACAATAAAAAACGTTTTAGTGAGTGGGCCACTGTTGGGATTTATAAAAGTAGGCAGACTTTGTATGACCTTTATTATGAAAAATCGTATAACAATGATGAATCATTTCATCAATATGTCAGAAATTATTCCAAATTATTCAGGAAAGTTTGCATTATTGCGAAGTCCTTACATTTAAGTAATTTAATAAAAAATGCCTCTGACAAAATAAAGATGACTTGGAACATCATTGGTAAAGAAACTGGTAAAGTCAGAAATAACCACCAAGAATTCTCATTGAGAATGAATGATAACTTGATAACTAGTCACGAAGGTGTGGCTAATGCTTTCGAAAAGTTTTTCTCTGACATTCCAGTTTCAACTACTTCCTCTTTAAATTCGTCCCCATTAGAAGCTGAAAAATTACTAAGCAAACATGTTAAAATATGTAATGTAGTATTTAAATTTAAGAATATTAACTCAAAAGATATTATGAAGAGTTTCCATAGTATTAATGTTAAGAATACAGCTGATCTGTGGGGAATATCAGTAAAGGTCGTGAAATCTATTATAGATGTTATATCTCCTCATCTTACTAGTATATTTAATGATTGTATCAAGTGTGGTGTGTTTCCTGACCTAATGAAACACAGTAAAGTGATCCCCCTTTTTAAAGCTGGTAATACTGATGACCCCTCTAACTACAGACCTATATCCGTACTACCAACATTGAGTAAAATCTTTGAAAAAATTATATTAGAACAACTATTAGACCATTTTAAGTCAAATAACCTGCTACACAATAAACAATTCGGGTTCACGAGGGGTCGTTCTACTACTGATGCAGGTGTTTATTTAGTCAAAAATATTTTCAAAGCTTGGGAGGAGTCTCATGATGCTCTCGGAGTATTTTGTGATTTATCTAAAGCATTTGACTGTGTTGACCATGAAACATTGGTGAGGAAACTACATCACTATGGTATTAGGGATGGTTCGTTAGCGCTTATTAAATCCTATTTATCGGGCAGGACACAAATAGTCGATGTTAAAGGAAACCGATCATCGGGTGCCGAATTGAGTATGGGTGTACCTCAGGGTTCCATCTTGGGTCCTTTTTTATTTCTAATATATATCAATGATTTACCTAGTTTTATTGAGACCCGACACGACGTCGTATTATTCGCAGATGATACTTCTTTATTATTTAAAATTAAACGACGAATGATCATTTATGACGAAGTGAATGATGCGATTTCTTGTGTGGTCCATTGGTTTCGTGTTAATAATCTCTTATTAAACGCAAAAAAAACCAAATGTATTAAGTTTAGTTTACCAAATGTAAAACAGGTACATAGTAATATAATTGTTGGTGGGGAGTCAATGGAGCTTGTTGAGTCAACTGTATTTCTTGGTATAACAATGGATTCCAAGCTGCAGTGGGGACCCCACATTAATAAATTAGCGAGTAAGCTCAGCTCTGCGGCATACGCGGTAAAAAAAATTAGACTCATTACTAATGTAGACACGGCTCGTTTAGTTTATTTTAGTTATTTTCATAGTGTTATGTCCTATGGCATTTTGCTATGGGGCAATGCAGCCGATGTAGAAACGATCTTTATCTTACAGAAAAGAGCTATACGCGCTATTTATAGTATGCACTCAAGGGAATCCCTGAGGGAAAAATTTAAAGAAATTAAAGTTCTCACTCTACCATCCCAATACATTTTTGAAAATTTAATGTATGTTAGAAAGTATATTGAGGAATTTCCTAAAAAGTCTGACCTACATAATAGAAACACCAGGAACAAACATAAACTTGACTTGCCGATTAGTCGATTGCATAAAATAAGAAATTCTTTCAGGTGTTTGTCTGTATGCATGTACAACAAAATCCCACAAGATGTTCAAAACCTACCTATACATAGGTTTAAGAAAACTATTAAAGAACGTCTGTGCAAGAAAGCCTACTATAAGGTCAATGATTACTTGGACGATTGCACTAAGTGGGAATGAGTTGCTCGCCAAGGTCGTTTTATTATAATAATCGTGTTTTTTTATATATATATTTTGTCTATTTCATCTTTTGTAAAAAATTGTTAAAATATTTAAAAAAAAGGTTAATGCTCATAATAATAATTAAAAAAAAAAAAAGACATGCCCGCTGAGTTTCTTGCCAGTTCTTCTCAGGACGGTGGCTATAATTATTATTTTTTGTGTCCGAACTGGTGGTAGCTTTTAAATATTGACGTCAACAAGAATGAGCATATCATCAAAGTTGAAAATAAAGTATTTCATTTCATTTCATTCAACGAAAATCCGACTTCAGATTCGTTCGAATCTATTGAGATTGAAGTAACGATCTTGTTTAGATGCATTGAAATGTTCTAGTTTGTGAAGTAGTTCGCTTTGTAAGGAAACACCTTTAGTGAGTAGACTTCTCGTTAGCTTCGAGCGTTTTCCAATTTAAAAGTGGATTCGAACAGTTTAAATCTCACTTTGCAAGGCATTCAATAAAATCGCTTGTTACACAGAACTTGCTCGTACGAAAGTTAAGAGCGCTCTATAACTTTCGGAACAACAATTCTGAATTCCTCGATTCAACATCTCGGCCAACGAATCGCGAAGAAACCGCTTAAATAAAATAAAATATAATTATATGTGAACTCTTACAAATCGTTCAAACAAAGTATGTCTTGATAAATATTTTAACAAACAGTTTTACTTTGCTAACAAGACACTCGGGTTCTCAAAGGAAACCTCAGCCGGCTACAAAAGCCACCGAAGAGTACTTACATTGTTTAACATAAAAACATTATACCTTAAAATGGAAAACGGCAACGTTAATTAAATGAAACCCCTCTTGAATGGAAACCTCAAAATATTTTTATGAAATATTGACCTTTGAGTCAAATTAAAATCTTATCATTATGTAAGTGTAACCTTCTATAAACTGGATAAAATTCGTACTAAATAAAGCATTAAACAGCCTTATACATAAATAGCAATTAAGGTACAGCAAAAAATAAAAGAAATGTTTTATTTTTCCCCTTCATCTAATTTGTCACGCTACCCTCCAATCCATAGATAAATTAAAATTATGTGCTAGGGTGGTTCTAAAAAAGAGGTATGTCCCCACGAAACTCAAAGTATTTTAATTTCAAACATTTTTATGCGAGAAAAATAACAAAATTTTACAGTATCGCATAAAAATGTGCTAAACAACGTTGTAAAAAATTTTCGCCGACGTTTTTTTCGTCATTTTTTGAGGCAACATGTTGATGTCATACAAGTAAATTAACTGCATGTTCAGGTTACATGCTATCAATTTCTATCACGTTTTTCTCAAATATTATAAAAAAAAATTGGCATATTTTTGTAACTTGGAGAGAATTTTAGAAAAATGTCGTCAGTTGTCACTCAAGCTCGTTAAATATGAGAATGTATAATAGCCATCAATTTATCTTTGCAACTACCATCACTGTATCAAAATTTAAAAAGCACTTGTACTAAAAAAATATTTCAATATTTTTTCAAGAAGAAGAAAAGAATGACTTCTCTAAACTATTTTTCAGAGTAGGTATAACTTTTTATTATAATTACCATGATGTTCAATTTACTTAATACTATAATTCTACTTCTTAAGATGCAACGATTGATTATACTTGTATTTGAATTACGTAAGCGTAAATGACGTAACAACACTAATTAAATCCATCAGCCTAACTGAGATTTAGTGAACATGCAAAATTTCAACGCATGATTCCCTTGCGTGCACACGACAACGGACTTAATAATGTTTGCACCCCAGTATGCTTATCTTGATTAAATCTAGGCACAGATATTGTCAGGTGGATTCCAGTGTGCACAATAATAGGCGTCGTGCATCAAGCGTGTGCTCGTATGTGGTAGCGGTTTTGCACAACAATGCGGTGACAAACACATGCCCTAGGGAGGTTCGCTTTATGAAAATATTTATTCATTTCACGTTATTAAAGTTTCAAATGTACAGTTGTGAAATTAATTTTTGCCGCAACGTGCCATTTCTCATGTTTTGTGATAGTGTTTATTACATTAAATATTAACAGTTACTATAAAGTTATACGGCTGTCGTTTAAGCTAATTTTATTTCGAATTCGTATAAAAGTTGACATGTATGTACTATTATTAGGATGGTATGATTTAGAGAATAAACCTACTAAACAAATTAAATGGTCTAAGATACTTTGAAATGAATTTGCCTTTTTGAATCATTTCAAAAGATATCAAGTTTAAAATGGTATACTCGTATACCTCGTTAATACTAAAATCATCTAAAAGTCACACAACAGCTTATGCTTTAAATCTGGCTAGACTTTTTGTATATAAAGTTAGCAAAACAAAGTTTTCAGCCGTCCGAGTTTGCAGTCTCTAGTTGCTAATTACCACACATGGGCGTAAATGTGAAACTAAATACGGACTCATTAAATATTCCACTTTAAAAAGGGATTTATTGAAAACAGGCTGATGTTAGATTGTGTAAAGGGAACAGAAATTAAAAGAGTTTCTAGAACACCCTGGTATCAATCCTAGAGAAAAGTTAAGGAAATAGAAGAATAAACTTGTGGGAACAAACAACAAAGAAAATTGTGGGTTTGGTAAGAATGAGAATTTTGCTTGCCTTCAATAAAAGTGGCTCACAAATGGAGCTAAATTCTGGTTATACAAATGTCTAGAAAAAGTAATTTCTTAATATCAATTCAGTTCAAAAAAAATTAATAATATTGTACTAAAATATATTCTGCAATCATGTAATCAAAAGCTTACTCTACAACCAAGGTTGACTCATATTAAATTTTCCCAACATTTTGTATATAACTTAACGTGAATGCAATTTATTTTGAATAGAAACTGTATGAAACTCATCTAAATTTAAATTAATTTTGTAAATGTTTCAGAAACTAAGCTGGACAAAGAGCATGTTCCACGTATTGTCAATTTCCAACTATTTTAGCCCAGCAACAAAGGTAACTATGATTAACCATTACATTACATTGCCAATTCACTTTGGTTCAAAGAGAATTAAATTTCACGAGAATTGAAATTAGAATTGAACAATGCATTGTTTCTGGCAGTTGAAAATTCAAACCAAATTGGGCTGCTATCGTTACCAGGGGTGAGATGCCCAGAGGCAGCGTATTAATTTGGCAATTTCTCCGCCATATGAACCGAACAACGCACGTGATTCAGTGCCGGCACGGGCGCAACACATCTGTGATGTCATTTAGCACGTGAGAGTGACCCTACTGAGGAATTCTGTTAAGGGAAAAAGGCGCGTGTAAATGTACTACAACAGGTAAAGTATATTCAAACTTATGAAATGATTAAGAAGTTCAGGTTTTTAATCAAAATATAATTAAGATTTAAATGGTTTAAATTATGACACGATCATCACAGTAGATGAATAATTAGAAGTCTAGAAAAGCAAGTCCATAAGTTATAATTTCAGTAGTTCGATAGTTAAGTAAATTGGTTATAAGTGCCTAATCAATTATGAATTTCTTCGCTCTACCTCGTCGATTGCTCGCCTATAATTTATCGGCTTTGAATATTGAAACAAAGCGATTAAAGCCTTCTCAAACATAAACAACGATACATAAATGAAAAGATAGTTTAGAAGAGTAACTAATACTACCTACTTCTCGATTTTACTTAACGAAATATGTATCACATGTCACATGTAATGAAGTTTTCTCGGAAAAAATCGGAGGAATAGAAAAATCAAGAAAAAAGTTAGTAAATAATATTATCGGTTCCTCTTAGGCGTCAGATGAAACTGACAGATTTTTAGATAACTTTGCTGGCTCGAAGTTAGGGAGTGCACAGGCTGCTTGGTAGATATTACTTATATTTTCCCGCAAAAGTTTTAAACTCAAATTTAAATTCAGATTTTAGAAAAAGTCTAGGGAACGCTTAATGCATTGGGAAGGCTGAAAATCGGAAGGATAGATATTATCTGGATCAATTATTAATAGAATATAGAAAAAAATGTTTAAGATACACTTAAAAGAATACCTTCGCACCTAATCTCGACTTTATATCTTAATATATATATTTCTTGTGTACGTGTGTATGTGACTGAACTCCTCCTAAACGACCGGACCAATTTTGATGAAATTTTTTGTGTGTGTTCGTGGAGATTCGAGAATGGTTTAGATTTACAGTTGGTCAAGGTCTGATGATGGAGCTGGAAGGTGGCCATAGGAACTCCGTCAATAAGCAAGATAACCTCATCGTGTTTGGGCTCTAATGAAGCGTCCTGATGAGTACTTTTAGAAAATTCCTAAACGACGCAGACGAAGTTGCGAGGGTCAGCTAGTTACCTTATATAAATATTTTCAAGTTATATAACAAATTCTAAATGTTAATGTTTCAAAAGATTATTTAAAGTTCTTCCAGTCTGTCTATTTACGAGCTGTTGACACGATCAATGAAATCATATCTTAAATAAAAATATCAATAACACGATAAAATAAATTTTAGTTAGAAAGTGCAATAAGTATATTTTATATTCTCTGCCGGTAGGTCGGTTTTAATTAAATAGAACTAGATGCCACCATGTCATCTACATATCAATTCAGTAAATCTTGGGTAGGCGGCCAATGTAGGTACAGTCGGGTCCACTCGTTCATTACTTACTACTAAGTGAATCATTAACCTACTTGAGCACAAGATATCCTAGATTACACGACTCTGTTAAATCACACTTAGTATATTAGATTGTTAATAGAAAAAGAAGCTGTATTTTTCTGTCGAGGTCACACTTACGTAGATTGTAGTTATTTCCACTGTAGTTTAAAGTAATACAGACAGACAGAATCTAGCTTCTGATTAAGAAATGTCTCAATATCTAGATCAACACCACCTCATTTAATTATCTTCCCGATGTTCATTGTAGGTCTATAGTAAAAATACGGCATTTTTTGAAATGAATAAACGAGAGATTTAAGTTTTCAGTCTTTTAAAATTTGTTGGAATAAGGACAATTCAAACGCAAATCACAGTTAGAACTGAATACTTTTTAAGTTTGAATTGGAACGTGGTTCTTTCATTGAATGTTTGATTTTCCCTTGTGAGCCGGCTTTGAAATGAATTTCCTCTCCTACGTATATTCTCAGCTCTCAGATGTATTTCAAGAGCAGCTTTAACGATAGGTAGAGATTCCATTGTGCAGATTGCTTTGTCAACTATGAGCTCATCTACTTGCTCCAAATGAAATATTTTAACCAGGTATACCATATTTTCTAAGACGACCTAATGAAGTCAAATGTTTAGTGTCTAAAAATAAGGAAACATGAATAAATAATTTAAGTCATGAAATAATTAACAACTTTTAATATTAAATTAAATTCCTTTTTTTCAATCAAGCTCAGTTATTCCAACAGGTTTAATTCGTATGAACCCGAATACGTATCATAATATATTCCAATATATTTTACCCGAAAGAGCAAAAAAGGTTTTTGATTTGAAAACACCTTTTCGTTTTAACGTGACTCGCAACAAAGGTGAAAAGGTCAATTGATTTTCAACCTTATCTTTTCAACAACAGATTTTACTTTGATTGGGCAGTCACTCGGCCTTTCAACGTTTGAAAATGACCTCGTAATTTTATGGACGTTATATTTAGAACTCAAAAGATTACCGATAGCAAATTGACACCAGTAATTAAAATACAGATTAATATTTATTTATTGTGCTTGTATTTTCATTATTTTTTTTTTATTCCTAAAGATAAAGATACATTCCATTAGAACTTAGGATTGATTAGATGGTTTAGATATATATTCAATTTTTTGTATTAATCTTATTTTGTTACCAGTACAATAAGATTACAAATAACATCAATAGCGCCTCGTATCTTTGATAATAAAATCTCGAAGAAGTTTTTAGCAAAGTAATGTACTTTTAAAATTGGTTAAACCACCACGAAGTCTGTAAGTATGATTAAAAAATATTTTTCCATTAAGAAATTCCCGTTCTATATTATTTTTGTTTCTCAAATAACAGGAGTACCGGCGGTGTGAAGAGTTATGCGGGTGCAATGCGGATAGACTCGTCACCCAAGGATCGGAATCAATGCGGAATCCTGAACTATCTCCTACTCCCGCACTTCCCCCGCGCGCCGCACAGCTGACAGTTTACTTTGTTACGCTCGGGTTTTTAAAAATTGATAAATAGTGTTTAGTGCAATTGTTTTGTGGTAAAAAGTATTTCAATAGGATATTATTATCATAAACCTTTGATTTAGTGAGTTTCTCTGGTTTGTTTTTTGTGTTTTCTATATTTTTTTGTAAAACATCGATCACTCGGTAAGTCTTTTAACATTTTTTTGTGTCGGGTATTCCGAAGCGCGTTTTTATTGAACGAAGTACGTCGTATAAGCTTTGTTTTACGTTTTGTTCGCACCTTTAGCATAATGTCGAGCAAAAATGTTGACCCGCCGGATCCTTTTAAGAAGTCTAGTACTACACCGCGCTCACCAAGTAATAAGCGTAGTTATAAAGATACGTCTTCACCGTTTGTATTTTCGAACGAAAAGCGTATACCGCGAACTATTTCTGATGAAAATATTATAAGAACTCTCGACTTAAACGATGATTCTACGTGCGACTATTACGACCTAGTCCAGGAGGCGTCAACGTTCTTATCAAAAATAAATGAAATAGTCAACGATCAAGGCACTCGGATTATTGCTGCGAATAAAGCGTCCATTATGGATATGACACAAAAAGTAACAGATATTGTGTCGTTGCTCGCGATTCGTTCTTCAACGGTCGAAACGAAACTTGCCAATGCAGAGCGTAATTTGGCCCAGTGCGCCAGGCAACCCGTACCCGTAAATTTAAACGAGAAACCAAAGTCGTACGCAGATACTTGCAAATTAAAATTAGCGAAATCGGTCCCATTTGTTGAAACTCGCGCCCCTCTTCCGTGTGTTATAGCTTATCCGTCTCAGGAACGTGCAGTAGAATTACAAACTTCTTCGGCTACTAAAAATGCACTAATGAAAGCAATAAACCCCACTGACGACGGATTTCAAATAGTAGGAGTTAAAAAAACCGCGAAGGCAGGTGTAGTTCTTCGTGTGAGCAATGAAAACCAGCTTAAAAAATTACAATCAGTCGACGCTATTAAAAACGCGGGATTGCGCTTAGAAAAACCTCGCGGACGCAGGCCTCGCCTCCTAGTTAAAGACGTTCCCGGTTCAATGGAAGACAACGCGTTCTTAGTTGCGTTATATCGTCAAAATATTAAAGACGAAATAAAAGTCAAAGAAGACGACTTTATTCAATCGACAAGAATAGTTCGTCGCCGCGTTCTTAACAACAATAGGAAATGGATAGGTATTGAACTTGATCACACCATTAGAAATCATCTCGTAAATACGAAGGAAAAACTTTTCATCGATTGGGCAACATGTCGGTTTGTAGATGACATCGAAGTGGTACGTTGCTTAAAATGCCAGCAATATGGGCATATTGCCAAATATTGCCACGAAAAAACACCTTGCTGTGAGCACTGTGCTGGTCCACATGAGATCAAGGACTGCAAACATAAAGACTCTCCTCCTGTTTGTGCTTCTTGCAAACGTTTTAAAAAACCGTGTGATCATCCTACCGGTTCCACTGAGTGTCCTTCACTAAAATCCAAACTAGAGCAACTCATATTAAATACAAATTATGGATAAACTTATCATAGGCCAATTAAATCTCCATAACGATAAATCAGCTACATCGGAATTAGATAACCTGGTAATAGAATACAAAATAGATATAGTATTAATACAAGAACAATATCAACGGGCTGGCTTACGCAGTAAAGTAGTGCAATTTGATAACAAAGCGCGAGCTGGTATATATGTCGCAAATAATAAATACACAGTAACATATATGCATAATATATCGTGGTCTCACTGTGCGGTGGCGGAGGTCTCAACTTCTACCTTCAACTTATTTGTTGTGAGCTGTTACTTTCAATTCTCTGACCCTGTATCTCCTCATTTGAATCACCTCCGCTCAGTTCTGAGAGCGCTTGCAGGTCAGAAGGTTGTCATTGGTGCTGATGTCAATGCCTCATCACCTCTGTGGTTTGGTAAACAGCGCGCCGCTGACGCTGAAAGACGTAATGCTGTAGAAGATTTCATTGCTGAAATGAATTTAACAATTCACAATACCCCCGAAGCACCACCAACTTTTTGTGGCCCAATGGGCGAATCTTTTATTGACGTCACGCTATCAAGTGCAGACGTACTTTTAAACGAATGGCGCGTTCTCCTGGACGCGTCTTGTAGCGACCACCGTTTGATTATATACGAGTTTGCTGCTGGTATGAAACACGATCCGTCCGCGCGTAGTTACGACTATACATACAACACCAGAAAAGCTGATTGGCAGTATTTTACATCTTTATTTGCTGCTCACAGTAAAGAGTTTGTTCGCGATAATATCTCAGCTTCAGAATGTGCAGAACTTATGAATGACACGTTCATGTACTGTGCTGATGTTGCTTTGGGCCGATCTGCGACTCTCAGGGCTCGCAGATGTGATTGGTGGTCTGGTTTACTAGTAGATTTACGCCGGAAATTTCGTCGCGCTAGACGTAAAGTAAATAAGTTAAAAAAGTCTGTTATCTCTGATGAACGAATGGAGGATGCGCGCTTAACACTAAGATGTGCCAGGTCCCGTTATCGAGCTGCGGTTATTCAAGCACAATCGAACTTACTCCGTCAAATAGTAAATAATCTAGAACGAGAGGGTCCTTGGTCTCCCTTGTATCATGAATTTAAAGCTAATAAACCTGTAACAATGGCTTACATTTCTAACATAAAAATAAACGATACACACACAACGGGTATAGAAGAGACAACGGAAACTTTGTTAAATGTTCTTCTTCCGGACGATAATATTAGCGATGACAACGAATATCACTTACAGATTAGACAACGTGTGACGGAACTACCGGTTACTAGCGACTCGGATTTACCTAACCTTTTTGAATTCACTGAAGTTATTAAATCATTATCCATTAATAAAGCATCAGGCCAAGATAAAATATCAAATAAAATGATAAAAGAAGCGTGTAAAATGTCATCTAGTTCTATCCTGTATGTATATCAACGCTGCATACACGAAGGAGTTTTTCCTAAAATTTGGCGTAAAGGTTTTATAAAATTAATACCAAAAAGCGGTGATAAACCTCCTGACGATCCAAAATCATATAGACCGGTAACATTATTGCCATCGCTAGGAAAAGTGCTAGAACGGTTGATCGTGCCTAGGTTGCTTCCGGAAGGCTTAAAATTTAACCCAAACCAATTCGGCTTCACAAGCGGCAAATCTACAATCAATGCAGTAATGTCGGTTAGAAAAATAGTTCAGTCTTCAACAGCGAAGTATGTTCTCGGCATATTCTTAGATATATCCGGAGCGTTTGATAACGCTTGGTGGCCAATGCTTCTTCTTAAACTTAAACTAAGAGGTTGCTATAAAAACATATATTCTATCATATACTCTTACCTTAGCAATGGAACAATTACGTTGAAGCTTGGCCACCATGCGTGCTCAAAGGCTTTGAATTTGGGATGTCCGCAAGGCTCCGTCTTGTCACCGTATTTGTGGAATCTAGGGTTCGATGATTTCCTCGCGCTGCCTCTCCCGGCGGGATGTTCCATTACGGGTTACGCGGATGACGGTCTTTTGTTAATCGAAGCAAACTCACGGTCCGAAATCGAACATAAAGGAAGGACTGCTATTGAATTAATATCGGAATGGGGTAGTCGAAATCGTCTCGCTTTCGCTCCGCATAAAACTTTCCAACTACTCTTAAAGGGTGACTTGGTAGCACCGCCGCGTATAAAGTTCCATGGTGTAAACATTAAATCGAAAAACTCCGTATGTTATCTCGGAATGATTTTGGAAAAAAAATTCACCTTTATTGAACACATTCAACAGATAGGCGATAAAGCGAAACGTAACTTTTATGCTTTGACGAGAATATCGACTGCTACGTGGGGCCTTACTTTTAATGTTTTGAAAACGATCTATACAGCTACCTACCTAGGCTGTATTTGCTACGGCGCTCCAGTATGGGCCGACAGGTCTACTATTGGCGCTGCTCGAAGAAAATTACTTCAAAGTCAACGTTTGGCATTGATATTTTTATGCAAGGCTTATAGGACGGTCAGTACGGAAGCACTTCCCGTGATGGCGGGTGTGCTCCCCGTAGATTTAGAAATCCAACGTCGCGCATCAATGTTTTATAATGTGAATAAAGATGAAGCGTGTCAATTTCTACTACCGCGTGATCAACTCAAAATACAACGACTATATAATTCACTCGATGACGTTTGCAACGATTTAATAACGGAATGGCAAACACGCTGGGATAGCTCAATTAAGGGCCGTCATCTCTATAAATTCTTTCCTTGTATCCGTGAAAGGTTAAAAATGAAATGGATCGAAATAGATCATTGCGTTTCGCAGTTCCTAACGGGACATGGCAATTTTAAACAAAAGTTATTTTCTTTTAAATTGGTAGATTCACCGCTTTGCGACTGTTCAACTGATCAACAAAAGTATGAACAGACAGCCCATCACATCCTCTGGGAGTGCAATCTATGGCATATGGAACGCGTCACTATGTTAAATTCCTTACAAGTAGCGTCTAGAGTCGTTTATTACACGGATCTTGTAGCATCCAGCGCAAATTTCCGTGCATTCAAACGTTTTTGCCATACCTATTATTGGCATCCTAAATAGTACAACAGCTCACCGCATAGGTCCAATAAATTTAATAAAATGTCCGTGGTGCTTTTCTCAATTCTGGCGTAATGCATCTTCAATTTTATTTTATTGTCTCCCGCTTTTGCGAGAAGGGAAGTCAAAACTCATGTTTTTCCTACTCCTTCTATCATCTTCTGATTAAATTCGTTGCGGGGTCCAAGACAAGTTAGCTTTCCCTCGGGTTTTCCTGGGCTTCACTGCTCAGAGTCATTACGATGGTCACCGCTGTGGATCCTGGCTACACAGGAGTTACAGTGGTGGGAGTGAGAGGTGGGCCAATACCCGATCTCCTACTCTATTTAATAAAATTCACTTCACACTCATATGACTGTAGAAAATTATTTGTTTATTAATACTAAACAGAATATAGTCAAATCATGAATCAATTATCGAAATTCATTATTACTAAGTCAGTTTATACTCCTAAACAAATGATATCAATATGACAATCACCAACAAAATATTATAGAAAACAGTGAAGTAATGTGGATAAGGATCTATCTATCTAGAATCTAGGTAAGAATCAAACAAAATAAAATTAAATTTGCATTTTTTTTAAAGTAATTAAAAAAAAATAATTTATAAATATCACGCAAACATCAAACCTAAAGTTTGATTAAAGCATTTCAGCTTCGCAAATTTGTAGCATTTTGTAGATGTTTTGTCGTCTTGAAATTCCATGGACAATTCACCGTACATAGGGAGTCAGTATTGTGTAGAGCACTAAAGGACCTTGTTCTCGTTCACGCTAGATTTGCCGTGAGTATCGAATAAACCGTAAATTTGCACGGTGAAAACGTGTGTGTATAGGAAGCTTAAGGGAACTTTTGTTTGGACCTCTGCAGTTCCGGGGACACTGCGGAGTCGGTATTTTTGAATATTCTTTTATAGATACGGTTCATATCTTTTTATTGATCTACTTTTTGTATCTTGACTTGTGTTTATGAAGTATTTGTTGAATGTTTAGGGTTGCTTCCTGTATGAATATGGATTTGTTCTAGACAAAATTCATTGTTACGAAAAATATTACTTTTGTTTATTGGACCATAACTTATTTACGCTATATTCTAATTTTGGTTCCAAGCACGATATCTCGATACAGATAGATACAGATGGTAGATAACCGCGAGAGTTTAAATAAATTTAACTACTTATTTTTCATTTATCTCAAAAGTAAATATTCTTATTTAAAAATACGGATACTATTATGTGTTCTTTACGTACCGCAAGTGAAAAATCCATGACAGAGATAAGGGTAGAAGGCGGGCGGCGTCGTGCTAACGTACGGAACAGCCAAGTCAGCTCGCTTCCGGTCAATCTCCGCTAACGAATACATGCCTTGTTAAATGCACAAATTGATTTCGAATTACGAGCGGAGATTTTTCCGTAATTGACGAAATTGTGCATGAACAGTGTGCAGTTTAAAATTATACACATTTATACTACAATGATATTTGTTTTGTTGTATGATGCCACGATGATTGATTTAGTTAATTTGGAAATTGTAATATTTAAATATTACTATTTCATGATGAAAATATACTCTACTATTACTATTATCATCAACAATACATTCTATAGGTACATAAATATTTTAAATAATGTCTATAGAACGTAAAAAAACTATGTATCTAATATCTATTAAAACAATCAAAGCTAATGATGAACTTTATAATTTAACTGGCTGCATACTGTAGTTCGAGACGGACTAATTACAAGAACAAGGTTTAGGATAATCTACTTAATACGCGAAGTGAACGTGAAGGAACAAAGCAATCAGAATGTGTAGATTTAATTATCATTCCATTTTCAGACTCATCTTGAACGTCTAAGGTGAAGGTGTTATCATTTTGTTAATTCAGTTCAGAAGGGTGCAAAACGTCTGCTCCTTATTTTCTTTATTGAATTCCAAAATTCGAAATTTCGAGATCAAAATCCGGAAACAAATTTCGTAAATCCGTCCCTTCATTGATTATTAACATGAAGTTATATAATAAGGACCTCTGAACCAAAAAGAGCCAAATCGAGACTTAGCGAGTTTCGAAAGTAAACAAATATATAATCCATCGCTTAACTGACCACACGTCCATTTTTAATAGGACAGTCCCGTTTCTCTCTATACAAACAAACTAGGTGTCTAATTTTCCATATTTAAAAATGTGATAATTATTATGTAGATGACATTTTGAGGATGAAGTTTAACAAAGTACTGGCCAATTAACTAATTTTCTTTTGACCTAAATTTGATAGTACAAGCATTATAGTATAAACCATACCACATTTTTGAACAAAGCAAATGTGACATTATTTTCATTCCTCCCATACACATGTCCCATTTTGAGTTTGAATAAATGGCCACTTTACTTAAAATAGAAAGCCAAACCACCTCAGGGAACAAACTAACGTGTCCAAAATGAATAAGTGAATAATGTAAAATTCATTAAGCCCTTTGATTGGGACGAAAATCGATTAAAATGTGGCCCATTTGTAAGTCACGGTTTTGTTTGCATAACACTAGCCAGTTATCTACTCAATGTTTGGGAAACAAATAGAGCTTACTAGTTGTGTAAATTGATATAAACATTGCTTTACTTCTTAGATTAATTATTTATTTTTAAAATTGATATTAAATGATCCAAATTACTACCTACCTACATAAGCTTCTGGAGAAATGTTAAGAAAAAAAACTTGAGAAGTGTCATGGAAGACCCGAATAGAACGAAGTTCCTTTCGATTATAAGATATCTTTTTTTTTTTCCTAACGTAACGCGCGATAAGGAACGTGTTTTAAAAGATTTTGATCACAGCGTCATCTAGCGATAATCATCTAAAACAAAAAAAGTGTCGTGACAACTTTTCGTAAGTTTTTTTTTCGTCTAGCCCCCTTTCACAACGCGCGATAAGGAACTTCCTTCCAAATATCAAGATAAGAAAAAGACAATAATTAATGCTTACTTTTGACGATTTTATTCTAAGTACAATTTATCAGCTTTTCCGTAGATAGACTTTGGAAGTAACTCAGTTTCCTGATTTATAAATGTTAGCGATTTATTTAAATTGCATCATCAGCATGATCCGTGCTCGGAAAGTAATAATAGGTCCATCGATCAGCAATGGAGCTTCCAAGAAAATCGATACTGTCTTCATTTTTAAGAAAGTTTACTTTTCCGAAAACGATTATTATGACTAAATAAGATTTTTTTACTATAAACTACGAGTTACTGCACTTACATTTTTTCAATACAGTTTAATATTTTATGACAAAGAAAGTCAATTGAACATTTAATGATTTCTTATATAAGGACAACTCAACTTAGTTATTAGCGGAGTATTGAGAGATAGGTATATAATCCCTATCAGTATTGGACTATGTTATATCTCTTAAATTCTCTGACAAATGAGTCATATTCAATCATCGGAATAAAAATAGTTATTAAGTTTCGTGTTCAGTCGATATATTTAACTTTGTTTTACTGTAAAAATATTAAAAATGCCCAAACCTCAAATTCTGAAATCGATAGTAGTTTAGTAAACTTTTCAAATTGATTCAGTTCAGGGTAGACATGTCAATAGTGATAGAAACCACGGAACCGCAGCTGCACTACAACCGCAACTTAATTTGAGAAAATCGTCTATAGTAAAATGATTTTGATATTAATACAAAATTGAATATCGTGTTTGGCAAACTTTAGACAAGAACAACAATTTTTTAAACTAAGTGTTATTTGCAACTCGCTTTTATTCAATGATTTTGATGTTACAAAGATGATTCTTCTGAATTATGAAATTACAAAATTTATAATATTCTATGATCTATATCTATTACGATACACTAAAATTGTATTAAATACTTGATAATATCGTTATCAATTGTAACATAAGACCTTACTTCATCTTGCAACCAATCACCGCATGATCCCATATCTTGAAAGGTTTGAGAAGCCGTTGACTCACGCGTGTGACACAAGGGTCGGCGAAATGTTCCAGTCAACCATCACAAATGGAATGAGGAAATCCGGTCCAAAACGCCTCGTAGGCTATGACTCAAAAAATCTTATATACTTATACCAGTAGAAATACTGAATTTAGTTCTGATTTTTTACTTTTTAATAGTTCTTAGCTTTATAGGTCTATATCTCGAATGGACTTAAGGTGTCCTCCAAACTGATTGTATCAAGCATAATCATCGAAGTAGTTCGCAAACTTATCAATCTCTTGATTGTTATAATATCTTTGGTGTAGTAGGTAATACATTAAATTCTGATTAAAATCTGACTGTTCTCTTAGGTTCTAATTTTGTAGGGTGCTTCATGCAGCTAACTATAACAAAAACTGCATTGCTCACAAATCTAAAAAACGAATCTAAAACGCGAAGAAGCTTTTTATTACTTCACCGTTTTTTGCATCCGGTTCCACATTGAAAAGTGTTGGATCGATAATTGTTTTAATTTATCTGTCACAGACAGCTACCGGTGAGGTCCTCGAGACTAACGAGAAAGGAATTACTGGATCTCGACAATACGGTTCGACAGCTCACGAGAAACGAGAAAACTATCATTGTTACTTTAATAGAGTGACTTTTATAATTGATAACACGTGGTATTTCGATTTGTTGAAAAACTTCGATTTTCTAAGAAGATATTAAAAAGAAGTGACAAATCTTTTGTCAGATTAGGAATACTTTTAGAGAAAAACATTGCGCTGCCCCACTATAGTAAGAGAACAAATAAAGTTGAAGGTAAATGTAGGATGTGCAAGAGTACGCATTTGTATTCAAAGGCTTTTTTTCGGGTATTGGCCCACCTCTCACTCCCACCACTGTAACTCCTGTGTAGCCAGGATCCACAGCGGCGACCATCGTAATGACTCTGAGCAGTGAAGCCCATGAAAACCCGAGGGAAAGCTAACTTGTCTTGGGCCCCGCAACGAATTTAATCAGAAGAAGATAGAAGGAGTAGTAGGAGTATTCAAAGGCTGTTGAAATTTATAAAGATTGCATATTCACTTCTTACAAAGAAGGTACTTTCATATTTCAACCAAATCAGTGCATCAGTGTTAAAACGAAGGTAACAAAGTATATAAAGCCATATATAGCTATACTAGGTATTAGTACAGAAACTGGTGGGTATAGATTACTTCAGTCTGAAGCGGCTGCAGATTTATTTAATTCGTTTTCGATTGAAAGTTCCAGTTTCTTTTTTATGAGATTTACCCAAGTTAGGTTTATCTCTCGAATGAAATTACTTGTTTTTTCCGCATTCGTCACGAGAAAAGACTTTCTATAAAATAAAACGTTCATTTCAATTTGAATGTATTTATGTAAAATATCTCAAAGTATTCTTTGTATACAAACTTGCAAATGCCCAAAATGGAAAATTGAACACTGCGCTCATAATGGAAAATTATTATTACCAGTGAATGCTCAAAATTAAAATTAATAAAACAATAATAATTAATGAAATCAAAAATATCAAGGTTATTATTATAAATTGAGAAATATAAGCTTCGTTATTATCCAAACATTACTTATTGAGTGTTCTTAATGTTTCGAAGTTGTTACAAGCGCCATGATCACGAGAACTCCCGGGGGAACAATAGTTAAAAACACTTTAAACGAGTTACAAAAATGTACATTCTTATTCCCAGTACAGTTTTATCGTCGTTTATAAAATAAATTAATAACTTCGAACTGGATTTGAGTCGTAATAATCATTATACCTTGGAGATTTTATAACTTTATGATTTTACTAGCTGCCCCGCGCAACTTCGTCTGCGCCACTCTCAATTAAATGTCAACTATTCTATTTTTTCTCGCCGTAAAAACCATCCTTTAACTTCATCGAAAATTAAATTCCAGAGATTAGCCGGAACAAACAGACCACCATCCATATCCATCATCAGACTTTGACATTCATCCTCTACGCAAAGAACTCATCAGGACGCTTCATTAGAGCCTAAACACGATTAGGTTATCTTGCTTATTGACGGAGTTCCTGTGGCCACCTTCCAGCTCCATCATCAGACCTTGAAATTTATCCTCTACGCAAAGTACTCATCAGGACGCTTCATTAGAGCCTAAACACGATGAGTTTATTCTGTGACATAAAATACGTCAAAAGTGACAGAAAAACGTCAGATATGACAGAAATACATGTCAAAAGTGACAGCATAATATGTCAAACTTTTATGTCAAATTTTTTGCGAATATGTTAATTTTGCAGTAATCCGAGAATTTTTTATTTTTTTTTTATGTACAAATCTTCCTTGGACTTCCACGAATAATTGAAGACCAAAATTAGCCAAATTGGTTCAGTCGTTCTCGGGTTATAAAAACACAACGAAAAGTGGCATTGATTTATATAAATTCGATAACATTTCAATAAGGTGAAGGTAAGTTTCGAAGCATTCCAAATATAAAATAGAAAATAGACAACTATGTCAGTGAAATAGTGCGAAAGAGGTGCAAAAGCGCAGTGTAAAAGTTTTCTATCCATAAATGCGAAAAATAAAAATTGCCCATATTGGCATAACTAAACACCAGTATATTTTTCAAATATTTGCGAACGCTTTCCAGGCAGAAGCGACTACATTGCCACTATGTTGTAACATTGAATGAAACGCGACAACTTTGTACGTGATACGAAACCTAATGATAAATCTTCGCCTTCCAAAATGCTCTTTCGTAACTATTCAAGATTATTTTATTGATCGATGTCGAATTATTATTCGTTTTGAAGAATATACTTTTATATTGAGCCGCAATCTTATAGGTACTGTGTTGGTAAGAATTTTGATCAGGTTAAGCGACTAATGTTTAGGTGAAATCACTATTGATTTTCATTCATCGTTCAGATTCATTTTTTTTACAAAGCTCTAATACCTAATGCCAATGCAAAACAGTATGTTATCAAAATGAATATGTAAACTTCCCCAAGTCGAAGTGATGTAAATGTCCTACTGAAATATCGGGTCACCACTTCTTATTTTTGCATTAGCCGCTTTTATCTCTCATCGGATAAATCGCACACGATAGCATGAAAATATATCGTGACACGCGTGATGTCACTTAAACAGACGCACCTACCCTGAGCTACGAACTAAAATGTATCTAAAATTCAAAAACTTACTTTCCAAATGCAACACGATCAAATAGTTCATCATTTTTACATTATATCCAAATATTTTCAGAATTTTCTTATAACATTACGTAAGATGTTTGACATCCAAACTTGGGTAGATCCTTTTAACTCGAAGCATATATCCTTCGTGGAAAAACTACGCATGTTTGTATGACAGGTCGAGTAGGCACATCGAGCGTAATGCGGCGATTTGTATGCAACTGGTTTCACGGACCACCCTTATAGATCCCTCCCACTCCGCGCCCGAGCCCTTTGCGTATCAAAAACAATCACTGTTGCTGAGCATGTATTTATTTGACTTTGTAGACTTTTCACTTCAAATAGCTTATTGTTTTAAGTGTACTTTGCGGTCAAAACTTAAAAGACCTCTTTTAAAATATTTTACAATTAAAATTCTTATAAAAAAAAAATGGTTATGACATTTCAAATATGTATTGGTTTCGTAATTTGAAGAATTTAACATATTATTATCTACATAATGTTGCAATACTAATGACCCGAAATGCCCACTATTAACTTTCAGAGTTAAATCATTGAAAAATAACCGTGAAAAAAAATCTATCATATATCACTCAATTGATACCATCAGCAACTGTATAAAAGTCTTGTCAAATGAGCTTGCTAATATTGCATACTGTTGCGTTATACGATACGTATTTGCGCATTAAGATACAAAAATGAATATATTTTCTATTACCCTCCATGCATAGTTCATGACTTTCATCAAACGTCGCTGTCCTCCAGTGTATTCAAGATATTTCTTTACATCGAGCTCCCCTTTCTGGCGTTCTGTGAGCTCTAATGACCTAATGCAAATTGCTGCAGCCGCATCATTACTGATAAATTTTATTGCCTGCGAAGGTATTCAAGTTTATTACGGACCTGAAAAATACCACCTGCAATGCCCGCACGAAACCTCTTATAAATCAAAGAAAATAGATGTTTTAGGTTATCTTCTTTTGTAGCAAAATGCACATAACTTTTGTCTATTGTGTTGATAATCAGCAAATACGTCAATTTATAGATAGCTATATATAATATGTTTATTTCATTATTGTAAATAGATTTTCTAAAGTCAAATCCAGAAATGAATTCAGTAGTAAAGTTGCCTAACCTATAAAAATTAGATGCAGTTCAAACGATGTTCGTTTTAGCTATAAATAAATTATAGTTCAAACTGTTCTAAGATGAAAAAGCTCTTAAACAATGTCAACAAATTATTAAGCATAAAGGTTTTCCCAGTTTGTTTACATCTATTAAGAGTAACGTCTAGCTAATCCTTATATGGGCATTAATAATCGGATAATGTCAACACGTACGCTGATTCAAGAAAATGTATAAGTACACAAGGAAAACTTTGTCTCGTTTTGTACAATAAACGAGCATTTGTATGCTTCCGTAATACAATTTCTTGCAAATCTCAATTGCCCGGAAATATTCGTTAGCTTACGTTTTTCATTACTTTAACAAAAGTAGAACTATATAAGGTAGTTACGGTATGATAGAAATCTTCTTCTTATATATAAAAATGAATTGCTGTTCGTTAGTCTCGCTAAAACTCGAGAACGGCTGAACCGATTTGACTTATTTTTATCTTGAAATATTTGTAGAAGTCCAGGGAAGGTTTAAACGGTTAGAAAATTTACTTATGTGACGCAGACGAAGTTGTGTGGGCCAGCTAGTTGTTAATAAAAATTATAGTTGGGAATATATCGTGTTATTTATATTATAGTCAGCTTACTGTAGAATAAGTTTTAACCATTGCTCATGCACTCCTGCATTAGACTTAATGAGAGCCAATTATTTAAAACTCTATATAAACAATCAAGTCATAGCGGTCACAAGGTTCTTAGCGAGAAGTAGATACTTGCGCATTTAGAAATAACGACTTACGACGAAATATCTGCCTAATTTCTTTAAAAAATATTAAAATTCAATCAGAATAAAATTGCTCACAAAATACTGAACTATTCAATTGAATTTGAAATTCTTCAAATGAAAGTAGTCCTTAAATATGATTTCATAAAACATACTTATATAACTCGATGCAATTCCACTATTCATAATAGTTAATTTAGCTATAGAATAATGAATGCAATTGAATTGAATAACTTAGTGGACAGAACAAATTAATGTATATAAAATTCAGAACGCGGGCAACATGACGTTTGAAAATGAAAATAACTGTACATTTTGCGTTATACAACTTTAAAATAATGCCCCAGGCACTGCAGTTATTTTCAATATGGTACTCCACAAATTATTTTTCAATACTCGTTGGTCTACTACGACAATAAATTAAAATGTTATCTATAAGAATATTAATAAAAAAGTATCCTCGAAATCTATGAATGAAGATTTTCTGAGAATTTTTTTTGAAGAATTTGATCGAATTGTTTTATGTATTTGTCTCAAACTTGATTTTGAAACTTACAGCCAAAGATTTGAGTCTATAGTAAATTAATAATAGCGATGTATCCACAGGAATAATATACAGAATATATACCTGTGCACCCGCCAACATGTTATCTTAGAAGTCGTATTTCATGAAAATTTATGTGGTGGAAGGTTACTTCTCATATGTCGCGAGAAAATTCAGTACTTCGCATCAGACAGGTGCACTAGATCTTCTTGTATTATATCCTTGGAGACATTCAGAGACTAAATAAAATACGCTTCGTTCTTCAGCTGTTTTTATAACACGTCGTTTTTATAATAAGTTTTTAGGTATAATGTAATATAGTTTATTTTAATCTGTATTTTAAAGTCTTCCATCAAATTCATTAAGCGATTATATATTTTTATGACATTATAAATATGCAGAATAATAAATGTGTTTTAAAGAAAACTTTTAAATACAAGCTTTTAGTTCCTGGCATCCCGGATTCAGCAGTAAAGTGCTAGCTAAGACAAGTAAAACGAGTCCAAACACAATGGGTATATCTTATTAACTACAGGAGTTTCTATGACCACCTTCCGAATTCATCATTTTACCATATTATTGTCACGCGATATACATATGCATGCAAAGTTTTAGCACCTTTAGAAAACCGGAAAGTTAGACAAATTCAACTCACAAGATTCCACCCGAAATTACATAGTTACATCCAATGCAAGTTAATATAAAGCTTTCAAAAGAGATTTTGACGAATACTATATTATATTAAATTTAAAAGGACATGATGTGTTGCTCATGACACATAATATGCTGTTGGCATGAATTACAACCAATTAGTGGAGATTAATTACTAATTAGATGCACACGAAGCCTAAATAGACCGGCAACGACAAAGGTAAACACAGCCGACGATGGATGAATTATTTACTCATACATACGCAATATTACATGCAGTTGTGTATGAGTTTCATTAATATTTGAAATGATCAAAATATATTAATTGTAAACATAGTGTATGTTACGCAACCTATTCCTTCGACGTTGTTCACCTACACAATACGTAATTATTATCATTAAATTTAGCTTATTTTTCAGTCAAATTGACTCTGGTGACACTCCTTTTAATATACTTGATTGTATAACTAACACATCGTAATATATCTGCTAACATATTTCATTTATTTATCATTGTTATTAAACTTCTTAAGTTACTTCTGAAAACTTGATGCTTACACAAAGTGGTACTCAACGCGCGTGGGCAGTAGCTGATTACAAAAAAAACCTGACCGTGTTTACATTCAGAGAAGGGATGTAGCAATGTAAGCAAATCTTTTGTAAACAACGATACTGCGTTTCCTGTTCGTTTGGTGACACTGATATATCTGATACGGTATTCGACCGCAAGTTTGAAGTACTCAACATATACAAATGACGTACTTACCTAGAATGTTACTCGTACTTAGAAATCTAACGTAAGAAACTTAGAATAAAACCCTATGAGAAGAATGAAAACTAAATTTAAATTAATACTTTTAAAAAATGGAAGAGCATGATGCGAAAAAGTAAAATTTCCATTGAAAGTATTCGACTACGCTCGGCCGCACGTAAAAATGATTCGCTTTGAAAACTGACAAAGAATAGGACCAATATCGTCCTGTTACAGCCCTTTCGGAAATGCATTCGAGCTACCATTAGCATGCGCATCCGACGTGCAAACGACAGATAGGGGATTTAAAAAATCCACATTGACTTGCAGATTAGTTTGCCTTTTTTCGCTTTTTCATTCTCTATTCAAAATTCAGCACGTTACTTTACACCCAATACTTTTTGTTACTTTGAGCTGGACTGTGGGCTTAGAGTTGGATTTTATTAACAATCGGAAAATTGAAGGATTGGTCTATTGTATTGGTGGTCTTATATTACGAGGATTTTACGTTAAGATTGTATGTAACCAGTTTGAAGATTGAAGAAAAATAATTTCATAACGGTAAAAAAAAAGTAGTAAAGTTGAGATTGAAGGGTACTCCGTTTATTTTTATTTTTAGTTATTTGAATTATATACTTCAGAACTTTAAAAAGTAGATGGATGTAAGGAGAGGAAGGCTTAAAAAGATGACCTAATGAGTGAAAGATGATATGATGCTTTGTGGTGTAATAGACTATTACACATTTCAAGATAGAAAGCAATAGAGAGAGAAGACGTATTTCACCGACTCCATTTTAAGTAGGTATGGTAAAAGAAGAAGAATCTCAAAATATATCCATTGACATTTTTCATTCGCTTTATTAAGTGTAAAAGAGAAAATTCCCATTAAAACCACCCGATTAAACAATTACTTATCCAATCGAACAGCTAAGGTGTAGCTTTATTTTTGTTTATTCGATGGAATGCAAATGAAAGTCACACCCCTACTATTAATTTAGTTAAATTATGTTCAGGTCCGTTGTTGTGGCTGGAGATTGCAATTTACTGCCCCCGGCGGATACGCATTGAACTCCCTACGGTAACTAAATATTCATCTTAGTAAATATTTGTTTTCAAAAACACTTTCGGCAATATTTACTTTAGTTTAAACGATGTAAGTGAGAGTTGTTATTTAATATTTTATGCTATTGTTGAACTTTATTATTAAAGTTAGACCATTTTAGATTGGTGTTCAAACAATTAAGAACTTAAAAAGTTTTCAAAAATTTCTATTAGGTCAAAGCTTCTATAAATGTTGTAATATTACAATGTTGTGTATCGTTAACTCTAAGTCCAATTGTAACAAGTTGAAAGTTTTTTATTGTCTTTTATGTAGACGAGTTAATGAGCTACCTGATCGTGGTTACCGTCGCACATAGATCTCTGCAATGTCAGAGGGTTCTACGATCTACAGTATTCTACAGTAAAGGAATTAGATACGTATACATAGATTAGGAATACTTTGAAACCTATTATATTTATGTACTTCTTCCTTATTTAAATAAGAGAGTTTTTTAAACATCGGCGTCAAAGCCGTCGTCACATAATTTCTAGACATTCAACCACAGATATCAAATAATCCAAGCTCATCTCCAAAATGTCTCAGATGTTATCCGCCGCGCGAGAAACAAAATTCAATATTGCAAGCTGACGGTCTACCTTCATTAATTGAAGAAGCAAAAAGGTAAATGATTTGTCTGGTGTAGTTCCGACGATTCTCAAATACTCCCTCGCACACTCGTTATTTGATAACCGCAATCATTTTTACCGGCGCCGTTTCGTAAACACAAGTTATCCTTTTTCAAACTCAAAATAAGATAAAAATCGACTGTGGGTTTTAAAATAGCGTTCAGTTTTGTTTTCTAATGTAGGTGGGTATTATGATATTACTATAGTAGTGTAACGAAGTTTAGTATTAAAAATGAGTGGTACAAATCATTAACAGCCTTAAAATTACCTAAGTTTCTGTCACCGCTATATTTAAAGCGATGATTTTAGATTTTACTTAGGTACAATTATTGGAAATTAGTTTGTAATAGAGTCCAGGAGTGGTATAATCTAGTTTGGTGTAGAAATATGCAGATACAACAAATACATTTAAAAATACAATATAAAAAACAGTGGAGACGGGGTCTACGACCCAAGCCATCAAGTTATTATTATTTTTTCTGTATTCATTTATTTACACTTATTTTTTACATTATATTTTTAAAAAAAATATTATTATTAATCCTTCTTCATTTCCCCTAAAAACTTCAAGTAAAAAGTTTCAACTTATGATTCTATTCAAAGAAACTTCTTGAGTAGGTACCTAATCAATCAATTTTAATTTAACAAGAATAAACTACACAAATAACACAAAAAATAGAAGCTACTTAAATATTCAAAACTAAGCAAAATGGTCTTAAATCTTTCTCAAAGAGCAATTCCCTGAAATTATTGCTCATAAAAGCCAGTCTACTATATTCTTGCTGTCAAAAAAAGAGTGACAATAAAAAAAGATGGAAAAGATTAAAGAACTATATTAACAACTAGCTGCTGCCCGCGACGTCGTCTGCGTGAACCCTATGACCCGTTTTTTTCAATTCTTCCCGGCAACTATTCGATTTTTTCTCGCCGTAAAAACCATCCTTGAACTTCAACGAACATTTTAAAAAAAGATTTGGCCAAATTGGTCCAGGCGTTGTTGAGTTATGCGCTTACCAACACATTTTTATATATAAGATAAATTGATTTACTATTTTTTATTACTGGAAAAGTTGAATCGAGTGTTATATCGCAACCAGATTCATTTGATTAGCTCCAACTTACCCGTATCGTACAGATAACTAAAAGCCTGTTTATCGCGGGCCCGTGATCATTTCGAGAGCGCGACTCGACTTCCATTTGCCTAAACAAATTCATGCAACGCCGAGACACACATATCAGTTGTTGATGGATCGGCTCGCCCTTATAACAGGGATCGCTTTTATCTCCCATCAATCCATATATTCGTATGTCCATTAATCCGTTATCCAGCTATATAAAAATAAATAACAAATCTTCTCGAACATAAAGAGTGTTATATAAAGACATTAAGTTGGCCGTGAATGGTTCTATTGACTGATGTGGTCTGATAAATTAGGTCCTTTTTCAAAACATCCCATGCACAGTGTGATCGAGAAGTTATCGTGAAAACTACTAAGGTAGTTGCAACATCAAAAGTATTCCCAAATAGTATATTAAATTATACAGTATTACCTACTAGTATAATGTGTTAACTGATTTTTTTCGTGAGAAACAGTCCTATAAAAGAAGTTGTAAAAGATTCTCAAATAAGGGGATCTTCAATTCAAAACGAGCAATACCTAATTGTCCTGATGGTTGTCGAAGTTATTAACCCTCCATTGTAACGAGAAGGGAAAATCTGGTGGAGAACCTCACATATTTGAAAAGACTTAAAACCCTTTAAAGCTACCCGAAGTCTAGCCCCATTATACTATGACTATGATCAACTATTCCTGAAAAACTGAATAACATTTTCAATATTATTTTAAACCTTCTTTTACTCTGGTTCTATATAAATGCTATTTCTACTAGTTTAACTTTGTTAATAATAACAGTAAGTCCAACTTACTTCCTGTAATGTCCTATTCTCGTATTACGGAGGTTGCCCGTTAATGGCATTGGCTACAAAGGAAATAGTATCTACACTATCCTTTTATTCGTTATTACATTCTAACAACCACTACGTGAAGTAATATAAGTATTAATTACAACGGAATGCCGAAATAGACATTGTACCTTGTAATGAGAGATAAAAATAATTATCTCATGACCACGATAAATAACTTAACTTTGATGTCTGATATGAACATCATTGTGTTTTGTTTCAATAAGTATAATATTTTTTATAATATTGAATATGCGGTTAACATTGCAGTCAGATTTGTTCTGTAAACTTATCATAAAGGAAAACTACAACATTTAGCGGAGATGTTTCGGAGTGAACCGATTCTGAGGACTAAAAAATTAAAAAAACTTTGAGGACACTTATAATTTGTTTGAATAATAATCAATTAAAAGTGCAAACTAGGTCCGAACGAGCTTCCCAGTAAGGAACATGAAGTGCATGAATAATTTATTCGGTGATAATGCACAGAGTAGTCTAACGATCCCTAATAATACAGTCGCCGCTGTTCACTACAATAATGAAAAATAATTATCTGTAGAAGGTACACATTTTCTGTTTACAAAATTAGACGTAATAAAAGTTAACGGCTTAAAACCGATAGGTACATAAGAATTATATGATAAAATCAATTGATCAAATATGATATTGTTATCTGAAGATCTTGCCGTTATGGCGTCGAAAGGTTAAGCTGCGATCACCTATAATGCATTGGACCAGAATAATAAGTGTCCTGTGATAATTATTCAAAAAACTCTATTTTACTACTAGATCATATCTAAAACCTTATTTATTGGGTTGTAGACAAGCCAACGGCCATGTCGCTCATGGACACCGCGGGGTCGCTACCTGTGACTTACCTTTAAGGACTTTTATCAAGCCTTTTTAAAAAGAGTCCTTTGTCTTTAGATTTAGTCAAAAATATGTGTTAAAAAACACAGAAAAGTAGTCTAGTTCATAATAAAATATCAAATGAAAATATTTCTGCAACAATTTCTATCTTACGCGATTAAATCCATTTTATCATTAGTGCACTTATTTGATTAAATATTCAAACTAATAATGCAACCACGCCAATCAGGCGCGACTTGCGCTATCGTTTATTTTTTATTGAAAGTTTCAGACATGCATCAATATTATCGATTCCAAATAAAAAAACAACGAAATGACGTTATGAGTGCCTTTTTTTTCTTTTAAACTCTTAACTTTTATTGTAGATTTGTCCTCTTTCAAGTCATAGGTATTAGGTATATTTGCAATTTTTACAGAGCACAAATGAGTAATATGATTTCTATACTCCTAAATATACTTTAGACAATAAATTACAGTACTGTGGGCCGAAGCATTAATCATGGGCTTGCCCTTCACGGCCGGGTTGTGTAAAAATGATAGGTACTTTATTAGATCTCTACGGACCTACGGGCTACGAAGCTACGCGTTACTAACGAAACATAATTAATTACTTTGTTCTACTTATTTCTGACTTACTTTACACGCGTTCAAAATGTGTGTCCGCATGCCGCGCTTAAATATTTATTTTCCGACAATTTTTAAACTCTTCTTAAATTAAACTGCAAACATTTGACGCCAAAAATATCATTGTTGTTTTGTTTGGGCAACGGAGAGCCGTAAATGTAAACTTCATAACCGCGAGTGTTTTATGAGTTTACGCTTTTGAAGAAAGAAAATTAATTTTTAAAAATTACTGCGTTTTCTTTACAAAAACACCTAAATAAAGATATTAAAATAAATTTGTCTTAGAATAATATCTTTGTAATTGAAAGATGTTTGTAAAATAAATCTAATTTTATTATTTGCAAAAAGAAATAAAAAAGCATAAAAAATGCAGTTAAACTTTTTGTACTACATAAAAGTTTTAAACAATAACTAAACTTTACATTCCTCGAGAAGATTTCGAATTTACCGCACAGCCAATTGAAAGTTTGAAGGACATGATAACTTTCTTTTATGACTGAAAAACAAACTAAAATATATAAAAAAAAATAACTTACCAATTCTGGCGCGCAGTGGAGAATAGCGGAGTGCGAAAAGTTATGAAATCGAAAGAATTTTCAAAGAATCGCGGGAGAAAACGCGTCGCGTCGCCTGCGTGAGAGGGCGAGGGTGCGATTGTTCGTGCGGGACTCGACAGGTCCGCTCGCTAGGGCGGCTGGAGTAGAAATCGGCGTCGCCCTCCACCACTGTTATATAACTTGCTCCGCGTAGCGCAGCGCGGTTCTCTCCCCTCGCCCCTCTTTTGGGGAAAAGATGAATGAGTAAAGTTTCCTAACGGACGCTAGTCCATGGATCGCGCTGGGTTTCTCATGGGCCCGCGGTTACATAAAACCCTTCGGCACATGCGCCATCTCAAGTCTTCAGCGAATCACCCATGGGTTAATCACAACGCCCGCGCCGATTTAACTTAAAATCTTTTCCCAAGTCTCCAGCAAGTTTGACTCCAAAACATACGAAAACTTTGAAAGATATTTTAAGAAATAAATTACTAAATATGAAAACTAATAACAGTTGTTTTAATTTTATATTTGTCGGTTAGTTTCCATTGAAATATTGGTAATATTAGTATGAGTAGGTACTATATTATTGCGTTCAGTAGGAGCGGTGGGTCACAGGACGGCGCGCCATAAATCAGACTGCGTCTCTGGCTCGTAGGTGATACGTAGAACCAGAGTGCCCAACGGTTTTCGCAGTAAAATAACTAACTTTATGTGGGGGTTGCAATGTATTTTATACGAGTGAGACGTAAATTCCAAATTTACATATTTTGTTCGACATCTTAACTTAGAATAAATGGTAAAATAAGAATGAAAAGAGAAATATATTTATTCATATGGAAATCATTTATTTTATTTTGAATCTAACGGTTAAGAAGATTTAAAAGAAGCGTTGTTCATGGAAGCCCCTTTTTGACTTTGGATCAAAGTTACAATCAGATGCGCAATAGGTAGACTTGTTTCGTCGTCGCAAGTTATTGAGAACAATTTGTTGCTGCGACAGTGTTTTGTATTAATTTCATTTAAGATTAATTCTCTTGCATCTGACTTTTTTGTAAATTATTTTCAGTTAATTTTAATAATAGGTCAAATAATAATTATTTAAACATCACAATACTATGAAAAAACAATATCAATCATCACAATATGAGAGTGTTTTAAACGTTTTCGTTTATTTTTACTACTGAATATTAAAAATACTTATTGAAACAATAAATTCCAATAAAGTCTGTACCCACAACCACAAAAATTGTTTACCAACCTATGTCGTTTTCATAGATAGCTACTAAATAAACTTTTAGTCCCTCGACCATCTGCTCCAAGAGAAAATAATTTAATCATAAAATGTATTGAATTTAAAATATCAACAAAGTAAACAACAGCTAAGGTAAACTTGTAGTGCAACTTTAACTTTATTGTAAAACTTACAGAACGCAACTACTCCTGACAGTTAGACGGCTGCACATCTCACGCGGACTTGAAGAGTCATAGAATGTGTCTTAGAAATAGAATGACTACTGATTTATATATAGTATACTAGAGATAAGTATTATGCTGAAGAATAAGCGCCAATTTTTGTGTTATTTACGACAAAAAATAGTATTCCCAAAAAGGTCCGTTTAGCCTTGCTGCAGTTCCGAGTTAGGGGAAAATCAGGAGAACAATGGACCAAGTTTACAGCCTGCTTTAAATACCGACCCAAAAATTGGCACCAGCTCTCATACTAGTACAAACACAGAATACAGATAGATAGAAACAGAAAGTAAATGTTACGCAAATCGCACTAACGTACGCACACTTATGTACCTCTCTTAATTCTTGTAAAGGTAAAGATAATATCATTATTGATTCGGCTCTATGAATTTCTTATTTTGTGTCGGGAGATCTAAGAAACCTTTAAAGTGTGTTTTATATAAAATTATTCAACCACTTGATGAGATGGTTAGTATTTCTTAAAGATAAGAGCAATACTTCGTAAACAATAACATGTCTACTATTCAATATACTTTTTTAAGCCTCGTTTAAAAAACAAAAAAAAAATAGTATTTGGAAGTTTAAAATTAGAAATCACATACAATACTAAAGAATGTTGTTAAAAGTTTTTAGATAGATAGAAAATATAATTATCTGTATATTCATTTATTCACTTATTTTTTACATTCTATTTTTTAAAATACATTTACAAGAAAATAAATTTTAAAAATACAATATAAAAAACAGAGGGTCACTGCAGGCGGAGTTTACGACCCAAGCCATCAGTGGTCAGGGCTCAAGAAAGAGGAACCGCCTCACATTACGCGCCGTGTCAAGAACGACCGGCTTCTGAATCAGGCCCCTTACCCAGCCGGGGAGCGAAAGCTTCTCTAGATGACGGTCGAAGCTTCGAAAATATAATTATTATTAGGTGCCTCTGTATGTGACACTACTTTGACATTGCAACTAAGTTTAAAATAACACAGTAAAGGTTACTAAAGCGTGTAGAGGCAAAAGTTCATCAATATTCTGTAGCTCGGACATAAACAAGTTCTCAACTTGCAACAGGGAGATCTTTATTGTACATTCTACATGTTATTTCGTACTCAAGTTACAATGTAAGTGTTAAGCTTTGTCAATTTAAACATGTTATGATATTTTAGTTTACATAGTATGCTATATAATGTAAATTAAAAAATATATCATATTTGGTACAAGGTGCGCTATATAATACAAATAAAAGTAATAATAAGAAAATATAACGGTACTTTTATTTGTCTACTCTACCTTACTATCTCTTCGTTTTGAAGTGAGTGAAAAATATGTGTCATTTTTATATTAGACGAACATTCTCCCAGAGCACTGGTATGGAAATCTGTGTAGTCATGAAACTATCAAGATGTGAATTCCTTATGTAAACAAAGAGATCATTTTAATTTTATTTCTATCACCTATAAGATTGCCATTGCATGAGTTTCCGTATTAATCTAAAGACGCATCTACTTTTAAACCCGTGCAGTTACAATAGGAAGCAACAGTCCACCTGGTTTGTGTTTACCATCGCTTAGGGATGGGCCTATACTACGCCCGAGATTAACGGCTCGACTGTATAAATACTGTAATTATACACCCCTAACATATCATACGCAATGTCTTAGTATTCTACTATTACATCTCATTACTGTCCTTGCTGGGTTCAGGTCTATTCAGTAGACAGATTAGTGACTTCACAAGGGGGCGGCGCGACGGGAAAGAGTGCCGTGGTCGTAACGCGTCGCGCCGTCCCTCATAACCCCGTGTTTGGTTCTGGTCTCAGCCAGGGTTCGGACGCTGAGTGTGAGCGGTTGGAGGTTTTAGTGCGGTTCAACTCGGCGGGCGGTGATCTCCAACTAAAAAAAAAAGGTGATTTCACAAACTTTTATGGGGTGTTTAGGTGTTTTCCAATATGCAGATCTCCTTAAGATGTTTTCTTGAACTATTTTAGCCAGTGATAGTGTGATAAATTGCAATAATAAAAAGCTCGTGACATCCCTTACGAAGCGGTTAGTCACTCTGCCACTACGACTTAATTTCTAATTAAACATTGTTATCTAAACGACAAAAGCATCCAAACAAATCGTAAAAAGTTATGGTGTACGAGTAAATAGTATTGTAGTCTATTACCTAATAGTAATGAGAGGCATTACTGTTCAGATCATATCTACCAATGTCAATATTGTAGTAGACCATACTTTGTACATAGATATTATACTAAGTATAAGTTCAGGATATTATGCTGTAATTCAGAAACATAACAATAACAGAACAATTGCGGGTTCTCGATACTGCAACGCTAACAAGCAGAATAATATTTTATATATTAGGTATAGTAGAATATAGTCATACAGCTTTCAAAGTATCTACTTATAGGAAGGAAAAAAATTAAAAAGGATTTTTTCAAACTTTTTAATTTCTTTTGAATAAGTAAGTAGAAAGTAGATTTATAATAATAGCTTATGTTTTATAATGTTGATTGTCACATTTATGATTGTACGTGGCTTCTGTAGGGTTCTGACTTTGCAGGTATACGTCAGTGAAAGTAATCACTAATCATTATGTGAGCTGTAAGCTCGCCGATTTACGAACCAATAGAAAAACAAGCTAAGATACGAATTATCAAACTCTTTTGAAATATTTTACTTTTATTGGTATCGGTTCAGTAATTTCATTTTGTACTAAGATAAAACGACTTCAACTAAATTGCTAATAAGTAAAGGAATACAAGTGTCTCTGTCCAATGCTGTTATTTATTATTTTAATAACTTGAAGTGACCGTACGCTATCCTGAGTTCAATAATGTTTACTCACTTTCTTGGAACGCGATTTATGGGTTGCTTGTCGAGCACTAAACGTGATAGAAAATATTATCTTTAAAACTTATTTGTAATTGAGAGTTCTGTACGAATATTGCCTACGAAGACTTGTTTTCTTTATTAGTTCTATCACACATCGATATCTATACAATTAAAAATGACAATTATGTAGTTCAAAGTTTTCTAATGAAGTTCAGTTTTAAGGTCAGTCTCCCAATTTACTGAAGAAGAAAAATTCAACAAATTAATTTTAATTGAAATGATCTTTACTGACTTTATAGTCGTGTAACATTGTTTTTTATAACACAATCTAAGTATCTAGTTTATGACACCTCGACAGTTTTTGGTGTTTACCATATTCTTGAATTCGATTCATCACGTAAAATAACATATTATTAGTAACATAATGTTCAGAGCAAAATAATAATATATATGACAATAGACAGAATATTATGCGTATAATGAAACATTTTTACGTAACACGCACATGTATACTTGTGTAATTATATTCGAGCAACTATAGATAATATCGCCATTATTTTCGATATAAAATATAGAACACGACATAATGGTAGTCTTTTTGCCGAGAGGAAACCACTGAACTATCACCTGCTCCACAATTGGTGTGCGGGAGACGAACCGTACTACAACCTTCTGATGCTCACACACAGCGTCCGAATCCCGGTTGAGGCCTAAACCCAGATAGATAACTATGTGTTGACGCGACAAGTTACACGCCAAGGCTTTCATATCGTTTCGCTCACGCCACCCCCAACATCGTAGCCCTAGATGGACTTTAGACATATTTTTCATACTTTGGCATAAAACTTTATAATATGTTGTCAAACATTCTATAAACTCTTAAGACCATTTTAAAAAACAACAGAATAAGGTCTGAACACCGATTTTCATGCAAAATTCATATTTGAATAGTTATGCACACAATACCTACATGTATAGAGATATTCTCAGGTGCTGTACCTGCGAGAAACTCCTGTGTAAATTCAACTCTAACTTCATTAAGTCAAGTTAATATCTTGCGGCTTCACAAGTTTCTTAGAGAAAATGGCCCTGACGTAATAGTCCGGCGGCGTGCAGTGCATAAACCAATAAGCTGTTCAAACTTTGAATTGTTCTACTAATAAACTTTGGTAGTAGCACAGGAAATGTGTCAAAACTATTAATGTAAGTTTCAGAACAATGTGCTTATTTTAAACATTAATAACATTTATGAAACTGCATTGTAATATCTATAGTTATACACTAAAGCGCTACCAATGTTACAAAATATTACAAATTTAAAGAGCATCAACTCAAAAATCGATCAAAGCAAATTAGGCACTATAACATTCCTGAGCCAAAAAACTATCGACTAATAAATAGATGCAAAAATAACTCTGAGAAGAACACTTATACGGTACACCAACCCAGTAAATAGATTTTCGTGTTTACTGAAAAGAGTGTTTTAATTACTTGACCTTTAGATCTTTAGATCTTGATGCGAGTTATGTCGGATAATAGGAAAGTTCACAAAATATTCAATTAGTAAAAACAACTTCAGTTAAGTAAGTAAGAATGCTATCTTAGGATAGGTTCCAAAGAAACAATGCATAGAACTGTATCTCGGACTAACTAAAACATGAAATAAATTGAATCTAAAATGCTTTTACTACTAAGAGTGCTGAGTCTAAGCTAATCAAGTGAAGCGAGTGTGTTAATGCGTTTGGAGGAAGTAAACAAACTCATAAAAATACATTATCGTCTCTAGTTCCTTTTAAAAATCTTAACGTACCTACCTAATCGTAAATTAAAGACGTAATTTTCCGCCTTTAACAAAAGATTTCCGAGGAGATAGACTCTCAAATAAGTCATAATAACATTATTTTTCATTCTCATTACGTTTGTGATAAATTAATATTATTATTGTGTGTTTTTCTGTGTTATCAGACTATTATATTATAGCCTCGTACCAAAACTATTTATTTTCATTTCGCTTGCTGCTTTATTTATCTCTTCTCTTACTTTACGGTGAGACGACAGATTTTAACGCATCATTTATTTTCATTTTAATTCAGACAGTGTAGTTGTGTAGACTTCAACTGTAAATTTATTCTCAATGTATTTTCACTAGAACCTACCAATGACTCGAAATCTACGAGACGAGTAGTAAATAGAAATCGCTGACTATTTGTTGGCAAATTCCAATATTGGCACTTATTTTCTGCATGAATTTGCACATTGGCGGTCTTCATTTTTATAGTTATGAGATCTTTTAAGGGATCTAGAACATGTTTTATGTTGTAGTAGCTTTTATTTCGAAGGAATAGTAAGGTAAAGGCCTATTAACAACCCATCAAAATTGGTAGTCTATTACCGACCTAACCTTTAAATACTTACACAGCAAACACACACACAAACAACACGCAGAACCCGGAGACGTAGAATAGTCTCCGACAACACAGACCAATCTCAAACGTAATCGTAATATCAGCAGGGGAAGCAGATTACCTTTTTCCCGTGGGTCATGGGAAGGGGTATTCTGCAAAAAAACCGACTAAAAACCGACCGAAAAAACTAAAAGTCGAGAACGCGAGTCGTTACACCCAAAATTAAAATGTGATGTGTTATTTAACCTTAATAAGATACCAAATTAGAGAATCAATATGGATTAAGATTATTGTAACATTTATTACCTCATAGTTGATAAGAAACGCAGAGAGAAGCGGTTTATTCTGGAATCCGGTACTCGCCACATAACACATAAATGAAAATCTTAGCAGGGGCTGTTCAATGTAAATGTTCCAGCTTTACCTTCTGATCCCTTAACATGTCCGGAATGCCACATGCATTCTCGAAACTCTCAGAATACCTCAACGTGTCAGAATGGCCATTAAATAGAGAGCCTGGCCTTTCGTTGTATGTTTTTTCTTTATCAAAACTTAAGAAATGTAAGTTTTATTTCACTAATGACTGACCAGAAGTGTTTTTTATAAAATATAATCGTAGCTATTACCAGCTTTTTAAATATCTTTCACATACTTTTTACTAATGGTGTTAGTTGTAGGTAAGTAATTAGTTACATTTTGTAAGAATAAACAAAACAATTGTTGGCGGTAAAGCCTAATAAATAAAATGCAATAGTCGATTACATCCTTATGTTAGAAATAAACAATAGAGCACAAATTGGTAACATTTTCTGAACAAATGTGCCTGTAATTTGCGTGATCTCCTCTGTACTCTATGTCGACCACATTTTCCGATCGACAATAGAACAGGTTCGTTTTATTTATTATTAACCTGTCTTAAACAGAGTGCTTTTTGAAGACACAATAGATATAGATAGAGAAACAGCGCTACGCGGACTTTTGTGCCTAAATTTGAGAGAATGTGTAGCAATGAGTCTACGGGCCGATGATGGTGATACAATTTCATAGGCCAGACTAGGGATGTAACGATGCATGTTTTTGAATATTTTCATTCGCGAAAAATCATGCGAGAATGTTTTGACAAAAGTCAGTAAGCTATTGTGTAGATATAGAAGGAATCTGACAGAGCCAAGATAAACACAACAGTCACTAAGGGTTCATGCTCAGAGAGTCTTGTCGATACAGTGACTAGTGAGTGTGGTGTGTCGTGATGTGAGTTCGAGTTCCAGTGGTACTACCCAAAAGCGAACGAGAAAGAGGGTAGACAGATTTGTTTGCTCTTAAATCGACCCCCGAATCCAGTCTTCTCGTGATCATGACGTTTGTAACAACGTTGAAATACCGAGACAACTCAATTAATTAAATATTGTGGTAAGAACCCGTTGAAAATGCATGAAAGTATTATAGAAAACCGCGAGTGTCTGAATAAGTTTATAAAGGAAATCACTAATAATTACTCCGAAAATTATAATATTATTAATGTTTAATCGACGCCTTTCATATAAATGCTGTTGTAGATTTGTGTGGGTTGAAAGTGTGAGCCACATGTCACTTGGGATTTCATTCGGTTCGTCGTCTCCTCCTCCTTCATAAATCGAGTAAAAGTTTGATCACTTTGACCCGAAAAAAGATTTTCTGTCAAAATACATCGCGTACATTGGTCTTAATATTACATTTTCTATATGTAATAAAGTCTTCTATCTATATACCTTCCATATTTACAAGCTTTATTTATAGTCGTTGACAATAGCCATACAGTGGGGATCTGTAACTTTGGACCATCTGACATGGGGTGAATGACCTATCGAAATACAACGTTTTTAGTTTTTGGATCGGTTAAACTTTTTTTTCTGACGTTGTATGGAAAACGTACGACTATCAATGTGGACTTCAATACTATGATGATTTTCTTTTTTCAATTCCTAAAATAAAAATGGTTCTAAGTTGTATTTCAACAGGTCATGGGTCATGGGTCAAGGTTATTTAGGTAAACTATCTATTACATAATATTTTATCTTCTCATCGATAGGAACTTCTCATAAAATTATTTCTTAGCCGTAGCTATACTCAATATTAAATATTTAAATTAAAGGAATATCTACTATACTTAGATCAAGCATACTTAACAATATATTAATCTTCCTCTACAATTTCAAACCATAGCATATACCACGTAAGCATTTTGTAAGCAGTAGCAGTAATGAATAAGTTTAAACAGAAAAACTGTCGCCATCTATGAGAAACCAGCAAGACTAACCGTGTCGTTTCCGCAAAGGCTTTTCCGGTTTCAGTATTCAGGGTGACCACTTAATAGTTTTCTGTTTTAAAACTTAGGTTTTAATGAAGTAAAAAAATAACGTGACAAAAAATGTATTTCTGGAACATAAGAGTGTTAGAAGTTATAAACTGCTACATAAATCGCATTTACCGCAATCTATCTGCTTACTAACTTGCAAACTAAAACTGAAATAACCGATTATACTGGAGTAAAAAAATCTTATAAAACTGTTGAAAATTAGACGTCTTGAAGATAGAATAGAAACTCGTTATTGAACACCACAAAAACATGCAAAAAGAAACACATACTAAAAAAATACAGTATAGTACAGTAAAGTGTTACAATGGGCGGCCTTATCGCTTAAAGCGATCTCTGCCAGGCAAGAAGATTTGTTGAAGCATTTTGACTTTCGCCATTTTGGCGCTGTTGGTGACACGAGACAATTCGGAACTAATTTTAGAGATAGGGTAGTGTCGACAAGCTATTTCAATAAAATTAAATATTTTTCACCGATTGTACGAGTGTGACAGTGAGAGTCAGTGCTCCTGCTATTCCCAAAATGATTTAAAAAATACAGTATTTTAATAATACTTATATACTCAGTCATATGAGGTACAAACGCTTGTGGTGGTGAATTAATTGGTACACACAAAAGAAAAATGTAGTTAACTTATAATATGATAGATATCATTATTAGACCCTTACAAATGACCGAGTTCACGAAAAAACATTTGATTGCATAGCCATGAAATTGTTGTTAACACAAATTATCATTACATAAATGAACGTATAGGATGTCGTAATGAAAATTTTCGACAATGCATTATAACGATAAGATTTATTTACAACTCTATTTATGTCAAAAAACCCGGCGGCCATTTGCATTCACCTGTCAATTTTAGTTTCAAAATCGCCGCCTAGCGCTTTCATCGTCGGCGCGCTAAATGAAATTCCCTTCAGTTTTAAATCTAGTAATCCAGCGTATAATTTGTATATACCTAAATAAAGACCAAAGACCAATAGTCCAATGCTACAACTGCTTGGGATTTGGACATCTTGCACGCACCTGCGAAATGATAGTTTTCCGATTACAGCACTAGTATGCATGATTTGATTTTTCCGTACTGTATTTTAACACTCCATTACTCCCCACTGTTGGGCTCAGGTCTCCTCTGAAGAGGGATTACGCATAGTCCACCACGATTGTCCAATGCGGAAAATGTTTAACCACTCTGCCACGACTTATTTTTTAATGTTATGTATTCCTATTTAAAAAATCTTTATTTTCACGTAGTTTTGGTTTTGCCAAGGAATCAAATAAAACGCATAGATGTCCTTTATTTTTTAATTTTGTTAATCACATTTATTTGTTTCTACTACACACAGAATAAGTGAAAGCCAGAGTAAATTATACGTTTCTGGTCAATCATTAAAACATTGAATCAAAAGCCTTCAAAGTTCGAAACATTGATAACATTGTGTTTACAGATATAAATATTACCATAACAGATATTTCAATACAGACAGAAATACTTGAGACTTAACATATTCAGTTCATGTAGAAATGATTATCAGATATTTTTTTTTACTGGAAAATACTGTTTCGCTATAAATGACGAAATAATTTAATTGGTTCAAGATGACAGTAATTTTAATAATCAATTAGTTGGCATTTTTTGGCACGAATGTTCAAGTTTCAAAATTTTTTCTTAATATTGTTCACAATACAACATTCCAAAGATCCATCTAAATACTTATATTTTGAATACTTCGGAAACTACTATTATTTTACTACACAGATAATAGATAATAATGTTATATTCCTTACTTCGTGCAAATACAAATTACTTTTGTGAAAAATTACGTGCATATTGATATATCGCTTGAACAGTGAACATTTTGTAATAAGTCAATACTGAGACATTCTATTTAAAATACTATGAGAAGACAAACTACTTTTATTTGCCTGTAAATTTGAAATTCGTTAATCACATTCCCTACGTTACACATAATATCGTCAGATTTTGTAATTCTGGACGATTAAAACATTTATTATAAAAAGCCACACCGATATAACGGCCTCATTAAGTTTAATTTACATCAAATACCTTATTTTATTTGATTTTTTAATTAATTTTAGATATTTTCAGAACTAAAGTGGCGTAACCTAAAATTCCGTCAAACACATTTTGCAATAAAGTGGCGCAAGTGCACAAACTACATTTTATTTTCGTCTCCGTTTTGCCTTTTTGATTCATTATATATCGAGACTTATTTTCACAGATTTTGTTCTTTTTAGATTATGCCACAACAGCCCTGACGAACTCACTATGTCACATGCCCTTCAAGGGAGCTGACACTTTAATGAATATTAAAATACGTTGAAATTTCAACACCATAAAAATAAACAGACTTCAGTCAGGATAAAAATTATATTTTAATTTTAAAATACTTTTTAATACGGGTAAACGTATAAACTAACAGTTACTTAATAAGTTAAGTATATCAAAAATAAAAAAATAGATTAAAACTTATCGTAGGAAATTTGGTCAGGGGCATTTTAAAAGGAAATGTTTCTTTATCTCGCGAGACATTGGCATACAACAAAGTAGTGGAAATCTTAATAGATAGAGTAAAAGTTCATCTAAAACACTGAGATATACAAGCACTCTACACATTCAAAGACAATATGCATCGTGCTAAAACACCAGGAGATATATTAAACATTCTGATAAGTGTAAAGAGGAATAAAACCACATCCATAATGATATTTGAAGTGTATGTTCAACACATCAACTACACATATTATAATCAGGAGTAAACTACAATCATATTATAAAATTACCATTTATATGGTTACATATTTTCTAATGTATCTATGCCGCACTGGATTTAAAAAAATAACTTAAAGAAAACTTAATATTTTCGATAACTATCATTATCTTGAAAATACATAAACACTAGACTTGATGAAAGGTTACAAGACATGTAATTTTATAAACATGTCATAAGAAGAAATAACGTATCAGGAAAACAAGTACAGAAAAAGCTCTGTAACCATTATCAAAAACCCTTAAATACACCACATATTAGAACTACATTTATTAAAAGTTCACATAAATACTTCATAATACATGAAAGATAGTATGTGAATATCCAATGCAGCCAAAAACTAAGAATTACTAATTTTATTGAAATTGTGTAAAGAGTCACATAAATCTTACAAACTACAAAAACGTTGATTATAATATCATATTGATTCTAAATAAATTGATGTGAATAATTATGATTATTAATTCACTGACGAGCATCTTACGGTTTGATTACTTCAAATAAATAAAATTTTATTTTTAAATAAATTAATAGCGCGTTTTGATTTGAGATAAATGTACAATGACTGATCGTAACTTTATTCGGACGAAACACTATTTAGTATGTTTTTTTTTAACAGTCATTAATCAGACTAGATACGAAGCCTAAAATTAAATTTCAAGTACTTTTTCGACTCAAACATATTTATAATTATTTTTATGCATTGTAAAGTATAGCCTCAGTCAAAATACTTTTAATTAAGCAGAATACTTGAAAATATAACTGAATCCACTATTACCTTACCAGGAACATTGTAATAGATAATTTTAACACAAAACGGACGGAGATAAATTTGGAATAACAGAGGAACGGAATCAGTAAATAATTATATCTAAATTAAAAAATAACTTATATAAAAAATATCAAAATTAACAAACGTAAAATTTGTGCTTCCGCAACGAAACCAAAATATAGACCAGAAAAAAGTTCTTAAAATAACTCCTATCGGAGTGTCAACTTCAATATTGGTACACAACCACCCTGTTCGATACATATCACGTTTTTCTTCATGTTGGCAACACTTTCATTCAACAAACAAGAACTAGATATCGAAAGCAGAAACCATGTTTCCATTTTTAAAATATCAATTTGAAAAACTCATGAAAAATTATTTTGTCCCTTTTTGTTCAAGTTCTCCAGTATTGTTCAAACTTTCACAAGATAATTAAACTGCAGGATAAATATTGAGCGTTCTACAATTCTAATACCGAGGGACAATCGGATGTTGACAAGTAAGTGTGTTGTTCATTAACGTTCAAAAATAATAATTATACTTTCTGTATTTTATTTCATAAATATCAACCATTGCAAGACTCAACCATCAAACTTAAATGGCTTCCAATGTAACTAGTTTGCTTGTCCTATTTGTCAACACCCAGATAGGCTGTAAGCCCATAAACAAGACAATAAAAAGCCGATAGACGTTTACAATTCAAACTTACAATAAAAAAAATCAAATGGCAACACATTTGTAATGTTAGACTGGCAATAAAACCAGCAATGTGCTCGTCATTTACCGCGTACGTACGTTTACACAGCGGTTGTGTGTTGCACGTGGGTAATCACTCGACGGACAGCCTTAGTAGTGACTACAACCTTCGATTCAGAAGCAGCGGCTTCAGAAACGGCTGTGCCCCCAGTTTTAGGTCCAGCGGGTTTGGGAACCGCGGATTTAGTGCCCCCAGTTTCAGTAGCTTTAGTACCTACAGTTTCAGATCCGGCGGCTTCAGAACCAGCGGCTTCAGAACCGGCCGCTTCAGATGCAGCATCTTCAAAAGTCTCAGCAGCAGCGCCCTCTTTCTCAGCGATTTCGCTCTTGATCATATCCAGCTTGGAGTGGATGCGGAAGTGAAGCCGCGATTCCAAAGCGTATCCGGAGTACTTCTTCCTGAAATTTCAATATATAAGTTATATATTGTCATCATCAATTCCAATTTTAGTAAGATTTTTGAACTTACCCTTGTAAGTAACACTCAACTGGGAAATGACCAAAATTGGCGTTCATTTAGTAGTGCCATCTATAACTAATATTTGACAGCACACAGACGGGTAGCTATGGTTAAACTTTTAACCTGACAAGCATTTCTGTTACTGTATATCTAATGAGCCACATCAGGAACTAAGACAGCCATCCATGGTCCTATTAAATCTCATTAGAACTAAGACACAATAATTTAAATTCATAATTACCTGGCTTCGTTCAAAAGTTGAATAGCTTTGTCGGTGTCGCCGAGTTGATAGTGGCACATTGCGATTTCAACGGCAGTGTAGGGAATAATGAATGTGTCTTCCTTGATGTCACCCTTCAGTCTGCGGCGAAAACATTAGTTAAAACTTAAACGCCGTTTGGAATATAGATTTACGGGAAAGCTGAAGTAAGGAGTGAAAGAGATAGCAATCAATGAAAATTACACGAGTTGGAAAGAGCCAGATCCTATTTACTACAATGAGTCAATTCAGTGTCTGTCAGTATGTCACAATAAGCAACTGTCAGAGTCTGACGTTATGACGTCTCAAATAAAGTTTCTTTGTCACTATCACATTGACTTTTAATTTTTGTCCAAAGATTTTGTCGGGTTTATCACTCCTCTTTAAATTCTATATTTATGGTTAGGAATTTGATTAATATAACTTATAGGAAGATGATGGTTTTAGCGAAGACTGTGAAACACAATTAAATCGTATGATTTTTTTTTTCCTAAATTGAAAGCACGATTTACGATCAGGTACCAAACCAGATTTCAAGCGAATTTCGCTTTTACTATAATCACTAATAGAGCTTTTAACCAACTTACTGGAACACTTCGTTCAAAACGGTGAGGGCCATTCGAGGCACTCCCATGGCAGAGAGGCAGCATCCGTGCATATAACGGAGCAGAGCTCGGTTATCACCGACGTAGACGCCCATCCAGTCGAAGCGATGATCTTCAACGCGATCGCGGGTGGCTTCAATCAACTGCAAAGAATGAGACCGCGTTCAGTTGGGTTCTAAATCAGCTCTCTATAAGGCTATAAGACTTTCCAAAACTTCTATCAACATTGAAATTAATTCTGAGTTAGTTGTTATCAAAGTCAACGATCCAGTTTGAAATCCTGAGTGCATAAGCCTTCTTTTACGTTAAATGTATGTTAAATTTAACAAATACTATATACTGTCAACCTAAAAAAAAGAACTTCTCAATGAACATTAAAATTAAGTTAAATTGAAACACCATAGTTCTTAAATGTAAATAAAAATAACACTACACCAAACGCAACAACGCAATTAGCCTTAACTAACACATTGCCAAAACAATTAGCTACATTGTATTGAAATATTTTATTTTCCCACGTTCGTCTCGTACAAAACTATTATAAAAAATCAATATTAACGGCTCAATTAATTCTATTAAAACAAACCTATTATTAAAAACATCAAAAAATAAAAATATTAATTTTTTTTATTCATCTCTTCTTTAGTAGAAACTTTTCTTGGTCCACGAGTTTGTCTGCTTGCATGATGCTCATGGGGCATTTCATGTGGAATGGATACCAAATAATATGCCAAGTCATAAATTCTTTATCAAGGTTGAAGGATTAGTACTTCAGTGGAACCTGACATATTTTCCGGTATTCATTCCACGTGAAATGTCCCTGATTCCAAGACAACAAAGTCGACGTCATAAACTTCCCGCTGGTATATAGCTCCGAGCGGGAAGTTTATGACGTGGACCTGGTTGGCTACATGTCTTGCCCAGTGTCGCTTCTTTTTCGTAGTTTCTGTCTTAAACCTTTTTGTTTGGTGTGGCGATGGTAAACGTTGATAGCAGAAACAACATGGCTTACATCATAAACTCCCCGCTGGTATCAAATCTTGGCGGGAAGTTTATGACGTTGGCACTGCTGTCCCCGATTCATTTCCTAGGTTCATTCTTGATTTCGTAACTTCTTTCTTGATTTACCTACAGAATACATTTTAGAAACACAGAATACATATGACAGAAACAACAAAATCAATATCGTTAGCTTCCCACTGACATCATAAATTACGAACGGTAAATTTATAAAAAGACCTGACGAACACATTTCATACCCAAAATCGATTAGTATTTAAAACAACTTATTCTTCAAAAAATTTCACTCCAACCTGTAGATAGCAGAAACAACATGGCTTACATCATAAACTCCCCGCCGGCATAAAATCATGGCGGGAAGTTTATGACGTTGGCACTGCTGTCCCTGATTCTTCTCTAGAATTGATTGTTAAGTTATTAACTTCTTTCTTAAATTATCGACGGAATTCATTTCTTGGATATTTGTCTTGTAAAGTCTGCATACGTGTGATGTATCATATTTTGCTTCAGAAACGTTGATAGCAGGAACAACATGGCTTACATCATAAACTCCCCGCCGGTATAAAATCATGGCGGGAAGTTTATGACGTTGGCGCTGCTGTCCCTGATTCTTCTCTTGGCTTGTTTTTTAAGTTATTAACTTTCTTGAATTATTGACGGAATTCACTTCTTTGATATTTGTCTTGCAAAGTCTTGATATGTGTTGTGTATCATATTTTGCTTCAAAAACGTCGATAGCAGAAACAACATGGCTTACATCATAAACTCCCCGCCGGTATAAAATCAAGGCGGGAAGTTTATGACGTTGGCGCTGCTGTCCCTGATTCTTCTCTTGGCTTGTTTGGTGATTAACTTTCTTGAATTATCGACGGAATTCATTTCTTGGATATTTGTCTTGTAAAGTCTTGAAATGTGTTGTGTATCATATTTTGCTTCAATAACGTCGATAGCAGAAACAACATGGCTTACATCATAAACTCCCCGCCGGTATAAAATCAAGGCGGGAAGTTTATGACGTTGGCGCTGCTGTCCCTGATTCTTCTCTTGGCTTGTTTGGTGATTAACTTTCTTGAATTATCGACGGAATTCATTTCTTGGATATTTGTCTTGTAAAGTCTTGAAATGTGTTGTGTATCATATTTTGCTTCAATAACGTCGATAGCAGAAACAACATGGCTTACATCATAAACTCCCCGCCGGTATAAAATCATGGCGGGAAGTTTATGACGTTGGCGCTGCTGTCCCTGTTTCTTCTCTTGGCTTGTTTGGTGATTAACTTTCTTGAATTATCGATGGAATTCATTTCTTGGATATTTGTCTTGTAAAGTCTTGAAATGTGTTGTGTATCATATTTTGCTTCAATAACGTCGATAGCAGAAACAACATGGCTTACATCATAAACTCCCCGCCGGTATAAAATCAAGGCGGGAAGTTTATGACGTTGGCGCTGCTGTCCCTGTTTCTTCTCTTGGCTTGTTTGGTGATTAACTTTCTTGAATTATCGACGGAATTCATTTCTTGGATATTTGTCTTGTAAAGTCTTGAAATGTGTTGTGTATCATATTTTGCTTCAATAACGTCGATAGCAGAAACAACATGGCTTACATCATAAACTCCCCGCCGGTATAAAATCATGGCGGGAAGTTTATGACGTTGGCGCTGCTGTCCCTGTTTCTTCTCTTGGCTTGTTTGGTGATTAACTTTCTTGAATTATCGATGGAATTCATTTCTTGGATATTTGTCTTGTAAAGTCTTGAAATGTGTTGTGTATCATATTTTGCTTCAATAACGTCGATAGCAGAAACAACATGGCTTACATCATAAACTCCCCGCCGGTATAAAATCAAGGCGGGAAGTTTATGACGTTGGCGCTGCTGTCCCTGATTCTTCTCTTGGCTTGTTTGTTAAGTGATTAACTTTCTTGAATTATTGACGGAATTCACTTCTTTGATATTTATCTTACAGTCTTGAAATGTGTTGTGTATCATATTTTGCTTCAGAAACGTTGATAGCAGAAACAACATGGCTTACATCATAAACTCCCCGCCGGTATAAAATCAAGGCGGGAAGTTTATGACGTTGGCACTGCTGTCCCTGATTCTTCTCTTGGCTTGTTTGTTAAGTGATTAACTTTCTTGAATTATTGACGGAATTCTTTTCTTTGATATTTGTCTTACAGTCTTGAAATGTGTTGTGTATCATATTTTGCTTCAATAACGTCGATAGCAGAAACAACATGGCTTACATCATAAACTCCCCGCTGAAATCAAATCTTGGCGGGAAGTTTATGACGTTGGCACTGCTGTCTCTGATTCTTCTCTAGAATTTATTCTTTAATTAATTACAAAATTCACGTCTTTGGTACACTATCTGGCAGTCTTGATAATTATTTTGTATCATAATTTGCTATAATTCTGTCGATAGCAGAAACAACATGGCTTACATCATAAACTCCCCGCTGAAATCAAATCTTGGCGGGAAGTTTATGACGTTGGCACTGCTGTCCCTGATTCTTCCCTCCACTGATGCATATATTTTTACTTTAGGAATGTCAAAAATAATACACAAAAAATAATAAACAAAGACAACAAGAGAAGAATATTTTATTCTTTCACCTTATTAATATAATTGCCCGAGAGCTAATGCCAATTTTTAGGTAGGTAATTGAGGTAAGTTGAAAACCATGTCCATTACATTTTATTACAAACATTTAATAAACCAGCAATACCGAATTGGGATATATCAGGAGAACTATAGATCAAGTTTTCAGCTTGCCTCAAATACCTACCCATTGCCACTAGTTCTCGGGCTATAAGTCGCCTCTTACGACACCCATGCAGGTTAACACGGGGTGGTGCTATTCTACCCCGGGACACCACACAGGGATCATTACTCATGCACACAATACATTGGTACCTACCATCAAGTATACACTTAAAAACTATGGTGTTTCAATATTTTTATAGAATATCAAACTAATAAAAAACTCATAGAATCATAGATTGAAATCGTTTCTTCTTTTACTGTCCAAAAATCTAAGGTTTCGTTTTCAATCGTGTTTCATAGTTGCGTCGCCGCAAATAAATAAAATAGTTTATCCTCCCTTTCGGTTATATAGTAAGAACTCGCGCAACTTCATCCCAATCACAATCAATTTTTTACTCTTCCTTTTAACTTTGAGAGTCTTCAAAACAAATCCTATTGACCTTATCCTTAATCTAATAACTATAAAATACTACTACTTACTTTGAGCACGTACTGAGCTCTCTTCGGGCTGAACGTGAGTATGCCGAACATGTTCCAAAGGCAGAGCAGTTCGATAGCGGGCAGGACCAGGCGTCCCCCTTGCGTGTAGTATCGGGCAGCGCGCTTTATCATGAACTTCTCCATTGGAAGAGATTTACCGGCGATACGTTGCTTGTAGAACGAGCAGTTCCTGTGATAATACACGTCTTATTATATCTCATATGTAACAAATAAAGAAATATATTTAAACAATTAAATAAATAAAGAGGAAATGTGATATGTGACGTTGTATGGTAATCTTTGGATCAATTGAAATCACTTAGATAGTTTTTATATGATCTGTATATGTATTTTTTTAATGTTATCTCTGAAACTGGTCAAGAGATAAGATTTTACTGACAAATAGCTGATGTACCAGGGAGTAAAATGGAGACTTTTTTATTTTAATCATTTCCATTCATAATTTTCCCTCTTACATTGTATTTCAAATATAAAATCTTATCAGTCTCGGTTATGTATGGATTAATGAAGATTACTTAAAGAAAACCCGACAATTTAAATCCCACAGATACATTGTATCATAATGACTGATGTCCTATGATAAGTTTTTATTGTAATTAGTGACGTCACTGTCCACGATCAAATCAATGGATTACAAATGACATGTGAATGTTACAATGTAATCAAAAACGGATATGCAATTTTTAAACGCATCGATTAATTATCTTGAATATTCGCGATGACTTGCTAAGTATAACATGATGTTGCTTTTTTACACGCTTTCTTAGCACTGCAGCTAAACAGATATTTATTTATAGACTTTTTGATCGTCTCTTAAAAAGTTTGACTATAGTTTTATTATTTATCTGTACGATAAAAATATTTAATTAAAAACCTCTTTAATAATTTCATTATTATACAGTTAGGAATTTTGAAAGGAAATAATGAAAATACTCAAAACAGTGTTTTCTCCGTTTTTAGCTGAAAGGAAAAGCATTACTTAATTTTTAAAAAGAAATACAAACGAATACTACTTCTTTAATAATAATATAGCAGTATCGTTAAAATTACTTATAGGTACTATACAGATTATAGTGACTTACTAGAAGAAGATTACTTGACATATTATGAGCTATTCAAAGTTTGATTCAAAATATCACCCAGGAATGATTTACTAATTATCAAAAATATTTACCTCAGCAATTCATTGCACTGATGTTTCTCGTTGGCCGTCATATCGCTCCCTAGTTGAAGGAACATGGCCGCCTTGCAGTACGAGTAGATAGTGCGGGACCACGTACTCTCGTCCAGGAGCTTGGTCGCGAACTGGGCTGACTCACGCCACTCCATCTTCAAGCTAAAGTGTATGGTGATAAGGTTGGTTTTAGCTTGGTTTGTCAATGCTATTAAGAGGTTTATTGTGGGTGAATTTCAATAGTGGAAGTTTGGAACAACTTTGTTTTTTATTTGAAAAGAAGTCCGTTTTTAATTTTAGATATTCTTTAAAAAATTTAACATATCCATAAATAGAAGATAATACGTAAAGTAGTTACTTGTCATTTATTGCTTTGTAGGCAAACGAGCTAACGGGTCACCTGATCGTAAGCGGTTATCGTTACTCCTGGACCTCTGCAAAGTCAGGAGACAATTCTTATCATATGCTACAAAATCATATTAAAATAAATCATAGCATTACCTGTTGACCCACATAAGTTCCCAGAAGCAAAGATGACGGAATTGTTTGAAATTGTGCTGACTGTTCAAAGTCGTGTTGTAAGTGGTGATCGCTGGCTCGAACATACCACGAAGCAACTGAAGCCTTCCTTTGAATACTAAGAACCAGACGCTCTCCGGATATATCTGTAATATGAAAAGATATTGAAGCAATGCGAGACAACCTGTCTAACTCTAGGATCGGTAAAAGCAATATAAGCTTGTATGGTATGTAGTTCATTCATATCTCAGTTTTAAGATGATTCAATATGTTTGAATGAATACTAGATATTCTAGTATCAAGTAGTTTTAGTGGTGTGTCTTGAAGGAATTTTTGTCTAAATGCGTCTGCGGAAAATGCCATTATTATGCCAAATGAAATAATACCTATACTTTTTACTAATGGTATTTCAAAAATTATCATCATGCCCTTTTCTAATTTATTTGACCCACGCACACTTTGAAGTGCACACGCATACCATGTTTAAGATACACCAAAACTGGCACACGAGTTATAATACTTTCACCAACAGTATTGTTTGGAACTCGATATCATAACTACACTAATTGAAGAGTGTGTCAAGTGGCATCTCTAAATGTTTGCTGTTTAATGTTCGAGACGAGATATGAACGAAGCTGACATACCGGTAGACCTATTTACCTGAATAAAGTTACATTTGAAATTAATGTCCAATGAAATTCACATTTTAATACTTTTAAATATATTATCCTTCACTTACATTATTACTAAACGGGTTCTTACCACGATTATTTTTAATTGAGAGGTCCCGATATTTCAGCACTGTTTCAAGCGCCATGATCACGGGAAGACTGAAGAACTGCGGGTAGGTCATTTAAGAGCAGACAAATCTGCCTACCCTCTTTCTCGTTCGTTTGCCGGTACCACTGGAACTCGAACTCACATTTCGACACACCACACTGACAGTATCGGCTGCCGTCTCAAAACTAGATTTTTTGGCTTTATTCGAAATATCGGGACCTCTCAATTAAAAATAATCGTGGTAAGAACCCGTTTAGTAATAATGTAAGTGATGTAGATAACCGCGAGTGTTTAAAGAAATTTATATTTTCCTTCAATTATCTCTATAGGTACTCTTACCTACATTGATAATATGACACTAAATAAATAGAAACTGTTATAAAAATAGCTTTATAGGTTAAATGAGAACTAAAGTAACTTTATTTCAGAAAATTAGATGTTAATTTTGTTATTTAGATCTACCTGCAAAAGCGAAGCCGTTAGTATTGTTAGTAAGGTAAGCGTGACAACCACTACCTTGAGTACTTTTTCGAGTATTTCGTCGCAGACTTTCAGGTCGCCGGAAGCTCCGATGAATTGGCATATAACGAGGTGGAACCCGAGCAAGGTCAGGTCACAGAGTATAGATCTCATGCCTGGTGCACGGGACGCCGCTTGAAGTTCGGCCAGACCGGTTGCCTTCAGGAAATGAAGACTTGTTATTGACGGAGCAGACGAATTACAGTGACATCAGCAAGAATAATAAAGTGATTGTAATCCGCCGTTGATAAGGATATAATTTCTTAGTACTCAGGGGTCAAAAAATCTCGTTTCATTTGCATTTTAATTATTCGTCTCGTTGGATATTATTGCATTAATTTTTATGAAATAATTAATGCCAATTTGTATTGTTCTCAACTTTATTAGATATCATAAAATGGGAATTAATCTTTTGCATAGTACGAGTATATCGGCATGAAAAACAGGATAAATTTTATGAAACAGTAGAATAATATCGCTTGATATTTTTACGACATATAGTAATATGAAATATTCCGTCAATTTTAGAGTTTCAATTCTTTTTTAAAAATTTGGTGTTAGATATTAAATTACTATTCCTGCTTTGGCATTGCAGTATTAAAGGCATATTTTATTATTTTTCTTTAGGTATAATGAATACTAGAAATACACATTGCACATCTTTAAATATCATGTACAAACTGATTTCAAAACTCTGGATCTAAAGCTGAACACTCAACCTAATGTAAAAAGGAAAGTCCTATCTTTTTCATGACTTCAAATACAACTTCAGTTTAGAACCTTTTGGTAGTTCGTTTAGAATACAACGTCACTAATTAGATAATACCATATTCCACCATTGTTGCTCACGTGCCTACAAAACGTGATAGGTAATAACATAATAACGGTTTGTACTCGTATACTAATCTCTTCAGTTCCGAGCGAGTGCACATAATAATGTCAATTCGTGTGCCTTTATCAACTTTTGTCATTGATATGTTGATTTATGGTAAAAACGAGTATAAACAACGTATATTCCGAAAGCGAGATAAAACTACTAGTCTTTTAATTTGAATGAAATTTTCGTGATCAAGGGATACGAGAATAAAGGGAATAATTTAATAGTTCATAATGTATTTTTATTAACTGAATAGGATAATCCTAGTTACCTACTAGTTCTGTTAGTAACTTTTGGAAGGGCCTTCAAATTCAAAAGGTAACCTTGAAAACTAGTCTATACATTCCTACGGGTACTTTGATACAATCAGGCACTGAAAACTAGTAAATTTTGGATTACCGTGTAAATTCTTTTAACTATTCCTATAAGAGGTGTAGTACCTTATTCCCGGAAAAACCGACGAATTCCAATAGGCTGATGACTCTGGGAGGCAGCAATGAAATCATCACGTTGAAGGTGGCCAGACCTAGACGGACACCACTTTGGAAGTGCTTCTTCGACTCATCTGTGTCAAATTGTTTCTTCTCCAGTATCTTAGCACATTCCCTAAACAATGTCAAAGTGTTATTTTTGAATTCTGACTTATTTTCACCATAATTTATAAACAATAATTTTGAGTGAATAAGCTCATGGATCGATTCAAAGAGTGCCATTGATAGACACAAAGTAAGAATGAATTTCATTGAGAAAGAAAATTGTTAACTCCTTGACCTAATGTGTCGTGTAAAATACTTTAAAAAAATATATGCTCATAAAAGAAAAAAGACATGCCCGCTGAGTTTCTGGCCAGTTCTTCTCAGGACGGTGGCTACAATTATTATTTTTTTGTGTCTGAACTGGTGGTAGCTTTTAACTTTTGACGTCAACAAGAATGAGTACGTCATCGATGTTGAAAATAAAGTATTTAATTTCGTTATTATTTCTTAAAGCCTAGTTCGACATATAGGATTCTTCTCGAAATTTCACAAATAAGAGTTCACAAGATTGCTAATGGTCTATCTGATCGTAGGTGGTTACCATCGCACCGATTTTTTTCCTGTAAACTGCCTAGACTATAGTGCTTCTAACAGTTTCGCCTTCAGTTTCTAAGGTACGATTTTATTTGAAATACTTGATATTATTTGGCTATGATGATTACAGTTTGTTTATAAATTATTCAATAACTATTTATTAACCATTCTAACAAATGTATTTAATAGCATTGTAAAGAATAGAAGTATTATATTTTTAATGTTCAGGCTGATCACATAAGTTTGGACACAATATTGATCTGATCGAAGCTATTGTAACTGTACATAGGTAATTTGTTCGACTTGTTATCAACCACAAAAATGACGTTCCTTGATAACGTTGTTAATGTTATTAGATATCTAAATATTCAATGAAATTTAAACTTCGTTGTACATAGTGACTTACATTTTAAACTCAAATATTGAAATGAAATACTTTATTTCAACATTGATGACGTACTCATTCTTGTTGACGTCAAAAGTTAAAAGCTACCACCAGTTCGGACACAAAAAATAATAGCCACCGTCCTGAGAAGAACTGGCAAGAAACTCAGCATGTCTTTTTTTATGTATAATGAGCATATATTAGACGACTAAGTTACGTAATTTGCGAAGTAAGGTCACAAGTGTGATCTTTGACAAACTGTCTCAAACGATACGTTTATTTTTAGTCGAAAATAAATATAATACTCGTATATTCGTTTAGCAATTTGAATTTAAAGGAAAAATATATCTTGACTTTAATTATATATGAGAACTAGGTGACCCGCGCAACTTCGTCTGCGTTACAAAGGGATTCAAAAATTGTAGCCTATGTGTTATTCTGATGTATAAGCTATATTGTGGTAAAGTTTCATTCAAATCCATTCAGTGGTTTTTACGTGAAAGAGTAACAAACATACATCCATCCATACATCCATACATACAAACTTTCGCCTTTATAATATTATTATTAGGATTTACAAAGATTTTTATTATATCTTACTTGTATGTGGTGTAGCAACTCTTGACTTTGATGGTGCCTTTGATGAGGCCTGTCAAATCCTCGCCCTCCATGATGGTTATAGCCGCTTGAAGCAGTAGGGCTTCAGCGTAGCACAACTCCGCGTGGGCCTCCAGATCGGTGTAAGACGCGTAATTGGGCTACAAAATATTGTCATGCCATTCTCATGTTTTTAGTTTTTCTTCGTAATAAGGAATGTAGTTTTCTCCAGACTATTTCACATATAAAAAGAAGATTTAAGAAACTTGTCATATTTTTGCGTTTGAAAAAAATCAGGATTACTCTTTTTAGTAGCTTTTTTTTGAGTTGGAGGAAATCTCCGGATTCGGATTCGATATGTGGGAGTTGAATTGCACTAAAACCTCCAACCGCTGAGACTCAGTGTCCGAACCTCGGCTGAGGCCAGAACCCAGCAAGGGGTCATGAGGGACGGCGCGACGAGTTACACGCTCGGCACTCTTTCCCGTCGCACCGCCTCTTTACTACCTAAATATTTTATTGCCAGAAGTATATCTTTATCTTAGAACTATTCTCTGTGTATCTCTTATATTCTATCATAAATGATGTAACGAATTCGGGTATAAATTGCTGTAACCATATTAACGGCAAAAAACAAAACGTCACTACATTCCGACCAAAATAATGAACATAAACGGTGACTCCAAACATATTCAACATTTCTGCACAGAATACTTTTATCAGAAGTAAAACTTTATTCAATACGTTATCAAAACCGCACACATACATACATAAGTAGATTTTACATTTGAAATATCGAAATATTTCAAACAGTAAACTGTACTGAATGTACTAAAAATGTTAGTGTGAGTACCGAAGTTATATTGAGGTATATAAATGTAGTTAACTTCTGTGAGTATTCTGAGAATTTATGCCAACGACTTCTAATTGATTCGACCTTTTCCAGAATCGAAATATGTTTGCGACTTATTTTTAACGCAATTTTTTTGTATTAACTAACGTCCATGTTAAATTAAATTGTTGGTAGGTACATTCTTCTGAATATTTTTTTGTTTCTATATTAACTTAATATTTAATCTTTATTACAAAAATATGATTGCCGATAAAACTGGTTTGACGAATAAAACTATTAACGTAGTACTCGGTACATTGCAGAGAGCTGACATTTTCAAGTTATTAAGAAATATCAGTATGACATTCTAACAGTTTATGTATTTACTCACCTTTTTGATAATGGTGCCCAAACTTTCCACCAACGTGAAACTCTTGCGGTTCTTGATGCAAATGTGAACGCATTGCTTCAGAGCGATGACAGCTCGGCAGATCTGTTCGTGCTCGAACGTAAGCATAGCCGGAATGAACTCGAAGATGGACGCCCCCAGACTATGGTACAAAGATGTGCGACACCTGAAATAAATCTAAAGTTAACACTGAACTCTTCAATACCGATGTATTTAAAAGATATTATGTTCAAATTACCAAGGCTTCATGATGTTCATGGCTCCAGCTAGGTCATTGTTGAAGAATTTGCGTATGGCCACCTCGCAGTCCTCGAAGGAGATGTGCAGATCCATGTCATACCTGAGAAGTTCGTAAATTGAAAAATATAGACTGACAGAATTCTTGCAGACGAGAGTAGAAATAATTTACAATAGACTTAAAATTATTATTTCTTTTGAACATATTTAGTTATCTAGATTTGGTACAGTATTCATTTGAAATAACTTGAAGTATAAAAACTATTACATCCCATGTGCATTTATCCTCATTTCAAACTGTGATTGAGAATTTAAGAGGATAGTCACAAAATCCAACTTTAGACAAAAGAGATATGCGCACAATATTGTCATATGAGCATGCACAACCTCTTAATACGTATGCAAACGTTGTACACGCATGCAAATTTATATCTTCAATTAATATTATACTATTTCTCCTCTTAAGATTAGCATATTTTTTTCAATAAGAGCATTTTAGTCATTTTACTATCTTTGATGTAGATAAATGATGTTCAAGTGGTAAAAGTTAACTTTTTAAACGCACACTCGAAAGAGAAAGTCTCTAATACAATCATTGTATTGTGTACATAAATGATGTTGCAATGACATCGAGATTTTAAACCAACACTTAGTAAATTCATCATATTTCTTACTTTTTATCCGACCCAGCCTTTGTAATGTATGAGTTTAATAGCAAAAGGAATAAAATGTAATTTTCGTTTTAACAATTTTCTGTCTCCTGTTTTTTTTATAATAATGAACCTAACAGTATACGAAAAACACGACCTATCAAATTCTTTAGCTTTTTATTATTTTAGAACTTTCTGCTACCGCAAGATAAAGTAAGTACATACCTACTTACAATTTCTCACCCTTTATCTGTTTTGGCTATCAGGATTACAGTAAACATATTATTTCAACGTTAATACTGTACAACGTAGGTACTGGTACAATATCAAGTAAGTAATTTATTAACTAAACGATATACTACTTACGGTGGATGATATTCCGTAGCATCTTGGAACACCTCCTGAAACAACAGAGCAAGTTAAGCATCGCAGAAGTATAGATTAATCAGTCACAAAAGTGAATAATAATACCTTCTTTAGACTTAGAAGCGTGTTTTATTAAATATCACGAGAAAATCCTTACCGCCAACGTCTGCTACTGCTGGACATATGACACAAAAACTAACCTTAAAGTTGCGCTATTTGCTTCCAACTAATCGTCTTGAGGAAGTTTCTGGAATGAAACTGAATCGTTTGGAGTCTTACTTAGTATTAGGAGCCACACCAAAACCAACACCCGACCCACCACCTTTTTTCTTCTTTTTTGCCGCAATAATAATTATGGGAGCGAACATCTAGACTTGCCGGGCCGCAACGCATTATTCGCCAGGCATAGCTCAAATACATTCTATATGCATCAACGCACACTTTGAAAAGCAATATCTCGCAACATCGAAATCTACACTTGTGCGTTATGCGTTGCGTCCCGGCCAGTCTCAGATTCGCGCACCTTAGCAGTACAGTTCCTTACAGTGCCTTCATCAGGGGAATCACCAGAATTCTTAAGATTGCTGCTTACTGCGCACGAGTCGTCGGGACCGGAATCCGCTAACGCAGGCGCCGTTTCTTGTCTCAGAGCCATTTTACTGATCTAACACAAGAACAATGTAATAAGCATTTTAGTATTTTGCAATAATTACTTCGATAAAACATTGTTTAGGAGTGTTATCTATCCTATTTTAGTTGAGATAAACAGCTGATATTCGTACTTAGATAACCGACACGAAATAATCATTATTTTGAATACATAATAGTTATTAATGGCAATCAACATACTTAAATTATTTTTTGGTTAAAGAGTTATCAGGGACATAATATTGCAGAAAAGTTTGCGCTTTGCAGGTTATTTATAAATAATAGGGTATACTAACTTTTTAAATTTCCTCGTCTATACGGATAAATCGCTTCGATGAACTGAAGTCGGAGAACCTGTGAAAATAAAATTTGTACCTACAGTAAAACTAAATGTAAAAAAAATACAATAAAAGGGTTTAAAATAAAATTACACATACACGGTTTTCAGTTTTATTTATTTCTTAGTGCCACTGACACTAAGTACATATATCTGATAAAACATAAATTCGTTAAAAACCAAAAGATAAAAACGTCAATAGATTTGCTCTTTTCGTTTTGTTATGAATTTAACTGCAGTGACACCTATTAAAAAATATGCCACACAAAAAATCAAAATACCTACCTTAGTTCTGCGGAATAAAAAACTTATTAACGGAAATTGACCATTGAAATTACCTTGTTTATTTTAGAATAATAAGAGTTATTAATTTTAATCCTAAGATACAGCTTGCCGTCAGAATTTCACAACCGAACCGGTCAGGCATCTAATGCATTACTGGTCTATATTACGAAATTTTGCAAAACGGATAACGGTAGCCCTTTATTTGAACATACCTACAGCACGGCTGAACAAATAACTAAAAGTCAATATTTAATCGAATTCGTAATTTATAATTCTTTTATTGATTTTCTTCTGACAAATTGTAATTTTAATTTTAAGTCCACTTACCCTCCATCTAAAAGTGCACATAATTTGTGTGCGTAGTGAAAACATAGAAACATGTTGCTTATAGCTGTACTGCCCCTGAGTACTATAAAGTTGCAAATTGAAAAAATATTCTGATTAAAATAAGAATCTAGACCAGACTAGCGGCTATGCGCATGGCGACTGCGCAACTACTCGATCGATCCAATTCAATTGGGGACGCTCCGACCTCTATCCCCCTTTCCAGACAGCAGCTGCGCGCTAATTTAATTGAATAATGAGACCCCTTTAACAGCGTATGTACCTTTACACATTGTACATGTATATAAGCCTTTTATTAAGAAGTACATACATCAAGTACCAGCACAATCGACGATTTAAAAATAAAATTCGCTCCATACATTCATCCTTTAATTTAATATATTTAGACTTACCTCAGGTCTTCTTAGTTCTTCTTCCACATGTTTTGAATCCAGAGAACTAGAACAAAGATGTTTGGTTTAATCTTGATAGAAGTAGATTTTATTAGACGTTGAGAACAGTTAAAGTTTTTGTTGATCAGTGTGCAGTTGTAGAGAAAGTCAGTATATTCCACGGTTACCGTAGTAGGTACTTTCACTTGACACACCACACACATACATGGATCTTAAATAAGAAAACATGATACTTTGTTTATGTACCAAACCATTTATGTTTTTCATCAAATAAGAAACGTAATTTTAAAGTTTTTTTTTAATTGTTTAACTGCCTACGCTTTAAAACTGAATCGTATTGAACAACTGGTTGACGTCTCACCTGGCCGTAAATAATTCGAGTTCTTTAACAACTCAACGTCCTATCTAGCCCGATAGTGCTCTCAGAAATAGGTACCAAGATGGTCCTAGGCGTTTCCAGAGTCTAGACTTACACATGCGCTTTAAGCACCTAGGCGCAGTTTCGAAACTCCGTGTGCACTAATTGCGCATGCACTTCAGTGCAGGTGTGGCTGCCATTTTATCATGGCGTACAAAATCGATAAACAAGTACGCTTTAGATGTAAAATAACATCCTATTTTAAAGACAATGAGAAAATATTTGTCGAATTGAGCGCACAATGAGGAATGCAACGATACAAAATAAGATGAAAATTCAACATTTGCATTTAAACACTATGAAATACTAACCACAAAAATTTACAAAAACATAAATGAATATTACAAAAACTCCCGAATTAGTAATTTTATAAATTGGTATTAAAATATTTAAGAAGTTCAAATAAGAACAAAAAACGAAATTAACTGTTCACTGAATTAATTTAAAACCCGCGGAGTATGTCCTTAATAACCAACAAAGGATATCTGAATGTCCTGTGATGACGAGGATGACTGGCTTCAACCCTTATTTTCAAAAACGACATGGCTTTTTAGTAGATATCGCAAGAAGCATCGCACTTTAAATGCATTTAGAAATTAATTTAAATCATAAATTTCAAATTTAATGTTTTAAAAGACCTACCTGTCGGTTGACCAGCTCAGCCGCGATCCTGGACGCAAGTGTTCGGATGCTTTGATTTATTGAGCAATGCGCTGAAGAGGGTGCGGGGTGCACTCCCCCAGTTTAACGTATTTCGCGCAAACAAAATTCAACCTTACTGGTAAGACTTTAAAGGCTTTCTACATAGCTTTACGTTCATTATATGCAACAAATTGCAGTAGGTACGTCTGTTCTGTGTGCCTTGTGTCTAGATGGTCAATAATTGATGACACATGCGCAGATTGGTTTGGCGACGAGAGCGCAGAATCAGCGTCTGGAGCCATTTTGTGATAAGATGATATTGATTGTTATTCCAAACTGTTGCTAAGAGCATATCTATTAATTTAGTATTTCGATTTAATTCTTCGGCGTAGCTACGTGACTTTACTTTATTTCAATCTGTATAATGAATCTATTTCCAAACTTTTAGATGTTAGACAACATTAGCAGGGGTCCGCTTGATGTTAAGTAATTTTCGAACTTGATTGTCTTTAGTAGAACCCTCGACATGATTCAATTAATGATAAAAAAATATTACAGTTTTATATTTTACACTAAAATAATGTGATCGCCGATTTACCACTATTTTTTTTGTTTGTCTGTGTGAGGCTTGTCTAAGGATGATGGGGCAAAGAATTAAAATCAATAATCAAAATTTAATTTCAAAATTAAATATAAAGAATTATAATTAGCCAGTTAATAAGTTCAAAAAAAGTTTTTATGTTTCTCAAAACTTACAAGTATTTTAAGTTTTTACAACATAAAAGTACTATACATAATCACAATTTATTTTTACATGGCAATTCTATTGGTCACCCTTTAAGTATGTTTAAAAGATAACTAAAATATTAAAGATGCTTTTCAATATATCAATCAAGTTGACAACAGGACAAATTTATTACTCTCAATAACACCCCTCTCATTGCAATGATTTGAGCTGATGATACTCATAAATCAATTTGACCTACAGATTGGCAAAGTCAAGTCCTCAAATTGTCAAGCAATTGATGCAGTTAAGGATGTCTATCTTTGTTACATGAACCGTTCCCACCACCCATGTAAGTGGCTTGTTAAATAATTTTGTCGGTTCACGCTGTGGAAAATTTTGGCAACAACAAAATCATATACAATGTTTTGCATATAGGTACTTTATATTTAACTATGTATAGTTATTTATTTGTTTATCAGTTTTAGGTCGAATTTTCATAACAATTGCTCTGTATAAAGGTTGACTAAGCAAAGAATATTCAGATAAAAGATTTTAAATATGAATGGTTGTAGATTTAAGAAATTATATAACGGTAAAGTATGACTACTTACTAATATAATGTATTTTATTATATACATTCTATCTAAGTGGTTGATTTTTTTGTAGTTAACAACAAATTTAACAAGAACAGGAGTAGTAATCCATAAATAACTAAAAGAAAACTGACTGACTATGAGACATCCAATTCTGCAGAAAAACTAAAATCATTTCATGATTATGTTTATGTATCACATGAAGAAGAATAGCAGAAACTTATTTATAAGTCCAAAAAAATAAATTTTTAACAAACCATGAAAGCATTTGCATCAAACAAATACCTGAAATTAATAAACACAGTTATATTTTAGACTAAATATATCTCAAAAAGTACTTGTAAAATCTGTAAATAAATAAAAACCCCTAAATGAATATCCTTTTGTACGGAAAAGAACCATCTGAATCAGTACACTAAGTTCAATACAATGCAATGCAATAGCTGATAGTACCCACATAAATAATATATTCAATTTCTATGACTCCTCCAATTAGAAGTCAAAGTTGATGAAATATTTATCTTTATTTTGCTATCATAAGAAGCTACCCTAGCAAATGATTGATATGTAGGATTCTCTAATCTATATTATAAACTTTATTCTAAACTCTGAAGCTAAGTACTAAGCAGTCACAGTTCCAAACCAGAAACCAGTACACAGCAATAATGTTTAAACTCCAGAGATCTTAACATTCCACTTGCTGTTTGGTATCAGTGGCCTGAACATAAATGTATCAAACTTAAATAGTGTACAAAAATTTAAATTGCTCAATTAAAAAAGAGTAACATCACACAGAATAAGCTTAGGACTTGTAATTGATATTCTTGGAAATTGCTGTTAAAAAATCTAATTGGTAACATTCAATTTATTTTTTGTAGTATTAGAATACTCTGCTGAATATATTTTAATTATTGCCACTGAAGCTTCCCTTCGGCACTTATTTCACAAATATGTGCAGAATTGCAAAAAAGTAAACGAGTGACATGCATTTGTATATGTGCGACAATCGTGATTTTATTTTAGGATATTGTTGAGACCTACTTATTTTAAAATAAGAATTAATTTATTTCTTTCTCCATCTCAGTTTTTAGATTATTATAACAATACATTTATGTATTTTTATAATACTACCCACTTATAAAACATGCAAGGTACAGCGTAAGAATTATTAAATTATTTTAATAACAAAATTGAGAATATTGATTAAATTACCTTTAAGTGAACAGCAATGGAACTTTTACAGCCTTCGTATTCTGCGGAATTGATAACAAAAAGCAATTAATTATTACGCACACTATTATTTCGATTCTATTTATTAATTTGCGTATAAACACTGACCTATAAATATAAATCTGAGAAAAACACAATCCGTGCAATTTTAAAAACACCGCACAGATTATTGTCAATAAATGAGAGAGACGTCAAAGACTAGTTGCGTCTAGAGTTGTCCAACTAACGAATGGTGAATGTGGTACTACATTCATTCAATTGTACTGTATTGATCAATTTATTGTTATTCCACCTTGTCCTTCTCAACAAGTGTTGTAGAAGTTTTTCCAAGTTAAAGTCTTTTTAAATAAGTATATGTAAAAGTACAATGTTTGTTTTATTCACTCATCTCAACTCATTATCCCAGATTCATATTTTCCTCTACCTGGCCCTACCACAAATATTCTTAACAAATAGTTTAAAGTTTACCATAAATACCTACCTACATAATGATAGCAAAATATGATAATATGTTTAATATGATAGAGTTACCAAGATAGAACCAGAAATACATAAAGCTATAGCAATATTTATTTTTATGAAACTCCATGGTCCAATTCCATTACATCCCTTTTAGAAATATTAAATCCAAATAATGAATCTTTTCTTGAAAAATTTTCACACTAAGCCTAGTTTTACACGTCAAACCATGCTGTAAAATTATTATATAATAGTGCTTTTGATTTCCAGAGTTAAACGGTGCTTGTTGCATGCTAGTTAAGTAAAAAGATATCTGCCAATGTAAAGTTTAGTCGATAAAATAAATAATAAATTAATGGAACGATTTGTTTACGTTAACATAAAAAAAATGATAGCCGTACTTTTGCAATAAAAAACATTGATTGGTTAACTCACGCAAATGTGCGAAAACATAACGGTATTTTCAATTCGAAAAGCCGGATTCAAACTATGATTTCAAAAAATAATTATTGCGTACATTGAATGAGTCTTCTGCGTTTGCCTCACCAAGGCGAACTTCCGCGTTTGCCTCACAATTATAGATCACAAGTCTAAAATGGCAGAAAATTAAAAACTTTTATTTTCACATGTTTATCCGTCAAAACATGTAAAGGACAGCGCATATCCAAATCGGTTTTGTCAAACGTCCTGGATATCCATGACCAAGGATAGATGTTGATGTGATGTCACCAAATTATCTAATTCTTATATTTTACAGAAATCTCACAGCTACTGGTAAAAATATATTAATGGTAATGATGGGAAGATACATTTTTGTTAATTTATCACACAGATATTAAAATCCATGAGGTTATTATTTGACATGTAAACAATATATACGTGGTTTCTCTGAAATAACAGTATAACTCAAAGATAACTACTGTAACTAGATAGTATAGCTTTTTCAACTGTTAAGATCAGTAGAGATTTACAAAAAATATACGGAGCGCAACGAATGGATCATCGTAGTTGTGCGTATACCTTTATTTAAAATTGACAGTTGACATTCCGTAAAAGTTGCAACAATGTCATTAGGATTTGACACTACCAGTGCAGTGAGACAAATGCCAAACGAATAAAAGAAGCGAGAACGTGCGTGAAGCTAGGAAAAATTTAATTATGGTTGTTGTAACGTGTACCTAGTTTATGAAAAGTTGTTATCTCTAGTTTGCAGAAACTTTTTAAATATGGATTTTGGGCTTAATATAGTTATTGATTTTAGAATGTAGTAATCGTATAAAAGAGGCGCTTATTGCATTTTTTTGGAAGCGTTCGTGCACTAAACTATTTCACCATGAGTTCGGGTCGTTGTAAGTCCGAAGTTAAAAATGAACAACTATGTCGAACATGTCTGTCGAAAGATAGCCCGCTTCAATCCTTGTTCGAAGGATTGGTGGGAACTGTGACGCTAGATTCTGTCGTTTCCGAAATAACTGGACTCCGGGTAAGATATATTTCCAAAAATGTACTTGACTGTCATTTGTTTTACATGTTACGATCCTAAGAAAGTTACATGTGCCATAATACTTTAAAATTCATATCAGGCTAAGTTGGTTGGCTCTTGGTTGATCACTGAAAATAAAAACTATTTATTAATATATTTGTAAAATTGCATTAAATCAAGTTACTGTTAAATGGAATGAAGTTATTAGTAAGGCTGTGTGTTGTATCTAATTATGCTGATGTTATGCTAAGCGTTTTGTTATCAATGAACAGTAACAACAATCATTATTCTAAGAACTCATTACAAAATATACAATGCAAATATATGAAATGTTATTAACGAAATTAGTTTCTTATTTATATAGGAAGAAGGTTCAAAACAATATTATATTCTTCATCTAAAATATGTTGACTATTGTAATTTGTGCGTGTGGTAAATTAATACAGAAAATTATACTCTCTATTAAGAGTTAATATTCTGAGAAAGGGAGCATTTCCTGTTTACGCTAAATAAAACGGAAGTGCACAAATTAATTTACACAATAAATATGATTTTGTGTATTACAAATACATTTTATAAAAAATAATGGATAAACTTGGACATGCAATTAATCATGTTGACTGAATTGAAAAATACTACAATATTATATTGACTTTGCTAGTGTTGTTCTGGTGGAGGGTATTTTGATAACTTCAAAAAAGAGCTAACTAAATAAAAAGTACATGTTATAAATTTGTTTGCTGATACTAACAAATGCTTACTAAAACAACAACAAGCGCGGCGCGTAATGCTATTTGCATATATCTTTACCTCTATAGTTTAATATAAAGCTTAAACACTCAAAGTTTATAATTTGCTCAAATAATACTCAGAAAATATTGTTCAGGCTAAGTTAAAATCGTTTTCTACAATATAAAATCAACAAATAATTTCATATTTTAGTTTCTTTGTTATTCTAATTTATATGTTATAAATTATTCCAAGTGTGAAGACTCATATTTGAATGTATAACCAATAACACATAACAGCAAAGATTATTATTTTTACTTGTAGATTCGAAAAGGCGATGGACTGCCATCAACAATATGTGAGCAGTGTCGTGAAAAAGCAGAAATTGCCTATGAATTCAAGAAAAAGTCTCATACTTCTCATAATTCGCTTAAAGTACAGATTAAAAAAGAGAAAAATGAGGCAAACGCTCACCAAAAACAGGTTGAAAAGGTATAAATGATTAGCCAATGAAAATGTGAAATTCATTTCTTTTGAAATAGTGTTTGATGGTCGTCTTTATGTTTCAGCCACCAAACATTACTGATTTTAAAGTTGAACATATAGCTGCACAAGATAATGATTTTTCTGACTCAGAATTTGATGCTCTTGTAGGCGGATCTGAAAATCTAACTGATATTGTGTTAGGTAAGGAACAATAGAAGCCATTTCTATAATAAAGTCTAACAAATGACAAAAGAATGATTCATAGACATCAGATGAAAATAAAAACAAAATTCTTTACAGATCCTGTTAAAGATGAAAAAACTACGCAAGAATCGTACTTTGAATGTAAAAAATGTTTACTGATGTTTGAGTCTCAATTAAAACTGCAAGAGCACATGAAGAAAAAATGCATCAAAGGTAATTCATTACTAAATTTATAGATAAAAATAAAAACCTCTTCATTGAAAATAATACAGAATTTTGTTAATTTCATACATCTTTAACTAGTGCTTTAACAAAATTAAGTTGTTCTTACACTTGTTATTCATTTTGAACACTTATCAATACAGATTGACCTGCAGGCCAGTAGTATCAAATGATAATATTATGATTTCTAAAGAATGATATAAGGTTCTAGAATACTAAAATATAATTTGAAAATAATGTTATAGTATAAACTTAAGAAAATATACTTCTGGAATATATCATATCCAAGGATTGAATGAAAAAAAAGATATTCTCAATGACAATAATATGTCAAATTTCAGTTGAGTTGGATGAATCTGGTGGGACTTACTGTCCCTTATGTGGTATATGTTATGATGGCGCTGAAAGTTGGTCTAAACATTTGTGGGAATCTCATTCTGAAGTTATGGGTCCAAAAAAGAGAGGACGTCCAAAGAAAATGTTAACTAGTGTGAGTATAAAATCCTATTAATTGATTAGAATTTTCACTGCACTATAAAATATTTCAATGAATACAAATTTATTATTATGAGACCTATCCATCATCATATTGATTAATTTTTATTTACCTGTCATTTAAAGAGAACTGAACTTTGAAAACTGTTTTATAATTGTTTTTTTTTCTTTGAATTTAGTCTATTCTGGATAAATTATCAGAAAATGGATTTTTCATAACAACAGTGCCTGCTAAAAAGCTTGACTGCACATTTTGTACGAAAAATTTTAACACCAAAGAAGAACTCAATACCCATTTTGTTGAACATAAAGGTATGACTTTCAATTATTTCTAAGTTAACAATATGTATAATAGTAGGTGTTGATATTAAAAAACTTTAAATATGAACAGTTCAAATGAGTTTAAAGTATCATAATCATACATCAGAAAACTAATCTTAATAATACTAATTACCTTAAATCTATGGCTAGTTTTAAATAACCAATACTTATATTTTAGGAATGAAAGTACTATGTTGCATTATGTGTAAAAAAATGTTTTTGAAAAAGGAAAGCTTCAAACAACACATTTGTATTGAAGATCGTTGTGAAAATAAAAAACAAGTAAGAGATTTAAATTTTGTGTTTTCATTTTGAGTTATGAAATAGATCTTTAATAATTTTGTGTAACTACGTGCCTTGTTATTTCAGGATGATACAAACGACGAACAAGGAAAGAGGTGGAGCTACTTGACTGAAATGCTGATACAAGACTTGTTAGAATCAAATTGTGAAGCGGTAAGATTTTGTTGCAATACTTGTTTTAAATGTTGGTTACAATTAAATATTGATTAATATGTTTACAGACCTTCAATAAATTTATGTAAGTTATTATAAATTTTCAGGATAATTTCGATTTTCTAAAAGTGTGTACTGCATGCAGTGCGATCTATCTTTCTGACGAAGATCTTGTGAATCACCATGATGCTGAGCATCCAGAACTATCAACCCGGTGTAATTTGTGTACAAAGGTATAATGAAACATTCATTCAATATCTTATTTTATGGGCTTTCATTTAAGTGTTGGGCTTAAAAAAACCATACGTCTGTTCACTTATTTTATAGTCTAGCATTACAATTACGTTATGCATTTATTGTAGGTATTTGCTTCGGTTAAGTCGGCTGCCAGACACCGCGCAATCTGCAAACAAGTTGAAAAAACACATGAATGTAGCACATGTGGATTGAAATTCGCATACGAGATATCACTCAACAAACATATTCTCAAATATCATCAAGGTCAAAGTGTTTCCATAACATTTGAAGATACTACTTCGAAAGGCGATGTTGATAAACAATATCAATGTGATACTTGTAACAGATTGTTCATTAGGTAGTTGTTATAAATTATGGTTATTTTTAATTTTCATTAAAGAATGCACTACTATAAGTAATATGTTTTTTTTAGAAAAGAATTGCTAGCTAAACATGCCAGGATTCATATGCCGAATCAAAAATATTTTCAATGTGATATATGCGAGAAAAAGTTTACCAGAAAGGATAATTTACGGTAAGTTTTGCGTGGATATATTCTTGTTTTTACAAACATGCATAAAATGGAAGTTTACACATTGTTTATTTGAATTATAAAACAACTAGTTGACTCGCGCAACTACGTCTGCGTCAGTACATACGCAATTGTCATGAACAAAGTTTTGTTATAGATCACACAAACGCGTCCACGATCCACATCGTGAAAAAGGTCCATCGAACACGTGCCTGTGCCTTTATTGTGGTCGAAGTTTCTCGAATTCTTCCAATCTAATAGTACACATGCGTCGACATACTGGCGAGAAACCATATAAATGCGATTTTTGTGATAAAGGCGAGTGTTTGAACCAGTTTCATTATTAATGTTTATTATGTCTTTAGCAGTTGATGTAAAGTTAATTTGAATATTAATTTTAGGTTTTCCACGATCGTCAGACCTTCAATGTCACCGTAGATCTCATACTGGAGAAAAGCCATGCATTTGTGGTGTTTGTGGAAAAGGTGAGTATTTATCGTCGATTCACTGAAAAAAACTAAGAATATATTTATTTCGTCAGACTGTATAACTCACATCTGATACTAAACTCAATTTCAATTGGTTTGTGGTGAGAAATCAAACAATTTACACACTAATTGTTTTATATAATTTTATATTATGTCATTGTATTTACAATGTACATTTAAAAATAGTATTTTATCTACTTATCAGATGTTCAGTTCTAGGTCTCAAACGAAACGTTACTATTGGGTTTAGGTGCTGTTATTCTATAATAAGTTTCAATAAAACTGTTTACTGGCAGGTTTCTCTCGCAGTAACAAGTTAACCCGTCACATGCGCGTTCACACCGGCGTGAGACCGTACAAGTGCACTTACTGCGAGAAAGCCTTCTCTCAGAGCAATGATTTGACTCTGCACATCAGACGGCATACTGGAGACAGACCTTACATTTGTGAAGTATGCGGAGACAGATTCATTCAGGTAAATTAATTGATTGGTGGCTTATATAGGGTGTTGTGTTTTACAATATTTTTTAATTTCAAATCAGCAGGTAGGAAATGTATTTCAGAAACTATCTTTTATAAGAATAGTTACAATTTTAGGTTTAATATTATGTTATTAATTATATTAGTCTTTATTATTTCAGGGCACAGCACTTCAAAATCACCGTAGGGCCCACGGACATTTCCGAAACCAAACGAATGACGTGCAAGCGCAGGTTCAAAGTATTCAATACACAGTACAAAACATTTCTGAACAAAACAGTCATTAAGTCTGTCTTTAAAATTTAGTTATTGTAGTAGTAGTTAGTCGTCTCTATATTTTACAGGGTGGAGTCTAAATAATTTTACTTTATTATTAATCCTAAAGTTAGAACTTTCAGAAAGAAGATTTCTGAAAGAAGATTGTGGTATTTTTACGTATATCCAACAGTCATTTTGCAATAAAGTTTCTTATCTCACTTTGAAGACATGAGTATTTCCCGACTAGTATTGAGATATAAAAAAAATTTCATGTTACAAAGTCATTTAAAAGATAATCAATTTATATCTATTTTCTGTGTTTGAACAAAAAATTAAAGGTTATAATTCTATAAATAGTGTCTCCAATTTTAACATGAAAGTCATGCTAAATATTGTCATCAATAAATCAGTGGTATTGAACAAGATTTTCTGGCGGTGTCCTGCTAACTCAAAAACCCTTTATTTACGGAACCCACCCACATTTTGTTTGTTGTTTTTTATGTTTGTCGTAAAAAATTATATAATCTGCCTTAAAATGTACTAAAATTAGTACCTTGATCGTGTGTTGAGACGTCGACAAAGTGATTTCCACGAAACTATCTTATGGTAACTTCGTTTGTTTGGCATTCTATTCTCCGTTCTTGATTAAATCGTTCAACATAAATAATATCATTATAGACTGGTACACAACTGGACTGTTGTGCTCTTTGTATGAGGAAAGAATATTCATTTACTTATATTTTATAACGAATTTTATTTTGTATACTAAATATGCGATTTTAACGATGGCTAATTTTGTTATAAGTAGTAATAGATTGTTGTTTCGCTTATTCTGGATTTGTTGGTCTGATATTTACTGATAAAGATGGTCACTAGTACCTTTTACAAGAAATAATGAATTTTAATTGATATGAACGAACAAAAATAATGAACATAGTTTGTAGTCCAAGGTTATTTACAATGACTACCATCGTTCGTGTTTAATCAAGATTATCTTGTAATCAGTGAAATCTAAAATTAATGATGACTTTTTAATGATAGAGTGATATTTTTGTCTAATGTTGTGGCTTGAAATTAGGGCTGTAAAATTGGTAATTCATGTTTTACTGTGTACTGGTCTAAAAAGGATACGCAGTATTCTTACACTATTACGTTGGTGCGCCAAATATGAACATGTCTTCTAAAATATAATCCTTGATGACCAAATATAGAGGTCAGTGATTAATTTCAAGTAAAAAAAAGGTTATCTTGTGTGGCACCTTAGTCCCAAATATTGTCTTCGATTTCCTTTTGTGTCTATATCGGTCGCATAAAAAGAGTATATCTATGACTGAATTTCTCTTGCGTTAAATATTATGAACGATATTGGTATCGTTTCTAGTAATTGTATTGTAATGAACAACGATTGTCAATAATCATAGATCATTATTTGTTATATTTCCTTATTTGTTATATTTATGTTATTTTATTCAACTCAGACTTCGACGAGGCCCATTATATAAAATTAGTATCTGTGGTGTGGGTGGCCTATATAATTGGAATGAATTGCATTATAAAATAACTCATTTTAGTAATATTTTATCAACTACCTATCTTCTTGGACCTATGACTAGTTTTGGTAGGTGTTCTCGCCATTTTAGGACGTGTTGTATTTTTTGGCCTTGCGTGTGTGTGTGCAAAGAGAGGCTTAATATTACTGGAGATAGTATAATATGTATATGTATTTGTTGATAGAAACCAAAGACAAAGTGGAATATTAAAAACTTAAATAAAGCCTTCCTGTTGGCTTCAAAATTGTTTATTGATCGATTACTATGTTATAGTAGTAATACTTATTAATGCAGAGCAGATTCGTTACGAAAGTCTTAGTCACGTATACTTTGTTCATAAATTCTGTCCACTCAGTCATGATCTGCTTTTATGCTTCTTTATTTTGTTTGCTTGTGTTTGTTACTATCCAATCTCAAACAAACATAAAGCATCTATATAAAAAGATCCAAAAGTCATGTATGTATGCGCTACTTACTCTAATAGATATTGTTCCTACAGTTTATACTCTATACCTATCTATCGATATCTCAATGGCATCTCAATAGTTAAAAACGAAGTCTTTACTTGCTGACATGATAACTTGTTTGGTTTGTATTGTTTGTGGTGTAATCTATCTAGCATGAGATGAATTGTGCCAGCTCTGTTGATAGCTTTGAGTAATGGAAACTACCTATACCTATCTTCTTATATCGTAAATCTGAAAACATTTTGCAATTATGACACAACACATTATACCCACTGAAATTTTGGTGCGAATAGTCTATTCCTTTACTTTTTGCAATATTGAGCTTTTGCAAATTCTATGCTCTGTGATCGTTTCTCTTCTTGTACACAACTTTGACAAGCTAGCATGCTATCGTTTGGATTCGGTATAGACTTTTATGATACAGTCAAGTACATGATGTATCTGAAACTTGTAGATTGAAATCTAAATATTGGAGCGAAGAAAGTGAATATTTTAATTTTCGTAAATCATATGATTTTGAGTGAACTCTTGTAGTCTTTGATGACGCGCAGTATTGACAATATTTTTATTATAAAACATTATATACAAAAAACGACCAAAATGGAAGTCCATTTCTCAAGCATAGCACAAAAACGACAACTCAGATCTTTATCAGAGATAATGCTCAAAATGTCTGCTTTCTAACAAAAAAAGAATTTTCGAAATCGGTTCATATTAAAAGGAAATACACGCAACAACGCATAGCGAATCGTGAAATTTTTTCATTTATAAATACACATTTTTAAACACAGATCCAAAACTACTTGTTCGATCTTTAAAAAAAAACAATGGGATCTAAGTTCAGCCATTATCTTTCATCTGACACCATAATCATTCAAATCAGTCCACCCAAACTAAATTTATCGAGGAACAAACATAAAAAAAATACAGACGAATTGAGTACCTCCTCCTTTTTGGAAGTCGGTCAAAAATAATCTTGTCCTTGAGTTTAGATTCTGTAGCGCTGTGTAACCGATTCGGATTTCATATGGGTGTGCCCTTTGAACTAAAAGAAAACTAATCAAAGTTGCTGATTGCAATATTTACTATAGTTTTTTGAGAAGTTGCCACGGAATATATGTCATAAAATAAAATAACTATTATAATTCTCTGAATCTCTTAAGATTATTCTCGCTATGTTGTCGCTTTGAGTTTGAAATTAGCGAATTACGTTATCAGCAGGTAATGAAATCTTTGAATATAATTGATTATTGTTGGTTTTGCTAATTGGTTTCTAGGTTTTTATGTTTTTCTACGATCGACTCAATGTCATTAAAATCCAATGTCTATTTCTATTCCATTTAGATTGATAACCTAGTGGTGTTCGCCGACTTCTGGCAGGTTCTTTTAGTATAAATACTACTCGTAGCCATCGTGTAATTTTGTAAACTAAGTTTTTTCGGAGGAGGTATCGGATGGTCTAATTTATTTTATTTCGAATTTTTATCTGTCGCTAACTTCAAAGTATTTTTTGTTATAAGTGGAAACTGTTTTGGATAATGCTTTAATTATTTGTGTTATTTTATAATTTGTTTACTTCTGTTAGTTTCCCAAATAAATAAATAAATAAATCTCTTATTTTAGATAATTTATATAGGGGAGGCAGAGGGGAGTTGAAACAATTTTGAGATTTTGTTTCATACACCAAAAACTATAGACAGGAATCATATGAGATTGATGTCAATCAATAGATCATTCTTTAGAGTTGCGAATGATTAACATAAAGCTCTTGCGAACGTTAAATTTTGCGGTGAAAAATCAACTTAACCGTAACAAGTCAACTTGTAAGATGAAACAGGGATCGAGGAGAGTTGAAACGAACGAGGTATTTAATGAAATAAAACTCTTGAAGTACGAAACAAACATTTTAATCATGTGTATTAGTTGTGTGGACACAATTTTCATTTAAGTACTACAGGTCTAGTTTTTGTAATCAATAATATTAGGTACGATTCATCAACACCTAAAGTAATACCTAAATTAATCAAAATAACAATCAGATAAACAAAATGTTTTACATTCTTCTTTCTATAACAAAAAACTTAAAATTATCTCACTAATGTATTTAAATTCTATATTATACTTAATATATGTTCTAAATATTTAACATAAAATAATTACTAACTTTCAGTCGTTTCTTAATTATTTTAATCAGTCTTGATTGATGAAAACTTCTTCGAATATTTATTAAGTTAAAGCCATTTCACAAATGACAAAAATAAAAATAATAGGTAAATAAAAACATTAATCTGACAAGCAGTTGTGGCAAACATACGAAAGTTCCCCACCAGTGCAAGTTTCATGTGCCCAGTTATTGCATTGTAGACATTGCACCCATTTTTCTTTGGCTTTGCTATTAGAATATGGCACAAGGCAACAAAGACAAAAGGCTTCTCCTTTTTCCTCTTTACTGTCATCGTTTTTTTGTTGTTTTTTGCCAACTTTGGTTTTAGTTCTAGCGCTTGGTTTTGATGTTTTTCTAGTTTTTGTGTCGTCAAATTTGAGTTTCTTCACCTTTTTTTTTGACCGTTCTAACTGCTTCGATTGCAGCTAGTTCGTCTTTTATCGGAGTGTCAGTTAAGATAGCTGATTTTATTTTTCGTCTATTTGTTTGATGCCCTTTCCTAGGTGGAGCCTTTGGCAAGGGTCTTAGGGTTTCTGGTGAAAATGGAATTGCTGTCACAGTAGCTATGGTGTCTCGTGATGTAGATGCTACAGGTATTTCTGTAGCAGACTTAACTTTGAAGGGAACAGAGGGTTCGAAACTTGAAAGTATCGTAATAGTATTTTTTTTTTTTATTTGGTCCACATGACTGAGATACATCGTTACTTATTGTCTAGTACATACTTAATAATAATTATGAGTTAATCCCTGCTTGATAAGCATTACTTCCGATGTCGTCAGATCAGGTGAATTCTCACGTAGGTTTTCTGCTGACTTAAGTACGTCTTCTGTATTGTAGCTGATTGGAGGAGGAGTAACCTATAAAGTTAAGATTGATGGACTTGGTGTACGAGAATCGTGTAAAATACTGTTTGTAAGAGCACGTTCATCACTTGTACTAAAAGAAGAACATGGCACGGGTTCTATACTTTCTGAAATGTCGACCGAGTTAGAGTTGGACGGATCAGGAATAATGGAAGTTGGTAAAGGTCGATCAGTAATCTGACTAGGAAGATAATTAATCAGTGTCCTGGAAAATATCAGTGTTAACCGGCCATAGTCCGGTATGGATGAATCCAGAAGATATATTGTGCTGTGTAATGGCTTTAGAAAACGATGTTTTTACTATCCCAGGAATATCGTAAATGGACATTACTTTTCCTGGCTTAGACCGCAGCCAATTGTCACAGGCTGTGTTTACTGCTTTTTTCACCGGCCCAAAAACTGTTCTGTCCATTGGCTGCAACTTATGAGTGCAGTGCGGTGGAAAAGTTAATAGAATAATGCCATTTTCCTTGCAGAATTCGATATTTTTAACAGCAGTGTGTGAAGCGTGATTATCCAATAGCAATAGTGCTTTATTTTCTTTTGATGGCCTAACTTGGTCTTTGAAAAACTTAAGAAACACATAGAAGTCATTTTCTTGCATCCACCCTGACCCATTCGCAGTGCCAATTGATCCAGTAGGTCCATCACGTATAAAGTGATCTTTAAATCTTTTTCGCGGAAAGATGAACATCGGGGGTATTGAATTTCCAAGGGCATTTCCTGCTAACGCTAAGGTGACCAAAGTTCCCCTCTCTGCGGAAGTCATGGCACTCACCTGTTTCTGTCCACGTCGGGCAATCACGCGGTCTGGTTTTTGGACAGTTGTGATGCCAGATTCATCAACGTTCCAAATATCTTTAGCTTCTAACTTATATCTGTCAACAACTGATGTATAATTATTAAAAAATAGATCTAAGTTTGTTTTATTAAAACTTGTAGCTCGAGCAATACTTGTGGGTTGAGGTAGTCTCAGGGAAAGAACCGGATGACGCTTCATAAAAGATCGGAGCCAAACTTCTCCAGCCATTTAATTCTCCATCCAAGAAGAAGGATTTTTTTTATTATATTCGACAGCCAACCTATAGGCAAAAGTTCTGGCTTCGCAGAAGTCAAGCATCGCCTTCCAGGACTCGTCGCTCTCGAGCATCGACGCCACGACGCCCGGGAGCGACAATTCCGGTCCTATTTGCATGACCAGGACACAACGCTGCCGCTCCCAAGCGGGGCACAGCGAGAGCGTATGCTCTGGTGTGTCCTGGTGACACTCTACACAGTGATGGCACCTCGTCGTCGGCTCCACCTGAATCCGGTGCAGATACCGACCGAAACACCCGTGCCCGGTCAGCATCTGCACCATCCAAAAGGTGAGGCGTCCCTTGCCACGACCCACCCAATCCTTTAGGACGGGGCGGATCGCCTCGACGGTCCGTAGACCCCAGTTGGGGTTGGCCAGCCGTCTCTCCCTCGCACACCTCTAGTAGGAAGTTTTTTGATATTTTAACTACTTTCAAACTGCAACACATATTATGAACAGTAAATACAGCGGAGACGCGCTGGTTTAGCCAAATTTTTATTAATTTTAATATTGGCCGTGAATCATTTTTTTTCTCTATTCAATGAATTTAAATGTCCAATAGTAGAATATTTATATTCGCGATGTTGTAATATTACTAAAGATTTCCACCCTGTAAATAAATCGAGTATGAGTAAAGTTATAAGTAATGAAGTTTATATGATTATTGTTTGTAGTGGTAAGCTAAGTGTCCTGCATTTGCAATCATTTTTTGTAGTAAAATACGTTACGTACGTATAGTTGGGGGCAAGAATAAATGCACACCGACTTTTAGGAAATATGCAAAAATATTTAGAGCTTCAACAACTCAATATTACATTACTAGCTGACCCGCGCAACTTCGTCTGCGTCGCATAGGAATTGATCCTGGGAATGTGCTAAAAGTACTCATCAGAATGTTTCATTAGATCCTAAACACGATGAGTTCCAGTGGCCACCTTCCAGCTCCATCATCAGACCTTCACATTCTCTATCCTATCTCTCAAGTTGGACCAGACTGTTCACGGTGTATCAATTTAATTTAAAATCGGTTAAGTAGTTTAGGAGTCCATCGCGGACAAACATCGTGACAGGAGATTTATATATATTAGATATGTTCAATTGAATTAGAACAACAACTGACAATGAATGCCACAAAGCTGTGTACGACAGAGAAAGCGCTCTACAAATCCGAAGCTATTAACTGCTCTCTTTTTAAAAGTCGAAGTGCATTTGTTCTTGCCCCCAGCTATTATACTATGGTTGTTAGTTGGTAGAATTCGTGATTATAGTAGCTATGTAAAAATAATATAATATTTTAATAATTTATTGAGATTTATTAATTTGAATAAAATGTATTATTGAAGGATAATTAAAATCAATACTTATTTGTATCATATTATTTAATAAAAATATATAATTAATGTATGTATGTCCTATAAACTCCTATAGTTTGACAATTATTAAGTTAATTTATAAAATGTAAGTGTATTTATGTTTGAAACTATTAAATCAAATGAATCTATAGAATATGAAGCATGAATAATATACAGTGAAATGCGATTAGATCAGGAAGAGGATATTTTGTATTCGATTCTCATTTTATTTATTAAAAAAAATGGTACTTAAATTTTGCTCCGATGTCACCCTACCAATAAATGAAAGGTGAATGATACGTTGATGATGATTTTATCAGGCAACGGGCTTGCTTTCCATACGAACTAGCTAAAAAGCCCCCTTTCTTCTAGATATGTTTACTTTATAGTTCACTAAATTTATACATGTTTGTTTGCCATTTGTGAAGTTATTTTTTCCTCATCAAATTTCAATTACCACGTCCTCCGATACCTTTCGTATTTCACTAGTCGCTGTATATAAAAAAAACTCATGAAGTATTGAATAAATTTAATATAAAATACAAACTACCGATTTTTTCAATTAATAAACTAGTAATATGAATGGTTTTTGAAATTTAAAAATAAGTAATTCGGATCAAGTATTCATGAAACACAAAGGTAAGTTACTGGTTCCTGTGTTTATGGCGTGAAGAAAATAGTTCTCTAGAACAAGTACGGTTTGTATATAATTTTATTTCGCATAAACAGGCTTTATCACAACTGTCACGTTGTAACGAGTTGAACTACTATAAATATTGCTGGAATACTCCGTTGATGTCGGATAAAGCCTGAATAATCTTGGCTACTCAATCATTAGCAACATAATATTTGTATTCTATATTATATTTATATTATATTGAATCAAATCGAAACATAGTTGAGATACTTACTATCGAATTAGGACGTAGTCTGGTTTTCTATGATTCACATACTTGTTTATTTATTTATAAATGTTATCAACAGCTTAGATATTATTCACTACTGTTGTACTTATGTTACATAACTTAACTTCTAATATGGTGGCCAATTTTAGATACTCACACACACACAGCATTCTTGTTTAAACATAATTAAATTAAAAATGTTATGAGAATTACAAATAAAATAATTATAAAATGAATGAAAATTATATAAAAAACTTAGTCAATAATAAAAAAATATAATTCTAAAAATTTAAACAAATTAAAGAGAATAAACAAAAATTGGAATCATTAAGTTGGACTCATGACGAGATAGAAACGCATTTCTGAGAGAAATCAGTGACATGTGGTTAATGTCGACTTTTGGAACTGCTTTACACAGTTCGTTGTACTTTTTACAACATCTAGCAATGGGAGAATTCAATCCCAGGTTTGTGCTGCATCGCGGTATGTAGAATGTGTTTGTGATTGGATATCTAGGGAGTTTCAATGGAACGGAATATGAGATTGCTTTAGTTAAGCTGTTACAGTTGAAAGTACCATTACAAATTTTGAAAAGAAATGCGAGGTCATGCATGCGACGGCGTTCTCGAAGAGTTCTCATTTTAAAGAAGTCTAAACGATCTTCGTAAGGCGATCGGTGACTCACACCAGTGGATATGAAAGCTAGATATCTGGTGAAAGCTCTCTGTATGGATTCTATCTTGACTTGTTGATATAGAAAGTATAAAAAATAAAAGTTTTTGTTTAAACTGTTCCTCTTAACTGTGTTGTTACTGATCGTTTGCATATGCCTACCTAAGTGTTCTCTATATATTTCGGTCCCACGTTTTTCTCAACTATGAAATATCATTGCCTACTTTTTATGAAGTCTTCCCATCTAAGGTTTGTTATATTATTATGTAGGTATATCGAAAACCACTTTGTCACAGCTTTAACCAACTTATTTGTTCCGGTTCTAATGATTTGATCAGCTTTTTTGCTCTTCTATGTTTGTGATACGTTATGTTATTTCTTACTTTGGTTTGTTTCGTTATTGATTTCAGCCTTATCTTGTTTATTCTTGCTTGTCGTGTTGTCATTTTTCTAGTTTTTTTTTATAAGGTTTCGTTAGACCCTATGTTTGGCATCTATAAGTCATGACCGGTAAAATGCACAAATTCAATGTCTTTTTGTATTGAGTGGTATACTTGGATTATTGAAAATGTCCTTAACAAACCAGTATCGTCTTCATGGCATGATTTGAAGATGTTGCGTTTTATCGCTAATTAATATTAAGTCATCTGCAAAACTTAGATGGTTTATATATTTCCATATTTTATGTTCATGCCATAATTGTTCCTGTTAAATTTCTTGAATGAGTACTCAAGAACAGCTGATAATAATTAAGGAAAAAGCCGGTCTTCTTATCTTACTCCTCTCTTGATAATAAAACTTTCACCTTTGAATTCTAATTTCATATTCGTATAGATGTTCTAAATAAGTCATTGTCAATGTCATTGTATAAATTAATGACGCTTTATTATTGGTATATTAGAATCTGTTCAATATGTCTGTACACGATAGTTAGTATTAAATTGACAAATGTGGTGAACAATTTTGGTATCAGCTTCTTCATGATAATAAGAGAGGTTATAATCAATGACTCTTTTTAATTTATTTTCATTAGACATCTCATAAGTGTGACATTGTTCAAAATTCAGTTTCATCTTCTTTCCTGTGATGAAAGTAATAAGTTCGTCTCTTGTCCAAACATCAATTAAAATTTTGATCTTTTTTTATTGTTGCATTGCAACAGGTTATTGAGGTGATTGTTGAGGAAAGCCTATTCCAGTTGAGGACGCCTACGGGCTGGTGAAAATGATAATTTATCCTACAAAAAATATTCAAAAAACTTTTGAAACACATCTTAGTGAAAACCAATCTTTTTCTAAAACCTGTGATTCAATGTGACATAATGTACTTAACGAGTAATAACTACTAAATTATCTATCGATATTTTTAATAGAACAATCACATTTTGAGCATACTCCTCTCCATTCCTCTTTGGCAAGTTGGGTTCCAGCCCAACTTGGGGTTGATATGGATACAGTATATTAAAGTGAATGATCGTCAGTGAATGGTGGATGCCATGATTTCAAGTCTTCAAAGTTTCTGCCGGTTGCCAAATCCCCTTACGTAGTGGTTAATTGTTTAGCTGGCGTCAATGATTTCCGCATGGGAGTGTCAGTTTTTATAAGATATGGTGATACTAAATTAAGTAATTTTTCAAAACTTTTTCACTCATTCTAAAATAGTTTTGGAAGTCTTTTGTTTCAGGATATTATATATCTAATATATTATATAACTAGCGACCCGCCTCGGCTTCGCACGGGTGCAATGCTGATACGTAATTAAATACACTACATGTTTTCTCTTGAGGTTACTCTTGAAAGAGCGACATACAGTTGGTCATGTGAAAAACAGTCAATGCTCAAATCTAAGCCTGCAACGTTGAAGGTTTGACCTTGCGATTTTCAATGGTCATTGCAAAAGATGTCTTTACCGGAAACTGTAAACGTTTAAATTGGAAGGGTAAATCCGATGGTATCAGAGGGATTCGGGGAATCAATACCTCTGCTCCGATACCACATCCTGTGAGTATTGTGCACTCTATTATGAAAGTTTTCAGTGATTTTATCAGCAAACGCGTGCCATTGCAAAGTTTAGGTGGATTCAGGTTTCTTGATAAAATAACAGGACAACCTACTTTCAACAACATTTTGTGAGGAGGTAGTCCAGATGGGTTTAAAGAGTTTAGAAACTGTAGGAAAATGAACAGCTTCTTCCAAATCGAGAACAGTATCCACCGAGTAGTTTATTTTCGTCGGCGCATCAATCTTTGAAAGAATCAAGTTATTTACCTTATACCTACTTGTTCATTAGTTGGTGACAGAATCGCTCTTTCTTTAAACCAAGATATTGTCTTGTAACTTATGTCATCAATGTCAGGATAGACTTTGTTGATTAACTCTTGGATGTTGTCTATCTAAACACAAAGGTTTTCAAGGTTAATCCTTTCATCACTTTGTGTTAATTTTCCATTGCCAACTTTTAGCAGCATCTTTGGAAATAGCCTGTTCTCACGTGAAGATGACGAAACCCTCATATTAGTTTTAAACTGTAACTTATTGACATGTGGCCAAAGGTTTTATCTTTATAGGGAAGCATTTATTTCGTCAGCACGTGTTTCTCGAGTCACAACTCGTAGGATTTGTCGAAAATCTCCTGAAAACAGCTTTGTACATCCACCCATAGGTGAATTTTTGTTGCGCAAATCGCACATTGTCCTATCCAGTGCTTCCACAGACGACTTGTTTGACATGGTAGCTTCGTTGAAAAATAATTTCCCTTCATTGTTCTCAATGTGTGTTGATAGTAATGTAGTGAATACTTTTTTCTGATCGATGTTTAATCGTGGCTCATTTTGAGCAATATTTTGTAAGCCTTGTTTGATCGTATGATATTTCTCTTGTGTATTCGGTACTGTTAGTTAAATCTGAGTTAGTAGTATTAGCTGGCATCGGCAGCCCCAAATTCTTGATCGATTTACCCGAAAGTAATTGCAGTACTTTATTCAATTCAAATAATGCTTCGTCAAATATGTGTTGATCATATTGTATATCATCTGAGTTTAACTCTCGCCGTCGTCGATTCAGAATATCACTGGCCATGTTTCTTGAAATTTATTCCATAACAGAATCAGTTACTTGACAAAACGCTACTATGACAGCAAATAAATATCTTAATGATGTAGCTGAACTACAAACAGCTGCTTCTGATAATGTATTTTCCCAGTGAGAATTATCTTCCAAGAGCCCCATAGCTTTGCATGCTGCTTGATAAGTATTGTAAACAACACCTTGTACAGTTCTTATACGTGCAAAGGTTGTTCGGCCTTTTACAATATGCAATAACATTCTTAGATAAAAGCATTCACTGTTGTTGGGATGAATCATGTAGACTCTGCCAAGAGCATCCGTTTTTTTTACTCCGGACAAACCATCAACCGCAGTACCTTGTTTACGCCGTTGAAAAGTTTTAGAACTCTGGTTCCATGTATAGTAACTTGGAACTGTCATATGTCAGTGTTTTCGCGAAATCATCTTGAGCACATAAATTGAAATATACTGTCAATGTTGTATCCCGCGGATTATTAACAACTTCTTGTATATTGTTCTCCATGAAATATACCCTTTGTCCATTTTCAAAATGAACTGCAAGGTGGACAATTGTGGGAGCCCGGCCGTGCACTTCGAATGATGATATCCTTCATACAGCTTCAGAGTTGCAGATGTAACGTCCAGACTGATATTTTTCCACTTCATTTGGTGATTGTATGCTGAAAGTGGCTTGATTACTGGGTCATTCCATGTCAAATCGACAAATAGTTGGACGCGACCCCCACCGATTCGAATGATTTTTGGTGGAGAGTTTTGTCTCATTATAAAACGAAGTTCTGCAAAAGGAAAAAAAAAATTAAAAATTTTTCCTAAGAGATATTCAATATCAAAAATTTCATTGTTTTTCCGATTTTATGAGTTTAGTTATTTAATATTTCAGAGACAACTGAGTATTAAATAAAAAAACTCTGGTATATTTTCAGAGGATACTTAGAGGTACGAGAAAAAAAATTTTTTGAAAAAAAATTTTGAAAATTATCATAATTAAAAAATTTTGAATTTTTCAAAATCGTGAAAAGTACCCATCGCGGGAAAATTTTGGCCTGAATTTTTTTTATATTATACTTATAACATATCTAAAGATATTCTGAAATTTTTAGAGGGGTGTTATTTTTCTTTTCATAGATATGAATTTTTGAATTTTGACAAAATAATTTTTTTCTATTTTTATAATTTTTTTTTGTTAAATATCATTATTCTACTACATGATTACTAAAATTTGAGGTCTAAAATATTTTTTTTATGTTAATGGGATGTGAAAACAAAAATATTTCAAAATTGTATTACATGTAATTATCTGTTTATTTAGAATACTATTTAACATTTAAGGCTTCCGTGATCAAATGAAAGGATTAAAAGCATAAAGGAAGTATTTAATTTTTAAGACTGTAATTCCTCTTGTCCTTGTTTTCACATCCCATTAACATAAAAAAAATATTTTAGACCTCAAATTTTAGTAATCATGTAGTAGAATAATGATATTTAACAAAAAAAAATTATAAAAATAGAAAAAAATTATTTTGTCAAAATTCAAAAATTCATATCTATGAAAAGAAAAATAACACCCCTCTAAAAATTTCAGAATATCTTTAGATATGTTATAAGTATAATATAAAAAAAATTCAGGCCAAAATTTTCCCGCGATGGGTACTTTTCACGATTTTGAAAAATTCAAAATTTTTTAATTATGATAATTTTCAAAATTTTTTTTCAAAAAATTTTTTTTCTCGTACCTCTAAGTATCCTCTGAAAATATACCAGAGTTTTTTTATTTAATACTCAGTTGTCTCTGAAATATTAAATAACTAAACTCATAAAATCGGAAAAACAATGAAATTTTTGATATTGAATATCTCTTAGGAAAAATTTTTAATTTTTTTTTTCCTTTTGCAGAACTTCGTTTTATAATGAGACAAAACTCTCCACCAAAAATCATTCGAATCGGTGGGGGTCGCGTCCAACTATTTGTCGATTTGACATGGAATGACCCCACTACCTTTATTAATGTACTTAGTAACATATTGGATTGACTTTATCGAATTGCACAACTCTACGTTGATGTGGGCATCACAAATTTTCAAAAGGAGCCGATTATAGGGAACGATCCATCGGTTATCAATATCACGGTTTCGGACGGTAGCACTTTTCCCGCCTTGTTCTGGCGATCGTCGACGATATTTGGGATATCCGTCATCGCTAGTGATTGTTTGAGTTTGGAAGAAATTTTTTGCTGCATTTAGAATCTCGCATACGTGGAGAATTCGGATTTAAAGTCCCGCAAGGGACGTGTACCATATTTTTCTTTACGATTTCGTACAGGATAGGATCTTCACCTTTATCCGGCAACTCAGCTGAAATGACCTTGTCAATTTGGTTTGGTCTAATTTTGTTCACTAACCACACCAGCAGGTGCACATGTGGCAATCCACGTTTTTGCCATTCTATTGTGTACATATGACAGCGCGGGGGACTGAATATATGAGACTTGTTAATGAGGTGCAAGAGTTTCTGTATTTTTAAATGGAAGACTCTGTTAACTATATCATATCTGTCTTGTGGACTTAAATTAGTGTTAATGTTTTCTTTGATTTCCGGCCAATAAGTCTAATAAGGCTAATAAGTCATGGTGTCTTGCGATTTTTCGTGTAAATATCGAGGTCCACCTGTGAATGATGAAGGTAGTATAACTAACTGACCAATGACGTTGACATGTTCATTCGCCTGTAACGCATCCTGAAGATGAACGTAAGTTTCGGCTCTCAATTTAGTTTGATTATTACGGATGTAGGCCAATCTCTCAGATTCAATTTTCGCATATTGATCGACCAAGTATTGGTTTGTTAACATTCCATATCTAAACAAAGTGTTGAAATTGTTACGTCTTGTCATTATACGGTAGCAGTAGTAGTTCATACATGACACTGTTTTACGCAGAGGTGTTCCACCGATTGAATCAACTTGAGAAATATTAATGGCATAACCATTTTCTCTCTTTTCGAATTTAAAAAAAAGGTGAGGTTTTCTTTATTCGATGATCTTCACCTTCAAGACATCCGTTGACGGTAAATCATCTCGCCATTCAATAGCCGTGCGAAACATAGCGAAAGAATCCGGTAGGCTATAGTAACAATACTGACAATAAATGAAATGAAATGAAATTATTTATTCTCAACGTTAATGAAGTTCTCATGCTTGTTGATGTCAAAAGGCTAACACCAGTTTGGAAAAAGAAATAGCCACTGTCCTGAGAAGAATTTTCTTCTAAACGAATGACTTCGTCAATTGTGGGCGGAGCTTATTTCGAACATATGTGTCAATTTAAAACGCGCTACTATTCAAACCTTTAAAAGGTTTCTGGACAGTTGAATGGAATATGGCGTTGAATTGTGCATGGAAAATGAATAAATCGTCGGAATTATATCAAACTGGGTTTATACAGGGTAATTTTTTTGTGCTGGTACATATTGAAGGTCATGATAGTTGATGGTCATATACGACCAACTAAAAAATCATAACCAAAGAATATATATAGTATAAAGCTTTATATAATGCAACATAAAAATATCTAAAATTCCAGCAAAACGATTGTCGCTCGACTGCTGTAGGGTGTGGTAGAGGTGTGAGGTTCTTGAGGTTATTAGTCAATACTTGTCTGAAATTATTTTTGTTGATAGTTTTGTCGAATTTTGAATAAAAATCACTCTATAAAATAACAACAATACTCTTGTAATGTAATTTTCTTGAATCGTTTATCGATTGATTGATTCCGTTATTGATTGGCTTTCAATAATAATAATTGTGTGAGTATTTGTAAAAACATCCATAATAACAATAAATATTATTAATACATGCAGTCTCCAAATTATTATCATTGATCCGTTTCCGCAGCATCCGTTTTCAGTTGAATTATTGATGTTTGTTTTATTACTTCCAGTTAATATTGTGAATCAATATTTATGCTGAAATTTAACACTTAAACGAGTTTATTTGTAAACAAAATTAATGTACAAATACTGTGGACATATCTTCAATCATTCAGATGATCTGTGTTTTTTGTTAGTATCGAATTAAAATATTTTCTTACAAAATGGAAGTGGCATTTTTTCTAATAATATTTATGATAGTTACCTCTGTCCAAGTAAGTTTTTTTTAAGTATACTGTACAAATGTTTATTCAACCGCCGTTTTTATACCAACTTACATTAAAATTGCAGGCAGGTACAAAACCAGGAACATTCTTTTGGAAACCAAGAATAGGTTTGGATTTGGTTGTTCAAACCACAGGTTAGTAGGGAATAGTATACGAAAAAAGAACAGAAGAATAATAGAATGATTAATAATAGAAAACTTAATTCCGCGCTTTTTTCAGTGAAAGTTTCTGACGTACGAAATGTGCAAATGCCTACCAAACAAAATATACGAGAAGGTCTCGTAGTGTTAGTAGACGGTTATAAAGCTGGAATCACTGTTATAAGTTTAATGGAAGGCCTCTCTAGTGGAGTCGGACCGAACCCACATCTTAATCCGGTTTCAGCTTATTTTTATAACGATGTTTACCGATGGGCATTAAGATACTTCAGCCTGTAAGATCTTTATTATCAATTTTATTTTTTGCTAATGATTTTATTTTTGAACTTACGAGAGATACACCACTTTTTACTTATTTATAATACAGAAATACCGCGAAGTCTTTCAGGCAATAATGTCCCATAAATTAATGAATTTTAATTTATTTTTGTTCTCTTATAAAGTACCTATAATAACAAAAGTCGTCTCTTTATTATTACCTACAACTGCCTTTTTTCCATGGTATTTGTGTTGACGGCACCGAGATGTTAATTCAATATTCATTGGTTTGACAGTCTTCCATATTGGATTGGAAACCATCAAAGTCACTTTTGCGAAACAACCAAAGTATGGAGACGACGATTTTATTATATGGAAGAATTTCTCCCTAAGTGGTTAAGGTATATATTTCCCTACGTAAAAAAAGAAGAATGGGAAAAAGAAGAAAAGGAATTGAAACGATTTAAAAAATATTCTGAATCTGCGTTTGGAAAACATTTTCGATATCCAACTAAAGACTTCAATGATTATAAATCAGAAGAAACTCAAGAAACGAATGAAAAACGCGATGCATCGTCTTCTGGAGATAAATAAATTGAATAAGTATTAAAGTATGGACTACTAAGTAAATAAAAAGGTGTCTGTAGAGCTCAATGACATAAATCATTAAATTTTTTGACAAGACAGTAGTGTTGAGTGTACTATGAAAATTTTATGAGTAATTGACTCATCAACTCAACGAAAGAAACAAAAACATTCTTACGTATGTATTATATTTAAAAAAAAAATACCGTAGTTAAAATGGACACCCATTGCCATACAATTCCTTACGTAATTTAAAAATACGCGTCCAGCTACGTAAACTATACTCTAGGTATCATTAAAATAAAGAGAATGTAAATTGTAATTACAATAAATATATTTTAACTCAATATACTGGTTTATTCCCAACGTATAAACTGATAACAGTTAATCCAATAAGTTTTTGCAAAAACGCCCAGTGCACTGAAAAAGAAACAGTAAATAAAAGAGCAGTTGTAACATTTTTCGTAAATGTTACGAAAAATACAAGTTTAGTTACTTTTGACAAAAACCAAGACTTTTTATGTGCCTTAAAGATTAAATTAGGGTAAGGTGGGGTACAGTGTTACAAAAAAAAATATATAATAGAATATAATGCCAAAAATGTTGTTTAAATCAGCTAGTTTTTGGTATGAAAATAAAGTTTAACAATCTCTCTTTAATTAAAATAGTTCAAACATCAACATTATTAGGAACTACTAAATTTTAATTGTACTTTATTTAAATTAATCGATTGTAACACTGTGCCCCGTGTCTGGGGTAGTATGTTACGGGGTATGGGGCGCAATGTTACGACATAAAATAATAAGAAATTAACAAAATCATAAAAATGTTACTTAAGGACATACAATTTAGGTGCCATAATGACATTGAAAGTACTTATCAGAGTTAACACAATATATTGAATTATCAAACGTTATAGATCTCCGTCGTTTCTGTGTTTATCGCGAACAAAGAAACAGACAGACGAACGTCGATAGTTGGCCATTACCTGTACTTCTAACTCGTGCCACTGAAGTGTGCAACGTTTTTATGATCGTAATGAGAAAATATTTGTATGGATTCTTTAAGTCATCAGACTGGTGTGGCTCATAATGCTAAGGAAAATGGATCCTTATAAAAACAGTGCAAAGGTGTAATATGTTAATTTTATTGTTACCTTTGACTCGCATCCTGCACCATGACACTAAAAGTTTAAGAAAATCGTCATTGAATTACCCACAAATCCTTTATTATTATTTTCGTGGTTGGTTATTGTTGCGTTGTTTAAGTTTTTTTGTTTATAAATTATCATTTTTATATTATCTACTCACAGTATTAAAAGATATGGAATAAAACGTCCAGAACATTTTTAAACATATAAAGGAGTTTGTTGGGGAGCGAATGGACTGTATGAAGTGGCGAGATGATAGAAACGCAGAAGCATGCACAAATTAGTATATTTATAAAGCAAAATATATAAAATACAGCTTTTCTCTAATGAATTTCACTGACAACCCCTTTTATCAAAAAATGTCACCAAAATATCAATAAAAAAGTAAAATAGAAAAGAGGCGTCAACCAGTCGCCAACAGAGTTATTACTTTAAATATTCCTCCATGTTGATTAAATAATTAAAATAATTGAATGAAACATACCAATGCTGTACATTTTTTGTCATAACACTGCAAAAATAGTAAATATTCAGGTTTACAATACATAAAGTTTATGTAATGGTTAATCAAGTGTCGGTTAGAGTTAGTGGCAAGGTGGTGGTCCAAGAGCTACTTACAGCCTAATGTTCAATTAAAACTTCTACAAAACTCTGATCAAATTGTATGATTTTTACTTATTTCATGAAATCTGTCGGCCTAATTTGGCTGGGACCAATAATATTGAAATCACTAGTTCTTTGTTGATTTCTTCGCGTACGTTCGTAATCTTTTATCGACGGGAAAAAATAATATGCAGCAAAAAAAAAATCCGTCAACGTTAACTACATCAAAGGTTTAGTTTAGGTAAGACAGGTACCAGCAAAATGTTAAATTCTTCCGATTTTGGTTTAATCTTTAAGCACAACCTTTTATAGCAAACTTTCGCATTTTTAAATTAATAAAATCAGCAGTAAAAGCGATGAAATCACTATTTTCCTTGAATAACACAATTTCACAATTTTTATTTTTTGACATTAATAACGTCAAAAAAATACAACTTTTAAACTTCAGGGGTACGTTTAGCCCCGCTACTCAGCAGCCAAGTCTGCAATTCCGAGTTAGGGTAAATCAGGAGAATTATCGACTAAGTTCTCAACTTGCCTCAAGTACCTAGTAGCTCTCGGGCTATGACGGGGCCTTGACGTGTAACGCGTCGCGTCACCCTGCAAATTCTCGTGCTGGGTTCTGTTCTCAGCTGGGGTTCAGATGCTGAGCTTGAGCGGCAGTGCTGGTTTCAGTGTTACTGGATTCCCACACCACATTCGGGGCTGGGTGGATGTCCGGAGATTTTGTTCCGTCCAAAACAAAGAGTTAATGGCAACTGTAATAGATTAGAATGTAGAAGTTCTTACCTCCGATATACATCCAGTTCCATCACACTGTTAAGTAAATTAATTTGTAATATAATACATGCAATGCGCAATCTACAAAGAGGGGCAGTTTTACCTTATTGGTCCGGGTCATTTTGTTACACCTTGGGTTACAAAGTTTGTTTTTTAGTACGTCTTTTAATCTATAATTAAGCTTTTGATGAAATTCTTCTGTCACTTATGTTGTCTCAATACCAGTGTTGGCAAAAATTTAATCTGATTAACGATTAAAAATTACGATTAAAATCTTAATCGACATTACCACGATTAAAATTAATTAATCGTAATCTGTTAACGATTACAATTCATAATCGTGATTAACGACTACGATTGATAATCATAATCACGATTACAAATGTATGATTAATATGAGTGGAAACAAGTCTCGACAAGTTTAAAATTAAAAAACAACTTTTAAATCAGATTGTAATTTGAGCATTTGTTAAAATTACAGGAGTCATCAAATTATTAATTGTTACATTTTAACTAAAATTTTGTATAAAACTAGCGCACAACTTCGTCTGCGTCACAAAGGGGTTCAAACATAAACAAAAGTATTTTACTTCTACATTAATACCTTGGATAACATAATGCTTAATTTGGATATGTATTAATATTACGATACCGCGTTACAGAAATTAGCGCTTTCAAACAAACAAACAAAACATTCTACAGCTTTCTAATATTACAAAAAATAAAAAAGTAAAATAGTATATATTACTTATCTAAATTCTTTAAATTACAATGCATTATAACGCTCTTCTCAAATAATTCGTCTGACATTTTGTGTGACCTAGGCATATTTAAAATACTTGCAAAAGAAAACATTCTTTCAACAGAACTGGAGGATGGCATGGGCGTGTTATATTTAGGAAAAAAATATTTTAAAACCGTGTAGCGTTCTAAAAGGTTTATATCTCGACTGCTTTCTGAAATTGAAATAATTAGATCCGCTCTCTTTTTTATATCTGTTGTTTCAATACCGGAATCCGAGTTAAAATCAAAAAACTCATTTTTCTGCGAATTACTTCCATTTACAGTTTGACTTTCAGCATTTATTTCTGGACCTTCAAATAATTAAGCCTTGACCACAGATTTTAACAAGTTAATACATTTTGACTAATCAGACACCAACCACTTGTTCTTGAATCGCGGGTATAACAACGCTGCAATGACTGCATGTCTGCTTATTTCACTTGAGAGGCCAAAAAAATGTTCGTATCTGTTTTCGAGACTTTGTAAATATTTTATACAAAGTTGATCACAATATCAAAAACTGTGACGTGTAAGCTTTTGTGGCTTTTTTCTTGACGCATGAAGACAAGGCATTAAAATGCCATAGAAAGTGTTATCACCTTGTAATAGGTCCAGAGCGTTTGCAACTGGTGCAGCACATAACAGGTATTCTTCGATATATTGAAATTCACCATCTCTCAGTGGATTTTTAATTTCAAGTGCTCTAGCTAATTGTAAGTAGTTGTTACCCTTAATTTTTAGTATTTGTTTCGAAGCATCATAAAAGCTGTTCCACCTCGTAACGCCGGGACGCGTGAGGGTATGTCCAACAATGTTTTCTATTATCTCCTGATTTGGGCCGACCAGCTGCACTCCACAATTCGTCACACTTATCAATGACGCTCAAGTGTATTTTTCCAAGAGGTGAATTTCTATCAGATAGTAATGTTTTGACATCTGTACCTACTAGCTATTAAATTTAGTGTATGTGCATTACACCTCATGTAAAATAGTAAGGTATGATCTTGTGGCAGTTTATAAAAGTTTTCTTTATTATAATCTTTTATAAACAACGGATCGTCAAATTGGCTGACTTCTCTGATTCTTCTATATCTTTTAACGAAGTTTTTTTATCCCAAATATTTTTAAAGCTTTGACGAAATTTGAACCATTGTCTGTTACACAACACACTACTTTTCTGCAATCGAGATCGAGGTCTGCAAATATCTCTAAAAGCAAATCTTTTATACGGTCAAAACTATGAGATCCCGAAAATCTACGGCAAGCTATCGCTGCTGATTGTCTTTGTAATTGCGTATCGATCCAATGGCCGGTTACTCCTAAGAAACTTCTTTTCTTCGATGACTATATATTAACTGTAGCACAGACATATTTTGTGACCGATAATTGTTTTTTTATGTTTTCACTCTGATCGGATGACTGTTTAATGATATTTTTTCCGAGTGAACGTCTACCAGGAAGTTCAATTCCGTCATTATTCATGTTTAAGTGATCTATCATTTTTTTGAAATATGTTTCCTCTACAGCTCTTAGAGGGACCATTGAATTAGTGAAAAAAAATACCAAATTACTCTCCAACTCTTCCTGTTTTATTGGTATTTTTGTTTCTTGATTCGCTCCTGGCTTGATCAGATTTCTTATTTTTCTTAAATTTATTTTCCTTCGTGTATTTTTTGCACTATTCTGCAACGGAAGAACCGTGCTTTCGTTTTAAATGGCCTATAAAATTTGATGTGGTTTTATCATATCCTTTTACCTCAGTTTGTTGTTGAGCCGGACATTTTATACAAAGAGCGACGATTTTTTATCAGAACATTTCTGACGTACAATGCTGTAGAAAGTACCATCAAATAAATACGAAGATGATAATTACGTGTCCATTCTTCTTGCAAATGAAGTCTCACTGTTTGAATTATCGGAAAAAGACGTTAATGGGTTATCACATTTATAATTATTTGTACAAACAGTGATCTCCTCGTCCGAACTCATGTTAATTATCACTTTTGTAAATTACGACCGATTTAACAATAAAATACAAATGAATACGTGTTATACGCTCAGTCACACTGACAGGTTATTTTCTAATGTCACCATCTCAAAAAATTACCGACCGCTTCATGTCACACAACGTCATCTAGTGAATTTGTGACAAATCGCATAGATCACGTTAGTCGGTCATTAGTTACTGTAGTGCCATCTAGCTGTTTCAGCTCAGAATATATAGGTCAAGTGATTTTATTTTTGACTAGCTAACCCGGAAATTCGGTACGTAAAGTAAAATGTAACCCATGTTATTTCAAAAACCATTTCGAGATATTAGTCTATACAACAAACTATATTTAGGCATTTCACCCTCTCGAAATCACAAGATGGGGTTTATTTTTACAGAAATCCGTATCCGAAATCTTATTTGAGAATCATTTCACCTCTAAATGGCCGAAGAAGTAGACATCGTACGTCACTTACCAATCTTACGACGATCTTATATAAATAGATAGATAGAAGATAATGAAAATCTTAATCGGATAATCCTAATCAAATTAACGATTAATGATTAATTTACTTAATCATGATTACGATTAAAATTTTAATCACGATTAAGTTTTATTCGATTAAATTAATCAAATTAACCATTCGATTGAAAAATCAATCGATTAATGCCAACACTGCTTAATACATATAAATACATTATTCCTACTGTATATTATTTATATAGTAGTAATTACAAATGCAGAATTTACCGATGCAGTACATTGTTCTCCTGTACACTGTAAAGTTAGCCATTGTTGTTACACGGTTATTGATTAAAAAAAGAAAATCGTATCTGGTGTCATCGTTGTTTTTTCGATTGCTTATTTTTATTTGAATATTTTCATTATTGTAAATGAAGTGTTCCCACAGATTCTGCGCCAAATATGTGTAAAAAGCCATTTATGCACCTATACAATACACTTGTACGCAACTTTTGATGTGATACTTACGTTTGAAAAGCATTTGTGACCTGTACACTGTAAATAAATAATTCATAATTTAATATTCATTAAAAAGCTCCCTTTTGAAATCATTTGTTATATTTATATTACTTTCATGTATAATTTCATGGTCAGCAGTGGATATAGACGTTGGCTGATGATGATGATGATAATTTCATGCAAATTAATGTAAAAAATGAATATCGTTAGAGTAAACCTTATAACTGTCGAGTAAAATTATTTATATATTCTACTAGCTGGCCCGCGCAGATTCATGTGCGTCACAAAAAAAAAACGGGTATTTTCTCACCGTTTTAACCTTCCCTGGATTACGACAAACATTTTAAAACCAAAATCAGCTCAATCGGCTCAGTGGTTCTCGAGTTTTAATCAGACTGTACTGTACTCCTCCGAGGAGGGGTTAGTTAGGCATGGTCCACGCACGTCAGACTAACGAACAACCATTCATTTTTATTTAAATAGATTGTAATTGTGTTGCGTGTAGTGTGATTGTGTAGCCAAAGACATTCCTATTATTGGTTAAAAAATTAGGCTTATTATTTATCTATCCCATTCTAATGGGATGACTTGTCTATGCTCTGGTTCATGAGCGATGGATGGTAACCGCAGTTTACAGCTCGTTGAACGTGAAACTTAAACCACAGCTCTCAGATTTGAAGATCAAAGTGATTGTATATACCTTTGCAGTAGACATACTCCCATCCGCCTGTAAATAAAATCCACGAGTTACCACAAAATTGTCTGAGATGAATATTATATAATACTTCGATAAATTTTATCTTTTGATTCTATTTTGCTTTCAGATTACAAAAAACTTAATTTATTGCTCGTACTAAAAGTTTAATACTAAACTCAATTAATTATGCTTTTCTCTTTCTAAATAATTTAATAGTGTTTGCTAAAATAACTACAGTACTAATAAAATGGAAAATAAATATGAGAAGTAGAGTATTTATTTATAAATAATGGAAACTGAGTGTAAATCTTACATGGGTGATACAAGAAGCAGCATTGCACTGAAATATGAAAGTTAAGATTTCAAGAACTTGCTTTTGCTTACGAAATAATAAGTGACTTTTGATAAGAACTAATAGATGCTTCTTTGTCAAGATTGTCTTTTCACAATAGTACAAACTAAAATTGTTTTTAATTCTTACCACTGATGTAGCGGCACGCCCAACCGACTACAGAGAAAATAACTTCTTTATTAATTGATATAAACAAACATTTTGTTTTCCTTGAATTTCAATTATAAATATTATACCTTTGCTATGCATGAATTCATAACTCCGACGCACTGCAGGAAAACAATAAATAGTTGATTGAGTGGATTTAGGATTGAGACATCACATTCAAATCGCGTAGATTTGAATATTTCACTCACTGAGTTCCTGGCACAATTAAGATAACATAGACATGTAAATTATGATAGCTGTGACCTCCTATCGACATAACTATACGTTTTTTTTTATAATTATATTATTTTAACCGTATTAACTCAGTGGGTGAAACACATATTACATAAAACTTACATTCGAATTGCAGAATGGCCCTTGACACTAAAAAAATCAGTAGAAATATTGAGAAAATCAGAAATATCCATATATTTACACAGCTAAATTTTGGCACTTTCAGAGTGTCTGATATCTTGTCACATTTGCGGTAGATAACGTAACTATACATATACAACAAGCTGTGTCCGTTGCTTTACACATCTATCCATCTCTTTGAATGATTTCAGCTTCGCTTTTAGATTACACTTTGTGGAATTTATGTAAGTTTTCCGTAATCAAATCAACTTTGTGGTTTAGTGCAAGTATTCCTTTCAAAAGTTCCGTCATTTTTTTTTACTCGTCTGCATTTGTTCATGTCAGGTTTCGTTTTTACTGTAGGTACTCGTCGCCAATTGTTTTGTATAAATTTTAAATAAAAGAACTTTGTTAATAATAGATACTTTATTTAATTGTAAGATAGATAAACGAGCTTACGGCCCACCTGATGCAGTTTTTGCTGCTGTTTTTTTTAATATGTAGTTTTAAATTTTAATTTTTTAATTTTTTTTTAAATATAATTAAAAAAATAAGTAAATTAATAAAAATGACAAATTCATAATAAAAAGTTCTATATTCGTTGTTGGAATCTAAACTATGTGTATCAATTTTATATTTACGGTACTTTCGCATTACAAAATTAATAAGGATTATAAATGAATTGCTTTTTCGTTAATTTCTCTAAAATTTAAATTACTATTTTGAAGTTAAAACCTTTAGAAAAGTTCAGACAAAATCAAAACGAAAAGCTAATATTTGTACAATTACAAATTTCTGCTAGACATCGATAAAATGAATAAACAAACCTCTGAAATCGACAGATCTCCATACGCCTGGAATCGTAAAGATAATTTATAGCTTAGTTGTTTATACATAATGAAAAGAAAATGTTGTAGGACTGCGATAAATTAAAAAAAAGGAAATTATATTACGATTGCTGTTGCATTGAATCCTCCAGCCTGAAAAGTTATCCAACAAAAGTGATCAGGCATTAAATCTATTCTAGAAATAGTTTATATTTTACAAGGAAATGTTCTCGCGTTCTTAAGATAAAATGAAGTTACCTTCGCGAAAGCCATCCAGCCAGTGCACTGGAATAGAATGAGACAGTTGACAAAAATGCTGAGTCTAATGGCAAGCCTTTAATTCAGTGGCAAATTATGAGTTGCTAAAATGATATGAAAATTTAATAAAAAATATTGTTGTCTTTTCTATAAAAAATAATTACATTGTCACAACAACCACTTCCTTCATTTTAGTAGGTATAAAAAGGATAATAGAAAACTCTACTTTTTAAGACTACTACTACTACTACTAATTAAGTACGTACGTAACTAAGACTTACATTCGCTGTGCAATCATCTCCAATACACTGAAAATCAATTCATACCAAAAATAAAATAACAAGAGAAAAAATAGCACAAGATGGATAGCCTTACAATGCGGAACAAGCTAATACAGAATACTTTCACAATTTTATTATAGTACGGTGTTATATCAACATCTTATATACACAGTGGTGCTGGCTAATCAACTGGTTGGGACTTGGCTTGTTACTGTGTGTCGCAATAAATATATTAGTCTTACCTTAGCCGAACAGTTTCTCGATGCCTGTAAAAATTTTAATATTAAATTGTATACAGAGCAAATTGCATAAATATTCAACGCTAAGACGGCAATGGTAGACGTCTTAAGTCTTACTAATATACTAGCCAGAACAAACCTTATTTTAAAAACTGTAGGTACGGAATGAATGTCCGGTCGATACAAAATTTAGAAACACTTTTATTTTTGATTGTTGAATCGTTTTTCTATACATCGTAATATATAAGTCCGTAATCATAATACCAAATTATATTAAATAAAAAAAGGTTCAATCGATTCCAGAAATAAAAGTTTTTGAAATGAATTTCTCCACTTTGGTAATAAAAATAATAAAAAGTGGGACTTTTACCTGGCCATGAATTAAGCAATTAAAATTCGTTAACTGTATCCGACTTTGTTGAAAACAGACAAGAACCAGTAAAAGTTTCCAAAATAGAATACTATAACATTACAGATTTTTTGTGTGTTCTTAAGTTAAGAAGAGAATACACAGGCTTGTACAAAAAAGCAATAACTATTATACCCAGGACTGCACCGTATTCTGAATCATATTGAGAAATTAAATAAAAAATTTAATACAAGAGTGTCTCTTCTTTTACGGCAATTTGTTGATGAAAGTTTAGATGAATATTTTAGAAATTCGTTTAAATAATAATTTCTTACTGAATTTGTGTCAGTTTGAGGCTGTTCATCGAGCTTACATTTCTGTAGAAAAAAAAATCTTATTGATCACCATGCTCAGAAAGTGTAACTTGAATAAATATCAAAGGATAAAAAATACTGCATAAATAAATAATAACAAATAGGTAAATAAGTTGATAAAAAATGCCATGCAATAGCTTTACATTTCAATAAATGATATAAAACAAAATAGAAAGTCTTCGAGTCTGCCTCAAAGTCTTCTTCATTTCCAATCTTGAAGTTTATGTTAAGATTTATTCTCGTATTGGGCACTGACATGTCAGAACTATTAATTGTTTAATGCTGTTTTTGTGGTATGTATAGAAAAGTAGTATTTGAGACGGTTGAGGTAATAATAAAAAAATATATTTGAAGTATTCATAGAGTTCAGAGTACAATAAATAAATTTAAAATAATAACATAAATAAAACATACAACCTGTGCCGAGACTGTCAACTTGCTAGGCCAAAGGGGTTACTAAACAGACATGCCTCCAGTAACTACTGTAGTACAATCGATTTGCGAGGCTGTGTCCTTTATCGTGTTGTATTAACTTGTTTCTGAAGATGATTACTAAAAATCTCACCGTGATATAAAATCCCATAATTGCAATTTTGATTATTAAATATCTTTTCATATTCTATGATTCTTGTAACCTCTGTGTGAGTTGTTCGTAGAACGTCAATAAGTCATTTGTTGATTTGTCACAACGGCAGAAACGGATTGTAAATGCGTGATTGATTGTGTCTGTAATTAAGTAAGCAAGACAAGGTTCAATTTGATGGAGTTGGTAATCTTAACACCCGTAAAAGGACAATCAGACTTGATATTGATTTTTTTCTAATATATGGTTCCATCTATATTTATTAAAAAAATATATCTTGTTGTCGCACTGTTATTCCATATTACAGTATTGTGGTGCCGGCCTGAACTACTGGAATGTATGTGTTGTAGATGACCCTATTTTTAACATACTCTGCAAGTATCCCTGGTACTCGACGCCACAAGGCTACGTGCAGGTCCGTAGCCTTGTGGCGTCGAGTACCACCACATACTCAGCATTGTCCTTGTTGCTCTCCGTTCCACAGTAGCCGCCGGTGCTAAGTTGCGTGGTTGAAACATTTCCCGAAGTCCAAGCTCTTTGATCTGCTGATATGAGTTCGCCGTCATGCGTGACTTTGATGTGGACATCGCTTGACAGTCTACCTCCTTTTTTACGGGAACCGATGAACCTCTGTGATTACAACATTCTTCTACTCGTCTCCATACTTATTGCTAAATTATATACTTTTTTCAATACTTAATCTGGTTTCAGAAAATAACCTTTGTCGGATTGTGTTACTTACCAGTTACTATGCCGTATACTAGTTGATCCCTTAAGTTCTCATCTACATCGGTACCAAATTCACAAGTATATACATTTTCTTTAAAACCGTTATGTTATCTGATTTTGAATATTGATACACCTCCTTTCTGTTTTCTACATCTAAATTTAAATCGTTCAGCCAGCAAAACAAAAATAGAGTTTCCAATCTTTTAAAGACTGGGATTCTTTTAATGATAACTAAACCATAACTAAAAAAAAAACTAAACTTTTGTAAATCCTGCATTTCAATTGTTGTCTTAAAAACAATTTGTAACGTTGTTTTTAAAAACCCAAGGATTAACATCCACTAAAGCTTACGATCATTTTCGGGTTGATTTCAGTTTAGTGCATTCCCTAAACTCTCCGTTTACACTCCGGATTTTCATATAAAAATGTGCAAGTCTAGGGTTTCATTTAAAAAATCTGGTTTACGACAAAAATACGCCAAAGTATGTACACCCTTTTTTAGGTGTGCATTTTATAAAAGTTTTAGCGCGTATCTCAAGAAAGTCCATGATCCAGAAATAGGAAGTTATTGGCTTGTAAACCATGTCATGTATATTTTTATCATATAACTATACTGAAGAAGTCACGTTAATAGACCTTCCGTTTAAAAGTTGTGTTTTTTTTTTGTTTTAGTTTTTTGGCTCTGATGTGGTTATATTCAGGGTTATGCCCTTTCTGTTTTCCACTTGTAGATTTAGTTTGCGTTAGACCTGCATTTCGTCATCGCCACTGTTAAATCTCTGTCTACGCGTTTCAGTAATTAAGAAGGGTTCAACATTTTTCACAAATATTTTTATAAATCATTGACAAGTTGTCTTATGTTTTATGTCCTTCAATGAAACTATGACGATACGGACCCCTGTACAAATATTGCAGTGCCATTATGCCTTAAGCCATTATGTTGCCAGCACGACAATAGTTTAATTATTAATTGCGAGATTTTCGAATAAAATTTGGTGATTTGTATGTTTACTTTACCGGGCCAAAAATAATATTTTAAAATAAATAAATAAAAATAGACTTTATTCAGACAAAAATGATAACAAACTAGATTTACTTGCGCTAAATAAAAACAATAAAATAAACATAATCTATAGTCTGCGTGCCATTTATGGCAAATTACTTCTCCAGTTCACTCCATTGCAGCAACAAGCCTGTAGCAACTCACGTCCACTGCCATCTAAGGTTTTTATTTCGTCCACCTAGCATCTGAATGGTATTCCCTGTTGTCTTTTATTATGTTGTACAAAGTAGTGTGTTATGCACTTCACACATTTTTCCTTTTCTCTGAAATGATGGTCTATAATAAATAGTCCAGTTTTTCGTATGAATCCTACGTGAAAGGCCAGATATTTATCTGTAACAAACAGTGGTCTTATTGTACCTGTTAATAGCCCAGTACACAAGATACCTAGCGTATGGAGAGTTGCAAAAATTCCATTGCATCACAGCGATTCGGTTCTCTTTATTATCGATTCGCACTTCTGCGGTGCCTAATGTTGATATCGGACTGAGGATCCTAATTATTTTAAATTCCAAATCCGTCAGTGGCTTCTTGCCTAGCCCGTCGCCTGATATACACCAACCTCCTCATTTTAGAAGTCAGTAAAAATACACTGTTATTATTCCAGCCTTAAATAAAAATAAAAAAAACTTACAGCTTTCTACCCCACGGGAGTTTTGGTATCTACTTCGGCTATACTATTTAGTGTAATAGTAATATTTTACCACATTTTGGCATTATTGTTTTTGGCTAAAGAGGCTGAACTCCACTTTCCTATTGCTAAATCCTTGTTTTCACTCATGATATTAACTAATTTATGCAACTGAGCATTAGAAACTTTACTAGGTGGTATCACTTGTTAGGTCATCAATACGAACATACTGTTTTCGCGAGGTTAGATAACTCGTACACCATTTTAAAGCAATTCCTCGTATCAAATACCTTTGCGAGGTTAAGGAAATCCCCGATACACCGTTCGCTGTTAGTACTATGGTGAGCGAGTGTTCAGCGTCTTCCGTAGACCTTCCCTGTCGTAAACCAAATTGCCTTTTGCAAATGAGTGAATGGTTAGGAAATTAGTCTACGGTTTACTTACCTTACTACTGGGGGCGGCGCGACGAGAAAGAGTGTCGAGCGCGTAACGCGTCGCGCCGTCCCTCCAAACACCGTGCTGGGTTCTGGCCTCAGCCGGGGTTCGGACGCTGAGTGTGAGCGGTTGGAGGTTTTAGTGTGGTTCAACTCCCACATACTCGGTGATGGTGGTTTCCTCCAACTGAAAAAAACGTAATAAGGCAATGGGTCTATAGTTTTCCGGTAAGGCTGTCTGCCCGCTTCTAAACAGAGGGACGACAGCAGCTACTCGCCAGGATACAGGGGAGATGCCCTGTTCCATGCTCTGGTTATAAATGTGAACAAGTGGACCTACAGTGAAAAATAATGATTGCAACTGTTAATTAGATATTGGTGATTATTGAAGATTGTTAGTAGTTTATTGTCGTGTTTTTGTTGTCCAATCTATAGTTTTCTGGCATTTTTATTACAGCTACTTATTGGCGGTCTGTAGTAATCTTTTTTGTATTTTACGGAGTGGTGTATTTAAAAAAAAATATGTATCGTGTTGAAATAATAATTTCAGTGGTGTCACTAGGTGACGATTTATGGTTAGTTTTTATGTAGATTGTCTCTATACCTCATGCATCTAATGAGACCAGGAGTTATTCAGGGTTTTATGATTTTTGCTTTGTGACTAACATGATATGTTTTAAGAGCGTTTTTATTCTGTGTGGATGCCATTATGTCCTTAAATTTACTAAGTGCAGAGTTTGCACAGAAGTTAGTAGTCACGGCAGACCAATTATCGGGACGGAAATGGACGTAGCATATCGTAACTGGGCCAATTTTTTTTTCGTTGTATGTCATCACTTTTAGTACATTCTACATGTTTTTTGAATATTAAACATACTGGTTCAAGAGCTACTGGTAAAGTTTTAGCAGGTATTTGAGGCAATCTGAATACTTGGTACATAGTTCTATTACTATACCCCTACTCGGAAATGCAGACCTGGCTGCTGAGTAGTAACAGTGTTTTTAAGTGTGAAATAATATTGAAGATAAGAAAGGTAATATGTGCAAAATATATGAACTAAAACCTTTATCGGAATATAAAGGTGAAGTATTAGAACTATGTGTGGTATACCACATTAATATCTTCCTTCCCACAAAAAAAAACAACATTTGTGATTGTCACCCTTATAATATGTGTTATTTATTCAGAATAAAATTCGTACATCAGGAACCTAATTAGTGGTAAGTCAAATTAGGTAAATTATCTAAATACATTTTTACGCAATACTACTATATAACTTTTACGAAATTCATTCGATAATGCTGTAACTTGGTCGATAATGTTTAGACAAAAATTATGTAATAATAATATGTATATTATAATTAGTTTAATAATTACTTAATGTTATGATTTACATTTTTAATATAACTATTTTTTTAGATGCGTCTTTGTTGCTAATATTTACATGTTTCACAAGCATGATGTTTTCGAAAATACCGTGTAGTTTGACAAAGATATACACCACGATTTTTCTCTTTTTTTGACATTGTCTGCAGTCATTTGGTTTGATGTAGTGATTTTACTTAGTACAATAACAAACCTTTTTTACATAACTACATTGTATTAATGTACATTATGTACAAATGTCGCAGTGAAGATGGCACCCTTATCAATTAATTGATCCCTCTTTAGACAAGCAGCACTTTATACTCTTCACATGTAATATTAGACCGCTTTTTATAAAATAGTATGACTTCTAATAATAATAACCTACCGAAGAAACAATAATCAATTCCTTCTAGAATGCATAATAACTAAATGATCAGTAAGTAAACCCTAAAATCTTATTTCATCATTAATTATCAGACTGTTTTCTTTTTAAATCTTGATGAACCTAAGTAATATCAGGGAAGTTAAAACATTTCAATGTTTTATTACGCCAGTTCCTTGATTGCATTATTGGTAACCCCGATAAAAAACGACGGGGTGTTTTGTATTTCACGGCTCTGTGTTTAACGTGTGCCTTTGTACCTACTACGACAAATTACAAATCCAAGATTTGGATGGGACTGTCAGGGGAATTTGAAAATTTTAATTTTATCATCATTATCATGTGTTTCTGCTATATTTTAAATGAATAAACTGATGATGACTAGATAAATATTTCACATTGATTAAGATAACGACTGTTAAATATTGAGTAGTTATATTTTGTGCTACCTCAAAATTCTTTTTATTTACATTTAACTACATATTGAACTAAAAATCCCGTAAGAAGTAAAACAACCCGGTCGTTTGTAACATGATCGGAGACTTAATTAAAGAAAAATAGAATAGAAAAAATTTAAGTAGGAATTCACAAAAACAGAATACAGAATAACGCATATTGTCTAGATAAAATGCAAATATGTTAAAAATTTACTTTGCAATAAACTGGAAAATAATAATGCTAACTATGTCACTTTGGTTTTACATTACGTTATTTGTTTGATGATTTATATATTAGTATAGCAATAGATTGGAATTACATATAATAAATACGATATTTCACTTTTTTCTAATCGAAATTGATTTGTCGTCTTCATACAAGATTATATCACACGATTGTCCCCTGAAGATGTTGTGGGTCAGGATTCGCGTTTACTGGTATCGTAGGTCCTCCTCCAGTAGTAGAAGGCAACGCTGCCGCAATGTCTTGAAATGCCGAAGGCATGTTTGGGAATGGCATTCGTGGAGTTTCTTCTGGTGGTGTAATTTTTAGACCGATACTACTTAATCCTAGTTTAATGGCATCTTGTGCTTGTTGTTGTTGTTGATGTAGAAGTAATGAATTAAAGTGTGATATGCCTATTTCTTCTAAACTGCTTTTACGACGTCGTGACCCAACTCCGCTTATACCTTGACGTAAAGAATTTGATCTTCGCAGGAGAATATCATCTACTACACGTAGAGAATTAGAGCGACCTCTAAAATCTGTTACGATGGTTGGGCTGTCCGGCAGCGATAAAGAGTTTGCCTTTGTTGTCGATAATGGCGGGGCACGTGGTTGAGCAAAACTTGCTGCCATTCCAGAGCCTCGTCTGCTTCCTCCTTGAGCCTGAATAAGCGCTTGTGAACAAAAACTGATGTTCGATTTTCGGCGACTGTTATGTCTTTCAAATGTTTTTTGAGCAGAAAATGGAGACGGCCTCACAAGGTAACTGAAACAAATTATTTTTTGTTAAAGCAAAGCCATGACACAGCACTATCCCTATCCCAATCAGTAGTGTAAATGCACCGTATTTGTTGCGTTTGAAATAACATTTATAACTGGGCAAACGTCAGCGTAATAATATAAAATACCAATACGCGTATGTACGTCTACATATTGTTGGACCGGCAAAGTTATGACTGATTAATTTTTTGTATTTGTTTATTTTGTATTTTTTTCTATTCTAGTTGACCAACTCTAAAATAGAGATATTTGAATAAAAATGCAGTATAAAATCGAATTTGAGATGTTTTAGATTTTCTAAAATAAACTCAAATTCTTTTTAAAGTAACTGCCTCCGCATTGTAATTAGTTCTCTTGTAGGAAGATTCGTTTTATCCTTATAAGTAAAGCTTTTTATAATAACTATAAATACTCACATAACATCACCTTCTTGTAAATTCAAATCACAGCTTGGATTTATTATAACATATGATAAACTATTTCGTTTTTCGCTAACATCGTCGTAATCGACTCCAGTAAGATTTAATGATTCCATTCGTGAACGAACTAAATTAGCTATTTCAGCTCTTTCAATTTGTTGAATATGGTTCTCGCGTGCTTCATGCGACAAACTTGTGGAGTACTGTGAAAGAAAAAATATTTGACATTTAATTATATAGCTTAATCAGTTTGATAGTAGTTAACCGACTATAAACATCATGCAAATCGGTCTAATACATGTGTTTCTATATGTTTGATAGTTTAGAAGTGTTACCTAATGAATTCAAAGTCAGTTAACTAAAGCTATCTCCTAAATTAGCTTTAAAGTGTTATGGTGAGTTGTGAATTAACTGAAATATCTTATGTACTTGTTCTTCTAAGTGAATGAGTACATTATTCGTCCGTAATTATAAATATACTGGATATTTACTGTGCACTACAAGCTCTCTAAAATGGTACTTCCAACAACTTCATTTAAGGTGATTTATATATTTTTCTTCATATTATGCTATCTATGGCTTTAATGCTTACATTTCTAGAAAACTTGAGGTAGTTTATGCAGGACTGATCATATTCATTTTAATATTAATATCTGTTGTGTAATCTTCAATGATTCCTAAAAATCTAAAGTGATGTTCGCAAGATAGTATCTGTTCAAAATATCCAATACAGATTATGATATATTAATATTTTCTGCGGGACTTAAATTAATTAGAAAAAAAAATGTTCTTCAAATATACGTCAACGCGTCTTTGTTAGTAAAAAAAACTCTTTTCATCCTTTTACGAGGATATCATGTAAGGGTTTGCAATATTCTTACCACCGGCGTGCGTTCTCCGTAGCAGCCACCAAGGCAGCTAGTTGCCTCTTGACGTCCGCACGCCGGGAAACTTCCTTCGTCCAGCTCCTCCTGCTGTAATTGTTGGTTCCCATTTTGCAAAAAAATGTTGTGATAGTGAATAACATAAATGCTTAAAAATTAAATAAAATGTGTACATTCAGTTTTTTTATTCGGAGTATGATTTTGAATATCTTTTATTTTCTTTACTCTCGTAATGTAATTTGTTTTATTTTCATTGTGTTATATGTTTTGAAATTTAAATAGATGAGTCGTGTGTAAACTACCATTGATTAAGGAGACATGCAAGAAGCAGGAAGCAGTTGCATAGTTGATGTGCAAGTTTGTATAAGAAATCACGTTTGCAAAGGTTAATGCAGTCTATGAACAAATCGATTCATTCACTTCGTCATTTTGAATTTGACGTATTTCTGTAGATTACTTTGAATTACTATTGTAAAATAAAATACTTATTTATGAGTATTCTGTATAAACTCCTCTTCTACACAACGCATGCACATAAATATTTGTATAATTATTATAATTGCGGGATTGCGATCATCGAGTCCATCTAAATAACAACTATTTCAGTAAAGTAATTGTAGAGTAATTTATGAAAATATCTGCAAAGTAGTATTTATTTTAAAAGAAACAATGAAATTTAAGCACGTAACATTTTTTGCATAGCTGTTGCAATTAGTCATTTTATTTTAAAGCTGTGAGCTCAATAAATTGAAAGTTGGTGAAAGATTTATAAAAAAATTGCTAATTATTAAATACGCTAGTTAAAGACTTTTCACAGTTGTGAGGTTAAGATATTAAAGTTGCATAAGTATATTACAATTATAAAAGTGTAGTATTGACTCGAGATAAAATACCCGAAATACAGTCCAATTTAATAATAAAATAAACAAGTGGTCTATAGTGATACTTTTATTCAATATTAATATTATTTGGATCAAAATACGGTGGGCTGGTCAAATAAAACTATAGCGAAAACATAAAAGGGACTGTATTTAAAGAATTATACGCTTGAGAAGGATTTCACCAACTCACCGAAGCACGGGATGGTCGCATTCTCGCAAGACGTGACCAAAACCAGTTTGATGATGTCCTTTGCGACATACTCACGTGGTGAGATGCATCAGCCATGCTTGTATCTTGTGTACGATAAATACCGATTGGAATTTCACACGAAGTAGAACATAGTTTTTGGTACAAACGACCATAAGTGCGAATCCACATATCTTCTTTAGTGATCTTTATCTGTTGATAAGAAATCGTTAAAGCAATCTAAAGAAGAGATTAGATCTTCGCTTTTGCTTGTAAATAATTAAGTTTGAAAGAGGACAACAGTCATACTAAAATATAGTCATTCGCCCAAGTCATAAAATAACGCAAAGCTTCAGGTTTTGAGAAGCTGTAGTATAAATATTTTACTGATAATTATACAATTTTGATAATAATGAATATTATAAAAACTTACTGATGTCAAAAATCCGGAACCAGGTGCTTGATCAATTCCCAACAAGAGGCGCACAAAAGTTATCATGTAATCTTTAACAAAAGCTTGGTACAGCAGCGTGTCCAACATTGACGCAGAGAAAACAGATCCAGCGGCAAATGGCAAACGAAACATATAAGAAATGTGGCTACCTCTTTCTTTTTCTCGCTGTAAAACATAATAATAAAATTTATATTAATCATTGATCGCTGATCGATGTCACCATTCCACATGACGAGAACCTTGTGAAGGCAGAAAAAAAAAACTGCTAAAATATTTGCTAAGTAGAAGATCCAATAAAAATAATAATAATATGAACCTTGTGAAGGCAGAAAAATAAAGACTGCTAAAATATTTGGACTTGGCCCACGAGGTGACCGACATGTGGCGTGTTGAATCGACCATCATTGTTCCGATCGTGGTATCTGTGCACGGTCTAATAGCGAAAAGCTTCGACCGTCATCTAGAGAAGCTTTCGCTCCCCGGCTGAGTAAAGAGCCTGATTCAGAAGGCAGTCGTTCTTGACACGGCACGTATTGTTAGGAGGTTCCTCTCTTGAGCCCTGACCACTGATGGCTTGGGTCATAGACCCCGTCTCCAGTGGCCCTCTGTTTTTTATATTGTATTTTTAAATTTATTACTTTGCAAATGTTTTTTAAACATATAATGTAAAAATTAAGTAAATAAATGAATACGACAAAATTTATATTAAGGCTTAAATCTCTTTAAGAAACATGATGGATTAAATGTAAGAAAAACTACGAAATTCATATTTTATTCATAAAATGTTCGTGTTTTCTTGTTTTTCTTTTATTTTTTGTGACATATCCTTATAGGATATAGTTATAATGGTTGAGTTATAATGTTGTTAAGGTTCGCATGTATTTACCTTTTCCATCTTAGAAAGATGTAGAGCATACTTGTCATGAGCACGAAATTGCATGAATCTCATATTGGACGACTGAGAAAGTTCTGTAATGGACCTTATCGATGGGAAGAACCTTAAAACAAAAGAGTAGAAATATATTATTACCTTCACTACGAATTTTAATAACCGGCATATAAATAATAACATCAAATCATTTCAAATTCGCGTTTTAGATAAATATTCGCAATTGCATCTATTTTGAAAATATTTTATTCAAGACTTTAAAGTTGATAAAAAGAAATTTACTTGAACATAGTCTGTACTGCCACTATTGTATTACAGTCAGCAAGGCTGTCTTCTTCAGCAGAATTTGACAATTCTTTATTCACTACAACGACATTTTCAGCAAGTGTAATTCCAGCTCGTAGAAGATCATCCAAACTGAAAATTATGAATATTGTTGATAATATTTATGTAATCTTACTGATACTATAAAATTGCATTTGCTATCCCCTTTGAAAATTAACTTTAAAGAAGTCTTCAGTCGTTTTCATTTAATTACCTCCACCTTTAAGGTTTTGTTACATAAAGTTTGAATATTTTTAATAAGCCGTCAAAATATGTCCGATCTGTTTTACACGAATAGCCGAGTAACATTAAAATGCTTCAACTCGACAATTTTTACTGTATAAAACAAATAGTTTTGGCAACATTTTTGTTTTGGTAAAAAGTTGATAAATAGAAAGTAAGATAATGATAAAATTAAGAAAGAGATAAAGAAGTCTCTATACTAAACTTACCAATCGATTGTTCCCAACATCCAATAAACCAATGGAAAATATGATATAGCATCTAAAAATGCAACATCTGGTCTTCTGTCCAGCAGTAATATAATTGGGTTAAGTGTTGTCTTTGATCGAAAATGGGCTCTCAGGGGAATAATAAAATTGTAAATTCCATTAGAAGCATAGTCAGCAGCAAGGATAATCGTTTTATTTTGCCATTGATATTCCTTAGCGTTTCTATAAGCGCAATGTTCGCAAACTTGAGCTAGTTGTAAGCAACAGAGCGGTTTCTTTTCTTTGAGAAGAAAACAGAGCGTCGGACTGACACCTATGAATGGAGATACAGGCGGAAATCCTTTGACAATTCTGAAAAATATAGTATACAGTAAATTAAATTCGTAAGATATTTTGTCATGATGGCTTAAGTCGTAAATGTTAAAATAAGTTTATAAAATGTTTCTTAATTTATTACTGTTCAATTATGAAAGGTTACAATGAAACCAAAAACAGCAGTGCTTTAAGTGGTGCAGGTATTCATCTTAGGAGAAAGTAAAAGTAATTAAAACAAATGTCGCTTCATATCTACAAAAGATGTTTTCAACAAACAAACTGGAATAGATAACTTCACACTTGCAAACCCGAATAACGGCATGGTAAGATACTCTAATCACCAGATTTTGATGAAAAAGAGCTCACCTTGTAAAATCGTTACGCCAAGCGCTGTGTGCGTTATCACTGGCAGCCAGCGAAGAGAAGCTGCTGGTGGTGATGTCATCTCTGGAGCCAAGGGAACGGGCCGTGCAATTGGGATTTACATTCAGGGTTACAGAAACACAATGCACACGAAGATTGCGAAAAATAATAATAAACTAGATTTATATCAGCAGCGAAGGACTAATAAGGAGTAGTCTTTGTGAAAGAAATGTGTACTTGATACATATAAACCAAATAAAAGAAAATTCTGAAAATAAAAATCTCAAAGAGCAGTACAGAAAACATGCTATGATATATATTTGATTTTAGACGAATCGAAATTTACATTTAATAATTCAAAATATGCGAGTGATTTATAGTGCATACTATTCAAAACGCAGAACATCAAACAAATTTTAAAATCCAAAGAGTTTTTATAGATTAAGCTTTCTTTACATAAAATACTCTCCTATATAAGAGAAAATGAGAAATTTATAAAGTTTCCTGTGTTTTTTTTTGTCTTCGTTTAACTTTGAGCATAAATTTGAAGAGTACCGATATAAGGAGTCGGAAGTTAGTCGTTAAGTTTTCAAAATAATCATAATCTTTAGGACTATATTTTATATTTAAAACGGTACGCACCGAATAGACATTAATTTTATCGATCATTGAAAAACTGGTTTATTCTTATAACAGAAATGAAATGAATAACATTTTGGTAAATCAATAAATCGTATCAATTATATGTCCTATTAGTTTTGAAGTGACGTAAAATAGTATCATACCCTCGTTGTGCGATTTTCATGCATACTTGTGATCCGAGTCAGCTATCTACAGTAGTGAATGAATTCTATAAAAAATATTTCATTGCTAAATAGACTCACTTAATACATGGTTATTGGATCAATAAGAAAAATTGAAAAAAATATTTACAAAACTTTCGAATAAACATGCTAATAGATTTTTTAATTGACTAAGACAAGTAAATAAATCAAAAATTTTACAGTAAATCGTGAAAGATGCGTGCTTTAAGCATGAGTCGTACTACAATCTGGTTTCGCTTACGCAATTTTTTCTGATGGAGATCGCCAAGGAACATCGTCATCCAACTCATCCTCACTCTCATCAACTTCAGCCTCTTCGTCTTGATTGTCATTTGTCAATGTTAAATTACTGGTCACCATGTCTGGGACAGGAAGTATTGAAGGCCTCCTGCTGGTACCTGGAATTATTTGTATAATGTTCCAGTTACATGCTCTACACTTTACACGTTAAAAATAAGTCCTACAAATTATACAAACCTCGATAGTTTAGAGTGTCTGGGCTTAAAAAGTTAGTAGTTTCAGGTTTCGGCAATAATAAATGACTATCAGCAATACTTTCAATTCCTGGCGACTCTTTCAGACATGTCCTTGAATCGGATGTCGATGCGCGGTCTGCTATTTTTACTGTATAAACATTGTCTTTGTTATATAAAATGTTAATTATTAAATAATTATATTTATATAGTAGTAGATAAAAACTGAAATGGCATTGGGCTGGCCATGGAGCGAGAATGTCTAGCAAAAGGTGGACTTCACGAGTGACCCAGTGGAGGACCACCAGAGAGTTAAGGGTAAACCCTTAGCCCGCTGGGAAAACGATCTGAATAAATTAGCTAGAATAATCGGGCACCGTATAGCTCAAGACGGACAAAAATGGGCATCTTTGGAGGAGGCCTTTACCCAAACCGGGATTTCCTGTTAATTTATGTCTATAGTACAAACATAATCGAAATAATAAAATTGAATAAAAATAACACCCTGTATTTTTATGATACCAATCGAAAGAACAGTTAATTACGAATAATCTTTGCTTCAACAAACATAACATCTTAAACAATGTGAAATGTGTGGTTTTTTTCCACCATTCACTTTATTTCGGCTCCTTCAGATTCCCTCTACAATGCTGGCTGCTGCGAGCCACGTAACTTTTGTCAAAACCTTCGTATGCTAATATTCGTTCCATCCCTATAACACAGATCCCTTTGCAATTACAACATTTTGATAAATTTAAATCTTCTGACACGTTCCGAATAGTTTTCCGTTAGGATACTGCTTTTTTTGCATTTTTGTAGGTAATGAGTATAGAAATAAGAAGTTATTCGAGTCGAATATCGGTTTCAAGTTAAGTAATATTTTGTTCGTTTCGTCCGGTTTCTTTTTTTTTTGTAATTGATTATGTACAATAGAATTAATTACCAAACTCGTGACCCACTTTGTATCTGCTGTGTTACAAAACAAGCGAAATTAGTTGAAATAACTTTAATTGACAATTCCTATTTAGTTGCAAAATTATTGTGCAACAAGACAGACAAATTAGTATGTAAAACAAAAATAGACTGGGTTCATGAGTAATGTTATGAATTCAGCCTATTCTGTGTATAAAATTGACTGTGACACTCACAGCTAGAAATATTAAAGTTAGAGCATGATAAGGTTTTAATTATTTTGATGCGTGATGGCGATGCGTTTGGTGTGGAACTCGAGGGGGCTTCAAGAACCACTTGTGGTACTTCACATTGAACGACGCTACTACCGTCTGGTTTTTTCTGCTGGGATCCATCGCCTTCACCTGGATTTCTCTCATTTGACAGAAAACTGCATGCAGTTTGATCTTTTGGAATTGCAGGTTTGGGCACGACTTGCTTCTCAGAAACGACAAATGCAGAGTTTTCTTCTTTAGTGATACTCATGTAATAGCACGTGTCACTACTTTTCATGATATGCCGAGGTCCTGGGTTAAGTAAGATAGTATCTTCATAAAATTCAGGTAATTCCGCTGGACGGACCCCTACTAATGCAACCCCATATCTGCGAAATAATCATAATTTTATCAAACTGAAATAGACAGATAATGTTGTAGTTTGAAAAAATTCTTACTTTCGATGTGAATGAAAACTAGCATAAGTAAAACTTTTTCCTTCATATTCTCCGAAAAATCTGCTGTCACCTAACACAATGTGGTAAATTTCGTTTCCAGAACATTTTCCATAGAGTCGATGCCATTCTTCGGGAGATTGTTGCCCTTCTCTGGAAAAAACATACAAACCGTCTTTTTTAAAATTTTGTTTAGTGAAATATTTTTTGTTATTTATCAAAATAGGTACATTCTTATAAATTTTGTCCAAGTACTCATAGTAATAGAAACAAGATCCTTTTAGACAAAAATACAACTATGACAGACATTTAAACAACATTGGATAACCTAGTCCTCTTCAACCACATCGAGATCATAGTTTTCATTCCTATCTATTGAGCAACCTGTTTCCAACACCCTCAAAGCGGCTGCATATTGTAGTTCTTCATCATGGTCCAGTTGCACCCCTTGCCTCCTGACTTCAATGATAGATTATAGATGGTATTTAATGGGACATGAAGACTTCGGATATTCAACACAAATAGTTGGATCAAGCATCTGAATTATTTTAAGTACCTACTGCCGAATTACTCTTTTCTTTTTCTGCTTGCGCCTTTTCTTCGTTTCTTTCAAAATTCGATTTGATCTTTTGGCAAAAGTATAAATGTTCCTAAATAACTCCACAACCTTCAATATTATTTTGTCATGTTCTTTAGAGAAAGTCATTTCCTCTTCCATTTCATGTACTCGTATGAATGGGTAATTAGGATTCATTATTTTCATAAGACAATTTTTCTCCTCTTCTGTGGTGCACAGTCTGTTTTTCTTACTAATTTGATTTAGATGGCTGTTGACACAATTCCATAGGTTGTTTCCTCCGTCTTCAATGAGTTGGACATCGAGAGACACTCCTGGCCTCATAAAGGATCCAGTTGCTTTCACCCTCCACAATCTCTTACAGGTTGCTCTCCCCAATCTAAATCTAATTGCAGCCCTCATATGAATTATAGTCAGTGTTTGAACCGCGGTGGAAGTGCTCTTGGCAACAACATACAGATCATCGGATGGGCTCTTCCCTTGAGGTCTCATACTAGGAACCTCAGTTCCATATTGCGACACGGATTTCCCATAGGAATACTAAAATGTGTATTCACCTAAATTCTCAGGGAAAAATAATTTTGTCTGGACTTCAATTTATCCGTGCAAGAGAAAGGCTCTGCTTGTTTTCGACAACATACCTTTTGTTATCCTCAGGATAACTACATAGGTATTTTGTGGTTGAATCATCACTAAACCTCATACAAACGACGACGAGGGCGGCGCGACGGAAAAGAGTGCAGAAGGTGTAACGCGTCGCGCCGTCCCTATTAACCCCGTGCTGGTTTCTGGCCTCCGCCGGGGTTCGGACGCTGAGTGTAGGCGGTTGGAGGTTTTAGTGCAGACGCTGAGTTTAACTCTCACATATCCGGTGATTTCCTCTTACACAAAAAAAGTACTCATTAATCGGAATTATAGATTGTGATGCTGCACTTTTGGTAATAATTCAATCACTTACTGTCCACGGCTAGTATGAAGTAGAAGAGTCACTAACGTAGAAGCTCCTGGACAAGTACAATTATTGGCCAATAGTGCATATTTAAATTCATCTTCACAAACCACGAACTCCGCAAATTTAACATGCAATTTGTTTTCAGATCTAAAGATTTGTACATATTGTGGAACTTTCGGGGCAAAGTCCTTAACAGCCCATGATCTGCGATAAGAATAAAGATGGAAAGAAAAGTTATTGTTGTCAATAGTATCCAAAAAAAAACAATAATTTATTTTAATGTGAAAGAATTATAAAACCACTTGCCACTGCCACTAAATAAAATTCAAATATTTAAGAAAAATAAAAGACAGCTAAATGCAGTATTGAAAAAAATCTGGAAAAGTGGTATTTTGAAAAGAAAATTAGATATAGTAAGTACTTTTCTGCTTGTTGATTATATCAAGGGTTAATTGCTAGTGAGAATAAATAATACAGCTATTATTAAATATAAATTAAAACTTTTACATCTAAAGATGTAGACATCTCTCATCTTGATTTTTTTATATACTTCATGATTTTATTATCCAGTACTTTATCTTATTGAGATTCAAGCACCTACCGCAAAATAGTATGTTCATCGGCAGCAGTCTTATCCGCATAATTTCTGGCTGCCAAGATGAAACAGGCTTCAGCCTCATTCATGCGAGCTCTAATTAAATCTGTATCTTTTAAGCATGAGCCTTGTATGTAAATCACTCGTTGAGCCCAAATGGGTACCTGGTCATGTCATGATTTGAAAAAGTTTTTGTTTTATTGTTAAGAAATATCATAAAAATAATAGTTGTAAAGTGAAAATTACAGTACCTGCAAAATCATACGCATTGTAGTATCGAGTTCCATAGGCGATAACAAAACAACGTAATAGTCTTGTAGTAGCGGATGTGCATAAAATTCGTTTAAAAAGTCCATTATAGTATCGGCGTGTAAAGTTGTGGAACAAACTACCACATGTTTTTCTGATTGAGCGCGATGAGAAGAATACGATCCACCTAGTTTTTGTCTTTCCATCCAATTAAATGCCAGTTGTTCGAACTGTAACGTTTTAAGCTAAAAAGTTACTCCAACAACTCAATAACTAAGTAAACATGCAGAACAATAAATATTATTTTTATCTATAGATTATATTATTAAAAATTATTTTTTCAATTACTCATGAAATAAAATCTACAATCGAACCGACTAACTGTAATGTAGGTATCTTCAAAGTGATCAGCCCGATGTGATATATTATAGTAATGTGTTTATACTGTTATAGTACAAAGCCTTGTGGTACGCAATTTTACGATTTGAAACTTCGTTAATTGCATTACAATTGTAATTAATGTAGTACCAATTACCAATTAAGTTATACACAGTTATCATTATTAGTGCACAGGAATGTTAAAAACAGTCGTCCTCGAGTGCATACAATGTGGCCTAGTTTTAAAAGTCCAAAGAAATATTATAGATAGTACACAATACACATCCTGGCCCATATAAAATGTTTAACAAAACATCTATAGTCAATCTCGTCAATTTTGATTCGATCATGCACAGAAACAATTACCTTCTTCTATTCAAATATAACAAATTATTTACTGTTTATGCACAAAAATAAATATTATGTTATTGTACAATAATTATTTAATTAACTATTTAATTTAACATTTTTAAAGAAAATTGCGTACTTTATATCTGGTAATACTATTGCATTGCGGGGATAAATGATATTAAATAAGCGTTTAGAGCATCATTCTAACATATGCTTTGTATTTCGTACAAACATTTTCCCTTTACTTTATTACATTATGAAAATGGCATGTTAGGTCCGTGTAATATAACCTCGAGTGGCCTCGGTTGACTTTAATAACTTAATTGTTTTCAATTTTATGATTATGTTAATACCTGTGTTGGAAGAACAACAAGCGCAACTCCGATCATTACAACCATAAACAATTGGGATGGCCATATGTCCGGAACAAAATCACCATAGCCCACAGTTGAAAATGTCACAACGACAAAATAAGTGGCTTGGAAAAGATTTAGGTGTCGATGTCCAGCGCGTTGAAAATGTTGAATACCACATACACTGCAAAAGGATGATTCCAATCAAATGAAGGTTGATTCATATGTAAATTTTACATTAATACATTTAATACTTTATAGGATGAAATATTACATCTACTGTAAAACAGTTGCTTATAATATGTCGTGTCGTTTATATGAACACTTATTACTAGCAGATTGCATTATAGTACCTATCACATAGATGAAAATCTTTTAATATAACCACATAAATAATATTTATTACAACAATACTATTTGTTATTATAAACTTTGCAGAATCATCATATTCAAATCAAAAGAAAGGAAGCGAAATTGATGAGCTATGCTAGTTAAATAATTACTCCGATTATGCGGATACATTAATAAGTCGCAGAATGGGGCATGCGAAGTAATCACCTGACATTCAATCTGATTAATATGTGACGCTACAAGATTATGCAGGGTGGAGTTTTAAAATGACATCTGTGTATTTTACTGAAAGAAAACATTCTTTACTTTTGTAAAGAAATACAACTGCATTTTTTTATTGCATTTTAGGCAGACGAGCCAACGAATTTCCTTAAGTCTTTGAAGGTTTTTGTTTAATTCTCTTGTTACTCGGATATCATAATATCATATCAATATGCTAAAACTAAAAAAAATCGATATTATAGATTAAATGAAAGGAAAACCACGAAATTCACATCTAAGTCATTGAATTGCATCTACGATTATTTTTTAACAATTCATTGACGAACAATTTCATATTTACAGGAACAACTCGAAAATGACTAGGCAGATATTGATTACATTTAAACGAGTGTGTGGAGAAAAAATAATAAAAAAATATAATGCAGTGAATTATATATAATGCAGTATATAGTTGTTGTTTTCAAATAAAAAGGACTCTTTTCTTTCACCAAAATTGACTAACATCACTATTTACTACTTTCAAAATTCCCGAATACCCGAATTTCAAAATTCTACCCTGTGTAACTGTCGGACTTGTACTGAGAATCATCTAAGTGGGACACTTACCTCGTAAAGACGAGGCAAAGTAACGTAACACATAGTATCATTAACTGTTGAGATAATGCCGATTGAGATTTTTGCATAGCTCGATGTAAGTCGTTCTGAAATAATATAATCTTCGTGTTATGACAATTAACAATTAATGTTGGCGTGTGAAAAAATTTAATACTTATTTTTTACTTACAAACATATTTTCTAGTGATCTTTTTGCGAGCCAACAATTTAAAAACACTGGAATGAACAGGTTTCGTAGCGGAGGAAATGTTAACTGCAAAGTAAGAAAAAAGTCTAGAATCATACAATTATTTACATTTAATGTATTATGCATTAAATTAATAAGAAATTATCAAACAATTAAAATGACCGCCGATGTAATTATAATAGTAAGCAAAATCAAATTAAAGTTCGAACACTGTCGTAATTGGCATCAAATATATTAAAAACTAAGCAATGTTTGTATTTTTTTTTATTGCAATATAGATAAACTAACCTACGTATGTTTAAAGATCCAGTTTATCAGATTGTCGCAAGTTCGACAGAAGACTGAAGAAGAGTATTTAATTTGCAGTAAAGTTATAATATGTAATAAGACTAAAATTTATTTAAAATATTGGCATTCCCGGCAGGTAATAAATATTGTGAATATTGAGGACTTACGGTTAACGCGAAAGGTATAGTGTTCACCATTTCCAATATGAAGTGGAATGATAAAACTTGCTGCCATATGTTGCCCTTAAAATAATCCACAATTAAATAGGTTAAAGGTATTAAAGAAGTTATATGAGCAAATACAAATTTTGAATTTACCTTGTAGCCTAAATAGGCGAGCAATAAAGCTTCAGTAAACGATACCAATGCTAAAAGCACTTGTACGACCCATAGATATAAAGGTCGGTTCACCCATATTATTGCGTCCCAATTGATTAACGGATGTTCTTGAAATTCTTCCTCTGTCAAGTTTGCCGAATGTTGGAAGTCAGTCTTGTTTCCAAGTTTACATCCATAACTGTCAATATAAAATATAGTACACGTTTTGTTCGCTGCTAAAACGGCTGACTTAATTTTTCCTTAAGGCATAACATAACTTTCCTCTTTCCTTATAACATTTTTACGTAATATTTATTTATTATATTAGTATATTTAAAAAACTTCAAATATTAAATCAGATGACATAAGTATTATATTTTAACGAAAACAATACAACAGAAAGAAAAAATATGAAGTAATTTTTAATCAAAGTTTATTGTAGAGAGAATCTATTACAGGTATGTCATTAAAATGTAAATTTTTCCTATTAAGCTCCAGAGTGAAGTTTAATATGAAAATCTTTCACGTTATTAACTTGTGAAATTTCTTTATTTTATCTATTATAATCTAGAGAATGAATGCAGTTTACGTGTCGGTGAATAAAAGTAAATCTGGGAGATTTTCTCCTTATTTGCAGTTAACGATTTCTGTTGTATCAGTTACACTAAATGTAAATGACGTAGTTTTTGTGCTTAGCTTAAGTTTAACTTTTTTATTTTCCTAAATAATGAAATTTAGTTCGTCTAAGTTCGATTTTGTTGCGTTGAATGAAAGTTCATTCCTAAAATGTAATTAAATAATATAAATATCCAAAATTTAATGCTATTTGAATGAATATAATCAATTGTATACTTACCAAGTAGCGGCTATTGGGTCCCCATCATTACAGACCCGAAATATATAAAGCACGCAGGTCAAAAGTTTGAAAAATAAATTTACTATCCTAATTCGTAAACCTGCAACGAACATTTTTTAACTTTGTTTATTAAATAGTAGGGTGTTCGACCCAATTAGGAGCGTAGGCAAATTAATAACAACTTCATAATTATAATCAATTGCAACGTTTTCCTTATTTCCAATGTGAATAAAAAAATAGTACAATTTTTCGCTTTACAACGATACCACTTTCAATAATAATAACTTTAAATATTTTCTAATATTATTAAAACAGGGTGACCATTATGAGATTTACATACATCTTTAGCAGATACACGGTATACTTGGCGACTGGTTAGAACTATTAAAAAAATGTTTGTCAAATAGATTTTGAACTTTTACGATCAAATTGTGACGAAATATTATTCAAAAAACCCGTAAGCCGAGCTAAAATTCCGGAAGCGGATTTAACCACTAAATTTAGCGCTAAAGGCCCTAAGTAACGCAAAAGTAACTCCAAAATTATTATTAAGTCAACAGTACGAGGGCATTCCTTTAAGCCTTCAAAAGAAAAACGAAATTTTTGGCAATTATTTCTCAACGTAAGCCATACACTTGATCCAGCGATGATCCAACTCCTTAAATCTGTGATGTTCCTTTTTGTAGCTCAAGTATTACTTTTTAAGAAACTTATTAATAGTGCCTACCTGTACACATTTTTAACTAATTCAGGGTTACGTTGTTACTGGATCCATTAACCCAAATACATAAAATATTTATTTACATCAAAAACAGGTAGACACTTATGTGAGTTTCGTGTCAGTGTTTGCGTTCAAAAATTCTTTATGAATAAACAAACGTGTTCTTTAGCGGAGCTTTTGCGATTAAAACCGAGTAAGGTTCTTAACAAGATCCAAACCCACTGTATTTACCTATATACAGGGTGGATCTGTAACTTTGGACAATCTGACGTGGGGCGAATGACCTGTTGAAATAAAACTTAGAACCACTTTTATTTAGGAATTGGATTATAAAAAATTTCATCATAGTAGTCCGCAACGATAGTCGTACGTTTTCCATACAATGTCAGAAAAAAAGTTTAACCGATCTAAAAAATAAAAGTGGTGCTATGTTGTATTTCATTCACCCCACGTCAGATTCTCCAAAGTTACAGATCCACCCTGTATATATTATTATATATAACTAGCGAACCCGCGCAAGTTCGTCTGCGTCTCTTTCAATTAAAAGGTATTATGTTTTTTCTCAGTGCCTAAAGATTGTTTATGGCAAATTTCATCAAAATCGGTTGAGAGGTTTACGCAGGAAAGCGTAACGACGGACAGAAAGGCAGAGTTACTTTCGCATTTATAATATTAGTAAGGAATATCAGTAACTAAATGGATTTTAGGTGTCACTTCAATTTCAATGAAATCATCATACCGTTGTTAGAGTGAAAAAAAACTTAGGGTCCAGAATTATCCATTCAATACTTACTCGATTGTTGATTTTTTATAAAATATAGTTGCAGTCTTTCCTTGAACGTGTTCTCGTTGACGTAGAACTCCACTCTTACTCTGTAAAAAAAAAATGCTTGCATGATTTATTTGAAAATAAGATTCTGTTTAATTTATTCACAAAATATAGGTTTTTTAAATATAGGTATGAAATTGCGTTTTACTGTTTTTGCTTTCACAACAAAGAGTCATCAAAATCGATTCATCCTTGAAATAAACTGAAACACACGTCCAACCAAAAAACCAAATCGTGAATACACATGAAACTATATCTTTTAAGCATAGATCTAAGAGTAATTGGTAATCAGGCAAAAATTCTGCAGAATACAATTCATACAAAATACGGTAGAGACTTGAAAGTCTGTCAATATTAGATAACTCATTTATTGCCCTTTTTTAGTAAAAGCCCAATTGAGGATTCCTTATATGGCCTGAACGTTTAGCAGTTTAATATTGGAAGAAAACCTGTATAGTATGTTAGGTTCTTTACCCTCTCCTCTGACTCCTGAACCTCAATATAGAGTACTATATCTAAGGCAGTCGGTAAGTTAGTAAAAAAACGATCCTCCAATAACTTCTGCGTAACAGATTTAAAGTAAATAAGTTATATGCACAAATTAAAATTTCGTTTAATAGTCTGAAGAAAAGTTGTCATACTCAAGCTCATTTTTTTATGTCAAAAGAAATAGTTTAAAAATTAGAATTAGATACAACTTAAACTGCCGATTTACATAAGCCTAGAATATACAGGGTGATTTGTAAATGATGGTACTTTTTTGAAGGAAGGTGATGAGTACTTTGTTTTAATAAAGAATATATGTATAAAAAACAGGTTCATCACTCGTCACATCCACTGATCAACTGTCGAGAGACAATCGTTTTGTAAGAATTTTTAAGTTGCGTTTAATAAGGCTTTATACCATATTCTTTGGTTATAATATTGTAAACTTATCTTCCTTACCTTCAATATGTACCATCATTAACAAATCACCCTGTATATTCTAGGCTTATGTAAATCGGCAGTTTAAGTTATATCTAATTCTAATTTTTAAACTATTTCTTTTGACATAAAAAAATGAGCTTGAGTATGACAACTTTTCTTCAGACTATTAAACGAAATTTTAATTTGTGCATATATATGTTATATATGTATAGTGTATAATAAGTATGATGATTGAAATTTATTTATTTTTTACGACAATTAATGAAAAGAAGTGTAAATAAAATTCTATCATAAAATCATCAAATCATTATGAAGGAATTAACGCCACTGAAATATTGTGATGAACTATATAGACATAAACATTGTTTATTTGTGACGAAAAAAAAAAAACACAAAAAGGAAATACACTGAACTATATATGCAATTCTAACCCACTGTTGGGCTCAGGTCTCCTCAGAAGAGGTGTTAGGCATAGTCCACCACGCTTGCCCAATGCGGATTGGGGACTTCACATATCTTCAAAGGATTTTTAGTACCCTTTTCCGATATGAAGGTTTCCTCACGATGTTTTCCTTCACCGTTTTACCGTGTGCCCGAGTATTACAATGTTATGATTATTTCCCCCGTTTTCAAATATCAATGTAAACTTTTGGATCTTGGATTAAGTAGGTATCTATGAATTTGACATCGGCGTTTACCCGTAAGGGACAAAATCATAGCTTAGGATTATGCATGCTGCCCGTGGAGTCACTAGAGTTCTTATGCTAAATTTTGGTGTCTTTTGTAATAATTATCAGCATTTCTATATGTATTTAAGTTTGTTTGTTTGCGCTAATATCATGAACGCTGATCCGATTTGAAATAAATCTTTTAGTGTTGAACCGAAGAACCCTATATTATAATTCAGAGAAAATATTACCGTACAAAAAAAATCCGGCAAAAAGTTTCATAATGTAATCCAAGGTGTAAGAAATTGATTCAATAAAATTGCATTTCTTAGCTTTTAAAATTACAGCAATAAATATAATATTACATATTTTCAAATTTCGCAATTAACAAATTTTCATGCGACATTCATAGAGCTATGATGATTGTATTATTGGGATTGAGGAGGATATATTCCTTTTCACAGTGATATAATTATTTGGGTTAAATAAACCATTTATATGTAATAGATTTTTTTAAATACCATTTTATTAATTTACTAGCTGACCGGCGCAACATCGTTCGCTGAAAAGGATACAGTCCGCATTTGAGTGGTAAACAAGGAAAAATGTGATTATTAATGACATCAAACACTTTTAAAATCAGCACCGTTTCTAATACGAATATCTACTATTCGTCCAAATAAATTAAATTATCATGATTACCGCGACTGAAGTAATGCAAACAGATTGTCTTATGAAAGACAAATTAAAATATGTACTGTATATTATTTTCCAAATACAGTACACAACTATGCTGAAAAATCTAGCGTGCATAATTATCGGATGGTGTAGTATATAGGTCATTAAACAATTTACTCCATCGTAGCATCGCTATCTGGTAATCTAATCATTTTTGCTTTTAACGGGCCCTCGAACTTTGTCTATTAAATGCACGTTGCCAAGGAATACCGTACCGTGGATTTCAGTGTCAGTACAATAAATGATGATGAAGATGCAGCTAAATTGACAGCCATACACTTTGGTCTTTCTGTTGAAAAAGTAAACATTGATATTCGCGAATTATTTATAATATGATAATGCAAGCTTATTTGCAGACGACGCTTGTTTGGGCCACCCTTGTAAATATTTTTATACTATAACTAGCTACCCGTCGTATTGGAAGCTCGTGTCATGTGTTGACTACTTTTGAGGTTATAAAATCACTTGATTAACTAATCGTGGAAAATACACTCAAAATTGATAATTTAATTATTATTGATAAAATAGATCATAGATAATAGGTATTATTGATAATAGACATCTGGCGGGGATAACTAATTAAATGACGATTGATCAGTTTTCGACCGGAGAGGAAAAATGATTAAATTACTAAAATGGCTATTAAAAAATAAGAGTTTATCGTAGAAGGGTGAAAATTGAGGATTGTATGTATTTTTGTATGTAGTATCATAAAAGAATATAAATAAAAAATTTTGTCTATAAAATAAAAATTTAGGGGTGGACTACCCTATAGATGTTGGCCGATTCTCATAGATATCGGGTAAGCACAAAAAATTTCATCAAAATCGGTCAAGCCGTTTCGGAGGAGTATGGCAACGAAAACTGTGACACGAGAATTTTATATATTGGATATCTGCTGCCGCGACGACCATACTCCAACAAGTGAACTATACAGCACCAAGAAAAAAAATACAGTAACACAGGGAGACTGTCTTTTGTGAAATTGTACTTTAGTCTGAACCATCTTTAAATAAATGACTTAATGGTGATTCTGCTGAATTAAATCGTAAGTTGTGACTGATACAGATGTTGAAAAATAATTAATAAGGAATACCGGATAGGGTAAAAATAAATTCTTTTAGCACTTCTCGATAAAAAACTTTATTGGTTTGGCTCACCGCAGTCGGATTGTAGAGATAGTCATGACTGGTGACATAGAAACAACTAACACACTGTTGCCCGTGTGAGAAGCACTTCGTCCTGAGGTCGATACCTGCTGCTCTCGGTGTCTGCCCCTGCGACTTATTGATTGCATAGCAAACACGCACGCACTTGAGTGGCCCCCGGCGAAGTGGCCTCCGGCTCTCTCCATTGCCCGAATTTCCGAAGCTCGCCATGATTTTAATATCCGCGAGTCACACTCCCAGAATACTCCGCTAAGTTACCAGCTCGAGTCTGGGAACGCGGTTTTCTATCCTCCGGTTGCTCTGACGGAAGGCGTGTGCTGTGACAAGAAACTCTTAGAGGACTAGATCCTGGTTCCGGCCCCCTGCTCGAAGGCGGCAAGTTCGTTCCTGGAGATAAGAGCTCTAACTCTCACGCCCCGCAGCGCAGCCCTCTTCTGCGAAATGAGGGTGAATGTGTAGTATAAAAACTGCCTCCTCGACGTGACACCTCAATCCGTTAGGATTTCCGCCTCAATGGTATGTCTGTGGAGCGAGACGACTTTAAGGCATGACTTAGGAGTAGGTAAGTTCCGAAGAAGCATACTTGAGACACCGACCTTCAAGCTTGATGGTATACGCTGAAAGTTCTCTTGCCGACAGAGAGTTCAGAAAATCGTTAAACGTTTGTCGAAAAGCTGTCGAAGTGTTGTTAATGACCAATCAAATGTTCGTTTCTGCGGATGGCCTGCAGAATTCTACCAATGGTCTCAATTGCTTTCTTATTGGCTATCGTATACTCATCCTACAGATATGAATATTTATTTATTACTAGAAAATATTTTCACGTTAAATTTAACCAAGGACACGATAACTTATGGCCTAGTTATTATTTATTCATTTTTTTTTAAATATTTTGTAGCTAATTAGCACAGTGTCTACGTGCACGTCATTTGGTGCCGACGGAACGACGACGACGACCAGCGTCATAGTACCGTTTTTTCGGTGCTATCGCTGCTGCATGCATTGCTGAGTCGGTAGCCGTTTCCTAGCAATGTCATTTAGTTATAGATAAGTGTGTTTTGTAATTGCTTGGAATAAAGATTTATTCTATTCTAGTTTTCGGTAGTTACATTAGTCAATTGATAACTGAAAGCAGCTGTATTAAAACTTGCACGATTATTAGTTGAATGTTGCGCTCGCGCTTCAGTCGTTGATGATATCCGATTCATTCACGTTCATTTTGGTTCTTCTTCAGTATTCTTCAGTTTGTAGAACTTCGGTTTCTTCTAATTAGTGTGTCTTAAAGAAGTCGTCATATAAATTATTGTGTCTCATTGTTAATCATCAGTAATCATAATAAAATAAACACTGCACAAGGCATAATGTTCTTGTAGGTTTGTTTAAATTTTTTTTACTTTTTTTCCTCCAATATTCGATTTTTTCGCCGTAAAAATCGTAAAAAAAGCCTTGGAAAAATCTGTCCAGGTACTGCTGAGTTATGCGCTCACAAACATATCTTGTGATTCATTTTTACATTATAGATATAGGTGCACAAATTGATGAGTAAAAATCGTAATTAAATTTAATTTAAGAATCGTATGTTATAGAGAGCGACGGTTCTCGATAAAGACTTATCGTAAAACAAACGAGAAGAAGTACAGATACGGAATAACATTTTATGGTATTACTTCGGTTAAGTGTCGACGCTAAAAAGTACGTAATGGCATTCGCAAGTTTCTCAGTCTGTCGGAAAAAATAAAGATCTCAAAGAGAAAATATTATTATTTTATTGTGTAATTTCACCAAGCGTTTATATTTTTATTTCGATACTATTGCAGATTCTCATTTTACTGATTCTAGATTTACTAATTGTTTCAATCTAAGAGATTTCATATTAAGCAATCTAAAAATAAGGTAAACTTTAGTGAGTACCTTTGTCAATCCTTTAGATAGAATTTAGAAAAGTAGTTAAGTTGCTTGAAGCTTATTTACGATATCCATGCTAAAGTTGTTTTACTTTTTTCGCTTTCCCTTATCCTTATACAATTGGGTAAATAATGAAAGTAATCACCAACACTTATGTGTAAGGCGCATACACTAAAAAATATTTTATTTTTCCTTTTCACGGCTTAATTACTATTCATTTCAAAAACGTTACTGCCAAGTGTTTTAGTAAGTGTTAATAGATTAATTAGATTATCCAGTTAATAATGATCTAGCAGTCAAATTGCTTTGATAAGCTTTTGAACAGTCGACCATGTGATTTGAAATACAAATAAAATTAAAGTACTTAGACGATGTGATGAAATATTCCTAATGCGTGAAAAATAGCGAAAAACATTTTCAGTTTATTAGGAAAAAGCCAACTTAAATGAAATACTTACCTGGGTATCTTATCGTAACTATCCCAGCCGGTTAAGCAATTGTACGAACTATATCTACTGACACCTGCCATGCTCGCACCGATGCCGCGATGACCCGTTATAGTTTACAATTACAGTATAGTTCTGGTCATGGTTTGCTAATTTAAGGTAGGTAACTTTGAGTTGTTACTTAATACAATTTTGCAACTATACTAAGACGTACTGTTCACTAAATAATTCAGCAGCCGCTATAAGAATTCATGGAATTCACTTGATAATATGGTCGATTCGTCGATCGCCTCTGCTTTATGGAAGTATATTTTATGAAGTACTGTTTTATTTCAATCAAAAACAATGTTTTCGTTTTAATCTGTGAGCAAAAATGTGAGAAAGTTTTATGTGTTTTTTGTTCAATAATAAAGAACAGTTTCATTTAGTCCATTCTTAATTAGTTCACACAACTTTTTATTGGTATAATTAATTACAAACTTGCACGTTATGCTAAAAGTTTGAAAAGTGTGTTGTGTAAAAGTATAAAATAAATATCAGTATTATAAAAAAACGGCCGTTTCAGATACATTGGGTGTTCCGAGTGAAAAATTAATAAACCGTGAATTTAAATAAATGTTAAATTCTGAAACATAATGCTTTTGAAGCCCAAAACAACTCTGCACAAAAACAGTTCGTGAATACGATAAAACATTAAAGAATCCGCATATTTTCTTAACAGGCTGGATTTAAATGTTAGATTTTCGCGAGAGAGCAGCGTAACGGTCGTCTGTGACTAAGTCCGCGTTCAACTGACGACTCCGTGAAGCTTCTGCCTTTACCGCCCGCCCACCTCACATTTGCGGCCATTCTATAGCACGCTGCAACTTGAAAATTGCATAAACACGATTGAATATTGCGGCAAATGGACCTGAACTTTTATGAAATATTCATGATACTATAAAATCGAAATATTGATTATAATATTTGAGGCATTAGGGTACCAAACCAATGTTGTCTGAACAGTAATTCCAAATGTTAAATTGAATATCTTTTTTCAAACAAATATTATAATCTGACATCACAACCTTAACATTATAATATCATATAATACATTTTATAAACTGATATATTTAATAATAAAATTGCCTAGATTATTCAGTCATGACCCAGTAGAGAGACACGTGTTTAAAGTCGCATGACCTAATATATGACGAGTGATTATGTTACAAAATTACGCACCATGGCGATGTTTAGTATGTAATAATAAATAAGGGTGTGATCGGTATAGCGTTACGAAAGAATTTCCGAAAATTTTTCTGCATAAACATATTATGCATATTGTTATCTACTCGGAGGATGGTTTTTGATTCTTATCATAATACTCTTGTGTTACTGTATTTGTAAAAAAATATAATTAACATTAAGCGCATATACTCGACGCAAAAGTATTGACAAATAGTTTAAATTTTTGTAGCAATCAGGGTTACAAGTTAAAAACGTTCGCAAAAGTAATGTAGGTAATTAGTTTTACTGGTGAAGGACACCAAACATAAAATAACACGCATGGGGTTGTACACAATTAAACAAAGCTTTTTATAATGCGATAAGTTTGTATTCCACTAGGTATGCATTCGTATAAAGTCCATATAAAACTTTTAAATGATGCTATGTTCTGCTTGTTTTTCTACATTATTCTAAGACTCGAAGAGCACACAATTTAAGAGTAGGTAAGTATAAAGTTCATATCACACAGATAGTTTTCTTCGATACTCATTAAGTACAACGAAGATTGATGCACATTAAATGCATTATTTAAAATTAGATTATATTGTTTTCTATCTATAATTTTAAAAAAGCCTTCACGCTTTTAAAAATAAAAGTCTTCTCTTGTGAACTTTATTCAGAACTGAAATCATTCTAATAATAATTAAGTTGGTGTTTCTGAAAATACTGAGGATTAACGAGACCGATCATAATTGAAATCCCGTAATGCTGTCAAACACATTCACATCACTTATGAATAGGCGTTGGAGGAGTAGGTACCTACTTTTTCCTAATGCTATAATATAATCTACAAAATAATACTTTATGTCTGTAAGCATTAACCTTATTCGAACTACTAGTACATAATACGATTTTTTAATAGTTTTTGTATTTAACTAATTCAACCAGGATTGTGTACTAGCAACGTTCGGTTAAATTCAGAGTAGGTATTTTAACCAAAATCATTAAAAAATAGATCTATCTATCTAGACAAATTTAAACATGGAAACAGCGTAATTTTGGATGCCTTTGAGGGATGCTAAGTGGGTTAGGTCACTAGATTATCACCTGCTATTTTGGTAGTAAGGTAAGTTAATAATACCGAAATCTAAAATAGTTCAACAAACTGAAAAGATAGATTGAAAACTACAAACTGAACGTGTTTTGTGATACTATTAACTTTTTATTTCATCTAAAAAATAATCACTATGATGTTCATTGTTATTTGTGTGCCTTATCCCAACATCTTACACCAAAACAATCACAAGAAAGGTTTAGTTTTCTGATGTTTGAACACAATGTGCAAATCTTATACCTATACATTGTAGCCTCTAAGTATTCGTAACGGTGCGCCTGGGGAACGACAGAACAAGTCGATTGGAAGGTTTGTCTCAACGTATCGACGTTACTTACTCTCGGGAAAGTAGGACGGCTTTGGATCTCAAGGGATTCACAGTGATAAGGTGAAAACGTATTTATGGAAGAACATTTCATAGCATGTAACACGTACAGATTACTACAAATCTTAAGAGTAGCTTGTAGATATATGCGTATTTCTGAACTTTTTAGTAAAAAGTTTTTACTAATTTTCATGATATTTAGTGACGTCTATTAATGTATAGTTTGGGGCAAGAATAAATGCACTTCGAGTTTAAGGAAATTATGCAAAAATATTTAAAGTTTTAACAACTGTATATAATATTATATGTTAAATTGTATTTGAACAACAACTGTCAATGAATGTCATAAAGCTGTGTGCGTCAGAGAAAGCACTCTATGAATCTGAAGCTGTGAACTGCTCTCTTTTTAAAAGTCAAAGTGCATTTTTTCTTGCCCCAAACTATATCACTATACATATTTAATTTTAATACAGCAATTACGAAATATTTCTTTTCAGTAAAATTCGCTATTATCACTATTTAAGGTACTATCCCTAGAGGTGGCATTGAAAAATTCCGCCCTGAATATTCACAACTTCACATAGAATTTGTCTGTATTCCTTTAAACATGGTTTCTTAAAGAATAGGAGTAACGTTAATAGTGTGATCAAAAATTTTAAGTAACTACGTCATTTTCGTGATATGTACTAAAACTAGCGATACTTTCATTCTATGTAAAGCTTTGATAGATAACCAATTATACCGTCATAAGAAAAATGTTTATGACAGGTATAAACAAATCAATGTTTAATATAAAATAAATCACAAAAGAAATCGTGTCAAACTACTACAAAATTATTCTATGTCTCGCTGCCATCTTAGACTTCAGAGGTCAATCGTCAAAGAGGTTCGACTACATTAAGGTTATAGTGTTACAGTCTCCCCCTCTGACCGAGACCTAGCGCCCTCGCGTCTGGGTCAGCTAAGTTTTCTTAAGCCTACCGCGCTTACGCTTCTCCTTCACCGGCGGACGTGCTACGTCGCCAATGAATGAAATGTACGTGGTACCGCTTGTCACTTCCTTGACACGGTAAAGGCCATCCTTGCGAAGTATGAATTTCGGCGTCTGTCCGCGCGCAGTGAAGTTGCTACCTTGCATCTTCAGTAGCACGAGATCTCTAGGAGAATAGTCCAGCGCGGTGTTGCTGCCCTCGTCTGCGCAGCGTTTCTGCTTTGCCTGAAGTTCGTCATCGTATTCATCGGGTCCATGTTTGCAAAGAATTCCGTCAGACATCACGAACCCCTTATCGGACCAGCCCCTCCCCCTGAACGGTTCGTCGCCTAACTCCATATCTTCGACGATTATCCGCAGCTTAGCGTCCCTAAGCTGGTTCTCGCGGTCGTCGTTGTCGCCGCTGGTGTCGACTTCGGTGTACTCCAAGTTTGTCTTCGGTGTACTCCACTCGTCTCCCTCGGCGCACGGCCGTTGAGATAGAGCATCGGCGTGTTCCTTGTCCTGCTCTGCGGCGAAAATATCTCGAGATATCTTGTACGCCGGTCGCGGTATGCCGAACATTTCTCGCATCCATCGCAGCGCGTCGCTTCACGTATCCACGGACTGCTTCACGCCTTGCCACCAGACGGCGGCCTCGCCGACCAGCAGCATGGGCAGCCCGCGCAGAGCGTGCTCGTCACTAACGTTGGTGTACTCGCGGTATACCTCCACCGCGCCTATGAACGCCTCCAATTCATCGGAATTTTTGGAAGCGCCGTCGAATCGCACAGTGCACTCCGACAAGTTGCCGGACGGCGCGCAGTGAACTTCCTCCCTGCTCACCGGCGACGATGTCCGTGGCGGCAGCTCCCTGCTGAGAATGCTATCGATGAGCACGCGGGTGGCTTCTGATTGAATCCGCGTGATTGTTGCGACGAGAGAGTGCTTCATCTCGTTCGACATGATGACGTTAGTAGTTTGCTGTTTTAATGTCATGTTCCATTCGGTGTCGGTGCCCGTGTCGGTTTTGCCATCTCTTCCGCCCGCTCGTCCTGCCTCCTTCGGCGGCATGGTAGCGGCTACGGGTGATGACGACGATTTTCTCGACGAAACTCCGATTTTCTCGCTGTAATGGCGTTACGGTTAATTTCCAGCCGGTTTCTGGTAATTTCCCCGCGATTCGTGGAAAAATGGGCACACGAATGCAGGTTAACCCTATCCCAGGCGTTTTTAATCCTCGCCGCGAGTTGGGCGCCAATATAAACAATTCAATGTTTAATATAAAATAAATCACAAAGGGGATCGTGTCAAACTACTACAAAATTATTCTATGTCTCCCTGCCATCTTAGACTTCAGAAGTCAATTGTCAAAGAGGTTCGACTGCATTAAGATTATAGTGTTACACAGGGTTTTACTTTTTATAGTAAAACAAAAAAAAAGTAAAATTTAATTAATTAATCTTCTCGAACGCTTTAATAATAAAACAATCAACTAAATTTTCAAATTTAAGCACAGTAACCTCTGCCTTATTCTTTACAGAAGATGTGTTCAAACTACCCCAAACAATAAATTTCATAAGTCATGTCATACTTAACTATGCAGTCCTATCAAATTAAGCCAAGCGTGGTGGACTATATCTGTACTGATGAGACTTGTGAGAAGTTGATATTTTAGTACATTTAAAGGAAAATATAATTAACAACAATAACCAACTTAATGTTAATTTATTTAAAAGCTTATTTTTCTTTGATAGATTTATTTATTATCAGAACACAATTTAATCAATTCGTCTACGTAAGCTCAAAGATTGATTAAGTGACTGTGCCCTCAATTTAGACACATTGACGGTACCAATTAGGTTTGCAATAGGTAGTGTAACTGGCGTTATAATTTTTTAGAATGGGGATAAATAACCTTCAAAGCGTTAATTAAATATCGTTGTTCATAATATTATGATAATGCCCGATTTAAAATTTTAAAAAATATCTCTAACTTTTTTCTTCGTTATTAAGGTAACATTATAGATTAGATAAAGAAAAGCCACAAAATCAGATTAAATTAAACAAAACGAGTAATTATTCACAAAAATTCAATGATCGATCGACTGACTTCCTCTGCAGTTTAGGTTAAAGAAAAGAGGTCACGAGCCTTATTCTATCAAAACTTTAAACTTAAGAGTTTTGAAAGAAACTCTGTACCGCTTGACATGTAGGTACATTCAAGGTACCGTATAAAAAAAATAAAAAGTTACTCTGTAAAGAACGAAGTTTTCGTGAACACGAAAATTTGTAATTGTCTAGGAAATGACTGAAAAATAAAACCACGTAAGTTGAAGATTGTACCAAAGTAAATTTGTCCGTATCTTTTTACCCAACAGATAACGGATAGAATTGAATCAATGAAATCACGGTTTGTTATTGCATTTTTCTACAATACTTCTTCAACAAACGTGCAATACCTACACAACAATGATTAAAAATTAGAACCCACACAGCTGGAAAAGGGCCAAGAAATTAAAAATTCATTGAATATCACTGCTGTTACAAAGTTTCAACTTTTGTTTTCGGTAAAATTTGAATACACATATGCAAAATACAACACTAAAAGTAAGGCCATAGTGATTGATACTCGTATTCGTTTGCTAAATAATCAGTATTTTAGTGACCGACCGAAAATTTCGGTTTCGGCTAGTTTCAGTCAAAAATCGGGTTTCGGCCTTGGTTTCGGTTTCGGCCAAAATACGGCCATTAATAGTAGTAATTAAGTTGGTGCGGTGAGCGAGACAACATGCCGGCATCGTCTTATGCCGTTTCTTCTCATAGTTATTGGTATTTAGTGTTTTTGATATTTTCACTATTCACAAAGAATTCTTACAGCCTGAATTTTCCTGGACTTTCATGTTATTTAGATTCGACATGTTGCTACGGCGGATTGATACTAATTAAAATTATGCGAAGTGCTATGGCCACTGAAAGAATGTCTTGACTTTATAAGCTCATCTAAAGATTTCCATTTTAAGGCCTCTTTGTAATATGCAAATTTTAAGTATTCGTCTAAATAGTAAACAAATGAATTATATTGTATTTTCAAATGTAATAGTAATCATATAACTTCAAATGTAATAGTAATCTATCATTACAGTTTATTATAATACGATTTATATACTTCGTTCAGAGAAAAACCTTTTAGAAGCTTTTTTTTTATTAAAACTATAAGTAGTTATAAGTTTTGCTCATAAAGATCAAAAGTTTTGTTAGACCTCTGTACATCTGTAGTTTTTTCTATAATATTTCCAAGACTATAACATTGTTAATACTAAAATGTTTATAATATTTACAACCGTATACGAGATTTAAAATACAGCATCCTAGATCATCGAGCATAGTTTTTGAGTTATGGAGTGCTCAAAAGTGGCTCCAAATTGTTTGCGTTAAAACTTGGCTTGACATCCTAGTCAAAAAAAACGGTTTGTAGTTTTAACTTCAAGAATGTCAATTATACATACTAACGTCTATCATGGGTATGATTTAACGAAAAATAAATAAAATGATTTATGAACATTTATTGAGATCTAGTTAAAAGATAAACAACACAGTATAAACAATTCAATGTTTAATCTATACTTATAATAGTATAAAATAAATCACAAAGGGAATCGCATCAAACTACTAAATTATTCTCTATCACTCTGTCATCTTAGACTTCAGAAGTCAACCGTCAAAGAGGCTCGACTGCGTTCAGGTTCTAGTGTTACAACAGTTTAATTGTTGTATAAATGATGAACATCTTCATCACTACTTATTATAAAACAAAGTCGATTCCGTCTGACTGTCCCTATGTATGCTTAAATCTTTAAAATTACGCAACGATTTTTTTTTTTTTTATTGCCATGTAGGCAGACGAGCCAACGGCCCACCTGATAGGAAGTGATTACCGTCGTTCATGAACCTCTGCAATGTCAGAGGACACTGAGGTAACACAAGCTGTAAAATCGAAAACATTTATGCGTACGCTGCAAAGCATGACAATAGAACAAAATGGTGTACTACTGGTTTTTAGGTTTTAGTAAGATCGACAAAAAATTCCTCGTGAGCAATATATCTATCATACTTTAGTCACAACAACTGCTTTTATGTTTTAAAAAAATATTTCAATCCAAAGAATGAATTTAACGTTAAATGAGTATCGTTATATTAATCCTTATCCAAATTAAGTATTTTATTATCAGGGGTATTAATATAGAAGTAAAAAAAAAACACTTTTTGTTTTATTCCAATCGGTCATTGCGTTGAGAAATCATCACGAGTATAAAACGATGTCCGTTACAAAAAATATCGTGACGATATGGCGAGTGCTGTTTAAACCCCCTTGTGACGCAGACGAAATTGCGTGGGTCATCAAGTATTGAATATAATAAAGAATTCAACTAAATCTTGATCCTAAAACCTAATTAATGTGTTGTAGGTAAGCGTGGTATTGTATCCTTAAACATATAAATTGGTGTTGAATGCGCTGGTTATTAATGTTTAAACCGCTTGCGACCACAAACACCGGGTCTATAATTTGCCGCCTATTACTAGTTTCCATTATTGGAAATACGAAATCACGTTTGTAATGCTAATATGAATTTCTGTTGTACACTTTAATCCCATCAAAGCGGATAAATTGAAATTGGGTTTGCAAACCGTAATTCAAAACGTTAATTATTTTACCATGCAAGTTAAAAATATTGTTAGTTAAAATTATTTATTTAAACCACTTCATCGTACGTTTTAATTTTTATTATGATTAATCGGTATCATGATAAATCTAAGTTTTCTTAATTTTTTTATTATTTTTTTAATCAAAGTTGATTAATCATGGCCTTACAAATTTATTTTTCTAAATAATATTATTAAAAAAAAAAATATTTTGGTTTCAACTGAAAGATTAAAAAAATGATGAAACTTTTGTATTCTAATTTAGGTTTTTTTGAATTCTAGTTTAGGTTCGGTAATGAAAACAAGCATTTACATTATTTCATGAATTATAGGGCATATCAACATGCTGCAAAAAATTACACAACTTCGGGCCAAGAAAATCCAATACAGATTATTGTCAATCTTATGGAAAAGCTTGTAATAAAAACGGATAATATTTAAACTTTTGGCAACAATTTAAAATATTTTTTTTTTTACCGAAAAATGATGTTTTGCGTTGTCGAGGATATAATAAAGCAAACCTAATATAAAATTGAAATAGTTTGATATTTTAAATTATCATCACCAATAGCTTAAAAATAGGTAGAAAACAGCCATTTTAGAACTTTTGAGAAGATTGTTCTTAAAAACTCCGAAACTGACAGGGACCAACTTTGGTGTGAAAAGACAGTTTACAAGATATTTCAAAATACTTGCAGCTTGGGCTGACTTCGAAATAAATCAAAGACCATCAATATCCAATTTGCTGTGAAAAGTCGTGAATTGACCAAAGACATAATAATATAAGATTAGTTGTTTTTCGATTGGCTTGAAAAAATACAGGGTGTTATTTTTTCCGATTTTGATATTTCCGTTGTCAAGCAAACAAGTTATGACAAACAATTTAAACTCTGTATTATATTAAATATCAAAAATAAAATGATATTTCCTATCAGGAAAACATACTGTCTTCAATAAGTACTTCCCAATCGTGTTGCAACACATACCTACCTGTACCTGGGATAATCTGTATAATGTAGCGCGTGCTACCAAATAAGCGTAATATGGCGAAGGTATGTATTATGTAGTATGCGAAAAATCGCATTATACGGCCTATATTGCACTAACGGAATTTTTGTGAAAATAAGATGTATGAAAAATGCAATAAACCTGGGTATCTGCGCAGCGATTATATCCATACTGTCCATAGGTTCACTGAGCGGCTTCTCGTGCAATCTCGAGGGTACTGTAACGTTTGTTGAACTCATATTGTGCCTAACTTGTGAAATTCGTCGATTTTTCCTTTCTTCTTCTGCTCGACGTAAGTTGTGAAAACGGAAGAAAAATAATGACATTATAATCTTCTGTTACGTATACATATCTGTAGAAAAGAATCTGTTCTATATTTATCCATAATCAAAGTTGCTTCTTAAAAAAACAAATAAAAGACTTGCATTTCAAACACCTACAATACATAATTAGAAATTGTAGATAATTCATAGAAATTTAATGTTAAATTTAGCTTCTTGGTATTTTTTACTATTTGGTTATTCGAAAATGAATATTGCCCTAAAACTCTTTTTATTTATTATTTAACAATATTAATTTTATTGACACTAGTTTTTGTATTACAAATCTATGACATTGTATATAATTGAATTCACCTAATTTTAAAAAGTTGCACGTTTTCGTTTTCTAACAACAATGTCATAGTAATAATGGGCAAGGTATACCTTGCCATATAACATGTACAAAATTTAGACGACAGCTCTTTACCGCATTCCTCATTAGCGTCGAGTTGTTCTATATTTTGACCCTTTTACGTTATAATATGGTATCTATGTTAGAAAAACAAATCATCCTTTGAAGGTTTGAGCTTAAATGTTTCATTTTAAAAATCTTAATTCCGCTAGACATTTTTTTAAATTACACTGGAAAGTCACATCCAGTGTATCTTATTTATGCCATTAAGTTGCATCAAAGGATTATGACTCCTTTGAGTTGACTTACAAAAATAACATGAATGTTTATCTTCCTGAGGAATGAATCAGATATCTTATTTTTAATTAAAATAATGAAATCTTTCTTCATGGAGTGTCAAAATAAAGAACCAGTAACAATAATGAGATTAGTTCTAGGACATAACAAGAAGGCAGTGAAAAGTAAACCGAACACTAAAAGTAAAATGTATAGTTATGTACAGGGGCCTAATGTCTATCTCCGTCGATGTCGATAAAGCTTTATAGGCTTAATATACACTGTATGTGTCTTCGAACTCGAAGCAATGTTACTTCGTAGCTAGCACAAGGAAAACGACTTTTGAATCTTAATTCTTGTACAATTAAAAAATATAATCGCCTAATAAAATAATACACTATCCTTTAACTAATGACTATAGCGAGTCTTGTATGAAACCATAATAAAAAGTTTGAAGTACATTTACCTATAAAATCTTGAAAATTAAAATCATGTTACATTTAAAAACAATTGATGAAGATTGTTCAGATTGTTGAGTGACTTTTATAATATTATGTTCATAATAAATTATCTTGATTTACATTCTAAGGTCTGTCGGGTCCCGATAGAAACGAGTGAAGATATAGCCGCAAGTTTCATGACTTGTTTGTTTATTCATATCCGGGACGAGGTTGGAGACTTGGTAAATCCTCAAACCAATACATTACCACTGTACAATTCATTGATTGAATAAAATAGATTAGTGTTAAGTCGAAAAATAATATGGAAAGAAAGTTTTATTTTAAAAATCATAATATGTTTTGTAAATAATTAATAGTAATTTGACATTTTAAGTGTAATACGATTTTGACGATTTTCTACGAAATCTTTTTGAAATTTGTATTTATTTACAGATTTATCATAGAAATCTATTTTTTGACTAATAAAATAAATATTTAATAATTGTTACTAAAGTTCTGCTAGACCACAAGAACTTTTAAAAGTTTGTAATATATTATCTAGGGTAACTACAGAAAGAACCACCCAGCTAGATGAGTGTAAGTGGTTCAAGAGCTGTCGTGACTACAAGCTTGGCGGGTTTAGTGTTGTCCTAATTGACCTCGGAAGTTTTTTTCCGGAAGAATCCACATTTTTAAAACCTTTACAATAGTTCACTTACTTCACAATCACAAGTTTTAGCTAAATAAAAGTAGTTTAGCATAGAAATGTAAACATTATAAAACAGGAGATCTTCATTCCAACAAGAATCAGACTAAAATTTAAAACGTTAACAGTAAACTACAAAAATATAAAACAATAGAATGGTATGTTTGCTTTGCTAAAATTTTATAAAAGTCACTAAAACAAAGTCTTCACTAAATAACTCACGAGTGGTAAGCGCGCAACGCGTTTGTTTACGCGAGGACAAGAGAACACGACTAGTGAACGTTTCACACTGCCTGTAAGAAGACTAAATGTGATTTCAGTCAGTGTCGGGCACGAGATACTGCCCTCCGCGATCAGTCCGCCTCCTACCCCTCTGCGACTCCCCTCACTCTCATCCTGCACTGCGTAGCCACAGTATAATAAGCCTGCGTGATATACTCCTAAATGAACTTTTACACTTAGCACTTCCCGCGATTTTTATTTTCGCACAACTTTGTGTTCGTTATGTATCATTACTTATGCTTGGCTAACCATATTAGATAAAGCAAAGACATTTTACGGTGATTTTACATATACGTTAAAAATGGTTCTTTATAATTATCATTTTGATGACCCAAACGTCAGCATAACGTCATACCTGTTTCCAGAAAAATACAGAACATATTCGAACTCACTTCTTTTAGAAAGTATAGACATATATAACAAATAAAGAAAAACTATTCCCTATATCGTTTTTCTCTGCTACTACAAATATAAACTTTAAGAAAAATATAGTTGTTTGTAATATAACTTGTGTGGATAAGGTTCGGTTTACCGCATATACACATTATATGTTTATTGTAAAGTATTAATGCCTACTTCTCCTATGTGTGTGTACACATAGGTATGAGATGCTTACTAAAGTACCTTTATTAATTCCAGTCAGTAAAATGACAAGTGCAACTGTCATTGATACAAAACTTTTTTAATTAATAGTATTAATAATTGTACTTTAGTTCGTTTGTAAAGATCATCTTTAATAGTAACATTTTTGAATTAATATTAATGCTCAACTTCTCTTTTCCTTGTGTCATTATTTTATGAAAAAACTAACTGTTGCCCGCGACATCGTCTGCGTGAACACTATACCTACAGTACCATAAATATCCTAATGGCTATTACAAAATAGGGGTTCGTGATATAAGGGCAAAAATGTGGGGTTGTATGTATTTTTAATGCCACATTACAGAAAAACAAAAAACAAAGTAAAACGACACAATAATTTTATATCTTCTTATATATAAAAATGAATTGCTGTTCGTTAGTCTCGCTAAAACTCGAGAACGACTGAATCGATTTGGCTAATTTTAGTCTTGAAATGTTCGTAGAAGTCCAGGGAAGGTTTAAACGGAGAGAAAATACCCGGGATTTTTTTGTGACGCAGACGAAGTTGCGCGGGCCAGCTAGTATTACTAATAATATTCGTCAGCTGGGTCTTATTACACAGAATTTGACTTTGACAGAATATGCCTAAAAGACTGACGGAAACAAGATAGTTTCTTTGCTATCTGCTGTCAAAATGTATAGAGATATAGAGGAACCTTGTATTTCAAGAAATCACTTACAAAAGTCATGACGGAAGTTTTCCATTTCTAGAGAAAAAACTTGTGCACGAGGGTCCCAAGCAATAATATCAGTTTTTTTTTATTTGCAAATTAAATAATTTATTTTATTTATACATAATATAATAATTTATTTTATTGGAAATTATACACTGTGTGAAACGGACTTCCGCTACATCGGGCAAGAAATATTTACCGCCAGTTATGGCCATCGTTAATATAGCGAAAGGGAAAAACTCAACACCTTGTTCAATTTCGTAAACAAGCCTTTCATTTTATCACTTTAAGCATTTTGTAATGCAACACAGTATGTCTGTGGAACTAACGAATCGTGTCTGTTTAGTTGGTACTTTATTGCTTGCTTTGTAAAGGGTAAGGAATCGATCAAGAATAAAGTAGAAATATCAAGAACGACAAAGTAAGATTATATTTTCTCGGTTTTTCTACTTTTTTCCTTGATAAATTCTCCCCAAGTGGGAAAACTAAAATTCTTAAATTTTAATATCTACCTATATTTATCATTTAACTTATGTCAAATCACATAGGCTACACGTTTTAGAACGAAGTTTCTTATCGCGCGTTACAAAAAGGGGGTTCTAGCCGGAAAATATTAAGACCAAATATTGTAACACGCGGCGTGCACGTGTCTCTCTGAAAATACGTGTGGAAAATACGTCAGCCCTTCATTGCCCTGGCATTGCAGAGGTTCATGAGCGACGGTGACCGCTTACCATCAGGTGGGCCGTAGGCTCGTTTATCTATCTTGCAATAAAAAAAATGATTAAGTGACTTATTTTACTATTATTTTTTTGTTAACAAGTTTGTTTGTTTGTTTGTTTGAAAGCGCTAATCTCGGGAACTACTGGGCCCATTTAAAAAAATATTTCATTGTTGGATAGTCCATTTTAGAGGAAGGTTATAATCTAATAAAATAATATCACGATCAACTTTACAAAATCTGACAAGATTTCCCATTCAAGATATTATTTACAAAATACAAATTCTTGTCCTATTTCCGATGCATCGTCGTAGTCAAATTCGATACTATTCGAAATTTCGGATTATTCGAAACTTTCCGAATTATTCGAATATTCGTTGAATTTCGAAAAGTTCGAATTCGAATTATTCGATTCGAACGCTATTCGCATTCTTACTTCAATATTGCTATCTTTTGAAATATAGTGCACAAACAAAAAAATGTAGTATAACTAATTTTTATATGTTATGTATAATAATACAAATTCAAATACCGAATTATTACCTCAGGAACGTACATGGGGGACAAAGTTGGTTGGTTTTGTAATGATATTATTAAGACATTTTTTATGTCATTATTGAATAAGTTTGTCATTTTTTGTGTCATTAAGTAATAATCAGAAATACATTTTTTTAACTAAAACTAAAATTGTCGAAATCGGTCATCCATAAACAAGCAAAATGGTAAAACTCACAGTAATTTAAATATTAAACCACATAAGAATAAATTGTTTAATTTATTCCATATTGCTTCTTAAACAAAACATATATCTTATAACTCGGCAGTAGTGCTTGTAGGCTTGATTTATGGGACACCCTCTATATTATGTTAAGCTGTTGTCTAATTTTGGTTTATAAGGGAGAGCTTATAAAGGAAAAAAGTTCAGGTATTTGGAAATTAAAACGAACGTTGTGAGGAATGTTGTCATAGCGAAGATTTTCTTTATTAGTTTTTTTAAGTTTAAGTTTGTTTGGCATGTGATCTACACCGAAAATGACTTTGATGTAGGTGATAACATTATTGTGAAACGATATGTTTATTCGAGCGTTCATTAAAAACGCTAGGTTTATTATGAAGCAGAACTCCTGAAGATTCAGTTGCTGAAAAAAAAATCTAAACTTTTAAGTAGTTCGGGTCCATAATATTCAAATATTCAGAAAAAAGTTCATAATTTGAAACCTCTGTCTATCTCCGGACCTCCGTGTGACATTACTTACTGGAACACCCTGTAGTACTAGTTAAATAACAACATCATATTTTACCGTGTATACAATTTTATACGTTCAGTTCACAAGAAGAAATAAAAGAAAATAAAAATAAATGTTATGTATAGTTTTGTTTGTATGTATTAGGGTAAGTGCAGTTTAAAGCGGGACACGTTTAGATCTGTCTCTAGTACATTTTGAACCACCGCACTCTTAAGCGGACTGTGATCTGACGGATTTTCATACTTCATCATTTGTTTCGGCCGTCCACAACGCATTGGTTGTGAACGGCTTAGTTTTTATGTCTCTCTAAGGGCAAAGAGAATTGAATGTTATACTTTATCGGAATGGGCAATTTCGCATCGGAGTAATCCTCAATGTTTAGGGACTTGCATCGAGCATCAAGTCTTCACCAATGCCAAGATTTAATCTCATCAACCATCAATGAGCTCATTCACATTTGGGGTTGTGTTGTAAAAACTTGATGTCGAGAAAAAATGTGATTCTGGTAATACCCGAATATTGTTAAGATTAAAAATGTTTTAAAACTTGTTGTCGATATTGGCAATATTCCTCGTAAATCTGCAGTACATTGGTAATTGGTAAGACTACTGTAGTTGTGCGAGAACCCTTAGGTCTGCTATCTGCAATGCAGTGTATAACCATAGAGGTTTAGCTGGCATGATTTTTACTCTATCTGAGTTAGCAAGATACCATGTACAAAAAATGAAGAACAGCGACAGTCAGGGGTGTGCTAATAATTCTAACTTGCGAATTATTCGTAGCGTTCGAATAGAATACGATTAGAAATACAAACTGAATAATTGGAAATTTCGAATTTAATTTTTTTTATTCGAATTATTCGGGAACTTTCAAATTATTCGGAAACATTTTAAAAGCAATATTAATAAACGAGCCTACAGTCCACCTGACGGTAATCGGTTACCGTTGCTCATGAACCATGCTCATGAGAACTATAATCTCTCCGCACATTTAGAGGTTGCAGTCGATCCATGAGCTTGGGTTCGTCAACAATCGGAACAGCCCTCCTCTGGAGGGAGTCAAATGGAAGTAGTTAGGAGTGCCCGCCCAGAGATGAGAGCAATACGCCACATGAGGCCGATCTTGAGCTTTATAGAGCAATAGCCGGTGTGAAGTACTGCTTCGCTCTGCTAAGGAGTCCCAGCATTCGAGAAACTTATTTAGCTTTACCCTCCAGATGATTTCGAAATTGAACGGTGCTCGAGATGTCTACTCTCCAAGAATCCCAATGCTCTCGGAAGTCATAGAGATACTTCTTGGAATTGGGGCGCTATGATAATGCGTCCCTCTTTACAGTGAACGCGCAAGCTTGCGTCTTCAATGGGTTGCACTGAATCTGATTCAGCTCGCCCCACTTGGAGACTCGCCCTAGACACTCCACTTCAGAAACAAACTCTGATGAAACTTTGTGAAAATGACGAATGACATGACGACAAATATGTTATACGTAGAAACCAAGACTATGCGATATGAATGGAAAGTAGTACCTTAAATATCTAAGGTAGGTATTTTGCTGAAATGAAAAATCATTTTATTTTGATATTTATCCTCCTACTAGTAGACCAGGCAACTTCGTGTGCGTCACAGAGGGATATAAAATAGCGTTCCTCGATGGATAATCCAACACTGAAAGAATGTTTCAAATCGGACTTGTGGTTCCTGAGATTAGCTAGTTCAAAAAAACAAATAAACTCTTCAGTTTTATAATATTAGTATAGATAAGTGGGGGTATTGAGCGTCCCTTTCCCTGAAGGTTTCGGGGCGGGGGCTCAGTTGACCGAGCGTGTAGCTCGTGAAGAGAAATTCTCTAAAAACATATAGATAATACTGCATTTTTTTTTAAATAAACTGCTTGACCTGTCTGAATATCGAACAAACAAAATTGGAAAGAATAACATATTGTATTTTTTTGATGTCAATCACAGGATCAATTAATAACAAATCATGTGTTCGATCTGGGGATCTGACTGGCCATCTAATTGGGTTAATTGGTCTATTCGTACCAACCAAACGGGGAAATTTTCACTAAGGCTAAGTTGTTTTCCGACTGTTATGAGCCGTAGCTCTCATCTTGAGCAAAAATTAAGCTTTGTTCAGTTTATCCATTAGATTATTTAATATTTCTAATTTATTTTAGTTACAAGAGAAATGTACTTGATTATTCGTTGCGATTTTCTTGCAACCTTCAGATCAAATATGATTATTGTGTCGGTTATACACATAATTTTTGCTAAAATTTAACTCATCAGACCAAATGAATAAATCTAAAAAATATATCTAAAAAATCTAAGTTTTCAAGTAAGCGCCTCTGAATGCTACTACAAAAATATAGTTCCCTTTCTTTATCACTCGAAAACAATTTTTGCCAATCGTCCTTCAACGTAACTTTTAAAACAATACATTTTCTTAGAACAGGAATTCAGGAAGGAACAGGAATCGTCTGCCTACATTATTTATCCATATTCTTAAGTCCAGTAGTAGTACAATCCTTTTATAAACATTTTTTTTGAGTAAGCATTTATTGGTAACCTATCAAAGCTTGGATAGGTAGAATGATGGTTTCACTTATTTTAGTTAGACAAACACAGCAAATGGTTCCAATAAGGTACTTAAAATCTTGAATCACGATTATCACCTTGTTCCTTTTGTTTAAGACACTATGTTTGTTAGCAAAAACTATTCGTAATTAACTGTTCTTTCGATTGGCATCATAAAAATACAGGGTGTTGATTTTTGCCAATTTCATTAGCTCGATTTTTAGACAAACCAAGCAATTTACGAAAAATCTGTGAACACAGTAGTATCAAATATCAAAAATAAAATGATGTTTCCTGTCAGCAAAACATCCTATCTCTAATATTTAAGGTACTTCCAGTTCATGTCTCATAGTTTTGGGACACCATGTATAGGTGGAAAGTTCATCGAAACGAACAAGTCTTTTTAAAAAAATATGATGATTTTTGTTTGTCACGATTAGGTCTCTCGTTATACCATCGCAAGCTTCATGAGATAACTTTATAGTTAAAAAAGTAAGCTTCCAATTAATCGACCTTAACTTTATTTTCACTTATTCTTTTACATCACGTACCTATGTCGGGGACGGCGTGACGGAAAAGTGTGCCGAGAGCGTTACGCGTCGCGCCGTCCCACAAAACCCCGTGCTGGGTTCTGGCCTCAGCCGGGGTTCGGACGCTGAGTGTGAGCGGTTGGAGGTTTTAGTGAGGTTCAACTCCCACATACCCCGCCCGCGGGGCGGGCGGGGATCCGGTGATTTCCTCCAACTGAAAAAAAAAAAAAAAAAAAAACGTACCTATGTCATTTTCATAATAATTTTTAAATTCCATTACTCTAATGAATAAAGCTTAACGCAAAGAAAAAGTTTAAAAACTCAGTAATATCACTTCGAAATTATTATTTTTTTCTTTATTTTAGGTCATTAAGGATGAAGAACAGCTTAACAGAAAAATAACAAACAATTACCTAAAATTAATTACATATGTAGGTACTTATTTTAACTATATAAAAATAAATACATAAAATAAAAATGTTTAGTAAAAAAATAGTTATAAAAAGTATAAACAATAGTAATAAAACAATTCACATTATTATAGCAGTCAAATAAACTTTGTTGAGAAGTCATTCGTTGAAACTGCCATGAATTAATAATTGTACACCTTGTGACCTAGTTAACATGGGTATTTCAGTCTCTAAGCAATCATGTGTTTCAATTTGATATGTTGTACACGTTGACGTTCTGAATACTTTAGACAGGTATAACAACACAAAACTGGGTTGCTAGTAATACAATATTTAAATCTTCATCCATATCAGTTAATTAATTGAATAGACTAGCCATAAATTCGATCTGGGGATCTGACTGGTCATCTAATCGAAACAAAATTAAATTGAAATAAAATTACAACATCTTAAGATTAACGCGGGATTTAAAATAAAAAGGCTGAAGTTTAATATCAGTTTTAGTCGCACTGGCGACCTTTTCGTTCTAACAAAAAGTTATCTGCGGTTCGAAATGCGCATGACAAGACTCATAGGTATCCCAATACAGCGAATTGCGTCAAGTTGAAGTAATGGTTTACCTGATAGTATGGCGTATTTTAGCATTACAGTATTCGTAAAACTATACACGTAATTCGGTGAGTGGTTGTAGCATCCCTTACTATTAAAACAACCTCTTCACTATGGTCCTTTAAAAGCATGGAAATAACTACTTGTATTGAGCACTAATGTCTTCGCACTTTCTGTCTAATATTGAAATAAAATTTGAGATGATTATAAACACAAGTTAAATAAAAATAGTCTCAGCTTTGTATAACACATACCTATCTTCGTATCGAAAACTGGACCGGCTGATATCACTCCACGCACTCATTGAACGACCACGTCCGCGATGGTAAGCTGCGGTGGCTCCAAATGTAGCTGTGGGTCGTCTATCAAATTCAATGTCCGGAGGAAAATTCACTTTGTTTGAGCCACGCGATGAAGGGCCTTCAGCCGATTCTCCACCGCCGGACATCTCCATCTCGAATGGCGCATATTCTGGTGCGTCGTCGGGCTCTCCGTCACTGCCATCACTAGCTGCTGAGAGCGCCTCATAACCGTAGCCAGGGCGGACGCCGACGCCGCCGCCGCCGGCCGGGCCTCCCCCACCGCGACCGCAATCCACTCCTGAAGCCAGTCTCGACGATGCTTCGATTCGACTCAATGACGCCGCTTTTAATGACTGTCTTCGAACGTTCAATACTGAACTTTTTGGTGGACAATGATTGGAATAACGTAATTTGCTGTGGCGAAACGTGGTGACGCTTAATTCCTACTGCCAACACTGTTAAGCTAAAAACTTTACTTACAAATACGAGTGGCGTTTACTAGTTTGTTTATAGTTTTCGAGAAAAATACACTGTGTTCGATACTTAACACAATATCTGTGATAAAAAAATTTAAATATATAAGTTTCAAATAAATGTTACCGCATTAGTTTGCGTGCTTGTTTATTTTTCGATAAAATTCACGTAGTGACTGGACTGAGCTTTTCAATAAACTTACACACACTAGAATATTTTACATAGATCACAAGAATTAAGTAAAACACACTAAATATCAACCAAAACCTCGTCAATACTTCATCACTAATACAACTACTTTGTAGAATTAAAATGCGTCAGTCTACTGTCAAACCATGTCAGAGTCTGGTTTCAGTAGGACTGTTCGATCTTTTTTCTATGACCTTTATACCGCCAAACGATAAACTTTTGTTAATGGGGGGTGGCCAAACAATAAAAACGTATAGATACTACGTTTCATACATAACGCGGTTGTAGTGAAGTGAGCATCGAATGAAAGCATTGGCGTGAAGTACGCCCAAAAGGCAATCGGGTGGGGCAGATCGATGCGACTATTAGGGCACCCTTTTGTAGTTTCTACTTCTTGTCGTTGTGGCGCTATTGTCTTTGTACCTTTAATATTCTTACTATAGACTTAAAGCTATTATAATCATTGTTTTACCGTCAATAATAATAACTTTAATTTATTTTAATGCATTCGATGATCAGAGCTTTTAGTACATTTTTATCAATTTTCAGCTATTCTTTTTGTAGCAATTATATTTATTAATTTTGAAACTCTGAAGTTTTATTGCGTTGAACGTAATGGAAGTTTGCAATCACTATTTCAATTAGTAAGTAGGTTCACTGTTTGTGAAAAACTTTCGCAGTTTCGCTTTTCGACAGGATAGAAGAGTTAATGTAGAAAGCGATCTTCAACAAAGAAGAAAGCTATCAAACTTAATAATTTAAACTGTATGGTTGATTAATTTGATATAAATTATGTTAATTTTCTTCGGAGGAGATAGCTTCCGAAGAAGCATAATTGGGACACCGATCTTCAGCTCGATGGCATGCGCTGGAAGTCCACTTACTGACAGGGAGTTCCAAAATACTGAGCATTAAGCGTTTGTCGGAAATCGCCACAGAAAAGAACTGTGTCATCAATCAAATGTCCGTTTCAGTGGGTGTCTTGCAGGATCCTGTCAATGGCCTCATCTGCATTCCTATAGACCAGGCTTTCCCAAACTGTTTTTCCCCATGAACCCCTTTTGGCATTCGACTGGCACCCGTAGACCCCCTGTTATTTTTACTTATGCTCGAACGTGAACTACTTTTTATTTTTTTATCTACTGATATCTCGCAAGGTTTTTTTTAGTTTAGGTTTTGGTTCTGGTTATGAAAGTCGTCAGTACTGTATTCGTACGAATGCACCCGCGTAAAGGTGGTGGACCTGGCTCGCTAATGATATAATAATATAAATAAAACATATTCGAAAGCAGCCAATTCAAAAAACCTCTTTATAAAAACTGCCGAGTAGGCCCGAAAGTTAGTAGAAGGTTTAAGTGCTGGCGGTAAGACAGTACAGAATGTCTTAGTGACGCTTCGTGCTGTCGTTTATAACTTCGTGTTGAGTTGCGACCTTATCCAATGTTCCAACGCTGAATGTCAGCGTTAAAAGGTCTTGGTTCGGTTCGAATCCCATTACCTACTCCACCTCATACTCTCCAGAATACTTTTAAATTCATTATTCCCTTAATAGGCAGCATATTAGTAGATAAAAAACATAAATCCTGTATTAAAGGTCTTAGAAAAAAAGGTGGTAAAATTAATGATTTTTTTTCTTACGGCAAAGGGACACAAAGGATGCCAGACGGATTTTTTTTTTACAAATATTATATCGTAATTAACGTTTCTAACATAAATTAACCCAAGAAAACAAGAAGATAGAGAACAAGAAAGATTACGAAGCCCGCTGTTGAATGTAAAATGAAAAGAATATAGAATCTTTACCCTCGAAACCCTATAAAATTATTCGTATTACGACCTGTGGACCCCCATTTTTTCTTACGACGCCAGGGACCCCCTACCAGTCTCCCATACCAAGCACACGATAACTTATAGCCACAGGTAACTCCAGGTTTCGACATCTGTACTCGTAACATCACTTTTTGTGAATAAAAGACTATAATACAATCTAATTCCACGCCAACTCCATCTAGTTAGCAAATGAGAAATATTTTTACTATAATTCATCTAATAAATCATAATTTTTAACATAAAATAAATGGTTTTGTGAGAGTAGCTAGTTCAACATCTTACTAAAGTTAAATGCGACATGAATATTGTAATATTATAATTGTAACAGTTATTTTTGTTTTTGGATTATATTTTTAAATAATATATTAGGCCTCGAATGGTAGTTGTTACTGTCCCATAACATAAGGCACCTACGCTTGTGGTAGATTAATACATACCACGACGAACATGCTGCGCTAGCCTCTCGCGTCTAAATAAAATAATTAAACAACGCCATTACATGTGTATTGACGAGAAAAAACTTGTATTCTTTGATTTTACTTAGTAAAAAAGGTATCAGATTGAAAACAGAATCGAAGTGATTTTAACGGGCCAGTACCCAGGTATAAACTCAAGAGAATTTAAATGCTTTTTAAATAAAGAAGATATACCGATCGTTTTTACAGCAGTGAATGCACCTTTTTCAAATGGGTTGAACGAAAGATTGAACCAAACAATAGTTAAGAAAATAAGATGCATATTTAACGAAAGTAAAAGCAAGTTAGCCTGGACGACTATTGCACATGTGTGTATTAGAAAATATAACGAAACAGAGCACAGTGTGACTGGGTTTACTCCAAAGTGTTTATTAGAATGTAAATATATTACCAGATGAATTAATAAAATAATGAAAATAATAAGTTACTGGAGGACAGGAAAACAGCATTGGATAGAACTATACAATCGCATAACTACAATAAACAACGATTTGATAGAAACAGAATAGACTGCAAACTAGAAAGATATTGGATCTTAGAAAAAACGCCGAGCTCATTGGTCAAAGATCTTTCAAAAAACTCCAATTGACATCCGAGTTTCCGAGCTCTTTATTAGACACTCAAAAAAGGCATTGGTGAAAGTAGTTCATTGATTGATTTCATAAAACAGAAAAAAGAACTATCAATCTGTTTTATTTAAGAACAAAGTGAAATAAATTTAAAACACTTCATAGGACTAGAGAATAAATTTGATTTGAATGAAAAACTTACTCTCTAAAGTCTACGACAGAAATGGATGCTATTTTCAATTGATTTAAGAGAATATTTCCAGTGGTCAATTATCGCGTTTTGAATATAGTTGATTCACAGCTTGGATGTACAAAGGACTCGCTCCATGCACTAAACTTGAAGTGGTTGAAGACTGAGACGAATTTCATCTGTTCTTTAAGTTTAGAGATTTCAATAAGGCGGAGCAATTTAGATTAGATAAGCCAACGAAGGCAATTTGGGATTTTCTTATAACCGATGAAATAGCCTCTCGAGCTTTAATTTTTATGATAGTGTAATGACATTGATCAGGAATGAAACATACCAGTCGGTTATTAGTTTGTAAACAATTACGACCAGACAATTAATTATTACAAGACATTGGTGGTTTAGTATAAAGGTAATTCGTTGAAGTATATTAACCACAACTAATCTAAATCTTTGCCCTTGAAATTGCCGTACTTCAGTGGTCTTTTCAATATATAAATATTGAAATATTTCTATTCTAAATTCAAATTAATTTTGTTATAAAAACAATACATAATTTTTACAAACTCTTCTGTTTATTGATTCACGTTATATTTTCATTTCATTTGACCATTTTCCGTCGTAATGGTAGATAGCCTCAACTTAAAAAGTCAACATGATGATTTTGTATAAAAGAAAATGTACAGTCTAGTTTTCTATTTTAGTTCCTTTTCTAAAAATATATTTTAAGTAATATATATTTTATTGTGACCGGGCACAGTATTTTTTAACTCCCTTTGTTTTCCAACACCTTCTTCATTAAAACTTAACTTTGTTTTTCTATGACGGCAGACTACTTCTCAAATAAATAGAACATAAATGAAATGAAACACTTGAATTTGAAACAAAATAATATTATTTAAATAATGATTTTTATAATTTATTTTGTATATGCTCCGCGAATAGTCTTAGATGTAGGTATATATTTTCTCGCAACTTTAAGAATTCAGTGTTTAAGTTACTGCATGACAATGAACTTTATTTCTTCTTTGTTTTCAAGAAAAAATTCCCGTAATTACGACATTACACTGCGCATGCCTCGCGCGTTTCAATTTCCAGTGTTAAAAAATTCACGTGCATGAACAGTAACATATTGTGTGCATATTATTAATTACTCGTTGCAAAATGTATCCCTCTAAGTTTTTGTTGATTCTGATATATTTGATCCCAAACGCAGAGGTAAAAACACGTTTTATATTAAGTTTTTAGTTTTAAGTATGTCACTTTATATAAAAATAGCCGCATTTAAACGAAGTAACATTGTTGTATTTTTAAATAGAATTGTATAGTTGTAAAATACAGAAATAATTTAGACGACATAGAACAGTATTTACTACAATTACTTTTCTGCCTTATTACACCTCAGAGAGATTTTAACTTCTTTAGAAATTACACAAGGCTTTTATAAAAACTTAGTCTTAAAAACTATTGCAGACAATGATTTTCAATCTAAATTAAGCAAACAATTGAGATATTTTTTTAAGATAGTTCTTGTAAAGATTACGAAAAATAATATCAAACACGTAGTCATTCATAACTTTAGCAGAATAAACTACCTTTCATAATGTATAATTACACGCCCACTTGAACTTGACTATGACACTTTTCGGATGAAACAATAAGATGTAAAACTATGGATTTGTTTAGAAAATATTAATAAAACTATAAAGATGTAAAAGAATAGATGAATGATTAACCTAAATAATTTCAAAATCAAGCTGAACAAAACTAAAATACACAATATATTTTAGACAACACATCAAATACATATTCCCCTAATTTTCAAATTAATACCTATAACAATGATATTAAATTAATCTATGCAAAGTGTGCATGCCAGGAAGGATTGACCATGGACCACCAGACAACTTAATGAAAAGCCTCACAAATTATTTATTTACAATAAAAATGAGTAAAGCCAGGTGCCAATGTGTATTGCTAATGGTTACTTACGGAGTAGAAACTTGATGAACCTTATCAGAAGATTGTCGCTCACTTAGATTGCAATGCTATGTTTGGAATTTATTTGCGTGATCGATGTTTAAATTAAGAAATACTAGAAAGAAAAACCAAAGTAAAGAACATAGTCCGAAGAATAGCGAATTTGTACTAGCAGTGGGCGGAGCACAATGATCGGTAAATGGCTGAAAAACCAAGTTGATTTTTGTTTGTCTTGGATTTTTGTTATGTGAAATTGCTCATTTGGGTCTGGAATAATTTTTTGCAACACCGCTGGTTAAAAACGGTGTAGGAAAACTTCATTAGGAAACCTATACATTCGAATATGATACCAAACCCTTGAAAGTTCCCAATAAGCATTAGGTTGGTTTATTAAGAGAAGTCAGGTAAAAATTAATTAAAATTCGAATTATGTTATAGAGTTCAATACCCGGCACATTCTTCTGGAAACCACGTTTGGGTATCGATATGAATCTCCCAACAACTAGTAAGTATATGCATTATTTATTAATAATCAAATTCTACAAAGAACCTCATGAAGGAAAATAGAATACGTTAATAAAATATTGAGACATGTGTGTTTTTTACGTGAAACGTTTCAGCCCAACACTAACTCCATAAATAACAAATAACATTATTAATTAATTTATATCCTATTTTCGGAAATGAAAGATAAATAATTTGTTTTGTTGTTTTTCAGAGAAACAAGTACGTGCACAACCTCCTACTAAGAAGAATTTAGAAGACGGAGTTGTAGTTCTCATAGATGGTTATGAAATAGGTATAACTATCATTGCTTTTGCAGCAGGCATTTCGAGTGCAGCAAGTTTTTTAGATCTAAATCCTATGTCAGCATATTATTATACAAATGCTTTTCGATGGGGACTCAGATATATTAGTCTGTAAGTAGCAGAATTTATTTATACACATTTTTTTCTGGGAATTATAAGTCTCATTTATGGTATTCGTTAAAATGAACAAACTGTTGTTAAAATCACAAATCTTGCAGCAATATAACGTTCAATAATTTAAATTATTATTTCCAAACGATAAATGTGTACCTACATGTCTGTGACCAGTGATACCCTAACAAGATGAGAAAAATTTTATTGTTGATTTCAGTTTCCCAGTTTGGTTCACTGGTAATGATGGTAATTACTGTGACACACATAGAGTGTGGCGACGCCGTTTTCAATACATGGATCAGTTTGTACCCACTTGGTTGAGACCTTTATTTCCTTTCATTAAAAAAGACGAATGGGTCAAAGAAGAACAAGAGTACAAGAAGTTTAGAAAATACGCCGAAGCTGCTTTCGGTAAACACTATCGTTACCCTGCAAAAGTGTTTAACAACTTCAGATCAGAACAAACTGTAGAAACAACTGAAAACTTCGACGATTCCTCTGATTCATCATAGATCCCTCTAATGTTGAATACGATTTGTTATTTAAGATTTTATAACAGCTTAATCATCGTATGTAATAATTATTCGTAATTCAGTCATTATCATCATCAGCCTATAGACGTCCACTGCTGGACATAGGCCTCACCCAAACCTCGCCACATCGACCGGTCCTGCGCCATCTGCATCCAGTGACCTCCCGCGATCTTGACCAGATCGTCGGTCCATCTTGTGAGCGGTCTACCAACATTACGTTTACCGGTTCGTAACCGCCACTCCAGAACTTTCATTCATTCAGTAGTCACGTTTTGGTAATTTAACAATATGGGGCAAAAATAGAGCTGGATATGCATAGCCGGCGTTACCAATAATGTTGACCCGTTTGATGTACCAATGGATGAAGACAACCAAATAGTTGAATTAGAAACAAAACATTTCAACGACGTCGAAATTACAAATGGAATGAACCATTGTGCTATCAAATTCAGATAAAACCGCTGAATATTTAGGAGCGGATGAACCGATGTCATTTTTATATGGTACTTTAAAGCCGGAAGCATAGGCATTAGTAATTCAGATAGGTACCTCTTTTGATCAAGAAAACAATAACAGGCTTAGGTATATCAACAGAAAAATCGAATTGGCCTTTGCAAAGTACTCGAAAACGAAAAGTAAGTATACAAAGTTAACTGCATATATCAAAAGCATAAAAAGTTAAAGAGCAAGAACACCGGACAATCCCACATCATAAAACAAAAAAAAAACAATGGGGGCAAATTGTACTTGTAAGAAAAAGTGCTATTAAAAGAGGAATGAAGAAAGTCTTCAAAGGTAGGCCGTAGTAACGATCAGGTGGCCTGTCAGCTCGTCAGCCTAAAAGGCAATAAAAAAAAATATAAAGCTTTAGGAATATGTTACTCAAGATTCATTTTCGAACTCCCATTTAGATTTCTTTCCTGAAATTCTTGGAACCGTTAGAGAATGGTGAAAGATTTCATCGGAATATAGTACAGATTGAAAAAGGCTACAGCAAGAAATGATCAGCAGCAATGCTTGTTGATTTCTGTTGGTCAATTCGCCGATGGGTAAATGCCACTGAGTCGAACTGTATCAAGTTCAACCCGGAAAATAATGGCTAGCTGCTATTAGATGGTTTTCTAAAACCAATACGGTTCCTAGGAAACTCAGCTCCAACGCAAGTTATGAATGTGATATGTGATTCTATGAACGAATCTTCCGATAATGACGACAGTTCTGATATTTCTAGCGACGAAAGTGATAGCTCCAATGATAGTGTTACACCTGGCTGTGAAGTGGTGCGGCCAGAGGCGCAATGGCAACCGTGATTTTTTAAATTCATTCTGTAAATCGCCGCGATGTAGATGATATTTTATTTAAAAAACAATTGAAAGATTTTTTCTCAAAAACCAATTAAAAACAATTTAATTAAAAATACTAGCGGCCAAATTTTGATAGGCATATATTTTCCTAATTATAAATATACATAAAAATTTGGTTTTTAGCAAATAACCGATGAGCGCACTAATCCTGCAGTGTGATCTAAGACTAAGAAACTCTAATAGAAACGATGGAAAGGAAAAAGCATTTACCATTATAATATATTTGTTCATTTTGTATATATTATATACAAAATATTATATATTATATATATATATATATATAATATATATTTATATATATATAATATTATATATTTTGTATATATTATAAATATTATATGAACGCAGAGGCAAGTAAATCAAGCTCAGTTTACCTTGACAGGAGGAGGACAGGTTTATCTATTTTATTATAGATATAATAAAAATCTATAATAAACCTACTCAAAGATCCTTCTCAATTCAGCACCATCAAGTTAAGCTCTAGCCCAGCACCATCGGCCATTCCAATAACATTTAGGACATAGCCCCGTTTTGTCGGCTCTCTTTCGCAGTGCATGAGGTCAAACGGAACTCGGCCGTTAGAAATACTAGCTACGGAATATTCTTAATGGGGGGTCCTATCATCTCCCGCGAGAATTCTACCGTACCCATCCGTTATATACTTAGAGGCGAATTGAGGCGACAAACAGACTGTGGTGCCTTTTTTACGACTGGTGCAGCCGGCGGCAGCATCGGGGTGTATAACTTACGCTCCATCACATAATATGGAAATGCTACAAGCGCTTTCAAGACCCATAACGGCAGATAACGTGAACGTAGTCGCGGCAAGACCATTAATATTAAGAAAAACAACATTAAAAATCAAATACAAAGAGAATAAGTATTCAATTTACAACAAGGTGGTAAAGAATAAGACACTTGGAAAAGAATCTACGTGTCCTTTACCTAAATAATTATGACCTTGAATATAATGATTTCTCTCAAAGCGACAACACAAACTGGTACAGCACAATGGGACACACAACAACATACCTATAATATAGGTGGACGGAATTCATAAGTTAAAATGTATAATGAATGAAATATGCATTGAGAGGTTCACACCATATCCTCTTTGAAGACACCGTAATTCCACTAGAACGTCGTTACTTTATTGTCCAGAGCTTGGGTCCAAAGACTGCCTGGTTGTGCATGATCAGTAGTGAAAATCCGTAAAGCATAATGTATACTGCTGCAGTTAAGAGAACCATATCACACGTACCTTGCATAGACGACATTATTGAGCTTACCAGAACTACCAAACAGGCCTCTGAGATATCTATGCTTACAACATTGGTTGCAGAAATACTGTTAGTTACTACTTCTAGACAAGCAACAAGAATGTTCTTCCCTATTATTTTGTGTGTTGCAGTTCGGGATCCTGACAAGGAAAAATCTTGTGAGTTTTTCAGCACAATAGGAGCTGTTGGATGGTACACCTACCAGATGGCCTTGAGTATGTCCCAGAAATTCGCAATTGCTGGTTCAATGGAAAAAGAAAAAGCGTCACAAATTGTATTCTATTGTACCTATATTTGGTTCATTTAAAGAGGATTTGTTAATACCGTCAATGAGAGACTACTCCGAGATGTCATGCCAAATCATTACTGGAGTAAACTGTTTAAATATATTGCCCTAATTGGGATATTTGTTTTATTTTTAAATAAGACCCAAAAACACATAGTCCAGTAAATTATACAGATTACACGGATTTCGGAACATTCTAGACTGTCAATAAGGTTTCAAAGCGTGTTCAAAGGCTTTGAATTTAGGATGTCCGCAAGGCTCCGTCTTGTCACCGTATTTGTGGAATCTAGGGTTCGATGATTTCCTCGCGCTACCTCTCCCGACGGGATGTTCCATCACGGGTTACGCGGATGATGGTCTTTTGTTAATCGAAGCAAACTCGCGATCCGAAATCGAACATAAAGGAAAAACTGCTATCAACTTAATATCGGAATGGGGTAGTCGAAATCGCCTCGCTTTCGCACCGCACAAAACTTTTCAACTTCTCCTAAAAGGTGACTTGGTAGCACCACCGCGTATAAAATTTCATGGTGTAAACATTAAATCGAAAAACTCCGTATGTTATCTCGGAATGATTTTAGAAAAAAAATTCACCTTTATTGAACACATTCAACAGATAGGCGATAAAGCGAAACGTAACTTTTATGCTTTGACGAGAATATCGACTGCTACGTGGGGTCTTACTTTTAATGTATTGAAAACGATCTATACAGCTACCTACCTAGGCTGTATCTGCTACGGCGCTCCAGTATGGGCCGACAGGTCCACTATTGGCGCTGCTCGAAGAAAATTACTCCAAAGTCAACGTTTGGCATTGATATTTTTATGCAAGGCTTATAGGACGGTCAGTACGGAAGCACTGCCCGTGATGGCGGGTGTGTTCCCCGTAGATTTAGAAATCCAACGTCGCGCGTCAATGTTTTATAATGTGAATAAAGATGAAGCGTGTCAATTTCTACTACCGCGTGATCAACTTAAAATACAACGACTATATAATTCACTCGATGACGTTTGCAACGATTTAATAACGGAATGGCAAACACGCTGGGATAGCTCAATTAAGGGCCGTCATCTCTATAAATTCTTTCCTTGTATCCGTGAAAGGTTAAAAATGAAATGGATCGAAATAGATCATTGCGTTTCGCAGTTCTTAACGGGACATGGAAGTTTTAAACAAAAGTTATTTTCTTTTAAATTAGTAGATTCACCGCTTTGCGACTGTTCAACTGTTCAACAAAAGTATGAACAGACAGCCCATCACATCCTCTGGGAGTGCAATCTATGGCATATGGAACGCGTTACTATGTTAGATTCCTTACAAGTATCGTCTAGAGTCGTTTATTACACAGATCTTGTAGCATCCAGCGCAAATTTCCGTGCATTCAAACGTTTTTGCCATAACTATTATTGGCATCCTAAATAGTACAACAGCTCACCGCATAGGTCCAATAAATTTAATAAAATCAATGTCCGTGGTGCTTTTCTCAATTCTGGCGTAATGCTTTTTCAATCTTATTTTATTGTCTCCCGCTTTTGCGAGAAGGGAAGTCGAAACTCATGTTTTCCTACTTCTTCTATCATCTTCTGATTAAATTCGTTGCGGGGTCCAAGACAAGTTAGCTTTCCCTCGGGTTTTCCTGGGCTTCACTGCTCAGAGTCATTACGATGGTCGCCGCTGTGGATCCTGGCTACACAGGAGTTACAGTGGTGGGAGTGAGAGGTGGGCCAATACCCGATGTCAATAAGGTTTGAGTTCCGCTCCCTAATAATGTTATGAGAGCTTGAGCAAATTTTTGGGTAGGTATCTGAAACAAGCTGAAAAGTTGGGCCATAGTTATCCTGATGTACCCCAAAACGGAACTGCAGACCTACCTGCTGAGCACGGATATTAGATACCTACAATGAACGTTTCGATTCTTCTAAATTTCTTGTAAATATCTTAATGTTTATCTATGTTGAAATGCATGAAATTACATAGTTTATTTAACCAAACAACAATGTACAACTTTTCATCTATAACAATGTCCCCCGCACTAGGTCAAGCCTGTATCGCAGGAAACCGAACAGATTAACAAAAACACTGCTATTTAAACAAAGTCAGTGTAACAGTTCATTAAAAAAAAGAAAACGTTAGTTTACAAGAGTCGCACTAAAGAAAGCCTGCATCGACTCAATAATGTTGATAAATTGATAATTTAGAAAATGAACCACAGCCAAATATATTCGATATACTATCGACAGATATCTATGGCGCATAATGAATAGAACCTTAATTTCTGTAAAAAAAATAATTTCAAATAATATTAATTAAATATTTCATTCAATGTTCATTGTGAACCATTGCTCATGTGAAATCCATGAATGAAAAGAAGAATGATAGAGGAGACAAGTCACAAGCCGTAGAACTGGAATAATACTGACAAAGGGAATCCATTCGAAAATGGAATGACATTGTAAATAATTTATACTGTAATCCTTGGACGGATCCTACCTGTTTGGAATATTACATTTTAAATCCATTTGATCTTGAATCGACATGTAGTTGTTTGATTGAATTTATTAAAATATGCTCAGTATAAGTATACTGTACATATTATAACTTACGTATATTAAGGAAAACGTATTGCAAAAATAAATACCACTCGCAAAATATTTGTAATAATGTATGTTATGTGAGATGGAATAAAAGAGATTCGTTGTATTTTATAATTTATTAAATTCTTACATAAAGTTCATTACAGTACGTCACAGTTAACAGTACATTGTGCGTATCTTTGGTTTTCATATATATTACATCTAAATTAATTACGAATGTTTAAATACATACAAAACATTATTATTGTAAAATGATTAAGTATTGAATATATAATTGCAACTAATAAATGTACTAATATTACTGAATTTTGAGATTCGTTATAAATAGGTATAATAGAACAATACGCAAATACTTAGTGAGTCCTTAATTATAATTTGACGTACATATATTGAGTACTTAGAATAAAATAAAAATTATAAATCTTAAAATGTTACTTATGGTCTAAGATCCGGCTGCGAAATTAGATCATTAATAATGTAGATTGATAAGATTTAATTTTTAAGTATTTTCACAGCTAGGAGAAGTCAATTTTCATCGGGTGCCAATTAGAAAATGCCCGCCAGTATTATTAATTAAATTATTATTAATTTACTTTAAGGAAGGCATTTCGTTTACATCGTATGGAAATAAAACCTACACCACTTCACAATAGTGTATTCAAGGGATCTGGAAAGTTATGGTTGCTGCTGATCGCTTAGCCGCAACTTCCAAGTAGCCAGGTGTAAACAGGTATATTTTTGTTCAATCTTTTCGTTTATAATGTGCACTCATTTTATTTATACCAAATTAAAGCTATTTTTTTTTCTTTTCAACCATATAAAGTTGCCTTTTCAAAAAAGCCCGCAAATCACAGTTTCCTACCCTAAAAGATGCTAGGTATTAAACATAAAGTGACAGAGAGCGAGCGTACGACGCTACTTGTTAGACAAGGATGCGAAATGCGAGCCGGATGTGGTTTTTTGAGCTATTGCGCATGCTCCGATAAATAGGGTTCTCAACCACGATCTAAATCATAATACAATTGACTGAACTCAAATGCTCCAAAATTGTAACGGATTAAGCATCGATATTAAACAAAATAATATTTAATTTATATACAATATTAAATATTCAATCAATGATAATAATAAAATACGTAAATATATATTTTGCAAGAAATTAAACTTTTAAGGAGTTATTACTGAAAGTAGATAACAAAACTATTATTTGGTAGGAAAAAATTGAATTCATTTTCTAAAGAGAATTAAAAAAATATATGTATCAAAGTAATACTATAATTTATAATATTATATTATTTTATAAATATAAATTATATCATTTATATTATTTATAAATAAAAATTAAAATTGAAGTTTAAATTGTCAAAACGGCGCGAAAAACGCTGTTAGCAATATGGCGCTGGTTATATCATGCTATGACGTCAGATAGAAATAGGGTGGCCGACCCATTTAAAAGCGACGTCCAATTATTGACAATTTTGCAGAAAGTTGTAAAATTTTAAACTATTGGCTACGATTACATTATATCTCAGTGAACTAAAATTTAAAATGCGATTTTAAGTATAAAAATGAACAATCCTAATAAACTCTTTCAGAAAATATTTAAAAAAAATTGCAAAATAATCTATACTATATAATATTATAAAGCTGAAGAGTTTGTTTGTTTGTTTGAACGCGCTAATCTCAGAAACTACCCGTCCGATTTCAAAAATTATTTCACTGTTGGAATGTCCATTTATCGAGGAAGGTTATAGGCTATATTTTATTTTGGAAAAAATTAGGGATCCGTATGAAAATATCGATATAAATAAAGTATTATGTTATTAAGAGTATTAATTTAAAAGTAAATTACTCTTTGTTTTGTTCTAATCGGACTTTTCGTTGAGAAGTTATTACGAGTATAAACGCAATGAATACCACGCAGAACCCAACGCGGGCCGCGCAAATAATGTCGCGACAACACTGTTTGATCCCATTATGATAAATTATAATTAAGAATATTTTTTAAATTAGAACACCCTGAGTGCGAAAGTATGAAGGGAGTCGATTTTTTTGCTCGCCAGTGTATATTAAATGCATTTATATACTTGATTAAATACCGATCGTTCATATATAATCGTCGTGTAATAACTCACTCATACTCGTAATTGATAAAGGAAAACTAGTTAGGAAATGAAAATCGCTCTATTGGTCGTGCATCTGGGTTGGGCACCCTAAAAAAAGATTTGACAGAGAACGTGTGATGTCGTAGCGTGTAAAAGTTTCTGATACGTGTTTACTGTCACGTGACTCAGTGACCATTTTTTTAGATTTTATTTTCTAAAAATATGAATAATCTTTACTTATTATGATAAACTGTTATACTTTTTGAAATCTGTATATCTTAATCAATAGTTAGAAACCCTAATCCACCCGATTTATTCTTAGTGGAAACTACCCAATTCACAGTAAACAAATCTCGGCCCAGCTGCGTGACTGAGAACCCTATTTATCGGAGCATGCGCAATAGCTCAAAAAACCACATCCGGCTCGCATTTCGCATCCTTGTCTAACAAGTAGCGTCGTACGCTCGCTCTCTGTCACTTTATGTTTAATACCTAGCATCTTTTAGGGTAGGAAACTGTGATTTGCGGGCTTTTTTGAAAAGGCAACTTTATATGGTTGAAAAGAAAAAAAAATAGCTTTAATTTGGTATAAATAAAATGAGTGTACATTATAAACGAAAAGATTGAACAAAAATATACCTGTTTACACCTGGCTACTTGGAAGTTGCGGCTAAGCGATCAGCAGCAACCATAACTTTCCAGATCCCTTGAATACACTATTGTGAAGTGGTGTAGGTTTTATTTCCATACGATGTAAACGAAATGCCTTCCTTAAAGTAAATTAATAATACTGGCGGGCATTTTCTAATTGGCACCCGATGAAAATTGACTTCTCCTAGCTGTGAAAATACTTAAAAATTAAATCTTATCAATCTACATTATTAATGAACTAATTTCGCAGCCGGATCCCGTACTATTATATTTAAAATGGGAAGACGTACCCTAGTACTATACTGCATAGACATCAGACCATTCGATTACATTACAAATATGTACTACTCGAGAATTAAAAGACAAACTGAACTAGCTTAAATTTTTAGAAGATTTTTTTAAGAGTTTTTCTTCAAAAATTAATCCGCACTTTTGTTTTCTTCAACAAATTACAAAATCTTAACGTTAGATCAGTTTGACTTCGAACCGTTCTACTGATGTCATAAACTATATTACATTAAATATTCACGGATCCACGAATGAGATCATGATGTATCGCGTACCTTTAGTAACGACGAGACCTTCGTGGTAGTGTGTCAGACGGCCCGGGTGCATCAACAACCATCCCTTCTTAGTGTTGCGTACAGAACAGTTGTACCTTATGAATCTACAACCGCCACCTTCGTAGTCCTCGTCTGTGTAATATAAAACAACTTACTTAGACCAGTAACTTTAGACCAGCTACATAAAATTCGAACAATATACAGGGTGATTTGTTAGAGAGGATACATATTGCAGGAGGGTGATAAGTACTCTGTTCTAATACGGAATATTACAAAAAATAGGTAAAATTACAAACTATTTTTTTTTTTTAAATCTAAATTCGACAAAACTACCTCAAACATAAACAATTTCGGCTTAAAGAGTGTTGACTAACGACCTCTAGTGATCTCGCGCACCCCACACCTCCGTCACACCCATCAGCTGTCGAAAAACCATCATTTTGCAAGAATTTTAGATATTTTTAAGTTGCAATTACTAAGGCATTAAGCCATATTCTTTGGCAATAATATTTTTACTGGTCGTATATAACCATCAGCTACCATGACCTTCAATATGTACCCTCACTAGGAAATCACCCTGTATTGAGAACAACATTGCAATATAATTTGTTAAGATAAATTTAACTTACTTGGAGTATTGAGGGCCAAATTGATAGTGTATGTAGAGGAATCGTGATGAGGCCTCAAAGATGGCTGCTCATCCGGACGGTAACGAACCACGAAGTTCATTATAGAGACCGGGGGCTGCAAAAAATGTATTTCAAAATAGTCATAAAAACATAAATTTTATTGACATTAATTTTTGACTGAATATAACTTACATTATGATAGTATCCAGTGAACACCATTTCTTGGAGTGGACGCACATAGTCCTTCAGTATCTGTAACCAGTGTCGATCTAATCCAACTTGGTTCATATGAATATCTCTTGTTGGTACCGCTTCGTAGCCGCCTTCTAGACGTTTATCCTGTTTAATTATACAATACATTATAGTAAGGCTGTCAAAGTTTAACTATAACATTGTAAGTCGATTCGGAAGTAGAGATCCATCTTGTATTTCAAGACGGGACTCAAAACTTTTTTACGATTTTTGAATAGCATTAATTTGTCTTGTAATCTATATCAAAACAGAAAAATTGTAAAGTAGAACATTAGTACAATTTTATAAGAGTTTAACTTACATTATTGGATCCATCGCTCCATTGTCCGAATGCTTCCATGATCTCGATCCATTCGTTACAAAATCTGTCGGACATCAACGGGAACCAGTATACATCTGAACAAGGCTGAAAAAACATGTTTTATTTAATTACCGCTAGTAAGAAAAACTTGTATTATTATTTGTATTAACAAAATTATATTATCTAATATATATTATAAAGGCGAAAGTTTGTAAGTATGGATGTATGGATGTTTGTTACTCTTTCACGTAAAAACTACTGAATGGATTTGAATGAAACTTTACCACAATATAGCTTATACATCAGAATAACACATAGGCTATACGACTAGACGGGACGAACCTGAAGTCCACGCGAACGAAGTCGCGGGCAAAAGCTAGTGTGTTATATTTACCATCAAATGTTTGCGGTCCTCTTCGAAATTGACCAAATATTCAGGGTGCAGATACCGAGCCGTCCATTCCATTTTGTTATCGAATAACTGGTAGACATCGGGATGAGTTCTCGTTGTATCATACGACTCAGGATTAACAAGGTGACCGAACTCCAGTTCGTTGCTAACGTACATGTAGATATTCTGTAGAATTTCAATAATATGTAGCTAATTCGAAATTTTCAATATTTTAATGTCTGATGTTTTTGCGTAGTGTTGCTGTTTAACTTTAGTTTGTTAAGGGTGTGTAATTTATTTTACACGCATTCTTATTATTAATTTGTAATTCATATTAAGGTTTTCATACAAGTTTATGTGTATTTTTTTAGTGTCATGTAGACAGACGAGCTAACGGGCCACCTGATTGTAAGCGGTTTCCGTTGCTCATGGACCTCTGCAATGTCAGGGGACAATAAAAAAGTAATAATAAAAAGAATTAAGCGGTAATACAAACATTAACTACACTAAATTAAACTGCAAAATTAAAAGTAAGTAGTAGCACTCCATACTTCTTTATTTTGAAATTTTTTTCGCAAAAGCTCTAAGTATTCTCGACGTTACGACTAGCAAGTGACTTGTCTATCAATATTAATGTGATCTAACATGCGTGCGAGTTCAGTTGACAATTGAAGAAGGATGTTGAAATTGCGTCCAGTACATCGACTTTGTGATCAATTTTGATGTCGACTCAAGGTGAAACTGGGGTTTAGGCAGGTCACCATTTAAATATTATGTATGTGTTGTAGTTATTTAATATAATAGTAGCACGAACAGGTATAATGTGTTGCAAATTATTTTTATTAAAATAATAAGTTTCCAAAATAGATTAATAGTAGAAAATTTCGAATTTACTTTGCTCTTTGCTCCGATTCAGAAAATTTGATACCTTTTGGAACGAAGTTCCTTATCGCGTGTTATCGAAAGGGGGCTAGACGGAAATTCTTATGAAAAAGTTGTCACGACACTTTTTTTGTTTTAGATGATTATCGCTAGATGGCACTGTGATTAAAATCTTTTAGAACAATTCCTTATTTTGTTTTATATGATTAATGCTCATCTAGCATGTGATCAAAATATTTTATTTAAAAAAAATAAAATTTTATTACAATTCCCTCACTAATTAATCGAAAGGAACTTCGTTCCATCCGGGTGTCCCTTGACACCTGTCAAGTTTTTTTTTTAATTATTTGAGTCCTTAAAGTAACATTAATAGTAAAAGAATACACAATTGATCAACATAAAACGAAAATCTAGATTCAAGAAAAAAATATTATAATATGTTTTAGTAACGTTTCTAGCCAACGAAAGTGAGTCTGGCGAACATAGCAACACTAAGTAATTGCGATTATTGACCCCCGTTTCCACACATACATTGCGACTATAGTATGTGAACTGTTCACACCTATTATATTTGCGACATGAATATATTTTAAATTAAAAATCTTGAAAATTCATATTTTAAATAAACTTGTATAATACGTATTATTATCTGTTCTATTTTCGTTTAAAATTATTATAATTTGATTAAATTAAGAAATTAGGTCTAAATAATGAAAAACGACAATTTATCAGCACCTAGCACCCTTCTAATGGTTGTGAATAGTTATCGATTGCTTCCATCTCGTATTTTGAATCAACAAAACCTCAATTGCGTTTGAGAGTCCAGGGAACATTATAAGTAAGATTTTGCTGTAAAATAACTCTACTTACAAGGTCCCTAAGACTTGCACAGAAGGCCATGTCCGAATCCAGGCCTTCTTTGGCGAAGGTCACTGCTTTGGCCTTAGGTGTTCGGAATAATGACATCTTCATCAAATAGCAATTAGTAATAAACGGCACATTCCATATTCCCCTGAAACAAAACCAATTATTTGTCGTAACAAAAAAGTACTTATTTTTACTAAACCGATAATATTATCGTTATGTGAGATAACTTTATGATATTATTATACTTTTGTTGAACTTAAAATATGGGTTATCTAAAAATTGTTATCTTGTTATTGTATCGTCATTTCGCCTAAAAATAAAATTGCTCGGTATACTGATGTGTTACAGTATGAAAATTGTAAATCTATTGTGGTACATTTGTCCCTTAACTTTGTTTTAAAAATTGTGGATATTTTTCTTTAGAGAACATATTTTTCAAACTAACGTTCCTATCAAAATAAATAAAGATAGGATATTTTATTAGCACTACTAAATTAAGGAAAATTACATTAATATGATCGTCGGTATCGAATAATAAACATAGTATGTATGAAATTTTAACTAAACGACCGGATGCATCTGTTCGGGTGACCATAATTGTTTGAAGACATTTGGTCTACTAAATTGTTTCAACGGTTTTAACTATAAAAAGTGTAAATTCTTGATATAAAAGATGTTTGGGATCGAAATTAAGTTCGATGAGCCGATATCCGTGTCACAAATGTGAAAAATCATGGCATATGATAAAGAGAACACGCTCGGAAAAACAAATACTACAAAGACGTGTTTAAGGTAATAAAACTTTCAAAGACCTTGAATTTAATAAGAATCTTGTCACCTCAATTTCATTGACCTATAAATCCTTTAAACAATCACATGTTATTTGTGTACCAGCGTACGAAATATGAAAGGAAATGACGAATGTCGTACATGAGTTAGGGGAGACAAGGGCCCTCCTCATGACACCTCCGTTATTTAGCCAATTGAAAGATTGGCGCGACAAGACTCGCTGAGTGAGTACCAGTTGCATTCTGAACCTGTACAAGAACATACCCACCAGCACCCACACTCTCCTATTATTCAAAATATCCATGTGGATTCTCTGACAAGATAAATTGGCAGTAAAGACGTTATGTTCCGTAAAACCAAATTCCTTTTAAGTTTACTTTTACTATCTTTTATTCTTGTCAACCAAGTCGATGGTAGACGAGGGCGACCCAGGAGCAGAACCAAGTCAAAGGTAAAATAAGATATAATATCTGTTATTTAGTATAAATGCTGAGTGGTGTTCTTATTTGTTTCTTTGAAATGCAGGTGCAAATCGGACTGCCAATCACCGGCAAATACCGAGACCCAGAATCCGATCAATACTACAATAATAATGATGTAAGTTGATCAACTGTATTTGTGATTTTGAATTGGCTATCATCTTTACAAGTTCTATTAAGTAGCGTTTTATAAAAACGAATTATTCTGCTTTCATTTTCAGGGAGCGAAGATTTTACTGGCCTCACACTTTGATCTTGAGTATTCATTGGGGCATAAGATCGCGTTCCTGTGCATCGCGAAAGGCAACCCGCGCCCGCACATCACGTGGTTCAAGGACGGAGTGGAAATATTCGCTCATCATTATCTACACGTAAGTAACAATTTAAGATCATTAAAGCCAATTAATTACATCAAACATAGCGCATTATGCAGATAATGATATCTCTAGGTCCTGACTTTTTAAATGTTTTAAAAAAATTGTCCGAGCGAAAATAATGTAATGGTTACGAAATATTAAATGTCAAATCTACTGCTGCGATAAAATTCCAACATTTATCTCGCATGTGGGACAGAAGCTAAAAATATAAAATGTATTGAAAAAACACACTATCATGTACACTATACGGATTCTAGTTAGTGAGATCATAAAATCATGACCCACATGGTGCGTTAACTGCAGACGTGTACTAGAATATTCTATTTATAAATAATTATTCCAGTTTGTCCACACTACAGTATTAGCTCAAGGAACAAGAAAATCAACCTGATTATTGAATGAGTTTGAGTGCCTGAAAATTTAAAACAAATGAAAGTGAATGGGTATTCTCAGAGTCCTATTTAATAAATGGAATGTTCGTTGTACTGATTGCTGACTTGGGATCACATATCAATTGACATAATAAAACGCGTCGTTTCGTAAGACGGCGGCAGATTTTTTTTGCATCGCAACTGATAGTGTGTTCTACATAAAGTAATATTATTTTATAATATGAAAAGTCATGATTCCTTTTATTTTTTGTTTCTAAAAGTTTTAGTAAATAAGGACCCACTGTTTTCCGGGTTTATTTGCGTATGGCATTACTTAAATGATGTTTAAACTGTTTTGCAGATTCATGAATGGCCAATCGGCGAAGATCGAGTAAAATCAAAAATCGAGATTGATCCAGCAACTCAGATGGATGCCGGCGTTTACGAATGCACCGCTGACAACATGTATTCTATTGACCGTCGATCATTCAAGACTGACTTCTCCATTGCTTTTGACTGATGCAATGTTGACATCTATATATTTAGCTATTTACACTCATGTAACTCATTAATCTTAATTTAAACGGGAACTTGTTGTATCGCAGTTTCGATTGTTCAATAATATCTTTGTCGCTGTTTAATGTCCAATGAGTTCAAACTAATAAGGGGCAATATACGGAAAAGAGGGCACATTAAACAGCCAATGATATAGCAACAAGTTCTTATTTTTTAACTACTGTGTATCAAAAAAAAACGAATACTTATATAAACAAAATAAAAATAATTTTATTTATGTGTTAGTACTTACTTTATAACTCCGTACACTATGTCCATGTAGTCAGGGGATCTTGCATAGAAACCTGCAGAGTTCAGAGCTCCCCAGAAGTTGGACCATGCCTTTCCTGGGCGCGTGAGCATGGGCGCTATGACGTCATATCCAGAGGACAGTAAATGTCGTAAAACATTGCCCTCGAGTCGCGACAGACTGTCCACAGAGAACAGATAATCGCAAGCGCTGTTGACACACCTCTCCCTGCAAAAAACACCTTTGTGAACTACTAATAAAAACATCAATAATCTAAACATACTTTACAAAAAAAGAATACTCGCATTTAGGATACAACTCAGCAACTAAATATAATATACTTTATAAAAAAGTAGTGTCTACATATTTCTTTTGTATAATCTTAACTATTTAAATTTTACACTATCAAGAATGTGTAATGATGACATCACAACACTCCATTTAATAAATTCCTAGTATTTATATTTCATTGCTTTGTGCTGTATATTCAAATAAAACTAATGTAAGTTGATATCTCGCTTTGCATTCTTCTGGGAAATGGTTATGTCACGCTCAGCTGCACAAAAATAAATTGAGAAACATTTTAAACACTAAATTTAATGGTAAAATATATTATAATTTTTTTTTTTTTTACTATCCTTACTTAGCTAAGCCTCTAGCTTCTGCTTCAGAAATAAAATCTCCAGCATTGATACGTTTGGCTGAAGCATATTCTTTAGAATGAGCTACAAAGAATTTTTCCACTTCACTTTCATGATATTCTACATTATTGTGGATGAACAAGTGTATCTTATTTTTTGGATAGTCAGTATCTATGATTTGCTCCAAAAACTCTTCTAAAAATGGTGTTGCTTGTTCTATGAATACAGCCATCATTACACTTGGTAACTCATCATCCTGTAATATCAAAATAGTTTACAAACAATATTCTTTTAAAAAATAGTTTATTCAATATCATGTAATACCTACTTTTAATTCTATTTTTTTCTCTTTACATAAAGCACAACCTTCTTTGACTGACCATGATTGAGCCAAATAGTTTCCATAATGATTTAGAGTATTTTTAACAGGCCCATTTCCATGGACAATCAAAGGTCTCAGTTTAGTTGCTACATTTTCAATATATGGCCATTCATCAGTAGTGTTAGTCCTTAATTGAACATCAGCTGCAACAAGGGAGTTTAATACATTAAACATCAAGTTGTAATTCTATGAATGATCAGATATGTAAGATTGTTTTGATTGACAAAATACAAACATAATGCTCCGTTTAAGTTCTGGAATATCTCTGAATTGTGGTCGAGTGTAATTTTGAGTGATTCTCTCAGTTCCTTATCTAGGTAAATCTTTGTGTAGTACAATTGATCATCATCCTTTTCTTTTATGGGTTTGCTGCTTACAATTTCATAGATTTCTGGCAAATAACCTGTTCAACAGAATAAAAGTGATTTTAGTTTATAAAATAAATAATTAGTAACAAACTAGGTTTCCTGTAGGAAAATGTTGTTTCAAAATATTTATCCTACCTATAAATCCACCAGAATTTAAGTATGGACTAGCCACTTCAACATTTGGATATTGTGTTGCAAGTTTTGCATCTGGCCAACAAAATTGCTCAGCAGAAAATACAACTCTGCTATCAAATGATTTAAACTTCTTCACAATCTCGTCCAAGTTACCCAAAAACATGACATCATAGCTAAAACAAATAGATTAAAAAATAATAAACTTATAGTTCTGCTGCACTACAATAAATATAATTTACTCAGACATACAATTTCTACATATTATTAATAAAACTTATTATAAAAATATTTTTTTAATTAAGTTACCTGTCAGTAAAAAGTATGATTTTTTCCTTATCATCTGCTTTCATCATTTTGTCCAGTCTGTTTTTAAGAAGTATAACTTTTTGTCCGCCTCCTGGGAAGTTCATGTCACCGCCAGACCAATCTTCACCCTTCCCCAGTATCTCAACATCAATGTTATAGATTTTAGCAGAGCGAAGGAATCTCTCCAAGCCATGATTATCATCAGTAGCAACGGTCAGGACAATCACATCATCTAAAACAAATAAATATAATTTTTAGCAAAGTTTTACACATTACAGACTAGACTATTTGAGAGTTGAAATTGACCTCAAAAATATCATTTTAAAACAATTTATGAATTAAACTCTCACCTCTAGCATGTATTTGACTGATGTACAGTAAGAGAAGAACCAAAAATGGCTTGTAAAGTGCCATTCTTCGAAAACACCTCATAAACTTTTAAATACAATACAAAATTGTTGAAAATAAGCTATAGAAAGATCTAGAGTAACGACATCAATGACAGCATTTGTACATATGCGGCTCCCGGTTTTTCCGCTTCCGAACTGATAAGCTCAGAATCGACCGATAAAATTGTGCCTACGCTGAAGTCCACTGAACTCAACAATGGTCCAGTAACTATACAATTTACTTTATGTCGCAAGCGACGAGCGTACACTGACCGGCGTCAAACCGCGCACGCCGTCTAACTCACGACCACAGTGAGAATATTCAATGAAACTACTCGCAAGCTCGCAACATCATCGCTTTGCTGTGTGAGAATGAGATCATATTTTGAGATATTTGACGAATCATGAATGTAGTTTGTGCGAGTGTGTGAATCGAAGTAAGAAAGATATTGCTTATAGTCCTTATAGAACGAAACAATAGTGTCTTTAATATACACAAAAGAAATTTTACTATAGTAGTTAAAACTGTATAATTGCAGTAACTGTAATTTTACTGAAAAAAAAATAGTTTTAATTTAAAACAACAACAAAACAAAAAACAATCGGTCTATTTTTAGGATTTCACAATTTCGAATTTGGAGTTTCGAACAAGAAATAGTGATGCTATTACCATTTAAAATCGATTTTCCTTTCCTATCGATACATTAACAAGTAAATTTAATACTTATTTCGTACTTAACTTACGGTCGTCATAGTCAAGACTACGTTTTTACTTAGAATTAAAATAAATATGTATAGTTTTGGCCTTTGGCTGATTTTTGGGCATGGTGAAACTTGAGTTTTTAGAGTCAAGTCTCGTTTATTTTATTCTGAAGATAAAGATTTCAAGCATTTCTAATACTTATTGGAGTAATGAAAAACAAATGTTAGCAAGGTTTTATGATTCAGTGTTAGTTTGAGGAATGACTTCCTTTTCAACAGAATAAGAAACTTCGTTCCAAAAATCAAGTAACAACAATCAATAAAAAAATTAAGTCCTTGAAATTTGTAAATTGTTGATGAAATTGAGAAAAGGAAAGGATTTTAACACAACCATTTGCTCGTTTTGGTAATATTCTAATTACAAAAAATAAAATGTATTCAAAAATCAATCTTTACGTATTCGAACTTAATTATCGATTATTTCACTAACAGCCATCTCTATAAATTTGGCAATGTCAGTTTGTGTCATTTGACGTTTGATAAAATTTGACAGTTGCAAACATCTAAAAGAATAATAAAAATAGGTAAAAAAACTTTTAGGTTATACGGTTTTATGTTAAACATACATTGCAATGTTTAAGATAAATGTACTAAAAATAAAAAATAATAAAATAGATATAATCGTGGTAATTATAAAACCGTTGGGCACGTCAATTGTCTACAACCGTTGATTAAAATGTTTGTTTTGTAATGTTACACTATAATTAAGACTTAAAAGTTTTTTACCTATTCTTATTTTCTAGTTTTTAGTTTGATAAAAAATTGTTATCAACCATTTGGTAGCGGCGGCCATCTTGGATTTCAATTTTTATAGTATACTAGCTGACTCGCGCAACTTCGTCTGCGCCGAAAAAAAAAATTAGGGGTGGACTACCCCTAACATTTAGGGGATGAAAAATAGATGTTGGCCGATTCTCATAGGTACCGGATAAGCACAAAAAATTTCATCAAAATCGGTCGAGCCGTTTCGGAGGAGTTCGAACACCGTGACACGGCAATTTTATATATTAGAGAAGATTGTAATCTGCTTATTGAGCCCTTTCATTTGATACCCATATTGATGGGATTGATAAAACCTACGTTATCCGCCATTTTGAAACGGTCGTCAGCTTGGATTTCAATTGTTAATAGTATATTGTATTCTGCTTGTTGAGCCCTTTCATTTGATACCCATATCGATGGGATTAATAAAACATAAATTATCCGTCATTTTGAAACGGCGGACATCTTGAATTTATCACCAAAATCCAAAGTGTATACAAAATTTCAGATTAATCGGTTGACAGGAAGAGGGTGAATTTGAATTACTAAATGCAAGAGCAAAAAAACTAAGATTGGATAAAAATATAATAAAAGGTCAAAACATGGTCAAAAGGATTTTCAAAGGACGAACACGAACATCGAAGTTTACGCGCAAAACAGTCATGATCTTTCATTTGACCACGGCATTTGACAACCATGGAATTATTACCTCTGAGGTAATAATTCTATGTTGACAACAAGCACAGTGTTAATTAATATTTTCAGTTCAGTTTATGAATGTACATGGTTTTATATATTTCATGTAATTCATAGCACCATTAGTTGTATCCCAAATACAAATATTAATAAACTAGCTGGCCTGTGCACTTCGTCTACGTCACTTCAAAAGGTATTAGGTTCTTTCTCGGGTGTAAAGGGTGTAAAGATTATCAAGTGCCAAATTTCATCAAATTAGGTTCAGAGGTTTAAGCGGGAAAGCTTAACAGACAGACCGAATTACTTTCGCATTTCGTCGTTGCGCCTGCCAAATCCCATATGTGTTTTTTTTTGATTTTTCGTTTTTTCGCAAAACGTGATCTCCGATTTTTTCTCCATGTACTGGTAAAATCCTTTTTTTCAAATTCCATCGGGAACCATTTTGCCAAATACCTTATGTATTTTAACCGTTTAGAAAATGCCGGTATGTGGCAAAATGCACATACGGGATTTGTGTTTTGCCGTCTGTCGCTCGCAACTGTCCGACTCGTGAGACTGTTGTGGTGAAAATAATCGTATAAAAATAGTTTTACTGTGTTTTAATTTGAGAAAAGCGGCAAGTACATCCTGAATTAACTTGATATTTTGTTGTTTGACATAATACCATTGATTATTTATCAATAACTTGTAAAGAAGATAAACTTTTTTTATTATGTATATACATTATTATATGAATCATTGTGATAGGATCCATATACTGACAAACAAACAACTGATGTGTCCCTCTTTCACTAATAGTATTTTATTTTAGTTAGCATAATAAATGTAATTTAATTTAAGTTAATGAATTTTTGTAATTGCCTAATAATATGATCTACAATTTGATTGAAATAAATAAATAAATAAAATAAATAAATAAAATAGTCCTACGAATAGTTTCTACTCACGTATAATATCAAATATTTATTGATTTAAATCTACAATATTTATTTGATATCAACTGAAACATGATAAAAATGAAAATAGTTTTTAAAAACCTTTATAATTTAAAATTACATTACATTACCTACAATCATTAAGTTACCAAATCCTGTATGTGACACATACAGGATTTGGTAAAAAAGTTTAGTGAAAAAGTGCACATAACTGGTTTGAAATGGGTCAAAAAATCCTGTATGTGACACATACAGGATACATACAGGATTTTTTGACCCATTTCAAACCAGTTATGTGCACTTTTTCACTAAAAAAAATTCTAGCTCTTTATATGACTGATGTTTATGGCTACTTTTGCATTTTTTTAATGTATTACATAAATAGCTACAAAATTGCATCATTAATTATTAAAAAAAACCATTTTAAATTAATTAACATGTTTTTTGTTGTTTTCCAAAACCTTGCAAAAAACACATATGGAACTTGGCAGGCGCAACGACGATTTATAATTGCCCAATGCTGAAGGGGGAATGGGGACTTCACATAACTTCGAAGGATTTTTGTAAATCCTTTTTCCGATGTGCACGTTTCCTCACGATGTTTTTCTTTATAGTTTTTAGTCAGTGGTGTTGTAAAAAATGACAAATCTTTTGTCACATTAAGCCTTAGATGGACAGCCGGGGGGCGGCGCGACGTGAAAGAGGAAGAGTTTTTTACGGAAGATAAACGCTTCAACCATTCGGTCACCTCGATTGTTGAATACTTCTGTATATAGGGAGTAAGCTCTTGTACACAACATTAGTTATTGGTATGAAATGGTACGTACAGCTTCTTCTTGTTAACCAGTTATGTATTGTTTTAATGAACAACTAGATAAAAGGTAAGTTACTCATGTACAGACCAAACTGCCCAGCTTGATTGAACTGTGTTATATCTTTGCTCTATGCATAATAATCATCAACGTGCCGCCGTACGAAAATACAACATTTACCTAATATTAAAATTTACAAAGATTACCTAGAAGCTTTCACAGCTTGAGATAAAAAATGCTAAATAACATTATATAAATCCACAGATTAATTAATTCGTATTAATTACATAAGAGTGCAAATCAGATTCTGTTATCAACATGCAATCGCTCATTGAACTTTATTACCATTCAATCGATAACATAGCTTAAACTATTTTAACAACCAGCACATTTTATAAGCAGAAAATAAACGTTTTTACCTTTTTGAAAAAAGTTTTCCTGGTTACAAGCTGCTTCGCTATCGCCTTTGACGCAGAACTCTTGAGAAGTCGAAGTATCGGCCCTTAAAGCAATGAATATTGCTATAACTAGACAGCAGCATTTCAGAGGGAAGCATCTGTGCCTCAAAACCATGTTGCCTTCTGAGCTCCCGCCGACAGACTGCATCAACGAAACGACAGAACCTACCAAATTGATTATGGCGGTGAGAGCTCCTTTTTCATTACTTTTACAATACTCATTATGCCGTGAAATGAAAGTGTCCGGTTAGAAAAACCTCTGTTGTAACTGTGAAATGGATCTTGGTTTTATTGCTGTTTATAAGATAGTTACTTGGTAAATAATGTACGTAGTTTATTTACTAGAAATGGTTCAGAGATACTTTTAACTTTCGTATAGGTAATATTAATATACTCTTACCGAAAGTAGGAGCTAAGTTGCTTCAATGAGTATTGTAATTTTTATTGTTGATTTATATACTCCAACATGGTTTAACATGGTTTAACTTACAATACAAGTTTTTTTTTTTTAATTTTGCAAATATTTAAGGTCATTGTAGTTAATGGCCATAAACGACCAGAAACATTATAAATTATAACCAAAAATATGGTATACCGTCTTAGTAAATGCCACTTAAAAATATCCGAAATTCCTGTAAAACCATTGTCGCTCGACTGCTCATGGCGCCGGCAGGGGTGTAGTGTGCGCGAAGTCAGGCTAGGTTTTTACTTGTTAGTCAATGCTTTTAAGACCGTGATTAAAAATTTATGGGGAGAATTTGTTCGAATCAGCAGTGTTGTAAGAAAGACTATTAATGCATTTAATAATGAAAATACATTTGAAGTTGAACCTGAATAAGTACAGGGGGAATTACCGTGGAGGTTATTACAAGATACAACACAAGGAAAATGCAATTTTAAACATACTGAGAGATAAAAAAAAAAAAAAAAGACATAATGAGAACACTATATTCCTTTTTAAACGACATGTACACTACTTACTGCAATAAATAAATTCTTTATTATGTTAATTTAATATCACAACTCCTGTACGATTAAAACCGCCACTCTCAACTTAGTGATTTGCTGTTACTATTGTAGGTATGTAACCTACATGAATATACACAATGCATTGTATTGACTAACAAGAAACAAATTAATTTACACTTATAGCAAAACTTAATAATGAATACAGTTAATGAATTCCCTATTTAAATAGTAATAGGTGTAAACACATAAATTATTAATAAATATAGAAGAAACTTACCTCCTCGGGCTCACTTCTTAATCACTCGCGATTTTTTCGAATATTTTTCCAGCGCAATCCTCCGAATCTTGGTTTAAATGTTTTTTTTATCCCTATGGAAAAAGCTAATTCCTGATATTAATATTCTACCATAAACAATAATTATGAACTTATTGTTTTTAAAAGAATAACAGTACAGAAAATATAAAGGTTAATGTAGTGTTTAATGATATAAACAGAATTCTACGTCATAAGTAATTAATGAGTCAGAAGTAGTCGGAGCACTGAGAGCGTGTTTGCAAATGCATTAATACATTATCATCGGGGATTAACCTCTTTGAGGAAAGACTATATTTTCCGAGTTGTTGATAACCGACTCGTGCAGTTTCGTCTGCGTTACAAAAAAGGCCACTTACGATCAGATGATTTGTCAGCTCGTTTGCCGGCATGACAATGCCAACTAAAATACCAGACATAAGAATCATATACAATACGAAGTATAGTAAAACTACTTATCAACGATAACAATTTGGAAATACCACTCTACCGATACACATATTACATATACAGGGTGGATCTGTAACTTTGGACAATCTGACGTGGGATGAATGAACTGTCAAAAAACAACATAGCACCCTTTTTATTTTCTAGATCGGTTACACTTTTTTTCTGACATTGTATGGAAAACGTACGACTATCGTTGCGAACTTGCATACTATGATGATTTTTTTTATCCAATTCCTAAAATTAAAGTGGTTCTAAGTTTTATTTCAACAGGTCATTCACCCCACGTCAGATTGTCCAAAGTTACAGATCCACCCTGTATATAAAACTTTTTCCAAAATCACATTGATGTCGGTTAATGCCATTAATATTTTGTTTAGTAAAGTACACTTATTGTTTTTCCTTGGCTTGATACCTACCACTTTGGTAGTAATTTTCTCTTCACTGGGCAAAAACTTAGATTTTAAGAGCTTACAGAGATATGAACTTAATTTCTTGTTTATATTACCTTACAGTATAAACAGTACAGAAATAAAATGTAAGATTTATTCTTACTTTAAAATCATTAATAACGTGGACTTGTTTTATAGTCTGTTCAATGGCAAGTTAAGGCAGCGCAGTTCCTTTATTTCCTATTTGCCATGTCCAGCAGCAGGCGACGACGGACATACATCCATGAAAATTTATTGCTTCGTAGTTTCAATCTGTCTTCGTTGTCCCTGTCGCGTTTCCTACGTGAGGGCAGTTTATTGGCTTCATTGTGTACAGCTTGAGATAACCTTTGAATCATTATAATATTATTATGTTCTATTTAAAGTTGGTAACATAATAAAAATAATTCGAAATAATGTGTTTATCATAATAATATTATAAAGGCGAAAGTTTGTATGTATGAATGTATGTTTGTTACTCTTTCACGTAAAAACTACTGAATGGATTCGAATGAAACTTTACCACAATATAGCTTATACATCAGAATAACACATAGGCTACAATTTTTGAACCCTTTTGTAACGCAGCCGAAGTTGCGCGGGTCACCTAGTATTATAATAATAACTTTAAATCTAATTAGGTACTTAAAACATTAGATTGAACAGATACCCTCTCCTCATTGTAGTATTTAGATACCTATTATCTAATATATTTTTTACTTCCATGAGCGACGGTAACCATTTATAATCAGGTGGCCCGTTGGCTCATCTGTCTACATGGGAATTAAAAAAAAAATAACTACCAGTAATAGCCGTCAAACAGTACCTAGTAGGCACCGAAGTAATGTTTTTATTTCTGACATTTTACGACGGCGATCAGTTTTTTGTGCAAGTTGCAACGGAACCTGCAACTTTTGATACTTTAACGGTTTGATAGACAAATGGTAAGTTCTGGAAAATATCTTATCCGAAACGTGATTTTTGAATGTGAAAGTGATCGTATCTGTCTCGTTCGTTTCGCTCCATTTGTGTTGTATTAGTCGGTTCGGCTACGTAACCATGGCCGATGGCGCCCCGCCAGAGAAAATCTTTGTAGTCCGTATTAAACCGTGCCTAAATCCCGTTGTGTATCAACCGTTTTTAAATAGATACTTAACTGTTGTTGCCCTTTCAAATAGGCCGCGGGTCTGTTGTATAAAATTCAAACGAATTGTGTTCAAGAAAATACCATTCCGATTTGGAATGGACTCCCATCCGCGGTGTTCCCGGAGCGCTATGGACATGTCCCTCTTTAAACGAGGTTTAAGAAAAGTCCTGTATCGATAACAGCCCTTCATTGTCCTGGCATTGCAGAGGTTCATGAGTGACGGTGACCGCTTACCATCAGGATGGCTGTAGGCTCGTTTATCTATAACGATAATAAAAAAAAAAAATCTTTCTTTCATGTAATGCGGATAGTACTGTAGGGTTCGAAATCGACACTCGAAATGCCTGGTACCTTCTAAAGAGAAAACTATGATGTGTTCTGCTCGTCAATTTGATGGTATACTTGTCAAATATCTATTGTTTATTATGTTCCAGGAAGCATGATACTTAGCTTCTATTTTCGACTACATTGTTCAAACGAATCAAGCTTCAAGATAATTTAACGCTTTCTCAAATAAGAGCCTGACACATAAACATCGTAGAGCTATTTTCTCCGTACAAACAAGAGTTAGCTGAACAAGGCGATGTCGTAAATGAAATAGCCTCTTATTGCTAAAGTGCTGTCGCAAACGCCATTACTGGAATTGCATTGGCTGGACCAAGAACCAGCGGTCCGACAGTTGCACTATTAGTAAACTCTAGAAACATCTATCGGAAAATACTTAGTATTTTGTTTCCCACTTAAATTAAATAGTAGCGTAGGAATAGTAGAGAAAGTAACAACGTGTTTTATTTTCTCATTTTCAAAGAATACCTACATTCTGCTATATCGATGTCTGTATTATTCTGTAATCTGTATACCTATATCACAATGATAGGGTATATACGTAATGAATAATATTATAATTTATTTATTTCAGTTAACAAGATGCTTAAAAATTATAATGGTAGGTTAATTACTTATAATAATACTAGCTGCCCCGTGCAACTTCGTCTGCGTCGAATAGGAATTATTCCAGAAATTTTCTAAAAGTACTCATCAGAACGCTTCATTGGAGTCTAAACACGATGAGGTTATCTTGCTTATTGACGGAGTTCCTGTGGCCACCTTCCAGCTCCATCATCAGACCTTGAAATTCATCCTCTACGCAAAGTACTCATCAGGACGCTTCATTAGAGCCCAAATACGATGAGGTTATCTTGCTTATTGACGGATCATCACACCTTGATCTAAGATATCCTATCTCTTAAGTTGGATCGAATTGCATATGGTGTGTAAAGTTTTATTATAATCGGTTAAGTGGTTTAGGAGTCCATTGAGAACAAAGATTGTGACACGAGATTTATATATATTAAGATAAGATGTAGGTACCATAAGAAATGACTCATATTGCAATTATTAAAGATCAATAGTATCCCAAGATACGTAGCATATTTACCATGAAGCTGAAAAGCCTAAAGATATACAAGTTCGCTTACAACTAAACTGAAAGGTTTCCTTAATTTTTAAAACTTGTAACAATTAGAAGTTTTTTTCAGAATTCAAATAATATTCTATAATAAGTTCTGTTATAAATTACATTTTAAGATCATCGACAGTAGAGCCAACGAAGATTTTTAGTATGCATCAGAACTTAGCTGGGGAGCCATCAAGAGACCTTGTGCTTTTTCGGCAACATACTGCAGTAGTAAAATTATATTACAGTGCTTTCTCAGTTAGCGGTTTGCATCTCGCATATGTAAAGCTTCAGTGGACTAGTAACTTAAATCCAATTGAAGTAATTAGATTATAAACAGTAGATACGTTAGCTATTGTACTCATAATCCTCTTCGCTGTGGTCAGTGAAAGAACTCGTCGCCTGAAAACTCTCGTTTGTTGATTCAAAATGCCGAAAGAAGATCCTGAAACTACTGAACTAAAAAAAGAACTGACTGATCTTATAGCAAAAGTAAAGGTAAGAAGATAATTCATGTCATCATACAAAATCCACAGTTTCAATGAATCGGTGTACCCTAGAATTACTTTTATTTTAGGAACTTAACATTAAGAATACGTAATACACATTACTAGTTAACGCTACCATCATACCTATTAGCAATTAAATGCAATTATGTTAAAATATAATAGACTATCCAACTTATTAAAATATCAATGTCTGCGGCGCGTATCTATGTAGATGTGTATATATATTTCTGTCTAGACGTAAGTTAAAGTTGTCTTTTCATTAGGGTGACCAAGAAAAGCTTGCAGACGCCAAGCTCTCTGAAAAATGTTCCGATCTCGGAGACGTTCCGAAGATTAGATTCGTGACAAAGAAGACTTTAAAAGGACATCTCAATAAAGTAAACTCTGTACATTACAGCGGGGATTCTCGGTGAGATAAATTACCTTTAAATTTACGATACACATTAACTAAAGTAGCGAAGCAGAAACTGCAATATGAGCTGGGAAATATTTAATAATAAATAGGGTTGCATTTCTATATTTTTTACCGACAGATAAAATGTAACCATATATTTTTACCCTTTACTAAATAGGCACTTGTACCTAATTAGAATCCATTTATAATTATACTAACAGACAAAAGAAATCACCGTATAGGGCTTTTCTAGAATTTGTGAACTTAACTTGAAAGTAGTAAAGTAGTAGTAAAATGTTTTTGAGATGGTTAAGTTCAAAAGTAATCAGTTTGCTAATTTTACTACTACATTTTAGTAGGTCGTATGTCTATTTTCTTCCTTGTATCTGTAGTCGCCACTGTTGTCTCTTTTAATTATATTATCACTTGTCCTGCATTTTTATTGATTAATGAGGTTTACTGGAGCTGCAGAAGTATTTTTGTAATATTAAAATTAAACGTGGGGTGATTTTCACTCCAGTTACAACAACCCTATCGACGTTGCATCGATATTTTATTTCTATAAACTTTTCGCTTACATGAGCTTCTCGTACCGGTAATACTCTCGCTTCCATAATCCTCTCGCTTCTATAAACTATGTATAATCTAGGAAAATGTTTAATCCAGGCACTGCGTCACAGGCTCACTGGATGGAAAATTAATTATCTGGGATACCTGGAGCGGCAATAAAGTACAAATCATACCTTTACGATCTGCTTGGGTAATGAGTGTAGCTTTTGCCCCATCTGGCAACTTCGTTGGTAAGTTTGTACAAATTAATAGCATTATATTAAGTTTAGTCTACTTCGTTGTTTTAATACCTGTTTCTTTAGGGACGTCTAACTATGCAGTTAGTGTTATACACCTTTAATTTTATAAATTAGGTAACTATTAGTTTAAGTAGTCTAAATGTACCTACTAGCTATGTGTCTAAGTCTTTCTTACTCGTAACGTATAGCGAAACTAAGTTTTAATCAACATTTTGCCCTTTTTCACCTTCACTCTAAAGTAACTTGAAGTTGACGTCGTGAGCTATTGCTTCGTGATACTGTTTAGATATTGAACAACCCCAATGAAATTGAACTTTAGGTGGATGAAAATAAATGTGAAAATAGACTAATTAACAACCGTCTTCTCCGGCGACTAGTCTTGGCCTCGAATATCAGGTGTTGTACCTTTCAATCTTGACATTGTCCTGCGGATATGTAGATGACTAGATAAACTTAGAATAATAGTGTTACAGTCAATATACAAACCTACAATTGTAACCGGATTTTGTTTGTATAGTCGTAGGTACTTAAAACAAAAAAATTGAGCACTTACGGACTTCAATAATTATCGTCATTATAAAGTTTAAAATTAAGAAAATATATTTGTTTTTAATTGTATACTCGCGTTTTATAATAAGGTTATTGTAATTTGTCATGTCTCACTGTCGCCACTGTAACTCGACCTTTGTAGCTAGGATCCACAGTGGCGACCACTACAATAACTTTGACTTAGTGAAACCCAGGGACTCTAAAAGCCAACTTCTCTTGGGCACTGCAACAATATACATTATAAGTTGTTATTTTTAAGCTTGTGGTGGCATGGACAATATGTGTACGGTGTACGATGTGAACAACCGCGATGCCACGGGAGCCGCTAAGATGGTCCGTGAATTAGCTGGCTACGAGGGATTCCTCAGCAGCTGCCGTTTCCTCGACGATACACACATACTCACTGGATCCGGTGACATGAAAATGTTTGTCCTGCTTTTGTTGTTTATTGCATAGGCAAAAACTACTGAACATATTATGTAGTTTACCTACCTCTCTTAAATTTCGGCATTTTGGACTACATTTATTTCAAGATCAAAATTTTATAGTAAAATCTGTATTTTCATAGTTTTATTCTACTCTCATCAGTAAACTCCTAAATTCAAAAGATCGTGTAAAAATAAAAACGTTTCCATACCAAACCAAAGTCCTTACACTCCAAGTATCACAGTGTCTTTTGATAGAAAATAATAATTGTTTTTTTAGATGCGTCTGGGATTTAGAAGCCGGTAAGCGTGAGATGGAATTCGATGCTCACGCTGGAGATGTCGTCAGCATTTCGCTGGCACCAGGTAACTATGTCTTATCATTTCATACAAAAGAATGACAATTATTATATAGTATTTCGGTAACAAATTAAAAAATTAACGCAAAAACCATCGTGTAGGATGAACAACGGAAAACGAACATTAAAATGCAGAAGTCATCGTTCGTCATTATTTAAGCATAATAAATAGTAAATAAATATATGATGACGAGTAGCATCAATTTATGAAATGTTCTCAAAATATAGATAAATTTAAATGCTTAAAAATCATCCCAATACTGACTCTACTCAAAAACCATAAGGTGCAGGTAAAATTACATTTCATATAAATTTTATAACGGTTACATATATAAAATAGAAGTAACTAAAAATCTAAAATTCTAAGGCGACTTAGTAAATGGAATCCGTCTATATTTATAGACATGAAGTCTTACGTAACCGGTTCTGTGGACAAAACGTGCAAGCTGTGGGACGTTCGCGATGAAAAAGCAAAACAAACATTCTTTGGACACGAAGCTGACGTGAATAGCGTTTGTGTAAGTAATCTTACACACTTCAATATTATTGTTGTATAGAATGATGCAGTTTATCACAAACTGACTGGCTGAAACCGTGAACCGAATGATATAATGTAACAGAGAGGTAAATAGTATATTTGAGAAGGCTTTGGATATGTTTTGTGCAAAGACCAACTTGCATTGGTTATATTGGTGTCTGCTTCCAATACAGTGACGTTGTAAAATAAGAAATGAGTGAATAGACACACATTTGGTTTAGATACTTAGATATTACTTAGCGACATAAACTTTACTGAATCATCACCATTTATCGATGCATATACCTACATATTCAAAAACATTGGGAAGTTACCTCTATATGGAATAAACCAAATCGCAATTAATTTTAGTTTATATACCTAACACAAGCTAAAAAACATCTCTTTACAAATTAAAATCATTCTTTCTTGTTTTTGTAAAACAATTTGAGAGGTTTCTCGCCACGTTTTTTAGTATATTATTAGCTACCTAAAGTTTTGTGTTATGTTCGTTGTTTACTAAATTTCAAAATGTGTAGACATTTCAACGTGTATACATTGATGCGAAGGTTTAATATGGATAAGCAACGAAGGTACAACTACTAACTTAAAATTTGAATTACTCAAAAATAGCGGATAGTTTGTCATAGTTAGGCTTTTTTGTGTCTCTATAACTATATTATATTCACATGTCTACATTATTATAGTTTCACAACAGCGGTTATGCATTCGCAACAGCTTCGGAAGATAAGACAGCTCGTCTATTCGACATTCGCAGTGATCAGCAATTGGGACATTACACACCGCCTGGAGCTTGCGGATTCACAAGCTGTGGTCAGTAAATAGCAGAAACATTAACACAAAAGATTTGTTTAACTTTCTCTCCTAATGTCAAAGGATATTTTTGTGTAATAAAATTCTAAAGATCAGCTACTCTATCAAAATTCATGTTCTAACTTAAATGTTTTATTTCTTTTTGCAGCTTTGTCACTCAGTGGAAGATATCTGATGGCAGGCTCGGATGATAACTCCGTTCACTCCTGGGATACTCTTAAAGTATCTCATACAGGTGAAGTTTCAGGAATTCATTTTAAAATTGAACATACATCGTCTACAAATAATGATAGTATATTTCAGTAATATAAAAAGAAGGAGACCTGTAGTGCCTGATCAATCAGAAGATCAAGTCCGATGTGACGTTTTCTGAGGATAAAAAAATTCAAATAAAAGTAGTTTTTCTGAAAGTGATGTGTCTAGATACAAAAATTTTAAATGTGTTAACGAAAGATTCTTGATGCGAAAGTGTAGTTTGAAATAATCTTTGAAATTAATATATTTTTACGTTATCAGGTACTTTGAACGGTCATGACAATCGCGTAACGTCCATCTCAGTGGCACCCAACGGCATTGCTATGGCCAGTTGCTCCTGGGACAACAGCGTCAGAGTTTGGGGCTAAAACACCCTATTTACCTACAATTTAAAATTTATTGTGATTTAATTATCCTACTTTAAAATGTATTACAATAAAGATTACAATTACTGTGTTTTCTGTTTTATTTAATTGAATGTTTAGAGAAATCCTTTACCAAATTTAGTTACAGATTAGGTATCTATTCTTCTTTTCCAAAATCCACTATTGTTGCTTTTTCCTTATTGATAAAAACTCAACACCAAAAAAAAATAATTAATGTTACTAGTATGGTAGGTACATCAGAACTTACAAGGAATGTTAGGTAAAGAACCAGAACTTGAAGTGTTTGTAAATTTTAATAACATTGATATTTTATGTGTAACTCAGTACTGGCTTTAAAAGCGTTTTTGTAAATCAATATTAAAAAAAAAACAAAATTCAAAATAAAAAAGACATGTCCGATTAATTTTTGGACGCCAGTTCTTATCAGGACGGTGGCTTAATTTTGGCAAACTAGTGGTAGTTATTTTTTTTTCTTGACTTTTTTCTTTGACTTTAACATACATCCTTAAAATTGTTTACATCCAAGTATTAAGGTACAGTTACACATGCTAGTTAGTAGCATTCTTTTTAGTGGCATACTAGTTTCAATCACTTGTCTCATCTGTCTGTCTTGTCTGTGCTTATTATTAGCAATGTTTCGACAAACTTACCACTAAGTAGCAATTGCTCAAAAGTAGCATGCTTTCGTGCTTTAACCAGCATGTGTAACTTTACCTTTACGCAAACTCAATTGTTTGTTGATGTTTGAACATTCTTCTTTCTGGATGTATTGTAATTCAGTCATTTGAAATGTCTCGCTGTTACGAGAAATATGTCGCTATATGTAAACTTAAATTCTTAAAAAAAATATTAACGATTGCAATAATAATGATTTGTATCCTTGCTACCAATAATCTTTGGAGAAATTATTACTTTATTCTAGATGTCCCGAATTCCACTTTAAATATTGGACTAAATATATCTGGTAAAGTGAAAAACAGTACTAAATTAAAACATAGTTTACTTTGGACAAATCCAACTAACTTTCCATTCATTTATTTTGGAGAAGGAACAAAAGTATTTGAAGATAAAAAATGCAAATGGAAAAACTGTTTTGTAACCGGCTCAAGAAATCACCTCGATGATTACACAAATTTCGATGTAATCGCCTTTAATGGACCACAACTGAAAGAATGTTTTGACGCGGATGATTTACCAAAGAGAAGATCGAAACGCCAGAAATACGTATATGCAAATATTGAGTCTGGCGCCAACTATCACATATGCGCTAAAACTTGGAATGGGTATTTCAATTGGACATGGACATATAAACTAAATTCAGATGCAGTGTGGGGATATTTCGTAATTAAAAATTCGACAGGTCATGTTGTTGGTCCCAAAGAAAATATGAACTGGATTCAAAATATGGACACGGTTGATAATGAACTCATTGTGAAACTGAGCTCAAAGAAACGGGCTGCAGCTTGGTTTGTATCAAACTGCGTAACAATAAGTCGCAGGGAAAATTATGTAGAAGAAATTGAAAAACATTTAAAGGAATACGGTTTGAGTGTAGACATTTATGGTGTGTGTGGTCCGATGCAGTGTCCAAAAAATATAATGGAAAGATGTCTTAAAATCTTAGAAAATGATTACTTCTTTTACTTTGCTTTTGAAAATGCTATAAGTGAAGATTACATCACCGAAAAAGTATTGAATGCCCTTGGCCATAACACGGTGCCTGTAGTTTTTAGTGGTGCTAATTATTCAAGGTAAAGTAAGGTTGTAGTTCTATTGTTCAAAATATCTTTATTCGCATGAACTCGTTAATCTACAAGATAAAGACAACAATAAAGATAACGAACATCATAACATAATATAAATACCTCAATCGTGACAATAAGCAAACAAAGTTATTGCAAACAATAAGTAGGTACAAAATATGAAACTACCTATGAGTTAGTCCACCTAGTATTAAAAGTTTTATAATACTTACTTTTAAATATTGTAAATTTACAGATTTCTACCACCTGGCTCTTATCTCGATGCTAAAACCTTAGGAGCTGAAAATTTGGCGAAAACGATGTACAATTTAATATCCCATCCCGACCTCTACAATAAATATTTCGCATGGAAAAAATATTATTCCTACCATTTAAGGCACGAAGATCCAAGTACAGACGATTACTGCCAGTTCTGTTCAATGGTAAACGACGAAAATTTAATTAACAAAAACTCAGTATATGAAAACTTTGACAAATGGTGGGGATACGTAGACGAATGTCCTTTTGTTACGTACGCTACCGAAGTATAGCAAAAAAGCAGCAACATAAGAATGTACAAAACCTTTTAATAAAGTTATAAAAATATGTACAATTTATATGGGTAGTATGATTTACAATTCTTCCTTCAGTGTTCGGCTGTCTAGATTATGCCATAAGGGTAATGAACCCCAGAATCGAGATCTTGAAGCTAGTCCTTCTTTCATGTACGATTCCGCGCCAATGTCAAGATACTCCATTTTGTTTGCATCTGTTACTGGTTTCCAAGTTGTTGGAATTTCGTTTGGTTTATTAGGATTGCTAAAATAAATTATTGCATTTAACTATTTGTTTCTTTTTAAGTATACTTATTTAAAAGTATATTATCAAATGTAAATATGATATAGTATATTCGAAGTAATATACGTACCCAGAGGTTGCGAAATTAGTCCATAACGTAATGAGGTACTTGCTAAACTCAATATCTTTTTCTGAGAAAGCATGGCGTAGAAAATGAATAGGGAATAGATGCATTAAGTCATCCGCGTGGCATACACCTACAAAAAATGGTAAAGCAGGTTATATCTTACGCAATACTTAGTCTGACACGCACACATCTTGCTAAACCAGTATGTGATATTGAACGCTCTAAGTATCTTGTTTACCTGTATTAAGATTCCATTCATTAAATCGAAGTATTAATTGTTTGTGTATTTAAATGCAGTATACACAAGTTATAGAGGTATTTAGATCACTTGTATTATATAACTTACCGTAATTTCCATCGGGGTCGCCAAATATTTGTGAGAAACTGTTAGTTGCTCTGAATGACAGTTCATATAGATAAATGGGTTCAGAACTATATTTCAAAGTCCGCTCTATGGCTTCTAATGCAGGATAGTTGAAATATGAATCCGAATAGATCTGAAAAAAACACCACTCATTTTATCATGTCATGTCGAACAAGTCATTTTAAATTAAATGTAATTACTCACTTCAAGAATTCCTTTCTCAATAGCATTCCGATCACCTTCTTTAAAATAGTTTTCTCTCAGTTTCTTTGTAATAACGTCAGGGAAAGGTGAATTGTCGTAATAAAATGTCACAGGTGCTATAGTCTCGAAGCCTGAGATGAATTCTTGATATCTGGTTTCATTGGCAGTTATCCCTGAAAAAAAAAACAATAATTCAGACATTTCACTCCTCTAACAAGTAAACATGATAAATGACCACCTAAAAATGGTAATTAATACTCGAAATTTTAATGATTACCTCGGTATGTTAAAAATAAGTTATGAATATCTCAAACTTTGATATGAATAAACGACGTTTCTTCAAAAAACAAATTCATCAATTCTATTAAACAGAGTAGGTAGATAGGTACTCACATACAGATTTGAGACAACCCTCATTTTTGGTCAAGCCTGTCATCCACGGTATAGATCGGCCTTTAGGAGTATCTCTTGCGTTTCTTGTTAAAAAGGCTCCTGGCAGGTCTGGTTCTACCACTGCTTTGAATGGCGTCATGGGCTCATAATCCCAAGCCTGAAAATGTTAGTATACTGAGGTAGATTAAAAATAGATCTGACCCACTTCTCATTGGAAAGAGTTCCTAATATTGTAGAAAAGTGCTAATTCGGTACAAGCTTTTTAATATAATTAATTAAAAGTAATGTATCCAAACTTCATACCATATGTAATTTAAATCGTAAATAAACCTTCCGATACGTAGGTATTATATTATAGATAGATACAATGATAAATACGATTTAAGTCCTAAAAAGTTGGTCTTTCGAAAGTAAGAATTGCGTCATTTTCAAAACTACAATAGATACTTTCAAAATCATTGCACAAGCATTATCCATTGACGGTGAAGAGTCAGATTTCTAAAATAGGAATCAAATATTACAAATTTTGAGCAATCGGCTTCAACCGAAATTGGCGTAGAATATTTCAATTTTGTCCCTTCTCTCGAAACTTACGTAAAAATTAAATTCCGTCCCAATGATCTCGTAACTGTCTTTAGTGCGTAGGCAAGCTATGAACTGCGCTGATGGTGCAGGAGGACACCCTAGATACTTCGCCAGTTTGAATGCGTTTCTGAGAGCTTCACCAGGAGGTGCTTCAGCCCATGGTACTAACGCGGTGCCTGATTCTGATATACCCTTGTGGAATAGACCTAAAAGTACATGAGAGAGTATAGTGAAAAAAAATATTTTATCAATATTAAAAATTAATGTAGATTTGTTTCTGTTATTTACGTGTTAAAAACATACAAATAGGTATTTATAATAATGATTACCTCGACTAGTATCGGACAGCATATGGAAATGCACACTGGCTCCTCCAGCACTCTCTCCAAAGATGGTAACTGAATCTTTGTCTCCACCGAAACTTTCTATATTCTTCCGAATGAACCGCAGCGCCTCTTGTTGATCTTTCAAACCATTGTTTCCAGGGCAATGTTCGTCTAGCGTTGAAAGGAAACCAAGTGGGCCTGGAAATGAAATAATATACTTACTATAGTAATACTTATATCGTGCCTATTTGGTGTGTTATACTCAGTGACACCCCACAAGGTAGAAATAAAACAAATATAAACTATAGTAACCTCAATACGCCTAGAATTTTAATAATATCTAGAAGAAGGGGAAGGTTTTTTTTATAAAAAAATGAAATATCTACTTAAGTTAAATTTCAATTTGAACAATTCATAAAATTCATGTTCTCCCAAGAGCCCTTACATCTTAAATAGTGCCCAGTGAAAATCTTTAGCATAAATAATCTTACGAGTACCAAGTCAAGTATATTATCATACCTACTATTGAACATTAAAATAAACATAGACGAGAAAAAAAGTTAAAATATTTAATATTCTAATTCTAAAACTAGACATAAAGTACATAACCAAACGTGTTTAGAATTAAATTAAATTTAATTTCTCTAGATTTTAGATAGAAATGTTTATCTACCAGTTTTTTGAATATAATTATGGAAAATTTTCGCCATGTCTGAGTTCATTGTCTCTTGGCACGTGAAATATTTTAATAAAACTCGAATAAATTTACTCAATGATTTGTGTTTATAAAGTTATTTATCTACACTAATATTATAAAGAGGAAAACTTTGTTTGGTGGTAATGAATATGCTCAAAAACTACTGGACAGTTTAAAAAAAACGGGTTTGTAGGTCTTATTAAAATCTAATCGTGCTGCCTGAACACCTTTTTGACGCAGATAAAATAAAAACCTACGTACAAATTATTACAAAATATGTACTCTAACGTCTATTTACTATTTAGCTATATATCTAGATCTATATATTATTTATAGCCTATAGATATTCTGTACCAACCCATTACTGCCCACTGTTGGGCTCAGGTCTCCTCAGAAGAGGGATTAGGCATAGTCCACCACGCTTGCCCAGTGCGGATTGGGGACTTCACATATCTTCAAGGGATTTTATAGATATTATATACATATAATTATAATAATATGCATCTCAACAAAAAGCATAATCAAAGTTGTTCTGTATATTGACTCGTGATTTATTAATACATATTAGCTTTTTGCGTCTACAGAAACGCTTGCTTCTCTAAGAATTATCTTTGAAAACTAAAGATAACTAAAAAATCCCAAAATAAGAAGAAACTCGCTCTCATAAACATCATAAACAGATTAATAAATATTACCTATATAATTTTGGCTTTAACAATAATATAAATCACGAACCTAATCTATAGTTTGTAGCGACCAATATCACATCTCTGTCCAACAGGAACTCAGGACCGTACATTGCAGTGGACGCATCACCACACATCCAACCTCCACCATGAAGGAACAACATCACTGGCAGCAATTCTTTTTTATTCTTACTTTCCTAAAAATACAGAAAGAACTTCGATTTACATAATTCAAAATCAGAATGTCAGAATCAGAAACCACCAGTTATAGCATTGATAAAAATATCATCTTATTTGTAATAATGATGAATATTCTACGAACTGTTTTTATGCAAGGTCAGAAAATGGCTATTGTTCTTAATTGCAAGAAAAACTCTCACCTTCTTCGCAACAACATTAATTATAATTTAATCTTGAAAAATATTACGCTGATTAATGACAAGCAATAAATAACTTAGTTAAACAGTATACTATTATTAATAACTACCTATAATATATTACTCACATTATTTACGGCAGGAACATAAATATTAAGATATAAACAATCCTCTTGTCCAACAATGTCTTTTTGACGGACGTATGGGTTCCTTTGGACACAAACAGGGCTCACTTTCGAAGCATCTAGAACCCCGTCCCATGATTTTACAGGAACTGGTGCCTGTAAAGAATCAATTAGTCAGTATTAAAAATTCTGGTACAGTATACCTATATAAGTAGTATAATATAGTTTTTCGATTTAGTTGTCATTTAATCCGGATGTATTTTCCACAATATTTAGGTTCGGTAGACTGAGCTATTTAATCCACTTAATATTCGATTGTTTTTTGTTTTTATAATATAGCATAGTGTAGTTGATATCCGTAGAAACAGGTTGTTTCTCATGTGATCTCAACCATGTTCTATTATAATCCATGGTATCAAAATTTTGAGATTGAGATTTTTAATCAAAATTGTCAAAAGTACCTATTTATAACAATAAATAGAGTAATAGTTATAACAATAATAGGAAAGCCATAAGAAAATTCCATGTGAATAAACATTAGATATCTTTCTATTATAAAATTATATTAGCAACTAAGGACTACAAGATAATTCAAAAGTACCTAGTACGTAAGTCCGCTATAAACACAAAACAAGCAATGTGAATTATGCTTAAGATATTTCAATCTACTAATCATAACAAAAAATATCGTACAGAATTGCGTTGTTGTCGAATTATTTATATTTAACATCTATGCGTCTCGATAAAGTTTATTCGAAATCGTACTCCCAAGTGGGGCCCAGCTTGTCAAGCAAACGAGTAGGCTTGAAGGTCAACGTGATCAGAATTAAATGTACAATAATTTCGTGATAATAGTAACATCAATGCTAAGCAGTTTTTTTTAGGAATTCCAGACGAATTCAAGTATCGTTATTCATACAAACAAAGGCGTTGCTAGCCAGATAAACCAAAAAAACTGATGTCTATACCTAGACAAGTTGTCCGTTTAAAGTAACACTTTGTACAAAAAGAAACCGTAATTAAGTAATATGATATGTTAAATTATGTTCAATATTCACACATAAATTATATCTACTGTATAAAGTATTACAAAATCGATACATTTTCTCCGAAATGCAAATTCCTAATACCTTTTAAGAAGGTTTCATATAAAAATTGTTGGAAATTAAATTACATATCCTACTATTAATTTTAGAAGGTAACGAATTTTTGAATAACAATATTTAACAGTTTTAATTATCAATGAGTGTTGTCTTTTTTATAACAGACTTTTCTGAAGGTCGTTGGAAAAACTCCATTTGATAGCTTAGTTGTCTTGTTTAGAATTGTAAATTAGGTTTTTCAAATAAAATTATAATTACACTAGCTGACCCACGCAACTTCGTTTGCGTTACAAAGGGGTTCAAACAGGACTCTCAATGCCGTCGAGTTATTATTTTCGCGGCCCGCTGTGCCCCACATATTCATTGCGTTTTATACTCGTAATAACTTCTAAACGAAAAGTCCGATTGGAATAAAACAAAAAGTAATTTACTTCTACATTAATACTCTTGATAACAAAATACTTAATTTAGATAAGGATTAATATAACGATACTCATTTAACGTTAAATTCAATCTTGGGACGAAAAAATATTTTTCATAAACATAAAAGCGGTTATTGTGACTAAACTATGATAGTTAGATATATGCTGTCGCGGACTTTTTTGTTTGTCTTCAAAAGACCTAAAAACCCGTAGTACATCATTTTGTTCTATTGTCAATAGTTTTTGCAGCGTACGCATAAATAGGTTTTCGATTTTTCACCTTTTGTTACATATTCGATATTTTCATGATCCCTAATTTTTTTTTAAATAAAATACAACTTTACTCGATAAATGGACTTTCCAACAGTGAAAGAATTTTTGAAATCGGACCAGTAGATCCTGAGATTAGCGCGTTCAAACACAACACAACACAACACAACACAACACAACACAACACAACACAACACAACACAACACAAACAAACAATCAAACTCTTCAGCTTTATAATATTAGTATAGATATAGATACATTAGGCATTTCTTTTCTCTAACTTTGACTTTACGGTTTTCTACTAGAATTTAATATACACCTTCATGATACCGAACAAAATTACGTATTAAGTAATTAAATGTAATTATTTCTTGCACTTGGCATAGTTACCCTACGACCTACTTAGGTTTCGGTGTTAGGTATGTAATAGATTTGTTGACAAACAAAAGTATCTCGCGTACAACAAGTTTTGTTAGTACACAGGATGTAAGCATAAAGCAAGTAAACAATAAGTGTTTACCTTAGATCGTCTGAGTTACCTACCAAATTTTCAACAAAAGCAACCAATTTTCTTTATCTGCTTTTGATAAACAAAGTTTTAATCAAGTTTATTTATCAATGCAAATATCTAAATAGAGCATAGGTGGGTACGACAATAAATGATAACTCAAAAGGAACCAATGAAATTTCAAGCGTTTAACGATAATGGATTAGACTAGAACAAAACAAAACGAAGATAATAATAAACCTTACTTTAAATCTAAGATCTCCGACTGGTGGTTCTGCAAACGGTAGAGCCGTGTACGCCGCTATTTTCCTGCCGTCTCTGGTTGTCATGTAATACCCGGCAACCTCGCCAAGAGGGGTCTTGACCACAGGCCTTTCTTCCGAGTTCACTCCGCACCATAGCACCAACGTGAAAGTTAAAAACGTAAACATCAGCCGCGAGGAGGCTGTATCCGTACACTTGTTTGGCATGATCGCTTCGCTGTGATGATGAATACGGAATGACAAACGGCCTGATTCTCAGGTTGTATTATACCTGTGAACAACCGTGTTGCTACTACTGTACTGCATTAACGCGATAGACAAACGATACCTACAGTTTTTCTAGCGTTTGTAATGAAAACATCGTTATAGTGATTTGGATTATTTTGAATACTGGCCATTTAATTTATGTGTATCATTGCTTTTGTTTTATACAACTTGATAAGATAGTATTCATACAAAAAATTCGTGATATCAGACATCGCTTGGTTTCACCGAATTTAGTGACAATGACCTCGTCACTACAAGGCTACCTAGAGTATTAAGTTAGGATTTTAAAATCAATCGTTAAATTATTATATGATTAGGAAGGTATTAATTAACCTACTTGCCGCTATTATAAGACCCAGAAATGAAATAACCGAGACAAGTGATAAAATAACTCACTAATATTTCTACTTCAACATTTTTAGGTATATTGATATTCTCTTAGTACGACTTTTCCTTATTCCTTCGCTATTTAAGTGTGAATATGGAAATATTATTTACTAGTTAGATTGCTTGGTTGGTTGTCGTAGCTATCAAAATAACAATCTTTATGTAAAACTACCTAGATGCTTTCCACTTGAAGGTCTCTGCCGACATTGTTCTGATACTTAAATTTTATTTATTCGTATAGATTACTATAGATAGACAACGAATTAAATAATGGATAGCAGTTATCTAGCAGATATTAAAAGTTGTTAAGAGTAAACGTAAGATCTTTTGTTGCTAAAAAGTAAAAACGTTTCGAAATTTATCGTAACAATAAGCATGTCAAAATTAATTATGAACGACTCTATTATTGTAGATGGTGCAGCTGTTGTTGGAACTTTTAAGGAACTTCTATTAGAATAGAATACTTCGTACACTTTTCACGGTGATATAAAAATAAGTAACCGTCTCTGTTATCAATTTGTTGTGCGATTATTTACAACAATTATTATTATTATTATTTATTTCTGTAACATTGATATAGGTTTTATCTTTTAATTTACGTCATTTTTAATTGCCATTTATTTATTGAATGAAAAAAGTGTCCATTTCTAAAATTATATCAAATAATCTAAATAAAGGCAGGCTCTTGCCACGTACCATGCCGATGTACGGTCTCCCAATGCCCTGGCACCGCAGAGGCCATTGAGCGAGAGTGATTATTTACCATTAGATGGGACGTGGACTCACTCGTCGGTTGTACAATAATTTGAAAGAAACAATTATGTCATTTTAAAATAAGTAAAACCCAGATTTTTCTGAAACAGGTTTATTACAATTTTTTATGGTTGTTAAGTAATTATAGTTCGTTTAATGCCGTCGACGTACAGTGTTTCTGTTGTTTAGAAGTCGTAACATTTTGTACAGAAGATACGATCGCCTCCTTGTCCTGTACCGAACTGGCTTTTCTGCGTTGTTAATAAGCAATCGTTCATTCCCATCAATACGTTGTGTATCCTCAAAGCAAATGTTCCTATGTCTGTAGTTGTATTTTGCAGCACGCTTTTGGTTTAATTTAGTTTCAATTTCATCAAGCTTGTTCAAAATTTGCTCGTTCTGTTTATCAATTCGTTCGGTTACCTGTTTTACATGTGCCAATTCATTATGTAGTTTTGGGAGTTGAATTTTATTTACGAGCTCAAATTTTTCACACAGCAAATTAACCGAGTTTAAGATGTTGGTATCCTTACAACTCTGGACTTCATTCAGAAGTTTTGTGATTGATTTTTGACAAACGGCACATTTCCATTGATAGCCTCGGTCTCCTCCTTCACAGACGTTTTTAGTTGTTTCGTTCATACATTTCGTATGATACTTTGACTCGCAAAAATAACATTTAATACCTTCAGCATGTCGCAGTGTTTTATGACAATATGCACAAACCATTCTGTGAAAATACATAAAATAAATGTATTATTGTATTGTACAACTGGACATCAGAATCTACCATTTCTTACCACGTAATCTTATCGATATTCTTTTTATCGTCTTATAAGATGTGTTAGTAGTGGTTGTTGCGATTGATTCACGGATAAAGATGTTTATCATATCACTACTTCGGTATGCATAATATAATCGTAATTTTAAACAGCCTTATTTGAAACAATATTTATAACCTACCTATAATTACCAAGTACGTTGAATATTACCTTACCTTTCGATATTTGCCAAAAAAGACTGGACCCAATCAAATATCATCAAAACATCTAAATATACAATGTCTACATGAATTTTTATACTTTATCGAGGATGAATGCTTCGCACTGCTATATTAAAGCCTTTTGAAAATTATGAAAAGAATGCATAATAAAAATACCTACTAATATTTACGAAAAATATGACAAAACATTTCTTACCAATTGACAAGTAGTTTCATAGATAAGAAGAATGTATTATAAACTTAAAATAGTTCAGAAGTTACTTGCAGCAAATAAGTATGGATTTGAATGGTATCTCCTTAGTGGTAAAGTTACTGGCCTAAAAGACTAGAAACGAGGAATATGATTAACATTTTATACGTGTAAAATTTATATATTTGATAAAAAGCCTGGCAGAAATAGTATTATTAAAAATGTATGTAGAACTAGTGATCCTGGTTTCAATGTAGTGTTAGATTTTTTTTTTAAATAATACATAATTAACCAAACAAAAACATTTTTTTTTTTTTTTCATTTTTAATAGGGCTTTATCTAATATCCTTAGAGAGTCAACGTAATGTTCTTACATTGAATTTTAATAAACAATCTCACCAAGAACACGCACCAAAATCGAAAAATGTAGATATTAAATAATTTATAATACTTTAAATAATGATCATTATTTAAAATATCAATTTATCCACGTATAATTAATTAAAATAAATTAGTTGCAATTAATCTATTAATAGTTGTCGTTTTTCAAGACTATTTTTCAACTATTTAATTGTGTGAGAATGTATTTATTCAGAGTCATGCTTCGTCGTTAATTCCATTCACTGATTAATTAATTAAATCTTATTATATTATGTAGTTAATTTTGTATCCATGAGAATTTATACGTAAACAGCTTACCATCTCTTGTGTTATGCGTTAATTAAAAGCCAGAAAATAAAAATATATTGAAAGTATTTATTTAAAACGAATCTTAAGTCATTTACAAGTAACAAAAATGATTGTTTATAAAATCTGAAGTTAGCACCACCTTCGTAAAATTTTTACCCTTCGACCCTTACCGTTTTGACCTAAAAGCTGGATGTTTTTACCTAAATTTTGTGGTACCTGCTATTTAATTTTCGTTATAACTACACATTCCATTAGAGCGTCATCTGTTATTAAAATAGTTATTCTCTTGCAAACGCTTCGTATTTTAAATAAAAGTTTCGTTCTAACAGTGTAGCAAACTCATGGTTTTAGTAACAGAGAACACTAACAGATGTCGCTGTTATCGCTTTACAATAAATAATAATATAACGTACTTATATTCGTTTTATTTCAAGTGTATCAGATATAGTAGGCAGGCTACTGACAGTACCGATTTTACATAACATTATGGCGTAACTTTATCTAGACACGCGGTAGCGTGTCAAGCCAAGTTCAAGAAAAGAACTGGCGACCGCACCGTGTGTAATATTACACGAACCATTTAGAGTCATTTTTACCCCCTCATAAATCAAAAACTATTTCACATAAACATATCAAATTTGGCTAATATATTGAGACTTGCAAGATACATAGGTGTTCAAAATTTTATAAATGTTATTTACTATTAATGTCCAAAAATCCTCATTTTTATCATTGACTGACTGACCTATAGATCAAAACTCTAACCCACTTCCAGATGACCTAGAGAGTTAAAATTTGAATACAAAGGAAAAAATACCGTAGGCTACAATACATTATCTTAGGTTCATCATCATTGAACCTCCAATTGAAAAAAAAAGTCAGTGCCTAGTATTTATTTATAGAAAAACTAGATACACCTACATTATATCATGAATGTATGTATGAACCAAAATCGAATATGAATATCAGCTCAGGTTCTATATTTGCTGGATAATATATTTCCCAATATGTTTGTTAACCTACATTTATTTCTAGAAAAACCGGTTGCAACAACTCTTGTTTAGAATGGTCGATTACTTGCTTGCTTGCGATTACATACACTCAATGATCATATTATTGAACTGTAGTATCAACAATCAACAACCATAATATGTATAACATGCTCGTAATTAAAATATGGTATATAATATGTCTTAACAGATTGTATAGATTCATTTTATATTAAGTAGATAGCTGGTTGTGAACATCAACAATCGATACTCAGTTTATAATAAATACATACCTGCCTATTGCATGCAGCGTAGTATGATAGTGCCTAGATACAGATAATTCTGTATAAACCTATTACGAGACTTATGTTGCTACGATAATTAAGATACCATGATGTATGGTGACCTCTTGGAGTTTTTACTAATTCTATGTTATTAAGTATCATTTGAAGACTATCTATTTAATGCAATAATTACCTGTTCTACCGGACACGATGAATCTTTATAGCAAGAAAAAATGTTTCATTGTCACGTCCTATCTACGTAAAAAGACACAATTTACTACGCATCGCACCAGATACTTTTCAGAGGGCTCAATAACACAGCTAGAGATGGGAATTTCTCATGGCTGGGGCAGAATTGTTGGGTGGTGATAAGTAGACCAATATGTACAGACTTCTCTCGAGGTAGACCGGCTTGGTATACGCAGGCACGTTGGCGGCAACTAGAAAAGTTGCTACCTATGATCCGTCGCTATGTTGAAACTCGGAGGCCTGATGTCCAGCAGTAGAAATCAAATGAAATACTTTATTTTCGACATTGATAATAGTATGCTCATTCTTTATTGCACAGACGTTCTTTAATAGTTTTCTTAAACCCATGCATAGATAGGTTTTGAACATCTTGACGTGGAATTTTGTTGTACAAGCACGCTGGCAAACACCTAGAATGAATTTCTTATATTATACAAACGACAAGTCGGCAATGCTAATTTATGTTTGTTTCAGTATTGTTGTTTATGTAGGTCAGACTTTAACGGACGTCTAAGAGCTTGTGATGATAACAACTAATTACTGTTACTTAACACTATTAATTAAACAAAATACCTAAAAGAATTATATTCTAGACTATACACACTTGTTATTTAGATTAAAAATTGTGTAGTTTAGTATTACCATAGTATTACATAATGACATATTGATAATTTATATTCTTATTAAATGTTATACTATCTGTTTCATTCAAATTGAAGATTGTTACATCATCGTTAAATTATTTTATATTTGAAAAACAAGTTTAACTATTCGAGGTTTTGGTCTATTGATAAGATAATTACAACTTCACGTTGCGCATGTTGTGATAATAAGTACATAAATACTTATTTCACATGCTCCATTTAATCCGTTTGTGATAAGTAAGTTAGTAACACGATTTGCTTTCAAAATATTTTTCTATATATTATCAGAATTATTAGTACGATTACGATTTACGTATCTTCAGCTTTAGCTGTTTTAGATACATAATAATATATAATGATTTTATTACACGTTTTGTAAATCACGTGTCATTTTTATGAGAGCAATGAACCTGTTAATTATGTTTTTCCCAAGTTTCAACTCTTGTTTTACCTAGTTCGAACAACTATATCATGAACATGTGCACTATCCATTTTTTAATTAGTTTTTCCTTATTAATTACGAAAATCAAGATGAGTATTCAAATACTCAAGCAGTATTAGCATTTAATCAGGAACATGATGATAACACATATATTTAACAGAATTTGAACTTTGTTATAGATAAATTTATGTGTAGTGTAGAAATTCTAATTTATCATTTATTCGTCATTATTTTGACATTAATAATTATTGAAAGTGGTATCACACGTAAAGCTTAATATTTAAATTGTACTATGTATTTACCTCAGAAATTAGAAAATAATCGCAATTGACTACAAATTTAAAATCAATTAGGATACGCTCTTAATTTGATTGGGACCCTATGTAATTTGAAACACAAGATCTAAGTTATCTAATAATTACTATATTCTCTAATAATTATAACAGAGGAGATTATCTTCCATGATTGAATATAAAAATCAAAGATTTCAAAAGTACATTCAAAAACGTTTCGTAGTAATTTTAATAAAATTTGCATTTCTGTCACTTTATTTGAAGGTAAAAAACAGGGTGTATTAATGAATAGATTCTGAGAAGAATAAAATAAGATGACGAAACGAAGAAATTTGATAAAATAAACAAAGCTATCAGACCACAACTTTTTGATGTACATGTGATTCACTTACGTTTTCTTATTTTGCTTGGAACTGTTTAGTCATAATGTAAGGATTTATTTCAATTCATTAATTACACAATGCGTATTTGTCATAAAAATATATTTACCCCAAAATATAATAGTATAAATATTATACAAAAGTGCATAATTTTACATAATCACGTTCATGATAGTACAATCAATACAATTGTACAGTCGATATATTGTAAAATGAAAAAAATAACTTACTAACTTTAATAAAATATTACGTCTATCAGATATCCATTACACATAATGGCTTGTACTCATACAATTGTCAGATATATAAAATATATTATTATTAGAACCCGAATACAGGATAAAATCTTGACTACTATCACCATTTAAAATAGCACCATTACTAATTAAATCCTTACAAATTTGCGTGGTATTTCTTGTAGGGAGCCAAGCCTGCTGCTACTTTGTTTCCAAGATCAGGGTGAACTTGGGTGAAGATCTTGATAGCTCTCTCTTGAATGAATCCAGCAGCGTCCTTAAGGTGATCAACAATGTTATCAATAGCACGTTTCTTAGCTGCATCATCGAACACATTTTTGTAGAGGGCCGTTGCCTGAGTGAAGTTATCTTCTGTCTGTCCACTGTCGTATCTATCGACATCGCCGCTGACATTGTATCTAGGCTGCAAACGCTGCGCTCGGGGGCATTCTTGTGGGCCCGAGAAAGAGTTGGGGAAATAGTTGGGGCAATCGGCTTGGTTGTGGATAGCTTGAGGTCCATCACGTTGGTAATTGGAAACCGTAACTTGGTACGGGCAATTGACGGGAATTTGTAGGTAATTGGCGCCAAGTCTGTGGCGGTGAGTGTCACTGTATGAAAACAATCGTCCCTGCAGCATCTTGTCGGGAGATGGCTCAATTCCTGGGACAAGGTTAGCAGGACTAAAGGCGATTTGTTCTACCTCAGCAAAGTAATTTTTGGGGTTTCTGTCCAAAACCAATTTTCCAACAGGAATCAAAGGATATTCTGCATGAGGCCAAATCTTGGTCAAGTCAAATGGATTGAATTTACAGCTTTCAGCTTGAGCCATAGTCATAACTTGGATATAGAAAGTCCATGTAGGGAATTCACCCTTTGCAATAGCATTGTAAAGATCTCTAATAGAATAATCAGGGTCAGTTGACGCGAGCTCACCGGCCTTGTCAGCAGGTAAATTCTTAATTCCCAAGTCAGTCTTGTAGTGGAATTTAACCCAGTGGCCCACACCTTGTGCATTAACAAGCTTAAATGTATGAGAACCATATCCATTCATGTGTCTGTAACCGTCAGGAATTCCACGGTCTCCAAACAAGTATAGAAGTTGATGTATAGTTTCTGGCCTCAGGGTCAAGAAGTCCCAGAACATGTCAGGGTCTTTCAAGTGAGTTGCTGGGTTCCTTTTCTGAGTGTGGATAAAACTAGGGAATAGTGTTGGATCCCTAATGAAGAAAATGGGTGTGTTGTTTCCGACAATGTCCCATATACCATCTTCAGTGTAGAACTTAACAGCAAAACCACGAGGGTCACGGACGGTATCAGCAGAACCACTTTCTCCACCAACTGTCGAGAATCTGACAGCAATTGGTGTCTTTTTGCCAACAGTATCAAAGACTTTTGCTGCACTGTATTTGGAGATGTCATGAGTTACCTCAAAGTAACCGAAGGCTCCAGCACCTTTAGCGTGTACCACACGTTCCGGAATACGTTCTCTGTCAAAAGATGACATTTCATCAAGGAAGTTGACATCTTGGAGTAGAGCTGGACCATTTTTGCCTACAGTTTGTATGGCTGTCTTGACTCCAATAGGTGCACCAGACTTGGTGGTGATAAAACCAGGAGCACCCTGAAATTAAGAAAAAATTGGTGATAAAATTTGCATAATATAAAATAGGTATCTTTACAAAGTAGGAATGTATGTATGATACTTCCAAAAGTAGCCTGTCTTGAGAACAGGCAAAACTGGTAACATATTTTTATAGTAGTAAGTAAATTAACTTATAATACTTAACATTATGCTTTGAAAATATGAACTAAAAAAATGTTTACTAACTAAAAACTAGTTTCAATCCTCAGAAGACTTTTATGTTTACATATTCTTTTATTCATAATAATATCAAGAATGAATTTATTTTTAACATAGAAAATTATTGCATATTAACATAGCACCTTATTTTTTGTAATTCAATACATTATGTCTCAAGAAACAGGTCTACCAAAGTAAATCATAAAATATAAGATGATGTCCTTTATTTGAAGTTAAATATACCATCTTTATATTACTCATGTTGTCTAACAATCTGCACTTTAGTAAGTACATTAAAATGTAAATGAAATTACACTGAGTCATGTTTAATGCATTATATACAATAACATTGATAGTGAATATAAATTGAAACCACATTCTAGATTTAAATTCGCATTGCACATACTCAAATGTATTTTATTGCACAATAAGGACACCTTGAAATAATCAAGTTAATTGTATTGGTATAAATTAAATAAGACAATGTCAATTAGTATGTAGAATGTAGATTAGACAAGAGTGTTAATAAAACTTAATTGCTTTATTACCCACAAGTACAAAGGTCACCTTCTCAAAAATACCACAAGTTTCAAAAAATAGGAGACAAATGAATAACTAATTAATGTAAATATGTCAAATATCAATTTAATACAACGACAACGTCCAGATAAATATTTCGACAAGTGCAAAGTTTAAACAGAACTTGGAATAATTAGAATGACTAGCAAAGATAATTAATTGACAAGACAGCAGGAAAGTAGAATAATGAAGTTTGGTTAAATGTTACGATTTACTAATATTCAAAAAACACTGACCTTTAGGGACTTCTTGAAGTTGACCAGTTGGTCAGTAGCCGGGTCTCTTGATGCCATTTTGTGTTTATGTGTAGTGCAACGTTTGTCGTTTAACAACACGGAGCGACTCACTGGGCGCGTACCGTGAATTGAAATACCGCTTTGAGTAAAACGCGACCCCCTTATATAGAGTTTCTCGCCCAAGCGATAAACAACTATCATGACAAACAAGTATGCGTATCGGACGATCACGGGCCAACCGATACACAACACACAGTGCGTAGTTACCTCAGTTTCATATTATTTTTTAATAATATTACTTAATTGCGCAGTTTCTGCCCACAAAATTAAAACAAACAAAACACGGCGAAAGTAAGGTGTCAAACTTCAAAATGTCAAAAGACCGGTAGGCTACGATTAGAGCTGCTACATGTTTTGCGCCTAAAGAAAATTACCTATTGTTCCGAATTTAATACTTATTGGACATTTATATCAGGAGAACCGAGATTTTAATTAGGTATGATATTTCTCATATTTCTACATAACGACAACGTTACGTAAAGACAATCATAGATAATTTCACCAAAAATCTTCAATAAACTTATATTACTGCTTATAATAACCATTTTTGAATATTTCTCTGATTTTTCATAGTCTGAATCAGCCGAATAATGAAAATTAGTGGAAAATGGAACCATACAACGAATGATATTATCTTGGTTTGTGGTGTGACGGATGATGTACAAAAGTATGTAAAAATAGAAAGAAGTGAAAAGAGAAGATATATTGCGCCGAACCCATCTAAATGGGATAAGGTGTAATGAAAGAAAGAAAGAGTTGTTCTGAAATAGAACTTCATAAAATTGAAGCAATGTTGCTCTTTCAAAATGCACGTCCTAAAAATACACATTTATACGACGAAGGACATAACCTCAGCATAACTGATATCTTCTCTCTTGAAACGTTGTGGCATCTATCTATCTTGGTTGTTGGGGTGGTGCCTGTAATCACCTGACACTTCGACCCAGTCGGATCTTTTGTATCACGACCCCTTCCTTTATTCCTCGGCTTCAAAAAGTGATTGCATTAATTCTGCAATTCTTTTTGGCGCCAAGGACTTATACACGCATTGGTCCGGGTATCCTTCACCCAATGCGTTCATTCTTACCCTCGGCAGGCCATCGCATGCACATAATATGTGATGCATTGATTCTGTGTCTTCTTCACAGAATCTGCAGACTGGGCTTGTAGCCAACTGTAACCTACATAGGTGCTCCCTGGTGGCAAAATGCCCCGTTAGGGCACCCAGGAGGTGTCTCAGTTTACTTCTACTAAGCTCAGATGCCTTATGTGAATACGAAACGTTGTGGCATAGTAAAGGGATTATCAAAGAATCAATGGAATTGTCAAATAGACTACAGGCCCATGAAGAAAAATTATGGGTCATTTGAACCACCAGGTGACCTATCTAAAACGAAATTAACGTACGAAAGTACGAACGCCGTACAAAAATCATGCGACAAGGGGAAAAAACGATGGTTGCAATCCCCTGAATGCTCACCTGCACCCAGTTGGACAGCTTACAAGTGACGGCATAGTACCTACTGAATCTTATTATTTTATGCTAGAATTTCGTTTTAGATAGGTCACCTGGTGGTTCAAATGACCCATAATTTTTCTTCATGGGCCTGTAGTTTAAAAGTTTAAACTGCAGAGTATCTCTCAATACTTTAATGTAGGTTTAGCTAATGACGGCTAATGATGATTCCAATAAAACTAGTTCTAATAACATAATTAGTCGATTGTGAACAATTTTTACGAATAATGGAATTACGAACTTCTAGAGATTTCAGATGATGGTAGTGATGCCTATGCAATACCAGGATATTGGGAGTTTTCTTAAACTTTATTTAAAATGGGAAAATATTTTTGTAACATCATTTAACAATAATTTAATATGTATGTGGTGATTCAAATCATGTACAATAGTATGATAAACAAATAATTTCAGTATTTTTATTTCAACACAAAAAAAATTGAGTACTAAATTGTATGAACGTAAATATTTCAATTAGGTTATCACTTATCATCTAAGAAGCAGGTGCAGGTCCTTTAGGAGAAAGTAGTACCTACATTAATCATTGATACGAGTCATATATCAATATAGATAACAATATCAGACCGCACTTTTAATGTCACTGAGTGCAAAGATGTGTTTATCTGTTAATTGTTTAAAAAAAACGTAGTTACAACTTACAGTAAGTATCTACTAGAAGCATTACGGATACGCTTTTGAGCAGGTATGAGGTAGCTCTTAAAAATATGGATGGATTGTGTGAATACCCAGAAGACATTATCATGAACTATTCTCGCGTTACAGGTGACTTTTACCAGAATAGGAAATGGAGATAAACCATATTTTGATTAGTCTTTTCATTATCTAATACCGCGTTTCCATGTTGCCATAAGGCTAAAAACGAATTTAGTGGATATATCGAAAAATGTACGTACTTATAGAATTTAAATGACAAATTGTTTAGCACATGAACAAATGACTATTTATCGTTTCAGACACGTGATAAGTATGATAATCACGTTAATATGGTACAGCGAAGCGACGTCATTTGTACAAGTATTTCACAACGATTGAGAACATTTCAAAGCAGTCACAATCGGCGGCAGTCCTACTGACTGCCTACACTTTCATGACCACCACCGGCTGTTTCGCCAATGCAAGGGAAGATGCTGCAACGAAAGATGCTTGCATTAGCGCAATCATACTTGTATTATTTTCCAGCACATGTATTCTGTCTGAATGTTTAAGGAAGGTACCAGTTTCCATCTACTTTTAATTTAGAAGTAGTTATTATAATATAGCCTATAACACTCACAGATCACTTGTTTTCTATTAGTAAAAGAATTGTTGAAATCGATGTAGTAGAAGAAGTACCCTCTACAACTTCAGCTACATGACGAAATTACCTCTTTACAATATTATAGATATGTGATATTTTAGTATCGATATACCTAAGATTTTTTTGCTTCAAATACTTGTTTCTAAATCATAATAACAAAAACTCCTAGCAAGGCCCCCACTGAATTTATTATCACTATCATCAAATTCCTTTGCCAGGATAAAGCAGATTATAAAGTAGATAATACATTAAGTAACACACTCGTACTATGATGATAAAATACTACGATAATTATTGTGTTGATTGTTTACAAGTCTTGGTGCATTTATACTAAGCTACAAACTGTGTATCAATATGTAAATGTGATTAGAATCCATAATTACTTTGCTCATACTACATTTTTTGTAACTTGTCATGACAAATTTTAATAGAAGGTATACCTTAAGTGCTAGTGTAACATATTAGTTAACTATTAGCCATTTATTTATCGCCAAAAGTACCCATATCTGACTAGTAACGTCCCAGGAAAGGAATTCGACTAGTGTTCGATTTATATAACACCAAATTCTATCTGCACCTTCGCATAAACGCATGTTTTAAAAATGTATCATAATCTTTAAACGAGGTATGGGTAGGTGATAGATAACGGCCCCTCATCGCCCGGCCATTGCAGAGGATCATGAGCGATGGTGACCGCTTACCGGCCGTCGGGACGTAGGCTCGTTTATCTTGCAATAAAATGTTAATATAGGAAGTTATTACCTCCATAATTATTGAATTTTACTTCCTGACACCAAAAGTAAAACAAGATATCCTATAAGTTATAAATACCAGCGGCATGTAGGTATGTTTAGTTCAGCAATATTGTCAATGCAGGTACCTTCTGTACACTTAATATGAGCTAGTACCTAATGGCGTGATCTAGAAAACTAGACCTGGCTAGTGATCTCTATATAACATTTATTAATATGTTTTAAATCCTAACACAATCTAGACCGACAAACCGGTTTACCTGCTAAGTGATCGTGTTTTAGATGTTTACTATACCATATTGTATCGGTTATTTGTATAATAATTATTGAGGTAAATATACTAATTCAATTTACGTTTTATTTACAAAATAACTGCTGTCCGCACAACTTCGTCTGTGTCAATCTCAATTCAAATCGGTCCAGCCTTTCCAGAGAATAGCCGGAACAGACAGGCAGACAGACATAGAGACAAAATTTTTAAAAATATTTTGGTATGAGAATCGTAGGATATACTTAGTAGATAGCGGTTATTTTAACATTACAAACAGTCACTCCAATTTTATTTATTTGTATGGATGTAATAAAGCAGATTCCAGTCTTATCCATATTACTTTTCAAGTTGGCCATCGGTATCATTCATGGACCTAGATGGAATGTCATAAGTCAGTTAATGTTATGTTATTAAAATTAACAACACTCACAGTGTCTTTTTGGTTATATCTGTTTTATAGTTGTTTTTAGGACAGAATTCATATTTCGATAGATATTTGTTTTAGTATGGGTGACACCTCGAGAGAAACGAAAATAAAAATCATGAAAATTTCTTGTTTAACTTCCGCATATCGCATTTTACATTTATTTATACTAGTAATATGCATCCTATCCTACAATCATGTTCGTATTTGTACAGGTGTTTTATTATTTTCCCGAGATCGTCTTTCATTGAAATGTAATTTTATGTATTGGTTTCTGGGTTATTATAATTCTCTGGGTTATTAGAGTTCTTTCCGACTAGGACTATATTGTAGGCGATTGAAAGTACGTAATTATAGCCATTTGATTTTTACCAGGACAAAACAAAATGTGGTGAACGTATTAATAAAATTTATCACAGTTACGAGTGTCGTCAACATGCAATCGTCCCTCGCGAACTTTTTTTTAAATTTTATCATATAGAAGAATTGAATTAAAGTCAAATTATAATTTAGGTATTCAATAAGTAATTAGACAATCAATAACCTAAATAAGAACTAGTAAGCGGTATAAAGCGGTTAAACTTACAGTAAAAAAATAAATGATTGGGCCAGTTCAAGAAATCGACATTGATTTACATAATTGGTATTATTTTTTATATCGTCATTATTTTTAAATAGTTACAAAATCGGACGTAATTGGCGATGTTTATTAAACATTATTCTTAATTATCATCTAATTAGCGAACAAAAGAGTGATAACTTCTTGGTTTTTGCATTAATTTGATTATTATTTAAGCAAAAAAACTTATCTTTTTGATATTGGCTATTATCAAAATGTACACACAACTTGTTATTTAATGTTAATTGCTTAACAACTTCACCTTTGACCTCATTATCCATCGTTTGATCGGAACGGTCACGAGTTTCTCCAGAAAATTCTACGATTTTTGTAACATTTTCCCTGAAATTTTATTTGTTCAAATAAAGAACTGCGAGCTGTCATACCACGTGTATCTTATGTAGTAAATAATATTAGGTATTTGGATTTAAACTTAATCACGTAGTTACAAATAAGAACCTATTTTAAATTTCTTTGAGATACCTACCATCAATAGTGCTCTCTGGTTATTTTCGGTTCCGTTGAAAGAAACAGTAGAAAGAAGTTGTAATAGTTTTAAAAACCGTTTTTCGAAACGAGTTTCATGCGAAATATATTCCAATTGATATTACATACACACAGTACATTGATTTCTTCAATTTACAACATATTTGAAACTTGACCTTCATCTTCCACGATATTAAGATTATAAAACAAGCAAATAATTTGAGAGCACGTGTAGGTATGATATACTAATAATTTGTAATATCTACCAGTAATGTACGATGGTACCCTTCCAGCTTTACCTTCTTTCTTTCGCTTCACCTTATCCCATTTTGAAGGGGTCGGCGCAATGTCCTCTCCACTCTATGATCTATCATTACATACATCATCAGTCACACCACAAACCATCATACCGTACCGCAATGGCCAGATGTGGATCTTGACATAGTACCAAATAGGTTTTTTTACAGTTAACAAACAAACATGAAAAATAATTAAAATCCAAAGGTAAAAATACGTTATTACATTCAGAGTAAGAATAAGATGAAGCCACCAAATTTATTTAGATCGGTTTTTATTGAGCTTGGAAACTGAAAAAGAAAACTAGCACAAACCCATAACCCGATTCTTTCGCATTCGAACATTCATTATTCGGATCGATACGCGAGTTTTAAACTTGACTACAGTAACTTTAGTTTAACCAGGTTAATTTCAATCGATTTGAGGGTGACCCTTCCCAGCAATTTTCAAGACAAGAAACCAACATAAAGTTTTTTTTTGTTTGGTATACGCAGATAAATGTTGGAACATGTGTGAATAACTACAATTTTTTATTAAATTAATTGGGTTGAAAAAGATAAATTTAAGTGATTCAAAATTTTTTACATATTATTTGGATAATAAAATAACGACACCTGTCGTGTAAAATGTAAGTCGATTTCTACTTGCGCTAGTCTACGTGGAGGTAACGTGAAATTATTCGAGTGAAATTATTTAAACTGAATCAAAATTTTAACAATTTTCTCATCTATTAGAGCCTAAAAAATGTGGATTCCGGCCGAGCGGAATCCCAGGAACCCGAAGAAAAGCTAACTTTAGGTAACTTGTCTTGATACCCGCAACGAATTTAATCAGAAGGAAATTTAAGTTCAGACTTCTCTTCTCACTGGATGCAATAAATTAAATGATAAATAAAAATATTATAATAAAATAATACTAAAAAATATAATAAAAATTTAAATAATTACTTTAATAAGTTGTTTAGGAATTTTAGGTTAAAGTAAGTTAATCCTAAAATGTAACTAAACGTTTCAAGCATTATAATTTAACCTACAGTGCGTTTTACACATGGATTTTTATGAAACGTGCTAATAATAATGTAATAATCTTCTATTATTAGTATATTTTCCTAGCTCGACAACAATATTGAGAATTTTTACTGGAACCCGGGGGGCCTACAAAACTGACTATGATAATCGCTTAGAATCTATGAATAATAGTTACCTAATGAAATATTATAGATATTGTAGACAGTAGACCGCAATGGATAATAATTAATTAATATTTTAAAAGTCTGCTTTAAAACATATTTAATTTTTTTTTTAATAACTACTAAAATGGTAGAATATAATTCAGGTACATTTTCCAAATTAAGCAGCAGCCAGCAACCCTAAAAATATCGACCAATAAAATTAAGCGCAGATAAAGTTTAGTGTTGTGGCTCTCAATATCGGCAAAAACATGAAAGAGATAATTTAATCGAAATTATTTGAATCGATTTTAGATGCATTTATGATTATGGGATTATTGAAACTCTGTACCTTACGCATAAATATCCTATAGTATGATTTTTTAGTCTCTAAGCTTAGTGACAAATTAACTATCTTCGAAATCATTTGATTCCGATACACAGTTTTACAATGTTTGGAATCAATTCTTCATATTATATTCCTTTATTGAAAGTATTTTTAATAGAAGTAAACACGGTGCAATCACTACATATTATAGAACAAAGTCGCTAATGTCGCTATCCACCTGCCTGTCCTTATGTATGCTTAGATGATAATTAAAACTACGCAACGGATGATGCGTTTTTTTTAAAGGATAAAGTGATTTATAAGGAAGTTTTATATGTATATTTTATTTTGAAAAATCGAAAACATATTATTATATTATTATAAGCGTACGCTGCAAAAACTATTGACAATAGAACAAAATGACGTACTCCGGGTTTGTAGGTCTTATTAAGATCTGAAAAAAGTCCGCGACCGTGTATGAAAGATATAATATCGTATCGTATGCTGATGTACAATAAAGAATATTCTATCTAATTTTACAGAGAATCGATTTTCGTACATATGACGAGACATCAGATCACTCCATCACTAGTAACTGTCACTTTATAGAGTTGCCATATTAAAAGATTTTCCCTAAACGTGAGGAATAATTTATGGTTTAAAAAAACAAGTCAAAGTATCAAGTGCCAATTGATTTTAATGCAGTAAAAAACCTTTCTTTTTTTTATTTTTAGTACAATACAAAAGTTCTTTATTTTTGTTTTGTATTTTATGAGATCTCTGCACAGATTAAAAGACGCTGAAAATTTTGATTGTTCTGAATATTTTTCATTGTATTGATGGATACGAGCCTGTCTCGTTGGCTGGCTGTTTGTAAAGTAATTGCTAAAAAATAACGTCATAAAATAAAGTAAAGTTTATTTGAAATGGTCGTTTTCTTCATATTTTTTAAAATTAATAAATACCTTATCTTTCAATAAATTTACCAAAGCAAAGTAATTACTGGAAACAAAATAGTACGATTTTTACCTGGTTTTATAAAGTTTTCCTCAATAATGCCAAATGGATGGGGAAACGAACTAAATCTAAGGAAATTGCCGTGGTTATGTCTGGCAACCGTGAACTTTTGTTACTTTGTTACGACGAAGAGCGGTGAACATCGAGGAGAGGTCGTGGAGTAATTTACCATCTTTGCCACCATCGCCGTTCGCCAATTACACCATGGCTGATACCGAAAAGGCGCCGCAGCCGCAGCCCCAACAACAACAGGAACAACCAGCTCCAGCTCAAGAAGCTAAAGCAGTCAAACAAAAGCAGGTCATCGGTGAGTGCCGCAACGCCATCTTAGATTTCATAGCCCGGCATCAAAATTGTAAAAGCACATGGTTGCGTTTTTGGTGAAAATACTCTGTTTGCATGATTTTTCTTCGGTACTTATACGAGAATATAGCGAAACATTTGTTTTTAGCGCGCAATGATAATCAGATTTTGACGAACATTGTTTAGTTGCATAAATTGATCGTGTGTTGACCCCGGCTAGGCTTGTCGCTTCGCAGTCATTAATTTGCTTACGAAATGCGGAAATCAATCATTGTCCGAAATTGGATACTTTGATTTTGCTGATGCATTCTAAGCGTAAACTACCTACATACAAAAAGTAAAATTGAAAAATTGTCGATTTTGTACATTTCTTATTAGATTTTTAAACAATGAAAGTAACAATTGCTAAATAAATAATAGCAAGTATGAAATTGTTTATCAATAAACAAAACATTATTCTGTGGTTACTTTCTGAAACTGCTTAGCGCAAAGCGAATTTATTGGAATCACAATAATTATTATAGCTAAGTATTGCAATGACTTATACTAGAAAATGTTAAAAATCTGATTATCATTTTTAAATTGAAATTTAAAAAAAAAATTCTACCCTCAAATTTCACAATCCAACAAACAAAAAGAAATAGATCATTACATTTTCATCTTGAACGGAACTGAAAATAAATTCCCCTACTTTTGGAAAAAATACAAACAGTATGTGCTAACCAAAGCACTCTTTCTTTTTCAGCTACTAAAGTAACGGGCACCGTGAAATGGTTCAACGTCAAGAGTGGATACGGTTTCATCAACAGGTCTGATATAATTGTTAACGGAGCTATTCACAATTGCCAAATAGACTTAGAATTAACAATTTATCAAACTTGAATCAGATTTATTGGTTTGATTATACAAAAAATTTTTTTTTTTTTAAATGAAATGTATTGTGAATAACTACAACTACACTATTAAGTCTAGTTACAGTTAGACAAATGGGTAAATGGTTAATGTATTTTCAGGAATGATACCAAAGAGGATGTGTTTGTGCATCAGACTGCCATCGCCCGTAACAACCCACGCAAGGCTGTGCGCTCGGTCGGCGACGGGGAGGCGGTAGAGTTTGCCGTGGTTGCCGGGGAGAAGGGCTTTGAAGCAGCTGGCGTGACCGGCCCCGGCGGCGAACCGGTGAAGGGATCGCCCTATGCTGCCGACAAACGCCGTGGCTACCACCGCCAGTATGTATCTCATTACATTTCAATAGCACAGTAAAGGTCTAGTTTTGAATTATAACGTGTAATGTTTGTTTTAGATATTACCCTCGTCAAGGTGGCGGACGAGGCGGTGAAGGGGCTCCACGCAGAGGTGGCATGGGACGCCGAGGACCCCCGCCCAACCAAGGGGGAGCACAAGGCGATGAAGGCCAAGAGGGAGGCGCTGCACCACCTCAGCGCAGGTAACACTTCAATCAATATTTCAATTTATTCATCATTGATCATTCAACAACAAAGTCAAATGTAATAGTCACAATTTAAAACAAATTAGACTTTATTGATTTGACCTCATGCTTCCCCTTTGCTCATGTGTATGAATATAGAGTTGTGTATTGTATTACAAGTGATGTTTATGTATTAGTTACTTCCGTCGCAACTTCCGCGGTGGTCGCGGCCGTGGAGGAGGCCCGGGCCCAATGAACCGCGGCGGAGGCTACCGTCGCGTGCGTCCGCGCAACTTCCAGCCGGGCCAGGGCGGACAGGCGCAGGGCCAGCGTCAGAGCGGCCAGGAGGGCGAGGCCGCCGCTACAACATCCACCCCGCCGCAGGGGGGAGCTAAGCCCAAGAACAACAAACCAGTGGGTACCACCATTGAGACAACCACCAATGAAAGTCAAGCCTAGATTCAGAGGCCATGATGTGTGGCACATAATATTGTAGTGTGCATGTTGATTCTAGTTGTGTCCACACACCACCTCTTCTTGTCTGTAACTGATGAGTGTTATTGATGTTGTAACGCATTGAGATCTTTGCGAATCCTTTATTTGTATTGAAATTATAAAGCGGGGCCTCTGAACTGGAACTGCATAGGTATCATTGGATCAAAAATGTGATATTTTTATCAAAATTAATATATTGATAAATTTATATGTTTTGGTTGTATACTAAATTATTAATGTATTTGAAACTTTACTATTTTCTATTTTATGAAGTTATGAGGTTCTTACCTCACTTATTGGCAAAATTTAACAATGTTTGAGATGATATGCAGATTCCAATGCCCCAAGAAATTGTGTTTTATGTATATGTCAAATCATTTTATTAAAATTCTACAGTTGCATGTTTACTTTATTGTGTATTGAGGAAATCTTAGAAGTAAAAAACACTCTCAGAAAATAAATACCTGTGTGAAAATATTGTCTTTTTATTTTTTTTCTTTTTAAGTTTTAACTCTAAAATAGTGTTTAAAACAATTTTAGTTTCTAACTACCCTTTTCCTCCTCATTATTTTGTTCATTTAGTTTTTGGGGCCTCCTCATTTAGTAGGAAAACAACGAAAATTGGAGTAAGTCACCACTCTCGTTACGTTGGTCAAGCTAATAGTGAAGTAGTGGTACCGTCTCCAGAGTCCATTGTTTACGCTAATTATTATTTTAAGTTACTAAACACTGGAATTATTAAGAGATAATCTTAATCTAATATATAAAATTCTCGTGTCACGGTGTTCGAACTTGAACTCCTCCGAAACGGCTCGACCGATTTTGATGAAATTTTTTGTGCTTATCCGGTACCTATGAGAATCGGCCAACATCTATTTTTCATTCCCTAAATGTTAGGGGTAGTCCACCCCTAATTTTTTTTTTCGGCGCAGACGAAGTTGCGCGAGTCAGCTAGTATTATATAAGGTGTTTGCAAAGAAATTCGTAATTTTTCGATGATAATATTTTGCATGGATATCAAAATTATCCCTACGCAGGTTTTATTTGAATGATGACGCTGCGGCAGCCCCGTTTTAAAACGGTAGTAGCAACCAAAAACCAAAGAATTATTAAAATTTAACAAAAACCTATTTTCCACCGACTTCCAAAAAGAAGGAGGTACTCAATTCATCTCTATGAATCTAGCGATGGTCGTCATGGGGTCCCATTTAATTTTTTAAAGATTGAACAAGTACTTTTGGATTTTGTTTAAAAATGTGTATTTTGAACGGACAAAATGATTTGCCGTGCGTTTTTATGTGTTTTTCTTTTCTATAAGAACCGATTTCGATGTCGTGTTAGGAGGCAGTGTAAAAAACTGCATTAAATCAAATATTTTGAAAACAATACATTTTGCTTGTAACGTTGCGCTTAGTCATCAATAACCTTAAAATATATCTTTTCGTTCTAACTTCTAACTGAAAATTTGTGAACTGATTGTTAATATAATTCTGTAAATGATGAAAATAATCATCAATAATTAGGTGGATATATTCCAGAGCAAAGGTCGTCAGTTGACGTATTTAAAAAGGTAGGTACTGTTCCTGCTTTAACTCTTTCAATAAATTAATTTAATGTTTCTTCTGTTTCTAGCGTTCGTCTGCGACAGAATAGCCGATATTCCAAGTTACGTGGCCCGATAATTGGGTAAAACCAAAACCTAAAAAGTAAACTTAGGAATCTTGCGCAGCGAAGACCAACCATGGATTTTAGGTGGCCAGGATCGCGGGAGGTTACTGGATGCAGATAGCAGAGGACGGGCCGTTGTGGCGAAATTTTGGGGAGGCCTATGTCCAGCAGTGGGCGTCTATCGGTTGATGATGAAAGATGTAAAATAACCTAAAGTAATTGTAAATAATTTTTGTTCTGTAGGTACGTAATGCATTTATTATGTAACGTTCTTAAGAGGTAGGCCACTTGCTTAACCTTTGTATTACGTGATTCACCTATCAATATGATCTCGTCCTAAAATTGGACAGTAAATACTTATGCGGGAAAAAAGGACAGTTGAAGGCAAATCATAACCACAATGGTTCCAAAAAGCAGGAGGTCTCTAATTGAAACACGCTATTGATAGAATTTTATTGGAATACTAGCTACCCCGCGCAACTTCGTGTGCATCGAAAAAATAAAAAAAAAATTAGGGGTGGACTACCCCCAACATTTAGGGGGATGAAAAATATATGTTGGCCGATTCTCATAGATACCGGATTAGCACAAAAATTTCATCAAAATCGGTCAAGCCGTTTCGGAGGAATATGGCAACGAAAACTGTGACACGAGAATTTTATATATTAGATGACCATTAAACCTACAGGGTAGGTTCTTCCAACGATCGGAATAGAACAAACCCAACAAACAAAATTAAATCTTGGTAATTAAGTATATCTAAATATAAAAAAACGTACATTTAGCTGGAATTATTCTTCAATGAGGGCAAAATAACAAAAGCATTCTTGTCATAAATTAAATACCTGCTGATATCTAGGTAGGATACCTATTCATTGTTTGTGCGACCGTACCTAGTTTCAAGAGACCAACACATTTAAAAGAGGCATTAGGAAGTACAAAGGAACTGTATAACATTGAATAAACACCAGTAAGTATAGTATGCAGTATGAGTAGTAAAACAAAAAAACCTCCACTAGTTACGGTTACGAATAAATATGTATATTGTAGGCGTTTAGATCATAACGTGGTTTTGGTATATTCAGTATTCATAATGTGGATTGTTGTGTAATTAAGAAGAACATGCCACAGAAGAGAAAAGTTTAAAATTAGTTCAAGTTGCAGTAACTACAAAATATAATTATAACAAAATGATTATTGCAGCCAGAACAACTGAGGAAGCAATATCTGATCAAAGAACAGAATATTAACTTGCAATGTTTACGAAGACTTCAACTGAATAGAGAAATTAAATATTAATTGAATAAGATTGAGTTAAGCTAAGCAACTGAGTTCTATGAGCAACTCATCAAACTCTGTCAACTTGTGTCCTGGTCCAACAAATAACTCCGGACTTGTCGCTCCCGGGCGTCGCGGCGTCGATGCTCGAGAGCGACGGGTCCTGGAAGGTGATGCTCGCAGCTCGACTTCTGCGAGTCCACCATCTCGCAGAAGATGGTGACGGGGGCGAGAGAGAGAGATTATACTCCTCTCTTCGCCCGGTAACCCGCTGCCTTCAAGCAGGGAGTCGGAACCGGTATATGATGATAATCCAGTGATTTCCTGAAACTAAAAAAAAACAGAATTAAGTATTACACAAGAATATTATCCCATGTGTATTCATTATTCTACGGATAACACTTATTGCAGATTTTTTTAACTTACTAGCATTAATAGTTATCCAGCGTAAAATGTATTAGCTTCAAAAAAAATTAATGATTCACAATACAAACTTTGCTATTATTTTTACTGTGGAAATTATTGGTCAAACATTGACTACCTTAAAAGTGTGGGTATGAACGTGAAACTAAAATATAATAGGAGGTTAATGAAATTAGGGAGTCGTAGCGGATTAAAGGAATCGTGTTGCCATAGGGTTTCCCATTTTGCATCCTCAACTCCAAAAGTTAATTTCTTCTACAGTTTTTTGTCGTATGTGGTTTATGTGTAACTAACATAATTTGAGACCTAATCCAAATCATATTTTGTATATAAATCCAGTTATTTTGAGGATAAAATTAGAACCACATGGGGACCAACATGGAGATTATGTTAAAATTATGTTATTATTTGCGGTGTTGGTTATATGAAGAGAAGATACAGTTAAAAGTAGAAAACTTGTCCTTAAACTGAAGGTCAATCACTGTTGTCGTAATGTTAATGGGTTTTAATAACTTTTCCCATCTTTATCCTTAATCTCGACCTTGAAATAATGGAATAACAGATAATAAATCTGTTTAACTTATTTTGAGGTCTAGACAGAAGATCATAAACAAACAAACCGAAATTCATGAAAATATTTTATTCCATGTCATAATATTGCTTTTCAATGGGAGAGTGAAATATACAATACAAATAGTAGAACTAGTAAAATTAAATTTAAAACTAATAAGAATAGGTATTATAAATAAATATTGTTGTGATGTGACGTTGTCGGAGGTAAATGTTCAACTGAATCGATTTCGATAATTATTTTACGGTTACAGGAAGCTAAGTTATTTATGAGTGCCATAGGCCATATCTACATTAAAATTAGATAAAAACTGGTATAACATGCGTCCCTCTCGTGGCGCGTGCGCGAATCAGCTAGTTGTTTATACAAGTCCTAATCTTCAAGATAAATAACCTTCCTTGACTTCTTTTTACAATAATTAATTTTATACATATCGATAAAATTATATTTTTACGTATTATTAGTTATTTATATTAAAGTCACAATTCTAGTTAAAGTAGAAGAAAAAAGAAATTGTTTGAAACAATCTGGATTCACATAATATAATTTATGATCGTAATTTTTCACGAATTATCAGTGCCTATGGTACTCTCCTGGCATGAATTCGGTAGGTAGGTATCTAACTGCGATATCAATTGCAAGTAACTCAGCATCGTGGAGGAACTACGATGAACGTTTGTTTCCGGCGAGGGACAAGAGGACAATTATCTTATCATAGCCACTGGACTGGACACGTGTAGATATGTACCTAGGTACCTGTTGAATATCCCAACGATATCACAAGATCGTGTTATTATAGCGAGAATTCATTCATGCGAATCGTGTCTTGGAAGAAGTCCACTTACAGCAGTAAGTCTATGGTCTAACGATGCGATGATAGAATGTTAGAATTGTCGTTTTGAATCGGTGTAGGATGACTAGTCAAAATGCGCCATGCAAGGGATACAAGAATCATGTTTTTGCCCGTAAGTATCTTTTTAAGTTTCATAGAGCTATAAAAAGATCTAGAAAAGGATGTTATTTACCTTCCACTGTATCTTAGTCATACAAAATACAAATATTTAGATTGTGCGGAACATTGCCACATGAAAAATATACCTACTACATATTAGGAAATATTTAATTCGTGATAAAACAGAAGAATTACGTTACTATCTAGGGTTAACTACACTGATAAGCGTCGGCTCATTGTCATCCATTGTGTCTGCGTTGACGTCTCGTAGAAACAGTCTCCTACGCAGGTCAATGAAATGATATCGAATTTTCTTTGTACAGGGTGTTTTTCTCGTTTTTCTTATATTTTTAAATTAAAACTAATCTTTTTTTGACATTATCTCTGATAACCTATTCTATTCAATTTAGAAGAAAACAATAACAAGGTATTTTGTTTTTTTGCAACGAGTAAATCTAGGTGAAAATGTTCTAAAGGACTAGTTGGCGTGTAACAAAATAGGCACCTAGTTTATTAAGTTTTGACTCATATTTATTTATTTTCTGTAAATCTGCATGAGCATGATTTGGAACATGCACATACTTTTAGAAACTACCGTCAAAAGGGAGGAGATGAAGCTTATTTAATGTTAATCAAGAAAGTAAATATTTTCTCTTGCGTACCTATTGTCTAACACCAAATGTTTGTAAACAGACAACAGTGAACTAGTCATAATGAGGTGTTGATTCGCATTCACAAGTTTGAAGGTCATTTGTAACTGACTGGACTTCCAGTTACATGCGCAAGAGACAAACTTTAAATATTCTAACTTATCTCAAAAAACGAAATTTTCGAAAATTATACCTACTTAGTCAAAACAAATGTATGTGCAATAAACCACTTGAGACCAAATGACTCAGACCGAGCCCACTTGTTGTTTACAAGAATAAGAGCAATCTCCTATTTATTTTGTGACTATATGTTTTTCCTTATTGTTTTAAATTTCATTTCCTACGTCACTATAAATATGGATATATTTTTTTCTGTGCAACCTTCCGACTTGCAGTTGTTGTTGTTGCCTTCACCCGACACTAGTGGTGGTAATTGGTGTCACCGGCGTTTCTCAGTCTCAGCCTAACCATTGCCGAACCAAGAAGCCTTATCCACAAATCGAGTTTGAATTGATGTAATTAATTGTAAATATAAAGTGAGTATTTTATACGGAGGTAAATTAAAAAAATGTACACAAGTGTATTTTTAATTATTTAAATGTGAGCAATTAATTAAAATGATAACAAGAAATTCGGTAAGTTTTTTTGTTTGTTTATAATATGTTGAGTTTTTTTATTAATTGGGAACTTGAAACAACTTATTCTCAAATAACCGTTTTCACGAGTTCTTAAAAAAGGTTAACAAAAAACAAACATATGTTTTATATTTACCTTGCTAGAAGACCGGGAAATAAAATAATTGATAAATTATTTAAACTTGTCTTGTTAAAAATCTTTTTTTATGTTTATTTGTTCTGCTTATTGCTATGCGAAGTGTTACAATATTATCTATGCATATTATTTTTTTTCTACAATACAACGAAAGATAATCTGTTCATTTCTCGTGTTCATGTTCTTTTTAACGTATCTTACATTCATTCAAGTTTTTATTGAAAGATATGGAGGAACTATCTTATAATGTATAAAACATTTGACCAATTTTTTACTGGTGATCTTTAACGTGTTTTTAATTGCCGTCCATTTTCCTTAAAATCAAACCATTCAAACCATAAAATATAATCAAAAAGCTAACCAGTTCTGTAATGGCTGTCTGTGATGCAAATTAGCTTTCCGATTCTAATGTTGAAAACTTAGAATTGTACCTACCTAACTTAGTTTGACCCTTGCTTTATTTGTTGTGAGCATGTTGACATTATTTCCTTTGGACTATAGTGATTGGTGACATAAAAAAAATGTGAAACTAAGTTTTGAAAATTTACAAATGCCTTTAAGAACGGACCGATTCTAGCAATACTGACGAGTTAATGATCAGGGGGCGGCGCGACGGGAAAGAGTGCCTTGGGCGTAACGCGTCGCGCCGTCTCTCATAACCCCGTGCTGGGTTCTGGCCTTAGCCGGGGTTCGGATGCTGAGTGTGAGCGGTTGGAGGTTTTAGTGCGGTTCAACTCCCACATATCCGGTGGTTTCCTCCAACTAAAAAAAAAAAAAAAGTTATGATCAGAAGATTTTAGTTCAAATTTTTTTATCGTTTGCAAGTAAGAGTAGAACATGTTCGAGAAGTTTTACAGATTCTAGAATGTCTATGTATCGGGTGTAGTAACTTGACGAATTTAGCACATATCATGTAAATTAAACACCTAATTATGTAACTACAATATGTTTACTTTCCGATAAGCCAAATTTTAATGTCTAGGTTTAAAGTAATAAAAATTAACATGATTAAAACACGTGTATGGTTTGCTTTGTTTCTTAGCTTTTACATTACGATAATTTAGACATGAAGAATGAATCTTTCAACTTTTAATTCGATTTTAAACATCTGATCCAAGACATAACATTAAACATTATTAAATTGAAATGTAAAAAAAAATATAAAGAACTAAGTATAGGAACCAATCTAAAGGAGAACCATTTCTTTTATCAGAATTTTTACTTAACGAATTTGGTTTGCTGATTAATGTTAGCATTTGATAACATAAAACTAAAGCCGTTGTGGATCTTGGTGCGGATGTTTTCAAGTACAATGTAGGTAGGTGTCAAGGATGTGTTTCTCAATAAAGCACGAGTACATTCACTTCTCGTTAACGAAAATTACGTTCTGGCGATGTAACGTTGATGTTATATAGTAAGTACCTACTAGGTACATATTGTTGTTTTGTTGGATTTCCGAAAGTATTTAAGATCACTCAGGTTTCTGGCGGTTTCCGTACTTCTTATATTATTATTATCTTTGTAATGTTTTCATTATAGCGTAGATTTGTCTGTCAAGTTTAGATACGCACGACTATCATTGCAATCAAGTTTACCCGATTCTAAGAAGGTGGTTGTAAGTCTAAGTTGTATTTCGATAGGTCATTAAACCCACTTCAACTGGAATCAAGTCCTGTAGCTGAATGCTCAAAAATGACAGCCTATACGAAAAACATCATTGGGCCAATGCACGAGTCGTATTTTCGAAGCATCGAGAAACTTAAAAACTGGTTCGATCCCATGCAAAAATCATTTGTTATGTCCGTTGGACGTTGGTGGGCCATGGTGGAAACGCGGCATAAAGATACAGATCCATCTTGGTTACCTAGTATTTCATGAAAGAAAAAATGTCAGTAGATAGAAAGTATTGTTGAAGTTTTGCTTCGGAAGTCTTAGTTTGACTTGACAACTGAAGATTTCACTACTGTTGACGACAAGTGGAATTAAAGTAGGTACTGTAGGCAAAGATAAAGCTTATTCAAATACTGAATCGATTTTTACAAAGTCATATTAAATGTAGTCTTCTTGAGCACTTGATAAAAATATTATAAACCGAACCATTAAACTCAGCTGTACTCATTTTTAGTTATTTAATAAATATATACAGTGTTGAGCGTGTTCTAATAACAAGGTCAAACGATCTGTTAGTAAATTAAGATAGTAATATTAAATGTATATAAGGTGGATTAACACTCTGACGTGGGGTAAATAATATTAGAAAGATGGCTTGATAGATGTTAGTGACGATATATCCCCTACAAATCAAGAATCAAATCAAAAGACCCTGTTTATGATCTACCAAACCAAATACGAAAATTTTTATACCAATAAGAATTTGCGTAATTTGTAAATGTAAAAGACAAAAATTAAAATAGGTTATCTAAAACTTTGTTTGTTTGTTTTGCGATACAGCTACTTTTAAATACTTTATGTTTTCATTACGAGTGCTCATTGAAATCCATTCTATACTAGAAATCAGATGGTATTTAAATCTACCCATCTAACAATGAAATCATGATGCGATGCAGCAATTTTGCTATTGTTGCAACAATCATGCGATGGACATACCTAATGTTTAGTGCAATGAGGACTGCTGGATACAACTCAGTTCTCACAGACAGAACGAAACAAATTAGTTATACCTCGCATAATAAGCCTTTACCGTACTGTAGGTATTGTAACCTTCAATACATAATATTAAAATATTACTTAAAGGTTACACCTAGAGAACATTCGTGAACAAATACAAGTAGCAATATCATTAGCTGATCGTCGCAACTTCGTCTGTGTCAAAAAGGGTAGGCAGCACTGTTAGATCTTACCTACAAATTCGTAGTACATCATTTTATTCTATAATCAATAGATTTCAGTAGATAATTTTTTTTGGTGTTTTTTTAGACCTTGGCTTGAAGTTTTATATGGGGAAACTAGCTGTGTTAAGCAATATCTAATAATGAATAAGTTCTACATATGTATAGGTACCTAGTGTGTAACTTGCAATTACTGCCGATTACGTAAGACATGTCCACAGAGAAAATAAAAAAGTACCTTCTCCTAAGTTTTAATCACTCTAATTGACTTCAAAAAGATCTTGTATATCATCCAATAAGTTAATAGCATAACTTCGTTTTTATTTGCATAACAAAATGAATTTCTTGTCTGCAGCTTTGGTTAACATAACTTTGATTAGTAAATTAGTACGTCCAATCAAAGAAATCTAAATAAGAACATTACAGGGCATACTCATACTAACATTTGTATATTATAATAATTAGGTAATATTAATTTATACTCTGAACGTCGTGATTCTACATAATAATAATAATAATATGTAGGTATTTATAGCATCATTCAGTTGCAATAGGTATTAGTATTTAGACATCCAATCTCGTTAGTGGATTTAAACTCGATTATACATTTAACAACGAGGTTTAATATTATTGCTGATTATATACTGTTAGAACGATTAGAATAATAACATACGTTTTTTTTTATTTGGAGGAAATCGCTGAATTCCCACACGCCTCACATGTATGTGTGTATACATATGTATATAAGTACCTATGTATGAATTGAACCACACTAAAACATGCAACCGCTCACACTCGGCGTCCGAACCAAAGCGGAGCTTCTGGCCTTTCCCAGCGCGGGATTATGCAGGTCGGCTCGACGCGTTACGCACTACGGTACATGACGGGACTCTTTCCCATTGCGTCGCCACCGATAATACATACCTAACATAATATGAATTTCAATGAACTCATGTGTTGTTCATATGATTTACAAACTGATGGTCATGAATGTCACTTCAATAAGGTCATCTACGAAAAAACAACTATTTCTTAAGCTGTGAGCTCTAACATAACAAGTTAGATGTTTGTGCTTAGGTATATATCATTCTTGCGAAATGATTACAAAATAAGCTTGTCTGACCTTATTTAATTGATTTTATTAATCTAACTGGTGGATATTGGGTACTTTTCTCAGAATTCTAAAAGTAGGTACATAACCTAATATATTTTTGAACTTTACTAGATATTATATCGGGTGGCATTGATTGACAAGTGTATTTTACAACTGTGTATTGTGATTATATGTGTTAGGTACTTGTGACGATTGTAAGAATGGACGATGATAAATATGCACCTACGACGACTGAAAGAAGGCTAAAATCTTACAGAATTCAACTCCAGTCAAATACAGTAAATAACAAAGAATATAGGTTGTTAGTACCTACCTAATATAATATTTTAATATAACTCATTGAATCAAGATTTAAATGTCGTTTTCTTCATACTGAAAGGTCCACAACCTAACATCAATGTATTATTGGAACAAGTAGATACAGTTTGTCCTGTAGTCAAAATGTTAAAAGATGTTTAGAAGAATTAAGTATTTGAGCTCAAATAAATATAGAAAAATTTTAATATCGATATTAGGTACTATCTTTACAAAAAAACTAGAATCAAATGACAGCAATGCCGTAGACGCATTTAATTACAATGTCGCAACAACATGCATGACTGATCTTAAGATAAACAAAAGAACTGTTATAGACAAAAACATCGGTACAAACAATTTGGCAATGAAAACGGTGAATACACGTGACTTCAAATGTTAAATTATGTTAGCTTCTGCAAATACAGAACAATCTCTAACTAATCTTTTTGGCCACGTGCGTGCATAATTATGTATAAGACTTGTAAACAGAAAATGAATAAATAAATAAATAGGTAGAATTTAAATACGAGTAGTATCTCTAGTAAATTCGTATACAGATTGAGCAAAAGGCCTGTAAATTTATTATGCTATATAATTTATTATAGCGGCTGCGCCGTATCCTCTGACATTGCAGAGGTCCATTTGGCTGAGGATTTTGTGACTCGTCGGTTCGTTTGTTTACATTATAATAAAACAAAAAAAAACGTTATTTCTCTCTGGTAAGAAATTTGGAAATTATTCATTAATTACTGGATAGAAAATCTAACTTCTTAGTATTAAAATATAAAATACTATTTTAATAGGTTTTATAAATCTTAGTACAACCGATTGGGGCCAATTTCCCGGGTAGGTATTTAGAGCAGACTAATTTCCTAGCGCACCAAATACGTGCATTGCATCATATCCGGTAAGAGGAATCCAGAATATTGCATAATTACTGCAGATGGAACATATTATAAAAGCCCTCTTCAGAGCTTACCAGTTTCATTCTGGATTCTGTCGTATGCCTGAAAGACATTTATACTCACTGCAAGATGATCTAGAACCGAAAATGTTCTCGATTAGAAAACTGTTTATAAAAATGCACATGGGTATTAATATATGATTTATTAATTACCAGTTGCCAATGCAAATATGAAAATTAACCTTAACGAATCAAGACTAGTTTATCTCGATGCTGTTTCGCTTCATCATCATCATCATCAGCCTGTAGACGTCCACTGCTGGACATAGGCCTCCCCCAAATTTCGCCACATTGATCGGTCCTGCGCTGTCAGCATCCAGTCACCTCCCGCAGTCCTGACCAGGTCATCGGTCCACCTTGTGGGAGGTCTGCCTACGCTGCGCCTAACAAACAGTTCGTAGTCGCCACTCTAGAACTTTTCGAACTGATTCGCTTATGACATTCAAATTAAAACTATTCGTCGCCTCAGTGCTTGTTTGGCCAATCTGAACTCGAGCAAATTTTACAGGAGACAGCAAACAAGCACGGAATTTTCGTTAAGTGCCGTGTTGAGAAAAAATATGAAATGAGATTTTTATTGTTTTAGAATTGAATATTTAAAAAAAAAAAATATCCAGTCGGATGGAAATTTTATTCTTTATAATACTGCATAAAAAAGTCATTTTCGTAAAAAATGTCAGATTGGCCAATCAAGCACTGAGGCGACGTATTACCTAACTATGTTCACAAACAATAAAGTATACAGCTTTATAAATAACCTTCAAGGCCATGAAATTCAAAAGTACCTATGTAGTTCCCCAGGAGCCCCAGGGCTCCGCGGAGCACACTTTGAGAAACGTTGAGTTATGCAGTCTATTGCGAAAGGTCCCGCGGTACTGACAACAGAAGCAAACCATACAGTCATTCTGATCTCTGTTTTGATAGCTATTGGGTCACTATTTAATAACTGTATACAAATCATTTCGTTTCAATTACCTAGTCTTATTTGTAATATATGACGTTATTTATTATTTCCATTTATAGCTATTACAGCCGTGATTAATCGAAATAATTGATACCTTGACGTTGAGAGGTCGAGGAAGTATAGGTTAGATGCATTAATATACCTACCTAGTCGACCTTCGCACTCGGGACGTTTAGATGTCGACAACTTTCTCAGAGGCAGATTCTCTACCATTATTAAACGATATTCCTCGATTGGCCATTGACATAAGCCTCTTTTGAATTATGCCTGTCATAGATTTGATCGTTATTTTCTTTTTCGCTGTCTCCTTTTCCTGGGAAGAGAAAACATATCGTTGGTTACGATGATGTTAATAATCTTTCGAAATAAAGAATCTGGAATCTTCCTTGATTGCTAGTTACTTTTTAGTTTTTATTTACTTGTAAAACAATTAAATTAATGGAAAATAATTTATCATTTAGAAAATAGGTAAGAATTTAAATATATTTTACATTTATTATAATTTGTGTTAAACTGTTTACTGTACGTTAACAGTTTTCACTGTGTACTTTCTTAGGTAATACTGGTGCCAGTTGCTATTTACAAAGCTACACGTGTGCAAATATTATTTACAATTGTCTCTATGATCATATTAGATCCAACTAGACGCACATATGTAAGTAAATATGGACATGCGGAGAAATAAATCAAGATAATGAATTACATAAAAAATAGACTTAATTTTGAAGTTGGTACACGATGGTATAGTCAGATCATAATAATTATGATTAGTGCTTAATTATACATTTGCACATTGCCTCTAAAGGCTGCTGATGAGTCAAAGACTTTTTGGGACATTAAATACGTACTATCCGTGTCACTTTTTTCGTTGCTTCTATACATTATGTTCCAACACTGAATTTAAGATCTGATTGACTGACCCAATCAATACATAGGTACATTGAAATATTCTTACTTGAGTTGTTCGCTCCGATTCAGTGGAATCGATTTTCTTTTCTGTTTTCATTTCTATTTTATTTTGGTTTTCCACGCTTGTTGCAGAGCTCACCGTAGAACTAGATTCCATCTGGATTCATAGAATAGGTACAATGTTAAGAATAAATGTTCTTCCTGTCTGTCTCGACACAATACCCTTGATTTTGTAGGGTCATGGGCGGCGATAAATAACTAAGTGATTTTATAAGTTTTTAGTTGTATGAGTTTATGTATCTCTGATATAATTTTGAGTTTCTCAATCAAAACAACACGTGCAAAATCTTTGTTGTATAGGTAGTATCTTCTTCTTTTCGCTACGCCTTATCTCATTTAGACAGGGTCAGCGCAATGTGTCTTTTCTCTTCATTCCTTTCTAGATGTAAAGATTTACATCCTATCATCTGTCACACCACACACCAACATATCATTCTTCACATAATCAGATCATCTTTCATCCTAAATGAGAATAAATAATACGAACAGGTATAACTGAAGTTTTTCTAACTTTGTCCCATTTGTAGTCGTCGTGGTCTGGGGCTTTGGAAACACTGTCTAAACACATGCGGTTGTCTTCATTTGCATTGAAAATGAAGAATGAATTAGTCGTTGGTGGGAACAGTCTCATTAGGCAGTTACCGATAGCAACAATTGTGCACAAGGCTATAGATATTATTGCCACAACGAAGCCATAATGAAGGTTGTCTGCTGGTAGCCTACATTTTGATAGTTTTTCGTCGTGCCTGCAGACATAAGCAAAATACATGTTTATGCATATATTTTTAAACGATGATAATTACCTTTTTTACATATAATTGTAAAAAGCTAATTTACTCGTTTCTCACTTTTATCTCCAGTTCATTTTTAATTATTGTTTTCTTTGTTTTTAACATTTAGTTATTAACATTAGCGACGAATTTCTTTGTTATTAACATTAGCGACGAATCAGTAAAAACACGTATTGGTGGACATTGACCTTTTAACTACATTATATTACATTTGTACCTCTTAAGGATTGATCTATTTTATTTCCTTCATTGTGTCCAGCCTAAAGTGATTCAAGTATCGAGTAGGTATTTGATTGGAAAATGACTGCAATTTAAATTGTTCGGATCAAAGAGGACACGTATACAGTGCCTATTTCACAATAAAACCGAATAATAGGTACTCGGAGACCGTGGTTAACATATTTACATGTGTAGAATGGATGAATGTATAGTACACTTATATCACTTATAATAGGGAATTCAAGGTTAAAAACTGATTTTGACAGTAAAATATATTAAGACTAAGAGGTCTTACGATTTTTTTGTTAGAATCAGTGATTAGTATAAACACAGATTTAAGATCTCTTTTCCCGAGGCAGTGTTGGCAGAAAGATTCATTTATAATAAGAACTTACCAATCACTGACACCACAATTCTTTATTCCGTCGCATACAACACCAGATGTAAAACAAAATGTGTTGTTAAATAATGTACAACTGGCTTCATTAGTATTGCAACCTCTTGATGGTTCTTTTCGAGCTGAAGTCGCCGTCATTTGGTAAATATCCGCCTGTTAAAAATATCAAGGAAGTATTAAAATCATAAGCAATAAAATCATCTAATTATAAAAAGTTACAGTTTTTGGAGGTTTTAAAACAGGGTTTTTTTAGTTATGTATGCCTACCTACCTTTATTATGAATATTATTTTTATCCTTCTGTGTATTTCACCAGTTATCAATTCTAATGCTCCGTCTTAGTAATAATGTACCTATGTTCTAACCCCAAACAACTGTAGATTTTATATGAGTTAGAAGATACTGTTACTTACATCTAATTCAGAATTGATGCTACTATTGCTTAGGAAATGGAACAGTATCATTCCCTCCACAGTCAGCGTCGCATACCGTTCTTTCTGATCTACATCTTCAGGACCAAGGTCACATAGCCGATGGCATTGTTCATTTTTGTATACAATAAATACATCCCTATTGAGTTCACATAGTGCAGTGAAGTTTGCCGGCAGACGAAAGGACACCAAAAGAGTGTTGTTATGTATCGACGCGATTTCAACACTGCATTCGTAACTATATTTATCGATGTTACGAAACACCTAGAAGCAAAATATTAAAATACAAGTGTACAGGTGCTCGAGATAATGTCGTTGTAGGTATTATTCTTATGCAAAATTCTGTTCAAATTTCATTATGGTAGATTTTGTAATATACATAGGCTCAACTGGTGTCTAGAGTAACAAATGTTTTAAATACTAAATTAATAAGATAGGTAGAATGCACACATGACAGCTGCTACTTTTCATCAGAGCTTCTATAAATTGATATTGTTTACCAATGTGATTGTATCGGACATGCCCATGCCCAATGTAAGGTCATAAAGTAAATGTTTTGATGCGATACAGTCCACAGTCACATCCTTAGGTCTGTACAGATACATCCTTCCATCACCACTAACTACCATGAGGTAACAAAACAATAGGTAGTTCAAAACCAAAAACACATTTTTCATAACAATCACCATTTTCATTGATTGATTGTAGTGTGTAATCTATGCACCCATGAATCGTAAAATAAGCATAAAGATTTAACCTTGAATTTTAAAAACATGGTGCCGTATCAAATGGGTCAAAAGAAAAAAATATGATGTACTTGGGAGGTTATTGCCTTTGTCCACCTTATTATGCAAATTATTTTACACACAATGTTTATGAGTATTATTTGAGTACCTACTGAAATGTACATGTAAAGTGCTAATTACAAAAAAAAACAAAATAAAGGAATACATTATTAACGAATTCTATTCAGGTTTAAAAATGTTATCTTCAATTCAGAAAATAAAAAAAAATAAAAACGCAATGTTATTGTAGTTGCAGAATAATATGAGCATTCATCGCTTATTCACGACTGATTTGAAATTCATCTTCACCTTGTACAACAAAATCCCACAAGATGTTCAAAACCTACCTATACATAGGTTTAAGAAAACTATTAAAGAACGTCTGTGCAAGAAAGCTTACTATAAGCTCAATGATTACTTGACGATTACACAAAGTGGGAATGAGTTGCTCGCCAAGGTCATTTCATTAACATTATCGATTTTTTTTTTTTATATTTAATGTGAAATTGTATAATACTGTTAAAATACTTTAAAAAAATATATGATCATCAAAGAAAAAAGACATGCCCGCTGAGTTTCTTGCCAGTTCTTCTCAGGACGGTGATTACAATTATTATTTTTTTGTGTCCGAACTGGTGGTAGCTTGTAACTTTTGACGTCAACAAGGATGAGTACGTCATCTATGTTGAAAATAAAGTATTTCATTTCATTTCATTTCACCTTACCTTCTATATTTGTCTATTACTACTAATTTTAGTATCTGTTCTAGATATGAAATATGTTATATGTGGAACATTTAATAAAGTATTTATTGTTGTTTTATAGATGGTGCTGGACACAGAGACGGGGGACACAGTAACGTGCACACATTATGGATACAAAAAAGATTTACGCACAGCCCTTCCACAATTCCTGGCTGTAAGCGTGAAGAACTTGTTATTATTAGGTAACTACAGTAAATTATTTAACAGAAAAATCTAACTAGCATCCTTTTCAGTGTCTCTTGGACAAAAGAAAGTCGTGAAGTAATTATTTGATTGTAAGTATTCTAATTAGGTGTAGCGACTTGCGTAGGTATCGGGTTGGTTTTAACTTTCAGGTTGACATTAAAGGCTTAAAGCTTAAAGGTAAAGGAGGTTTTTTAATTGTTACAGGTTATGGCATGACCTTAGGTTTTACGACTATACTCATACCAGCAGTTGAGAAGCCGAGAGAAAGCGAAGTATTATATTTGGAAAAGACTGAAATCTCATGGATAAGTAAGTTAATTTTAATAAACTTTTCAGATTTATATACTTACCTATCTATTTTCATTATTGGTAGTCAAACTCCTTTTAAAATATTTTCAATAAGTTTGTCTGTGCAAGTAATTCAACAAAAATCGGTTGAAGAGATAATTATACGAGTATGAACTGTACAATTTTCAATTTTCGTTTATCAAAGACGAAAAACACACGGCCTACACGCTACCCGTCGTATAGGTAGTGAAATGTATAAAAATGTATGAAAATCTGTTAAATTGTTCGAAAAATACCCTAAAGTGCACAGTGCCAGAGGCCTAATTGATTTGCGTTTTTTACATTAGGTAGGTATGTAGTATCTTAACGGTATTCAAAACCGTTAGGTTACAGCCGGTTTTTAAGAACATCTTATATCTGCTAAATTGAAATGTTGTTATACATTGCACCTAAATAATATCCAAAGCATTTCAATCATAACCCAAAAATATAGTGGAATTCGAGCAGAAATAACAACAAAAACACTAGAGTAATGTCCTTCAGGTGAAGGTATGAGCCGCTGTAGCGCTGTAGAGATTAGAAGATAACGGTAGTTTTAATAACTAAGTAGTTAATGATTTTTTCACACGAATTCAGGCTATGATCTCATTTTGTTTATAATTATATCTTATTTTCCTACGCATTGAAAATTGCATCTACCAATTTAAACTTCAGAGAATATCTTGAACATAAAATTAATTGAAGATTGGGTTAATTATATATTTATGCATGTTGTATGCAAATTTGTATTTTGATATAAAGTTATAAACTAAACAACATGAAGTGACCTAAATTTACGTTAAGAACTTAATTATATTTTTTATATAAAGTACAAACTCCACGTGTTAAGATAATGCAGTAATCTTTTAATACATATGAAGCACAATGAGATAAAAAAACGTGAGAACGATTCCTTTTAAAACACTTCCTCTTTACTGACGACCTTTACCTTATGTATTATGCAGCTTTGTTTTAACCAGCTAACCTTGCCTATAAAGAGAATACCCAGTATTTTTACCCATTTAAGCAGACATTATAGTACTCAGTATTCAAGCCCGATAGTTAGGGAGACGTAATCACTTGCTAGGGCCCTTAGTTAGGGTTAGGGACTCTAAAAATTGGATAGTTTAATAGGCCCATTACTCACTATTTTTAATGTAAGCAACTGAGCATGTAGGTAAGAGGTTCAACAGAACGAGTTAATGGAATGTCCTCTGCAATGTCAGAGGACGTCGCTACGCTACCTAACTTGAAGGACCTTCCTTTGGCCTCGTTGACATCAATCTCACGTAAAAATCATAAATAAATTAAAAATGTAACGAAATTGCTTAGTACCTTAAACTAGATTAACTATAAAATTTATAGTTAAAATTTAAACTACTTGAAATTAAGAAGATTTAGTCACACCCTGTATGATTTGTCTCAGCAACATCGTGATATAAAACAATTATAAACTCAATAATAGGTACCTGCATCCGTGTGCATAATGTAGATTTACATAAATTACGTAAGTACTTAATGTATACTATTGTAAATAATTATATTATTAACTATTAAAATTATCTCAGCTATTCCATAAGTTCCGTCTTCCTACTAGGTGCAAGGTGCCCAAAGTCAATAAGTGTCATCAGCTACTAATGTGTGCTTTCACGCCTATATTATATTTCAATTATCAAGCCTAGATAATCAGTACATCAATCAACAATACAATCATTGAAAAAAAAAAATAAGATGTACAAAGTGAGTTTTCTGATAACTTATTACCTCGTTAGTTAAGCAAGCAATTATTTTGAATTAAAAAGCGTGTTATTATCTAATAGATATAGTAAAGTATTGAAAGTAAAATTTAAAATCCGTTTCTTATCTTTTGAGGTCTGAGACCCTAACTGGTCAGCGGAACTTATTTTAACCGTATTGAATCGGAATCACAGTAACGATGTGTGACTTCACCAATTAGTGTAATCTAATAATATTTCGAAATAACGAAACATTTGATAAGAATAAAATTAAGACGTAAATTTAGTTGGTTGCGATAAATTAATAATAAATTAGTTAAAAATCACGTGTAGACATGTTTGTAAACATCATTAATTTTCGATTAGGATTCGATGGGTTGAAAACCGAAAATAAAATAACCCACAACCTATTAAATCCATGTACCTTTTTTTTTTTTTTTTTTTTTTTTTTCAGTTGGAGGAAATCACCGGATCCCCGCCCGCCCCGCGGGCGGGGTATGTGGGAGTTGAACCTCACTAAAACCTCCAACCGCTCACACTCAGCGTCCGAACCCCGGCTGAGGCCAGAACCCAGCACGGGGTTTGGAGGGACGGGGCGACGCGTTACGCCATCGGCATGCTTTCCCGTCGCTCCGTCCCCGGACGCCGAACCGGTAGCCGCCGGCGAATACGGCCACCGGCTCTCTCGGTCGGCGGGCTTTCCGAAGCCCGCCAAGATGGGACCGCGTGTCACCCTCCCGCGGAATACCCCGCTGGGTCAGAACCAGCGTGGGTCGGGGAGCGCGGTCTACCATCCCCCGGATGCTCTAGCGCTAAGGGCGTGTTGAGCGAGACACGGCACCTTCTTGGGTCCCCGCTCGCACTCGCATGCGTTGGGGACCCGAAACTCTTAGGGGGCCAGAATCCGGGCGAGATCCCGGTCCCGGCCCCCTGCTCGACGGCGGCGGGTTGGCAAGTTGAGAGCGGCGTAAAGCCTCTCTCTCGCAGCCCCCGCCACCTGCTTCTGCGAGATGGTGGACTCGCAGAAGTCGAGCATCGCCTTCCAGGACTCGTCGCTCTCGAGCATCGACGCCGCGACGCCCGGGAGCGACAAGTCCGGGCCTATTTGTTGGACCAGGACACAGCGCTGCCTCTCCCATGCGGGGCAGCGCGCGAGCGTATGCTCCGGCGTGTCCTGGTCACATCCCACGCAATGGTGGCACCTCGCCGTCGGCTCGGCCTTGATCCGGTGCAGATACCGACCGAAGCACCCGTGCCCGGTCAGCATCTGCACCATCCAGAAGGTGAGGCGTCCTGCGCCACGACCCACCCAATCATCTAGGATCGGGCGGATCGCCTCGACGGTCCGTAGACCCCATGTGGGGTTAGCGAGACGTCTCTTCCACGCTTCCGTCACGGACCGCCGAGATTGGACCCTCCTATCGCGAACAGCTTCCCGCAGGGGACGCACCACGCCCCGGGCGCGGAGGTCACATCGCCAGCGATAATCGCCAGCGAGCGCCTCCGCCTCCAACTCCCAGGGCGGCGTCCCCGCCAGCACGCACGCCGCCTCGAAAGCGACGGTGCGGTAACCGCGGATGGCCCTAATAGCTACGATGCGCTGTGGCCGACGCAGGAATCGGGCGATAGTTAATCGCACCCGTGCGTCGGCCCAGACGGGCGCACCGTATAGGGCCATCGATCGCACCACCCCCGCATAGAGGCGGCGCACTGCGTTGCTGGGCCCCCCGACATTCGGGAGTAACCGACCGAGTTGGCCGGCCGTCCTCATCAATCGGGGGACCAGGTTCGCGAAATGTGCCTGGAAGGTCCAACGGCTATCCAACACGAGGCCGAGGTACTTCAGCTGCACCCCGACCTCAATCTGGACGCCTCCAACCATTATCTGGGCGTCGACCGGCGGCACAGCCCCAGCCCCGTGAAACCACAGGGCCTGGGATTTGTGCAGCGCCACGTCAAGGCCCAGCCTCCTTATTTTGCCGACGACGAGGGCCACCCCCGCTGTGGCAAGACGAGCAGACTCTCGGAAGTCATCCCCCCGGGCCACGACCAAAGTGTCGTCTGCGTAGCAAATAACGCTAAGGCCCGGGAGGAGGGCGCCCCTCAGCACCCAGTCGTACCCGATATTCCACAATAGAGGTCCAAGAACGGACCCCTGTGGAACACCGCGCACGACCTGGAACCGGTGCAAGGTCCCACCGTACCCGGTACACATGACCGACCTGGCCTCCAGGTAGGAGCCGATCAGCCGGCGGAGATAGAGGGGCACTCCATGCCTCTCCAGTGCCCCCCCAATCACGGACCAGGGCAGGGTGTTAAAGGCATTGGCGATGTCGAGCGACACCGCCAAGGCCACCCCACCCCGGGAGACGGCCTCCTCCGAGAGGGCCCGGACACGTAGAATTGCGTCTACGGTCGAACGACCCTCCCGGAAGCCGTACTGCTCCGCCGACAGATCGGGTCCAACCCCGACCAGGTGCTGAACGATGCGGGCGGCCAGAACGCGTTCCAGCAATTTACCCACCTCGTCCAGCAGCACGATGGGACGGTAACCGGCGGCTGAGTCCGCCGGGCGCCCCTCTTTCCGCAAGAGGACCAGTCTGCCCGTCCTCCAGAGCGAGGGAAACCGTCCCGACTCCAGGCAAGAATTGAAAAGCCTTAGGAGTCGGTCCCCTAGGGCATTGATGGCCAAGGCCAGGACCCGGCCGTGGATGCCGTCCGGGCCGGGAGCCGTGTCCTTCACACTCATCCGTGTCACGGCCACATGGAGCTCATCTCTGGTGATATGAGGCACCTCAGCAGTGGCTTCACCGCCGGTGTAAAGATCCGGCGGCTCATCCATAGCAGGCGGAGTAAATCCGGCCTGCTCCTGCGGGAACAGCGTCGAGACGATGTCCCGCAGCTGCTGAGGCTGGAGACGCTCGGTCATGGGAGGCGCCCACGGGCGTATCTTTCCACGCACCGTTTTATACGGGCGCCCCCACGGGTTGTCATCGAGCGTCCCCAAGAGAGTCTCCATGTACCCTTCCTTGGCCAACTTGATGGCCAGCCGCATGGCGCTCCTCGCTTCCGCGTATTCGCCATACAGCCGGGCCTCCCCCTCCGCGAACGCGACGGGATCGTCGCGACGCGCGAGGATGCGGCGGCGATGTCGGGCGCACCGGCGCCTCGCCCGGACGCATACAGCACGAAGCTGCGCTATCTCAGGCGACCACCAGTACGCCGACTTGCTCGGAGGCCGAGGGCCGACCCGAGGCATCGAAGCATCACTAATGCGATGCATCGTGTCCCGGAGCCATAACGCCTCGACCTCCACATCCACAGGGTGTGGACGCATGGGCGTCCACGCCGCCACAGTGGAGGCTTCCATCAAGCGCTCCTTGTCCAGGAGCTTCAATGCCCACCTGGGGAATGACCGAGGTGCAGTTCCCTGGGCGACCGCGGTTGGCGTGGAGGCGGACAGATCAAACCGGATGTACCGGTGATCTGATAGAGATTCCGCCTCCACCAGCACTTCCCAACCGCGGATGCGCTGTGCGATGGCAGAGCTCGCGAACGTTACGTCCACGATGGACTCGCCCTGCCACCGCACGCAAGTCGCGACCGACCCTCTGTTCATGATACAGAGTCCGGCCGCGACCGCCCACTCTTCCAACAGCCTACCCCGAGCGTCTGAGCGGGGGGAACCCCAAGCGACACATTTCGCGTTGAGGTCCCCCGCAAGTATCACTGGACGGGGGGCGGAGCGCTGAGTGATCGCTCCGATCCCGTCCAGGAACTGCTCAAACTCGTGAGTAGGCCGATTTGGAGAGAAGTACACCCCGATCACGACGGTATCTTCTATCTTCACCGCGACGAACCCGGGTCCCCTGGCCACCATTTCCAGGGGGGATCGCCGCGGTCCTCCTAATGTGTATGGCCGCCAAGCCGCACTCATCCCCGAACCAGCAGTCGTCCGCTGGAGGGACAAAATACGGCTCAGCGACCACAGCCACGTCAATGGACCACTCCGCCATGCTCTGGACCAACATGTCCTGAGCCCTGACGGAGTGGTTCAAATTACCTTGGAGGAAGCGACGGGTGCAGTCCATTAAGGTTGGACCACATCCATCGCTCCCTCCCCTTCTCTATCGCCCCCGCCTTCGGGCGCACTAGGCGCCACGGCGGGGTCCGAAACGTCGGCCGGTACTCCCCCGGCCGACTTCCTCTGTTGGCGCCGCTTGTTCTTGCGACGCCTGTTCCGTTCGGCGTTTACACCGGACGGGGAGCAAGCTTTGCCCCCCGCCCGGTGATCAGCCTTGCGCCCGGCCGCCGCGCACAGTGCGCAGTGCGGCGCGGCCGAGCAGGCGGCCGCCTTATGTCCGGTTTGACCGCAGCGGAAACATAAACCGCTGCGGTCCACGGTGCTGGTGCACCTGGCGACACTATGCCCCGTGCCGAAGCACTTGAGGCATCGCCAGGCGCGCGATTCTAAGAACCGCACGTGGGCTGCGACCCAGCCCACGCGCAGCCTACCCGGATCTCCGGCCGGTCTTCCGGGCGGAGGAGTGGCCAGGGAGTTGGCGGTCTCTAGCGGGCATCGCACCCAGACCGAGCTGGCCCCGGTGTAGCCTCGGCGAAGCTCGCCTACGGCCACATTCTCCGGGGCACATTTGCCCTGGGCAGCGATGGCCGCCACCACCTCCTCCCTGGTGGTGCAATCGTCCAGGCCGGTCACCCGCAATTCGGCCATTTTGACCGGCCTGTGCACCTTGACGTCCTCCTCCGGCCACACGACCCGGAGGCCCGACGCTAGACGATCCGCGATGCCAACACTGTCAGCACCAGCGGGACACTCCAGCAATCGGGCCCCATTGGCCGTGTGCCGGATACGGAGGCCATCCTCCGCCCCTATTTCCGCCAGGTCGACGGCAGCACGCGCCTTCGCCATGACGTCGGGGTACGTCAGCCCCTTCGCCTGGCCGGCCGGCAGCAGTGTGACTACCACTGCTGCCCGCCTCGGCGCGCGCTGCTTCTTCCTGTTGTTTTTCTTCTTCTTGCCGGCGGCGGGCGCTCGACCCTGTTGGGGAGCAGCCGCAACCGCCGGGGTCCCGTTCTTGTTTTTGTTTTGGGCAGCGGACGGCACTCTACCCGGTTGGGGAGTCGCCTTATCCGCTGCCTTTGTCTCAGCCGGTGATTGGGCCGGAGCGACCCTGGCCCGTTTGGCGCCCCGCTTCACCACCTCGGTCCAGCCCTCATCCATATTGGATGGGGCTGGAGGAAGTGGGCGGGGCTGTGGGGGTGGTGTGGCAGTTTTAGCACCGCCGCCCCCGTTCTTCTTTTTAGTTTTGTTCCGGGTCGGACCGGCCGGTCCCGGACCCGGGCGTGCCTCTGGTGAGGCGGGAGCGACGGGACGCGGCGCAGATGATGTTGCACCGCGTAGGGCCGTAAGTTCAGCCCTGAGTTCGGCAATCTGCTTGCCGAACTCCGCCGTCAGCTCTCGCCTAATGCGGGCAGCCATCTCATCCGGGGATTCGATGGTCTGCTGCACCCTGGCTCGCGGTGACGCGAGTCGTTTCTCCCTCCGCCCCGGCAGCCACTCGCTGTCAGTCTTCCCGGCCCGCGTCGGCGCCTTGGCCGGCGGCGGGGGGAGGAGGGGGGAAGAAGAGGCGGCGGCGAGGGGCGCGCCATCCGCGGGGTACGCGCAGCCTCGCGCTCGGCCTCGGCCCGTTCGAAGGCCGCCAGCCTTTCCCTCAGGAGGGTCACCTCGCCTCTGGATCTCTCCAGGTCGGCACGCAACCCCGCGTCTCGACTGATGGCTTCCGAGATGACCGGCATAATCTTGCCAGTCTCTTGGGCCATCTTTTTCAGCACCTGCGCGTATGTCGAGTACCCCCCGGCCTTGTATCTGTACGAGGCCGAGTGAACCTGCCGTCTCAAGGTCTCGAGAGCAACGACAGGGCTCTCGTCGAGCTCCCCGTCGAGCTCCCGATCAAGCTCACCGTCCGTCGTGCGGGCCGACGCAAAGGACGCAAAAGACGTCGTCGATCGCGCCGGCGAGACGACGGTCCTCTTCTTCTGCCTCGGGGCAGGCTTCGCCGCGACATTCACCTTCGGGATCCTACCCGTCTTTGTCGGCTCGGTGTAGGGCCCGACAGCGGCGGCCGCCCGCCTGAAGGGCCTCGCCTTCCTCGACGTCTCATCGTCGGAGGCGGAAGTCTCGCTCGTTTCCGAGCTCCGGCGCGCTGCGGACTTCCGCTTGCGCCGGATTCTCCCACTTTGCTCGCCAGAGCAGGCATCGCTCGCGATAGTGCTCGCGAGCGGTGCCCGCTCCGACCCTATGCCAGTAGCATTCTCCGACACAGGGGCCTGGTCGCCTACCCCTGTGCGGGCTTCGCTGGTGGACTCGACGTCCATGACCTAGCCCGAAGTTGAGGGGAGCAGTCGCATCAGTGCGACTACTCCCAGGCGCTCAACTCCGCGGCTACCCACACGTCACTGCCTTGGCACCGCCCAGGGACTACGTGTGGGGTGGGCCTTCGTACATGAAGGTGGTATTACCCACGGACGCCAGTGACGCGAGTCCCCAAATCCATGTACCTAATCCATATTCAGTGCGTTGCGAAAACATAAATTGTACACATAAATAAATCGCCATTTTACGGTGGTACACTCGCACACACATACACAGATCAAACACTTAGCACACATTTTGGTCAGGGTAAAACATACTGTGTATACTCGTAACAGTCGTAACTACTAATATCAGCTTTACAATGCAATGCCCCAAGCCAATATAAAACTCATAAAAAATAGTGTCACCCCTTTACCCTTTCTAATACATTAGTGCGTTAATTAATGAAGTAGTGCTGATGGCGTATTGCAATCTGCAGGTTCAATAAACCTCATCGTGGTGCCACTAGGGTGTGCAGTGTCGGGGATAGTGACGACGCCCATTGGTCGGCGACGAGCCATGCAAGTTGTGAACCTACCCTTCTTTATAGCCTGGCTGTTATTCCACTTCTCTACTAATACAGGACATTTGTATGCAGCCTTATTTTTAACTGGATTGGCTGGAGGTCTGCTCGAGGCACCTGTAAGTATGATTAAAGTAGCTCTGCGTCTTTTGAGAAGCTTTGATCGAATAATTTACATGATTTGATGTCTTTTAGGAATTAGTCGAATGAAATTTCTTCTCAGCGCTGGGTAAAGTGCCTAATTAGAGGAATAAGTGCAAAATCATAATTGAAGACAGTTGCAATAGCCAATACAGGATGATTAAAATAAGGCTATGGGGTACACCCTGGGTTGTAGAATAGATATTACACACAATCTTTAGTAGAAGATTACCTATTAAAAGAGATAAAAATGTTTGTAGTTTTATAGCTTGATATCGCTAGGAATCGTTAGAAAATGTAGTTTCTCTAATTTGTAATTCCAATTATTACTATACACCGACTTGTTTGTGTGTGGTGGTTGCTCATACTGATAAGCGGAATGCAACCGTGGGTCGGTCATTCTACCTAAGACCTAGAACTTTCTATAGTAAACAAATTAACAATAAATTAACTTTAATATCAGGAACTCATTATTTACATGTCGCAAACAATAAATTTGTATTGTAAGATAAATATGTACATGCATTTTGCATATCTACATATTTTTTCTCGTTAAAGATTATTTTATTTAGGTTATCTTTCGCAAATAATAAACACTCCACATAATACAATCCTTTTTAAATTTACTTTAATACGATGCTTATTTAATTTAGAACAAAAATAAAAAATAAACACTGTATTAAATGGCTTTCTGAGATTTCTCTTGCCTTTGACTTTACACATTTTACGACGACATTTTACTGTAGGTACCTTTTACATTATATGGTATTTCACTTTGTTCTTATACATCAAGGATATTTAATTTCATTAGTGTGCATGTATAATGACCAAGCATACATACCCGTAAATCAACGCAAATTATATAAAATCAAAAATGTCGAGACAGGATGCGTACGGCTCGTCTTAAGTTTGCGTCAGTTCAAAATGTTTCAAATGTGGATCTTTTTCTTGTTTTTTTTTCTCGTGTATTTGCGATAATGATTAAAAAAGTGTAGGTTGACGTGAAGAGTAGGCGGTCCAGTGATACGCACACTTATTCACTGCTGTTCTGCAGGATGCTCTATGGAGTCAGTTCTTGTTAATTAATATTTAGGATTCCTATCTTCATACCTTTTTTTATTGTTTTTAACTTAAAGAATGTGTTTTTTTAAGGTTCTTACCTACGTGGCCGAGATCACTCAACCACATCTCCGAGGCGCGCTCACAGCTACCAGCTCAATGTGCATCATCATAGGAGTGTTTACACAGTTCTTATTCGGCATCTTTTTGTACTGGAGGACGGTGGCTCTCGTCAACATTATATTTACGGTATTTTTTTTGCTTAAAGTCATCTTGTTTATCTCTATTTAACCGTTGACTAGAAATAGTATTAGGTGTTATTAGGTGTGCATAAGTCTGTCTCAAATGAGTGAATCGATTTTGACTCAGATTTTTTAGAATAGTATAATTAATCCAGACTGTTTTTAGCTACTTTTGATGAAAACTGATTGAAGATAGCGGTCGATAACATATAAATATATATATATATATATATGTAGTATATATTATATAACAGAATATGAGCATGACAAATTTCAAATCTAATAATGCCGCCACTACAAAAGTGCACCTTTTGTTTTACAACGCCATTAGTATATGGGGGTTGATTTTATATTTTAATTTTACTATACTTAAAGGATTTTTTTAAATCTGTAGTATATCAATACTGCTTTCTTTTGTGCAGGTACTTGCAGTAATAGCTTTATGTTTTGTTCCTGAATCTCCTCACTGGCTGGTTTCACGAAAACGCTTTGAAGATGCCAGAAAGGTACGAGCATTTCCGTATAATAATTGCAAATGCAAACACAATGACATGTAACTTATATAATTAGTATGATTTTTATTTATTTACACTTACTACTACATCGGTATATAATATTGTTATATGATAAACTCATTAATTTTACAGAGTTTGCAATGGCTTCGCGGATGGACAAACCCACATGCGGTAGAACAAGAACTACAGGATATTAAAGCCCTATTCAAAAAAGGAAAAGGTTTTAATTTCTTTTTTCTTCTCATTTTAGATAAATTGACAGATGTAAATTTGTCAGATCAGTTTCTTAGTCAGTATCAACCAGTTACCTACATATTTAAAAACTGAATCCGTAATACTCATAACTATGTAAATCATATCGATTTTCACTATCTTACAACAATATTAGTGAAAAAACCTCGTAAATTTATCTTTTACAAAATTATGCGCTAGTTCACACGATGATAAGAGAGATAATATATATCGGACGATAACTGAAAGATTGTTTTCATCACCATTACCAAACATTGTAACATAAAAAAAAAAAAAGAAAACATTAAAAAGTATGTAGATAAAGTGACGACTGCACCCGTCGCAGTTTGGGCAAAATTATATGATGCAAAAAGTTAATACCTAGTAACTTTAGGTACATCTGAAGTAATTTGAACCTACACAACAATTACTAAATTACGTGTGCATTTATTATGCTATCGTCATTCATCAATAGCTAGATAATTAATTTTTCCTGAGAATTCTGTTAGCCATAATATATATCTCCATGTGTAATACCTACCTACAACTAGCTATATTTTTATGTGCGTGTGAGGCCCATGTTTCACGCTGTTGTTTTAATAAAAACTCAACTTATAAAGAATTAAGTACTAGAATGCACTGAATTTACGATCGACCTTTCGATAACACTCACACATCTATATGACGGTGTATTGTTTATACGTAACACACATGGCTGCCACGATGTTTGCTAATTCACGCAGGTGGTAATTTCTGTAAACATTCGCATCTGCCTCGGTAGAAAATATACCAGATATCAATTGTTTACTTCAAACTTTAGGAATATTTTACTGCTATCTAACTATTGGCTAAAATACTAGCTTACCATAGGTACTCTAATCTTTATTAATAAGTTGGTACTTTATTCACAAAAGTTTTACAAATTTCAGGTACTGAAATAACAGATGAGACATTATTGGAAAAACTATCGCACTACTGTGAGAGAAGTTTTCTTTTACCATTTTTTCTCGTCAGTTTATCGTTTTTCGTTGGACATTTTAGCGGCATGACAACTTTACAGGTGATTTTTCATAAAATTGATAGAAATAATTGTGTAATTTTCAAAATACTATTCAGATGTTTTCAGTTACAATTATTGCTGAAATAAACCTATGTTTCAGACGTATGCAGTATCCATATTCCAGATGCTAGAAGCACCTATTGATAAGTACTATGCTACGTTAATACTTGGTATCCTACAAATACTAGGATCGAGTACTTGTGTGCTGTTGGTCCATTATGCAGGGAAAAGACCCCTAGCCTTCTTCTCAACAGGAATGGCGGGTGTATGCTGTATTTTAGTGGCCATCTACGATTACTATATTCGCACTGTAAGAATCTATTAAATATTGAATATATTCGAGCTTCAGAGCAATCCAGATCAGTCTTCAAGTTCTCGTTGGATTCGGTTTTAGTAGTATGGAACCATGAATGAAAATAATCTATCTGGTCTACTTAAAAGTCTTGAATATGCACCTAACATGTCAATGTAGCAACAGTGAAACTACGGCCTATGATTTTAATAGTCATCATTACTAAATAAAGTTTTTTAAAGCTATAACTTAAGATATTAATTTTATCTAATACAAATAGTTACTTTTGTTTTGATTAGCAAACAATCGTAGAGTAAGTTGTTCCCATACTCATACAAATTTGTTTGTAAAGTTTATGTTTTTTACAGCACAATGTGAGTGAAACGACTACCGTGGAAAGTATTATTGCTGAAATCAATGTCACGCTCAGTAATAAAACTGAAACCATTGTGGTGAGTTTAATCAGTTCTATTAATTTTACAGTTATTATGCATATCTGTAACATGTATTTATTTAAAAAGAAAAAAATACTATTATTTACATTTTTAATAGAGTGCTCATTGCTTCGAATCAGCACATTGAAAGACAAATCAAAGTGGTAAACTGTCTTATACCTAAATCCCTTTGTTTGTAATAGGACTTTGTAAAATTATCATTAGTATCATTTTTACCATCAGCTGCTCTTGTAAATACGTATGTTTAGCAAGTTAAATAAGGTAGGTATCATACCCATTCATATTATGAAGTTTAGTTAAAAGTTCATGAAAATTTGCAAAGTTAGAAACTTGCGATAATTTGGAGTAGGTAAATTGCTATTAAATTACTTTATAACTAAGCTGGATAATGTATAAAATTAATTCAAACCGGAGTTTTCAAGATCTGTTAACTCATATTGAAAAAGTTTTTTTAGGTGTATGTTTTTCCAGAACAATCCGTACTCCTGGATGCCTACAACATTACTCATGATGCTGGCCTTAGTAACTAACACAGGAATTCGATTACTTCCATGGATTTTAATTGGAGAGGTAAAACAACCCAAGTTTAGAATGTCTAGTATTAAAACATTACTTACTTAGAAATACTACTTTTTTGATTTACTGTTTTTGAGTTCAAGATAGACTTAAAAAAGAACCCTAATTTAAAATTAAAAACACACAACAATCTTTGTGGCAATTTATTAACAAATTTATGTGAGGCCTCGTGTGATTTACTTAATCTAAATTTAATTTCATAATAAAGTCACTCGTGGTGTGGTGGTATCGACGGTATCGTACCTACTGTGCTACCTAATCGTAAGTGGTTATCATCAGGAAACAATGTGTGGCCTACCTTTATGAACACGCAGTGTCTCCTGACATTTCTACCTGCGACCTACCTTTAAAAACTTTATTCGAGTCTTCGTTTAAAAACGACAAATCATAGCTCTCTGACAACATCCAATCGCACAATGAGATATTGACAGATTGAAGCTAATTTTATTTTTTTAAATCATTCACCTAATTCTTTAGGTTTTCAACGCCAAAACCAGATCTGGTGGTGCCGGATTAGCGAGCGCCGTTGGTTACATATTTGGTTTCTTAACAAACAAAATGTACATTTCAATGGTGGAAAGTCTTTCTATATGGGGAACATACGGATTTTATGGCATTGTATCGTGAGTATCATGTTATTCTTGCTTGATAAACTGCATAGTTTTGCATCAGGACCACCCCAAAAGTCCGCTAGTAGCATAAGTTTGTAGATATTACTAAGTTTGTCGCCTGTGGCGGTCACGTTTTACCCTATTATACCTACAGAAATTGCGTCTCATCTGTCTTATTAAAAATAATAGAAATATTTCAATCTAATGCTAGAAAAATAATTTTTTTTTTCCTATGTCATAAAGTGTAAAATGTGCAAAAACATGTACTTATTGTATTGTTCATAACCCCCCCAGTATGGAGTTAAGGCAGCTGGCACACGCACAGGGTCAACGACCCGGCGTCGCACGCGCCCCTTTATATCATGCATCAGCTGATACCTAACAACTAGGGAGAACTATCCCGTAAAATACCAACCTATCGTACTAAGTCCGGGACAACGGGATTCCATACTATGGAGTAAATAAAACCGAGTGGCTTTAGTCGCTAGGAAAGCATCAGTAGCATATTTTCCCAAAAGTTAAACAATTATTGAAAACTTTACTGATAGAGTAAAAAAAAAATTGGTATGTGTTTTAAACCTATCTTGTTTTTTTTACAGTTTAACTGGATGTACGGTGCTGTATTTCATTTTGCCAGAAACAGAGGGAAAGAAGTTAAATGAAATCGAAAACCATTTCGCTGGAATAAGAAAGTTGACAAACAACGTATATCGATCAACGGTTTGTAGCTATTTATTTTGTACACTTTATTCTCATTTTGTTAACTTTAAACTATATTTACTTGTCCTTTAACGGAGGCTTAACTATAAGTTCGCTTCGCTATCTCTTCTTATAGGATCATCTTAAGCTCTTTCTTTGGTCTGTGGGTTACCACTAAATAGCTGTAGTTGTAGTTTCAGAATATTTTAACAATACGCCCCGGGATGTATAACATCATAATATGTCGCTACTTACATACATACCTTAGTATGAATATTAACATTACCGACTCAAAATTTAAATTATCTACGATTATTATTACTTGTCTGAGTACAAATAAACAAAAACAAATCGATTTAACACATCCCTCACCTGGAAAATTTTAGCAAGGCTTTCGTTTGTGACTTTGTATTTAATGTTGTTTTACAAAAGAGGCCGTAGAAAATTAAAGCTTTTATACTCGAGAGATTTTCGTTTCAATGAAATTATAGCTGTGTTTTTTCCTGTTTCAACAACATAATAAGCCCACCTACGTATTTAATTTCTTTAACCGAATACTTAAAAATGTAAGTTAATATTCGGATTTTATTCCTGTTTCATCTTTTATTTTTACTTCTCAGAGAAAGCCGCAGAATGAAATTTCAAAGTTACAAGAAATCAAAGGAACAACAAATCCAACATTTGAAGAAGACAATATTAAAATGTAAAATAAATATTCAGAATAAATTATATCTAATTTTAATAATAAACACGTTTTAAAACAGGTCTTATTAATTTTACTGTCTTTCCCGCAAAATTTTATAGATATGCCTATTTTTGTAATTTTAATGCAAAAATAGACACAATCAGGCGTGCCATGCATGAGTGGTGGCTTGCCAACTTCCAACTTTCATAATATTGGTCGGCCGTCACCGTCATTTTTGGTTTTATACAGGGTGTCCCAAAACTATGCGACATGAACGGGAAGTAGCTTAAATATTAGAGATAGGATGTTTTGCTGAAAGCAAACATCATTTTATTTTTGATGTTAAATAATACTGCATTCACAGATTTTCGTAAATTGCTTGATTTGTCTGAAAATCGAGCTAAAAAATCGGCAAAAATCAACACCCTGTATTTTTATATTAATTACGACTATTTTTTGCTAACAAACATAGTGTCTTAAACAAAAGGAACAAGGTGAAAATCGTGATTCAAGATTTTAAGTACCTTATTTTCCATAATATTTGATTTAAAAAAAAAATAGGGTTCCGTATGAAAATATCGAATATGTAACACAAGGTGAATAATCGAAAATCTATTTATGCGTACGCTGCTAAAACTATTGACAATAGAACAAAATGATGTACTACGAGTTTTTAGGTGTTAGTAAGACCTACAAAAAAGTTCACGACAGCATATACCTAACTATCATAGTTTAGTCACAATAACCGCTTTTATGTTCGTGAATAAAAAAAAAACGTCCGAAGATTGAAATTACCTTAAAATAGTAATGTAATATTAATCCTTATCCAAATTAAGTATTATGTTATCGAGAGTATTAATGTAGAAGTAAATAACTTTTTGTTTTATACCAATTAGACTTTTCGTTTAGAAGTTATCACGAGTATAAAACGCACATGCATGCGCAGCTGGCATGCGGCATTGCGCGGGTCAGCTAGTCTAAGTTAGTGTGATGTGTGATGTCACTAGGTATGTAAACAAACTACTTGGTTATTATAATATTATTTTTCTAATAATTGATATTTGGAAATTTGTAAGGCTCCATATCGTTTTCCAGCTTTAATAATAAAATTGTGAAACAACTATTAACAATGTAGCACGTACTATCAATTCATAACCTATAACAAAATATAATAATGTTGTTTTTGTGAAGTTAGGATTCTATCAAATCCTTACTAATATTATAAATTATGCGAAAGTCTGTCTGTCTGTTACGCTTTCCCGCTTAAACCTCTTAACCGTATTTGATGAAAATTGGCACAGATAATCTTTTATTGTATTTTATTGCAATGCATTATTCAAATAAATACCTACTTAAATTAAAATATTTTTCACAAAATAGTATTTAGCTATAGTAAATAACTTCAGATCTGTTAGAAATATTGTATGAGTAGAGTAGATGGCGCTGTCTTGTATGAGTTCAAGACGATTTTTAACCTTTGCATAATTTTTATTTTTTAATTATAAACGCTTAGATAAAGTTTTCTCATCAATGATAGCAAATTCTATTGTGTTCCTGGAATGTAGAATGTGTAAATGTACAAGATGTAGATTATGCAAAAAGGCTATAAGATATATGAACCTTGAGCTATGAAAAAATAAAAAAAAAACTGTGAAGTGAACGTCGATTGTCGAACGAAACTTTACAAAACCGAAACGAACAATCCTAATGACACTTCTGAGATTCTAAAAGCAATGTATTAGATTTATTTAAAGAGAGAGTACATATATTTATAAATTATTTTTTATTGTTGTTTAAAGTTATAAATATTTATCAAGAAACGTTAACATAAGTTATTATTAATAGTTAATTCGGGTTGTTTGAGTGATAGTCACGTTTGTTTATTGGTTAAGACCCGCCATTTTGTACTGTCGTTTGTTTAGTGACTGGGTTTTATTTCCATTGATGCAACATTACCCTCTGAAAATACGTCATAAAAAATTGCCTGCGGGGTACAATGTTTTTGAAGAAACCTTTGTTTTTGAAGGATACCAATTAAAGAGTGAGACTTGTCAAGTTGACATCGCTAAATCATATACCTACCTATGTGCCGGATGTGTCCTACAATCAGTTAGGGCGATTTTACGTGCCACCTTGAGTGGTATACGTGTCCCGATACCTATGCTACCAAGAATATGAGTGGCAACGGGAATCAGGTGCCGCTGGCGCCGAACCAACGCGGGCCCGTGCCGTATCCTTTTTAAAAACGTGTAAAACTTTTAATTATCATTATTTACGTAATAAACTACACTTCAGCATCTGGTCGTGCCGCATTTGCGAATATTTGTCTTATGTTATTGTATTTTATAAAATCGTATTTTGTTTCGGTAAGTTATTTTCACTTTTCATAACTTTTTTAAGCATTAACAACTGTCACAAAAGTTTTGAAATAGTTCGGAGTTGCGCGAAACTTTAAGCAAAACTTTCTTACGTCTGCATTGTTTTGGTGCAGTCAATGTTTCACAACTCAAATTTCGTTGAGAAATTCTTAAATGCTTTGATAAAAGGAACAATTGCGACAGTTTTAAACATTGTTTTCATTTAGATTCACTTTATAATAAATAGATTAAGTCACACTCACATATAAAGGAAATTTTTTAACTCCTTTTTTCTTCAAAATAACATGTGTCATGCAAGGTTGAAATGGCTTAAGAAATTTCCTTATGAATGCCAAGCGAGTTTTATTAAACTAAAGTTGTTTAATTCTTCCTAACTATTATAGGAACATAGAAATAAGAACAAAGCAATGAGATTAACATACTGACTGACTGTCTGTATGTGAATATCATTGACTGACTGACTGTCTTACTAACACAAAATGCTGATGAGTTTCCTGAAATACTGAATGAAATCAGCACATTTTAACAAGAACAAATGTTAACCTTGACCAGTTCACATAGTTTACCATTCATGCATTTCTCTAGCTTTGTTTTGCTCAGAATGCAATCCATATGTATTTAGATTGCCTACTGAATTGATAAAATCAATAAACTTGGTTTTGTAATTCAATGAGGTATTTGTGACACAATGATGCATCTCTTAAAATGTTTGAAACAAATTTGAAATATTTTTTTTTTCTATTCTAATTTCTGAACTTGTTCTTTGTTTTGATCTTCAGTCTCTTATTTTGTATTATATATGTATATCGAACTGCTGGTATGTTGTACCAAAACAATTTGAGTTTCATTGAAATGACCAAAGATGTTTCGTGAACGGAGACGCAACTGAAATTGACCCTTATCTAGTAATGCCAACATTAGTTAAAAGTGAATATTGAATTATTTAATTGCAAATTAAACAACAATCCCTTATAACCCCTATTACCAATTTTTGAGGCAATCTAGCAATCATGATTGATTTCAAACTATTGTCCGATCCACTTTAAAACATGACAATAATTTATTAATTTAACAGGAGCAAATCTTTGTAGCATAGTCATAATTCTGTAAAAAAAGATCATCAAAAACTTTTATTGTTAAAAATTTAAAAACTTTTAGAATACAGTATGTTAAATGATACACATTATAAAGTCTCTGTTCAAGTAATTGTCACTTTTATCTACTTACATACAAAGTTTGAATAATTTAATTTACATTTCTTATCGCTGAATGTATCATTACTACTTTTTCTTTTACACAAATACAGTTATGTTGTAAAGTATTTTAATATACAAAACAGTCAAGAAAATAAAAATCATAATATGTTTACTTTCAATTCAGTATGCAATTGAAATACTGGACACTAAATGAAGACAACAGAACGCCAATTAAATTTATTTTAACATTTTCGTTAATAATTTAATTTTGTAACAGTAAAATTCTAAATTTAAACATAGTGCATACCAGAATTATCATTCTACTTTACTTGTTTCTTAATTTCAATTGAAATTGCAATGTCCAAATAGAAAATATTGTAAAACTAATATTATATTACACATAATTATCTATAATTTTCAATAGAAGTAATAGTAATTAATATATTATCTATACAAATAATAAATTTGTTGTGATTAATAACAGCCAGAAACTCATACAACCACATACATGAAAATTATGTACTACAAGATTATTTATGATAGATGAGATGTCTTAGAACTATAGTAAAGAAATGGTATATGTATATGAATACAAATGTATATTCATTGATATTTCTTTTCCTTAAATTTCTCAAAGAAATGGAAGGTTACTTAGAAATATATTATGAATTATATTATTCACAATACTGGTTTCCTTTAAGTTGGAGTACCTTGTGTAAACCAGGTTTGGAAGGAATTCAACCCTCAGTTGATGTAATCTGTAGTTGGTGATCCGCCAATACCTGACAAATATAATTCCTTATCTAAATAAATACCATACAAAAATCATGTATTGCTGCTATGCTCTTAACAGCATATTAATAAAAATATTTCAAAAATATAATGGAATCACAGTATTTCTTACTGTTACTGGTCACTTCAAATCTATTAATTGTATAGATAAAATTAATGCGATTGTACTGAAAGCGGGTTATAATAACCGGGATACAGTGTAGGGAGTAGGGTGTAAAGCCTATGTGATATACGACGTTGCACTTGTCAAGTGTACAACTACAATACAATAGTATACTTTAAAAATAAATTCTTGCTGAATAATAAATAACATTCAAAAAGCAATGAAATGAGTATTCAGATCACGCACAGTGTAAGGTATAGTAGGTGCCCAACATCATACAAATGTTACATATTTTGAGTAAAAAAAAATACTTTTACATGTCTATTTTATTTTTCTTAAGAATTTTGCGTATTAGATGAAAAAGTTAATAAATCGGTTGTTCATGACAACAGATATTCTCCAAGCTGCAAGATTTGGGTCTGGGAACTCTCCCTCATCCGCCATAGGCACTCACCAGACGTTTGAACTACTGAGCATTATTTTTTTTTAAATTTAGACAACTTAAAATTAATTTTTTGAGAGTACTAAAGAGTTTCTTGCCTCTCATTCAGCTGATTTTTACACGAAGGACATTAGTAAATCACGGTGTAGGAGTCAGTTGAACGTATCTACATTTTGTCAATTTTACAGGAGAGCGATAATACTGTGAAAATTCGCCACTTCAAAGTTCTACTGATAATATACTGCTCGAGAAATAAAAATATATATCAGTATATTGTGCAACTATTAGAGCTTTGAAATACATAAAAAATATTCCTTTAAAAATGTTTATAAAGACACAATTTAAATATATTTTTAATTCGGTTGACATACGTTAGTGTGGCTCTAAATTTTTTTAGATTTTATTGTTATCTAACCTAATTACGTCGTTTATGAAGGAGAAATAACTTCGATTTTTCAAGAATAGCACAAAAACGCCCAGTTAGAGTATTATCTAATGTCTATAAAAAAATTACGAAGTGTCTGCTATCTAACAAAAAAAAAGCGAAATCGGTTCATATACAAATTAAATACAAGCAAAAACGCATAACAAATCGTGACGACCATCACCTCTCATCTGAAACAAGAAACACTCGAATCGGTCCACCCAAGCAAAAGTTATGAGGTAACAAACAAAAAAAATCTAATGAATTGAATCCTTCTTCTTTTAGGAAATTTCGATAAATTTTATTTCTAATATTACTTTCAACTTTTCCGTTTACCGTTTTCTCAACGTAAATAATATACTTATTCCAACAAAGCCTCAGCTTAGTTATGTTATAGTTTTGAAAAATGAGAATAGACAGCGTTCCCACAGTTCTTAATTGGAACTAGGAAACCCTAAAAAAAGTAATAAAATAAAACCAATCAAAATTTAAACACACACTCTTTGAATTTAATTAATGTTTGTTTGATAATGTTATCTGAATTAAATGTGTACGTTTAAATACAATAAGTATTTCTAATTATGAAAACAATTGAGCACATTTTAAAGGTATTCCTCTGAAACCGAGAATGTAAAATCGAATTTCTAATTAACCAGGAAAAAATGCAGTGACATTAAAAACTGAAACTACTTCACTTATTATGATCAAAAGCAACTGAATTGCAAATTTATGAAATTAAAAGTAATAGAAGATGTTCATGTGCAGTTATATCTAGTTCCAGATTTTTACCAGGTCATCCAGGAGCATATAATAAACATTGTGGTGGTGGAATAGTAGTGGGATCATGATGATAATGTCAAGATAGTTCTAAAACTACTAGTCCCACTTTAATTGTGTTAAGCACTGAAGGACCAAATAATTATTTGAAGAGCTTAAAAGTTTTGCTCTAGACGTCAAGGAATGCCATAAGTGAATCATGGAACATAGGATTTCCAAAGGTGAGTAAAGTTTCACCTATACTCGATCTGTGCTTTACTTTATTTTTAGTATTTGGGTTTTCGATATCTCGTTTTGTTTTAGATGGTGTGATTGGTCAACAAAGGAATACTGACATAACTATGAAAATTTGTAGTCTGGTCGACAGTGGTTAAAAATACTATTTTCAATGACTGCTCGTTGCCGATAAATTCACAAACTAATTGGCGTTTTACGAATATTTTTGATGATAAGGACTCAATTTGTGAAAAAACAACCATTAAAACTGATGTTAGGGAAAATATTATTAAGCCTTTAAACGTAACGGAAAGTGGCAAAAGAGTGGTATAAAACAGTGTTTGTTATATCTCATCTACAATAAAATATATCTTACCATTTTCGGTTTACATAATATTATAATTATGACCATTTCACACTATTTTCGTACATAGGTAAATAACGAAAATCTTAAATTGTTTTTTTTTCTAAGTCTCTTATATTTTTCTTATACAATACTTTTTGTTTAATTATTTTTAAGAAATGTGTCATTATAAAATAGCTTCCTGATTTTCTAAGTTTCCTATCTGAGAATTTACACTACTATGGATTACAAAGTGTTAACTTTTTTCTAAAATTTTGACAAACTAGTCTAAAAGTAAATGGTAAACAGAAGAACTTTCTGTAATTAAACGAAATTTGGCTAAATTTTAATTCGGAGATTCCATCATATTATTTCAAATCAGTAGACTATTTTTCCTCAAATGTTGAGTACCTAGAAGCTTTAAATATTTTAATTAGTTAGAGTATATCGATTTTCTATCTAGTAAGTGGTAGTTAGTGTACGTAATCAACATGTTAGGTAGATTAACATGTTCATTTTATTAACTGTTTTCCTAGATTTATTTGCGTTGCTTAATAAATAAAACTAAAGTTAAAGTAAGTTTCAGAGTAAAATATGTCTGTTTAGCTTTTTTCTGTTTGTTGTTTTTCTCATCTCTAGTTTTCTTACACAAAGACTTATACGTCGAAAATAACTTTAGGTTTAATTTATCTTGAATTAACGTATACGCATTTAAAAAGAAGCAGTAGATCGTAAATTACTGGTAGGTAATTTATTTCAGTACCTAAGTATCACATGTGTGTAATTCCAGATGTCATTGTGTACAAATTTAAAGGATATTTTATGTATGTCGGCATGAGTACTGATCTCCCAAATAAATTTAATTATTAAGTTGTTGGATTTTTTGCATATCAATCATTTCCTAGATTTAGGTTATATTTAATTGAACAATTCAGCTCATTGCTAATGATAACCAGTTTTCAAAATGTCTAAAATACTTAATTTGAAGTAGTTTTGTTGAAAGGAAAAAGGATGATTCTTTCTCTGAGTAATTATTACAAAAATAGAATCGAGAATACATCAAATTTAATGACATTAGACTTTAAATGCTCACTTCGTCGTTATATTATGACTAGCGAGTGCTGTCGCTCAATATACGAAATGCACTAGTTTGTTTATGCTAATCGTGTTCCACGTATCGCGAATGGGACTGTGCCAGAAACCTTCCCCGAAGCAAATCTTGCAATGTTTCTATACTTATTGCATTGTAACGAATGTAAGAAAACACGCAGACCGTTCAAAAATGTTAAGTAGATGAATATTTTACGAAACCTGAAAAACAAATCGACTTTCGAACTATCTGTTAAAGTTTAAAGATGATAATATGTGTGTATGTTATTCAAATGACTCTTGGATTCCCGTTGCAATGACTAATGCATTTATGCCGTTCACCTTCATTCTCATCAATTTGACTTTTTAAGCAGCTCTAGTTACGGAGGGTCAATATCAGATGTGTGAAGAGACCAACAATGTAATTTCCGCTTTTGTGTGAAGGTTTGTGGGACTATTCACGTCTATCATGCGTTTTGTTTTAAAAGCAAAATTATTAGAAATAATTGCGTTAATTTAATGCAACTTTTTCACGCAGACGAGTCAACTGCAGTAGTGCCTGCATTGAAATAGTAAATTACATCTAGCATACTAATTATTCAAAATACTAAATCCGAAGATTACGTTTAATTTATCATAAAATTTGCTATTTTCAATGTAAATGCTAATAAATCAACATTGTTTTCATATGGCGTAATTAACTGAGACGTAACCCACTTTCATACACTTACACAACAAAAAGTTAAGGGTTCTGATTTCTGAACATTAAGTAATCAACGTGTTACTTGAAAAGTCACTCGAAGGATGTATCAAAGTCGTCGTAAAGTCAGAAATAACAATAGTGTCGTATTATTACAACAGCTAAGTTGATTTAATTAGTTCGAAAATGTATTGTTAATCCCTTTCAGAACTAGTAAAGTCGACCAATAGTTTTGAGTGTGGGATAACTTTAGTTGGTTTCATAGTTTGGCTACGCTGATATAAATAACAACCTGGAATGGTTTATAAGTTAGTAAGTGTTTATATCGCACTAGAGTAGATACAATTCCGCTATTTTGCGCCTTCCGAGTTCTACAGCTTTACTTTGAAAGGATTTGCTAATGGAAGCTGGTAAATAAAGTGTTCGATTTGAACTCTCAAATCGTAAATGCAATTATTATAATTTTGTTCTCTAGTTTTAAAATGCGAAGTCCTTTTACGATGTGAGGTATACCTACCAAAAAATATTCATCGTCAAGTAATTCAGCCTTTTCGAATCATAGTAATTGAAAAACTCTTATCTACTACATTTCACTCAATTTAAATTTTCTTTAACGTTCTCAATTATTAAGTTGGTATTATAATGTACTCATTATTATTAAAGATCTTAGATATACTTTAAAAAACTTCAAGAACTTAATACAAATTGACGACAAAATAGTTTCGGTACCCTGTTTATGACGTAGTAATATACCCATCCAATAAACCGCATGATTCATTTCGTGAAATATATATTTTTTTCGTAAAGGTTAAGGTAAGTACAAGAATAGATAGCGAAACATGTAGAACAATTTAAAAAAATAACTGCAGTAAGTAGTGTTGGCAGTCAGAGTCTGTGGTCTTAAGAAAATACTGTTATTTCAATATTTTTTCCATTTCTTACATGCATGTAGTTTCAAAATTATAAAGCAAGTAAGTACACCATTTTTAAAGTAACCTACGAATTTCGAATACGAAATATTTTAAATGAACTGAAATACTACAGAAAACGTTATCTGTACTAATATTATAAAGCTGAAGAGTATCTGTTTGTTTGTTTGAACGCGCTAATTTCAGGAACTACTGATCCGATTTCAAAAACTCTTTCAGTGTTGAAAAGTCCATTTATCATTATTATTTTCAAAAAAATTAGGGATCCGTATGAAAATATCGAATGTAACACAAGGTGAATAATCGAAAACATATTTATGCGTACGCTGCAAAAACTATTGACAGTAGAACGAAATGATGTACTACGGGTTTTTAGGTCTTAGTAAAACAAACAAAAAAGTTTAGTCACAATAACCGCTTTTATGTTTATAAAAATAATTACTTTTTATTTTATTCCAATCGGACTATTCGTTTAGAAGTTATGACGAGTAAAAACGCAATGAATATGTGGGTGCACTTCAGGCCGCGCTAATAATAACGCGACGGCATTGCGAGTACTGTTTGAACCCCTTTGTAACGCAGACGAAGTTGCGCAGGTCAGCTAGTTTTTCATAAATTCTTATTGAGGGGTATCTAGTCAAAGAGTATAGATTTCAAGAAATCATATGTTTCATAGATTAAGGATTTGATACATTAAAGCACGAGAAATCTACTCGTAGATCGTAACTTTATTCAACGAACGTCTTTACTGCTTACTTTGCACACTAAATTTTTTTTCTGACGTAAAACTTCTGCGTGGTACGAAAAACGTACATTGCGCAGTTTCCCTCACATGAAAGGAAAGAGGGTTTCGGTAACGCCCCGAAATTCTGTCAGTTCGCTTGGATATAGCTTCATCTCTTTCACACACTCTCCCCTCCGTCATAACGTGTAACAAAGAGTATTCGATAAAATAAACTCGTGGAGTGCGATTTACTAAAGCTTTATAGGGAATAGTGTTAGTTAGAAAATTATTAGGTCTTGTACATCTACATGCCGCGATTAAAATAGATACAAAATTACAAGAATCGTCTGTATATTGTGAAAGTGTTCGATCGGTGTAATTTAACCGCGACGGGTAGTTCGATGTAGCTAGTATGAAGCGCGCCGTTTCCTTATCGATTTTCTGTATATGCTGCATTATATTACTATTTAAATCGTGAATGCGGACTGCAAATCTCATAGTACTATTCGTTATCACGCGGTCAAACCAAACAATGAGTTGTGAAAAGTGAAAATAGTTATTAGTGATTAAAAGTTATATTTTTTTATTTTAATGTAATCAGAATGTTTATCGAATTAATAATCAAATGCAATAAATAAGCAATAATAGTTCCTATATTTTATAAAAAGAGGGTGTATTAACGGTTATCTTATGCATTGAAATGATTTTGTCTCCACTGTTTTGGGAGTGGTTCAATATTTGGCTCGTTCAAGTTTTAAAAAACTTGTATAATGAACTTAAAATGGTGGTAGTAAGAGGATCGGAAAACTCCTCGACTTCGTTGCACCACGGATGTATGAATCAAGGCAACCAAACCGCACATGGCTCTATTGAAGTATCGCAATGCATGCCGAATTCTTACAATATTCCGCAAACGACGGTGACCCAACATATCAACGTTAATCAAATAAATTTACCGAGTATAAATAGTGTGTCTGTACAATATATACCTCATCATAATACCAGTAGTACCCTCAAGCATGATCAGTCATCCTCACGGTACTCCAGCTCGAATTGCCAGCTACCTTCACACCATTACAGAGTTGTATCACAACCGAGTAAGTTACTTTTCTTAACTTTGCGAATGCAATTACATGTAGACATTTTTATTTCGCGCTTATGTTACCTTTATTTTTTTGCGTGTATCCATGTCCAGATGCTGATTGTTTGGTTTATAGTGTATTGTATGTGCATTGTATGCGCAATCACGCTGTAATTTCCTTAGCGCTAATGCAGTTATCCACGGGCTTCAACACCACATAGTGAGTGTATTTGTGTAATGTCTATTTACATATGCATAATATATATTATATATTTTATTTGGGAACGTTGAGTTCATTAAATGTACTGACTGTCGATATGTTTCTCACAGGGCCGGTAGAATGTTACCATCCTGCAGGCGCCGCCGGTACGCAGTATATTCCGAATACGACCGGCGGGGTGCAGACATCAGGACAACCTACGTTAAGAGTCCAGCCAACGCCCCAGCCTTCGGCACCTCCGGCACCGCAGCAGGACATATCGAAAACAACTATGGTTAGAAATTATAATCAACCCCAACTTATACTTGCAAAAGCGAATTGAAACTATTCAAAAAAGGAACGAAAATTTAAAATATTATTTGTAACTGTTTTAGGCGGGTCACAACTACCCTTCGCAAAATCAGAATTCGTCTAATTCGAGAGCATCACAATATGGAAACTTCCCATACAGACAACAACAGCAACAACCACAATCTACGAGGTCTTCAACACATCCTAGGTAAATAATATAAACTATTTGTTAATAGAATTACAATTTTTATTATACAATACAATTTTTTGCACAAACTTACTACATCTCATAAAACTAGGTGACCCGCGCATAAACTCGCGCCTTCCTCGATAAATGGACTTTTCAACAGTGAAATAATTTTTCAAATCGGACCTTAGATTAACGCGTTCAAACAAACAAACTCTGCAGCTTTATAATATTAGTATAGAAGTATATATAGATAATCAGAGTATAGTTTGAATCATGCTTTAAATGACTAATAGCTTCTTCATTAAAAATGTGGCCAATGAGAGCGCTTCCTTCTCATGTCTAATAGGACAAGTATCGTAAAAATCGATTCGTTTTGAACAGAGGTATTATGTAACAGTCAAGTTGAGTTTCTCGTTGCTGCTTCTATCTCTTTTATCTTTTTATTCCAGACAACAACAAACACAGCAACAACAACCGCCCTATATACCTGGTGCTACTGCTACTACGGGACCTGTCGTTTATCCGTTAATGTTTCAACCACCTATCAACATTCAAGGTTATCAACAACCGAGATCGAGTACCCCGTAAGTGTCCTAACTTTGATTCTTTCAATTCATAGATTTAGATTTTTGCATGATTATAGATATTGAAAGTTCACGGCTAACTTAGGTAGGTAGGTTACGGAACATACATTTCTTGATGAGCCATAGACATCAACGTGTTTGCACCTAAACAGGGTGTAATATTGTTAATAACACGCTTTTATAACATTTTTTGAATATTTATGACTTGTGTTTTTGTATAGAAATATTTAAATACTAAAACGATCGACTTCCATTATTTATATGTAAAATTTAAAAACTGAAACATACTGAGTATAAAATAGATTCAGTTCTAAGTCGATAAACCTCTAACATTCCAGACCTAATCTATGTTGGTTTTGAAATTCACCTTTCAATCACTTATACCAAATAAAATAATAACGGGTCCATTCAATTGGGAGCCACAAACAAACACACACATACTCGTCAAACACATAATCTTGGAAGTCGGTCTATAATTAGAAGCCCTCGGCTGTTCAACCCTATTGCACAATAGCATTATTTTACTATAACTTAGGTAGGCATGCGAATAAATGGTCCCTGATAGTAAGTAGTTATCGTCGCATTCAGACATCTACATAGGTTACCATAATATAGAGAGAGCACGAGGAAAGTCAAATCGCTACTGTCTAAATTTATTGCATCATCACCATATCCAATAGATTTTGGTTTAATAGATTACAGGTAAAAATCATTTGCATAAAGTGGTGCTATTACGCTGCGAAGTTCTTGATCGAATAAAATTCGAATTTAATTTGTACAAGTCAATTAAATGGCGTGTGGTACCACTTTTTGCATTTGACTTGTGAACGTAGATAATGTTGATATCTTTTATGTGCAATGGCCTGACAACAAATACATTATGATGCATAATTGCAGTACCGATTGCAACAAAGTCATATTGAGACCAATGATAACAAACACAACGAACGCATTGAAAGTTTCTGTTAAATGATTTGTTTAATACGAACTCTAATGCGATAGAGTGTATGCAATTCTCCTTATATTACAATTTTTTGATTAATTTCACATTAACTTATAGTACTTTATTTATCTACGCTTTTTACCACGTTATAGTTCATCACGCTTGCGTAATGCAGGCTACTGTTAAATGTTTATTACTTAAATATTATAAAATTTTTTTCTAATTTTTTTGTAAATATTGTTATTTATTATGCGTGCAAAGCTTTTGATGACCACCATCATGCTGTTGCTTACTGTATTCCGATCTATACACGCTACTTTCACATGAATTTGGTAATACTAAATTGAAATTTGACCTAACATTATAGTCACATAATTTCGCAATATTTTTTGCAAAAATGCATATTATTGCACTTCAATATGAAATAGTGCAATCAGGTAATTGGATTGCCAAATAGTTTTGATAATTACGAAATGTATCTCTTATTACTTTGGAATGTGTGAAATTCATCAAATAAATTTTATTATTATTGAATATGCTGATTATTACTTTAATAATATGTACTTACAAGTACTAAAGTAGGCAGTCTAATAAATAAATTTACTAGCGTATTAAATTAATAAAAAAAATACAGTTTGCGATTTGAATTTACTAACTAATTTGCCACAATATGCCGTGAGCTTTCTTTTAAGCCAATTTTAAACAGAATGACCGTGGTAATTGTAATCCTAACAATATTTGACAAAGTTGCAAAATCGGTGATTTTTTGCTTTTCTTTAACATTTCAAACTATTGTTTCGCTAAGCTTTTGATAAACTGTTCTGTTTGAGAAGGGCTTAAAACTGTTGTGACATTAATATATGCGCTAGGAACAGACGACCAAAATTTTATTGTACTTTTATACTGCTAATATATCTGATTGGAATGAATAATGCCGTCTGATGTGGTATTCTAATGTTACTTCAACGATTACTCTGAGTTTATGCTCATAAAAATCGTGTCTGGTTCAGATCAATGTTAATTATATTGACTTATGTATTATTTATAACCCACTCTATATAACTAGATAATAATTTTGTGGGTAACAGATTATACGAATTTCACATTAAATAATACAAAATTTTAACTATTAACGCCGACAGTAGGAGAGGTAAACAAAATCATTTATACTTATTGAAAATTGTATTTTTAGTCTTTGAAAAATTTGTTACTGTCACACCAAAATTGTTAAAGCACTTTTTTGTCGTCAATTTCATTTTAATTTTAAAAGATCTCACATTTTAGTGCATGAATAGAAAAAAAATATATTTTAGTAGTATAGTGACCCAGCATGTGTGGTCAAATGGGTGTTTATTCTGCTTTAATATTATGTAATTCGATGTGAAGGCGATGTAAGTTCACATAATCGCAACACTAAGTGGCCATAAAATAGTCATATGTGAATAAATTTTTATAAAGTCCTGGCACCCATTTAAGAAAAGTAACTAGTAATGCCATCACTGGACTATATTTATATACATACTGGTGCAATAAATGTCCAAAAACAAGATATTTACTAAAATATAGAACTAAAATGTTAAATAAGCAATTTAAAAAACTGTATTAAATAATATCGGCATGAGGTGGAGATTTATGTATATTTTTGTGAAAAAAAAATACGTTCCTAACGGTTTTATTTATACCGTTATTTATAGATTGAAATAAAGTCTGCCACATGTGCGAAATTAGATCTATGAGCTTTTTTGTTCGCCACTGACGCCGATGAGATTTAAATGATAAAATTTTAATAAATTTTTGTGTTACAACGCTTTTGTTGCAGATATTTTCCCTACCTTAGTTATATACATGGTTACAACACTCCACCGGGTCACACGCCGCAATGTAAGTACATACTTTATCTGAACCTCATTATTGACAGAAGTTATTGTTTCATTTGCTCGACTAATGTTGTTTACGAACTGCCTGTAATAATGAATGACTTATGTTAGTAAAGAAATAACTTTAACATTGATTACAGATAAATTGTGTAGAATTTATTACGTTCTATATTCTTCGTTACGTTCCTCAAATTGGGTAGGACCAATTGTAAAATAAATATACTGATTGGCTTATGTTGGCAAAATCAAATATTAATGTCAAAGTAAATTATATGAAATATACCCGTAAATGCGTGTAAACATTTTATTCAAAATAGTACGTTATAACGCATTATATTCTGGGAACTTCAGTTACGCAACCAGGTTCAGGATATCGGGGTCAGCTAGTTACATAATTTTTATCTTTATTTTCGTCACATGAAGTGTTAATTTTCCCCATTTCGTAACTTTCTTGATTCTTATACAAAACGTAATGTTGTTTATTGTGTTAAACATCATATTTATTCAATCCATACCGCATTACTTGTGTCTGAAATGGAGTACTTTCTGGGGAGTCTCCAAATGGGGTCAATTGAACGTAGGTCAGTTCTGCGAAGAGACTTCGGGCCTCTTTACATCTTATACCGGTTGTTCTACGGGGAGTGCTCCGAGGAATTATTTGAGATGATTCCAACATCTCCCTTTTATCATCGTACGACTCGGCGTCGAGGTAGTTCATCCCTACTATATGGAACCACTGCGGTCATCCACGGTTCGTTTCAGAACCACTTTTTTGCCACGCTCCATCCGACTATAGAATGATCTCCCCTCCTCGGTATTCCCTGAGCGCGATGACTTGTCCTTCTTCAAACGAGGCTTGATGAGGGTCCTTAAAGTTAGGTCGTAGGTAGCGACCCCTTAGTGTCCCCTGACATTGCAGGAGGTTCATGAACGACGGTAACCATTTACGATCAGGTGATCCGTTGGCACGTCTGCCTACATGGCAAAAAAATAATAATAAGTATTATTCAAAAATTATGTACTGCTAAAATTTCTCACAAATACAGGGTGAACGAGAAATTGATTAAACAACATCAAACCATAAAAATACAGTTACAATTAAAGGATTCTAAAAAAGTCATTGTAGAATCCAGAAATAATTTCACTTTATTTTATTTGTATACTACATACATGGTATTGGCTATTTTATATGCATGGTGACTGTACTGGAATAACATTCCTTCACCGTTTTCGGCCAGTGGTGTTGTGATAAATTGCACATAAATGTTTTCCAAATAAGATTTAGATTTAGGTTTGGAACCCGCGACTGAAGTACGGAAGACGAGCGCTTCAACTTATGATCACAATGTTGTATGCTATAGTTTACCAAAATGATTACGTAACAGATTACTACACACCCGGGAGCCCACAACTGCCAAGCCAGAATGCTCAAACGAACCCTCCAAGTAGAAACAATCCGGCTACACTAGGTGGAGCGCCGTGCACCGCGTCCGTCACGGCTCCCACGCCGACTCTGCCGCTACAACAACCACCTGCTCACATACATCCCTCAATATCTGGTAAATATAACACCAACAAACACGGTACTTTGTCCATTACTGACAGTAAGGTTCCGTGGCTCATAATGTCAATATTTTCTCCCTTTAGGCTGAGGCACATTTGGCGAAGAACCGCACAGCATTTTTTCAGTTAAAGCATTTTCATCTCTGATTACGTGCAAAAAATCATTAATTTGGATCGTTCTGCACCCGTGCTATTTTGACGAGCAGTATTTAGGTCGCTGTGGTAGTCATAGAATAGGATCTGTTGTTTTGTAGAGTTCTGTTAGACAAGATCTCTTTGCTGCGCTTCTTCAAATGTTCTTCAGTCTATGTTTTGTATCTTTGATGGTCAATCCCAGTTTTAAAAGATCCTATTACTACTTCAGTTTCTAATTGTGTTATATTATATATTTAGTAGTTGGAGCTGATCCCGTGCTTTCATGTTGTCGATAGCTTTAAGCTTCTTTTCAACCTGTTTGCAAAACATAAGCTTCGTCAGTAGTGCTTGATTACATGTATACAGTAGATTACGTGTAGATTTGACATGTACTCAGCATGTTTAAAATTCATGTTCACGATTTCTACAAATACTAATTAAGCTGTAATAAAAACACAGTGTATTACTTAATAGATTCTACGTCGCAGGAAAAATTACAGAGCTCTCATTGCCAATAATTATGCGATACGATAAGATTAGATTTAGGCGTCAGAGGCCTAATAGGTAAGTCGGTCGACAGACTCGTATCGTAATCGTGCTACCACGCCGGATAACCACCAAATTAACGAAATAATCATCATGTACAAGACCCTTAGTTACACGATATAGAACTGCTGCAGAATTGAAATTAAGAAAATCTCTTCTCCAATAAGTAATATAATAATAATATGTATTATTATTTATGAGCACGATTCAAGCTACTAAGTTTTATATTGCAAGACAGACAAGTTTACGGGACACTTGTTGATCGCTTATAACCCTCTGCATTGGGGCGCTGTCTGTTACCCATCAACTGTTATACAGGTTATTTCATAAAGTCGTTTAAAGTGCTTGTCGCCACCTGGTCTGTATACAATACATGGGAAATATCAGACACATTTTCTATGAAGCAGTCTTCAGTCTGTAATTTTCTTTTCGTAAGCGTACATTAGATTCATATTAGGTACAGCATTCAGCTTCTCGAGGAGTAATGCGACATGGTCACTATGTAGCTAAAGTAAGTTATAATATCCGAATTCAATTAGGTATATCCCACTTGAACTTGAGCTTTGAAGTTAAACTAATTCCGTAGCTAAATATTCGTGGACTATCTCTAGTAGTGACATATTAACATCTATTAACACTGGGTTCTAGTTGTAAAATAAGCTTTTATTTCTAGGTACACGACCGAATACTCAGAAACACATTCACAGGCTAGCGATTATTCATCCCGTTACTTGTGAGTAATTAACATCTTATTTTCGACCGACTTCCTAAAAAAGAGGACCAATTCTAATGTATTTTTTAAGTTTGTTATCTCATTACTTTTGACCGATTCGGATGATTCTTGTTCCAGATGAAAAGTGATGGATTTAGTAGGGTCCCATTTATTTTTTAAAAGATTGAACCAAATACTTTTGAATCTGTTTAAAAAATTGTTTAAATAATTTCACGATTAGTTTTGCATTGTTGCTTTTTTTTTTTTGGTAAACCGATTTCGATGACTTAAAGAATTCACGTTAGACAGAATATCATATAAATTTAATAAAGATCTGACTGGAAGTTCTTGTGCTATTCTTGAAGAAAGGAAGTTGGTCGTTTTCGTTTTTGTAACAAATATTACTTGTTGTTAAATTCTGTAGATATCAAATATACAAGACCCTAACTTTTTGCAGTAAAAAATATATTAACCGATGTGGTGCCAACCGAGAACAGTTACGCAAATGACAATAATGAGCAACAAGTAACGCAACAACCCGTAAGTAGTAAGTTTTATATTCTTATTATTTTAATACAATGATTCATCTCTAACGAAGTTTTTTCTAATCACTTAGGAGCCAACGCCTAATTTTGCAGAAGAATTTAATAGAAGAGTTAGTGAAGCCGCTAAAGAACCTAGTAGTGATAGTGTAGCGAAAACAAACGTGACTAAGAGTGTAGAAATGCCTATATCTTCCATGAGTAACGTTCTATCTCAATCAAATGCAATAAATTATACTAATAGTAATAATAATAAGTCTGAAATTTATATAAATGAGAAAATTTTGGGACCTGATGTTGCTGCCGAAACTAGCGAAACGCCAATTGTGTCAGCAATATCAGATAGTCCTGTTATAGTGCCTAAAATGCCTATGAATGTTAAGCAACTTCAAAAGAGTAGTGATCAATCTATAGTTCTAGATAATGAAAATGTACCTCTTAAGCAACATAAAAGCAAAAACGTGCCTCAAACCGAAGATGTAGATAAATCATCAAGTAATATTGTGATAAACATGAATTCTACTGCGAATAGTAGTCTGTTACAACCTGTGTCTTCCTTTACGAACAACATAATGGGAATGCATCACAACGCACCGGTGCAAGTAGTAGCACCCACTGTATCGACAATACTCACGCCTGTAACCGTCCCAGCGCATTCTCAAACTGTTGCTACCACCGCGAATACGCAAGGAATATGTCCATCCTACGCAAATACTCCGCAAAGACTACGAGAAACTGAACGACTGAAATCAGAAGAGAAACAAAGAACTGAAACCGAGACGACTCACTCAGAAGAATCATCATTCACGACAAACCGACCCAACGGCCCCACGTCACTGGGTGAGTGCATTTTATACTTATTTAATTACTACAATTTCAGACCACTAATAATTTTAGAACTACAAAAATGTTTTTTAGTGATTGCATAGTCATTAAACGATAATGAGATTTTCGTAACTTATAATTATGTGTTGAGACCGTAAATATTGTTATTATTGTAAAAGAAAGGGGTTGAGACGAAAATCAATATCAATTTACCCTTTGAAGATTTTTTTTCGCAAAGTACAGCGTTTTTACAAAAATAGTTATTCTTTTTATTCATCTTATCTTTACAATTACTAACATTTTATAAATCAATAATGCTTCTGGCCACCGCTTTGTAAACTAACAGTAAAGACCTAAAATAATATTATTCTCGTCATAATTTTCTTCACGCACACTAAAAACTGCTATTCCTAATATTCTTTTCATCTTACGGTAGATTTATGTTAGATGTATTTTTCTTAAATTTGGCTATTTCATTTCGTGGTTGTATCAACATAACCGAATTGAAAAAAAAACTAGAATAATTGTTAACTAGTAAATCTTAAAATGTCTTATTTCACTTTTTATTGATTAAATACGATTAAACCCTTCTAAACGAATAAGGCTGTGGCAACGTGTAGATTGGAAAAAAATGTACAACATTTAAATTTGCCTATAAATCAGGTTTAATATTTCAAGTAATAATCAGTCGAAATCCTAAAAAAAATACATGAGAAATATTTCGATTCCCGAAACTCGTATGTAGAACAACTTTATAAGTAGGTCAAAAAGTTAAAGTTAAACGCCCTTTCAATAGAACCCCTTCAATTTGGTAACCCTTTCAATATTGTCAGTGTCATATTGCTGTCACTGTCAAGTCACATGTTTCGAACCATAGAGTACTGACGTGATGTAGTGTATCGATATCTGTATCGATTATTTTATCAAAATAGAATTAAATTAGAATTATAAAATTTCAAAATAGTATAGTGAATATTTCTAACCTAGTAATGAAATGAAATATTTTATCTCCAAAAATATACTTTTACACATTACAACAAATACAATGATGAAAAGTTTAATTTTGTTTTGTCTTCAAATAATAATTTCGAGATATCAAATTGTATCTTTGCATTATTATGTTTTTCGGAATTCTATATTTCTTTGCGAACATTCGAATGATTAAACGGCATTACTAGATATTCATTTTTCTCAAAAAAATGTTTTCCTCCTAATTTTACGATTCGTTAAGATTAACGTTACATTTGTAAATTCATGATATTATTATCTGAAATTAACTAAATTTTATAAAAAAGGGTTTTTTTGTTTTACCGCTGTTATTTACATTCAGTAGAATTTAATATCTATTACCTTTATGCTTACGGAATTGTGATTTGCGATTTCGAACATATTTGCATCGATAAAATATTTGTAATCGATTATAAACGAAACATTGCGGGCAGCTCTAGTCTCACAGGTCTTCTGCCGCATGGAAGTAATTCAATATGGCGGCTTTACTTCACAGTCACGTTGAGTATGGCTGCCTTTTATAAATTTTAAAACATAAGTAAATCAACCTTCGGGCAACTTATTCGGGTTTATAAAACATTTTGAATAATATTTAAAATCCTACATACTAAAAATAATCATTTTACTTGAAGTGTAAAGAGTGTTAAAGTCAGACATTCTAGATCCTTGAGTGACCTTTTGAATACTTTCATTTACCATATTGCTACGTTATCGTTTCGTATCTAAGTTGAGTGAAGTTTTAGTAAATGCTTTAAGTATCTAGGAGCTGTGATATAATTTAACCGTCAGTGCCACATAGCGAAGTCTGATATTCAGGTACAGTGCAAGAACTCCCACGTGGAAATACCTCACGTCTCTATTTATAGAATAGGTACTTGCTTCTTTAAAAGTTATATGCGATATATGCGAAATCAACTGCAAAAGCTTTTTGCAAATTTATTTCGAGATTTTATGTTTGCATGTCTATTTCATGGTATTAAATTTACGTGAACACGTATCACCAAATTAAAGCATTCGGCGTTTATTTCGATATCAAATTCGGATCCTACCTCCGAAAATGGTTCCTAAAAACACCACGTAACAGCAGTTTTCGTCTTTGTAACATACAAGAACTGTGTCATTTACATTTGATTTCCAAGTAACCTCCATTTTGTCAGAGCTATCGAAAGTATTCGTCAGTAGTGTGTCTAACCATATCGACGCTTTTAACTTCGTATATCGAATATCCTCCTACCATGACCACCCTTTAAAAACTAGGTAAGCTTTAGACTCTACAAAAAGAATAGATTTTGAGAACAATAAATAACATATGGTTCTTTCACAGCTTTCTAAATTGTATAATAATAAACTTTTTGAACTTTTGATAGCAGTGTATATAAAAGTTTAAGGTCATTAATAAGTAAAATTAACACATTTTATCTGAGATAAAACAGTTTATAAAAAGTTCCATTCTAGAGTAATTGGATATTGATAAGAAATGGTATTTATTTCAAGAAAATTGTGATATTGTATTTAACTTAATTTGACAAATTGTATATATTTATACACCAATTTTAATTGCTTGCTTATTAGTCTGTTCATGTTATTTTTATTTGCAATTCATTATAGAAAAGTTTTATGGATTTTTGCTTATATTTGATTGGATTTTTTAAGTTATTGTGTGTATTTAATTTGTTGATGATGCTAGAATACCTATTATTGAAAATGAAATATTTTGCAGTGATTAGTTCAGTTGATAGTTTATCAAATGCTATCAACCCTCCAACTAGTCAGAACAATAAATTTACAAGTGAAGAATCAACGAAAAACATTGAAATTATTAAAAACGTTACAAATCAAGAAACTGAAGGCATACTTGTTGAACCTAAAACTGAGGTGATACAAAAAGAAAAGACTCAAATCGATAGTTCTAATCATAAAGTAACTCAAGAGTATATACCATCGAGTTTTGAGAATAGTATTAGATTACCAACCTTTGAACCAGATAATAAGGAAACTTCTAGCGCTTTTGATGCTCAGACAAAGCTGACACAAAGTATATCAAGTGTTCTACGGGCTCAACAAACTGACTCTAAAATGAAAGACACTAACAAAACCACAGGTATGTTATTCAATTCTAATCAATAGCTGTTTTTAGTTAGTTAATGTCAAAAATAATCATAAAACAGCACTGCATAGATAATAAACTTCAATTTTTGTATCAGATCCTGACACTACCAATGGAAACAATTCTGAAACTGTAAGTGAAACTGTTAAAGAGGACATTAATAAAAATGATAAGGCTTTGAAAAATCAAAAGAATATTAACAAGAAATCAAAGAAAATGGCCAATAACAATAAGGAATCAGAAGCCTATGAAAATGGTAAAGATGAGACTGATAAAGTAGTTGATATAGATGAAAATTTGAAAGATGAAACCGAAACTAATCCTTCAAGTGAGAAAGTGGAAGCTTCTTCTGCACAACCTGTATTTATACCTAAATACAAGTATAGTGAGGGTTAGTATTTTATAAAAATCAGAATATACTCAATTCTAACTGAAGAATTTTGCAACAAACCAGATGTAATCTTCTATTGTTCTAATTTTAGATCAGTGGTCTCCTTTCAATAAGGCTGGCAAGAAAACTTATGACATTGATTTACTAAAACAAATAAAGGATGATCCACTTTCGAAAAATAAACCAGAGGCCCCATTGTTGGAAGCTTGGAATGTCATAAGGGTTAGTAACATCATAAAGGAGCATTTATGAATATTTTTAAGAGGCAAAAACTTCATTCTATTTATTTTGTACAGACTACACCAATGTTGGAGCCTCTGCCTTTTGCTAACATTTCAAGACCATCCGGTGACATGTTCTTCCCATTCGGCAAGAGTTCTGGTACGGGATCGAGAAGCAATACGCCTCGTGATATAAAGAGAGACGGTAGAAACCTGACGCCTAGTGGTAAGTTAACAATATTTGTAATGCTGGGTACATACACAAGTGCAATTGCGCGAATATATGTAGGCAATAGAGTTGATAAATGAATATTGACAAGGTCTTTTTAGTTTATGTAATGTAACTATCATAAATCATTTGAAGTGGTCTAGTTGTAAATGTATATTTATTTATAGTAAATGCATATTCTGGAAAGGTTACCATGATCTTATGTAGTGTAATATAAAAAAAATATAAATTTGCATACTGATCTAATATCACATGATACCTTTACACTGACACTTTTAATAGAATATTTTTTACATGCATGTATTATGAAGATGTATTAATTTTATTGCTAAATTTAAAGTACTTATGTATTAAATTTGAAATATTAATTGTAGCACGGGGAAGTATGAAAATGCCTACTTCATCAAGTAGTGGCAGTTCTCACAAACCTGTTATTCATGTTTGTTTGAATGATGATGTGAAATTGAATGAATCTGATTCGGCTTGGCGACCCACTAGATTTGTTAAACCAGAAAATGTTGATGAGGAAGAACTGAAAACACAGGTATCAAAGAAATAGATTGATTATAATTATGTCATATTATTTCTGGATAATTTTAAAATTATATAGATTGACATGATTTTATTCTTAATCATGCTGTTTTTGTAGGAACTTTACAAGAAATTCAGAGGCATTTTGAATAAGTTAACACCCCAGAAATTCGACACTTTACTGGATAAAGTGAAAGCTCTTGACATCAACAACCAGAAACGACTTGAAGGTGTTATTGATTTAGTATTTGAAAAAGCTATTGAAGAGCCCAACTTTTCTAAAGCTTATGCTGCTATGTGTCATAAGCTCTCGAAACTGAAGGTATGAATTACACAGTTGTGTTGTCACAAGTTTATAACTTATTCATTATTCAATACTAATGCCAGATGTATTATAGGTTCCTGCTGACAACCCTGCAAAACCAGATCAATGCGTCAATTTCAGAGCTCTAATTATTAACAAGTGCCAAAATCAATTTCAAACAGATAAAAGTAATGAGCAAGTGATGAAACTAGAAAAGGAAATAGCAGAAAGTTCTGATCCTGTATGTATACATTTATTTGATTATCTCAGAATATTAAGTTTCAATCTTTACTACTTATGAGTATTTTTCAGGCCAAAAAGAAGGAATTACAAGCAATGATAGAAGAAGAGCACAGACGTATAAGAATGAGATCTGTAGGAAATGTTAGATTTATTGGTAAGATATACTGCTAATAATATTTGTGATCTTGAAATATTGTGTGAAAAATTTAATCTTAATATTAAACGTTATTGTTTCAGGTGAATTATACAAACTAAAGATGTTAACTGTAAAAATTATGGAATATTGTATGAATTACTTGATAGAAATATTGGAAGAAGAGAAATTGGAATGTCTTTGCAAATTATTGACAACTATTGGAGAACAGATAGAAAACGAGCCACAAGATCATTTAGATCCCATATTCAAGAAAATGCAGGATATTGTCGATCGCAGATCTAACAAAATTAGCAGTCGTGTTAGGTACAGTGATTTTAATATTAACTCAAAATTTTGCACTATTTATAGAACAGAAAAGTTTCATGGTGTAAGTTACTCATATATCAATCTTTTTTAGATTCATGATACAAGATGTTATAGAATTAAGGAAAAGAAAATGGGTCACCAAGAGTGTTATAGACACTCAACCTAAAATGATGGACCAAATACAGAAAGAAGCAGAACAGCAACAACGTCATATTGAGGTAATGTGTCTTTAATATGTTTTAAAATAATTTAAAAAAACAATTAGTTTAAAGATGTCTTTTTAGCTGATGAATGCGAACCCCATGGGAGGCTTCCGACGCGATGATGGACGCGGCAAACGTGGCGGCGACAACCGAAGACCTAACACTAACTCCTACATGGATAACAGTTGGAAAACGACTAGAACCAATTTTGCCGTGGACACTTCGAAACTCAAAGCTGTTTCTCAAAAGGTTTTAAACTTTTATATTCTTACAATATTCATTACTAAATCGTAATATATTCACTTTAGTCCATTTTATAGATAAACATTGCGCTATGTCTTGTGAAAAGTGATAAGCCAGCTGCATGTTATACAATGAAATAATTAAAATACCAGTAATTTTTAACCTTAAATATCTTGCTCTACTGATAATGAAATTGATAAGAAACACTTCTTGCGCAAAATGTTGCTTTCTAGTATGTTTTAATTTTACTATAATAACGCATTTTATTTTAGATGCCAATCAAATTGGCACCGCATAATTCTGGATGGAATCATGGTTCAGGCACCAAGAACACTGCCCAAACTGCCGGCAGCAGTAATTCAATGATAAGTTTAACCAAGAACATGTACAGCATTTTAGAAAATGTATCCACCGAACCGACATCACTTAGAGGTATTGTAAAAAATTCATTGAATTGAACATTTAATAAATTTGAACTTGAAACTAATTCTGTATTTATTTCCAAGGTACACATGATATGACACCTACGTACCATTCAAAGGGTGCATCTATTGAGCGATCGACATTTAATTCTAGACCTGAATTTGGTAAGTTTAGTTTATAATAGTCCAGTTAAAGAAAAGAAAAGCTAGTAAAGGGGAGTTGTAATTCTGCCATTAATATGGTAACTATATTTTTTTATTGTATTTCTAACAGGTACGACAGCAACAAATAGGTCTGATTCAATGGGTCTGGGTCGCTCCAGCTCCGGTAGTCGCAGCACGAGTGCCGCGCCGCCTCCCGCGCCCGCTCCCGCCGAGACCGTCCAACCCGCACAGGCCACCACTGTACCACAGGAACCACTGCCCGATAGCAAGAGGAGCTCAGTCAAATCTATGGTCGATCTGTGCCTCATTCACTCTTATTATGATGAAATGCTTGTAGAATTTAAAGAAATATTCAAACCCGAACATCACGCTGCTGTTATTAGTGAAATATTTAATATTACGTTTGATAAGTAAGTCAATTGTCATATATTTTATATTATCTTGTTATATTGATAGTAGTAAATTAATTAATCTGAAATTTTTAGGTCTTCAAAAGAAATTGATATGATTGTGAATATTGTCCAGTTGTTAGTATCAACAAATACTGTTTCTGCAGATAATTTATTAGAAGGCATGAAGGAAACATTTGATTGTGCACCAGACCTGCACATTGATATTCCTAGGCTTTATGATTATTTAGGAAAATTTGTAGTGCCTCATATTGAGAAAAAGGTAAAGTACTCATAAGTTGCTTGTATATTTTTATTAATTAATATATTCTTAGCAGACATACAATAAATTTCTTTGGGGTTGATGTAAAACTAATTGTTTTGTTAAATTATCTTTTAGCATATCACATTTGTGCAGTTATTTAAACTGTGTAACACAATTATATCGTCGAATCATGGTCATTTGTTACTGAAAGCAATAATTAGAGAATTAAAGGAAAGTATGGGACCTAAATTTGTTAAAAGTAAGTGGCAAGAATCAAACCTAAAATTGGAACAATGGATGAGCGAGGACCAGGTAAAATACAATTATAATATTTTTTTTGTATAATACTCCATGAACAGATTTATTAATTCTATATGTTGCACTTTGCATAGGTTCCAAAGTGGATTGAGGATAGCAAATTTGAATTCCTCGAAGGAGAAGTCAAGCCCACTGATGAAGAAAACAAGAAAATCTTAACACCAGCAGAGACCCAATCTAAATTGTTACAACTTATGAATGCAGATGAAAGTTGTGAGTGTATAAAGGGATGGGCACAGGTGAGTCCAAAATTATTATACATACCCATTTGTATCATAACACATCATGCTATAACTAAGAAATAATAGTGAAGGCCATTTTAGCAGCTGCTATAGTTTGTATTCAATTGACATACAGGGTCAATACTTTACTGCCACAGAGCAGCTCGTTAAAAGTTATCCATTTTGTTTTGATTGCCAGTGTGTATTATAATATTTAAACAGTTATAGCATAAATAAATTGTTATAAAAAAGAATTATAACAAACTAATATTTTAAAGGATAAATTTGGAAAGTCGTGTAATGAAGAATGGTTTATGCGGTGTTTAATACAAGCAATATGCGAACATGCCTTATTTGGACCTGAGAGACGAGATGTGCCACATTTTAACCAAGACCGCATGAATAAATATGCTGGCCTCATTCAAGACTTTGGTGAGACCAAACAAAGTAGAGAGGCCATCTGTCTATTTGGTATACAACAACTCATTCAAAGATTAGAACATCCGCAGGGTAAATATAACTTAATTTATTATAAAATTAATTAAAATAATTGTATAGTAAATAATGATTTGGTTTTGTTTTAGGTTTATCATTAGAAATTTTCCAATACCTTCATGATCAATACATCATATCTTTAGAAGGGTTCTTGGCTTGGTGGGAATCTGACAAAGAGCCAGAAGGCAAAGGTATGTATATTATCAATAAACATTATTTGTACTAAGTTAAAATTATTATTAAAAGTTACTATAGATCAAATCTATTTGATGATTAATAATGATCATTAATCTATCCACATTTGTGTTACATATGACTTACACTACTGAACTAATTTACATTAAAAATTTTCTAGAGTTTGAGGCTTAAGAGAGAACTTAAAATATAATTTTTATCTCAATATCCTTAAGAAGAGCTAAAAGTTCCTTCGTAATGCAAAATGCTTTTAGCCCGTCATTTAGTTGGAAACAATAGAGTGATGAATCATTTAACTGTCCAACATTATCATTATTATATTAAATAGTAGTAATTTATATCTCAACATTATGTCAAAGTGCTAAATCAAGGATTCTGTTTTAATTAGATTGTTGTTCCTGTGAGCTTGCAACATGTGGTGTGTTTATTTATGTAACATACTGTTGACACCTATTCAGTTATCAGACAAAACTATCTATGAATATATCTATATATCTGAATATAAAAAGAATATCTGTATTCTATCACACGCTCGCCCCATTAATATCGGGACTGAGAAATTCTAGAACTACGTTTACTGCACGAAACGATTTAAGTGGTTTTGAACTTCGTAGATTTATAAAGTTCATGTAAGACGTTATTGTAGTATTTAGCTTCATCTTATTAAGTGACACTAACTTGTGAGTTATTGAACATTTTGAAGAATTTAAAGTACTCGATTTTAGTATGGAATATGTAAATATAGATAGGTTGTCATTTGATTTAATTATCCGTGTTGTTATATTTAAGTACCAGAGTCGAGCACCACTAGACTGGATGGGTCACTGGATGCGTATTATATTGGTGATTGTTTTAGGTGTAATGTCGAAGGCCCTGACGTCGTTCTTCACGAGTATAAACGCCGAGGTGGAGAATGAGGACTCCTGCAGCGAGGACTGACGAGTGTTCTCGCAGGCGGTCGTGTTACCAACGCCGCCCGCGCTCTCATCCGCATACGATATATACTGCTTTATATTATACTAAATCATCCTTCTAGAAAATGGTTGGATTATATTATTGTTAAATTGCTTTATATAACAAGCTAGATAGTAAAGTTGTATTATATTTTTGAACGCTTTATATAGATAATTGTCAATTTTCACGTTTTGCTTTACAACATAGTTTCTTTATCTTCAGTTTTAATGAATATAGCTCTTTTTGGATAGCGCGTTTCGTTGATTTGCATTACATTGGATTGAAACATAATAAAGAGATTTTATAATGGGTATTACAAAACGTAAGTTCCTCAATTTGAACTGACAGCAATAATCTGCATCATAATAATTCTGTCTGTTGCGTTGTAATAATCTATAATAATACGAAGTGAACGGAAGTAATAATCACAACCTAATTAATTAATAAATTATTATAATGTCTTGTTGTACTCGTTGTTAATGCAAGTTACTAGATTTAACTAAAATATATAAATGTTGCTAGTGATTTTGCAGTTATCTACACACTTTAGAGCAATAAACATATCTGTTATATTATTATAGTCTATTTAGATAGCTTATTTTATTATAAAGATAACATTTTTTAAATATGACATATTTAATTAAATAAATAATAATATAATTGTTTGCTAGTTAAAATATTTTATTAGAAAAATAATAAAATAATTGAATGGATTCTAAATTATGAATCTGAATTGAAACAAGCAATAATTATTTGTATACAATATTAATATTATCATGCTTTATATAATTGTTACTATAATCTTGTTGACAATGTAAATCAACATAAATGCGTACAGCGTTCGCTATTTCCAAAAAGGTTTATTATGATGTATTTATTTAATAATTACTATTATACTGCTATTATTATCGATACTGTCTCCATGATAATTGAATAATATTATATAATTAAATAAATGGATGAATATTAGTGAATGAAGACTTTTTATTATGTTTCATTATTTTCGCCAACGTATGCGCGATAGTGTTAAAAGAGAACGATATAGCGGTAGGGTAACGATCACAATTTTTATAATATAAAATATATTAATGTAATCTAAATTTAAGAGTTCGATGAGTAGTATTCGTGTTCGAGATGATATATAATTATGTTATCGTCATTTATGTACATGCATTCATTTGCATTCTGTAGAAAAATTTATTAGAAAAAAATAATAAAAATACAAAAAAGTAAAAAAAAATACATTGTACTGTACTATTATGAATAATGTGAAAAGACTACGGCTTCTTATTTGATGAAATTGTTCATATTCAATTCTATTTTAATTATACCAAATCCATTCTCCAAATAACATGAGAATTTTGTTTTTACAATTTTAATTTGGTAGACTTTTAATTTTTTAGTTTTAACTATTTGATAATGTCCCCATTAGTTAAATAAACGTTTCATATCCTCGATATATATTAAGAAAAGGCACAAAAGTACTGGTTTATAGATATATTTTTCATATAATTGCGAAGCCAGTAGTTAATGAGCCTTGTTTTATATACCTTTCGTGTTCTATTGTTATATTTGTATACTTAGCTAATCTTGTCAGTTATATTTATATATTTGTTACGTAAATATATTAAATTAATCCTGTTGATGATATCTGATTGTATATTTCGAAATATACACAGATGTCAACCATAGCAAATTTGTATATTACATTGTAAGAACATAGTTATCACGCCAGAGCTTTTATATCACATTACAACAAATTATTATATATTCCACGAGGACTATAGCTGAAACGTTATTTATTATTGAAATTTTATAAAAAAATACAAATAAATCTCTAGGTGGGTTGAAATGTTGTTTAATTTATTAAATTACCCTATTTAATTATTTATTAATAGTTAAAGAATAAACGTAAGTATAATACTTACAGAAGTATCTAAAATATACAGGATGTCCCGAAAATCGGCGATATTAATGGTACCTTAAAAATTTTCGACAAAATTTACAAAATTGAAACAATATTGTAATTTTGAAGTTAAATAATACTGCATTAAAAAATTGTATTTGAAGTTCACGTTGTTCTTTAATTAAGATACTAAAATGTTTATTGGGAGACTTTATTTGTGATTGTTTCACTGAACGTCTTTGAATACGGTACACGTACAAAAATACAGATATTATGAATTGGTTTAAAAATAACATTTAAGGTACGTTCCAACCCAGTTATCGCAAAGCATTAGGACTCCCTGCATAGGTAAATTTTTGCTTGAGATATTTTTACTGTTTACGCAATGTTTCTAGACTAACTCAGATGCTATCGCGAAAATAGTTGAATTCTGAGCACTACTAAATTTTATTGACTTCGAAGATTTAAAATTAATAGAACCACTGAGATATTTTTACGGTTGAGTACGAAGAATTATACGAAAATTTAAATGATGACCGTATTTAAAGACTTCTTGCTGGAGTCGTACGTAACTATGACTCTAGAATGTATTACAGATTTACCTTAAAATTCATGAGCCTAGGACGGAACAATGAATAACATTGATTTCAATGGATTTATTCATATGCCTGATTTCAATATCTAATATCAAGGATAGAGAAATGCCGGTATTACATTACACTTGAAACTTGTATAAATCTATTGTTTACAATCTCTAGAAACAATAATAATATAACAATCCACGGTCTCCATGCAGTAGATTTCATTCTTCATGTATGTTAAAATTTATATCTAGTGGTTTTACCTTTGGTAATAATTAACCCAAAATTATTGTTATTTACAGAAGCGTGTAACTTTGTGCCATATTTGGTATAGATCTACCGTATTCTATAGAGAAATACGAAAAACAGTTCATCAACTTTAAATAAAGCAAAAAAAATAAGATTTAACAGTTTAATGTTTGTATAATTGGATACAAAAATCAATATCGTTCAGATTCATCACATCAGAGTACTTTTTGGTGACCTTTAAAACAACTTCCCGCCAGTAATTTGCTGTATTTTTCTCGTGTTGAACTTGAATTGATACTTTCTTTAATTCTATAAACGAAAAAAAAAACAATTTTCACAACTAAATACCTAGTTGTTGGAAGAACATTGTTCTGAGGTTCGTTGCTTTCAGAATATTATCATATTATATTTTCTAAATGTTACTAGGCAGACTAAGAAATTCGTATTTCAGTTTGATTCCATAGATGTAAAGTAAGATTCGTAGGTAGCCCCGCAGCGTCTTCCGACAATGCAGAGGTCCATGAGCAACGCAAACCGCTTACGATCAGGTGTCCCGTTAGCTCGTTTGCCTACGAGACAATAAAAAACAACAAACATTTTAACGTTTCTTATAAAGAACCATTAAAATACTAAAGAGTGCGTATAGCTTCTGTCTCAAAGTGTCAAGCTGCCTAGAGTACTAACTTGCAAAGACACCGCAAGCCAATAAATTCAGTGTGGTGTAAAGATCTTTTTCATCAACGGTTCCTAGGTAGTAAAATCGCACGAGACGCGGCATAAACTCAAATATTTTCCTAAGTGGAAACATTCCCCCACGCCACTGATGAATGCCCAGGGTACCTGTTAAAAAAAGAGAAAAAAACAACAACCAATAGGTACAGCTGAAAGCTTTGTTATGGCTATGCTTTGCAAATAAGTTACGACGTATATATATTGGATATGCAAGATATATTATACAGATTAGTTATTCACTCCTGCAGTTAGCAACGAAATAGACTGTATATTATGTAATGTAGGTACCTAAAGTACTAGCGTAATGAAACGATAGGTATCGTATAAAACAAGATAGATCACTGTCATGCCTTTGTTCCAGCTTAACATGAATACCGAGGTGCAGATGTACCTCGTGTAGCGGAATACTTGGCGTTAAAAAACGTATCACATTATCGTTGTCCCAAATTCTATCTGAAAATGAATAAAATTAAATTAAAATTAAATTTTCCATAAGTACGCATGACTCTATCGTAAGTGCTTTAACTCGTTGTTCTACTGTTACTCCTAGTGTGTCAAAAACATTGAAGAATCTGAATTCTTAATCATAATCTTCTGTAAGCATAGGCTTAAGAACTTGTTAACAACAAGGAATTATTAGGTAGGAGGTACTTCTCCTTTTACTAGTTAGTAGTTATTGTAGGTAAGACACTATTATTCAGCGACAGAAACTATCGGAAATACTAATTGCATTTTATAATCATTATTAATCATTATCAACTCTGAGAGAGACATCCTCGTACTTGATTCGTCACGAATGTCACGATCCGTTTTATTTACTGCTCGCATCTACTGGATTGTTAAGTATCATGACCCTAACAGATAGCCTACTTCTAGGTCTAGGATCTCTTGTGTACCAATATAAATTCAATTAGCGAATTTTCTTATTTACCATGTTTACACTACTTTATAGTTAATTTGAAAAATAACCGACCAAATGCCATAAATAGATAAAGATCGGGACAAGCTATTGCTACTCTTCTCCAGGCAGTGTCCGGAATGTCATATCCACCGGCTCCAAGGACTGGATTAGTGCGACCGGGTATGTGTTCTTCCCGGCAAATAAGCTAAAAGAACCATGACATGAAACCACCGTAGGTTATGGTAGCATGATTCAAATTATAATTTTATTATGAATCAGGTAGGTTCTTTTAACACTATACGTCCACTTGATAATTTCCGAGAGAATTCTTTTTGGGAATATTAATTTTTTAAGCAAAATTTTTAAGTTCTCTAGAATTTATCGACTAAGAGGAAATTGTATCATGAATTGCCAGTTTGTATTATTAATAGATGTAAGCTACTGAATCTTATTAAAAAGTTGGCTAATTTTTATTCGTTTTGAACATATTATTTTGCAAAATCTACAATAGTAATGATTACCAGAAAATCACCTAGTAAAAATAGCACAGTTTGTAACACATAGTTGATAAATAAATGATTAAAGGCTACCTGAAAATGAAAGTGTGGTCTTTTTAAAATAGGTAATAGAGATATTAAGGCTCCGCCTGTTCCATCTGCTATGTGACAATATTCTAAAGCGAGCATTCGTAGCTCTTTTAATATTCCAAGGCTTCGAAGAAAAGATCGTCTTGTTTCTGGCCTCGGTATATATTGTCCACTACCTAAAATAAGGATTAAAAAATCTTCTGAGATAAGGAAATCCTGGAGATATATCGTCACTTATTCACGATACTTGGTCTGAGGTACCTTATCTAATATATATTATAAAGGCGAAAGTTTGTAAGTATGGATGTATGGATGTTTGTTACTCTTTCACGTAAAAACTACTGAATGGATTTGAATGAAACTTTACCACAATATAGCTTATACATCAGAATAACACATAGTCTATACGACTAGACTAGACGGGTCGAACCTGAAGTCCACGCGAACGAAGTCGCGGGCAAAAGCTAGTATCTAATATTCTTCTGCATACGATAAATTACAGATAATATAAGATAAAACAAGTAGGTAAATAAGTTACAAAACATTTATTTATAAAAATACTAAATGGAGTTGTTATTCAGCATCACCACATGGACTTGGTGCATGTGCTTGTTGAAGTATTGCGGTAGCAGTTGTATTGCAAATAGCCTTGTACTGGAAGTTAAGCAACGTCTTCTTAGCATCTTCTACGGTGTCCGTCAGTCGTTTAGGCCCCACGGGATTCGATATTGTTGTTTCTTCACGACATTCTTTTACAATTTCATTCATTTCTCCGTCTGATAGTGGAGAGATCATGTCTGTCGCTTTGTCCAAATGACGCTTCAATTCGTTGTCTATTCTGAGCAGCTTTTCTTTGTTGGAGTTGGTACGCCATGGACGTCTAGGATCGGATCCAGCTGTTATGTCGAAGGTAGGTACAATTTTTCTGTAAAATAAAGTATTTTATTTAGCATAATAAATTTACCCTATTTTTAAGTTTCGTTGTCATTATCTACGAAACACTGAATCCCCTTTGAAATCAAGTATTTTTATTGATTTGCTAAAGGCAAGTATAATATAGGCATACTTTCATAATAAGTGCTTAAAAGCAACTAGTAGGTATATAGATCCTACTGTTGTTATACTGTTGTCCGAAACCACCAGTTCACCGCTTGTTGATTGGATTTGCCACTTGTTGAGTTAGAATTTCAACACCCCTCTCCTTTAGTGACATCTACACTCAATACTATCCGACCACCTGTTTGATCGTATGAAAATTGTTATGTTATGATATTCTGGTTTGTTGAAATATATCATGACTGGTTACAAATTCTCTAAAACAACTGTTTGTTTGCTAACGCATACAAATCCAATAAAAATATAGGTATAAAACGTAACGTATACATTAAAGAATGTATAAAACATGAGTCCATGTTAACTGCGACATTGAAATTGAAATGATAAAACGACTTGTTTATGCGTACGGGATCTTGCGTCATGTATTTTTTATAAGAATGATTACCTCCTCTTGATTTTATAAATTGTTTTTTGAAATTATTAAGTAGGTACCTCGATTTCAGTCACTCGATGTGATTACCAAATTCAACCAGATCCAAATTGAATATAGCCTCCAACTCAACAGCTGAGACATAGTGGTTATGAAGGTTTTTTTCTTCATATCGCATTTTCATATAATCTTAAATAGAACAATACAAACCTTTTGCTTTGCGCCTGTAATATGCCTAGCTTTCGATCGATTTCATCAAGCTGTAGTTTATCAACAACATACGGGTTATCGTACGTTTCGACCTTTTCTTCTTCATCAGCATCACAGTCATATTTTTCACGGAATTCTTCTACCAGTCCAGAGCATTTTTCCGGCAGTTGATTTTCTAGTATTGTTACATCCTGCAGTAGTTTTGCAACTTTCGTTTTTTCTTCGTCGGTCATCATTGTCCTAATTTTGTTGATAGTGGTTGCTTTGGTAACCGTAGGGGCATCCGTTGCCAGGTTTCGGCGGTTGAATTCATGGAGAAGTTATAAGTTTGACGAACTTACGATAGAATTTAGTTTTGTGTAAATAAGCTGATGGTAGTAAGTGAAAGAATTCCCAATATACATTCCTAGCATTCCGAGAAATGCAGCGCACGGTAGTAAGAAACAAAACAACTTTATGCTAGGACATAGCATCACCAGAGGCGCGCAGTTAAACATTTTTATGATTTTTTAATAATTTTATAAAAAAGCGCGTAAAATTTTGTGACTTTAAATTGACTTATAAACTTTTTTTTTTTATTTACACTTAAAATAAACTTAAAAGCTAGAAAACCTTTTTGAAGTAAATAGGAATCGGTACATCTTTAATTTCGTATTTTTCCTATCAATAATAGTTAAAATTTATTTTATTTCGGACATGATTATAAAATTATTATATTTACATTCTCACATCCGTTATTAGATAAGGTTAGTTGAGGAAACAAACTGGCACATTTACATCTAAGAGACAGGTTCTCATATCTTTGCGAAATATAAAATAAAGTTGCAAAATAACAACAAACCTGTTAAATAAGAATAATTAATAAGTAGTGGATTTTCATTTGGCAATACGAATTTCCATAGAAACAAGTATTTCAATGTATCCGCGTTGAAGCAAGCTAGTTGTTGTATTAATTCAACAGCTTCCAGTCTTTTGCAACGTAAGTTTTCAAATGACACTAATTGTAAATTGTTCTGAAAACTGGAGAGTCATATATATTATTATATTACATTGCTCATTATAATAATACCTATATAATAATAATAAGCCTTTATATCCTTTTACAAACTAAAACTTAACTTAATAATAATGAAAAAAAAAACTTTTTCACATTGCTCATTACTACTCATAAAATAGAACGTTCCAAACCTGAGAATTTTTAATAAATGCTCGAAAAATGTCTTTCGTTTAAAATAATCCAAATACTCAATTTTTATCAGTTGATCAGACACAATTAATCTGCTCATTTGAGCTTTAGTTGCCACCATTTTCTGAAAAACAACTATTTATTAATGTAGAGATACCTGCCTACCCATTATTCTTTACAAATCATAACATTAACTGTTCATGTTTAACTCTCTACTCTCAAAGTACAGAAAAATTGTCGAACCCCTTAAAGAAAGTTATTAATACCATGCATATTTTAGCTCCATGGTAAAAAGCAAAAGTACTAAGTAGCGCCCAGTAACCGTAAATATGGTTAAAAATAAACTGTGACCCGAGTGACCTGAACCCGACCATGTAAGCTGCGCATGATCGGTCCGTGTAATGTTGTTATGACTAAGTTTTACGTACATATATATAGTGGCAGTAAGTCGTTTTGATTTATCATATACGACAACGTTATGATTTACGAGAGTATCAATATGTTACTTATTCGAAATTATAGTTAATTTATTACGTACTCTTTTATTATTTCTTCGGAAATTTTAGGCTAATAAGTAGTACCTAAGTACTGTACTGTACTGTAAAACTATCTAATAAGTTCTAATGAAGCGAAGGTTTCCTTGACATACCTTTAGAGTCACTTCTAAAGTTCGGTTGAATTCTTTTAGGTATAGCTTAGGCCAGACCTTAGTAGCTGTGTTTGCCTTCCATAAGGTACTTCCCAAACGGGAAGGTAATTTCATGTTAGGATATTGATGTGTGAACAATATTTTCTCGCAGTGCAGATCGCCAAGGAAATAACGTTGGACATCATGGATAGACCAGTAACGAGTGTCTTTGTTTCTAGAAATTACAGTCAGTAAGTATAACTTCTGTATTTGTGTAATTTTAGTTTAAAATGTATGGTTCCTATCTTGAATGACGCCTAGTTGCGCTTGGTTTCCGTTTAAAAACTAGCTTAATTTCTTTGTTCTCATGAAAATACTTATAGATATGAGACTCTTACATAGTAGGTACCTAAGTAGTTGAACTGTAAGGGGTTGTCCATTAATCACGTGATCTTTTTTTAGCATTTTTTAACCCCCTCTCCCCCATCGGTGATACGTAGTGAGGTTTAAGACCATCCCCCCTCCCCCTTCTCAACATCACGTGTATTTTTAGTACCTACAACGAATCTTAAAAATTTCTGAATATTATCTTAATTTAAATACAGGTATAAACTATAATCTTATTTTATTCTGAAATTAAGGACCATAATAAAAATGTCTACACCAGGTTGCAAGTTTTTTTTTATTGCCATAACAATAATAATAAACGAAGAGTGTAATCATAGGAAAAACATGTATTGTAGTACATGAATATATTTAATGTATATTGTACTCGGATCACGGATTAGCAAGACATTCTTCAACACTAACAACTGGATAAGCATCATGCAGGTTTGACGAAAAAATAAATACACGTGATATCTTACTACACCCCCCCTCCCCCTTGCGTTATTTTCGTGATTTTTATCAAACCCCTCCCCCCCCTTTCAAGCCTCACGTGATTAATGGACAACCCCTAAATGGGCAGTCGGATCGTGAAAGACTTTATATTAGAAATAGGGACTATTCTATGATCAAATGATTCAAAGTTATACAATTTGAGAACCAACGAATTTGATTCAGTATATTTTCTTCGAATCGACTCAATGTCATCTAGATGTTCATGAAACATTCAGAAACCTAACCACATACATTAATCATGAGCACACATGCGTCACAGAGGTACCTGAAGATTTGCTTTGGGATATAGGTAGTCGTATATCACCTTTATTGGGGATTAAAGAACTTTTACATGTCTCTACTTACGTATTATTCCAAGATCCCAGAGTGGTAAGACACAACTTATTTTCACATAAATGAAACCTCATGTTCTCAGTAGTCTCTTATGTGCTCAGAATACCTGCGCGCTTGTGGAGCTCTCCGAGTGACACCTGGGCAGGTACCAGGTGTGAAAGGTAACTAAAATTAATAGTTACCTAACTTATTTTCTCATAGCTGATTTTTACATATATTTTGTAGAGTATTATTATAAAGTTATACCATAAGCGTCAGACACTTTTCATGGGCCAAAACTTTTGTCTGACGCTTTAAACCTCTACAAAAAATACATTAACTTAACTTATTTTTACATGTCTTACATTTAAATATGTTGTTCAGATAATTGTTACGAAGTTATATTTAATTAGTCAGACAAAATTGATTGACCAAACACCCGTAAACAGCAAAATTATTCTGCCGTGAGTATGAGCATGAAATCATTATGCGCATGCGTCTTAGAGTAAATATATGAAACATACTTACGGTACAGCTTCCGATATAATTTTTTTGCATCTTTATTCCAATATTAACGTAATAATTAGTCAGTATGAAAGTAAATTAAGTCATTTAATATTTCTGGTATAATTAATCTGTTCAGAGCTCTTTTTTCTTAGATTTTTTTTTATTTCATTGTTAAAAATATCATTTGAAATTATGTTTTTTACAAAATCATTTTTGTAAAAAAAATTTGCCCATAATTTATTAAAATAAGCATTTATTTTATTGTTTAATCATCGCAATCATCATAACAATTATTTGAATTTTCATCATTTAACCAATCACGATACTGTCCAACTAAGCCATCATCTTCATCGTCATCAGTTATGTTGTTGCTGACATCTTCTTCTGCAAAAAATAATCAAAAGAATTAAAATACATAAAATTACTAGTTAAATAAATTTTAATCTTGAACTCTAATTATAGTACCTGATTGTTGAAGAGATTCACCAACGTCCCTTGGTAATTGGTCACCATCAAACCAATGAAAGTGAAACTGGTTTTCCTCTAACCTCCATCCATTTTGTTCAGGAGTAAAAATGGTTGGTTGTTTTTCATGCGCATAATTCCATATGATAGAAATGTAATTAGCTCGTAGAAATTGTTGAAATAGCTCAGTTTTACACGGTGGTAAGCTGCTTGCATCAAAGTTTTTTAAATTTTTACGGTTAAATTCTTCATTTATATTAGATACGCAAATAAAGATGCAAAAAAATTATATCGGAAGCTGTACCGTAAGTATGTTTCATATATTTACTCTAAGACGCATGCGCATAATGCTTTCACGCTCATACTCACGGCAGAATAATTTTGCTGTTTACGGGTGTTTGGTCAATCAATTTTGTCTGACTAATTAAATATAACTTCGTAACAATTATCTGAACAACATATTTAAATGTAAGACATGTAAAAATAAGTTAAGTTAATGTATTTTTTGTAGAGGTTCAAAGCGTCTGACAAAAGTTTTGGCCCATGAAAAGTGTCTGACGCTTATGGTATAACTTTATAATAATACTCTACAAAATATATGTAAAAATCAGCTATGAGAAAATAAGTTAGGTAACTATTAATTTTAGTTACCTTTCACACCTGGTACCTGCCCAGGTGTCACTCGGAGAGCTCCACAAGCGCGCAGGTATTCTGAGCACATAAGAGACTACTGAGAACATGAGGTTTCATTTATGTGAAAATAAGTTGTGTCTTACCACTCTGGGATCTTGGAATATATATTGTGAGGGTTTGAATGAAAAACAACTAAAAAATGGTGCTCTAATTTTAGACAAGAATTTGGTAGGTATGTTGCAGTAATGTTAATCTTGTCAATTCAATGTGCATGAATATATTCTGATTAATGGATGGTATTAACAAATGAATCTTTATTTTTGACCGACTTCCAAAAAGGAGGAGGTACTCAATTCGTCTGTATTCTTTTTTTATGTTTGTTCCTCGATAACTTTAGTTTGGGTGGACCGATTTGAATTATTCTGGTGTCAGATGCAAGGCGATGAACCTAGGTCCCGCTGTTTTTTTTAAAAGATCGAACAGGTACTTTTGGATCTGTGTTTAAAAATGCATATTTTTAACGAACAAAAGTTCACAATTTGCTATGCGTTTTTGCGTTTATTTCGTTTTTATATGAATCAATTTCGATGATTATTTTTGTTAGAAACCTTACATTTTGAACATTATCTCATATAAATTTGATACTGATAGAGATCTCACTGGTAGTTTTTGCAATGCTTGAGAAATGGAAGTCGGTCGTTTTCATTTTGTAATAAGATATATTGTTATATTTTTAATTTAATGTTGCCAAGCGAATCACGATGTAAGCACAAGGTTAATAGGTTAAAAATTATTACTGAAGACCGAAGTCCGATGATATCATACTACTAAATTACATAACATGATAACATCGAAATAGGTATCTGTTTCTCTGTAATTAGGTACTAATTAACCTACTTGTGAATTAATTACATGTTAATTGTATATTATATCGATAATGTATTTGGTACAGTGGAGAGAGTCAATCTTTTTTATTGAGGTTCTTAAGACAATATGACCATAAACATTTCTCAAAATTTAACTTAACACGATTTTAGTGTAGGTAGATATAGGGACGCTAGCGTCGTGGACCTTAGATACCTGCTTCTACTACGAAGAAGACCCAAGCCAAGGTAATAGGTGTACGTGTATGGGTTAATGAGACAGCAAATCGAATTTTAATTGTTAAAATGTTCTTACAACAGTACTTCGTCTTCAACCAATAGTCCATCTGAGCTTTCTACATAGTAGAGCCAGGTAAAAGGACGACGCGTCCAGTCCTCGATAGACAAGTATCCAGGGCTCTGACGATAATTACGAGGATATTGTAACCACTTTACTGCGTCTAAATGACCGATCAAATCGATTATGTCGCCTGTAAACAAGTTTGTAAGTTTTTATTTATAATGAGCTCATATAATTATGAATGAACTGTACTTGCTCGTTTTTGTCTTATGGAAGACAAATAAACGAGCTAACCTGATGGAAAGTGGTTTTACTGTACGAATAAAGCCTGAGGATCTAGAAGAAGATCTAGATCTTTAGAAGACTATCTACTAGGTAACTTTCAATTTTTACTGGGGCTTACTACCTTTCTTTTGCATATTGGATTGTAATTTGTTTTAGCTTAGTTCATGAATCAGATGCAATAGTTATTTTATTCCTGAAAATAAAAATTACTTTTTGGTAGCATAGGTTGGTAGTGGTAAACCATTGGTAAACATAATTTGACACTGACAAAAATGTCGACATAGTTTTGACGTTATCGTTTATTAATTAGTTTTTTTGCCTTTTAACATATAAAAGGGTTACAGAAAACTATACAATAGATCCTATTTTCATATCTATTGAAAGCAAATAAATATCTACCTATATTTAACGAAAATACCTATTGTTCTTGAGGACTTTGATAAAAGAGGATAAAAGGGATTTCTCAAGAAATATTGTTTTATGTTAGGTATTGCATTAATTAATAAATATAACTTAGAAACAGTGTTAAAGGCTACAACTGTATAAGATTAACCTAACTAAGATAGTTCGTTATTTTCTTTACTCTCTCTTATTCAGCTTTCGTACAACTACTAAGGGATTAAAAGACAAATTACACTGAAATCCATTATATTAATTGGAAAAATATACAAAGAAATACTATTGCTAAAATGTAACTTATACTGTACAATTTCAGACAACTAAGGATAAATGCGTTAAGAAAGAACAATATTTTGTTTACACTACGATCAGGATGGTATTACAATCAGAAAATCCAATAAAGGCTTGAATATTTTGGTTTAAACTATTATTATTCGAACACAAAATCAGTACAAAAAGGACATCAGAATTTAACAAAGTAAGTTAGGATAAAAATTTATCATCATGCTTCGAAGTGATCTTTGTGAATATAAAAGTTTCTGTATAAAATTCTAATGAAACTTTTTTCTCCGGAATGTAGTCATATAGGTATATCGTATACATAAAAATGTGTAGGTACATGTTTACATTTTATGCATAATAAGGTTTTTTTTTATAAAGAAAGATTAAGCGAATTAGTTGGTATTTATATCTACTGATTTCGAAGCATTACGATTATTTTATATTATGATGTCTACTACGACAAAGAGATACCGAGTAAAACAGGTAGGTTTTTCATTGTAAATTTATAAAATGATCGTTTGAGTGACCATCGATCACAATTTGAAGGAACTAACACACGATGCAGCAGTTTGCATTGTTTCACCTATCTACTCGGTCGTCAAAAATCGCGTACTTTTACATTACGCTCAATTTGAGTTGTAGAGGACCTACCTTAGCTCGAAAGATGATAAATTATTTATTGCACACGAAAATAGATATATGGGCGAACTTAAGCTAAACAGAGGGTCATAATATCATGGAGAGGTTTTAAGTATTTATCGTCTACAATTACAGAATAGAATACAACTAATGTGATGTGTATTTACTTCACATGTCTACATGAATATGGACGTTTTGGATAGGTTTGTAAGTGATATTTTTTATTATAAATTTTACGAGCTGTTCAAATCTTATGTAACTAAGTGAATTATTATTAAAAACACTATAATTATGTTTATTATCATTTCTTATTTAAAATGTTTTATGGCTACTTCCAATGGCCACAAAAGCCGTAAAACTGTTATTTGAGCAGATTACTTACGATTTACAAGCATTACAATGTATTCTAGAGCAATAACCGACATAATGAAGCCTAGGAATTTTATTTGGAGTTATTTTAAGTCTCAAATTACGGTTACTAATTTCTCAAACAGCGAAATCGGTTGTAATTTATGCTATGCTATCTAAAATACTTTGTTTTTCAAGGATATTTTCGACGTTGAACAGGTTTAAGCAGGTATCTTTTTTATCAAAGTTCTTAAATTGTTTGTTATTTTCGAAAGTAATCCACTCAGATAAATATAAAACAGGACGCAATTTTGGGGAAAACGGGTCAATATTTATTTTACTCAGTCTTTTTACCTGGTGATTGTGTTAATGAGTTTTTTATAAAAGTACAAAACCTTTGTTTATAATCAAATATCAGACCCATTGTTATTATAGTTTCAGTCGCATTTTAGTTATTTAAAGGAATGTACCAATAATATGTTGTAAATACTTTTATAAGAAGTTTTTCATGTTTAAGATAGCTTAGAGAAGAATCAAAAGTAGCAATGGAGATTTGATAACAAACCTAGATGTATTTTTTCAAATATAATGAAGGGTACCTAATTGCTAAGCGTGTTTATTTATCATATAGTGGAACGAAAAGCTAGTGATGTATTAAAAGTAGTGTCCAACCATAGGTTTCTCTTTTGGTTGAAATTTTGACCGTTGTCCGAATCAAATTCGATTTCCGGCGAAACCATATTGATATTAGGTTTGGTCACTTTACCCACCAGTTGACAATTTAGTTGAAATAGTGATCCGCTTCGTTTAGTTACAAAGTAATGAAAGCAAACTTATGTAGGTAACCTATACTATGGTGTGAAGGTATTGCAGGATGTAGTAATGTAATAAAATGAGATTAGGTAGTAAATTTATGAATAGTTTATTTGCACATATTACATAATATATTTCTATTAGGGACTACAAGAAAAAACAATGTTTTAGGGAAACACTTGCTTATGAATGGCAGTATCCGATGAATTCTATCATAACTAATATTTATAAAATTAACTACTAATATGTGTTATTATTTATATCTAGTCAGGTATTCGAAGCTGCTCGGCTAACCTACAATCATGCACCTACAATAGTGAAATTCAATTAAAATATAAATATATAAATTATGTATTTATCTACTTTAAACAATCATCCGGATCATTTCAGTCAATTGTGATGTACATTACATTTTCATTACAGGAATTTGTGCACTAAAAATCTAACATTCAATCTACTTTAGATATGGTTATAATAATCTAGAAATAGTGTTATAGTAACAAACATGAAACTAAAATTAATATCTAGTTTAGTGTTTATTAGGAAAAATGCGCTGAATAAATTATTTGAAACTATTTTGTGTTTCAGTCATGCAATGAAATACTTAATCACAGCCTAAACGTAAATAACTCTTACTGCTGAACTGAAGCTATTTAAAAACGTTATTATAGTATACACAACATGAAGGTTGCGTCAATTATTATTTTCGGATATAAAATAGTTTGTATGTGATTAAATATTAAAACTTTATACTAGCTCTTGAAATGTGATGTAAAAAGTGTCAAATGGCGCTATAAAAATGATTAGAGAATACATAACAATATCATAAGTAAAATAATATTTTTCATCAATCAATAACCTCTCTTATAAACTGACTCACGCGATAAAAACATATTGGATACTTAAATTTAGTGGGTGTGTACAAAAAATAACGTTATAATAAATTTTTCGTCATAGAAATAAAATACAATATATAAAAGGAGACATAGACATTTCAATTAAGAACGCGATCTTTTGAGTAGACGAGTTGCTTACTTAGTAAAAGTGTATTTTACAGCGATGTCATTCGAATAAGCAGCCGTAATTAAATGTCTAAACCCCCTATTATGTGGTAATCGATGTAACAAATAACAATTCTTGATTTATTAATATCTATTTCGTTATGAATCGTATAATAATACATATAATTATTTTTAATTTGCAACTAATTCAAGCTAAATAGGCACACTATGTATAATCGATTAAGGAATGACAAGGATTTTTTAAAGAAGGAATGACTGCGATATAAGTCGATAACTATTGCAGCACTAGTGACTTTTGAAATTATCGATATCTATTGGATAAATATTCTAATAAAACGTAGTAAATAGACACTGACACATACATTTTAATCGATACTACGAATTGTAATCGAGTTACGAATCGATGCGCTAAAAATAATGTGCTTTTGAAAGTTGATAAGAAGCTAAAATTCTCAATGTCTCAGTTCTAGGGGTCAATCGAATAGTCAATCATAATTAAAACACTTAAAAATAATAAAAGTTTTTTTTTATGAGCTGCATGTAGAACGTATTTGATTAATTTTTAAGTGGCCTGTCACTTATGGTTACACGTGGGCCAAATATAGTGTGAGAAATAGAATAATATATTTTTAGAAGCGCGACCTGTTAATTTCCTTATAGTAATATAATTATTTAGAGAAATAATACCCAAATATGTTCATAAATATTCGCGAAATCATGTGCATATTGACTAGGAACGTAACATAAAATCATAAAACTCCAACTTCATCTCACTCCACAGTTTACTTGTAACTATACAATATTTAAAATAAATATATATTTTTAAATAATACTTGATCAAATAGTTGACTCCAGTCAATAAAATTTTGTCTAACAAAGAGTTTTCTAAAAGTTTTTTTTATTTTAGTTACAAGTAAACCTGCAATCCTTTTAATATACCTTAGTATACCACTTTACAATAGCACCTCCATACAGATAAACACACAATAAACGTCCTAAAGAAAGTCTTATAAAATGAGAACAATATCAAAATTTTGGTCTAAATTTTGTTAATTATGTTTTTCATAATATTATTATATTAATGATTTCGTATTGCTGATGGTCACAATGATGTCGAATTACAAAAACAGAGAGCGTTATTATTATTATCCGGATGGAATCAACAATGTTTCAGTGACAATATTATATTCTAAACTCCCCTTAATTTAATTTTAACACCCAATTTAAACATTTATTTAGACTTGTTGTCTACAATTTTAATTTAGCTTAGCCAGCAAAGACCAAGACGCATCGTGGTCTGTCAGTTTCCGATAATGAGAGGCGAGCTGCCGACACATTCAACTGATCTAGTTGACCGGGGCCGATGTATGTGGTTCCTAGGCCGTGGGTTGTACGGCGGAGGCGTGCGGGTGTGTGGTGAGATGCGTGGAGTCACTCCGTCGCGGCGGCGCGGGCGGGGGACGCTTCTTCAGAGGCTTGGGTTCCTCGCGTCGCATGGCCGCCTGCTCCGCCGTGTACACGTTCTCGTAGAACGGATCCTCCATCCCGCTGCCGTAGTGCTCCTGCACCCACATCGACACGCTCGTCTCCTTGTAGTCCTCGGCGAGGGGGTACTCGCGGAACCCGAGCACTTCGTGTGGCGTTGTCGCCGGCTCCAGTTTACACTTCTGCGCTACCTGCCACTTTTTCCTCATGACTCTTTGCAGATCTTTCAGAAATTCCTTTGGTGGGTTACTGTTGGAGTCGGCTAACTTTTTTGGTGATGTAAGTCGTGTGCTTTCGTTGCGCTTCGGTGGGAGTGGTTTGCGCGGAGACGGTGGCGGCTGGTCTTTGAGATTGAACGAGATCTTTTTGACTTTCTTTTCTGAACAAGTCGGTAAGTCGTCTGCAAAGTTGACTTTTTTTACGGATCCTGTACGTTCCTTATTTGGTTCAACGATTGTTTTTTTCTGTACGGACGGGCTGCTCAGTTTCTTGTTTTGCAGTTCCACGAGACAAGCGCCGTAGGCAACGTTTTGAGTTCCGTAAATGCTTTTATCCGAGTGCAGTGAAGAGGTTTTCGAGGCTTCTGAGTGAACGCTATCGAGGGACGGTTGTCTCGGGAACGAGCGGGTCTGTTCACTGGAGCGCGCCGTGGCTCTGCTTTGTCCGGCGCGAGCTGCTTGTTCTATCTGTTGCGCTGTTAGTTGGCTCACGATGTCCTGCACGCGACCGCTGTTGGCCTCCATGGCGTGTTCCGGCGGTGGTGGGGGGAGGCTCAGTTGTGATCCCGACAGGTCCTCAACGGTGTCTAGTGGTGGGGGTGGCGGAGGAAGACTATCGAGACTCAGCGTCGAACAGAACATAGCGTCTGGGACATCAACTGTCACCGGCGGTGGTGGTAAAGGAAGATCTTCCATGACAGTTTCAGTCGGAGGTTTCTGTACTTTGTCGTATATTGAGGTGTAGCCGTAGAGAGACGAGGCGTTGTCCGAGCTGTTCCTGAACGTGCTGTCTCGGGTTATTGTGTCGTAATGGTCGTATGTTGGAGACACGGGCTCTTGTCGTACAGGGCTCTCAGAACTTATGATGCTGACGGTAGTAGTTGTGCCATACACGCTGTTATCTGATGTATCTGTGAAAGGGAAGTTATTACGATAAGTGCTAACTAAAATTAGTTTTATTGGAAGTTTTTAGGATGTTCAGCTCTCGTAAATTATCTAGTAGTTATAATTTTTCAGATTATTTTCAAATTACCTGACATAGCAATGTTGTGATGACGTTTCAATGTGGAGTCATCAGAGCGGTTCTTCCTTGGTTTCCTGGTGAGGGTCCCACTGTCGCCCACACCGTCATCCTCGGCTGTGACGTCATCGCCCTTCTCTACCATCTCTTTCAGTTGTCGAGTCATCCAAGTCAACGGGATATTGGGCTTCATGGACGGCTTGCGTTTAATTGTTCCTAAAATAAACAAAACGAATTGATTAGAGGAAATACTATATTATTATAGAAAACGTATTGAAATGCTAGATTTTATGATGTTTAGTTTCCGATTTAAATTAGCAAAGCTACATTTCGTTTTGATAAGAACGATATTATTATTGAAAAGTTTAAGCATGTAGTTATTGCGATGTATGTTATTTGAATCTTGCAATTTTAAAATACATTGCACTGCATACAACTGCTCAAAAAAGGTTGGCTCGTTCAACGTTGGCTCGTCTGCCTACAAGGCAATAAAAAAAAAAAAAAAAGGACTCCAGTTCCATGCCATCACATCCCATCCTAGTAACAAAAATATAATCAACAGCTAAGTGAAAACTTACCCATAGGGAATTCACAGTCGAAAGCGCTCTCCGAAGCAGTACCTCCATCAGAAAGACAACCACTTGAACTCGACGACGAAGCACGCGAATGTCTGTTAGACAAAGAAACGGGTACTCTTAATTATAGATATTATTTTACATTACATTATGATATAAAATCAGCAGGAGGTATAAACACAGTAAGGGGGCGGAAATTTTGCATATAAGGAATTGGAAAGAGAGCAGTTTATGATTTATGTTTTATAGAGCGCTCTTTGTTGCACCTATGTGACTTTGGTGCACCTAGGTACTATTTTATACGACTGATCGTTTTCAAAAAAAGAATTGACTTCTGCAGGATTTAGACTATATGTTTTCGGTGGTCGCTGAAATAGTTTCGCAATTATCTTTCAAAATTGAAATCGATCCTTCGTATTTTAGCCAAATTGAAAGCATAAAGGCAATTCGCTATATTTTTTTAAATATAGTATTATAATCAACGAGATAGCCGGTTACTAAAAGTGATGCTCTTTTTCTCGGAGCCAAAACAATTTTAGATATTACATTTCGTAAATAGCCAATAAAGTTGATTACAATTATTCTATTGGACTATCCAATTTCATCTAATGATATTTATTTCTTGTGTTCTTTATTAATATCCATCAGGAGAAATCACGGTGAACAAATTAAGCCCAGTGGGCTAAATCACTTAGTTTGTTATCTGCTGTTAGTGTGCTCTGTATATATCGTTGTAATTAAAAGGACACAAAATATAAACACAACTTGAGTATTGACTGACTTTAGTTCGTTTCGGGACTATTGATAATTACTAAAAACTTTTCCTTTCAATACCGAATTTTATTTGGATTCAGCATCAAAAATAAACAACACATAGATTTTCGTGAATTCTCCTGATGATAATGATCTAAGGTTGTATTAGATATTATCATTAATCATAGATTAAGTATTTTATTCAGTCAACAGGGAACAAGCCAAAATTGGCACTTGTCTATTAGTGCTGCCATCTATAGGGAAATGTGACAGTCACAGACGACAGTCCTAGCTATATCTAGACTAAAAAAAGGTTCGCAAGCAATACACTAAAGGGATTCAGTCAAGCATTTAACTAAACAGTAAGTATAGTTTGGGGCAAGAATAAATGCACTTCGACTTTTAGAAAATTATGCAAAAATATTAAGATTTTTTACAAGTCTATATTATCCATTAAATTGAATTTAAACAAAAACTGACAATGAATGTCACAAAGCTCTGTGCGAAAGAGAAAACGCTCTATAAATCCGAAGCTATGAACTGCTCTCTTTCTAAAAGTCGAAGTGCATTTATTCTTGCCCTAAACTGTACTATTCTTGATTTCAGATATCTACACATGTGACGTCACAACAAACATTCGCATACACATATAACACGCATAGCAGATGCAATATACAGCCAGTCAAAAAAATATAAGTCTAGATTTTTTTATTTAAAAACAGTTTTAGGTATTCACTTTTATGAGAGTAGACTCATATGACTTTAGTAGGAATCTAAAATATTTTAAACTAAGGGGAAATGCATACAGCTAAATAGATCAAAGCATATTATCAACACACGATGTGATACCACAAATTATGACCAGGTGTTTACTGAAGTTGCATCATGTTGTGTGGTAACAATATGTTTTAGATCTGCGACATACAATAAAAAAATGTATAACAAATAACATTCACAAAATAATATTGATAAAGTCCAGCACAAACTATAGCCACATCAGTTGCAGATTTAATGCAAATGCGTCTATAGTGTGTGCGGACTTGACAAGAAACATTTATGAAACACACCTTCCGCTGCTGATATCAGAGTTGGCAACACTCATGTTGCTTGATGTTGACTGAGCCGGACTGTCTATGTTGGTCACACCGCTGTTTGTTTTAGTGGGTATTGAGGTAATCTGAAAACAACAATTTTCTTAGTTTTGGAATACACGTCAATTACGTGACCTTATAGGTTATGTGTCAAGAAGGATTAGTTTTTTTTATGCAATAAATATACATTTATCAATTATTGAATTTGAAGGGTGGGTATTATTGCATTGATAAATCAAAATAGTACAAGTTATGAGATAATATAATTGAAATGTAGATCAAATAATTTTAAAGGAAGCTGTCAGACCAAGAAATTGCAATGCCATGGCAGTTTCGAAATCATCTTACTCAGCTGGTACTTCAGTAACTACAATTTAAATTAACATGCGTCCACGCGACTCCATACATTTTATGAATGTGTGGCTTCGCATCACGTGCGTATAGTATGTATTGCTACATGCTTAACTATCAACATAAATCAATATTTCAAGAAACTTACGGAACAAGAGCGCGCGTGAGCCAAATGATCTAGATCTTCCTGAGTTAGTTCCTCAATTAAAGATCTGTAATTTTCAAGCAATTGCCTTCCATGCTGAAATGAAAAATGCGGTCTTATAATTCGCTGCACATACCAAGCGTTCAGGAAGAGATATAGTTCCAAATGCATTTTAAGAGGCCTATTTATAGTGGCTTTACGGTGCAAAAGTAGCTCAAGTTAAGAGTGTTTCTTAATATTAATTTTTCGATTATTATATATGTTATCAGACAGATTTGAATATTAGGTCGCGTGTGAAAATTGCAAAGTTTCCAAAAAACACTAAAGTATCATTAAAACAATATTGAACATTATCACTATGCATGTTTAAACGCTATATCCGAATTGATATATAAGCCACTTTTGCACCGACAGATAGGTACAGTACACTAAAGTTTAAGCATACCTTAGCAATACGCATAGCAGTGACCCATCGCTCCATAGTTGGTTGATCTTCGGCGCACAAAAACTTGATGAATTTAACGCTCTTCGGTTGCTGAAGCCTCGGGTGTTTGATAGCAAAGCAGTAGTCGGTCGGAGATTTGTATTTCTTCTTCCAATTCAGACCTATATATACTTCATTGGTGTCGAATGTAGCCAGGCAGACGAGCTCCTTCAACGTTTTCACCTTGTCTTTGGGGGAGTAGTACAGCCCTAGTCACGTGACAAACGAAATATTTTAAGTATGATAAAGATTTTAAACGAAAATCGCTTTTGCTAGTCGCTTTGCATTGACAAATCGCATCGCTTGAGTATGTTGTACTGACCTGATGGTCGGAGGACGCAGTAGATTTTCTTCCATCCTTTTTTGGAGTCGTTCTTTAAGTAAAGTGGTCCTTCCATGGGCGGGACTGGGTGTCCTGAGACGGACGGCACAGTGCTGGCAGCTGCGCCATTTTGTCCGAAGAATTCTTCTAGAATAACTTGCCTTGAATGATCGTCTTGTTCGCTTGAACGACCTGCAATAAACAGTAACAATGAACGATTTGTTAGTTTCTGCAGTTCACCGAATAAACTTTTAAAAAAGTATTAGTATAGTACTTAAAAGTATTTCTAAGACAGGACTAGCACGTTTCAAGACATGTCACTACTTTCTTTTATATCTTTCTATAACCTTTTTAAATAAAACATGCAACCCATTTTTCGCATGAGTTACAAAAAATGCTAAGTTAATGTCCACAAGAATAGTTAAGTGGCCCTTTTTGCCTACAGGTAGGTATTTGGGGCCAAGTACGTCCAAAAAGCTACGTAAAGTATCCACTTAAAGACATAGGATTTGTCATGGTCACATCAATAGTTTCTACATAGTAGGCCATTAGGCCGAGTTCTCTAATGATACAACAGAACGCACTAGTCATCGTCTTAGAAAAAATGTTTACGTTTTGATTTATTCGCGCATTCATCAGATGAGTTGACATTTTATACGGTCGCGTGAAAGTGCCGTCGTAAATCGTAAGTTTTATATTATCATTCTAATAGTAATTTTCTACTATTGTATTACAGAGTAACAATTATCTTTGTTTCCTGTCCTCAATATCCAATTTTAAATGCAAAAATTACAATAATGAAAGAGACAGATGCCTAAACTTCGTGGGAAAAGGATTTCGTGTTTTATAGTACTAAATATACAAAGCTTGTTGATTACTTCAATTTAGTAAATGTATAGCAATTTGGCAAGTTTTGATTACAACAACTCTACAAGAACGTTGAAATAAATCAGAAAAAATATCGAATGATATTTAATTTTACAAGCCTGCGTTTTGCAAAACTTCGTCGCGCTATAAATACCATATAAGAAATGAAAATCTGGGATGTTTATCTACGAGATTTATCTACAAATGTGTTGACCCCGAGGTCAAAGTTTTTTAATGTTTTCGGTATTGTTCTAAGCTGATATATTAGAAAGCTTTGCTTTCATGTGAAGATTATGCAGTATTTTTTGTGTATAAATCTTACCTCTATCATTGTCGCTTAGTAGAAACTTTTCAGGTGCTTGAAACAGTGATATTTTGTCAGGCCTCTCGGCGAATAGTATTTTATTTTTCGACTCTCTCGTCCATAACATTAGATTATCAACTAACATCTCGTGATCCTCATACACACGTTCTGTAATAAAAACAAGTTTTTTAAAGATTTTTTATTTTGTAAGTAAGATTCAAGAATAGTTGAAAATAAAGAGAACATAGAAGAGAAGACTTTAGTTTGATGTCGCAAATTGTCTATTTTTTATCCTATAGGTTGACTATAACAGCCTTTTCTTAGTCATATATATCAAGGATATACGACATCATAAACGTAATCATTGAGGACAATTCAATAATTCAAGAGCAAGGAAAACACAGCTCTAGTTACCAAACAAATAATCAACCAACTTACCCATATTGAGATCTGGCAAATGTTCGACAATTGCCCACTTTGGTTCCATATTGACGTGGTTCTTATCGGCCAACAACCTCGCCACATACCCACAAGTCATTTTCTCATCAACCAACAGACTCTTGGAGGAGCCGTCCATTGAGAACGCCTTTATAAACAGTTTCTTGACGTTGGCTTCTCTCATACGTTCCAATGCCAATTTAATCTTGTCCGCCTTTTGTTGGAATCCTGCGTCCTACATTCAACAATGATCTTATTTAACGTCCAAATAGGATATAATGATGCTAATTAAAGTTGACAAAACTTTTTTCAAACGATACTTTGGGTTCTCATTTGACAGTGTTTTTATTGATTAAGATACTTAGTAAAGTTATAATGAAACAGACTTTTAAGTACCTTGTCTTTATAGATTTTTTTCCATAGTTGATACAAATTACAAAAATATATTATTAGTAGGCGCTTTTCGCGGGAGACTGTAATGATTAGAATTAAACAGGTTCTACTTATAAATATCTCGTACCTTCTGATTTTGATGTAAATTTAATTTCAACGCTTTACATTTCGAACTCGCACTGCTCGAAGCGGAAGATTCGCTCGAAAGCATTGATACCTGAAAATATATAAAATTAAGATATATGCTTTAAGCACAAAAAAAATCATTTTTATGTGTAAATTTTGTCAAAATCTTTTAGATAGAGTCATAACATGAGTAAAGAAAACCTTGTAAAATTTTCATTGTAATGTACTCGTCAAAGCAGTATACTCACTGTATCACTAAAGGCAGAGTCATTGTCCGGAGATTCCGTCCGCGTGATGCTGGAGGCAGCATCGCTGTCCTTCTCTTGTCGCAGTGGACAAGCCTCCGTCCTCTGCACCCTCTCTTTTGATGCAGCCGCATAATCTTTAATTTAAATCAAATTATTTTATACTGCGCATGGTTACGTACAAATTTTAATGCAGAATAGGATGTCATGTGTGACAGAGATAGCGCTCTATAAAGCCGAAGTTATGAACTTCTCTCTTTCTAAATGTCGACGTGTAAAATTTTCGGCCTCTGTATGTATCGAGTTATTTTTTTAGAATGAACCGAATTTAACAATGGTTTTTATTTCGATGTTAATGCGCTAAATGTTACTTAACCAGTGCTTTTTACATTACTTTTTTATATAATTGTTTATTTTATTGTTATAAAAACAGTCTATCATAAGCATCATCGTCTATAGCTGTAGTTATACTAAAATCAGTGGTAGGTAATTTGTTTTAACCTCGACAGTGCCGGATACACAGTGAGGTCGCTTCCAACAAACAGTCTATTATTGCAAACAACTCTTTTCAAGCTTCGTTGAAAGAGACAATCACTACGGCCACAGCTTAGCGTAAAATAAATACAATGTAAATTTTAACAGAACAGTCTTCCTGACTAAAGACTGATGACAATAATTTATTAATTGAGTATGAAATCATAAAAGATTTTAGTATCTTTTTTCGTGAAAAGAAATGAGAGAAGTCAGCACTAGAAGTCTATATTTTTGCTAGTCTGAGTGGTTACAGTCACTTACGGACATCTGCAATGTTATGAATGTGCGGTAGAGTTCTCTACACTATACAGATTATTGTTTGTGTTTAAGGGTTTTAGTATTAGTAGCAATAGAAATACTATGTGATCGTTTATTCCTTTCCTGTTGTATATTCTTTAAGAACCAGTGGATTTGTTCATGGACCATTGGAACTTAGTAAGAACTCCTTTCCGTATACCAGACGATCGTAGAGCTCTATTGTATTAAAATTTTATATATATTTAGTACAAAAGAATCGTAAATACCATGAATTAGAGATTAGGCTGTAACAATGGCCGTCGATAGTGCTAAAACTAAATTTGAATTGCTTTGCTTCGAAACTCTTTTTAAAACAATAGCGATATTTCTTAATATCGACTTTACTACCTTAACTTCGGATTATATCGCGTACTATTTATAAAACACTTACATTTTTGTAATAATAATATTAATTTACAAATTTTGAAAATGAAAAGAAGAAGAAGTAGTATTAGAATTAATAATAGTTAATGTTTTAGAAAGTGATCTGTTTTACATTACATTTTTGTGTACCTATTCCTAACAACCTTAGCATTTCAAAGGCTTAGATTATTACTAATAATATGGTTAATCTGATAAACTTACTTGAAACTCTAGATAATTCTTCGTCATATTCGGAGTCAAGAGCGCATAGTTCGCCAAGGATGGCGTCGAGATCAGCGTCCTGGGTTTCTTCGAGATTCGCCATCGAGAACCGATATGTGTCAATCCGCGGAGCTACTATCTCAAGGGGCCTCAGAGCTAGTGAACCATCGTTTGTCGAATTTAAACCCTGTTAAATAAAGTAATTAAAAAAAATTAAAGAAAAGGTAGAGAGAAAACTATTTACTTCGAGGAATCGTATAGTTAAACCACAACCTAAATGTTTTTGTGAGTTGTATATGCATAGTTAGATATTTTGCTCTTTAAATCTGCTAACGCACTACTAGATTTTCCAATCTCCCATTAAGAACTTTTTAACTACTTTTCAATAACAATTATTTAACTATAAATATTCTTAAAGGAAAAAATTATTTTCTAAGATCTTCAGCCATAACTTTTCAATTTTAAGTGTATTCACCTTTAACTGCGGGATAAATAATATACTAATTCATATTTATTTTATACAATCATTTGCTATTCTAATTATTTCAACTACCGGAACGTTTTAAATTATTCAGATTCTTTTTAACTACCTAGAATATTTTAATTGTTTTTTGTTTAAAGATAAATAAACCACACAATACCGACAAAGTTAACGTTTAGAGTACTTTAGAGCTTAGATTTGTTTGTCATATTCAAATCATGTTTCGTGTTAGTGAATGCACATATTAATTATTCTAACAGCATGTATTCGATAACCAGAAAGTATTGACATAGTCGGCTACACCATAAATGTGACCACAAAACGTCATGAATATTAAACACGAGGCTCTTTATGTTTCAGAATTAATTTTATTATCGTGCACATACATGTCAACATCCCAAAACATAATCATAATTGTATTGTCTTGCGAACAATGCGTTGTCCTACTCGATTAATAAACAATAATCTTTAAGCAACGTAATATTTAACTAATTTCAAATGTGGAAATGCATTTTCATCTGTAATCTGCACGTTCATTAAGTTGATAAGCTTGTATTCGAATCTTGATAAGCGTTGTGTAATTGGTCGCGTATTTATTTACGTGTTGCGAAAAGCGCGAACTTCAGACCTTCAGTTTTCAGTTAACGTACCGTCATAAGCGCTGCCATACTCTGTTCGGTTTGTTTATTCTCCACGGGGGAGTTGTTGGCGCTTTTGGATTTCACACTCAAACGAAAGCTTCTGTTTAGGGAGAAGAGGAATCCACCACGCTGCCACTTAGTTGGTTCGCTCGGTTGCACATTCATCATTTCATTCACATCGCAGCGTGCAATGACTCATTAAACATCACTTCACACTATTAGTCGTATTAGTAATGTGTGCCAAAAGGCCGGTGCTCCGTGCCCTATTCAACTCCTCATGTTGTTTTTTTGACAGAACACTTGCTTGAAAAGGTAAGTGCAGAAGATGAATTTATAGTAAAACAAAATTTAATTCATGTCAACTAAAACTGCACTTTTCGTTTGAAATAATAAACGTGTTTGTTTTTTAAATCCCGCTCGGAGTCTGCGCGCGACTTCTACTCTACCGCACTGCACGAGAGCCGATTAGTTGTATGAAGACCGGTGACCTCGTCCATTCACTTAAATTTAAACTTTATTTTCATGCACAACTTTTACATTGCACTGAATTGTAAAACAACAGAACAAAGAAGTGTCCGTGTCGAGTCACGGAACGCGTATAACGTACGCCGTCTCGGGCACAACTAGTTTGAGTGGAACAGAGTGAAGTGAGTTGTTTTACAACATGCCATGAACGCGGAGTCACCCGCTCGCAGAGACAACCAACTGCAGGGGGAAGCGAACAAGCAGTAAGCGGGCGCTTGTGTATTGTGCACGTGTGCGCGTCCCGCTACGTACTTTCATTCCGGGATCACGTTATAAGCGAGCATGGTGGTGTGCGTGCGAGTCCCCTCGGTCGAACCCCCTGCCCGGAGTTCCTTGTGCCGAGTACAGTCCCGACCGCCGCCGTCGGGCGCACGCACTCACGCCCCCGACGCCGACGCTTCACGCACACTTACAACATTCGCATCGTACACTTCCCGACTATGCGTCCCGGGATACGATCTATTCAGACAAATATCTGCTAATTTTCTAGGAGTGCTTTCTGCTTTTATGGCATAAAACAATATAAAATAATCAAGCTGAACTAGGTATCAGGCAAATGAATGCAAATCATTAAATTAGCATAATTCCATACTATGCTTAATAAGTATTCAATATCTATCACGACTTCTGTTTAATAATCTGTTACTTAATAAATTGACAGCATTTTAATATACCTACATAAGTTTGAATTTTATTGCAACCATGTGGGTCAGTTCACTTGGCCCATTCACACGTACGGATCGATCCGTGACGGACGAATCGCATACGTAGGGTCGGATCGCGGACCGATCCGTCAGACGAATCCGACAGTTTGATCCGTGGTGCTATTTTAATGCAAACTAAACATGACGGAGTTTTCCGTGATGACCATTGAGAAATTGAAATTTTATGCGATTTTAACTAATAAATGTTATAAATTTGATTGTAGGGCATATAATACTGTTGAAATGTGTAATTATTAATGATTTTTATTAAAATTTCTGTAGAAATATTGTCTAAACACATTATTGTTTCTACGGATCGATCCGCGATCAAATCCGACCGATTCGTCCGACGGATTTCCCACGGATCGATCCGCAGACAAGCCGTGGTTCTAAAAAGGCGTTAAAATTTCATCACGGATCCATCCGCGGACGGATCGGACTGATCCCTCGTGTGAATGGGCCAACTGTCTGACCTATTTCTATTTCCCTTGTTTCAACCGCACCCCAGGTTAAATAGATTCAAAATTGGAAAATCGATGGATTTTTATTATGGACACGTCATAGCACATGACATTGAAACCAGGAAATGACTTTTAATACAGTTTTTATGTAGATAATCAGTGACGTCATAAAGAAATTATAAAAAGTTATTCAACTATGTTTACAAGGAACGAGTATTATACTTAGAATAATAATGCTCTATTATTCTAAGGTATTATTGTAAGTTTAGTGATAGTTTTGAGTATGCAAGATGTATTCACGTAAATGTGCAAGACATTAAGTGGAGGTTGAGTAAGATCGACAAAAAATGGGAAACAGGTGGTTGTTGCGAACACCTGCCCGGACAGTTGATCCGACAGATGTGCGGTTACAACGCATTATTATTTATCTCCGAACTGTTGTGCCAGATATTAATTTAAATAATTTCATAACTTGAAATCATTTTGGCGTAAATAATGTTATTTACAAGTGAAACGACACCTACTTTACTTTGTAAAACGATTACCCGAAATATTTTTGGTTAAATTATTGTCATGGTATGAGCAGAACAAAATACGAAGTACTTAGTTACTTAAGTATTATCATTTAATTTTACGTGTAAAAACATTTCGCCGGCATTGGCGCCTTTCAAAATGATAGGTATTTAGTTTATTATATTTCAAAAAGTAGGTAAGTACTACTTAAAGCTATAATATAACCATATTAAACATGCACATTGCGTTATGCTTTAATTTGATTACAAGCAAATAATATCTTAATGACGGTTCCTACTGAGAGACGGAATTGTCTTCCTAAGCTAAGTAATCCGAATGGTAAGTTCAGAAGCCCATCAGGCAACTGCTAAATGTTTAATATCTATAATATGTATTTATTATTCATTGGTCGTTTTTTATAACGATTATACAAGAAAATCAAGGAGGATTGGTGTATCGTAGAGGCATATGTGATCGTGCACCTGTTGCGACAACGCCGGCTGCGTCCCAATCTCGTGGCCTACCTTATACACAACTATACACATACATATGTAGAATACCGTATCTCATATATCTCGTATTCTTTAAAATGTTAATTTTGCACTCATTTACCTCTGAAATCTTGAATGTTTATCGAATGATTTGCATTGCTAATGAGTTAGGTATGAAAATGAGATACTAAAGGTTGTTTGTGTTACTTTACTTGTGTTTAAGTATCAGTTGCACGTGCAAAAAATTATCACACAGACGATTATCTCGATTATCATTTGATCAATTCACCATAGTAATGCTCATGTAGCCCGGCGTTATTACTAGCAGATATATTGGTTTAAAAGATCATGTCTTCCAGTGTAAAACGTAATAACACTGTCTTTTTTTAATGTGCAAGATGTTGTGCAGCGCAATTGTAATCACTTATGGCGACCAAAAGTATAGTCTATGACACACAAAGACGTGTTTTAATTAAGTGATAACATTTTCAAAACTTTGTTCAAAAATTGCGTGTCCATATAAGTTTGCAATCATTAATTTATAATGTTAGTTTAGTAAAGTATTTTGACTTACCGCAGTGAGAACAGTAAGCTCGCCAAGCCACTCGTTAAGCAGAGCCTCAGGGTCGTCAGCGGTGGAACCCGCACCGGCGTCCTCTACTAACGCCATCTGACAAACAAAATATAAACACATTATTTTGTTAGTAGTTTCAGTAAAAGTTAGTATCTCCGTTAATCAGCTAAATACGAGATGTAGTGTATCACTAATAGTAGAGTTGAGTAACGTATAGTACTTCTTGCGAGAATCTGTCTTGTGTTGTCAGACTTAAGATACGTGCATACTGCATAGCAACCAAGGTGAGCTAATTTGTAACAAGATGAACAGTAACAGCAATCACGTTCAATAAAGAAATACTAGGATAAGTCCGGGACACGAATAGACGGCATATAATCACACGCTGTACCTATACATGAGTGTAAACAAAAATTTAATAGTATCCATACTCGTAATACATTTATTACCGAAATGGCGTCAACTTAAAACAATAATTCATTTGTGAAATGTCTGTAACATCTTGTGAATAAGTTATGAAGCATTCACGCACTTCAATGCTAAGATAAGTCTGACCTCTGATAACGTTTACGTACGAACTGAGATTGAAACTTTGATGGCTTCGATGTGGGTGGGCATTCATGAGATGTGGAATATTGGAGAAGTTTTGAGATAAGTTTTCTTTGTCGTATATGACTTTGACATAATTTATCTCATTTCCAGGAAACACGTATTTCGTTATGTACGGAGATGTCTATATTGGTACTAAAAATAGATTTGATATAATGCACCTAAATAGAAATTTTATGGAGCCCTGGATGCAGGCTTCTATCAACTGGTTCCATTGCTAATCATTGGGGGTGGCCAACGTCCAGCAGTGGACGTCTTGTAGCTTAGAACTATGATGATACATTCTCTACATATTTATTTATTTGACTAATTTTTAAAGTATATTTTTGTCCAATATCAAATTTGATAAAACAACGCAAAACAATACGTGCACGCCACACAATTTGTAACGTTTCGTTACTCGTACCGCAAAATTACAATAATTTTAAAAGTTAAATTTTAATAACACTCATTTCTAAATCTCTACATAAGAAAACAGCTGTTGTTTCCGGTGCACGGATCCAAAACTAACAAAGGAACTTCGAATGTGCGTGCACGTGCGCGAACCAACATTTTTTTTTATCGAGAACCCGATTATTTTCTATTGAATGCTGCATTTGATTCTCATCCAGACACACCTTGACTGTAAATTAGAAGAGTAGCATCTGCTCCGTTTGTATCGACTAATAACTATTGATTTGTTGTGATTTTATGGCCAAGTAGAAACTTTCTTAAAGTTAGAAATGGATTTGAGTACTATACCGTAGGATAGAATAAGATTAAAGATACTGGTGGTTATGTGTTCGGTTTATAATGAATGATTATTAGTTTTTAGTACTAGAAGTGGTACTACTATATTATTACAGTACCTACCTCATTGCTCGTGTTGTAAAGAAAATCGTCGATACCAAATTAGAATTTAGGACACATACCGATCCCCAACTGAATACGTGAATTAAATTTTAATTTCAAATTTGTCTTCTGTAATGAAATTCCATAGGGTACAAAATTAATGGTGCTATTTTAATTATTTTCTATTAAAGTGTGAAGTAACATTCGTTTTTATTAGGTTAACTATTAAAACTATAGATAGTTTAAGTTAAAATGGACACATAGAACATTCAAAACTATAATATAAATTATCTTTGAACGAAAACCAACTTCAAATATACACACTTCAATTTTATAAAGATTCAAAAAAACAGAGTAACTCTTTATTTTCAAGTCGGTTTGAAACAAAACTAATTACAAAGATATAAATTAAAGGTTAGAAGTGTGAAATGAAACAAGAAGGATTGACGCAGCTCCAACCTTTACAAGGACCGGTTGATTGATGAACTCAATAGTGCCTCCATCGGTTGCCTTGTCGATGGCAAGATTATAAATAACACAAGCTATGTTGATGACATGGTTGAACGTATCAATCAATACATTGCTGAAATTATATCAACAGTACTTTCTATTTTTAAAGAAGTCTGATAGCGACTTCCGGTACCTATACCTATCTTAGTCAAGTTATCGAACCAACTAACTACAGTTTACATTTTAAACTAAAATACAATGAGTTTGAGATAAAAAATGCATAAAAATAAACCAGAACGAACAATGCAGAGAGTCGCAACACAAGTTCCTGGTACAATTAGTTTTTCGGACGTTCCTCACAAAGACTAACCCACTTTAGGCGCACTAGGCACGAGTTTCAGGCACTGTAAAGGATGACCCAGATGTGCAGAAGAATGGAGAGCACTGTCAGGAAACGTTGACAGCCAGCCCTACTTGTTGTTTGGAATATACAGTACAGAAGATAAAATACAGAGCGTTGAAGCATACAGTTTACACAGGCGTGGCGTTCTTCTTATTGGAGTAAAAATAGTAAAGGAGCCACTGTCAGTATTTTCATAACTATGATACGATAAAAGTAAGGTTAGGTTAACTTTAAATATGGAATAAAAACAGCCTCTTATATAATTAAATTGTTTATGGGTAGTGTGCAGTGTTCCTAAAAATTCTATGGACGACAAAATAATGTTCATACTTGACTTAATCTTTTGTCTCATCTCATTCGAAACGTTAAGTTAGGTAAGTAGGTACCTATTGCGTTTCTTAAAGTCAAAGTCAAATAATTTATTTCAAAGTAGATGTGGACACACATACATTTTGAATGTCAAAAATAAAATCAAAAGTTCTACCACCAGTTCGCTAAAATTCCGCCTCTGTCCTGAAAAGAACCGGCGCAAGAAACTCAGCGGGCATGTCTTTTTTAATTTAATATTTTTTTCTATTCTTTTTTAAAAAACATTGTTATACATTTTTTTTTAACAAATGTATCAATTGAAATGGCCCGGGACGAGCACCTCAGTCCCATTTTGTGCAGTCATTATATAATTTTATCTCAGTTCTGTTAAGATGTACCTTAAATTCAACAATTTAACCCATTTATTATCTAACAGCTTATTACATTGTCATGGTAAAAAAATAACTTTTCAAGTGAAATAGCATGTGTTTTTGTTATGATAACCGAACAATATCACCGATTTTATGTAATAATACTGTAACAATAACACACAAAAGGTAGTTCTCGTAACTACAACAATAGCAAAGTCGTGGTTAACGATTAGGTACAAGCTAATACAACTTGCTTATCTAACGTAATCGAGTTTGGAACTTTCTCGTTGCAAGTGACGCTCTGAACAACAACTGTAGCATAAAACGTGTCCTGCAGTTGAAAGCACTCGTCACTCTCGTGACGTTTGAATGGTCGAGACAGAGACATATGTATTTTTTAAATATGATATCTATAATATAAAAATGGACCGCAAAATGTTTGTAAGCGCATAACTCAACAACGCCTGGACCGATTTGGCCAAATCTTTTTTTAAATGTTCGTTGAAGTTTAAGGATGGTTTTTACGGCATTTACGGAGAAAAAATCGAATAGTTGCCGGGAAGAATTGAAAAAAACGGGTTATAGGGTTCACGCAGACGACGTTGCGGGCAGCAGCTAGTTTTAAAATAAATATGTAGATTATTAATTGTCACCTTGAAAAATATCGCAATGCAGTTTATTTATTATGTCTGAAACGTTTTATTTCACTTTAATTTTGAAATAGTAATATTATTTTGTTAGGAATAAATTATTGGAAAACAAATATCATAACTACGTTTTACATAAAGCCTTTCAATAACACCGATTCTAGCAGTCTAGATCTACTGAAAGCTATTGTTATTGACCCCGAAAAATGAGGCCAATATTACCATTACATTCTAATAAGACTACAACTTATTACTCTGCGCGTATCACTTGTAAGATAGTCAGTTCGGTTTCAAATTGGACACAAACACTCACTGGCATATGAGTATATGACTTAGGAGTCATATAGATTAACAGATATTCTTTCATAAAGTTGTAAATCACCTAACCTGTATGATATATCTATAATATGATATTATTAACAAATGAGTTAGAATCAAAATAGATAACAGTAGATACAAAAGAAAAATTTATAATTAAAAAAAGTGTAGATAAATCGCAATAGTAAACGCAATTGTAAATATATGAAAAGTAGGCCGTATTCCTTACCCATTTTCATATAATATTCTTTTACCTACAACATATTACTAAACTGAATTCTACTGCAATATATAGGTATTTGTAAAGATAGATATGATTGTGTTATTTACTTATCAGAATCAAGGAATCCAAGGTTAAAACAAAACGATTAAAGTTTACAAACAGAACGTAATACTATTAACTAAAATACGTATTATGAGTTCGATAGGAATATTATGTAAACATATTTTATATTGGAAACTATATTAATAATAATTTAGAGAATGTTTGTAAACTACATAACATTAGTTTCAGTTAGAACGTCGCAGTAATCAGAGCTGTATTTCCAATAAGGTTTTATAAAGGTTATAAGGTTATAAGGTTATATAAAGTTTACTTTACTCGAATAATCTGAAATTAACATAACTGAACTCTAAGCTAACTCACCAAGAAATAATTACAATGAGTTAAGATATTTTTTTGTTTATTTTTAGTTCATTTATTATATCGTTCCAAAAAACTATTCTAAGACGCTGATTTTTCTTGCTAAATCCATTATGTCGCTTTTGGACTTTTAATGCAGATATGATACTTCGCGTTTTCCCAGTGGACACACAGTTCATTTTACTTTAAATCACGGTACTCTACGATGCTTTTCTACACATAAAGTGGAATAAAACAACGTCTTTTCGTGAAGAGTAAAATCAATGACTTCCACCTTTTTCATAAATAATATTTACATTTCCAGTACACCATAAAATCTTATTTCAAAACTTCTAACAGTAAAACAACGTAACTTTTTACTTTAGTTGTAACTTTTTGCGCGAAAATACTTTCTATTGTCGTAGGCACGCGGATTTACATAAAAGTTCAGTATAAAGATCCGCCATTGGATAGCGCGGGTCAAAACAGTAAAGTACTTATCTGGCTAAGACAATACACGTTTGGACACAATCTTAAAGTTTTGATGATGGTTATTCTAACATTTTATTATATCTAACTTGTTTGAAGTATCCACAAAATAATTTAAAGCTTTTAAATGAAACATTTAAAGTAAATTGTATAATCTAGATAGTTTAAAGGCAGATAAATAGATCGGTAATAGAGGTAAAACTAGATAATTTAGACGTCCAAGGCAAAGATTATTATCATAAAGTGTTTAGTTTCTCAAAGACCGTCTAAGGTTATCAAATAATAATAAGACAATATTACGACAGACTTCCATTCAATCCAGATTAACACAAAAACTATAGTCAGATCTTTATCATATCTATTCAACTCAAAAACCGCATTTCGGGAAGCTGATCAGATGGTAGCCTGATCGTGATAGTAGTTTTAATTACATAAGCATAAGGTAATTAATATTAGTCGCTGTATGAATATACTTCAAGGTATAAGAATAGAAGTATTGTTTATAAAAGAAAGTGTATTCGATACGAGTGTGTTTGCAGACAACACTGTCGCATTTGTTATATTAATACAACGTGATTGAAGCAACCTCAACACGTTAGTAAACATCATTTGCTGAAAGGTTCTGCATAGGTTTGGCTTCAACTAAGTGTATTGCTAAAATTGGGTTCACGAGTCTATAACGGTTTTTAATATATATACATGTATGTTTAGCGCAATTAGATTTTAAGTTAACATTTTTCTTTAACCTCTATTGGTGAGATGATATCTATGATATCTTCGGAACGTGCTTCTATGAACGTTCAACAAGCACTTTTTGTAGGTTTTTGGTCTTATTTTTCAAACTGTGTATTTTATTTTTGAAGTTTCTGTATAGTAAATAAATAAAACAAATCGAAGTTTTTATCGAATTTGTCGAAATATTAGCGATTAGAATGATTTAACTACTAACCTAAACTAACATTTATAATTTTTGAAATGCACTATTTTATTATTGTAATGGATAGTAGTCCGAAAGAAACTATACCTAATATAAAGAAAATCAAAACTATAACGTAGAATGACATAAAGTTCTCATTGCACTTATTGAACACAAACACGGATGAATTTAGTACATAATAATGTAATGAATTGCGTCGTACAATTTAGTCTCTGTCCTTATTTTGAGGCGGTACAATCTATTTGTTATGGCTTTGATCAATAAAGTTGCAGTGACATAGACAATAGAGATTATTATGGACCACCATGCTCGATGGTACAACTTAGCAACATAATTCATCTACAACATTAAGTTGTGTAAATAATGTAATTTTATTAAAGTTTATTATTTATTTTTAAATATAACCTAAGTTATTTTCTTGATATATTATTTTTCAAAGAACTTTAGTTTCTATTTGTGTTATTATAGTTTCATAACCAAACATTCAGATATTACACAGTACATTATTAAAACAATAATTCATCTTCACGAATAGTAATTGTAGCGACGTCTTTCTCAGAATACTCTCATTGTAAACTATTAAAAGGGACAACAATGAAATAAAAGCTCAGAACAGCGTGGCCAACGTGGCACATGTGTTCGACAAAAATTATACGTCATAAAATCGTTAATATTAAAAATATATAAAATTAAAGCATTCACATAAAATCGTTAATGAATCGTTGTTTGTTATATAGTCTATGGTCATAACAGCACAAGACGAGTAACGTTGGAACTCTCTCCAAATATAACGATACTAAATGTATCGATTTAGTTAGGGGAAAGTGTAGTTAAGATAAATAACAGCTTCAATTCGACTTGGACGGCCATCAATAAACTGACATGCGGGCGGCAACACAGCACATGTTCAAATTACTTACAAACAGCTTTAACATACGTATACAAAATTGATGTTCTTTGTGTCTGGTTATTTAAATTCAAAATAATTACTATGTAGATTCAAATAATCAAAAAAAATTGGATTCTAGATACTCGTAATTTTTATCTAGGTGATATTGCAGAAGTCTATAAGCACCACTATAATAAAAAAATATTTACAAATCACCACCGACATGAATGCAATGTAGTAAAGTCAGTTACTATATTTATTGACATTACGCAATAGTACGCATTTTTTATTATTTTAATCTGATAATCAATGTTGTATTAATAAATACAATCTCATATAAATTGAAGATAAGAACCACTGTTTGTATAAAATCAAAGCAGAGACCACTGTGTCAAGTGAATCAAAACAAAACCATATTGTCAGTAGCCAAACGTTTGCTCAATAACTTATGTAAAGGGTGGCTCCGATTGAAGGGCAAGATCAATAATGGTCCGCTCTTTAGGATCAGGGCCCGATTTAGTAGGGAAAATACTAGATAGACGGGAATTTACCTAGCTTTATCATAAGAGTATCGAATGAGTAATTATCTATTCTGTAATTTTAGCTCACGAATTTGCTTTGCAGTTTCATTACGGATAAGAGCGACGCAGGTTAGTCGTGAGGAAGCCTTAATATATTGTCGTCGACTTCTTCTATTTTTTATCCTCTCGATATGTATGATATTATATTTTGGTCCAAGACCGTCTTTATATAAAGAGTTGTTTGAATGTTTCCGGATTTCCCAGACCATATTAGATAGTATTTGGTCGATATGCGAAAATATTATCAGAATTACTAGATTTGGTCCTGCTTAGTATATTATTGTGCTCGTTATTTTGGCTGTCATCATCGTATCGTCAAGTATCCGGCTTGCTATCAGTGCCAAAATGAAGGTCGTTATTTTTGTTGAGTGAAGTTCAAGCGGGTTATCATAATAATTGCTACAAAGTCTCGTTGTTAAATATAATGAAACGGTAAATTTCCAAAATTGTTATCGTTTTTAATGTGTTCTCTTGACATTGAGTTTTGTACTTAAGATAATTATATCAGTTGCATGCACATTTGGTTTGATTTGCCTACAATTTGAATTCTTATTGTACAGCAAAAAAATTGCTAATTTCTATAAAATTACATCTCTGCTCTTTTTACTAAATCATAGAGCGTTTACATATGTAAAAAATATTTTTTTTTACACTCTATTATAAAATGCAAATAAGAAAAATAAACAACTTGTTTTTAATAACGTTACGTAAATCAATTGTGTTTTTCCTAACAAATGATGCTTTCACCTCCATCGTTTTCACAAAGGTTCATCACGTCCCATGAATTCTTTAATTATTTAGAATGTTTACTATACTCAGAGTAATCGAGGTGTTGCGTGCGAACATATCATGGCAACTTAACGGCGACTAGGTGTGTTCGAACGCTAGCAAATTACAAACCTATCCTCGATGTGTACATGAAAAACCTAATTTTATAACAGTACTAGATGACCCCCTAACTTCGTCTGCGTCGGAAAGGGGATCAAATAGTACTCGCAATGTTGTCGCGACCTTATTTTGCGTTCTGCGTGGTATTCATTGCGTTTTATACTCGTAATAACTTCTCAACGAAAAGTCCGATTGGAATAAAACAAAAAGTAATTTACTTCTACATTAATAATCTTGATAATTTAATATTTAATTTGGATAAAGATATTGGACTAGTAGTTCCTGAGATTAGCGCGTTCAAACAAACAAACAAACAAATTCTTCAGCTTTATATTATTAGTATAGATTAGTATAGATTAAATTCACTCTTTTTTGTGTACTTTATAGATTAGCTCACCATTTTGTAGGTCAGCCACTGACCCGAACTAACCTTTGATATATTTATACTGGACTGAAAAAAAAACAAAAAAAAAATACTTATGTCTGATAAAGATTATGATACACTTTCTGAGACTTATGGGCTTCAATACAAGGAAGGCATTAGTTTCAGATAAGAATTTATTACGTAGTTGAACAAGCAAGACGGTGCAAAAATAGTCATCGTTGTTTGCTTTTACTTTAAGAGAAATCCAATTACGAGTACAGACTGTCAAAAAAGACCCAACGTTTCCAAACTTCGTAGGATCACGTAGGCTAATATAAAATTGTATTGGTCCAGACGTTTTGTATTCTCTGAGGAATCCAAATACATTTTAGTTTCACTGTAAGAAAGAGCCAGTACTCTCAATTCTTGCTTACTAACAAAGTTCTTTAAATAACCTTAACAATGTTATAATGAACGGAAATGGTCACGTGGCTGATGAAATGTGACTAAAGTATTATTAATATGAACATACGTCATTGTCCTACCTGTACCTAAAATATATTAGAATAATTGTGACAATAGAACTCATCTGTTTTAAATTTCCAGCTATTTACAAAATATGATGATAAAATACTTCTAGGCTTCGTAACATTTTGTAGGATACAAAATACCGGTGTGTCTTATCTTGGTAAAGGAAAGTAAAGACAAGATAAAAGTCGTTGTGAAAAATTAACTTACACAGAATGCGACAAAATAGCGACAGTTGACGAGATAGAGCTTGAAAATATACATATTTTAAAGAAGTATTTTTTGGATTTTACTTTGATTTGTTCTTAAATATATTCACGGCATAGTTAGGTATTTAGCGAAAGTACAAAAAATGTAATGTAATTCGTACTAAATTCGGAAATTAAAACTGTCCAAAAACAACGCATGTTATTACTAAAGCTGGAAAAAGATACAAACTAACAGTTCAGTTCTAACACCAATCATTGTTGATCGATTAATTAGTAATTCTCTAAAAGGTCATTGCGAATAAAAACAAAATATTCCGGATTAACGGAGAATTGATATTCTTCTACTACTACAAGAGTATGTTTTGATAAAATATTTCTAACTGGAAATATTAATAATCAAAATAAATTGAATAGAGAAACTAATAATTATTTAAATTAAGAATAATAACGATTTTTTTCTAAATAATAAAAAAAACATTCTTACATTTCGATGTAGTTGTCGCAGCCTCGGTGCTTCAATATCATACAGTCAATAAATACGCGGACCGGCGAACACTGATCTAATTTGTTTCCTTCATAATTCACAAGCACTTCAACGTTCCCGAGTGCGAGACGAGAACGAACTAAATTGCATTATTAGATGCACAACCGTCCTGGTTATGATCGAATGAATGAATAGTCCACAACTACACGACTAACCATACATGTATTACGGACGAGTTACGTCACTCACACGCGTGTCCAAAGGAGATGAAATAATTTGCAGGTACTGGCCGTTACTGGTCAGACGTCCGAATATACACTAAACAAATAGTATGAATGAATCCCGGCGTTACTAAATATTTATCGTAGGTGGTTTCTTACGATTTTGTTTACAATACGACTCCCAAACGATGAGTGTTCTTCCGTCGAAAGGTTGGTTCATACTGTGAATCACATTATCATATTATCATCATCATTTGTTTAGACTGAGTTAAATGTACGGTAAACAGATTTACGTAACGATTAATATTTTATAAGATGTATACACTATACAGGTCTCAGTACATTAGACCCTCGTCCAGCTTTCTATTATCAAATGTATGAAACCGCATTCGAAAATGCGGTTGAGTGCTGCCATGGTGTGCGCCGTCGGAAGTCGTCCTCTGTTGAATATTTTAAAGCTATTGTACATTCTACACAAAATATGTAAAGTCTACTACAGAATCAGCTACTCGTAACCAGGGAGATATTAATTTACGCTCTTTTCGGAAGATAATAGTTCTAGAACACAAAGAGACATTCGTATCTGTTTCAGTTTTCATGGTAGAATTTAGTAGCGTGTAGAAGAGCAAAAACAAACTAATTACAATTTACAGTAAATGATAATGTTTAATTGAGGGATTTCGTAATGTCGTCGTGTTTTACTCATAATAGATATAGCTCGTGACTCATCAACGTAAATTGAAATTGGAAAAACAATTTGAGGGATTCTAGATAAAGAATAGGTAATAATAGGTATTAAAATTTACAACGTTCTACGTGACTCTGTTCCGTATTGTTTAAATGTGATGTTGTATAATTATTTTTATTAGGGTAAAGGGTAGGGCGAATTCCAGTATTCAGATAGCACGAAAATAAAATAGAATTTTGTCTCACTGATGGTTGGTATAAAATGGTTGGAGCCGAGCGTGGAACTAAAACATCTGATCTGAGCGAAGTTTCAATGAACGTGTGTCTACCTAATATGTTAGTGTGTTAAATGAACTGGGAATAATCGGCACCCCTAATGTTAGCATGGCTTCGTGCATTCTTTACATAGAGACTAGATACATTACTCAACTTTATTAGTTTGATATGTTTAATTCGAATAGATTAGATATAAGATTTCCTAATAGTTTCATTATCAGACATAATGACCATTGTTGTATTGTTTATCCTTAAACGTACAAAATCTACGATACGATTACACAAAAATGTAATTTCACGGTTTAATTTTAGTTCATTTCGTTGTATAAATTGCCAGTCAGCGTCTTTTTACAAAAGTGTGGTTACAAAAAATATTTCGAGGTCGTCCGTTTAAATGTTTTCGAAGTGTATAAAAACTGTTGTGTTGCATGTTTAATTGCTTTATAGTAATTCAGCTGTATCACTGACAATATGAGTTGTACACGTTTCGATATTTATATCATTTTCGTTTATTTTGTTGTACATAAAACACGTAAACACGTACAAGTCGAAATTAATGATCGATATAATATTGAAAAACAATAAAAGGTGCGCATGGTAAACAAAAACTTGGCGTGGGCTTAATGTTTTAGTATCAATAATTGCATGTCTTCTTTAAAGTGCATTTCAATATGTTTGATTGAATTTTGAACTTCATAAAATTATTTATCCCGACTTAATATCTATTTACGAGCAAATACAGATCATTCTTTTTTTTGAAAAATAACCTATATTCCCAAAAAGCACGATAAGTATATCACAAATCTATTAAAGGAAAAAGGTACAAGTAGAATATTATATCTTTGCGAACATACATGTATGAAGGATTATCCCTATACTTAACAACGGTCGGTTTCGTCGAGATACGATGTTATTGATTTAGCTTAGTGACCTGCATGTTTTACGGTGTTTATGCCCGACCCGTTTCAAGTGATACAACACAATAAACTTTTATAGGTAAGGGAGCATATTTTAAAATTATACACCCAAGTTTTATTACAAAACAATTGTAAATCTTTTCCTTTCGGGAGATGCAAAAATATTTTTTGGTTTGTCTGTATATGGTGGAGATGGTTGATCTTATGTACTGAGAATTTTACAGCTTCATTCTTTGCAATAATTTCTTTATTAATTTCTCTTAGAATACAAATGATGATATAAGAAAATCAGATTACAACATATTATTTTATGTTCAAATTTCGACATCGTATATTTGGTGGGCTATTGAGACAATAATTAAGACTCATAATTTCAATAAATTAAATTGTTATATCCTCCGAATTTGAACCTGGTAACAGCGATGTCCCGTCAACATCACTGAGCCGCGAATGCTATAATTCACCTGCCTTTAAAATATGCATTTATTTTTTGTTCCTACATGAAGAAACGCGGTCGTAATTTTTTATGTTTCATTTGAGCGAAAGTGAAAGGACTTTCTTGGCCTCGAACTAATGAACTTCATCAATGATGGACGGATACAAAAAACTTTAAGCAAAGTTTAATATTGTACAAAATAATGCCGACTCAGTCATGTTTTACGAGTTAGTTAGAACTATTACATATCGTCCGGTCATAAATACTATTTCAAGCTGGACTGTTTATGAATACGATATCAATATCTAGGTATTAAACTTTTACTTGACAGATACGTGATCTAGTTTCGTTTATTTGCAACTAACATTAATTATAACAACGAGCTTGTAATTGAAACTTACAAACATTTTTAGGCCTTAAAATAATTTGGCATTTGTACATTTTAGTTGGCTATTAGGCAATGTGTATGGCAATCCTGCGGTCGTTACTGTGCCCAAATATAGACCAAATTCCAGTGTTGTGAGGCGACTATTAACGTATATCTATCTCGTTTTATCACTAACAAGCGGACATAGGGCGGCGCCGCGCCTGCCTGAGACGCAATACGGACTTCCGAAGCAGATGGTCAACGAAGCAACGCTTTTAATGTTTTATTATAATACTTACTTGGTATTGTAGTTTCTGGATATCCTGAGTTCATTTAAGTCTTTAGATCTATAATACAGAAGGAAGTAATTACTCATCGGCTACACCGATTTTGATGCCTATTATGTTACTTTGTTTTTTATAGAATCACGTATGTCCACCATTGCATCGAGTAGTTGACGTTAGAATCGGAAAGAACCATGTTAACCAATACCGGACTGTATTTTGAGATTCTGAAAAAATATCAGCTGCATTGCGTAAAAGTTCCGGTTCTTAAGTAGGCAGTTGCTCAGTAGTTACGTAGTTTTCAGGACTAGTCCGGTGTGTAGACTTGTAGCTACGTTCATTAGGTTTCCCACTTGAAGCTATGTTCATGATGTGTCCTGTCGGAGTCCCCGGCACGAACATGAAGCGTGACGCGTGATTACGCATATTTTAGGGCGATGACTGATGACACACCTCCGCGCGAATATAATGTCACTACATGCTAACATTGTATGCAGTTAAAATCGTACGCTGAGATCTTGTTCTTGTTTGATGACATGGATCTTGTTTAAATGAATAAATAAGTGAATAAATAAATTATAAATCAGTTTCATGTTAAGTTTAGACTACTATTGCTACTGCTTTCAGTTAGCCAAAGGGAATTTAAAATGAAATTTTTTTGAAAAAATTGAAAAAACAAAGCTCTTGTGAGATACGTTGAATGGCTGAATGGCATGAAGTTTATACGAAATAAGTTACTTATCAGCGCTTAGATATTTTATAGAATACAACTGTTGTGGGTGTAATTCCAACATTAGTATATTTATTGTACTTTAGGTGTGAAATGTTTATTTATTATTTACTAGCTATTGCCCGCGACGTCGTCTGCGTGAATGCTATGTACATCACCATAATAATATACCAATAATTATATCTTTTAAAATAACATTAATTTACTGGTTTTCTTCTTTACCTTTCATATCTACACTAAACAGAGTAACAGAGTAAGACTGTTTTTTTTTTAATTCTAGAGCAAAAAGTGATAATTTCGCGGGTCCCGTTACACAACTTCGGAGGAGTTAGGTTCTGAAGAAGCATAATCGGAAAACCGACCTTCAGCTTGATAGTATGCGCTGGAAGTCCACTTGCTGACAGAGAGTTCAAAAATTCCACAGGATAATGTGTGGCATCATCTTGCTCGACGACAGTATTTATAAAGTTTTAGACCACTTCATTTCTCTCAATTTCTGAGAGAATGCATTGTGCAGCCTGATCATGGTGTCAAAATGGCTCGCTCACGCACCCAAGAATTCTGCTAGTGTGGTATACGACTGATGTCGTTGTACACACAGCGAATAAGTTCTTCTAAGCTGGATACAACTCTACCGAGAGACATTGGAAGCACCACTTGTCCACCTCTCTCCTCTGGTAGAGTACCTACACCAAGACTTAGACGGACATCGGAGAATTCTTGAGCACGTCCAAATTGGGGATGGATCTACTTCGAAGGTTTGCTTGTTCTTCAAAATCAGTCACAAAATAAATTTGCAAAAATTTTGAAATATCTGTGGGTAGCAGCGAACCAATTTGATGGTAAACTTGTCCCTGAATCTTGAATGTCGGCATGAACTCTGTTTCAACGATTTGATTTGCACCAAACGAAGTCATCTGGAAGGCGCTATTATAGACTCGGATGTTTTTCAAAAAATGACTGGACTTTGGATGTTCGCCGCTTAGTAAGAGTTTCAACAGTTCTGGTGGGTCTTGCAGACTCCAAGCGTACTCTCCATTTGCGGGCTTGACAGAGGGCGCACACTTCTTCTAAGATGCCAATATCTCCGTGTGCGACGTAGTTAATCGCAACATTGTACATGAATCCACTTCCCTCTTTATTTAGCCACGGTTGCTCTTGCAACTCTTGCATTCCGTCCCGGTCTTGCGATACATGAGCAGAAGTATCGTCACGTACGTCCTGGTAACTCTGCTGGGCAGCTGCACTACGCTATTCATGCTGCTCATCAGTCTCCAACGTCCGTGAAAGAGCAGGCTGAGAGTGATCTCTCCTTAACTGAGTATCCTGCTCTTCAAGATCTTCGATCGACTGAGTTTCCGCAATGTGTTCTCGAAGAGTAGCCAACCTAGCTTCACGCTCAACGGCGGTTTCTACACATCGAGCTAACCTTCCTTTCTTTTCCTTCGAGTATCGTTTGAGCATTCGGATAAATTAGATATCCTTTTCCAGGCATTTTAATTATTTTAAGTCGAAACTAAATAATAATCTAATGATTGCTAAGTATTTCAAATTGACCAACCACACGATAAATAAGCAAAGCAGGTAACCTCAGTTTTGACATTTGGTGTACGAAATAATAGCGCGATTCAGAATGATTCAAATTTATACGCCAACGCCATCTAGTTAGCAAATAGGAAGCATTGTCCCACAATGACATAATCAAATTTAAATTAATTATATCAACAAAAAAAATGCTTCCATATGTAATTCGACTTGAAGGCCAATAGATGTCGTTGCTCTAAAATTGTTTAATTAAAATGATTTATATGTATAGGTCTTTCTAATCTCTGAAACAAATTAAAGACACAATTTTTAAGAAGGAACAGAACTCCTTGTATCTATGACAATTAAAAAATAACCATTGACAGTGCCAAAAATGACACAATCAAATTTAAATTATGGTATAAGAGCTAGAAATGTTTTTACAGGGTATTTATCAATACGGACTGTCTACTCTAATAGTAGCCGGCAGAGTACGGATAAAAAACTGATTTTTCAAATTATTTTAAGACATTTTTTTCTTTAATTTATTTTTATTATACTTTTTGCTACATGAATTTATTATTGCCAGATATATTTTTGTTGTACTTCTGTGCCAGACGCTAATTCTGAATTATTATTTTTTAATGAAGCTTTTTAAGGACCTAAAAACCAAAATTAATTTGCCAACTGATATAAAAGTGAAAGAGTATGAGAGATAGCATATATAAAAATAAAAACTGGCTTTACTGAAATGTTTGTTTTTCCCGACGTTGCTAGCTCTCGTACTAATAAAAAAATGATTCAACATGAAATTTGACTTGAACGCCGATATATGTCGTTGCTCTAAAATTGTGTAATGAAATTTATTATATTTATATCCCGTTCTTCGGACATGATAGCACTATAATATATAGCCTATGTGTTGACCCGACTTCTAAGCAATATTCTAGCCAAATTTGAAGTACATCGGTGCAGCAGTTTTCGAGTTTATCCCGGACAAAGCTGACTTTTTTACAGAACTAAATGTATGGATTCTGAATCGCGCCATCAAAATGTTCAACGGTTGTTTGACTTGGAGGAGTGTATTTTGCAATGTTGACTTTTCTATCCTTTTATTATATGTATAGATAAACGATAAGTTTCAGATTCGACAACCCCGTACTAAGGTTTCCTTCGAGTTAAAGATGCAAACATAGGCATAATTACTTTTTTACTTTTTATGATCCGAATGGATTTTTGTCGCTTTTTTAACTTACAAGCAGGATTGATACTTTAGGTTGGAGAAGGCTACATGTAACCTAAAGTAGGGTCCTATCGAATTACAACTAGGAATCGCTTTGTGTTTTTGGTGTCAGTTAAACTATATTTTTCTCTTCGGTGCAATCAGATAGTAGATGGATAGATAGATAGAACATGGACAAAGAGATTAAAGTATATACATGGTATTGAATGTCTTTAAATATGGGCTATTTAAAACGAGACAATGATATCTTCGTTTGGCCCTTGATGTTTGTGATGTTTAAATCCAAGAGCGACGGTTACCGTTGTAAAACTATTATTTTACAATAAAACGAAAACGAGTAAAGCACCAGTTGCGTCACACATTTATTGAGCGTTGCCAAATGAAAATAAAATTTAATTGTCGTGAGTTTTGACATATCGGTAAGATCAACTAACTTACGACAGATAAAATTGGTTTATCGAAAATAATGGCCAGTAACAGAATCGTGTCAACATAAGTAAATAAATAAAGAGTACCTATTTATTTAAAATTTTCTATTTCTGCGAATCATGTGGTAAAATCCGTATGTGGATCTCTCCGTTCCACCCCTCTCTTCATTCCGACGTGTGGGTAAGCCTCCCACAAGAAGGAACGTTGGGTACACACTGGATGCAATTAACAATGTTCGTGCGGTGACTAAGAGCTTTGCTAAGTGCGTATGGATATCGCCCAAATTAGAAAAAATAACAATAGAAAATAACAATCAAAGGTATGTAGCTCGAATATATTTTTATATACTATGTCAAATGTAAACTGTAGTCTACATAAATTATACTTAGGATTAATACGTAATAGTCTATTTTAAACTACACCAAGTGGGCAAATCAAGAAATGTTTCCATGAAACACGGTTAAGTAATCATAGTTTTGATGTCGGAATCGCTGCTAATAGCTCTAAGCAGTATTTTGATACGAAATCCGAAATAGGTGCATTAGTGGCTTACTGAGAGAATTCTTAACAGCTTTGAACAGACCGAGCCATATTAAGGTTTCAATTAAAAGGAATTCCTCGTAACAGTTGTTGTAATGAGTAAGTTACGGGCTATTAACACAGGAGGCTAAACAATTCATGCGTGCACGCGAGAACCGATACCCAAGTTTACAATAGATCTTGTAACCGCCGCTAAGCTTGTTGACAAGATTAACTCAAGTGCGAAATTAACTACGTTTCCATGTTTAAAGTAATTTCTATTATTACTCATGTTTAACTGAGCAGGTCTAAATTTACCAAAATTTTCATTCTTTATCTTTGTTATTTCATAGTTAGTACTTGCTCTCGTCTCCACGAGCAAATGGAGACATACCTTTACAAACTAAAAACTTTCAACACAACAATTCATCGAAAGTTCTCATTTTTGGCGCGAAAATACACATCATTTTTCTCCTGTTCACTAGCACTCGAGCACATTCGAGTGCCGTCAATGGTCATTGACATAAAATACTGTACGTCGCGTTGTTGGGATCTGCTGCTAAATTGACACGATGCGAGAATTTTATCGAATCAATATGTTGAATACTTTGTTTTTGCAGCGTAAATTGAATTGCAGTTTGTTCAGCAAACATATTCATGAATTGCGGATACAATTTTAATTGAAATTTTTGCAGACGAATGCTCGTATTTGAAAGTGGTACGTGGTTGCTTTTAAAAGTAAACCTTCCGTTTAGGTTATTAGTACCACTGTAACATAATGAGAATCAAGTTAGTTCCTTTTAATTTTTTAAATTGAACATTATAGTTAAAAAAAAATTGTCAAATTACTACATTAGTTAAGCAATTTGTTAGCTCGTCTGCCTACAGGGCAATAAAAAATACAGTTTAAATAGACTCCTCACAAACGAAACATTCCAGCAGACTTGCATCCCAAAATCCTCTTTACTATCAAGAAACGTTTGAATGCAATTGTAGTGTATGCTTACCTTAAAACAATGCGAGCAGTGTGCCTAGTCTGAATAGACATGAAATCACTGCAAGAACGCGTGAAAGGCTAAAGTCGAGGTCTGATCGACAATGACATTTTTAGTCTAGTTTCGAGATCTATATTACAAGTGCAATGCAGTAGGTTGCAATCGAAACTAATATTAATTTAATTTTGTGGTATGTTTCGACACTACGAAAAGTTATCAATTCGATAATGTTTTTTATTTGAGAAGGGCTTTGGAGAAATTTAATTGAGTTTTGAAATTTTCAAATTAATTTAACGAATTAATTAACTACGTAATATTAAAAAAATGTAATGCAACCTTTCTTACATACGAAATCTAATGATTATATGTATAAGGGAAGCTTTGCAACTAAAATAATTTGAACATAGAATCAAGGTAGAGCTATGATTATTTTTTTTAAAAACCTTTTTCGTGGAAGCTTTTTAAGTGAGCTTTTAAGACGACGTCCATTATTATTTATATTTTTTGTGGTTGTGGTCTCTGATTGTTCTCAGTAATCTCTGAAAAGGTTGGATCGATTTTCATGAGACTTTTACAGGTGGTTGAACGCTACAAGGAATAATTTAGACCACTTTTCATTTTTTATTTATCAGTCTATTTCAGCGGTAGTTACCTATAACAAGTAAAATCAAATTATTAATTGGTAAGAAGAAATCCCATGACTTTTATATTCTCTTCATATGACATGTGTGTATCAAACCGCACTAAAATCTCAGCTTTCGAACCCAGCACGGGGTTATTCGGGTTAAGTAGGTAAAACGGAATTCATATCGCCGCGCCCCCATAGTATACATTTATTCAAAAACGAAAATAAAACACATTTAAAACTACCGGAGTGCTGAAATATATATTCAGTAGTACTCCATTAAGTAAAGAGAGTGATCATTAACTTCTATAAACGCCAGTTCAATATTAACATTTCTGCATTCCGACCGAGTTCATTTCATTTGGAAATCTATACTAATATTATAAAGCTGCAGAGTTTGTTTGTTTGTTTGAACGCGCTAATCTCAGGAAAAAATATTTTACTGTTGGAAAGTCCATTTATCGAGGAAGGTTATAGGCTATAATTTATTTTGAAAAAAAAAATAGGGATCCGTATGAAAATATCGAATTTGTAACACAAGGTTATATATCGAAAACCTATTTATGCGTACGCTGCAAAAACTATTGACAATAGAACAAAATGATGTACTACAGGTTTTTAGGTATTAGGCAGATCTACAAAAAAATCCGCGAGAGCATATATCTAACTATCATAGTTTAGTCACAATAACCGCTTTTATGTTCACGAAAAAATAATAATCGTCCGAAGATTGAAATTACGTTATATTAATCCTTATCCAAATTAAGTATTATGTTATCAAAATTATTAATGTAGAAGTAAATTACTTTTTGTGTTATTCCAATCGGACGAGTATAAAACGCAAAAAAAATATACCCAACGCGCAAATAACAACATTGCGAGTACTGTTAGAACATTTTATACTCTTTGACTGCGATTAACTGCCACTGAAATGTACTCACTGAAACTCAAACGTTCGTTAGCGAACCGAGATATAAAGTTACAAGAACTGAACAAATATTCAAATGAATAAGATATTTTTCTGTTTTTTAGAGTGTGGGTTTTTTTAAATGCTTGCAACTGATTATCTTTAGGGTGGAGCGATTTTGATGATTAATTATTTTTTTATAAAATCAATTGTCGACAATTTTTTTTACATTAAGGTAGTCAAAAGGAAAGTTTATATTTAAGCATACATGCACAATATTATATGTTCTAAAATCTAGTTTAATAAATATAATTAATTTAATTTTATTTCACAATACAGATAATTTTACAGGTTCTAAATGACCACATCACAAATGCTTGCTTAAATATTTGTCACAGCCAGTATTAAATAAAATAAGATTTTTAGGACTCTATCAAGATTTTTGTTTTTTTTTGATGTTTTTAGAGTGTGCAATATTTTTGTCAGGTCTAGTATTGAGACGGTGGTGTTACGGGGTATATTGGTGAGTGGGTGGACGAGGGCGCGGTCGCGGGTATCGATCGAGGCGACGTGCACCACCTGCTGTTGCAATACGGGAAATTCGCTTTCCTCGCGACCACCGCGACTCAATACAATACGCTGTTTATCTGACCGGTCCAAGTTCTGCATTCCAATTTTTGAGTGTGGAATTCCTTTGTGTAATTTTGTGCTGCGTGTTGAAAATATACCTTGCTGTCGTAAAACACTACATTTCTATTTTTTTATTGCCCTTTGTCGCTATCCAAAGCAAATTTATTCAAATTCAATCCAAACTTGTTCAAAACAAAAAAAAACGCAAATTAAAGCAGTAAAAAAACGAATAGAATGGCAGACCTCGACAACGCTATTTATGAATCTCCTACTAAAAACAATTTTTCAAATGCATGTTTTACTTTTTTGAAGATAAGTAATTACAAAACTGGATACAACAAACTTTCGCGGAAGCTTGTCTACAGTAATTTGCGTTTAATTTCACAGCAGTAAAGAATATTGAAAAGTTTACAAAAACACATTTCGCTGGCTCCAAACTTGTTCGAACTTAATTTCGAGTGAAAATGAAAGTGTAATTTGCAACAGTTAAACGTCACTGATTGATGGTTCCATCAAAGAGATTATTTACAGTGATCTGCGACAGTGGCAACGTTTAACCAGATTAAACCGTTTGAGGACGGTCTGTTTGTTAATTACGACGCTTGGAACGGAGGAAATCGAATGTGGTTATTGGGAAATTGACTTATTTGCATCGTCGTTCGATCTGCTTCGAGCGATGGATACGACGATCAATATAATCGTTTCATAATTGTGTGGAAATGTTTCAAACAAGGCTTTTATCTCAATAACTCTATTGTAAATTGTTTGTTTAGCTTTTCCGCTTAAACAGACGGATTGACTGATGAATTTTGCTACAGAGAATCGTGACCTTGAAGATGATTATAGGCTTATTTTGTTTGATGTTCCTCAGAATTTCGAAATTAATGTTTAGGGTAAAGCCCATTTAAAATAAATATTTATTACTTTTTTTATTACTTTAATTTTAGACATTCATTAATTTTGCTTGTAAAAGGTGTTTTTTTATTATTTACATAACTGACGGCAATAAAGAACATAACACAACACCACCATAAACTAATACAAAATATGAACCATAACACATTTTCGCACTTATTTTTCTCAATAATCCGACCATTTTTAGAGAAATAGTGTTACTTAAGGTCATTCTTAATTCGAGCGGTTTACTCACTAAGAGCTTTATCATAAAGTACGAGTATAATAAGGAAACATGACATAACGTACGATTACTAAAACCGAGTTCGGGAAGGCGGCGCGGCGAAGGGATGAGGGTAGGAGCGACCAAGACCTTCAACTGGCACTCAGTTCAGTGTTATTGACCTGTGAACCAATTTAATGCGGCTAAAGGCACCACGTATGTCACAAATTGTGATTTACGATTTGTAATTAGTATGAAGTTATGTTCGAAGCACTGTTTGTTTTTTTTATTGATGTCTAACCAAGGTCAGGATACACTTGTTTTTATTGTATTAGTATTTAATCAATCATAATTATAGCATGCCGTGAAAATACTGACAATATTCTTATCTATCTATCTGATTTTATTGTTGAAACATACAATGGTTATCGTGCCCAGCTAAACAAAGAAGATGTAGATGTTTTTTGCGTTGTGAACTAAATTGAGTACCTATTTGTGTCGTTTAAAAGTGTATTTTATCCAAGTTACGACTATGTTAGAGTATCTATAAGAGACATTACCCTTAAATTCCGTTACTCTAATCAAAAATGTATTTTTACGAACCCTTTAATTGCAGAACTGTATACGAAACTCTTCATTTTACTATCATAGATTTTATAAATGCTTCGTCGATATTCGCAAACGAAGCGTGTCAATGAATTTATTAAGCGGTCAACTGCATCACGGATAGGATTCAAACAATTGTAAGGGTACGAAAATTGTGATCGACATGCTCAATCACTGACACTCGGCCGCATCCTTGTCTCAGCCACATTGGACATCCGCACATTGTTTCAATTGCTTAATCCTGGGTAACGGATAGCGCACAGCCTTCCCACACTCTTACTTACCAACTATTTACTATTTATAGCTAAACCAGAGACCGCAAAGGGAATTTAATAACTCCTCCAACACTTCACTGGGAAGATAATTTCGTTTGGAGTGGATTTTAAAATTGAATTTGTCGTCGGCGCTGATGCTATTTTCACTGAGGAAACGAGTTTAAAGGTGTTGTTGGAGGTGTCTAATCTTTTGCGGTAGTGAGGAAAATGGTGCAAATGGTTGTATTGTTCCTTCCGGCAATATGCACAAGGTCTGGGTTGGCGGGGTCGATGGCCTTGTTCCCCCGCACCCCCCGCCCCGCCAGCTGTCTCCGCCCGGTTATATTTAGACTGGATGGCGAGCTCTCACTGAAACAGTTTCTCCCCCTGTTTGCATAACGTACCGAATCTTGATGCTGAATTTACTATGACAATAGGAAAAAATACACGAATTTCGTAACTCCGTTGGATCACAGGGCAGAGGTGTTTACTATTTTCTTCGGCCATTTATATCAAGGATTTAAAATAATTGAAAATTATTTCGGAAAAATCTTTCAACTCTTAACCCATTTCCCTAAAAAATACATATATGTAAAAGTAAGTATTCATCCATTTTTTTCAATTAATATAAATGCACTAATAAGGGAGGGAATAGCAATAAATTAATGTCTCGTTGCGCAAACCCATATTTAAATAATCATAATAACACACCAATGATGTCAACTGACCTTAACAATAAACAAGAATGAGTAATCAACGACTTTGGACCCTACCTCTAACTGGCTTCTAATATTATTCACATTTAAAAACGTTATTTATACTTGCACGATACTGAATGAATATACGATAATTAATGAATAATGAATTAAATATTAACCGTTATTTATAACATGTATTTTAATAAGCCTTAATATTTTTCTATTGTACCTGATTTAGACCCGATCGTGCACATTTATAAAATTTACGAAGACCAACGTGCCTTAACAATGTTTGTTATCCCGGGCTCTCCAAGTGTAATTTCGAAGAACAAGCGGACTTAAGTTGCAGCATTAACATAGTCATTAGACTCTTGTATTTACTTTCTATAAAGTGGTCCCCAGTTTATGAGATTCACGACGATATGTCATTTGTTTATTGTGGGTTTAACTGTGCTAGCACCACTTTGCATCTTGCATTTGTCGGATAACGGTACACCGCCCTTTTGGATTCAATAGAACATTCGTTCCCTAACGTTTCTTGTGAGACAATGTGATACGCAAGGTCAAAGATCAAAACGTTCTTAATTGCTAGCACGTTTGTAGAACGTTAGTTAGTTTAAATTCCGTATATGGCAAATATTTAAACCGTCGAAATAATAATATAATTTTGTGTAATTCATAATTTGCTTTTCTAGTTTCCTCGTAATATGTATACGATTATCGTGATCGTTTACTTTATAAATTCAAACTAGTAGTTACTCTTTCTAAGTACAACTGAAGAAGAGCGTTGCCGATGAAGTACATAGTAGTAGAATAAAAATATCTGACCGTTTGCATCTATTTTAACAATTAAATCTGGAAATAATTAAGTGGTCATTTAATACGCTGTTTTGTTTTTGTTAAAATCAATGTACATAAATGTAAACGGTCAGAAATCAGGCCAAGATGAAACGGTTTACGCAGGCGAAAAGCACACCCTCATTCATGGTTAAACTGTGTGAATAGATCGCCCTTAAAGGGAGGCTTTCATACTCTGGTCCTCTTGGCGTGATGTACGCTCAACTGAGCACGAAAAGAGACCTTTATACTTACAGACCTACTTTATTTTGCTCTTCAACGTTAAAAAGCTCAACCCTTTGTGACAAATTTTAGCATGGCGTCGCCTTTTATTGTTTTGATTATTTAATGAATGTCAAAACACCAAAAACATTACAATGACATAATTTCTCTTAGATCTATTATGATACTTTCATCTTAGACGGTGGGTGTTCTACTCTTTACCTATTTAGATTTTTTAATACTTTTCTTAAGACAAAATCTTTACTAGTAAGGCTGGAAATAAGAAAAATGTAAAGAGAAAGAAGAATAGAAAGAGTTAAGAGAACCTAATTAAGAAAGGCTTTGAAGAGAGTTTTAATACATACCCGTTAAATCGCGGCGTCGATTATCGAAACTGCATTATATCTGTAACAAAAAAAAGAATTAATGTTTATGTATTTCGACTTTTAATTTCGACATCAAAGGATTGGATATATGCGGACCCTAATAAGTTAACCTTCAAACGACAGGACAAAGAATGCGTATTTTTACCTCGAACCCATACATTTGTGCTAATCTGCATTTGGATTTTATGCGAAGATTGTAACTTATTTGGTTTTATAATTATTATTCCAACAAAACTCTATGGTTAATAGTCCGGGAACCAACCAGTTAGTGTTTAAGGACAAAGACCAGAATCGCACTTACAGAAGACAAACCCAATGACTAATCATAGTCGATTTTATCAATTTCGAAACACTAAAAGAAGACACATCAATATTGAATATGGAATATTTTACATTGTCTCGTCGTTTGAAGAAAACACTTCGACTCATTTTCCCCACACATCAGTAGTTATTTAGCATTAATAAGTACTCATGATTCCCTTGAAAATTGCGTCATACAACAACAGAGCAACAAAGTCGACAGAGCAACTAGTAAAGTTGTAGATAAAGTTGACTGCGCACTGGTTATGGAGAGACGAGTGCATGTTACCATTCAAGGAATTGGGAGAAGCGCCTAGTCGGTTCACAGTCACTTTGATCTTATACAGGAAATGTCAAGACTAGAGAAATTGTAATATAGCCAGCGTAAACATCTATCACTTTGGAATTGTATGAATGCTTTTGAAAATGTAGCTATTCCTTGAATCCAATTTTGGGCATTGCTCGGAGAATTTCTATGGCGACTTAAATCACGAATAATAATATTTGGTATACCGGCTGCGTTCTTCTCTCTTTTAAGACGGTTTTTTGGTAGAAGATCTCGTTCCGGGACCTACGAGAAAAAAAGTAAATACTCATAATCTACTTTCCTTGCATTATTGGTTATTTCATAGTTATAAACGTTACATTAAATTAATATCACTTAGAGTTGTTTTGCCACAATAATAGTAAGAGATTTTAATGCTAAAATAAAAATACGATAAAATTATTTATTCATATCAGATAGAGATCATATATCTCAAACGATGTCATTTGCATTGAAAATAAGCGCCTTTAATTTCTTCAATAAAACCTTAAAATATGTATCTAGTCGAGCTGATTATAAAATTATTTATATTAAGTGTTGGCAATTAACTAAGGTAATTCTATGTACCGCGTTAGACTTCAGTTAGTAAGAGGTGTCTTAAGAAATGTCGTTAAAACACTAGTTTCTTGTAAATGGCAGAGTTTAATGAGAAACGAGTGGTCACCTACTATCATGTTGGCCGTAAATTCGTCTGCACTCTGCCTACGATCAAGTATAATTACATATAAGTACAACTGAAGCGTAAAATGGCATCAACTAAAGTTTGCAACAACGTTGAAATATCGAGACAACTCAATTAATTAAATATCGCGGTAAGAACCCGTTGAAAATGCATGAAAGTATCATTCAGTCATTTCATATTCGGTATACCTTTGTGAAGAATGTATTTTTTAAGATAATGCGAACGACTTTATTTTCCGATACACTTACTCTTCATTTTCTAAGGCATATTGGAATTGTGTATCTTGTTATATTTGATCGAAGACTGACAATAAAAATATGTAGTAGTGTTAAATCGCTGATCCAGGGAGTACTATAGGGAATCTACATTGTGTTCTGATTGTTTTCTTTTTACAATTTGGAATTTTTTAAGATATTAAAACAAATATCACGTTTAAATGTAATGATTGCGCCAATTAAAATTATAATGTTGCAATACGCTGTTATAGATAAAAATGTGCTAATTAATGTCATTTGTTACGTTAAAAAGCTAGATCTTCTACTCGGATTCTCCTGCTATCTATGGGATTTATTTAATCACTAATTTTCCTGGTTTAAACTTATCCTTGTTAATAACTACTGAAGTGCATGTCTAAAAATAGTGTCCACAAATCAAAATTAGGTACACAATATGTTGACTCGGGCATGTTTGTATTGTAAGTATATGCGTAGTAAGTGGAACGTACTATCGTATATTTATATAAAGGTACTGAAAGACCAAGTTCAACAGTAGATCAAAATACCATTGGCAGGTAGATCCATAGTGTTCACCATAAAAATCCATCCAAATTTGCCCAAAGTACAAACATTTCTGTTTCACGCTATTTTATAATAATAATACTTTTAGATATCGTCGGGTTAAACAAACATTCCAGTTTATGCTTTATGTTTAACTTAGGTTATCGTTCGTTGATAGTACATATGGAAATTTACACTCGCATGAATCCGAAGGTCGGTAAATAAAAATCAAGGATTTCCGTTACGATAACATTGACATCGGCGAATAAATTTTATAATTTGAGAGCTTCACGGAGTCACAAGATTTTACTGTACTTATTTTAGACTCTAATAACATATTGACAAAAATTGTTCTCTGGTTTTGGATATATGTTATAGTCTTTATACTTCCTTAGTACCTATTAAACTAATAAAGCTCGTCATTCTTTAACGAAACTTAAAAAGGGTATAGATTGAGATCTTTATGATAATACTCATGTAAATACGTGATTCAAACTGTTAATTAAATTACCTAAAAATGTACAGACCACATCAACTACTCAAATTGTTGCTAAAAGATCCACATTTACGTACTTAACAATAAACGATTTGAACAAAAGTCTTGAAATTATGATTGCAAAAAATATATTATCGTATTGCTAAATCTCGTATCTCATGAGTTAAACAGTCATGCGCTGTAATCAATTATGGTCATTACGACTGTCGCAACAACTTGAAGAGATAATAAGGATCTTTAGTTTATCTGTATATTACGGTCATTCGTAAATTACGAGTTATTTTAAATTTTAGAGACGTAGTACTTTAATCTGGGTGATGGCTTTGTATTCGGAACGTGGATTCAATATTATGACAAGTTAAGGATTTACAGTTAGATAATAGCAAAAAAAAGGAAACAGTGAATTTAACTTCTAGAAAACTGCAATAAAAAGTAATATCTATTAACTTTAAATTGTCAACAAAGCATTCTATATTTTAAAATCAGAACTAGGAGAAAAATAGAAATAAACAGGATGGAATTATCAAGTGAACGCGTGTGTCCCGACGATATCGAAATAAACATTGTCTACTTAATGAGACAATTAAATTGTAAAACATATACCTACGCTACTTGAAGCAAAGCACCTAAAGCTATGGATCTCTGTAATTCAGAATAACTTGTATACAATCGCAAAAAACAACAGAAGCTTATCGTCACATAAAGGTCTTAAAAACATTCAATACAGCATTATAATAAAAATAGCTGTATTTGAATTGTGGCACTGTTAGTAGCTAAAACTCAAAATAAAATGTTGCTAAAACTAAACAGTCTTGTAACAACGGAGTCATTGTTGTGAATTATAATGGTCAGCTTAAAATTTGAGAAAAGACGTGATGCCCAAGTAGTTGAACTGATTGCTTCCCGTGTAAGAGACGCGGGTTAGAATCGGTCGCTTTACTCTAACATGTTAAATATTTATACCATAACAATACTAATGTAAATGATGAAGAAGATATAAGGAGATAATGAATAGATTAAGAAACTCTTTCAATTAATTCACGTTAAAAAACAAAAACTTCAAAAAGTAACCTCCACGTCTAAGAAAACGCATAAAATGCTAAAACATCTCTATTTAATATTGTTATTACTATTCAAAGGTTGTAAACGTTGGTCGTTTGTATCATTGATTCAAATCCGTCGAAGCCCCAAGCCGATATGTAAGCCAGAACGGAAATACCATGCCTACACTATCAACGCCCGCACAGTCTTGCACATTTCGGTTACGCAACACCTTACACTTCATAATTATAGGCTGGAGCTGTTTGAAATGAAGCCGGGTAATTGATAAAATTACCGGCGTCAGAGAAAACCAATTTAGCTGTAAATAATTGTTTTGTGGGGTGCATTTGGGCATTAATAATTTTATAAAAAATTACGTGTTTTTAAAACTGAGGTAGAGCTGTTGCAACTGCAACGTTTAGAGTGTAATTGTGCATAATTATCTGTACCCAAATTGATATTTACACATTTTTAGTTCTATTTTGATAAATAAAATAAACTCAAAGTACATAAATAGTGTATTAATCTGATCGTTTTTCAATCGACACTGAAAACGAAGGAAGTAGGTTCCAGTTTAAGTTGAACAAAACTGTTACTTACCACACCGTTACATTTGAAGCTAAAGTACATTTTTTTACATTAAGTGTAAACTGAAATTATGGGCGTCATCGTGTAAACGAATAATAAAAATATGACCAAAAACACAACGTAAATTCTTGAAGAATTCGGTTACATGACAAATTACGAAATACATTACACCAATTACGTACTTTGAATGTTAAAAACAGGATATTTTACATGCTGTATTTGCAATCTTCTTTTAAAACACACAAGTAGGTACTCCTAATTTATTATACTAAATATCGCAAAGTTACAAGGAAATTGTTATCTTAAATCAACAAAAATATATATTATAAAAAAAATATATAAAAATAAATATAAAATAATTGACTATTATTTTACTCAGTAGGGGGTTATGATTCAGCACATAACAAAATGCTGAAGCTAATATTTTTTATGCAAGGATTTACTGTTGTTCCGGTTACAATAAAGTTTCTATGAAAAATAAAACGTTTTCTTCCTGCTCTGGGCTTGCAACAGATTGGCGGATTGTAAAATATAGTTCGGTTTAAAGAATCTTTATTTCTCAAAAGTACAAAATATACATCGTTCACTCAAAGAGAAACTTAACTTAATAACTTATACTAGGTTTAACAATTTAACAGTCGATACGAGTCCAGACATGATACATTGCAAGATCGAAGTAATAACGACAAAGAAAACAAAATACCTATAGTTATACTAGTTATAAGTATACTTAGTTATAAGAAATACTTCTTACAACAAAAAGTTTTAACTGAAATTATTAAACTAGAGTCGAAAAAATGTTATGATATTGCTTGAAATTGTGTTTAAATAATTGTAATTACCGGTTTCTCGATTACGGTGATTACAACACTTCATTGCTATTAATCCATTATACAAAGATGTTAAAAGAACATTTTGTCAAAAAGAAATCTATTTCTTTGTTCCACATCACCCACACTACCCGAAAACGTGTCATGAAGACACCAACGTGGGTTGTACGCCATTAAAGTCTTCACCAGTCTGCCGACAAGAGAATATTCATTGAAAGTTAATTGCCCAAAATATATTCATTGACAATCAATGCATTAATTTTAACAACGGGAAGTTAATTCGATTAAGAAAGACAATTACATTAGGTTGTGAGATAGAAATTGTGAGCTACTTGCATAATTTCCTAGATTATAAGGAGTTATTTATTTTATATCTCGTAAAACGAGGTGCGAAGATATTACGGAAATGAGGATTATTAATAACTAGCTTTATAATATTAAGTATAGATGAAGCAGTTAAGGACCATAAAAACTTGCAACAATTTTCAGTATCGTAAATGTTGCAAGTGATCTTCGTAAACAACTTGCGAATACAAACATATCCAGTTACAAAATAATATTATTGATACAAATCCCGCTATAAATGCGTAGGATACAACAACCTCCCACTCAGTTTCGTAACGGATTCCTTATAATAAGAGATTTACCATTTCTTGTTTAATACGAAAAATATAAGTTGAATCTTTCGATCAATAAACGAGTGGGTTAATTCAAAAGTTATCTAAAAGTACATGCAATAACTAAAGTACTTCATTTTAGAAGAAAAAACTACATATTGTAAGGTATTTTATAGTGTCCTAGTGGCACATTGTATATATAAGAGTTTAATACTAGATTCACTATTTATACAAATATTATGAAAGTATGTAACGTCTAACAAAGGATTGTATTTGTTTGGAAATCCATTCACAATGAGAGACATTAATTTCGGCACAGACTGCACCTGTGCAGGATTTATTCCTTTTGACGTTTTGCAATACGAGTATTATGTAAGATGCAATATATTCTGTTGCATTTTGTAAAGACGAATTTCTCTATAATATTACAGACAAGAAACATGTCTTACTTATTTTGTAATTTGTATCAAGTATCCAATTTTCAATCTAGCATGTATTTAAATATCAACAGTAAAATAATCAAAGCAAGAATAAAATCATGCATAATATCAGTAAAAGAAAAGAGAACAAAGGAGTATTTAAAGGAAAAATGTGCGATAATAGTCCTTGAATTACCTTTTCTCTTTACTGTTTCAAGCGAAATCCGATTATGAGTATTATTTCCATCTCACTTTCCTTTAATCCGCTTTCATGAAGTACTTCGTTATTAATAGAGATTAACTACTTATTTAGATGCAATATTTACAATTTTTAATCATGTTCTCATGCTTTTATGAAGTATTTCCGTATAATTTAGGTAGTTACAGTTTTGCAAAGTTCTAGGTCCATTTCATTATTTAATTATTTTTTTTAGTTTTCTTTAGGTAGTAATTTAAAATTGACTTACTTTTAATATTGACAAACTAATTAGTGTGTTAAATTAGAAGTAATTAGAACATAATCTCTCGATACAATAATTCTGAATTACGTCAATTTTAATTGTAAAGGTGAAATAACGTGCTGATATAATAATGATACTGAATCTTAAGAGAACGTGCGCGATTTTACAGAGAGTGATACAGAATGCAGAGCACACCTCTATTTGCATAACACAGTGCAGTAAGATACCGCATCTGATAACAGAAATATTTCCTCTTTTATACACGACTTGGGTATCAACGTGGATTCAACTTTTTAAACTGAATAAAAGTTTTCAATCCGGTCGCGGCTTCGGTTCGCGTTTGGCTTTGAAATGCGACGAAATTCGCATATTCAAATAGGGCATAGACCGTATGTCGCGGTGTGCATGAAATTTGGAATTCAAAATAAATTCACGGGATTTTCCGACACGAATTGTAAATCAGGTAACAAGACAATGCATATAGGAGTATATGTACGTAGGCATTTCCGGAAATTCAAATCATGAACTACGAAGAGACAAGAACAAAATTTTACTTTTACAATGATTTTAATTTGTGCAATCAGAGAGAATGCGTCCCAAAGTTCAAGTAAATTTGTCAATAATATATAGAAAGTTAACTAATAATGAGTAAGTCGTTAGATGCAAGCGTATGCATGGACACGAAGTCGGCATACATCCGTTTCACCATGTAAATGAGGTGCTATCGAGCGGTGATCGATGCCCACTCCACAGATACCCGACATTTCCTTCACTTAATATGCAAAATGTCAATCATCTGTACTCGCTATACTAATGAAAATAACATTAATTATCTATCTTGAAAGTTCTGAACTTCAACATTGTACTGTAAAAACTTTTACTGCCTGCAGCTGAGCATGGTCTCCTCATTAGAGGAGTCAGGCATAATAATATAATTATCCACGGTTGTCTGGTTGTTGACTAACACACTATATATTCGAATAGTTTTCTATCGATGATTGTTGCTCGATGGTTTACTTCACCCTTTGTAGCCACTTCAATTGAAAATTGCTAAATAGGCAGTCTTCATCACTTCAACCCGTACCTATATTAACCGCCTCTGCTATAAAAGTTTTCCACTATGTTACGCCGCACAGGGTGGAAAGTAGTGTTTGCACTTCTTTACTGGATCGTGCAGTTCCGAAGCAAATATTTACTTGAATAACGAGCTTATTAAAGTTTTCCTTTGCTTAGTCTGAAACTTATATTGAACGAAGATAGATTTCAAAGTTTGTTTTATAAGGAAGATTGCTTGTTTTTAGCGTACCTACTGTAGCTACTGATAGTAGATCAGATATTATTAATGTTAAGAATTTTATGATTCTTTTAAATGTTTTGGTAAGTTAATCGTTTCCGAAGGTGAGTTTCAGTTGCAAAAATAAAAAGTACTTTCATGATTGCGTTGTACCACAGTAGATAGGTCGATCGTATTTGAACGAAAAATATGAAACAAATAATTGTAAGAATACAAACTGACCTGTGTAACTTAGTCCATGTCACAGAGGAATATAATGTAGGCTTCCTTGATAAACTAGGGCCGGAAAGAATTCTTTAAATCAGAATCAACGGTTCCTGAGATTAGCGCGTTCGAAGATAGGAACTCTTCACTTTTGTTAGCATAGACAATAATCTCTATTACGTATACAATAGATTACCAAAAATTTACTTTATTACTATTAATTTAAAAACTATTAAAGTTTTTATCTTTTTCTTAAAATATACCTCTTATTAGAATTTCCTTCTGCGGCTATCGTTTTCAATTCAATACAGATTTATCTTATTGATACAGTACGTTTCGCTGCTACATCGTACAATAAAACATGGGATGTTTAAGATCATTGAAGAGTATTCCATTTAAATGTTCTACCGTCATTATATCAGTCGTAAGACGTCCGTTGTTGACAGAAACATGGGCCTCCCCCAGCCTCGCTCAAAGATTTCCATAGAGACCGGATTTGATGTAAATATATATAAATATGTACAATAGATATGACACAAGACGAGCTTACTTTTATTCCAAATTATGAGTAAAACGAAATTCGCTCAACGAATCAATTTGAAATTTTATACTTGTTGTTTTTTTGAGATATTTAGATGTGACTCATCTTTCAAAAATCTCGTTTTACAAATTAAAAAAGTAGAGCAATTACTTTGGTCATGAAATTTATGGTATTTAAATCTAAGCTTTAAATGTCAATTTAAGTACCATTGGAACAAAGTAATCGAAAACGTTTAATCGGTTCTCTGGAGACAATGCAATAACTTACGCAGAACGTTGTCGTAACATGAAATGGACATTTTAATAAGTATCATGACTATTCATGACGTGGTTCGGTGTAAGGCAGATAGCAATTACTTCAGCGGCGATAAGGTCTGTCTCCATACAGAGGTTTTTATTGCTAATATTCCTAGAAACCGAAACTGAGTGGCAGATGAACAAACACGAGGCTACACGTACTTGTACTGATAGGCTTATTTTCTTAGAACAGAATAGATTGCACTGTACATTGTGATACTGCAGAGCTGATAAAGTTTTTAAGAACGCATTCTTTATATCAGGAGTATCGTTAACTCTTATTAAGACGGAATTAACGCTAATTCCAGGCTTACAGGGCCAGAAACAAAGAACCAATTATGCAAATTTGACGAAATTGATAAAAAAACACAGTATTCTTTTTTAATATTTATATTATGTCATATTTCTTGTGAAAATGTTGACTTTTAATGTGTTGACTTTTTAAAATTCCTTCTTATCTTGATTGTAGTCTGTGCAAGTAAACTTTTGATTTACCAAATGAGACAAGTAGCGATTTCGTTATATCTTGAACCTTCCATAGCGGTTACTCGTATAACTATTAATCAATACTAAAACTATTTTAGTGCATGTAAAACAACGTAAAATGTGAACATTATTACGTAATTTTAATAAGGTCTAGACAGAGATTAAGAATGAAATAAAACTGTAAATTAATTTCATCGCACACTCGTTTTTCTGAATCAATAAAAGCTCATTTTAAGGCGTGAAAAAAACAAGGAATGTAAATGCCGGGGGCACGATAGACAAAGAAATAAAAAAGGCCGATTATAGGTGAGGATGAAGCCCGTGCAAAGCTGCTGAAATAAAATAAAAAGTCGGAAATCGTGCACGCTCGAACGACCTCGTATTTACACGAAAAATCGGCTTGATTTTGTTTTTTAGTTTCACTAATGAAATTTTGCAAAAACAAACAAGTTATAATCGTTTCTGAACAATGCATTTGTGTTTTTGAAAATGTTTTTCATTTATTTTATCTTCTATATTTAATTTTGAAATGTGATGTTTCTCGCATTTTCCTTTGTGGATTAGGTTTGAATGTAACCAACAGTTTTTCAGCCTTAATAACAGTGGCTAATTGACACCGGCTTAAGTCCTTTTTTCCGCAAAAAATATTCGTCTGAGCACGCAGACGAAACAGGATTCTAGTATTTCGTAAAAGCTCCCCGAATCCAATTTAAACATGCAGACGAGAGAGCTGGGACTCTCAATACTGCAGCGCATCGGGACTTCACGGAACCGAATACTAATGGCTTTGCTCTCGAACGAAAATACAGTACTTTTGTAGCTTGATCCGAAAGTCACTAGGGTGTTACGGATTTGCAAACATGCTAACATTTACTTAGTTTGGAGTTTAATCTGAATAAAATGTTTTGAGTTATAGAACCTAGTTTGTTAGTTTGTGACTGACTAGGTTTAAGATGTTATGATAGGTTTTTATAAATATCGTTAAATACAAACAACAAAAAAGAGATACACAATTTCATTCACATGACAGCAGAATCGGTTCTATTGTAAAGTTTCTTTTCATCTTGATTATTATCGTTTACAATAAATTTCGACAATCTGACATCAGTAGGCAAACTTTGCTTAACGGATCGAAAATACGCTTACGTACCAATATCTTTGATCCCTTGTCACAATCTTGGATATAACATGATAAAGCGAAGATCAGTACAAGCTTTTGTATTGACACTGGTCTCAGTTTGTCCGTTAAGAGACGTCCTTAACTCGAGACATGAAAGAAAAGCTTTTTAGGTACTTTGACTTTCATCACTCACTTTATCGGTTCAAAATTGTTCCACAATATATGACATACTCTTAAAGACTGTATCTATATCTCTTAAATATGATGTATTTTTGAAAAAGTAATGGTTTATTTTGTTTATTATTTAGTGCCAAAATATTCGGAAGTGCCCTGTTGTTCTCGTTTATTTCGAAACGGTCGTCATTTACCAAAATATTGTGTCGTTTACCGAACGAATGTTTACAAAATAATCAGTGTTTGTTTACTTGACAAACACGGTACTCGACGGAATTAAATACTTACATAACAAAGTTATATCGCTCCTTGAGGAAGTAGTTGATTTATATATCAATCATGTACAAACATGGATGAACGAAGAAAATAATGTGAGGTATATTTGTTTTTATATCGTTTTATTTTTCGTGTGTTTCAGTTAAGAGGTCTTTCTCTTACCTTGTAGTTAGATGCAAACTGTAAATAACACATTTTGTATTTATTATTTACTTGTCTCCATTCTATGTAGGAATATAGATCGAATACGATTTTCCTTTCAAGGAAAACGAAGTTTGTAAGCTTTCTTGAATATAGTCAAATGTAAAGTTTCCTCTTGATTGTTCAAGCTCTGATTGACTAATAATCGGTTAGATCCCCATCATTCCGACCAGCTCCACATCAATGGAGACGCACCCTTATCGAGCTTCAATCGCGTGACAAATGCATGGCACAGTTCTCGTCACGTTTCACTTGGTTTACTTAATAGTTTAATTAAACAAACGTTGTTTTTCCATCAGCGAAATGAGTATAATGTGGTGAGTGGTGTCGTGTACATCTGAGTTACGTAAGAGTTATTCATCAACTGTTTATTTGCATGCTGGTCGCGGCTCGCGTGAACCGTTTGCGGGTGTACCCAGGTAAAGGTCTTGGGACACTTACGCTAATTAAACTTTATAAAAACTGGTTTGTGAAGTTTTTTCAACCAGTATTAAATAAAACTAGTATTTGCTGTTCACGGATCGCTCATCGATCATTTGTGTCATCTTTGATTTAACGATATTATTCCTTACGGATTGGTTGTAGTCGATCTGTGTACAGTTTAGAAATTGATAGCATAATATTGTGATAATTAAGTGGGTATGATATGCGAGAAGTAATTAGTTAAAATATTAAATTATAAATGTGTTCTGTACCCACGTTTCGAAAAGTATGTCAAATAAATAATTACTGAGCAAACATACGTTTTGTATATTTTTATGAATATTGTATGAGATACATATATTTTTAAGACGTAATGCATTTCTTCAGTAACAAATCTATACTAATATTATAAAGCTGAAGAATTTGTTTGAACGCGCTAATCTCAGGAACCACAGGTCCGATTTGAAAAATTCTTCCAGTGTTGGATAGTTCGTTTATTCAAGAAGACTATAGGCTATATTGTATCCTTCTATGAAGCAGACGAAGTTGTGCGAGTCAACTAGTTTTTTTTCATAAAATCAGGAACAGTTACATAACACGTTGACCAAGAATTCCGTACGTTTAACGTAAACGTGCTTAAATAAACCAAAATTTGAATAATTGTATTCGTTTGGGCTATTCGTAGAGAATACAAGATCGGTAATGTGTGCACTTGGCATCAATAGCCGGTTTACCGCTCCCCATTGACTACACATGAGTTGTTACATATTCTAATATGTATTTATTTAAACAATACGCTGAGAATTGTTTTCATTGTCCTTTAACTTGAACTAGACATAACAATTAGTAGTATCCATTGACTAACAAATGTATTTTTGTTCTAAAGTGTATACTACTTACGTATTAAAGTATTTTCGGCACTATTATCGGTATCACTTATAGTATATTATACAAATTAGATATAATTGGTTAGGTATACTCTTATTTTATTAACATAAATCGAACGTAAGTATCATTTAAATCCTATAATTTTAAGCATTCTTGTCAAAAGATTTTCGAAACAAAGTTAAATAAGTTTAAACAATCTAAATTATATACTTAGGTATAATTGAGATTGAATATAATTTAAGACTATGAAATAAGCTTTCATATAAAGCAATTCCTTCAGGCACAAACTTTTCAGATGTACCAATTAATTCAGAAAGTTTATAATATTAGCATAGAATAAACTTAAAAGCTTTTGAAAAGAAAAGCAAGTTTCTTTGTAATAAAAGATAACCTATGTTAAACGTGTGTGTGTTCTCTTAATATAATGTTTTAAAACCTGAGATTTTATTTTCATACAAATTAATTGGTTACTTAGTGTAGTTCTTGCGCTGATTTCAATGGGTCCAGCTGAAAATCAGCGCTACAGCTCTCATAGCTGTAGCTGTATGCTGAGCTGGTCGCCCAACTAAAATTTAAAATATAAACTGTCAGATCAATTTCAGACGAATCCTAAAAACTTTTTCAGTGAAAAGATATTTGTTTCAAAGTTCTAAAACTTTATATTACAATAATTTGAAGAAGCATAGATTTTCGGTCTCGTTGTTTTTTCTATCCCACTATTTGAATGTTCAGTTCAGAAGTCGTTGAACCTTTAAGTATAATATTTCACGTTTAAGAAAATCTTCTTTAATTTATGCTTTTTATTTACAAACAACTTTTTACATTGTTACACTTTTCCTAGTTCCATTTTTGAAGATCTCCATTGATTCCAGTTAGTCTGTATACTAAGTTAGAATTATAGAAATTAAGCTGTTATTCTTCAATTTCGAAAAACATTTTAAACTCAGCGTTTATAATAAAACCAAATGAAATACCCGAACTATCGAGCAACTTCAATCATCCGAGGATTTAATTATTATGCCCTTAATTAACAAATATGAAATTCCAGCGATTTCCTGCCAAAAAACATCGCCAAAGCTAAATATAGAAGGATATATCAAGACCGTGTTTGACGGGCATATGTGCTACACAATATGTGATTAAAACGTATACACAATTACTCGCTTCGTCCTTGTAACATATATGTAGCTTGGAGTATCAATTGACGTTCAACATTATTAATATGAGATGGGCAGCGAGCCTGTGGGCCCCCAGCGCAATCTACTCCGTTAGATTGACCGCTCTCTTACATTACACTCATACATTGTTGCAATATTATCTTCCTTGATTGAAACACACACATTTATGTTTATTGTACACGCAGGAACTTGAGAGCTACATAATTAGTAAATATATTTTTAATGTTAAAGTCAAACTCATCATATAATGCTAAATAGTAAAATTTAAATTGAGTTTTTTGTGTTCCTTTAAGAATAAAATTTAATAAAAGATAACTTCTATCTAAAATAATGAAAAAAAATCTATAAATTTTTAGACCCAATCAGTTTAGGCGTTCCAGAAGATATCGGAGATACACAGAATGTTCAAATTAAATACAATGTATTCAAGATGTACGACTGGAAACTGTCTAGCATCAATATTATTTATTCACAAGCATACTTTTGGACCATTCACACGTGCGGATCGATCCGTGACGGACCCATCGGACGGATTTATCCGTGATGACCATTAAGGAATTGAAATTTGATGCCATTTTATCTAATAAATTTTATAAATTTGATTGTAGGGCATATAATACTGTTGAAATGTGTAATTATTAATGATTTTTATTTAAATTTCTATAGAAATATTGTCTAAACACATTATTGTTTTCTACGGATCGATCCGCGATCAAATCCGACGGATTCGTCCGACAGATTTCCCGCAGACAAATCCGTGGTTCTAAAAAGGCGTTAAATGTCATCACGGATTTACCCGCGGATGGATCCGTGATGCTTTTAAGCACCCACGAATCTGTCGGATTTCTCTCTCGCGCTATACATATTTGCCGGTCCGCGGACAAATCCGTGATGACATTTTAACGTCTTTTTAGAACCACGGATCCGTCGAACTTATCCCTAGCGGATCGATCTGCACGTGTAAATGGGCCAAATGTTGACTACCACAAAGTCATAAATGTAGTTGTTGGATTTTTATAAGACGAAGTACGGCCGCGTCGACACATAGGCGTAAACTGATATTGCTCATGTTGCATACTACCGTGCTTCCATGTAGGACATTATAATTAATCTTGCTAAGTAACTTTCCTCGGAGTAGTTAAGCTAACGTCTGCAACCAGAGACAATTAATGCTCTTACACATAACAGATTTTGTTAAAAATGCATAGGTAACTTAAAAAAATATGAGTCAATGAAAACGATACATAAAGTAAGATTTTTTTTTAAACGCAGTTGTCGAAAATATATTTGAGTGCACGCTGCTAGAGGAAGTGTATCCTTTTATATCAATCAAAACTATACAGCCACAGCTTATCACTTTAACATAGCCGGTTTAAGTAACCACTAGACGTCTCCGGGTACTGCCATAAGCAATTAATTCTAAATTATTTAATTTGTGAGCGAAGGATAATGGTGTTTAATATGTGATTAAAACGTATACACAATTACTCGCTTCGTCCTTGTAACATATATGTAGCTTGGAGTATCAATTGACGTTCAACATTATTAATATGAGATGGGCAGCGAGCCTGTGGGCCCCCAGCGCAATCTACTCCGTTAGATTGACCGCTCTCTTACATTACACTCATACATTGTTGCAATATTATCTTCCTTGATTGAAACACACACATTTATGTTTATTGTACACGCAGGAACTTGAGAGCTACATAATTAGTAAATATATTTTTAATGTTAAAGTCAAACTCATCATATAATGCTAAATAGTAAAATTTAAATTGAGTTTTTTGTGTTCCTTTAAGAATAAAATTTAATAAAAGATAACTTCTATCTAAAATAATGAAAAAAAATCTATAAATTTTTAGACCCAATCAGTTTAGGCGTTCCAGAAGATATCGGAGATACACAGAATGTTCAAATTAAATACAATGTATTCAAGATGTACGACTGGAAACTGTCTAGCATCAATATTATTTATTCACAAGCATACTTTTGGACCATTCACACGTGCGGATCGATCCGTGACGGACCCATCGGACGGATTTATCCGTGATGACCATTGAGGAATTGAAATTTGATGCCATTTTATCTAATAAATTTTATAAATTTGATTGTAGGGCATATAATACTGTTGAAATGTGTAATTATTAATGATTTTTATTTAAATTTCTATAGAAATATTGTCTAAACACATTATTGTTTTCTACGGATCGATCCGCGATCAAATCCGACGGATTCGTCCGACAGATTTCCCGCAGACAAATCCGTGGTTCTAAAAAGGCGTTAAATGTCATCACGGATTTACCCGCGGATGGATCCGTGATGCTTTTAAGCACCCACGAATCTGTCGGATTTCTCTCTCGCGCTATACATATTTGCCGGTCCGCGGACAAATCCGTGATGACATTTTAACGTCTTTTTAGAACCACGGATCCGTCGAACTTATCCCTAGCGGATCGATCTGCACGTGTAAATGGGCCAAATGTTGACTACCACAAAGTCATAAATGTAGTTGTTGGATTTTTATAAGACGAAGTACGGCCGCGTCGACACATAGGCGTAAACTGATATTGCTCATGTTGCATACTACCGTGCTTCCATGTAGGACATTATAATTAATCTTGCTAAGTAACTTTCCTCGGAGTAGTTAAGCTAACGTCTGCAACCAGAGACAATTAATGCTCTTACACATAACAGATTTTGTTAAAAATGCATAGGTAACTTAAAAAAATATGAGTCAATGAAAACGATACATAAAGTAAGATTTTTTTTTAAACGCAGTTGTCGAAAATATATTTGAGTGCACGCTGCTAGAGGAAGTGTATCCTTTTATATCAATCAAAACTATACAGCCACAGCTTATCACTTTAACATAGCCGGTTTAAGTAACCACTAGACGTCTCCGGGTACTGCCATAAGCAATTAATTCTAAATTATTTAATTTGTGAGCGAAGGATAATGGTGTTTGAGTAGTCGAGGCACGTTTCTTATGATTGTAAGGGGCCGAAACTGCCGGAAGGATGTCCCACGAGCGAGTCGCGTGGGCTGCATGCATCGGGACTGTATTAATAATAACTAGCTTATTATTAGCGTACCTTTTTATTTAGTTTTGAATTTATATTCTTTCGATGTAGTGTAACTGGACTGTATGACATCAGGGTTGAAATGGAAACACTTGCCACGGCAACGTCACTGCCTCGAATATGGGACAACGCCCAAGTGAAATTAAATTTTAAGAAACTAGGCAGCTGTTTCGATGTTAAGTAATTAATATTTATTCAGTTAATATGAAATGTAAAAAAAGTAATTATAGATATTTTCCACGTTAGTAGGTAGGTAGGTATTTAATTTTAATACGAAACAGAAATAGCCTCAATAATAATTTTTGAACTGTACAGAAGATTTTTTGTTTAGATTGTTTTCTAGGCTTTATGCAAGATGTACACCCTAAGTTGATGATTATGGATGTATTGTTTTGAGTAGATATTAGGTATCATAAGAGAGATCACAATAATTTTTATTCTAAAATCAAACCAGTGGGAAGGGTTAAATAAAAGTACCAACCATAACATGCACCATAATTTCGGAATACAATATCATAACCAAATATGTTTTGAAAAGATTTAACACAAGGATGACGATGTCAGTTGTCGCTAGACAAACTCCTATGGGAACGTAAACACATGGCACATTACGATCGCACACCGCCACGGCCTCATGACGTTGACGTCGTAATACCATATCTGTCCCATTTGGATTGTGATTAAGCGCGGACGAGTAAGGAAATCAGGACGCAATCATTCTCAGGGAAAAATCTGACGCACGTTTCATTTCGTAATTTTATAGCGCAGTATTTTAAATGTAATTATGTAATGTATAGAATTGCAGTCTTAACCTTATACAGTGTGAAGTAAAGCAACGTTTTCTAATATTTATTCAGGGGACAATATAAATGAATGCATGTAAACGGTGCAGTGTCTACAACGTTGGGCAACAGTAGCGAACATTAGCGAATTGTAAGTAGTTCTTGGTTTTCAAGACAATGTCTAAAGTTCAGCAAACGTTTGTTGTGAACAAATCGCCGTTAAAACTTCGGGAAACGTGTTGCACTCCGTATGGATAATTTTATTACAACAGTCGACCACACGCATTCTAGTTGGTTCGGCGAACTCACAGCCCGGACGGTCAGAGCGCATTTAGACGACCGTCCATTCATAACGAACCGTGAACTTTAACTGTTTGCCTTCTTGTTAACTTATTAATTATACTTCAGCGTGCCTTTATCACCTAAAACTTGTAGTATAAGTGGATACAGTATAGGAGACAAGAGAACAAACTTAGCGCACCAAAGAGTACCAAAGGTTGCATAAAGCATAGGCGCACATAATATCTAAAGTGCTGAGTTCTCGGTTTATTTCTCGACAGGGAACTGGCTTACTACCTACAGCTTAATATAGCTTCTTAAACACTAAATGTGTTGCTGTCAAAACACAAAAATCAACAAAATATTGGCTTCACTTTGTAGTTCGTAGTGCAGTATCATGTATTTGCTCTAAGGTTGTAGTTAAACACACGTATCCGCTTCTATCGCCTTCATAGAACGCGGTACGGTAGTAAGTGGCGTTTGATAGTGTGATAAGGCATGATTGTGACAGAATGCCAAGATTATAATGCAATATAGGCACTTCGACGAACCAGTTTAATATAATGTTGTTGGATTTTGATTAAGTTGTTTAATTACGCTGCCTATCTCGATTATGCATTTGTAATATGTTTGTGGAGACATATTGGTTTGAGCGTTCGAAATCTGGACTGTATATTGCGCCTAGTTGATTAATTTATGTTCAGAATATTGGTTTACGGTGGAGTAGGCATTAACAAATCAATAAGATTATCCGTGCAAAATTGTCTGTGTCAGAGAAAAAGCTACATATGCATGATTTGTGACCTTTTCTCTTCGGGATTCAAACTATATTTATTACCTTGTAAAGTAACAAAAAGAAGAGAGTTACATATAAACTAATCGTAAATTAGTATAAAGATTAAACATATTTGAATGGGACACGGGTGAGGACAAAGGAGAAAAACGTAGATAACGCAGATGCATTTGCCAATAAAAGAAGTTTGGCAACGAGACTTGCATGATTTACACAACATATTATCTTTTCATCACATATTGTTTTCAATTAGAATAAGTGCAGTCCACAGTCAGTTAAATAAAAGACAATAGCAACGCGCACTTTCTAAACGGTTGATATTACTTGATATCAATGTCCGGTCGAATACTTCAAATATTACATTTTGTTGAGTTGAGATATCTACATTGGTACATTTATTTTTAAACGTTCGTATTTTTCCATTTCTAGAAAGACTCGCGCGACAATAGCTGTTGTTATCGGAAGCTGAAGTTCGGTGGATGCAGCGGGAACGAGTCCACCCACACGACGCCGGCCGGAGCCCACTCCCTTTCACATAATATATCACCGGTGCAGAGTAAACGCAGACGGTAGACGCTTTTTCAAAGTAGGCGTTTGTACTGAGCCTATGTAAACGACGTACACTTTAGGTTAAGCTTTGTTCAATAGTTTATTTTTACATTTATGAGATGATTTTGTCACCAATTTATTGCATAATAAGTACGAGCTTACTGCTATCATAGCGAGAGAGATCTCACTTTTTGGATTATATTATTTCCTTCTTTATACAAGGTTTAAGAAAAGCCCAAGTAGGCAGTAGGTATTGGTCTCATTGCAAAGGTAAAAATATCTAATAAGCCGTAATGACTAGACTATCTTACGGATAGTGTTATTCTCCTCACGAGTCATAAATTTCTAATCTAGAACTTTTCGTCTCTATCGACTATTATTACAAGTCATGCCTAAATAGTTTCTTACGTCCATATGAGATAATTACATAAAATAGTATATTGTTTTAAAGATTTCGTATTAAAGATCAGAAGAAGCTGTATAAAAATATCAAAGGTAAATACAAAATATATTGATTACAGTATTATGTTTCTCTTATAATGTTCAATTATTTATTAACAATCTTTAAGATGTTTTCCTTCTTCGATAGAAAGCTTTTAATAAAAAGCAATATGTTTATATACAAGATATTATCTTTTGACGTAATGAAAGTGTTTCTAGTGTAGGCTATGGCGGTTTCTAAAATGAAGCAAATAGTACGTTTTTCTTTAGAAATTTACTATGGTGATTTATTTTATATTGCTTTAACAGGCACTTGATGACGAAATTTTGATGATTATCGGTTATTGATGCTCATGGTGCCCAATCTAAATGTGAAAAAGATTTATGTGTAATTTTTCACAACACCACTGGGTAAAAACGGTGAAGGAAAACATCGTGAGGAAACCTGCATGTCGGAAAAGGGTTCTAAAATCCTTTGAAGTTATGTGAAGTCCCCAATCCACACCGAGCAAGCGTGGTGGACAATGCCTAATCCCTCCCTCTTCGGAGGAGACCTGAGCCCAACAGTGGGCAGTAATGGGTTGCTACAGCGACAGTGACAGTTGCCCATGATTACGTCTATATAATCACTTACTTATGAGAGGTGCTGTAATTATAGTGAGTTGATGAGTTGTGCTTTAAGTTTATTGAGGTAATTCAATAATTAGCAAACATAAAAAAAAAACTATTTATTATAAAGTTATCAATGTGCATAGTAGCGTGGTGGACTATGCCTAATCCCTCTTCTGAGGAGACCAATGCCCAACAGTGGGCAGTAATGGGTTGGTACAGTATAAATGATTATTGGTTGTTTACTGATATCGTGAAATAATAAGCATCAATAAGCGGATTCTGGTTTGAAAAAAAAACATTCGTATTCAAAATCAGTCACGTTTGCCTAACTAATGCAATTAAAAACCTTACTCTTTTATTTCTTTAATGATCACTTTCATACCTTACGTAACTACAGTCAGGTCATAACAATTGCCTTCTAAAAGATATATTAAATGAAAACATATTAGCAATTATATAAACAATCATTTCTGTATATTACGTTATTGACATCCATTCATTAGAGATCCCTGCCTTCGATAAGTGTAACTTCCGGTATATACTGACAATATTGACAGACGTATTTAAAAGAACTACTAGTTATTTTTTTAACATAAAACAATAGTAGCTCACTATTCTTAATTGTCCAGTTTAGTAGGCCGGTCATACAAAAAATATTTTAAAAAACACTCCTGAACAGAAAATCGAAGTTTATATGAATACATCTTAACTTTATTATCAGTACATGTCTACAACGACAACCTGCTAATGGTAAGCATGGCTACACTATTTACATATTTTATGTGAAAATTGCCCAAAGAAACGACTATTAAAAAACCGAGGCTACAGGTATATCAAATACCTTTGTAAAAAAACCATAAAAATGACGAAATATCACAATGCCTCATTCTGGGGACGGCGCGACGGGAAAGAGTGCCGAGCTCGTAACGCGTCGCGCCGTCCCTCCGAACCCCGTGCTGGGTTCTGGCCTCAGCCGGGGTTCGGACGCTGAGTGTGAGCGGTTGGAGGTTTTAGTGCGGTTCAACTCCCACATACCCCGGATCCGGTGATTTCCTCCAAGTGAATAAAAAAAAAAAATGCCTCATTCTGTGACTGAATTAGCAAAAAGTAGATACAAAATGGTAAACCATATTATAAATAACTAGTTCAAAATTTAAAGCTTGTCTTTTCTCCTAAACTGATTTCGAAAGGTATTCAAAAATAATTCTTAAAACATACCGTACGTACTTATGGATGATCGTAGTTCAAGATAAATTGAGCGATGCTTGACTCTTGAACATTAAATGTATGGGATACGATATGTAGGTAGGTATTAGCTGCGTAAACTTCAAATATTGTGGTCAATGTCCGTGGCCATATTGTGTATCAAATTCCACTGAAAATAATAATTATGCCATAACATGTGTATGACACTTCAACCAGGATACAATTTTGTGGCCGGGGCTGTATTTGCATGAGAGATTAAATTATTTTGTTCGAAAGATACATTTAACTGTCACGCACAGAGATAGCATTAATTTAATTTTGAATGTTCGGATATGTTATATTCCTTTTCATAGTCAACTCTAGTATTCCAAAGAGCTTTCAGTGCAGCAACGAGTGTTAGCGACAGTTAATTTCAAAGGCACGGTAGATGCGAAATTTTCTCTTTTAGAGGGAAATGTTTGCATATTTTCTTTTATCCAAACTACGTCCGTTCTACAAAATGAGTTCGCGTTAATCTTAATGTGTGAGAGAGGGTTGCCAACTAAAATAAGCTTTGCATTTACAGTATTACCATTATGAAACTGTAGATTAAAGTTCTTTTTTTTGATTTTAATGAGTTTTATCGGAAGTGATATTAAAATTAACATATGACTTCTAAAATTCTTCGTGTTATGTTAGTTCTTTCAAAAAAAATACCTATCTCAAATAGTTTTCACTGTAATTGACTAAACATGTACTTATTAGGCAATTGCTTATAATTTGGCAACCCTAGAGTTCGGATGTTTTAATCAATATCTGGAAATCATATTCGTGAAAGTAGGGTACCTATATCGTGCAAGTGATCGTTTGGTTTATGTGTAATAGACTGCGTTATCTCAAGCCGTGTATCCGACGAGGCGCCCCCGATCGTCGGTCGACGCCCTTGCTAGACACAAACTAGCTTATCGGTGCGGTTCAACTCATTATATAATTGATACAGATTGCTTAGAATTTCTTTGCGTTATCGCTAGATGCCCCAAATACAAATCGCATACATACGCGATATGAGTTGTGAACGCGAAAACGGTTATAACGAACATTTTAGACCTCATTTTACTGTGAATAGCTTTTAGTGTTAGCTTTAACTTTAGAAGTAGATGCTGAATTTTAATTTTTATAGTAAATAATCGTTGTATTGCTTTATTGTAAATGGTAGTTTTTATTCCTGAATTTACCTATGCTTCGCGTATTGATGGTCCAGCGGTGCCGCTTTCTTTGCTCAACTCGGCGATAACTTCCATTTTTCATCAATTCAGCTCTCGATCCTGAATATTCTTTAAAGTCAGAATAAACGGCAGTGCACCAATGCGGCATTAAGTACTAATTATACCTAGTGACAAAGTAAGCAGGCGTTCTGAACCGATGATGCGTACAGAGCAATATGCCGCACCACTCAACTATAAATAACTAACGAGTAAAAATAGCAATCCGCTTCGGACTTCCGTATGCTCAAACAGCTTTGATTTATACCATTTTCGCATGTTTTCGTCGATTTTAAACGCTGAATCATTTGTCTAAAATGCTACCGAATTTTCTTGAACATCAAAGTAAGTATTTTAACACGGTCTTTGGAGTAATAATTTGAAAGTTTTTACAAATTCATTATATTGTCATTTTCTTGAGAAGTATAATTAGAAGTTAATTTTAATTTAGTTATTTCGTACAACAGGCAGTCTACAGAGTATATTGTCAAAGCTGTATAAATAAATGTGACTGTTGCTATGCTACAACATAGTTCGAGCTGTTAGCCATGGCTTTTAGCAAATATAACTTCGAATGCTCCAACCTCAAAGCCACATACTGAGCCACATACAATGAAACCCTAAGTAATTGAGTTGGCGTCTGAATTTTAGACATCGGAGAGTTTGAAGTACAAAGTAGTCACGTGAGTCAGATCGCACGACGCCGGAAGACGCTTCCGGTGTACATACTTCGAGCAACAACTTTACAAACTATTCGGTTGCTTCTAATATTACTTTGACATTTATGGGCAACTGTAAACTTGCTAGATTATTACGTGAAGTACAACGTAGAAGTTTGCACGTGGTATGGGTGGAACTTGAACGTAATGTACGACTTTTCTGTCCACGCTTTAAGCATATTTCAGATTCTTTATGCGCCAGTGTCGAAAGATATTGCAAATGGTGTAAGTACTACTTCCTGTGTAGGGCAAAGATATCGATATATGTATTTTAGTTTGTGTTTAATATCGACCATCTTTCTCTTGTTATGTTGCGTAGATTTAGTTGAATTCGAAAGTAATTGGGAAGGTTCAGCTCTATCCAGTTTAATGATGAGCATTGCAAGACCAAAACCAAGACCAATTTGGTCATCACTAATCCAGTTCCTTTCACTGTTTTTGAATTTGGCTAAAACTTGTGTAAACTGTAGGGCTGCTGCCTGCTAGCCGCTGGATTTAAACTATGTGTCTACTATGGTAGCCAGGACTTTGAAATAGAATACATTCAACCAGAAATACTTAGATTGAATAATTTCACGAAAGTAGTTGAGTATATCTTTTTCGAGATTTCTTTAGATTTATCACTGTTAGCTCTAACTTCTCGAATGCGACGAAAATACCAAAGCGACGTGCCAGGAGGCAAAGGTCGATAGAATCAACCAAAGTCCACTAAGGTACGTTTATCTAACCATTTAGTAATCAGCACATTTACGACGGTAATTTATTTATTTGCAGCAACGACCAAACGGAAATTGACTACTTCTGTCGGTACATTGGCGAAGTGATCCATCATGCGCAGTGACGTCGGACTCTGGTTTAATGGCATGTTTCCGGCGAGCTGTGCGCGGACGCATTGCGCCCTATTGTCGACACCCGGGTCAAGGGTTGACCTTTTATTGTTCGAGTATCGATAAGCGCGGCGCCGTCTAACGTGACACGTCACTAATGAATTGGTTATGAACGCGAAATCGTCGGACGCTGACCATCTGCGTTTTGTTATTATTAACACAATGCCTCTCGTTTGTCTTTGTTCACGCTAAATGTGCTGGCTTTTCATATGTCGTTTGTATGTCTGGACATGGTTATAAATTTATGGGTTTTTGTGGCTTACTTCATGTTACATCAGTGGGAATCGGAGATTCTCGTAACATTGAATTAGGCAAAAAGCTTTTATGGTTTGAATTTTTTTGATAGTTCGGTGAGTCTGCGACTGTTCCACTCTGAAGGCGGCCAACCCATATTAAGCGATGCACAAGCGGAAGTAACAAGCAGAAGAGCATATCTAACACAGATAAACTACTATAAAAGCCCTTAGGAAATGCCTATACAAATCACACAGTCACTGGACTGTATTGTAGACAGACAATGTAAAAACCTTCTCGACCGTTATGCTATTAATTACGCACCTATAACTTTGTGAACTAGTATAGAAAATATCTGCATATCACCGTTCAGCACATACGCGCGATCATTCATTTAAATTGTTTCTACTTAGATGAATCTAGAGACAGCTCCTAATTCCGTTGATGTAACTATAACAAACGCTTATAAAATTAGGTCATAGAACAACGGACGTGCGTAGGAAGTTAAGACCAATAAACTGGTATGCTAAAACTAGTCTCGTTTTACTTTTGGCCCAAAAACATTGTTAGCGAAAAAATGCGAGCATATTATAAGCATAGTTCTTACGTTGTATGTAGATGACATCAACCTTAGATCTATGAAATTCAAGGTTGTCTGCGGTATGAATTTGTGAACTGTTGATATCAAACATATTATAAGTAATGAAAAGAAGTTTTCGAAAACGAGAGAATTCAGCCAGCCATGAGCTTTAGTTTGAACAACGTTGCGATGTGCATTTATTTTTATTATCGTCAAGTTGGGGAGACTCCAGTGAGACTACGGATACAAAAATTTTTGTTAGTGCAACACTATTCTTGAAACTGTAATATTGTTTTATTTTCTCCTGAATTATGAGTCACTAAAGTTCATATTCTTTAGCATCAAAACCGTAGAAAATAGGGATAAGAAAACAATTTTTATTTTAATGCAACGCACTATTCCTTTATAATAAAACATATTAAATTACACAATTACTAATATAACAGATTCAAAATAGCTCCAATACCTAAGCCCACTAAATCTCAGGTTTATTTCGATCTAAGACTCTAAGTCACAGTGCCCTCCACTCCGGCACGGAATCTATTCGCGTGACTCTTTACTTATACTAACACAGTCGAGAATGTCACCAACAAACTGTTTCCAGGAGGCACACTTCCTTTTCAATGTATTTATATCACTGTTTTATTTCATATTCGTTCTGGAAGCAATTTTGTAACAACTAACTCGTTTGGTCATACATATTACCTACATTACCTAACATTTGTCGGTTTAGTACTTCTTGTTTTATTTTATTGAAACAAAGTTGTGTCTGTAAAATATTTAAACAAATCCATGTTATTCTTTAAATTACATTACATCTCTAAAATTATAAAAAATCATTACATTTAAAGACACAATTTGATATTATTACAGATATAATATTTTATTAGAAACGAAACATGTATCTTTATAGATTTATGTTAGACATTTTTTAAAACGAATTAGGCCTTCTGAAGCGCAATTTTCTTCGGCTATTTGCCCCCCACAGTCGCGCCCAACATTGCCCCCGAGGTGAACGAACGTCTCAACAACGGTTTACGGATATAATAAATATCGATCATTATATCACGACACTGGTAAAAACAGGAATAATTGTAAAAAATATCTGATCCCTACGTGGAGAGCATAGACAACTCTTATTCCTTTTCAAAACTATAGTCAGTTTCAAACATTATAAGTTTAATTTTTCTAACGATATATCACGATTTAAAGCCATACATATTATTGAATGTTTACACACTATTACATCTTAATAATTAGAAAAAAGGCATATTAAAAAACAAAGATTTAATGACTTGACGAAATGAATGAAATCAAATCAAAAAACATTTATTCTGAGCACATAAATAAAAACTTATATCTACAACTTAAACTTAATACCAAAAATGCCCAGTTTCCGGCTCAGCAATGCCGCAGTAGCCATAAAATGACGGCACTGCGACGCTGATCTTCCGCCGGCATCAGACGTACACGTTGGTACTGTGCTAACCAGCGCATATACAAGATATTATTATACTTATTAACATAACATTACGTACCCACTTATAAGGTAAGTAATTATTATCACACTAACAAGAACAAAAATGAAAACAAAAAAGAAAATCACCAGAACAAAAATGCTTACTTGAGCAAAACAAAAAAAAAAAAAAACTTATAGTAATACTAATGCTGGCTTGAGACACGAAAATGAACAATATGCAGATAAAAGGATGTAGCAAAATATAATTAAATGATGGAATAATTGTAATTAATATTTTAATCAAATTTGGCCTGCAAATCTAGAAGGAAGCGTTTTAGACCTAATTTAAAAGAGTATAAAGTGCCATGCTGTCGAATAGGGGGAGGAATGTTATTCCAGCATTTGGCGGCCACATACCGAAAACTTCCTCTAAAAGCAGCTGAACAATGGCTATGGGATTGAAGATATGCTGGCGCAGGACCGGTCGTTATGGCGAGGTTTGGGGGAGGCCTATGTCCAGCAGTGGACGTCTATAGGCTGATGATGATGATGATGATGGCGTCATGCGACCAGCGAATTCATTAATAATAATGATGAATACTGATCTCAACACCAAATAACTAATAGATCAAAAGAGAAAGGGAAACAAAGCAAATCAGAATAATGATGAAGTAATGAACGGAGTGAAGTATAGAATCTCATTAAACATGTAAAAAATGAGTGGAATCTGAGTCTAGTGCATTCTCTTTTTCATAACGAATACCTAAGAAATACCTAGTTTTATAATAGAACGGGTTTTCAAGTTTATTCTTTCATCGATTTATTAATACGGTTCTAAATGTGAGAATTAAGTTTCGGCGAAATGTAGTAGCGACGCGACGGCATGTGAATAGTGAAGCATTTGTCGTAACTATGCGGGGACATTCTATTTTAGGTGCATAAGACCTAACTGAACCCATTTAGCAGTGAAATTAACTGCTTAACGGAACATGGTAGTTTAAGACTAAATAAGATAAATTATACACACATCGCCATTGTACAAATGAAACTGCCAAACATACCACTAAAAACTATAGATTGTTCAACACATAATCCGTGGGTTATTTGTACACATGAAATGCTTTAGTCTGCTAAAACGTAAAGTCTGGGTAGTGTATTCTGCAGATAAGGTAGCTTTCGAATTGCAGTGTATTCAGAGGATCTCGTAGGAAATATCGTTCGTTCGTAAATACAAAAGCTCACAGCCTTTGTTCGTCTAAAAAACTCTGTCCTATGACAGTTGATGTTTCCTCAATAGTATTACTTATGAGTACAATAATTTTAGAGCAAACTCATAAAGCACTACAATCAGTATATCTATAAAATAAATCAACAAGAACTACAATAAATTTTAGTGAACTATCAAAACATTTTGCTGTTTGCATTCAACCTCGCCCGCTTCAAATTGAGTAGATTCAATTATTTTCCGGGTGTAGTGCAAGCATTTGAGCGCTCTGCCTTCTAATTAATTAATTTACTTCAGCTCGTTCTGGTTTTCAAAGTTTAACGTCGAGAGTTACAGTATGAAAGGCGGCTCTGAAACCGAGCCGGTGAAAGTTTGAAAGAAACATTTACATTCGAGTTGGTTTGAATATGCGCTTTACCGTGACTCTGAGCTGTGAAAATAACGAGCGGTAGGCACTAGAGCTAAATGTAGCTTTTTAGATCCTGCTAGGGTTTTGAAAGCAAAATGAATTGCAAATGTAAGATTTCATTGAGTATTTATGATTAAAGTTTATTGATTCTCTTTGTTTTTATTGTCTCTACAGATCTAATTTGAATCTAATAGCAAGTAGTCGCCTTCGTTTAATGCAGTACTGTATGGCAAACTAACCATTGTGTTGGTATAACTATAATTAATATCAGGAATTATTTTAAAACTGTTGTTGAAATCAAAGTACACCAATGTAACTTAAATATTTATGATTTGAACGTGAAGTACAGGTTTCCTTTTTCATTTATTCCCATTTGATATTCCGTTTTTTAGGCAGTAACTTTATTTTGGTTAAGTTCGACGAATGTTTATTAAAAAACGTGTGAGTGTTCGACACAAGTTCCTATTGTTTCGAGAATTGTTTAAAATTGTATTTCGTTCCATAACGTTCTTTATTTTAGCAACAACGATTATTTTATTGTAACAGACGCTTTAAACAATTATCGATTTGTTAGTCGTTCGCAATATAGTAGTGGTATAGAAGTTGAAGCATTAGAGGGTGATAACACCGCTAAGTACTGTTTAAACGATCCTAATAATTGTACGATAAATAAATATTTGCTACAAAAACATTAATATCCTAGTATGTAATTTTTTAATATACTTTTGATATTTCTCTCTTTTTTGAATTCAAACTAGTCACGTGTTTGGACTGTCAATATAATTCATATTATCCTTGTATGATAAAAAAAAAAGAGGAAAATAAAGTCAGGGTTACATAAAATAGTAATGCTCTTGTATAATATTCGCAAACTGATCAGTCGAGTCGTGGTCAAGACTACGCATTGCAGTATCGGGTATCAGATCAAGGTGTCATGTTTTCATGGACAGTACTAACCTGATAGACTTTATACAATAAGTATGAGATATAATAGATAAGATTATTTTTTTATTTTATTCATATTTCACTGGATTGTTTGTGTATATTATCTTAATACGTCAAAAACATTAGCCACCCTAGTATAAAGAAACGTTTAATTAATTCGGAAAAAAATTCATCTCCATCTAAAATTTGTGTGCCCTACAAGCGAGCTTTACTGGTCAAATATAGCTTTAATAAAAGTTTCCTCTGTAAGAAATTTAAAATATGTGAATATCATTAATTTAGTATCTATAATATCTACTGAAACTAATAACATAAAATAAAATGCGGCCTTTTTCTAAGTGAGCGATTCACTGGAATGAAAATCATAATTTAAATGAAATTTAATTTTCTCAGAAGTTATTGCTTCGGTAGAGCTTCAAATCTTGGTCAATTACTGTAACTAATAATCTCCTAGTAGTGAAGTTTTGTGGCTTCATCGATGCGACTTAATAGTCCACACTAAAGGGATATTTTGACCTGAAGAACTCATTATAGTTTGGTCAATCATATACCACAGGTAAGCTTAATGGTATGCCTGAAGAATCCGACCAAGAGATAATTTCATTTTTTCATAAGGTGAAATTCTAGAGAAGCCCAACTGTGGGATCCAAATTCCAAAGGGGATTTTAAAACAATCTAATAAAGTTAGATACAAACAGGAAGTGAAAGCGCAATTTGATAAAAAAAGATTGGCGTATGAACTAATAGTCAGTAATAGTCACATTATTTAATGTGATAACCGGAAAAAGAACACAACTTGCACACCTTAATATTATAGTCGACGTCTTAAAGTGTGGTTAAACCTATTCTGTGTGATAGCAGAGACTTTCCGAAATTTCAAAAGCTGTGTCCTCAAAGCGATAAAGTCTTGAAGTCCACTTAGGTAATTTCCTAATTATTATTCTGCAAAACGATCTCAAATTTCTTCAAAGTCTTCTAGGTATAAAACTCAGGCTCCGTAACAGACTACGGCTTAATCAAGTTTGGTTGAACGTCTGAATTAGAATTTATGGCGCACACGGACGGCGGCCCTTCTCTTAATGGAAGTGATCGCCGGCGCCAATTAAAGGAAAACCGCAGAATGCCTGCACTTCAGACGGTACGGAACTTAATGCAATTCAATTTAGTTGCGGATTTGACATGTGGCCAGTTCAAAGTGTTAGTACACAGAGTATTTAGCGGTTTTATTTAACGATAACCTTATTTAACGCCACTTTAGCTAGCGTATTTATAAGATCTTACGAACGTGCGTTTTTGTAATTATACTATTACTTTACATAAACCTCTTATTTCTAAACGACTTTTATCAAAATCTTTGATAATAAATGTACCAAAACTAGGAATAACTAGATTTTTATGTGATTAAGAATACATAACAGAGTAGCTTCACAGTTAAAAGTACGTGAAAGACATACAGAAATGAAAAATCATACATGCATATTGAAAAAGCACGCTTAATCAAATAGTGAATTACAAATGGAAGCGAAAATTTTAACGTGGAATGTTTCATCAAATGAATTTCAGTAGTTAAACTGTTCCATAAAGTATTAACTGTAGAGTATCGTAAAAAGAACTCTTTCAACTACCAGCATGGCATAAAATAGTTTGCAGTTATCCATCAAAAAAACTTTGTCGAGGTACCAGACCGAATGATTCAATTAATTATTCTACAACTACGGGCTCAGTAAACAACGAATAACTGCATAAATTAATCTGAAATACATTAAAAGTAAGGGTTTCAACAATATTATTTTTCTGTTTAAATAATTTGAATGAATGTAAATGGTATTGAATTTCAGTTCATTCTTAATTCAAATGATGTGTATCTTTTGCGAGTATTGTATAGGATTTTTATGTTTAATTATAATATTATTCGTAGTAGAACGTGTGATGTTTTCAGCATTAAAATAAATGATAATACTAATATTATCGTAACAATAATATAAAACTAAACAGTTAATTATAGTAACAATAAATTATTATCATTGTTATGTCTTTATTATTTATTTAACATAAATTATTCATTCATAAAACAGTAATTACTACAAAACACGATTACATTTTTTCAAGAATCGTTTGATAATATGTATATTGTGTTTTAGTATTATTAAGTAAAAATTAGTGCGAGCGGAATTTGAATATTTGTTAACTGTTTTAACAAGTTTATCAAAGCTTTTTAACTAACGACGGCGACTCTACCATCATTAACTCTTTTTTTTCTGCCATGTAGGTAGATGAGCTTTTTTTTTTCATTGGAGGAAATCACCGATCCCCACCCGCCCCGCGTGTCAGTTATGTGGGCGTTGAACCGCACTAAAACCTCCAACCGCTCACACTCAGCGTCCGAACCCCGGCTGAGGCCAGAACCCAGCACAGGGTTTTGAGGAACGACGCGACGCGTTACGCTCTCGGCACTCTTCCCCATCGCGCCGCCCCCGAGGTAGATGAGCTAACGGGTCACATGATCGTATGTGATTTCCGTCGTAATCTTCGTTAATATTAAAATGCTTAAAGCAAATACTTTTCAGTGCTTTAATCTTACGTCCGTAGTTTTGCTCCACTTAAAACAGCGATACAAAAATTCTTGAAGCCGAGGTACAGTAATGAGATGAGGTACATCTGGCATGCCTTGTCAATTGGTCACGCGGTTAAGTACTCCGAAGCTACGAGTATTGCGCCATCGAGGTTGTACAGCTGTTTTGTTCATAAGTAACCAGATGTAAATATTCTTGCACTCATTTTGGCTCTGAGGAAATTTAAAATAATTATTTTAATAGGTAGGTTAATGACCCACAAATATTGTATCGATTTCGGTGTAATTTAACGTGTAACTTATTCAAAGGCTCTTCTAAAAATCTGATTCCAGACAAAATTGTGTAAATTTTGTTGTGATTTAACTTCCAAAATAGCGTCGTTATGATCTTTTTCGCCAGAGAGTATTCAATTTAAGTTTTTAAGTGAACGCAGGATCAAAGTCCTAGACTGAAATTATAGCCACCAAACTCATCTAACATTATAATTTATTTTCTGATTTTTATCTTCGGACACGACACAAAACTGTTATGAAATACGTTGTGTACCTATCTGTTGATTAAACTAAATTGCAGTTCTAATAATCCTGAACTACATTATGACAAAAATAACTTAAAATGTGGCAGACTTTAATAGAAATAGTTTCCATTTTAATCATCAGAAAATTACGGTGCAGATACGATTGTTAGATCCGACTTGAGCTCGAACTAATCATCTCATAGGGCTGCCACTACATAGGTATTCATCTTTTAAAAAGCGCACAAAAGTAAAATCAAACAAAACGAATGCTCGCTCTTAAACTTCTTATACCATTACAGTAGGTACTGAGACAACCCATTACTGGCCACTGATGTGTTCACACCACCTCATTGGCACTCATTGCCCACTGTTGGATGGAGACTTCATACATCTTCGAGGGGTTTTTAAATGCGTCTCTAATATGCAATATATATCACGTTTTTTTCTTGAATAAACAAAAACACAAAACAAGACATGATAAAAGTATAGAAATTGAACTCCATCTCTTGACAGAAACCATCTTTACAATTTAAGTACGGTTCAAATTTCCAAACTTCTCCGGAAGTCGATCATGATTGCATCTTAACACCAATCCAACGACTCTTCGTAAGCCCGGAGCTTAAAAAGAGGATCAAATTAGGCGTCAATAGAGCCTTATTCTTCCGTTTGAAATGATCGCCTTTTCAAACGAATATTTGTTGAATGTTTGGTGAAATAACGAATAATTACTGTAACCAGTTTTAATAAAATACTTATTATTTTTGTCTTTTACAAATTGCCCGCGATAATTTCAGATTATAATAATATATTATTTTGGTAGACTCTTTTAAATAATAATAAAAACGTTTTACAACATTTGCTAAAAAAAATTGTGTAAACTAGTCTGTAACGTCTATATTAGACTATTTTTTGATATCCAGTGTAACGATTTTTGTTCTATGGTTTATATCTTATTTAACGGAATCATATTGCAATGAGTCGAATAATATATTCCTTTTTCTATAGTTTATAAAATATTATGATATATTCCATTTCCATAGATTCCATTTATATAAGATTTATTGGCAAATGACAACCCTATCATGCGGCATTGTGATTTTCACGGTGCAATTCTAATCTGTTTTGGTAGACAATATTATCATGTTATTTCAGGATATCCGAAACGATCGAGAGCAATAAAAGATTGACCCGAAAATAAGGCAGATAATTAATGCTGTTTTGTACCTAGTTCATATTAATTTTGTGAAATATTTACCTACCTGGAATACCGATTTTTTTTACAATATTTCGAAAATTAAATTTTTGTACCTTAACATTTTTATTTGCTATTTTCATAGGAATTCTAAAAGCCAATCTATATAAAATGCTAGCTTTGATCATCTGTCGTTACGTTAAAAATATCTAATCTATACTAATATAATATTTACTAATTCCATGTACGTTTAGGGTGGCAGTGAGTAATAAAGTCAATATAAAGTAGAGTCGGTGTTAGATTCCACAATCCACAACATTCCACATGAGTAATACAAGATGATAGACGCAAGTACATTAACTTAAAACGATATACTGGAATAAATAAATATAACTACATAAATATTAAGCAGTTTTACCAACAAAAAAAAGCTTTTTTTCTGAAGTAAATTTCAGACCTAAATCTACAAAATTCATACATAAAACATAAATAAAAACTTCGTAATAACTTCGGCGTGCTTCGTTCCTATGATGACTAATAAAAGATGTATCATAATATCCATTTATAACTATTATTCTTACTGTTTGTATGTTTTGGAATAATAATCTGACACAAACTTAAATTTATAGTAAGTTCATGGTGTACTTACCAAACGAGCGATGTTTTCGCGCTTTTCTACAGCAACTTGAACTGCATGCTTTTGTAATAAACGTCTTTTGATCACACTATTTCGGAATGTTCACTAACGAAACGGATATTGTCTTTATGTTTCCGAGATACGCATTCTGTTCGATAAATCAACACGAGGAGTTCTTATGATGCGAACGTCCGCACTCCAACTCCACTACCGGTATCAACGATACCAAACTGGCAATGTGTACTTGTGTGTGGAAGTGTAGGAGGAGCCGAAGCGTTATACACATCTAAATTGTTGTTTATATACAACTCGGTGATAAGCACGCCATCTATGAATTAATCTTATTAACTATTTAACTCGAGTCGCAATGGAAACCGTCTAGATTTTAAAGCGCCATCTTGGTTTTAGTCGCGACATCTAGTGAAAGGCGTTCGAACAATTTAAAACGCTTCAGATAGTTAGTTTTCCGTTCGCTAGATGGCAGTACTGTAAACATTCTTTATTTTTACGTTGGGATTTCTGGATATGGTAGAGAATGGAATAAAACAGGTCGTCACCTCTAATTTACATTAACGTTAGTTAACTTTGGTATAACTTTGCATTTGAAAGTCGAGGCGTGGGCGATATTAATTCTAGTGTCAATGTACTGTGGGTACCAGGTAGAATTGCACGATCTATCCGGTCATCGTTTTTATTGTCACCGAAGACAATTAATGAGACCAGGCTACCAGAATTCTTTGCTTGTATAAGGAACCACTAGGAAACTAGTTTAAGCATTCAGGTTTTTACATTAGACTAGAGAGCTCGCGCAATTTCGTCTGCGTCATATTACACATTAAAGTATTACATTAAAATAATCTGCCTACAAGGCAATAAAAAAAACAAAATCAGATATTTTCTTTTTTATCTTCGTCTTTTCCCAATCAATTAGGATTTGGTTTTACTAATCTCTGGCGCCCTGACGCTTTCCAGATGCGTGATCGGGCATTTTTTATCGCATTGGTAGGATTTTTTTCAGTTGCAGGAAATCGCCCACACTGCGCGTGAGATATGTGGGAGTTGAACTGCACTAAAACCTTCAACCGCTCACACTCAGCGTCCGAACCCCGTCTGAGGCCAGAACCCAGCACGGGATTATATGGGACAGCACGACGCGTTACGCACTACGGCACTATGCCGTCGTGACACCTCCGCATTGGCAAGTAAACGAGCAAACGGCTCTCTTGATGGGAAGTGGTTACCGTTGCCCATGTATTACCACAATCCCCAGGCTCATCCTACTCTCTACAATGGTTTATAAAATCTGATTTGAAGAAGGACATGTTTTATTTTTCTAAAATTTTTGTCATGCTCCATTATACATTCGGTTCTTAAATTCGTGCAAATTCACTTAACGTGTCGGTTCGCAGGTTGCGGTTAATTACCGTCATCGTGTTCGGATGTTCGGAATCACACCTTAACATCAGTTTTGCGGAAGAGCTAAGTGTACGTTCATTGAAATGCAACAACAGTGCTGAACAATGACCTTTGTAGAGTTTACTATGCTACCGGCAATAAGGAACTTCATCTCCGATTTATTACACCCACCATCGATGTGTGGTTATTCTCATACCTACATTGTTGTAGATGTGTAGGTACATAAAACAAATAAAAAAGCGAATTTATTTTTACTACCAAATCTTTTCCTAAAAGGTAAAGCTATAAATATAAACTTACTTAATAAATTTAAATATTAAATTACAATTTAATATATCTTGAATACAAGTTAAAACTGTATAAAGTACTAGGTGACCCGCGCAACTTCGTCTGCGTCACAGAGGGATACAACATAGCCTTTAGCATTCCTCGATAAATAGACTTTCCAACACTGAAAGAATTTTTGAAATCGGACCAGTAGATCCTGAGATTAGCGCGTTCAAACAAACAAACTCTGCAGCTTTATAATATTATAAGTATAGATTTAAAATTAAAATTATTATAACATTAAAGGTAACATAGAACTTGTAACATAAATGATACAATATATGAGTTTTTTTTTAATTTCGAAACTATTCCAAGCTATTTAACTTTATTTGTTTAATTTTATAAGTTAGCAAAATTAAGTAAAACTATAACCAATTCATCCCTACATATTATGTTTGTATAATAATTAGTTAACATAAATACTTTTTAAACCAAATAGGTTGTAATATTATTACCAAATAGGTTGTATTATTATGTCGATTAAATGCATTTCTTATTTATCCTCGTATTCATTTATTTACTTATTTTTTACATTATAGGGTGCTCAACTCAATTAAGAGCGAAGTCCAATTAATAACAATTTCCAAATTGTAGTCAATCGCGACTATTTTGTTATTTCCGGTGTTAAAAATAAATAAAACAATTCTTCAGCTTTATAATAATATCACTTTCGATAGTTAATATATTTATTATAATCATGAAAAATGATTAAAAAAACATTTATCTAAAATTGATCAAAATTTTAACTTCTACATGTATACAAAATGTATGAAAATTGACAATAATTGGGCCTGAGGTCACTTTTCAAGTAAACATGAATTTCTCTTCAACAATGGTATTTTTTATAAAATATTTGTGGAATAAGATATAAAATTTGATTAAACACTGGTCCTACACATGTAATCACCAGAAATTAAATGCCAGTAATTAATAAAGAAAAACTAAGTTGAAAGAATTTAATCTTTGAAGTGGCAATGGGCAGGACACATTGTGCGAAGAACGGATGGCCGGTGGGGCCGAAAAGTTCTGGAGTGGCGGCCACGAACCGGTAAGCGCAATGTTGGTAGACCTCCCACAAGATGGACCGACGATCTGGTCAAGATTGCGGGAGGTCACTGGATGCAGATGGCGCAGGACCGGTCGATGTGGCGAAGTTTTGGGGAGGCCTATGTCCAGCAGTGGACGTCTATAGGCTGATGATGATGATGATGAAGTTGAAAATGGAAATCGCACTATAGGACGAGCATCTAGGATGACATCCTACTTTTAAAAAAACATTTCAGAACAAATAAAATTAAATGCTTTTTTTATTTTTCTTCTTTATGACTGGCTGAATAGAATTGGTCGAAGCGGAATGCATTATTCTTTCTTTAAAAAAATTTAAGTGTCTTTCAACGTTTTTTATTTAAAATAAAATAAATTTTATTTGAAAATAAATTTATCAATAATACCAACTTACAAAATTTAACACCGTATTTTATACAGTCACTAATAATAATAGGATAAAACCTTTAAAACATAATTTTGTATGGTTTTGACATTCGTGTTTTATTTCCTAAATTGCTTATAAGTTTTGATATAACCTTTTGTTTGATTGTATTATATTTTTCTTTAGTTTTATTTTCTTAAATTTTACAAACATGTTTCTGTGATGTTTGCTATAGGGGAGTGGCTACTAAAGGCCACATATACCTACCCGTACTTCGAGTTTTGCTATATGTTTATTTCTCTATGTCTCTTATTTCTTTTAACCTGATTCTGGTAGACGTTGCAAGCTCTACCAGTTTCTTCCATAACAATTTCTCTTTCTTCCTGATGCATCGATGTTATCCATCTATTTTTGTTAGTTCGTTTTTCATTTTTTCCTTTGTCCAACCAAACCATTACCAAAATTTTTTTCTCTAGGCTACTCGGCTGGAGTCGGTGCGACGGGAAAGAGTGCCGATGGCGTAACGCGTCGCGTCGTTCCTCATAACCCCGTGCTGGATTCTGGCCTCAGCCGGGGTTTGGACGCTGAGTGTGAGCGGTTGGAGGTTTTAGTGCGGTTCAACTCCCACATACCCCGCCCGCGGGTAGGGCGGGGATCCAGTGATTTCCTCCAAATAAAAAAAAAAAGGCTACTCGGCTAAATTTATTAAAAAATATTGTATCAATATACATAAACCTATTTTAACGATTACATAGTGTGTTCCATACTTTATCAGATATCATAATCAATCATGATACCTGAAAGAAAAGTGCTAATTTCTCTTTATTATGCGGTTTTTAAAAGGGTATATTTTTCCCTTTTTGTCTATTTATACATCTGTCACCACATTGATGGGCAACCCAGCCAGAAATCGGTATTTAATAATGGTGGAATTATTGTTGTCGTTTTCGTCACTGATTAGTACGTATCCTGTGATGTATGATAGTACGATGAAGTGAGACTTATTCCTACATAGTCTCACATAGTTTAATAATTTATTTATTTCAAAAACAGCCTAATACAAAAGTTTTTATAAGTATGAGTAAGAATTAAAATATAAATTAGGGTTACAATATTGGTACGGCTAGTTGTATAGTAAGAGTACTGCGATAAGAACAATAGTATAACACTGTGCTGTTCACGTCGAAAATCACGTATTACCATCCTGAAATTTTATTTACATCAGCATCCGGTGTAAATTAAATTTCAATACCAGATGTAGTGCCACTGCAAAACTCGTTTAACGTTTGAGGGCTCGCAGGACTACGTGCTCGTTGCCGCTAGTTCGGATTCTGATTGGAATACGCTGTTAATTGTTTTTGACGCACTACACGTGATACCCAATACCCGGTTCCATCAAACCCGGTACTCGTACAGCCGGTCCAATTTAGTCGCGAGCTCTCTGAAGTACTCGGAACTCGTTGGCGTCGATCTGCATACTTACACCGGACATGAGTCGATTACATGCATTACAAGTATGCCTGTCAAATTAATTTACGGAATAATTTAGTGGAAATATGATTTTGAAAAAGTAATTATTTGCTGGGAGTGGAATATAACCGTATTTTAGTAAATCACTGGTGTTTCATCCGCCTGCCTGGCCTGCAGATGGGGTATATGGGAGCCGAACTGCACTAAAACGTCTTACCATTCACATTCAGTCTCTGAACTCCAGCTGTGGCCAGAACTTAGCACGGTCTTACACGGGGCGGCATGACGCTATACGTCTTTGTTTACAGTTGCACCCGCTTAAGTATCTAGTTTCAAAACATAGATGTCATCGATCACTTTGTACAAAAAATAACTGGACAAAACTATAAATTGTAGAAGACAGCCTAAGACGGAATTAAAAAAAAGTAAAAACTACTATTAGTAGGAACACACTATAAAACCTTATTGTCAAAAGATGCACTGAGTGTAGACGCATTTCTGAAAAAAATTACTATGTAAATTTGGCAATTACAATGGACACCTGTGTTCACAATTCCACAAAAAATCGCAGTTACCAGAAAAAGTTCTCAGAATAACTTCCTTTCCTGGCAAAGTATACCGGGTGTTTCCCAATTTTTATACTCGTGATTTAAATCACAGAGGAAATGATGTTTCTTGAAATGAAGAAGTGGATTATCCTCGTGGTGACGCAAGTAGAACAATTTACTCACAATGTAAAACATCAGATACTTCCTAAGAATTATCTCGTTTATGACAGAGCTGTGAACGAGAAGATGATGCATTTATTACGCTTTCAAGGAGAGCTCATATTAAGTATAAATTATTAAAGATGCATACGATTAGAGCGATCAGCCAGCCACGAATCTAGGCAACGTATTTTGGATGGAAAACCCGCCTTAGTGTGTGATGGTTCATCTTCATACAAAAGACACTAGAGACCGACCCAGAAGAAAAATTCGACGTGGTCCCCCCACCTACGAGTGTACTCATCCTAAGTGTATAGAAGACTTGAATGAAAGATTTTGATAGAGGTCTGATAGGCACATCTATTGTGCGACTTAAGCGGAGAAGCTTCCACACCTACTGCTGTGACGTCTACTAGCTGATGATGACAATGAATAGGAGGTAATAGTTAGCATAATTATTGCCATACTAATCTCTATAACATTGTATATCATATGTCAGTATAAGTACTAAGGATGTGTGCACAATGCTCTTGTAAATTCACATTATTCGTCTGGATTGTCCTCTAGTACATTTTAATGAAACAACTAGCACACTAGAATGACTTCTAGTACCATACTCTATCCTTAGCTGGAAATGTTTTGCGTAAACATAATCAAGAAAAGAGGTTTATAGCTTTCAAGCTAAGTTAAGGAAAATATTACTCGGATGCGTCTATTTTATAAAATCAAGTTAAAGTTTTTTATTACATTTTATTTAGTTACGATGGTTTATTGAAAACAGGTGTTAACAATTAGCGTTAGTCGTGGTCCGTTTTGTAAAAAAATATTGTTGACTGATATTAAGGATTTAAAGAATATGTCATTAATAGACTACCAATTTTGATGGGTCGTTAATAGGCGTCTTTATTTTATATTTCGCAATTTTAATCTCTTATTATTAAAATATACTAAAAATACGTTACACTTAAAAACCACCAACACCGGACCCGACGGGTGCTGCGCTAGGTTTCAGCGCGCACCCTCCGTAACATCTACCGGGTGATGGTCAGCTGAACTACCCAACCCAGGCTGGTTTTGGCCCGGCCTGAGCCGAGGGAGACCCTCCATCACGCGGCCCCATCTCGGCGGGCTTTGATAAGCCCGCCTACCGAGTGAGTCGGTGGTCGTCGCTCCGACGGCTGCCGGTTCGGCGTCCGGGGGTGACGGGGCGATACGTGAGCGACAATCGCGAAAGCGAACGCGTCCTGTCGCGAGTGGAAGTCCGGCGATTTACTCCCGTCCAAAAAAAAAACACTTAAAAACATCTGTTATAAAGAAAAGTATTACATCTGAACGGGTTGGCTTGGCAGTTTGCAAAAAATGTTCTGTTCGAGTAGTTCGAACGCGACCCGCGGATCGCACCGAGTTGGTGACACCTGGTCTATAATGTAATAAAACCTTCCGATCCAATTTCTTTCGCACTCCGCTTTCCGATAGAAAGCTGAGAGCTTTCCAGATGCAAATCCAATGTAACTGCAGTGGAAATTGAAATAAAATGTGATTTATCAGCACAACTTTGTTTACTGTTAAAAGAGGTACTCTCTCTGAGCGCTGACTATTTCCTACCTTATGTATCTCCTCAAAATCCATTCGTAGAGATTATACAATCACAATCAAAGTAACTTAAAGCTGCACTGTCTAGAAAATCAAAGGCTAAGAGCAAGCGGGTTAGTTTCTGAAATATGTTTTTCATTCGCACATGTAACGAATCGATTTTATAAAATTGTATTATCGATCCTATGCCCCAAATTAACACACATTTCAATGCATTTATTACACCGTTTTCACTTTCCAATGTCAATGTAAAGTGCACACTCGATTCACACAAATAGCACGTCGCTCAACACAATGACAAAAATAAGTGTCACAATATCGAAACAAAATTACGGATGTTGCAACAGTTAGCCAGTACATTTGACGGTCAAATGCTTTCCTGCAAACTTCCTTTATTAGTATAGTATGCTGTAAATACCGGAAACCGAAATTGTACCTTTTGTCAAGTTTAAACTCATTACAACAATATTTTGTGTCGTCCCATCGGTGTATTGCATTCTTGGTCCAGTTATTCGTTTTGTACAGTTAATACTAGTTTGTTAAATCTAGTTCAATATATTAATTTACATTTTTCGAATTTGCATATTATGGTGAACAACAACGTGATAAATTTTATTTGAGCATTGAGCAAAACACAAACACCTCTAAAAAGTGTTTTGTTAAGTTCAGGCGGCAGGCGCAGTACTGTTCAGATTCTTCGATACAACCTCCTGTCGCAATCGTCATGAGAAAACAGACAGGTAATCTTAATTTATAATAGACTCGTCTTGTTGGTCCAGCGGTCAGTGACCCTCGGATCCCGAGTTCAACTTAAAGTCGTGGTGGAAGTCAGTTTATAGAGACAAGATGTAGATTGTGGATGTACCTATTTACAACTTCATGTTTTCGGTTGCCACGAGGGAAATCTTAGCGCGGAACTGTGGAAAATAATTTATTTACTTATAGTTAGCTTAGAATGGAATTTGGGAACGAAACAACCCGTAGTTTTTAATCAATGTAGCTGCTACGTTCGAGATACACGATCGCATTTTGTTTGTTATATAAATTGTCGTACCCTTCAAACTGAAACAAATGAATACATCACGGTAGAATACATAATATACATAAATCGATGTACATTGTAGTAGGTATTTTTGTCACGATATGTCCTATTTACGGTATTTACGCTATAACTTTACAAGTTAGACTGTGTAAACGTTTTGATTAAAGTACGAAATGCCCTAAGAAATAAGAAGAAAATATTCTTCTTTCATATTTATCTCTAATTAGATTACTTTGCCTATGGATTTGTATTTGGCCAAATAGATTGAAGTACATGAAAATGCTTTCAATGTGACAGAACTATTAAAGCTAAAAGAGAATCGTTTTAAATAGCTGCCCAATGTTAGCTAGGCTGCTATTTCAATTGACCTCCGGACCTTCAGCGTTTAATTAAAAATTTTAAATTTGTAAATGTTATTATTGGTGTTAGAAATGCCGCGTTTTCATATTGGCGCCAACGTCCAAAATAGGTAAAAATTAAATAATGGTGGCAGCCAACCAACGGGGGTAAACGGGGGTTTTGTAAGCATTGACCGTCATGAAACTATGTGAACACCGTTTAACAGTTAGCCTAACCAGTTGGCATTTGCGCGCATCGGAAGTTGGCGAGCCAATATGGAAACTCGGCTTTAGACGTACCCATAGCAAATGATGCATAGAAGTTTTTTTGAAGAAGATTATAGCGATTACATCGAATTCTGCAACATTCGTGATACTAATTTAAGTGCAATTTTGATTATTTGTTTAGTTGAAGTGACCAAGAAAAAAGCGAGATAGAGCGCAATATACTGTTTCCACCTAGCACTGCCAAGTATTACAACTGATTCTATGTTTGTTATTGAAGTTGAAGGGCTCCAATGCACTTTAACATTTAATTAATTCCTTCTCAGAAATCGTTAGTGATAACAGTGCTTTATAGTTTCATAGAATTCCTTTATGTTAAGAGATAAAGTTTATATTTTATAAGTATTCTGAGCACCCGTGTGATATCAACTACACGTTACATGTGCAAGATGTGCGTTGTTGTATGATTTCTATCTCAATTGGCGACGTCACTTTTCCAACTAACACCTAACCATTTTTCAATTGATGCAACAAATCATCTCATTAGACATGAATGATCACACAACTACTTCTTAACTGCGTTACAATGTCTTCGCATCATGATTCGCAGTGGCACCTGGTAGATGCGTAGTTTCTAAAATACAGTTCTTGCTTATAGCTCAAATCTTAATTATAAAATAAATGACTGGCGTGTTGCTAAACGTAAATGAGGACAGCTGGACCGATTTATGAAAATCTTTTTATAATAACTATCTGGAGGAGGTTCTTATAAGTAAGAATAGTGAAATACATTTTTTTTTGTTATCATCTTCTTCTTCTTCTTTTTATTCTGGACCTCGTCCAAGACTCGGGGCGATTCGCCAATGTCATGTGAGACAGATACACGGTCTTTAAGACTCTAAGCCAAAGTATTGTTATCATTATAATTAACTATTTTTGACGGGTGCAACGTCGTCTGCATCATAAGAACCAAAAGTTTTCAGGCTTAGTGTTTGATACGTTCACACGCGGTATCACGGTACTGCTCGCATTGCCCACGCAAATTGTTTCCATAATATTTCTTAAAGATTCCATAATATACAACTTAATGAAATGCTGTAAAGAGCAATGTAAATCTATATTAAAGACAGGATTTTCTATGGCATTTATTCAAAATATATTTGAACAAACGTTACATCTTTTATGTAAACCTTATTTGAAAAAAATGCACCTTATTTATAAGAAATATGTTATCTCGGACTTTTATATAGTTCTATATACGTTACCTTACATAAGGCATAATATAGTGTTGTTCATTCTAATGCGCATAGTAATTAATATCTGCTTTAGTATGTTTTCAAGATAAAAGACAATTTTGCCTGACACGTGTACGGCTCCGTTATAATGTTATAAAATGTTGTGGGCTGAGTCCTTAATGTTGTAATTACGGTAGATGTTACTCTTAGTCATCCTACAATGACCGCTTCCGACGTTGAATGCAGCCAAGTTGATTACCACTTGCGGAACTACGTGCAATCTTGTAAACAAAACTCAAGTATGCATCTGCTTACACATTCTTGAATTAATATTTTTCTAAAGATATTGGTAAGGTGAAGTGCGCAGTACCTGTATTGATTTCTATTAATCTACAAATGAATCATTGGTTAAGATAAGAATCGAAATAAATGAAAAATCTACTTCTTTAATTAAATTGCTAATTAGTGCAAACGTAATGCACATGTATGGAAGAAAGCAGCATCTAAATAACCTGTGCTGCTCAGGTTTCCTCATAAGTCTTTCCATATCAACCACCCAGCAAACTCTGTTGACTTACCTAGTTCCTAAGGTCATGGATAGCAAATGGTGTACAAATATTTAATCAATTCTATGATATTTCATATTTTATAACAATGATAGTCTTGCAGAAATGGTCCTCACATAATACAATACAAAATCAAACATTCTCTGGTCATGATAAATAACAAGATTTTTTTATTACCATGTAAGCAGACGTAAGTGACTTTGAATAGACTTCACTCACTTCTTCCATATCACATTTCACGATGATCTTGTTCATTATAAACTTTGCATCCCCTACGCGTAACAACAGCACAGGGAAGTTAAAAAAAATAGTGCTGCTAAATTGCTGACTTATATTGTTAACAAATTCTTTTGTTTCCTTTATGTTTGCTCCTTAAACAATTATATAACAGTTAAGAATTTTTTAGTGCATCTCATGAATGGAAGAATATAATTCACAATAAAAGATGACCTGAAACTGATTTTAGTGTTCCTAAAAACCATTTACACTATTCATTTGTTTATTGTTATGCTGTTATTGTGTATGTAAATTATCTGTGTCAAGATGAACCATGTTAAGGCATTGTTTAGATTTTCAACAGTATAAATACCGTTAAGACACAATATTTATTTTATTATTGTGTCGAAATTTAGGTATGCGTTTTAAAATAACGGTTCGAATGATATTCAATTAGATGCTTCTATAAACCGGAAGAACGACTTTTGTCACCGATCGCAGAGTTTTTTGACCTTTACTGTTTATAATATATTCTTCATGGTACTCGCTTGCTCTTGAGACTATTTTATAGCTTGTTCTATGTTGTATTTTGTAGGTATAGTATAAGTTCATAGAAGTCGAAGGATTGAAAATGTCAGTTTTAAGGCATGCTGTTTCTTAAATCACCCATAATTAATATTTCACATATCCATAAACTTTACCAAATTTAAGTGTAACAAACCAACCTATTGTTAATCGCATTAATCTTACAAAATAATTGTTTGTAGCAGATTGACGCAGGTCGTTTACTCGCCCTGCTGTTGATTCATTCACAGACGAAACGTTCTAAAAGCTCCTAAGATTCAGCGGATATGCTTCACCCAGAACCGCCCTAGGGTAATATGCGGGGCGGCATATCGTTTTTTGTCTCTAGAAAAGGAACGCGTCTGGTTCTGACCATATATAAGCACCTACATATTATACGCAAATAAATAATTTATTATATAGAATTTTTTTGAATACAAGCTTTTAAGATCCTGGCTACATGCAGGAGAGTGCTAGCTAATACAAGTAAAACAAGCCCACACACTATGAGTCTATCTTGCATAGTATAGGAGTTCCTATGATCACCTTTCAAATCCATCATCAGATCAGCTTCATTCTATCGTATCATTGTATTGCCTCGCGATATACCTACATCTCCCATCCATGGGGGTCTTCGTGTCCACAGATGGGCCTTGGGGGCACCCCGTATCGTATTGCACATCATTACAACCATATCTAGGCCCTACTTTTTTTTCCCTTTTCAGGGGAGTGAGCAACCCTTTATTACTACTAACATTCACAATTCTATTTACAATTAAAACTAAACCTAACAATAAAAACAAAAAACTAAAAATTTTAAAAATTAATAAAATATAAGATTAAAAACGTCTGCGAAATGTCAGCGCAATCAGAATATCTATTTGTGAACCTTATACCTAAGTAATTTTAAAAGGAGAGAGACAGAGAATATAATATTTATTAATGTTAATTAGTGATAAAATTAACAAAAGCGCGCTGATATTAGGACGTTCAAACAAACAAAATCTTAAGCTTTATGTAGCTACTAAGATATGTATTTAGTATTCTTCTTTCTCAGGTAGCGTAAATATCGATAATAATAATTGTCTTTAGAACTTTAGTTATGCTATGTAAACAATAGTTTCAAATTGGCAATTGTGAAAATTGTCGATAATCTTATATAAATAAATGTGTTCTTTATTTTGTCCCAATTAGTTGTAATGGTGGAAAATTATACTGAATTCAATGCAACCTACATCATAATTGGCTTTTAAACGCTGTGAAAAATAAAATAAATTCCTTTACCGCGACGTATTTTAAAATCTGTTTGCTTTTCTAATAATTTGTTACTTTTTATCTAAATTTCAATAAAATGACGTAAAACAATAAAAAGAAACAGACTGCAAGCATTGTAACGAAACGTTTTGTCAAGATTTTTAGCAAGAACTAGGCAAGCCGTGAAATCGAATTATGTATATAAGAAGTTGTATAACAACGTGGAATACTGTGCAGTTACACAGGTGTTGATCGGGCTATTTAGCGCAACGAATGAGATTGACCGAAGAAATCCAATGTAACAATGTGTTTAGGACCGGATAACGTCGCGCACTCGGCACACCCGTCACGGGTCACTGGTATCCAGGACTCGCGGCTCTTTCGTGGAGAAAAGAAAAATTGTCGAGCCTTCCGAGAAGGGGAAATATATAAAAGTGGAGGACGGTTGGGCGCGCGACTCAGTCGCACCGCGGTCGACAACGTAGCAGCGACCGACAGACCGACTCCACCAACTCAGGTGAACTCTCGCCGCGCCGTACACCTATTACACGAACTTTGACCGATTAGCGGGTTACCAATCACTGCTGGTGAACACCCGACCAACACCTGACGTTCCTGACCGTCGCCTTCCCGTCGGTTTCCGCCGTATGTCGTCTGACTAAAATATTTGCGATCATCAAAACTATTAACTGCAGTCTCAATGAGGTGAGTTATTCTTAAATATTATAATTAGGTAAAAATAAATACATGCGAAAAATTATACTGAATGCTGAGCGATATATTCAATATATTTTAATAATGATCTGAACATGATTTTAACGTGCTCAGATATTTTCAAATATACAATACGCAATTATTAGAAACGTTATCTCGTTTATTCCGCATAAGAATGGCGCTGAATTATTATTTTTTAAAGTACATAAAACACTTTAGGTATGATTAAAAAAGTTGACCTTGTTGGCAACAGAATGTAAACTTCAAAGCGGTATATAATCTAACATTTACGAGAGAGAAGATGAAGTTAGCAAACAAAGTTTAGCCCACATCCTCCGAAACTCCACAAACTGCGTTAAATAATAATTACCTATATTAACGAGTAACGCAAGGTCGAATATAACTATTACCCTGATATTTTATTGATAATTTCCATTAATTTAACAAGAACTTGAACATTAGCTGGTGAATCCATATTATGTATTGTTCATGATACGTTTTCCGTATTATGAGTTGTATGTCTAAACAAAAAAAGATTGGTTACTTATACGTGTATTAAAATCACGTCTATTTTGCTTTATTTTGTAAGACTAGAATAGAAACTAAAGAATTACAGTGATATTAGCATAGCATTTTTATTACAAAGTATCTTTAAGCTATCTTTGGCCCTGAAAGAAAAATTTACCAATAAAATTTAATTACCAAACTTGCTAATTTTGAGACTTTTTATTAGTAGATACAATTTTTTTTTCAAATGCAATCGAAAACAATACATTTAATATTACGAAAGAGATATCGCGTTTCCCTATTACTGGACAAAATGATACTACGTTATCTTTTGTTTAAATACAATAATAATTTATTTTATCGATAACACACTCTGTTTCCAATCACGAATCGACTCCTTCGTGTAATAAGGAAAAAATACAATCTCAAGATCATACGTCAGGCACGTTTACTTTTTAAATCTAGCAGTTTGTTTTTCCCATCTAGTCTAATTATTTAGAATGAAACGCGTATATGAGACTGAGAAAAAACGTACTTAAACTTTGCCTGCCTTCTTACGTATTTATTTTGATTTCTGTTCTATGAATACAGATGATACAGATATTATGTTATTTTATAATTTTGAAATAGTCGCTTTAGGATCTCCAAAATCGTGGCTATACCACTTAACATCAGGTAGACAGCAAGCTCCCCCCTACTGAGGTAACAAAACACCATCACGTCAATGACTGTTTTTAAACATTTGAAGTCTATCAAGCCGAAATCATTTTAATATTCTTCTTATCTTATATATAAAAATGAATTGCTGTTCGTTAGTCTCGCTAAAACTCGAGAACGACTGAACCGATTTGGCTTATTTTAATCTTGAAATATTCGGAAAAGTCCAGGGAAGGTTTAAACGGTGAGAAAATTTCCTTATGTGACGCAGACGAAGGTGTGTGGGCCAGCTGGTTATATATAAAATTGAATTGCTGTTCGTTAGTCTCGCTAAAACTCGAGAACGACTGAACCGATTTGGCTTATTTTAATCTTGAAAAATTCGTAGAAATCCAGGGAAGGTTTAACGGTGCGAAAATTTCCTTATGTGACACAGACGAAATTGTGTGGGCCAGCTAGTTGAAAATATAAATCTCTTATCATTCTGTAGTCGTAATCAAATTTTATGATGAGCCAATAACATGAAGTATCTAACGTGAATATCTTCTTGGTAAAATTTGTTTTAGCTTCTTAAATTTATTTGTAGCGATTCAGATTTTCACATTCACATGATATAGTGTATAATTATTATTTATTATAAAGGGCACCAACATGGGAAACATGCTAACATGTTGTGCAAATTTTAAATACATATTTTATTATTTGCAGAAAAAATAAATACGTTAGATTAATATAAATATCTAATATATCAAATTCTCGTGTCACAGTTTTCGTTGCCATACTCCTCCGAAACGGCTTCACCGATTTTGATGAATTTTTTTGTGCTTATCCAGTAGGTATCTATGAGAATCGGCCAACATCTATTTTTCATCCCCCTTAATGTTAGGGGTACTCCAACCCTAAATTCTTTTTCTATTTTTTCGACGCAGATGAAATTGTACGGGCAGCTTTTTTTTTGAATTTTATAAATTTCTATTCAAAACGATTATAAAACTCCGTCACATTTTTTACTAGATTACAGAAGTCATAATATATATTTAATACTACGGCTAACATAATTATTGCACAATTTTTCTTGTAAACGTGGATTATATAGTCTTAGATTCATCATCATCGTCAGCCTATAGACGTCCACTGCTGGACATAGGCCTCCCCCAAACCTCGCCACATCGACCGGTCCTGCGTTGTCCGCATCTGCCTTAGATTCATTTAGAAGGAATAGTAGAATTTATTTATTGCAACTAATATCTTTATAACATTAGCGCGATGGTAGGTACCTACTTAATAAGTACCACCGTCCGTTTATTAATGAAAAGTTCACTAAACCATTTTTAATTTGTTCAACAATGTTACTCAACAGTTTGACTATTCAAAAATGTAATTAATAAAGCATCAGTACATTGCAAATAACCTTTTTAACAATAATAATTTTAATCGTCATTTTTAAATTAACAGTGATTAACAATACTTATAAATTATTTATTCTGAAAGTAATCGATTGCAAATGTATTTTAATCGATTGTATTTGAGGTTAAAAATCGAGGAAATTAAATCAGTAACCTTCAATTTACGAAAAAGGGTAGCGTCAAAAATTACATTGTATCACGAGGTTGTTGATTGAATAACTTATATGACTATTTGTTTATTGATCAATTTCCAAAAATCCAAAAGAATTAAACAGTTTTACAGTTTTTTTTCTGGTAGAGTTTTATGCCATTAATATAATCCATCTTTCTTTTTTACACACAAATAAACTTATGTCTATGTCTATGTGTCCTACACGGTAAATAAGAATGCCTATTATGAGATCACAAATAATATTGTAATCATTGATGTAACGACTCGCGTTCTCGACTTTTTAGGTCGGTTTTTTTCGCAGAATACCATAAAATAATATATTATATATATATATATATATTATATTTTCTTTTAAAATTATATATTTTCTATACACAACAATGTAGTGTAAAAAAGTAAGTATTATTACCATATGAGGACATATTATCGGTATTTTAAAAACACTGAAGCCAGCCTAAATGCAAGATTGAATCATGCATTTAAATAGCCACCTACATGAAAATCCAAGCTGGTTATTATCCTCAGCATTGTCCTCTAAGGGCCATGATCATTATCTATTTAATAACTACTCATGAAGATGGATTTTATACGCTTAGTAATACTTTACCCATTTGGTACATAGGTATATCCACTGTCCCACACTGTTATAACGTTCACACGGACCACAATTGCGTAAATATTTGCTTAAATCAATTTAGTACCTAACACCCTAGAGTTAGGTCTCAAAATGTAACTTGATAATATTATGTATCTTGTTTAGGGGGTTTATAAAATTGTGTTTCATTCTTAGAGTTTGTTAAACGTACGACCACATCGCCACTATTTAGCTTAAAATCTGAAGAACAGTAATTACATTATTAAAGTAGTATATCAATTTCTTAGTGTACTAATAACGGTTACAGTACATATATTCACATTTAATTGCAACAAAAAAATATAGCAACCTAATCAGGCTGTCTTCTAGCAGTTTTAATGTAATAAATTGTTCAAACATACAAATAAATAAATAAAACGGGAGAATCTATTTGTAAAGGTAAAATAACTGGTATAACTAGTATTCTCTGAAACGAAGATAGCTCTTGTACTGAGAAATAACATCTGTAGACTACTTTTAACATATTTTTTTACAGGGCCAATGTTAATTTCGTAATATTCCTTATTGCAGTAAAATAGTATTTTCAAAAAAATATATTTTAATGTAATAATTTTAATGTAATTAGGTCAAAAAATGATTATAGATAATCTTGTTTTAGTTATGGAGCTAATACATTGTATGAACAATATAGTTTAACGTCGCGTCATAATGGACATAAGGTCTAAGACCATAGAATTAAACTATATATACACATAAATAACAAATACACAAATAAAAAATAATAAATATATAGAATAAGTTTCTAGGTGAGTTTCGTAAAAATCGGAAACCACAATAATAGATTTCTTAGACATAAGCCGTTTTATTTTATTTATGTTGTTGCTGGAATATCGACAATCTATTTTATGTAGATTTTAACCTTTAAGTTTTTTAACAGAACGAGTAAATAATTTAAAAATGTTAAATTTATTTGTCATTAGTATTCAAAATATAGAAAAAAAACAAAGTGGAAAAGTTTTAAAAATTGAAACGAGAAACATTGTCATAACCAAACCAGCCCGTGTGCATTTCGAATTAGAACATAAAGTTTCTAAATACGAATAAAATATGTACGCTGCCGATCCAAGGTTATGTAATTTTGACGGATAAAAATAATATAAAATTGGTTATTATTTATATTGGGCACTTCAGGAGAAAACGTTCGGCCTCGTCGTGAATAGCCCCTGTACCGAGTGAGACGTCACTAATGCCACTATACGATCATAAAATGTCTATATATCTTGAAAGTTATCTATCCCATCATCATAAAATTGACGCGCGGCAGTAAAAGCATCCGTGTCCTATAAAACAACATTTCAATGTTTTACAATTATGTTCAATTTTAACATGTTCAACGCAACTTTTGATATTAAATAAGTTTATGATTACAAAAAAATCGTAATAAACTCAGTTTTCTTAGAACCTTCAAATGTATCTACAAAACTCAATTAGTACCTATATCATGAGTTTTCGAAGTCAACAGGTAGGTACAAACACAATGACTAGTCCAATTGTGTTAGTGTTCATTTACAGCGAGAGCAACCGCGGGCCGCATCGAGCTAATTGCACGAGCGTATTATTTAATTATACACGCCACATGTGAGCGGATTAATAACAGAACGTAATTTAAACCGGTATCTGTATTCAAAACGGATTACGACGTGGATGCAGTTCCGCTAGAAATTACATAATTGCGCACATGTGTATTACATTCGATTCAATCGAGTTTCGATATAAGATCGTTACTAGATTTACGACATGCATTTAACTTGAAATGTGTTTACGAAGTCAAATTTAGAATTTATATTCACTTTAGTTTGAACTAAATGTTCTTGTCGGATTTACCTGTCAAGTATCAACAATTTAAAGCTAGTTATTGTAACAAAAGTAAAAAAAGGCTTTGTTAGATAGCAGCAGCTTTTCTCCGCAATAACGTTACAAAGATCGATATAGATAGATACGCCGGAAACCACAATAATAATATGTCTTCCAATAAAAGGGGAAAGGACATTAAAGTAAGTTTTTGTTGATAGCCATTTAGATCTATGTCTGTGTGAATACATCATCTCAATTGATTTATTAGTAAAAATAAAAGAGAGTATAATTTATTATGCAGTGCAGACTCGATAAACCCCTGATAAGTTTAATTAAAATATTTAATACCATAACATTCAATAAAATAAAATAAAATAATTCTTTAATTAAAATAAGTACGCGAGACAGGTTTGATTCAAAAATAAAAGACTAAATGTCTCAGTAGTTACTTCGACTGAATGTAAATTTAGTAAGTAATCTTCTTGTCTTATATATAAAAATGAATTGCTGTTCGTTAGTCTCGCTAAAACTCGAGAACGACTGAACCGATTTGGCTTATTTTAATCTTGAAAAATTCGTAGAAGTCCAGGGAAGGTTTAAACGGTGAGAAAATTTCCTTATGTGACGCACACGAAGTTGTGTGGGCCAGCTAGTAAAATATAATAAAACTCATAAAAAAATGAAAATATGAGTATTACTGCTTTTAATTTTACGCAAGTCTATTAAAGTATATGCAAACTTTCTCAGTTTCAAATCGGAAGTCTACGGGTTAGGCAACACATTATTACTGATGTATAGTTTAATAGCTTCGATAGCACATTACGATAGCTCCGGTCGTATTGGGATCGCACGCAATCCGAACTACTTACCAGGTTTGCATTTATTATTATAACCACGCTAATTGGGCAATGGAATCCACGTAAATGTTTCAAATGTAACGTATTATGTGTTCGTAGTAGAGCAAATGACGTGACTTAAGTAATTAGGTAACTATGGGCATAATCAATACGTTGAAATAAATAATAATTATTATTACAGTAGTAGTTTGTAATGTGAAACGAACAGCTAAACATTTCATGGTATTTCTTTGATGATTCCTACGTAAACTAATACGAAATAGTTACCTTATTACGTACCTAGTCCATAAATTTGATTCATATTTTAATGTATGGTACCAGATGTATCTCTAAGGGAGATATGCCAAATTGTTGTTTGTGAGAATGTAAAGTCTTTTAGAGAAACATAAATAATAATTATGATTAAAGTCAGAACGTGTTTATTTGCAAACATATTTTTTCAACATACGTCAGTGTGAAAAGGACCAAATACGAGTTCTTGGAATCAGATGTAATTATGAAGGTCACTAATTGTACATCGGTCGAATTTTAGAACATATTACGAGCTCATTTATTTTCTTTATTCACCTTAAATTAAAGGGACCTATGGCAAAAAAGAAGCTTTAATGGAAGTCCAAGTACGCGTATAAAACAAAAAGGTTGGGTTTTTTTATTGACAAACATAAATTATATTACATAATTTAAAATTGTCTACCATTAGGGGCTCTATTCAAAATCTCTTTTGAAAAAGAACATGTTTAGCATTCGGAAACACTAAGGTAAGGGAAGCCCGAAGCGTTTCGCTTTGAAGACCATACTGTACCATACATAGTGTACCATAACTGTAATGCAAATAGTGAAGATAAGAGAAGGAAAAGCTGTTCGTTAGTCTCGCTAAAACTCGAGAACGACTGAACCGATTTGGCTTATTTTCTTTCTTAGATCTTGAAATATTCGTAGAAGTCCAGGGAAGGTTTAAACGATGAGAAAATACCCGGGATTTTTTTTGTGACGCAGACGAAGTTGCGCGGGTCATAATTATAATAAAACTAGCTAGTTTATAATTATAATAAAACTAGCTAGTTTTATTATAATTATGTACACCGAAGTAACCAGAAAAAACAAATTAACAGTTACATGGAAGTTTTAAGCACTATTATCGCTTACAGAGATTTCTAAGAAGGGATAAGCAGATACTCCATCGTTTGATAGAGGTCTCCTTAAATATGGAATGAGTATCTGATGCTAATAGAACAATTCGTGATGAGAACAAAAACCTGTAAATTGCCATTTTCAGACAATACGATGTTATAACTACTAAGCAGTTGGGTTTGGTAAAATAGGCGAACAAACTTTTATTAAATTTGTTGAAACATCTAAACTCAATTTCAAATATTATATTTTGTAACATATTATCATATTGATTATATAAGTTTAGTTTGTTTTCGACATTTAATACAATTTGTAACAGAGCAATTTATGTAACTACTAATTTTAAACTTTCGCTTAAATAATAAATTACAATTGTCAAATTACTTTGTTTATAACCTACTAGCTGGCCCGCGCAGCTTCGTATACGTCACAAAAAAAAATCCCGGGTATTTTCTCACCGTTTAAACTTTCCCTGGACTTCTATGAATATTTCAAGATTAAAATAAGCCAAATCGGTTCAGTCGTTCTCGAGTTTTAGCGAGATTAATATTTTTATATATAAGAAGATTATTTTTTGATGTATAATGTATATATGTCATTGTATTTCATACTAGGATTATTTTTCGTTGGAAAAGATCGTAGTGTACGTTGTTTTAATGGCATAGAATCTACTAAGTCTAGAGTTCTATTAAGTCTTCGGTATGAACGAACATTTTACCAATTAGAAACAATAATAATTGACAAATGGCTATAAGTATAGTCTAAGCTAGTAGATCGTAACAGTAGTTCGAAAATACATAGAATGCTGCTTAATACCTAAGTATTATAAGCCAAAACTACAGGTGAATCCCATTTCGGATAAGGTCAGATCGTCTCAAATTACCATATTTTTGACCAAAATAGATTGATATTTTATAGAATCAAGATAATAAACTAAACACTTATCCTATTCGTTAATAATAATCCTGAGATATTCTACACTTTATTGTTAGTCAGTTTTATGACATTCATCTTGCATAATCGTATTAATACTCCGGTTATAGCTAATTGAATCATTCAATTTTAATAGTCACAATGCTAATGCATCTAATTATGAAGAGAATTGTGCTGCGTGACATAAATAATATAATAGATGACTGTTGCCAAGCTTAAATTGTGTCAAATCTCCCACCCCATCTGATATATTATGTGAGGTGTTTCGCTAACAATGTTTAAACTTCAATTAGTTCTCAGCAAACAAAGTTAAATTGACATTGTGTTATTTGCTCTACATCAGTGGATAAGGAAAGTTCCAGTATAGAAAACGTGTCGGGATTTAATGAGGCAAGTGTTACGAAGCATGCTTTACCGACAAATGCATGGATTGTAGGTAACTGAGTTGTTTTTATGACGAGAGACTAAGTATGCTAAAAGAAAAAAGAATACGATGAATAAGTAAAGTTGTAAGAAATGAAACGTGAGGCAACTTGTATTTTGAAAAAGGGTTTATAAACTTTGCGAAGATCCGACTATACCCGCTATCTTTTAAAGGGACCTGATGATGCCAATAGTGAACAGTTAAGGCTGTTAACATAACAGCCGAACAATTAAACTTTTTCAAATAATATGAATTGTAAAATATTAGCTAGTGATGCAATGTATCAGGAATCAAGATATTTGCATATGATTTTGTAATTTTCAGTACTATTCTCTTATATTGAAATGATAATCTAACTTCAAAAAAAACTTGTGAGGGTATTGTAAAGACTAATACAAGAAAGATAGAGTTGTTTGAAGCTAAATTTCTCGTTAAACACCATCCCACAACAACCTTAAAATAAAAGACACCATAAGCTTTGAAAGCCTTAGTGTTGGACTATACAATGTAAATTTTTAAACAAAGTTTTTCTTGTCAAAGGAAAGCCATTCCTTTTGTATCATAGTGAAATGATGTCGCTTACTCGATTGTACATCGCACGTAGATAACTGTTAAAATTACTTTTTGTACATGTAGAAATTCATTTTTAAATTTATTATAGACCAATTTAACACGTTGAAGAAGATTACAGATTTCTAAGTTTTTTTTTTTTTATTGCCATGTAGGCAGACGAGCCAACGGCCCACCCGATAGTAAGTGGTTACCGTCGATAGTAAGTGATCTTGATTACAAGATTATTATTTCTTGACGGTATATTTTATTTTAATACCATTTATATAAAGCACAGAAGTATATAATTGAAATACACTCATATGTTCACACATTTCTACCCTGCCGTTGCCAATGTAACCAGGCAGCATCATCTTGAAAGTGGAACACCTACCTACTATCGAAGATGTCAATACATTAAGACCATTAAGATATGGTCATTTCAATGAAAGGTCTGCACCTAGAAAAGATTTCTAGATCCAGTCAAAATAAATCTTTGTGTTTACCCAACGTCGTGTTTTTGTCTGAATTCTGATTAAATCGTACTATAAATATGATTTCGATAACAACAAATATGTTAAGATGTCAAGGATTTATATAATCAGTCAAATTACGTATTTGTCTAGAGAAACCATGAATTTGTATTAGTTTGTGGAAGTTTGGTATAGGGTGTGATAATTTACGTCACACGGTTTTTACGCTATCCACTGAGTATTGGAATTTTTCTTATTTCGGAGAATGACGACGATAACTTTATCGTAATTAACGTAAATAAATTACGCTCGGATCCCACAAGATCTACTTTTGTTTTTATAATATTTTTCATTAATTAATTCAAACGATGTCATTGTGAGATAAAATTATCAAAACAATAATTTTCTTTAATTATTTCATTATAATATTATTTTAACATATTCTTTTATATTATAATTAAGAGTGCGGAAACTTTTATGTTCGTATGATCTTTGTCATTTCTTCATTCTTAAAACAAAAGATAAATAATTTATACCTAGTTCTTGGAGAGTCATGCCCATTGTTAGTAATCTCTAATAAGAAAGTTAGTTTGATTAGATTGTAGTAGCTCTTGGAAATATAATGACAATGTGGATGCAACGATTTTGACAAAATTGACGTGAATTGTTTAAAATCTCGAACAATTTTCACATTTCAAAGATACCATCGTTAAATGTAGTTCAGAGAAAGTTTACCCTAGATACAGGCATATAGACACAGTAAGACATATTACCATAATAAGGCTTAGAAAGCTGGATTCATCAGAAACTCGGTCGTGGTACGGGGTACAGCCTGTTACCTATCTAGTGCGGTATTTACACTTAGTACACTAGTACAAAATGCTATTTCTTTAATCATGTTTATCTTCAAGAATGATAGCAATGTTTAAATTATTATATCGGTAAAATTTTCAAGCCTTTTATTGTCTACTAAACAATAACAAGTAACTTGACTATGACTTGTCCTTCTTCAAACGAGGCTTGAGGAGGGTCCTTAAAGTTAGGTCGTAGGTAGCGACCCCTCAGTGTCCCCTGACATTGCAGAGGTTCATGAGCGACGGTAACCACTTACTATCAGGTGGGCCGTTGGCTCGTCTGCCTACATGGCAATAAAAAAAAATCATTATCGAATTTCGATTCGAAGTATAAACTATTGGGCCAAAAACCAGTCATCAGAAACCAGACAAGACTCAAGTCGCTATCAATTTGCAAAATATAATTCGTTCCTTACACGTTTCTCACAATCGTAAACGCATAAACTGCAGTAATTTAGATTGCAATGATCTTAAATACAATAGTTCTTACTTATTTACAATTACCTCAGCGGCGAAACGATCTCACACTATCCAGTATTGTATCCAGTGGAAACTCAGATATTGTGTGAAACAGATTCTATAATGAAACGCAATAGTATGACTCATGTAGTTATAGTGGATGAATTTTTGCCTATTACACACTAGGAGTTCCTTAGTTTATCTAAATTTGTAGCTACCATGTTCCGAACATTGACGCTAATGTATTTATATATCAACCAGTACGATCACCACCACAACCGTGCGGATCGATCCGTGATGACATTTTAACGCCTTTTTAGAACCACGGATTTGTCTGCGGATCGATTCGTGGGAAATCCGTCGGACGAATCCGTCGGATTTGATCGCGGATCGATCCGTAGAAACAATAATACGTTTAGACAATATTTCTACAGAAATTTAAATAAAAATAATAATTACACATTTCAACAGTATTATAATCAGATTTCATTAGAGTGTAATCAAATTTCAATTTCTCAATGGTCATCACGGATAAATCCGTCATGCTTATTTTGTGTTAGAATGGCACCACGGATCAATCTGTCAGATTCGTCTCACGGATCGGTCCGCGATCCGATTCTACGTGTGCGATTGGTCCGTCATGGATCGATCCGCATTTGTGAATGGACCAAAAGAATTACTTTTTTCTCATTTTTCTTGATTTCGCGTTTAGAACTATCTGTCCAATGCAAGGGAGATAACAAAACAAGTAATCGACAAATATAGTAGTAAAACCAGCCCACTTATTTGCATCATATTGAAATTAAAATTTGTTTTTTGATCTATAGGTATATGGTTAAGATATAGTTTTGTCGACAGTAGCCTTAGAGCGTTCGTCGCGGCGCGTGTCTAATAAGTTTCGTCCGACAACAGTTTCCGTATTATAATAATAAATGGAAACAACACCCTGTTTACGATCAACAATGGCTGACAAAATTGACACTAGCCCCGATCGGATGTTAGTATCCTTGACTATATTTCGCAAGACTATCTTGGCTTTGTTTTAGCATGTGACCGCGATAATTATCGGTGTAACGTAGGCGAATATTGATAATGCGCTCGTTAACATATCTTTTTATTTGCAGTGTGGACGCAGAATACATCCCGACCAACTACAACATGAGGAACAATGTAAAGTAAGTGATCTTTTCATATATATCTATGTTCAAATGTGAACTTTACAGAAGAAGTTTTTAGAGGTAAAATTCGTTCCGCAAAATTTTGTATTAGCGATGTTGTTAACGATTTAAATTTACGTCATGTCTTTGTTGTATCGTACAAGAAGTCAGAAGGCATAACGTCCCTACTAATTTTCACAACTGTGTGATACTAACACGAAGTTCTACTTTTCTCCTCTCCTTTACCTCTTAGTCTTAAGTAATGTAGACTGTTACGTTGCTTTTCCTTTATTTTGTAACAAATAAGCTATAAAATATTTACATAATGAGGATATTTTTTACTGCCTCTTCACCAATCAGGAAATTGCACAAAACACGATGAAATAGTTGCTCGAAATATTATATATCGATTCGATTATGCATAATCCGGCAATAAAATAAAAAGAAATAGCAAAAAACAACAACCAACCACGACCTCAGCAAATTATGTTTTTATAAATGTAAAAATATTAATTTAAAAGTATTTGTTAGAGTATCAATTCGCAGATTTATTGCGAAAAAAACCGGAATTATTAACAAGTTTTCAAAAAGCAAACTAGTATGTATGTGTTTCTGTATTTTCTTTGGTCTTAAAGGTCAGACGTCCATCAAGTTTTAAATAATATGACGCTATATGTAAAACAATTTTACATTCATATGACGACCAAATTTTATAATAAAATTTGTCTTAAGTTGTCTATGTTGAAAGTAATGATGATCATGCCGATTCTTGCTTATAAATTAACATCTTTTAAAAATGAAGGCAAATCGTTACAATATAATAACTTATATAAAGAATTACTTGGGCATTAAGTCCACCATTGTAGCATTTTGTGCATGAAGTTAACGAATAAATAAACAAATTATTTAATTAAATATATATATTTAATTATCCTAAGTATCGTTATACTTAGGTATTCCTAAGGTCGTATTAATTTCCGCCACTTTTCTATTTGAACTCGCTGATGTACTACTTACTTTACTAGAGATCTGAAATTCAATGGAACAAACGGTTACTACGATCCAACAATAAGCATTGTTAATGTAAAAATATATCAAACATAGTAAATAATGATACAATCGTTTAGTCTGAATCCCAGTTGATACCATTTCGGATTCAGTTAATCATCTCACATCCCGTTAATAAATCTAAAAGAGCATAAGAAGGAAAATGGAATGTCACCAGACCTTCGGGACTATTCGTCCATAGACTACACAACATTAATGTTCATAGAGTAAGTAGGGGAAAGTGGGGGAATCACGAATTTGATGGTTTTGGTATGTTAGAGAGAGATAGCAATAATTTACTTGCTACCATTTCGAAGGTCACGGTATCACTAGTACCAGTCAAAACACAGAAGACGCGGACGCAAATACATGTTAAGGTATACATTCCGAAACATTTTGTTTTTTATTGATGTAATTTTTTGGAAAATTCAAGTAGTTGTAGCTTTATTTCTATATGCAATAGAAATTTAACTTTTACATGGTGGAATAATTGCAAATTAATTAACTAAATGATAATAGTGTAGTTGACAAAAAAATACCACCTAACTTGTTATTTCACATTAAATGATTTTTGGACTCGCGGGGTAAACACGAACATTCCTTGTCGGGTAATTTTGAACATTCGGCATTTAAAGAACTCGAATAAAAAGGCTGACATATTATAACAAAAAAGCACCCAATATAAAAGAATTTACTGACTGGTCAAAAACGGGAAAAGGAAAATGTATTACTTCTATAGTTTTGGTAAATATAAATATTTAGATCCCCTATCGAAGACTGTATTTTTTGCAAGGTGTGCAAAAATGGGCTCAGTAGAACTATACTGACGTATGGTCAACATTATTGGGTTTCAAATGTGATCTTTATCGTTTATAATTTTTTCATTCCTTAGTTCGTAATTACCCTACTTGGTGTTCGGTTACTACAACTAAGGGTTTTGTTTTTCGTCTAGATATTAGTGTTCTATTAAAAAAATATGAATTTTAACTCCTGATTTTGTTAGTCAGATAAATAAACTTTACAAAAAAAAAAGAAACTCTACGATAAACATTCACCGTTATATTTAAGTTTACCCTTAGGTGTTCGCAGTTTCCCCACTTTCCCCTAATCACTGAGCCGAAAAATTAAGAAAATCATACTTGTGCTGGTTATGATAACAACCGGCAGAGTTTGTTTTTGTTACACGACGCTTGATTTGATTAATGTTATTAATATACTTGAGAACTTCGTAAGTTTCAACACAATTATTGATGTTATATACGATGATTGTTTCTTAAATAATGCAGAAGATAATTAAATAATCATATTTGATAGATATCTAATTGTCTGGAGCCTGGAGGATATAACTTACCTACTATTTGTAAATTACACCATATTTTTAAATACTTGTTTATTTCGTTGTAGGTAGATGAAATTAAATGAAATTTGATTCTGATCCAACCATGTATCTTTACTTTAATTGGTCCTCATAATTAAGGCATCCAAGTTTGACTGTAGAAAATGATTACTTCCATAATACTACCTTATTTAGGTACTGTATTTTGATCACTACTCGTAATCTGGTTTGCCCAAAAAAATATGTAAAAGTTAAAAAAAAGTCGTTGTTGTGAATTGAAAATAATTGTAGGCCAATTAAAATAAAACCTGATGTCATAAAAAAGCATAAGGCCGTAAGCCTAAAATTTTCAATTTGACCGTAGCATGCGGAGATTACTATTTCAATTGATGTACCTATATTCATGAATCCAGTTACTCCGATCAGTTGTATCGTTTATACAAAACGATTATTATCAATTAAACGGTTTGAGATTTGACTATAGTTATGAATATGCAAAAAATAACCTCGAAATCGGTGATGCAAAGCTTTGTTATTATCAACAAATAATTGATGATAAAGCTAACGAAGATCGAAGATGCTTAGTTTTTGCAATCGTAATTTAACTATGCAAAAAAATAATTATCATTGGTTAACCTTAGAGCCTTAAACAAAATTGTTTCTTGTTTAGTTTGAAGTTCTGTTTTTTATAAATAAATAACCAGTTGAATTTTGGAAGTCAAAAATTGTATTGAATTGTATTGAACAAATTTAATAGTATGTTTTTAATCGTAACAGTATCATATTTTAGCATACCTATATAATATTACAAATTTATATGTTTAACAAAATTAATATCAAGAATATTTCCACATTTTTCTGCAACAGAAGGCTTCAATTAAATAGACGGCAAAGAAACTGTTTTGTTTACTTATTTGATGGAACCTTAATAGTATTATTACGAGTCTACTCTCCGCTCCGGTATCCTTCACAATAAAAATAGAAAGACAGGCTTTTATCTACACTAATAACAAACTGGAGCTGTTGTTTGTTTACTTAAATGACAATCTAGATATTATTTTCAATTCTTTGTATAATTTTAAGACGTACGTGCATTTCTTTAAAAGCTTGCTGAGAAAAATACCATGTGCGTTCTTATATTTCGAACAATGAATTTAAATTAGTCATTTTACGTCTTGTCTCAGTATTTGTCTACTCTAATTTCTATAGAACATCTATTATACCAAAAATTCTCATAATATCATTTATCACAAATGTAGCGTCTGACTACTATTTGTCGCTACATAATTCCCATCTCTTGTAATAACCACGTCAATATTTTACTTTTCCACTTGTCACTGATAAAATCTTAAAGGTATACTAATTCCTCGATCTGTCTAACCTGCCTACAACATACATTAATCTTTACATTTGCATCTCGGTTGAGTGAGGGCGTTTTGGTGCTTGTTAATCAAAATATGTTTACATTTTGAAAACAAAAAACTTAACAGGATAATAATATTCATATATTCTGTCATTGACCTCTCGTTGCCCAAAATAAACAATGTATAAGGCGTGATGATGATCGTATATAATTGTCCTGTCACCAGTCCCACCTCGTTGTACCGTTAGGCATCTACAAACGTACATAATTTGTTTTCGAATCTCCTAATCTTTAATGCTAAACCGCAAGCCATTGTGTTTATTTATTGGACCGGTTCCAATCATTGTATGCAATCAGGAAAGCGCTTATACTTGACTTCGAACTGACATTGGAGTGAGTGGAGTTTTGGCCAACTTCGAGCAACAGAGGATGTTTGATTGCAATCTCTCCAATGATTTGAGTACAATGTAGCTTAAATGCTTTTGGAATATTAACAAATTTTACTTTAGGATATTCAATCACTTCTCTTTGGGGTCAGGATGCGTGTATGAATAAATTTAATGTTTTCTTAGGGATGGTGATATTAAGAATTAGCCACTCAAGCTCAATAGAAAGTAAACAAACATTATATACCTACAACTGAAAAAAAAATAGAATACATAGTAAAAATTTTCCATCATAAATTCGGCTAGTAATGCTGTTGTGACGTAATAAAACTTATGAAAGCGAATCTTCTAAATCGCCTTGAAAGCCTAGTTTGTACATCGCGATGACCGACAAGTTAAATGAACTTGACAAAGACAATGAACTTGAGACAATGCACGTTGGACAACATTAAACATCTAATCTCGAGTCTGAATCAAACACTCATACATTCCATTTCAGATTACGTACGAGTAGTTTTAATTTTTGTTCGACGCTAATTAATGTGCATACTGCATCATACGTGCGTGCAGGTCAATATTAATATAATGAATTAATTTTTTGCTTCCTAAAAATATATTATAACTTCTTGATAATTCAAGTAATAAAAATGATGTTAGTAGTAGATCATCTTTTTTGTAATACAGAGAGATTTTATGATAGCAAATGGTAACTATCGCTCGTGATTCTCTACAATACTAAGACATTGGGAAGCCGCTAACTACAACCCACAATGCAGGACTTTTAAACATTTTAATAACTTAATAATGATTTCACGTGATTTTCAAAAGAATAACCATAAAAATAACAACTAATATGTGTTATTCAAGATACTTTGTTTATAAACGAAAAACAAAATAACGAAATTGGAGGAGAAAGTTAGTTTTGTAATATTAGAAGATCGCTTCCATAAAAATAATCATAAATAACTAAGAGAGGACATTATATTAAATTGTCTACTTTATCCACATTAAGCGTTGAGTGTGATCTCTATAATTGTCTGAGAATTCAATTTCCTAAAATGCTTTCTTTTCTTCACCTTGAACGTGGCGTTGTTCGTTTCAATTCATTTTTTATCAAATTAGATAAAGTACCTGTTTCTGTCCGTTCGCATTCATTATCTTTTGATCACGTCTGAGTTTCTTTTAATATTAACTTTTATACTTGAAGTTTCTGTGGACTAAAATTATATAGCTTTAATAATTAAAATAGTATTCTAATTAACGAAATAAATGCTAAAGTAAATTATAGTATTGTAATGACGGAGTATAGTATTTTGTGAGGGTCAAGGCTTTGAAATAAAAAGCACGTTGTTCCTTTAAAAATATTCAGTCTTAAATGTTTCCGTGTATAAAATATAGATAATAATATAAACCTTGACAAGAATCTTCTTACAGTAATTAAACTATCAAATTTCATAGTAGGATTGGTAAATTATTGGCCAAACTATCGTAATATTGAACTTACAGGCGCTCTGGAAACTTCGTTATTTTTATCGTATGTGAATTAATACGAATGTGTTATAGTATGCTTTTAGTACTAAGTGATTTATAAAATAACACTTACAATATTAAAAAGTAATATACGTTATTTCACATCACATTATCAGTTGTTTCTTTGAAAACTTCCAATTTATTAATATTTTACCACAATCAGTAGTACTTCCATAGTCAATACAGTTGTGTTTTTCTCGATATTTTTTATAAGTTACAAAAACGAAAGAAACTAACAAAAGGTCATTAAACATCGACGCTTTTTATGAACCGGTTACTTAACAAGTTCTTAGTAAAGTAGACAAAGATTGCGAGCAATTTTAATTGAAAAGACGAGTATTTTAAAATTGAGCTATTTAGTTACTGGCCGCTGTTATTCTCTTAATTGTAGCGTCTGATAGCTATAATATAAACTCGGTGTCTTATGGACCATGGATACCTGAAACTCGATGGAAATTGGAGTTTTATCTATTTTAAAGCCACTTTAAATATAGGTTCAATTTTGTTTTTTTACTGTACATGTTTTTTCATCATTTCAAGCTATATTTATTGTGCCCGTTAAATAGTATTATCAAATATATTGTAAAAATTGTTATGAGGAAAGAATTTGGAAAGACGAATGGACAGAGTGAAACTGGATTTGCCTAGCAACAGGTATAAAACGGTTACACAGGAATATCGTCGAATATTCGTCCGTAACTACACCACTAGGTTTAAATAATTACGATAGATTAGGGTTACTTGTTTAAATACTAAAAGAAGTTTTAGAAACTTACTATTACCTACCCTCAAATATTTGGCAATAAAGAGTTCGTAGAACTATTCAAATAAGTATTCAAAATCGGGCATAAAACATTTCAATACATAGAAAAGTAAGCAACATTAAAAAAAACAGTTTACAGCGAAAGAAAACAACTAGGTAATTCTATTTAATTGTTTCCGTTGAAATAAAGCAGTTGCAGTCGTAGTTATTTTTACTGTTCATACTTATGTAAGTCCCGATAGTTTTAAACAATCACATTAGAAACAAAGTTAATGTCAGAAAAGTATGTTGGAAATAGGTTTCATAAGTATATAATAACGCTACACAGTAATGTTTGTTTCTAGTGATGTTTTCTTAGAAATACAAATATATTCAAAAGAAAAAAAAACAAAGATTTTGGTAATTTGAATCTAATCCCCAAGGAACAGAGGCGAGGAGCATGAAATACGTTCCGTTGTCGTTCTTTCGTTGAAAGTACTTCCATTAACTGTTTGATACGGGTACTTTTTGTGAAAACAGAGCCGCCCGGATCTGAAGCCATCTGCGAGACCCCATAAGTTCATAAGAAGGGATCAAGCGAGATTCCCCCGCGACTTCTTTTCGTTGGTACCAACGAAAAATTGCGGCTATGAGAAAATTAGGTTACCAAAACAAATTGAAATTTCGAAGCAATTTTCTCCCTCAAAGAGTAACCACTTTCAAATATTCCAGCTTTATAAATTCACATGAATTTAAATATACCTACTATCGGGATTTGAGTTCCCAGAGGTGGTGAAGTATAGTAGAGATTAAATGCGCTTTAAAATAAAATAAGTTTTCAAAACCTAATAAGCATTTTAAATACTTCTTCAGTGTAAATAATAATATAATAAATAATTGTTTATTCAGTCATTATTTTGTCCTCATAAAATTATTTAAAATGTTACAGGAAGACTATAAGTAGTTGTTGATTTATAATACAATGTAGAAAAATTATAATGTTGGTCGTTTATGAAACAACAGTGACATAAGAATTATTAAGAACTTAATGCCTCACCTATACTTAACCTAAATACAAAGAATACAAGAAAATAAAATGCAACATTGTTCCTATAATCCTATAATTTGCAAATACGCTGCTTGATAATACGTTGTGATTTTATAGAATTCTCATGAAAACTGAAATCATGTGAACGAAACACATGTGCCTGAATAATTTACTGCACCCTTTCCTTCGATATCATTGCTTTCCTCGTCGTCAATATAACATGCTATTAAGTATGCTAACTCACTGTTCACAACCATGTCACGACAGGCTCATAAGAATTTTTACTTCACGTTTTTGAATAGGTATTATCATAGAATTGTTCACGTTTTTAGATGTTTAAATACAATATTAAATAAATTTTAAAAGTGGCTTCTTTTACTTACACAGTTGTATTTAAAGTGAAAGAAATTGAGGAAACGTTTATAAAATGTTAATTTATACGTTTTGTGTCCAATTTCACACCTGCATTTAAGAAAATTTATTTTAATTAGTTACTGTCAACGGTAGCAGCTTTGTATCTGTTTGATACTTAAAATTAATCATAAAAACAACAACTTATTACTACTATTTTAAACTTTCTACATTTTATTTTCTGGTATTTATTTGCATTATACAAATCAACAAAAAACAACAATTCAGTTCAAATTAATAGTGTTTCTTTTGTCGTGTGCTGCAATAAACTTGTTAAAATAGTGCAATGTAGCACGATTTTTAAACTTCTATTACAGATTGGCTGATTTATCGATTAGGTAAAATCATTGTCTTGTAAAGAAACCTTTGTTTGTTTCGGTGAAACGAAAGCTGGAATTACATCTCCGTGCTAAAAGCGAATAATGGAGAGTATAATGATGAAATAAACTTAGCTATAGTTACAACGGTATACGGATATACTTCTCCTAAATCTGACATTAAAATATGCTCAAAAATTTGGTTTAAGAACTACGTTGCCGAGAGCTGAGGCCTCTATTTAAGGCATGCGAGTTCATATTGTTTGTGATGACGAGTCTTATCCCGTAGTACATATTTCTAATCAACATAAACCCATTAAAAAGTCAAAGTATATTTAAGAATTAGTTCAGTTAACACGTTATTATGAAGTGAGCTTTATTAGTGTTAAGGAAAAACCGTCGAATATTCTTGCCTTTATTCACACATTCTACGTACTGTAAACTGTTATTTTAAACTGTTGTGTGTTCACAGGCAATCATTCTGGCGTCCCAGGACGGACGCTGAGAAGAGATGGATGATGATAGCTGGTGTGACCACCGTGCTGGCCATCGCTTTCCTGGCAGCCTTCATCGCCAGCCTCCTGCTGAGGACGGCCACCGACGTTAGCGGTAAGTTATCTGACATACCGAATATGGATCACAACATTTTCTCAAATCAGTCTTTAAATAATATCAAAGAAAAATAACAGAAATTATAACTACAAATAATACCACAACCAATAATAATATATTTTTCAATATATTGAAAATCTTTCTGAGTGGTTGCTGTAGTAACTATTATCAGTTATTTGTATGTAAAGTATGATTATTTTATTATACATTGGAAACCAGTTTTTCTATCACTCAAATTAGTATAATATTTACAATCAATGTTCGCGACCAATTTTTGACAGTATACCTAATAACATTTATCATTTGTTAAGTTGTTAATGGAATCAAAACTTTCCTTCGAGTAAAGATTTCATAAATCACCTGAACATCGTTATTCAGAAACATGGGAATGTAGTCAACCACTAATCCGATTTCTTGCATGAAAAAGCACTACGTCTATCAAGCTGTAGTTTCACGTTGAATTCTTAAAATATAAAACCTATTAGAACGCTTATGATTTATGATCTAGAGATCTAATATATTACTTGATATAATTTTATGATCATTATGGGTTGAAATTTCGCCAACAACAATGAATGTTCTTGAACTCAATAATCGTTTGCGGCAAAAATAAGCAAGTCAAATATGTATTTAACACAGTAAACGCCATAATAAGTAGCACAGAAGAAAATCCTTAAATAAACTTTTAATTTCGACTACGTTCACGATTGCGTATTCAGAAAATGATAATTATGCGAAAGAACAATGGTGGGATAAGCTATAATAATCCATTGTTTCAATCTCGGTTTCTCAGGGCATATTTAAATAATAAAGTTAGTTAAATTACATATTCAGTGTTAATGCCACGAATGTCACGATGTCTTAGTGTTTTATGGCATCAATATTTTAATGCCATGAATTCCTCAATTTGGTTTAGTAAGATGTGGTAATTGTTTTAGGGCAAATATTATGTACGTCATCGTTTAGTTTGTTAATTTGTTCCTATTTGCAATGACTGTGTATAAATATCTGTAGTTTTAAAATTATTTTCCTATGTGCCTCTGCAGTTATGTCTAAAAACATCATTTCTTTATTTTTTATTCTTTACTGCATTTTTTCCGATTCAGCAATACCTAATCGTAAAGCATGTTAAATATAAGGTTGTCAGTAGTCATCAGTCGGTGCATTGTTTGAAGTCATCTTGTATGCCGATCGAATGTATAATTAGAGAAAACTGAGTGTTATTCAGCTAGCATTGAAATGTATTGATCGAAACTGTTCCCGACTGCTACAGAAATATTATTTTATTTAAAAAGTTGTATGTTTGACAGTAAGTGTACCTTAAGGCCTCTAGCACACTGCTACGCGCTACGTATCGTAGGGAATAAAAACGCGCGCGTAGGCGTAGCAAATTTGCCACAGAAAAAATATTATAAGGCAACACACACACGCATTGTGTTCGATAAGCGTGCATATTAGTGATATCAATATTACAACAATTCTAGAATATTTTAAAACACTGTTGGACCAGCTGTTATTATTTTTTAACCTATAGGTAATTGTGTAGCTTTGAGCTTAAATCAAAAACTCAGTTACCATGAGTCTTTCGTTTTTCTGCCCTACGACGCGTAGCACGTAGCAGTGTGCTAAAGGCCTTATAGTACCTATGGTACCTATATCAACTGAACTCTATTTCACAATATTAATATTTTCATGTAACATAGTATTCGAAAATGGAAATTTATATAGGGTTTAGTGAAATCCCTTAAACAACCTATTGTTCTAACATACATACAAGCATGAAGCTCCGTCGTTTAAGTTACTCAAAACTAGGTTAGTTCGACTTTACAGGTAATTACTTCGCTAACTTTCAATCAAGAGCATGTACTGTATTTGGTACGATTATTGTGAAATGCCGCACTGCCCTAGTACATGCAGTGTTCTTTGTTTTAAATTCTATAATAGTCACAAGTCACACGTGATTTTGAATTGTTTGACCCGCCATTGGCCTACTATAAATCGCGTCGATAACGTGCATGTGTAAGACTAATTTTAAGCATCAGGTACCTATTGAAAATATACAGTTATTGTGAAAGCAGGTGACTAATTGAAGTCGGGGTACTAAATTATTGTATTTTTTTTAGTTTAGTTGAGGAAAATTAAATGTAAAAACAATAACCGAGGCTATCGATCATCCATTAGGTACATAGAACGTTTCTTAAACATCGGTTAATTAACTCCAGTTTCTATAACTCATATGATTCTATGGACAAATTAAACTAAAAGACTAAAAAGCTATGTCATTCCAACTGGAGATTTAAGGTTAATGAGACTCATAAATACATAACAGCTAGAATATGCTTACAACTAGGTCAATTAGTTTAAAAAATCCCGGGAAATATTCAACCTGTAACATTACATAGTCGGTGTTGTATTGTTTTCTTACAAGTTTACTTAGAATATATTCTTCTCATTCGATCAATGTCGCGTCAATGAGGCGGAAGCAAGTGCGGAAGCGCACCTCGGTACGTGATTGAAATTTTCACGTCACTGCGCACGATTCATCTGCCGGAAAACTTTCAGTTAGACGACCCTGTGATGCGATCATATATCACGATAGACATAACTTAAACATTTGGCGACACATTTTTCTTCTTACTTTACTTAAAATAGTAAAAGTGAGCTATTATGCCCTTTCGTCGTAGAAACGTGGTTCTATCTAGACGGCTATTCGTCGCCTCAGTGCTTGTTTGACTAATCTGACATTTTTTACGAAAATTAATTTTTAATGCAGTATTATAAAGAATAAAATTTCCATCCGACTGGTAAAATATTTTTTTAAATATTCAATTCTAAAACAATAAAAATCTCATTTTAATTTTTTTCTCAACACGGCACTTAACGAAAATTCCGTGCTTGTTTGCTGTCTCCTGTAAAATTTGCTCGAGTGCAGATTGGCCAAACAAGCACTGAGGTGACGTATTGCCATTTACACTCATGGTTCATGGGCAAGTGTCTGGGTGACAATACCATTTACCTACACTCACATTAAAGTTCCCACAGACTGAATCGTAAAACCGTGAGTTCTAACTAGTGAGGTATTCCCACGGCTTCTTTCATGTTAATTCTTCAGTGCCAAATTTCTGTTTATCCTTCCGTCTTCATCGTTTTCATCGCTAAATATTAAGGTTTATGAAATTTCGTGTGAACTGAATCAGTCGTTCCATTGTCCTGCGAACAGTTTCTCTGCTAAAGAAAGGTAATTAAAAATTTTATATTCAACAATTATTTGCAAAACAAATACATTTAACAAAAACAAATGATTTATTTTCCAAAACGATACGTGTAACAAAATACCAGACCATTTTACAATACAACAATGTCTTATTGATTACTCATTCTCGTTTCGTACTTCCTTAAACTAGTGACCCATCACGTTACTAAATTTTCATGCAGAAAATTGCAACATTAACATGCGTCCCCTCGGTCGACCTAAGCTACGAGGGTGGAGTTGATTAGTTCTGTTCAAGGCTGAGAGTTCCCTCTTCAAAGCTGAGGATTATTTATGTATTTAGAGAATTTTCATTTTTAATAATATAATTATTTTAGTTAGCTCTACCTATTAAACAAACCTCTAAATCTTACAACTTTCGGAGGAACGTCATTTGAAAATTATTTATGATTCTCCCTTACCAACATTACGTTCGTTTGTTAACAAACATAAGATCACGTTATATGTTGTAACTATGAACGGACACGGTTCGACGCACGTACGGTCCCGATCGCCGTCGACATTAGAAAAGTAACTCGGGGTTACCAATAAATAATTACAATATCTTTGCCAAATTGAAAGCGTTTATTTTGAAACCCAAACTGTGATATAAATAAAAAGCCATCTATTATAACCAAGTAGGTTATTGTATTTTATAATATTTGTAATAAGTTTTTGTTGGTGGTTTTTGAAGTCTGATATGATATTGATTGACTATCTAAATTACCTCATTTTCTTCGTCTGTTACACAGGTGTACAACTTTGCTTCCGCCGTTTTTTTCCGAAATTTGAGGCTTTATTGTAAAAAACTGGTTATACATTTATGATTCAAAGTATTGTCCATCGGTGGCCACTACTTTCTTCTATCTTTCGGCAGCGTACGAATCCCGCGTTGAAAAAACTGGTCATCTTTTGAAGTGATCTACGAATCGATTCAATTTTTTACTTCTTCATAAGATCGGAAGTGCTGGTCAGCCAGGCCGTGTGCCATTGATCGAAACAAGTGATAGTCCGAGGGAGCAACGTCTGGAGAATACAGCGGGTGGGGTAGGACTTCCCATTTCAACGTTTCCAAGTATGTCTTGACCACTTTCGCATGGGGTCGAGCATTGTCGTACTGTAAAATCACTTTATCATGTCTCTCGTTGTATTGCGGCCGTTTGTCTTTCAATGCTCTGCTCAAACGCATTAATTGCGTTGCGATAACGATCGCCTGTGATTGTTTCAGTCGGTTTCTTCGACTTCAAAATCACCGTTCTTGAAGCATTGAAACCACTCTCGGCACGTTCTTTCACTAATAGCGGCCTCATCATAGGTATTTGAGAGCATTCGATGAGCCTCAGCCGCAGATTTCTTCATATTAAAGCAGAAAATTAAAACCTCCCGCAAATGACGACAATTTGGCTCGTAAGCTGACATGTTTAATCGAGAATAACTTTATGATCCAGATACAAATCGACTAATATTTCGATGGCGTTATGTTTACAAATGCCTAAACTTATTGTATGACATCTACGATCTATTTATTTCGACTACCACTTACCGCTACAGCCATCTATGCAAAACGGCAGAAGCAAAGTTGTACACCTAATATTTATGGCTTACCCATCCAAATAAATAAACAATACAAATAATATATTAAACTTATTCTCACCACGATTTAACGAGTGATCGCGTTTTCAACTTTATGTTATAGCGAATAGGTACCTAAGGAAATTTGCATAAAACGATTACAAGAAACGGGAAACTCTCAAACCTTGCAATACCGTAATCAAATACCTACTGAGGTTTTTCACACATTTCTCAACAACTATTGAGAAAGATAAACGGGCAATAAATATCATGGCATACTGAATACACCTAAACAATGCATAAAACGTTTTTGTTAAATGGAGCGCAGTGAACGTTATCGAGACAGTACTTGAACCGGCACGTTCAGAATATTACATTCAGATTTATAATTGAACTAGCTGACTCGCGAAACTTCGTCTGTGTCACAAAAGGAGGTATCGAAAGTGGCGAGCGTACATTACGCCTTTTCTGGAACAGCAAGAAATGACTGTGTTATACTATGCAGTGATTAGTAATTAGTTAATTACCTTCGCGCTGGTATCATTTCTGCGCCCGCTAATCTAAAACCAGGTAGTTAATACAGTAGTTATCCGCGATACCTGATAATTTGATTAGGTGGTATGCCGTCAACAAGTTTAGTTGGCGTCATCTTATACGAGATTGTAGAATATTGCTTTTAGATGTGTTTTAGGTAATTTGTTGATTATTTTAGCGAATTATTGACTTGTAATACTTAAGGATTATTATATATAGACTGTTTCGTATATTAAGTAAGGTCAGTTTATGTGTACACAAAGTAGGGAATAACTAATAAGTATATCGATGTTGTAGTAATTGTTACTCGATTATAAATTTTTTTGGAGTAATTTCAATACGTTTAAGACGTAATTAATATTGTCAATTTGCGTTTCAAATTATGCGAACTTTGCTTTATCTGGTTAAAAGCACTTTTTATCGTAAGGTTTTGTCTCTCATTATTAATTAAATACAGGAATTAACCTTCTAATTTATTACTCTGTGTCATGTTTATTTTCAAACGGCTGGAAGGTCAAAAAGCCAATATAAGTCAAATACTACTGCAATAAATAAAAATATATAATTGTGAATGCAGTCAGTACAAAATACAGTCCAGTAAAATATACTTTGTTTTGTTTCATAAATAAGAAAAGTTGACACACTTCGAGGTTGGTGCATCTTATTGATACAAGGTCAGAGAATTTAAACAGGAAAGAATTGCGACTTTTGAGGACAAGTTCAATACGTGGAACAGGGTCAATAACAACCACATTTTTGAGTATTTTTGGCGAAAACTTACGTCATATAATCATTACAGAAAAAAAGCTGGTAATGTGGAGCTCACTCGTCTTTTGTCCAAATTTAATTGTAACTGTTTATTGAAATTGCTATATTGATAGCTATTCGATTATTTAATTCTAGGTTGCAAATAAAAAAACAAAATTTATTTATGTAAAGGACGCCCTTGCCAAAATAAAAAAAGCACTTAACGAAAGTGCAATTTTTGTAAGATTGAAATTTAAAAGCCAATAAATATTTTCATTGCCACTACAGTGCCCTGTAAAATATGCAAATGCAATAAATTTCGTTACAGTCCTCGAAAGATTGAATTCCGCAGTGAGTGCTGCTGCATTTAGCTAAAAGCTTTTTCTATACTTTACAACGCTACCCTTTTAGTAGTGTCGAATATCCTACAATGTAATTATGTCACTGTCAAAAGGACTCCCTTCTTGAAATAGTAAAAGGTTGCACGGGCACAGAATAGTTTCTATGCAGAAGAACAAAGTTATGTCTCTAAGCTTAAGTTCTCAAAAATTTGGAAACCACTCACACACATCGCATAATGGAAGAAGCAAACAATTATTAATTACTCATAAATGATATTTCTTATTATTATGATATTACTTACATATACAATGTTATACACTGTTGAGCGGTAGATAAATAGATACTTAGTATTTTTGCGCAGTATTTAAGTTTATATTCAGGCCGGTCATCCCATTATTAATATTTTATGAAATCAATACCGCTGTTCATGGAAAAGCTATTTTTGAAAATGTTCGTGCTAGAGTAAAGTTTTCATGAACTTTCAATTACTCTACTTATCTACACGTATGACTTTACTGACTTTAGTAATGAACTATTTATAAGTAATATGTATCGGCTAAAATTTCTTTCAAATGTTCACATTATCGCATTTTGATACGTAGGTATCTATTTTTAGGTGTTTTATGTGATAATTAATAAACAATGCATTTAAATTAACGAGAAAAATTTTTCCTCCAAATTTATACTGTTAGCATACGATTTATGAGTTCAATAACATTTCTAATATCTTTTAGTTGAATGCAAATCAAAGTCCGCTTATAATTTTTGTTTCACCTTTGATTCTGTCATTATGTTCCACTGTTACGTTTCACTGCACGTCATTTTGTGTTGTCCCTTCATATATCATCCATGTCATGTATCTGCATTATAGACATGCCACAAACTAGTGAACTGAGACTTTCTTCGTCCATGCCGCCAGCTGTTGTCGCCAGAGGAAATAAAGATGTGGAAATATGCAGCGCGCCCGGATGCGTTCATACAGGTACAACTTTATATATCTTCTGTACTATAAGAAATTACTATACATCTGCTGCTCAGATCTCATAAGAAACAGGCATGGTTCACACTTGTTTAATACGGGTTGGCAACTTCGCTTAATTTTGTAGGATTTTTAAATCTGGAAATGTTTTATTTTTTCCATCATCGTTTTTGAGAAGGTATAAGTCAAACAGTCCCAAACCCACACTTGGAAGGTAAGTAAGCGCTATGTGAATTATTAGCCACGCAAACTTTTGCTTATGTAGGTACTACCTATATTAAGAACAGAAGCTTCGAATTTCATCACAATTTGTTTTGTAATGATTTATCATATTATATTGTTACGGTCCCCGGTAACCAGCAACCAAGTTGGAACAACCGACAACTTTGATTGTATTGGATCCCCACAAGAGAAAACTACAGCTACTATTTGCACAGCGCCTTGTAGAATAATAATTCCCTCAATATAACACAGTCACAATATAAACTTTGATTTTATCGTTTAGAACTTAAGACTATTTTCAAAGATTTTCGTAGTACAAGCCTTAAACGATATCATAAAACTGAAACGTCCACTACCAGTTAATTAGTTTTTTCTTTTACATAAAAGCTACCGATATTATTCGTTAATGTTACGCCACCAAAACTTAAATCTTAAATCTCAATTTAATTATTTAAGTAAAAGTTTAATTATCTAAGTCCTTCGATTTATCTAGCTATATCATTTTACATAATTGTTTGTGACTTTCTTACCGTTGTCTGTCATAGCTTCAAGACTTCTGCAAAATTTGAATGAGGAGGTGGATCCGTGCGACAATTTCTACGATTTTGCTTGCGGTTCATTCTTGAAGAACACTCGCATCCCAGACGACAAGACCTCAGTAAACACGTTCTCGATCATCACTGATCAACTCCAGGAACAGATCCGGTCTCTGTTGGATGAACCCATCACTCCCGACGAACCGAAGCCCTTCGTCCTCGCCAAGACCTTGTACCACGCTTGCATGAACAGAAGTAAGTTTTATTACAAAACATTTTTTTTTCAATTCTATCAAGGTATCTACTGTGTTTCTTAATAAATGATTAGATCAGACTGATGTTTAATATTGAAATGATTACCTATTCAGAGTTTACAGATTTCCTAACTGCATATTTTATACATAACCGTATTATTATTTGTGCGGGGATTAGTTGCGACAGTTCGGAATACTGCAAAAACCAGTTACTGTGATAAATGAGAGTGAAAGTGCTACAAACGATGTTGCTTCCGCTATTTCACAAGTTGTGTGATGTAAATACGGTTCGCGGCAGGATAAGGGACAAACACGTTAGAGCCATAATCATTACTTTAAATATCCAACCTGTTCTGAGACTATTACGCTGACAAAATAGTAAATTTGGTACTACATGTCGTTTATAAAATGGAATGTGAATTTACAATTGTATTATAGTTATAGGTTATAGAACACTACCCAATAAATACTCATGCGCATCAATATTGTAGATTCATTCATAATCTCACTCCCTATTATTACTAATGTTTCAAAATCTATGTTTGCCTGCAGCTGCCATCGAAGCTCGCGGTGTCCAACCACTTTTGGATATGCTGAAACGTCTTGGTGGCTGGCCCGTACTCGAGGGACAATCATGGGACGAGAGGTCATTCTCTTGGGAGCAATCTGTCTACAAATTCAGAAGAGCCGGTTACTCTGTAGACTATTTCCTCGACTTTTCTATTACCGTTGACGTCAAAAATTCAACGAGGCGCATCATTGACGTAAGAATTCGCCCAATTCTAATATAGATCGACTAAATCACTAGGACAAGGCAGATTTTTACAACCTCACTAATAGAAAGAACAATTCGTTTAAAAACGTCCGCGTTCCACTTCATCAATAGCGATATTAATAACGGTTGTCAAATTTAAATGGCCTTAAATTTGAGTCATTGTTTCAGTGATGACTGGTTGCTCTATATTATTAAGATTACCCACTAACTATATATTTTTATCGCACTTATTCAAAACACACTGTCGCATTACTTCCATATTTGGTCTTGTCATCGTCTCGGTCGGCCGACCACCTAGAAAAGGCACTGCATTGTGACGGTTGTTATGCACATATCATTGGGAATTACGGTGTGGAGTTGTCGCCTTCCATTGTTATGTTTATGTATTGTTTATGCTCAGCGAACGGATCTATGCGAATTGATTATGTAATGATCTTTAACGTGATGTCTCCCATGTAAAACTTTGTCAACAGCTGGACCAAGCATCACTGGGACTAAGTCGGGAATATCTATCCCGTGGCTTATCTGACAAATTAGTTAAAGCTTATAGTGACTACATGGTCGACATCGCGGTTATTCTTGGAGCTGATAAGACGAAGGCTGCGGAAGAGCTCAAGGAATCGCTGGAATTCGAAATGAAATTGGCCAACGTAAGTCATTTAGATTTAGTTTGAGTAGGCATCGACCTGAGGCGGCCCCTCGCTACAACAACAGCTTTATGGGCCACCGAGATGTGAAACTTTACGAGCTTTGTTGACTTTGATGTTAGATGAATCACCGTGAACTGTTTTATGTTGATCGGTCTGGTTGACCATAACTGGTTATTGACCAAGGTCTCGGGATATGAGATCTGACCTAATTGGTCCGGCGCCTCGCCTCAATTCGAAAGTGTCATCCGATCGCGATTTATTTTTAATGTCTGTTACAATGAATTCGCAGAACCCAGGCAGTTATAAGTTCAATTATTTTCAGATTTCGTTGCCTCTGGAGAAACGTCGTAACGCTACAAGTCTTTACAATCCCATGACCATTGCCGAGCTTCAAGAGAAATTCCCTAAGTATGTTTTATATCATCATAGGTTGTCGATATCGACATTTGGATAGCAAAGATAATTGAATTCCGTCTTTTTTAGGATCCCGTGGTCTGAATACATCAACAAGTTGCTCGCCCCGCATATTTCTGTAGACCAGAATGAACTGACTATTGTTAGCGTACCAAAATACATTTCCGATCTTGAGGTATGTTATATTTTTGAAAACAATGTAGGTATAGACCACTTTCACGATTCCTTATTAATAGGTAGGTACAATCGCATCTCTATGTAATAGTGTTATTAAATCCAAACTTTATCTTAGGTTACAATAATTGCACTTAATTGTAAATTCATTTAAATATTTAGAAATTAAAGTGAAGATCAATAGAGACAACCGTGCTTCTTTCCTGATTACTTATCAAATTGAAGAGTAAATTTTTTGTTCATAAACAAATGTATGATAAATTTTCACAATTAGATTCTACTGGAGAAGACCCCGAAGCGCGTGCAAGCTAACTACGTGATGTGGCGTGTGGCTGGGGCTTCGGTTTCTTATTTGACTGAAAACCTGAGGAACCGACAACTGGCCTACATCACAGCTTTGTCGGGCAAGACTGAACGAGAAAGCAGGTGGAAGGAATGCGCTGATACTACTGGAGCTAGGTAATTAGTTTTCCTTATACTGGGTAAATGAGAATACAGCTCATGTAAAAATAAAAGTTTTAATACGATTATTTCATTACCTACATAATAATGTTATTTTGTGAAACTAGTTATCCTAAAAGAAAATTTTAGGAAAATAGGTAAAAAGTTTTGTGCTTAGTTATGGTACAAAACCATTTTAAAGTTAATAAACAAATAAAAAACTGTTATAAATGTTAACTTTAAAAATTTACAGCAACAACGCTAACAGCAGCAGCAGCATTTAAATTATTTAAATACTTTTTGCATGTATGGAAATTGATTGATGCAACACGTAGGTACATGACTCTAATACTAAACAACTTTTATGTTGCTGTTATAAAAAATACTTGAGTTATGATATAATAATAACTCTTGCAAAAAAAATACTACCAACTCGAGCTTAACTTAATGTAGCTAGTTGAGAAAAGGTTTGATAAAATATTTGATTAAAATATGACTCTTATTGACGAATCATATTATCTTATAGCTGTTAACACATCAGTGTTATGCACGACTGCGAATTTGCTGTAGTCGAAAATATAGTAAGGAAAATAACAAAAAATATTGGAAAGATTCGGTAGTAGAACAGTGATTAGTGGGTATGAAGAAGGAAAGAAATTTCTTTCGTCTTTAACTCCTGTTTTAGATATTTGTTAAATATACTTTCTAATGAATATAAACAATATTTATCCAGGGACTATGTGAATATTATTATCATTTTACTTTAATGCATTTTTAACGGGTTTTTACCACGATATTTAATTAATTGAGTGGTGTCGATATTTTAACGTTGTTGCAAACGTCATGATCACGAGAAGACTTATGAAGTATCGTGATAAAAACCCGTTCAAAAAGAATGAAAGTATTATAGAAAATCGCGAGTGTTACAATAAGTTTATTATCATTTTTACTGCTGAACTAGGAACGTGTTTGCCTGCATTCGAATGATTTCCGTTTTTTATAATGCAACAATTATTAAATTTACCTCACTCACTCCTCTATATTTGAAGTCAAGTCTCCTAAAATAATTGTGTGAAAGTATATTCAACATTTATAAACGTCTACCAGAATAACAATATAAGAAAACCCGCAGTCAAAATGTTTCTGGACTACAAATAAGACTACGTAATTACTTCAGTATATTAAGAAATAAATCTTTGTTAGCGTTGTTGCTGTTGTTACTACCCTATAAAAAGAACACAAACATTCATTAACAAAACAGAATAAAGTTTTGGAAAATGAACAGACTTTGTTGAAACACGAATAAATTCTACTGAAATAAAACGAATTAAAATTTATAATTAGCACTTTGCATGTTTTTACTGTTGAATGACTTTGAAATATCTTGAATTATAATAAACATTCTGTAATAATAAGATTTGTCTGTCCGGTTATTTCGAGTAGGTAAATAGTAGATACTACTGAACAAATTTATTGAAAAAAAATTTCAACTAGTTTTACTCGTATCAGAAAATAAATTAAAATTCTGTCCCTACATAATTGGGTGGTTTGTAAAAATAATCGTGTGATTGATTGCATTTAGTTTTATTGTATTGAATTCTAGGTAAAATTAAGTTGCAATTACATAAATCTTGTTATAATGTATAAACTTACCTTATACCTATTCCACTTCTAAGACTTATATTTATTATTTCATTATTTTTCCCTAGTAGGTATTCGAAATGAACGAATCGAAGCCATAATAAACACATAACTAATACTGCTTAAGATATAATTCCACGAATCAACAAAACATTCCTACGCGTAAAAAATGTTTACAAGTTCCGCGCTTAATGCAACGGCTCATTGCGTTTGAACATTTTTCATGATATTTTCGACGTATACACAGACGTGCCTAATCTACAAAATTAGTCGTTCCAATTATAACTCAGTAATTAAATTCAAATCATGAGCAAACAATAAACTGTTCGTAGCGGAAGATTAAAGAGATGTTTATATTACAGTATGGCCATCGCCGTGGGAGCTCTGTACATCAGGAAATATTTCAATGAAAACTCGAAGGAAAACGCACTGGAAATGGTCAACGATATCAGGTACTGTACCCGCTTTGAAAAGTGATTTAGTTATTAGTCTAAATATGTTATTGTATTTTTTTTTGGTTTCTTCCTTTAGTATTTTTTTTACCCATATATATGTATATTGTACCTACATAATATGTATGATGTTTTTTACTAAAAACAAAACTCTAAGCAACTTTGTTCATGTTCCGTTTTTTAGTATTTAATGGTAAAATACCATGTTTGAAAATCATTCAAACAATCATATTAGCAAGAGTGTAAGAGTGCTCTGATCTTTAGATGCAGTTTTGAAAAGTGTGTACCTACCCCTCTTAGTTTTTTTTCAAACCAATAGTCTAGTACAACAACAATTTTAGAAATAATGACGTGAAAAATAGGATGATTATTTTTATATCTAATCATGACAAAGCAAATGTCTGAGAGTTATTGATTTATAGAAAAAATTCAAGATCATTATCATTCACTTTGCGGTTACAGGTCTTTAGCCTTTATTACGTATTTCTATTTATAATTATTTTTGTAGCTATCAAAATGTTATTGTGCGTACTTATATTCAAGCAAGCCATTTATTTATTGTAATAAAATTATTTTACATTTCTTATTGGAATTGCGTAAGCTATTTGATCATGTCTGGGGTTTAAAGGTCCACGAGTTTTTTTGTTGAAGTTTGGAGAATACCTACTAATGGACAAATCTTATGGGTCTTTTCTGGTGATTACCTGTATACATTCTCCGTCCTCAAGAAATGCCTCTAGTTCCACTGAAGACTTAAGGGAACTTTATTTAAAATTCTCGTTCACGTATTTGTCAAAACTTTCTGGAACCCCATACACTAAAACATCACTCCTCTTGAAATAACTTTAGTACAATGTAGTACTATTTTCGTAACATATGAGTAGATAGATATGTAGTCTATCTGTAAAACCCATTAAACCCGAAGTGCCCACTTAAAAATCCGTAAATACTTCATCCTTTTATCTCTGAACAATGCAATAAAATAAAGATGTTGTTCGGGAAACTTAGTAAACCGCCATTACTATCTTGATCTCGGTCATAAAATGTGCACCAACGTGAAGACTAGTCACATTTAAATTTTAGTGCTAAACTATAGTATTACTAGTTTATCCCAGTCGACGTACCTATGAATTATGTAATTTTGTGCGGTTACAATTTTACTTCATTCAAATATCAGATCATTTTTATCTGCTAATTCTCTTTAGGTAACGACTCAACTCTGAAAACCAAGTGTGTACCTCTAACTACCTACTAAGTTCAAATCTCTTCGAATTCGAATTATATTATCTTCGACTTCGATCAAATATACCAAGATCGAGGATCTTCGAAGTCTTTTTTAAAGTTTTCACTACTATTTAGTGCTTAAATGAATTTTCTTGAATTTAAATTTTGCTTCCGTAAAACAGACAACAATTCCGTAAGACCCTGACGAAGGTGGAGTGGATGGATGACATGACTCGTCAAGCGGCTCTGGAGAAAGCTGATGCCATGGCTTCACACATCGCGTACCCAAGCGAAATGTTAGACAACAACAAACTTACCGAATTCTACTCTGGTGTAAGTTATACCTAAAAAAAATTAGGTGCCTATTGTGTAAAAATCGCCTATGGATAACAATTTCAAAAATGCAAATATGCTTTCATAAAATGTTTTGATAGAGTAAGAGAAGAACATTGAAAAAAATAATTTGAATAGAATAATAGAGATACCTCTATTCTAAAGTACCCACCTAACTTAAATTTGATAACACTATCATATCAATAAAACAATTCTATAAGAATTCTGGTTACGCTAGTTTATAAAATAGTTAATAGCTAATCCATAGGTAATTTGAATTAATTCACAATTATTTTTAGTTGGAAATGTCTTCGGGTCACTTGATGGAATCAGTTCTTAACCTTACCTTGTTCACCACCGAGTACCTGTTTGGAAAGCTGAGGGAGCCCGTGAACAAAACCGATTGGATCACGCACGGACGTCCTGCGATCGTCAATGCTTTCTATTCATCGATTGAGAACAGCATACGTAAGTCGTAATTGTAGTCTTATAAAATGCTTTTTTCGCTTGTTCCACATCCACTTTTGACAGTTGTCTCTTTACTTAACAGAATAGCTCTGATACCTATACCTTCATAAGAAATACAATTAATATGAAAGGCATTTCATCAAAAGCCGAAGACACTGATACAATAATATTTGCAAAGAGTGCTTCATACGTTGCTGACGGATTCTCTCTATCTCAGTAAATAGTCCGTCTTGTTGGAAAAGAAAACCTAAAACTTATTTACTCTAAATATCATGTTGTTGTGCAGAATTCCCAGCTGGTATTCTCCAAGGAGCCTTCTTCTCTGCCAAACGTCCCGCTTACATGAACTACGGAGCCATCGGTTTTGTTATTGGACACGAAATCACTCACGGTTTCGACGATCAGGTAAAAATAAGAAAATGTAAAAAAAATATACCTATCAATCAGTTTTAATGCTGATGATATGCCAGTATGTCCCAGTTGTTTCTAATAAAATATTTCACTTTACTTACATTATTAACTTAAAATGAAGGCATAAATCAATTATTTTAAACAACTTTGATGCATTACAGGGTCGGCAATTTGACAAGAATGGAAACCTTGTTGACTGGTGGCAGGAAAGTACCAAGGAGAAGTACTTGGAGAAAGCCAAGTGTATCATCGACCAATATTCGAACTACAGCGTCACGGAAGTTGGACTGAAGGTAGATATCATCATTTTAAAAGTTCAAATTATCTATGAGATACAACTTTACACAAAAACCTACTACAACGTAATGGTAATTGCCTACTTTTTTGTCATAATTTTATACAAGCACTAATTGATTATTTTAGGCCTAAACACAAATTTTGATAGATAGTAGGTAAAGAGCAAATATTTTTCAGTTGAATGGAGTGAACACCCAAGGAGAGAATATTGCTGACAACGGAGGAATCAAGGAAGCTTACTACGCGTATCAAGCTTGGACTGACAGGCACGGTGATGAAGCACGTCTGCCAGGATTGGAAAAATACAGCCCACGACAGGTGATTCAATAAAAAAATAAATTTCAAAATAGTTTTACCCATGTTTTTACTATTTAGTGTTTTGAGCTTAGCTAATACTTAGAAAACCTAGTTAGGATTAGACATCAATTACAACTGTGCATTTTTTTAGCTTTTCTGGTTGAGTGCCGCCAACACTTGGTGCGCCGTGTACCGTAACGAAGCGATCAAGCTGCGGATCACGACCGGATTCCACGCCCCAGGACGATTCCGTGTCATCGGTCCATTGGCCAACATGGAAGAATTCTCCTCGGACTTCAAATGCCCAGCTGGATCTCCAATGAACCCCGTCAAAAAATGCAAAGTGTGGTAGATTAGTTCAGTATCCACGTGTTGCTCTGCCTCTTATATACCGAAAATGCGAGCTATGTCACTAGTGACATTAGATTTAAATGAAGTAAGCATTTTACAAGTTTTTAGCTCGACTAGGGCCTGTTTAGAGTCCACGGTAAGCAAATGCATATATCGATGTTAGATTTCACGTTTTTTTCATGTTTTAGTTGTAAATAGAACAACGAAGTAGTTTTGTTTCAAGCTTATATTGTTGTAATCTCATAGCCCCGATCAATTTATACGATTAGACTGATTGTATGCTATCAGTAGACGGGTATATATTATGTAGTATTTTATTAGGTTGTACAGCCCAGTACAAGTCACTGTTGTTGTCAAGTTTCTTTGCGGTCCACCAGCAATATAATCACATGACAATCTCTATGTTAATAATTAGTGTTGCATATAATTATGTATTTATTGTAGGTCGCAGCGGCAGTGCGTTGCCGATATATACTCGAATTTAAAATTATACTTAAATAGTTAGTGTTCTTAGGTCTAATAATATTATTATGTTTGAGGTGTATTGTCGCTGTGGCCAATAGGATATTATGACGAATCTCAGCCGAAGAGCGTAAATTGAAATTGAATTGTTATTATTATATTTAGGTAGTTGTTAAGTTACACTGAAAACAACTGGACTGTTGTGTATCATCGAAACACCAATATAAAATAATTTTATCTACATTGGTCTTTTATTTACAACATTTTGATTTCCTATGGTAGAAAAAAACAATTTTAAGGAATATTATGTAATTTACCTACCTATTCTAGTCGCGTGAATGTAATATTGATATGTGTTGTACTCATATGGTATTAGTACATTGGAACTACACTTATACATAATTTGGCGAACTTAAGGCTAAGATATTCGCAGTGTCTATCGCTAAAATAAACGTCTAAAAAATAAACATCTTCATCATCAAATCCAAATGAAATGCTCGAGCTGCATCTTGTGCCCATCTTCAGTCCATAGATATCCACTGCTGGATACTGTCCTTGGCCAAATAAGGCCGTAGCCATCGGTATGTCACTGCATACGAACTGCCACCGAAACAAAGGTTCCTCCTCTATATTTTACTTAAAGTACAAAAAATTGTATGGGTCAATAAGAGACTAGTTACGACCCCGGTAGGGATGAGTAGGTATGGATTTGAAAATAAAACACCAATATATTTAATTCTATTTATTTGATCAGTATCGATAGAACCATACATGAAAACACATGTAACAGTGTCTACGTTTCACTACAAGATGCATGCATCATCCAAATCACTGTAATAACTAAACTGATACTCCAGTATATAATGCGTAATCATTCTAAGCTATCTTTAAAAGTTATATAGGAAGAGAAGAGATTATATTATTATAGTAACTACGATTCACATTTAAAATTATAGTAAAAAGCGGGTCAGCTTAATAAGTTCCTTCTTAATTAAGATAGTGTATGCTGAAATAATATTACAGTATTGTAAGCTCATTAAAAGTAACGTGCATTTATGCAAATAATATAATAGATATCATAATTATTAATTTATCAGTTTTTGATAGTAAAACATACGATTAATATAATTTTTAAAACATTTTAAAATTACTTTTGGCTTTAAAAACATAAATAAATATAGATCATAATTAGGACGAAACATGGGTACACATATGAACGGTAATGACAACTTTACATTAGTCACCACTTAGGTTAAAACTCTCAACACGACACACACGATACTTTTGACATATTGTCATGTCAAAGTGACATTGTTATGTCAAAATACTACATACCTTGTATTGATACAATATGTATAATTACTGTTGTCAGCAAATATAAAAACCTTAAGCTGCCTTTGGAATGCTTTGCAAATAATGAAAAGGTTAAATATTTCGTTTCAAATTGTTAAATATTACTAACAGATCGCTTATTGACAGTAAATACTATTTATTCGAGTCATGAATGAATATATTATTAATATTGATAATAATCCTAATAAAAGTTATTTATAGTTGACGATAGGAGTGTCTGTATTGATTATTTGAATATGTTTCTAATTCTAATGTTTAAAAGCGTTGTCAAGGAAGCATTAATACATAAAATTGATATTATATTAATCTACGTTTACTATTGACAATCGATTATAGGATTATATTAGGAAAAATCTACTAATAATGTTTATTTCAACAACCGTTTTCGAAGACCGTACCTTATAGAATATGGATATCAAATGGCACAGAACAATATTTTTGGCATGAGATATAGACTATAAATAACTCATACAAGGAATGACTAGAAGAATTTTAAAAACACCATTCGAAAATTGCAACGTTTCGTTGGAAATAGAAACCTAGGTATATTCGTATCAAAGAAAATTACGGAATTTATTAAAACGACGAAATATTACACGTAACTTAGAATACTTCGATAAAATCAGTCGAGTCTGTAAAAAAAGTTATTGCACAAGATGATAGTACCATTAAAAATAGTGCATTGAAAAATAGCATTCAGGTCATCTTATAAAATGAAATTATTTAATAATAATTTTTAACATTAAAATTGGTGTCTAAATAATTTACCAGTTATTGAGGAACTAATCTTAGATAGCATTGATTTTGTTCGTATTATACTGTAAAGACAAAGCCTCGCATTCGAAAGTTTCAAATCAGATTGCATCCTCAGAATATTCTAATAAAGTAGTTTTATTTGGCGAAACTAGCCCAAAAACCCATCCCACAAACGATAATATAATATATATGTAGCGTCAATAACATATTTAAATATATATTTAACGGCTAAAATCAGCCGGTCACAAACATATAGGAATCTAAGATTATCATGTAACTTATTGGAACACAAAAAGTTATTTTTTTCTGAATTTTTGATGTTACTTAATGTGTATTACATTTTATTCTGATATTCATGTCATTATTTTTAAAATGGCGTGATAGTCCTAAAATAAAATCCGAAAAAAGCTTTTATAAAAAACCATTTTCAAATGCATAACGACAACCTTTTTGTGCCCCTCATTTACTCTTTTTTTTTATTTTTTTTTATTTTTATCCTTAAAATGGGAACTTAATCGTCTAGACTGGGTGGATTCTCCTCGGCGTAAGCGTGAGGTTTTAGATAAATTAGGAAGGAAAGAAGACGGTCATTGGCAGCTTCCGAGCCTCTGAAATTATAAAAAATATTTTATTTACGATTAATAAATGATAGAATAATGCTGTTGAAGATGTTGCTTTGATTTACTAAAAAAATAATAGTTGTAATAAAAATCGATACTCACTCAATATCGATCTCGATAGCCAAAACGGTTTGATGTGGTTTACCCTCTTCATCGATCCAGCTGTAACAATTCAAAATAGTTTTTATAATGCTCAGCCCAAAATTAATTAGTATTTTGATATTAAAATAACCCCACGAATTTTTTAAACGGCAAATAAAAAGTACGTGTCTGTGTGCGTGCGTGTACGCATGAGTGCGTACGCCTACGCTTATGTATGTTGTTTCTTTTACCTATATGTAATTTTAAGCTTTTCATTTATTTTTAAATGATTTTCTAAAAGGAAGAGATTATCAATTTCACTTGCATTGATTGATTGACATATTTGGCAAGCCCCAGGTATTTTCTTATTATTTACTATAATACTGTTTTACGTCTTCCATACATCCCGTTTCGAAGGCCAAAGCGTATAATTTGATTAGTTGTATAAACTCACATGTCAGAGAAAGAAGTTGAAGTGCAGGGTACATCGACCAGGGCTCGTGGTCTCCTCACCGCTCCGCTCTCGCCGTGTGCCGCCTGCGCCGAGCCGAGCGTGTTGCGGGACACGTTCCAGAACCCGCGCTGGGCGGCACCAACGCCGTCGATGCGCTCTATGCGGACCCAACCTGTGTGGGAAGTGAGGAGAACGGACATTTGTTGATGATATGAGTAGTCATTTTGTGTGTATGAAATTCTTCTGATCGCAATTTTTATGTTATAAAAAATGAGCTCACGATATAATCAAATGTCTTATGAATGAATGAAGAAAACTATGTATCTCCCAAGATATGACACAAGTAAGTAAATTGGATACATTAGTAGAACGGGATCAAACCGTGACACAGATGTCATAAGGCGATATTTAAAAACTCTTCTTACATAATCTAGTTCAGTAACGTATACTATTTTACGCTAGCTATAATAAACAGGTGTAAGTACTAACCAGCAAATGGTGGCAGCAAATCCGGTTGACAGTTGCTGCAGTAGCATCGCACCTGGCCCCAAGACACGGCCTTACGAAGCTCAGGATAAGGGCACACCAAAAAGTTCCAATACTTTAGAACAAGGTGCAAATGTTCACATCCTTCCCCAGAAGCCTCCCATTCAGACTCCAAGCTTTGACCCTCGTCCATTTCTTGATCAAAGCACAAAATGCGGTTCAGATAATTCAAATTCTCAATGGACAATTGCTCGGACCACAGTTCGTCGCGACGAGTAGATTCGTCCAAAGAAGAAGATTGTTCCTCGGTCAAATCCGGCAAGTTCCCAGTCTCGAGTGTCAGAGCGTCCATGATCTCATTATCCAAATTGTCGACGTCATTCGCTTCGGGGTAGCGATCGTTGTGACGTATGTTCGTGTCGTAAAACTGACCGTGCGACAAACTGTCGGAGTGGTCCGCAATCTGCGACCCGACACTGTAAGTGTGACGTAACATCTTCAATTCGCTGTCATCTTGCATCTGACTGAAGTTGTGCGAGGAGTGGCTCTTGTGAATGAATCGAGACGACGTGGATGTGTCGCAGCTGTTTGAAGACATGGTATTGTCGGAGAGGATCAGGCTTTGATGCAGCGAGAGTTGATTGGGGCACTGTCTCTTGCGCCGTATGGCCGGGTTCTTAGTCTCGAAGTTGCTGAGCGGGATACATTCAAGCGGCACATCACGGCGAGTGCTGGGCCCCGGCTGGGCAGTGATTGGCTCGAGCTCGTCTTCAATAAGATTGTCGTGGCTGTAGGACTTCAGCTTGCGACGTATGCGCATTTCTGTCAGATTGGTTTCGAACAAATCGCGCGATGGCTCTTCAGTCATATTGTCGAGTTCGGAAAGCGATTCCTCCCTTTGATTTTCAGCTATAATGGGTAAATCTATTGACGTTCCGCTCACGACCACGTGAGGATGCAATAGTACTGACACCTGAAACACAATTATAATTATAATCAATTTTGTTCATTAAATTCACTTACTCGTTCATTTCGTTCATTCACTTACTTGAGTGACTCGTCCGTAAAGATCGATCAATGGGAACACGTGACAAGCGTTCCTGGAGACGGCGCCGATGACTCCAAGCGGTTCGGAATCGATATCAACAGCAATGTCGCTGTTCAATCGGAAATGTATGGTGAGAACCGACTGCTCGGTTAAATTGTCCAGAGGAGCGCCCCTTTTAGTTTTTATCTACAAATAGTGTATAATATTCATCTTATGTACTATACTAAATGTAAATTATTTATTACTACAAGATTTTGAGCATTATAACCTACTAGCGGGCCAGCGCGACTTCGTCTGTGTCACTTTCAATTAAAAGATAGTCTATGTTCTTTCTCAGGGTCTAAAGATTGTCTGTGCGAAATTTCATTAAAATCGGATGAGAGACAGACAAGACAAAAAGACAACCAGAGTTACATTCGCATTCATAATATTAGTAGGGATTTAAAAATATGTTAAACTAAATTATCCTAGCTATGAACATTTAGAAAACCTTTTAAGTTTTGTTTAAAAACAAGTATTCGAATAATTGAAATGAACTCACATAGTCTCCATTATCGTAGATAAGGTCGCTGGTTATAACCCATACTGGTGGTTCCAACTGCATCGCCGTGGGAGGGAGCTCGTCTGATGCTAAGTGACCCACTGCTCCGATACCGACGCTTCCAAGCCAATCGCTCATCACTTTGTCGATGCGGAACTGTAACAAAATATAATAATAATATAATCATACACTAGGATTTCATTTATTATTGCTAGGCCTATGAAAATTTTTGGGAAATAGATTTTTTTTTTTTGACATAAAGAAGAAACGGACCGCTTTATACGTCTCGTTCTATCCGCATTATGTAAGTTTCGTATGAAGTAATGCACTCTTAGATTTGAGGTTGCAGTCTGACGGATTATTATACAAAAAATCTTACTACTAAATGTCCGATCAATTGTCTTTGAAAATTACCTATGATAGTTAAACAAAAAAAATCAAATTCGTAAACAATATTTATGGGCACAGCAATGATATATCGATACAATTTTGTATAAAATTTCGCAGTGAAAGCATGTTATAAAATTCGCAAATATTTTTTCCCTATAACCTTACCCTAAAGCTGTGTCCCCTTCGCAACGGCTGACTGATGATTGCGAGACCATCCTTGTAGCCCGAAGTACGAACTGCGACCGTATCTGAAATATAACACAAAATTAAACAACATTCTAATGGTTAAATAAATAAATAAATTTAAAAAAATATTTATGTAAATCATTAAAAATATTATATATAATCGATATTGATAAGTGTACACATAATCTATGGATTAGACAAGTAATGATGGTTTAGTAAAGATTTCATCCCAATTGAACAAAAAAAATTGCCATATTGTTGTTTTTTAGACATCATTTTGTCTGTACTTTTAAAAGCTATTCGTTATAAAGTATACTTTCTATTTGAAATTTCGTAATCGAAAAGTCAGGAAATTTTTGATTTTGGTAGAGTTTAATTGTTGCCATTTTCACAGTCAACTAGTCTAATAATTATAATATTTGATCAAACTTTAAAATTTTGGCATTAAAAGTATGTTACCTGAGCTGCATAATTTAATATTCTTTCCGTGTACATAATGGAACGTATACGGCAATGGGTTCCTGCGTCGACGTTCACTCGGAACCACGGTCAATGTGGACATAGTGTTGCTCTCAGTATTGGCTGTGTCTAAACTGCCCATCAAATTGTCCTTCATATTCTTGCTCGATTCGCCAAACTGATTGTCCATGTCATCTGTGTTGGCGCTTGTGGTAGCGACTGCACCGTCTTCGTTGGGTTGGCGTCTGGGCATCGATTTGTTGGGTATTGTAGCTGGAATAGCCAACGTTTGATCAAATTGTTGGCCAAATGTGATGATACGATTTTAAGACCAGAAAAGTTTGAGGTTAAAAATATATTTCAATATACACTTTATACTTACTTGCGTTACTAGTATTGGCTCCACCGGCCATAGAAATGGTATGTATCTTAGTAACGGGCCCACAAAGCTCCATAACAGCGAAAACTTTCTGTAAACCAATACCCAACACTCAGAGGAAAGTTAAAAAACATTTTAAATCATTTATACTGTTCCAAGAACGGTCTCCAACATTATGTATATAATATTCAGTGCATTGTAATCAACAAAGAACAGTATTGTGAACTGAATACATTGTTGTTATCATACGAACTTCACTGAAGTTTATTCCTGTCCATGGTCATGTTGTATTAAAATATTTTGTTCTTATATGACAATTATTGTGTGAGGTTTTTAAAATGAAAATTGTTTTGTCGTTCTTATAATTCAAAAATTTAATTAATGCAGAATTAATGCAGAATATTTATGTAGAGCGTTTTGAATTTGGATTATGGTACAAATTGATATCCTAAATATTTTATTTAAAGTTCACTATATGGCTATCCGTTACATGCTGTTAAAAGTCAGCTTACCAAATTTAATGTTAACACAATTAACCCAGGAATGCCCGATTTTATTTTGTTTTTCTTTAGTTTGGGCTCGAAATATTTTTCAATTAAGGATTCTTAATGACATAATCGTAGTCACCCATATGGACACACTAGGCATTACTGGGTTAAAATAAACCAAGTCTCCCTTAGGTGTTTTCATTAACAGATTAACACTCCAAGTGAATCTGAACTGGTCTGTATGTCTACAAACCTTCCTACCACAAAAGTAAAGGTGGCGCGCGCAGCTTTCTTAGTTAAGGAAATTTAGTCACCAAGTTTAAATCAGTCACGATTCCTAGTAATATAAAGTAACAAACAAACTGCATTTAACAGGTTTCGTTACAAGGAGCCAGACTTCGAAATTTCAAAGTCTCGGAAATTGCTAAGTTTTAGTAACTTACAAATTTTGGTAGTTTATCTGGCTTCCGTTAAAGTTTGTATGTCAAAGTAAGGGCGAAAAATGTCCAAAAATAAATTTGAAACTGAAACATTGAGTCTGTTAATTAATTTCAGTAGTATTAAACGGACAAATTAAATTTGGATCAGGTTCTTGAAAACCAACAGATTTCACTACCGTTTGAATACACTAACATGAATGACAGATCAATTTTACAAAACAACATAATGTGTCTGTGTATCACTAGTTTGAAACTTTAGTGTCACGTAATTAAATTAAATACGAGTGTTACAAGAAAATTTTGATCAAACAATCCATTTAGCAATATTTTATTTTACTCACGTCTGGAACTTTCTCGAAGGCCACATCTAATAATTCAGAGTTGTAGTAGACGAGTACTCTGAAATCGTTAGTTTTCTTCAGGCCGAGTCTGTCGCCAGGACGCAGCCATTCGAAAGAAGGAACAAATGAACGCATGTCCTTCTCCTTCAAAGAACCTCCGGGTTTGGAGTACTTCATATATTTACCTATAAAAATATTCTTATTGCACAGGCTGATCATAATACAGGTTAAACAATAACGCTCAGCTACATTACACCTGAATAAGACACTGAATCACTACTAGGTTATCCAGTGAAATTTTATTTATAAAGTAGTATAAATAATACATTTACAATTTTAAAAAGAAAATGGAGGCATGATAAAACATTTTTACCCTGTGGTAACGAATGTACGATTACAAAGAATAGACAATTTGTTCTCTGTCGTCAAATGAATACTTACAAAAACATATCGAAATGATATCAAATAATTTATTTTTTGATATAATAAAATAGAGAACACAGAAAAACGCCGTCGATTATTTTTTGGTAAATTTTGTGTAGGTTAAATTTAACTTTAGTTGATATGTTTTGTAGTATCATTTGTATATTAAATAGTGAAGTCTCTACTTAGAATTACATACAAACAAATATATAAAATTATATAACTGGCTGATTATTTATTGTTTCCAACCTTTCCATTCAAAGCTCCATATGAATGAAGCAACCAAAATTTCACTTGAATGGAACATTACCAAATAAGCTCAATATTGCGAAATCAACTTTTCCGTTAACAATCGTAATATGACCTTGTAACACTAAGAAAATTGTTTATTAGTTGACAAGTTTCGTCAGATCAAGATCGTTTATTTAGGAAACCGTATAGATTCAAAGTGTCCTTAATGTTTGAAGGTAGTTTGCGACATTGGTGTGTACCTAGATTAGGATTTTCATAGCTAAAATCGGTGTTTTGTTATTATTCCGAAAATCTAACAGACCAAGACTAGCTTTGCAAGATTATTTAGTGCCTTCTCTTTTCCCGTGCTGTACCAGAGAGTTTTTGACACTTTGCGCGATTTCAATATCTCTTCTTCAATCTTCAAAATTAAAAGTGCTGTCCGTAGGTGACTTCTGACGCTTGATTACGATTGTACTGAATCAATTTTGACTCTCCCTAAATAACTAGTTATTGTAATGCTAAGTTTAATTTCATCGTATCATTGTAACATCGTTTTTATATTATTGTTTTATGCTTGTTAGCGGTCCGCTGTTTTCTCTTCCATCTTTCTTTTGGAACATATAATTGTACAATACTTACGGCCTCCCGCGATACAGGCCTAGCCTAGTGCGGGGGCCATTGTTGAACTCCTTATGTAAATTAGTTTTATGTTTGAAAATAAATTATTTGTATTTGTATTAAGCTACGTACATTTTCATAACGTTTTATATTGACTAGGGTATCAAAAATGTAACGAAGTAGTCGTAGTATTACAGCAATAACATGTCCCGAAAAATATGTTGTAGCATGGTTAGGGTACACTGTCCTGTTATAATTTCTATCTTATACAATTTAGTCTCTTTTCTTCAACGGAAAACATTTTAAAACCGCAATTAATTAGCTAAGTTAATTAAGACAGCGAAAATAATGTATAATTTTTCATGAGTGGGAGGAAATAGCCTTCTAGTCGTCCCGCAGGTGGGGTATGTGGTAGTTGAACGCTCACATTCACCACCCGAGCCTCAACTAAGACTAAGTCTTGCTTAATAAACCCCCTTAACGAATCATCACAATTTGAATTCATCTATCGGCCTTATTTTTATGTAACTGTAGTTAAAATTCAGTATCTCCATACAATACGAGACGATAACCAGCTCTGAATACAAACCAATTCTAGCTACAGCCGCACACTTACTACAAATAAACAAAACCAATTTTGGTTCTCGTCCCAGTTGAACATTCTTAACCTGTAAATAATAAAGACTTACCATCAATATAAGCGGTGTAGTGCGGTAAGCGCGATATAGTGAGAGGCAGGCTCCTGTTCACGTGAGCGTTCAGAATGTTCACATCAGTGATGCCCATACGGAAGCTTCCGGCGTAACATGACTTGCATTCTGCTATCTTAATCTAGAAGAAAAAAGATTTTAGTTAAGGTATTTTTTATTATATTTTAGATTAAGGAGAAGGTTGACCTGCTGATCATTTTGGGGCAATTTAATATTTAACAGATACCTACTAAGATCCGGGATATGTACCATAAATCCTTCAGCGCTGGTTTAATTAACTAATATATGTTTTTGAAAGTTTTACTTAATTGACACACAAATTTTAGAAGGATTTGATTGGAACTTTTTGTGCTACTGTTGAAAACTGAAAGTAAAGCAATTTAATTTTGAAAAAAAGTACCTACTATCGTTTTTTCGTCAAGTCCTCGCGAAGACCATCTTTTTAAAGCCTAATAATGCCTGATGTATACTTCTTTTATAGTTACCTCAAACATCTCTCCGACGGCCAAGTGCGCGGAGCTAAAGACCAGCGCATACATGGGATCGGGCGTGAGGCGACGCGCGACCGAACAACCGTGCATCATGCACACGTTCTCTCCACAGTACTCAGAGAAACTCCTGAAAACGAAATATGTATGAAACAAACACGTACCATAAACGTGAAGGTTCCTTTATGATGAATTCGAATTATATATATTATAGATAATTTTTTAAAAACACGAAGTACTATCTCTTTCACAGTTGGAAAGTAATTCAAAATAATTACATTTTATTAAAATATGGACAGTTTTAGTCACGCAATTGCAAAACAAGTGAAGACTTTGCACGTAAAAGCTATCAAATGGATGTTATTAAATATCAAAGAATCGTTCCACGTTCCAACTTATTATCCGGTATATAACAGCATTTTCTATCGTGAGGTTCAAATTACAATTTTAAAATGTATCGTTTGTTGAAGCAAAATGCATAATTGCGTCTCAAAAACAATTCATTTGCGTCATAGTCACTGTTTGGAATTGCAAATTGTCGATTCACTTAGGCCATGTTATCCCAACTCTAATGCTTATATTAAGTGCGAGATAAAAAAGGAATAAATTTTCGTTTCCATTTTGTTTTGCTTCGGTTTGATTGACATCGACGTCAAGGAGCTAAATCCAGATGCAATTTACATTACCCACGGCATAATATTAGGACGGTCATTCGATATTATCATAACAAGGAATATACCAGAATATTTCTCTGGTATATCGACCATTTGAAATTATTGAAAAATATTACCGAAAAGATACTATTCATTTCGACTGTATATTTGTATAACAGTTTTACTATTTTTCTAAAAGTAAAACTGATTTTAGATTTACTTCAAAAAAATATGTCATACAAAAATTGTAAAGACGACTCCCGAATGATCAAGTTTTTGAATCTCAATTTATATATTCACAAACAAATATATTAAAAACAATAAATAAATATAATACCAGTAAGGAGGCGTTGAGATTCCCTTCACGTTGCCCATTAGTGAGTTATCTGAATTAGTACAACCGTTATAGTTGAAAGCGCGCTCTTCATTCTGTAATATCGTCACCTACAAAATTGTAAAAACACTTTACTAAACTGAAATATCAAATAATAACAAAACAATGCACAAAATAGTAGTTATAAAAAATAAAATAGTACCAATTTTAAGTTATTACAGAAGTCGAAATTCTGTTCAACGCTTCCCTCGCGTAGTTTTTTAAAATAATTTTCGTTTTCTAAATCACAGTATCATTTACTTCAAGTGTCGTGTGAAGGACTGCTAAGTCATAGCATCGTTAAACTTGAACTTGTCTAAGCGCGCAATGAGTGCTGTACAAAATATAACTATGGACATTACTTGTCACGGCGGCTGCGCGCATTGGTAGCGATTCCTACCTCGATCGATCTCATTCTCGAGAAAACTTCGAAATAAACATAAAAAGATCGACTACAAATGAATATTTTTTGTTTTGACGTCACGCTACCATCCGGCTTCCCACCTTTGAGCTACGATCAAAGCGAAAACGTTTGGCTTTACGAAACTTTTTGGTCCCCAACTTTGTCGTTTTCAAGTTACAGAGCAGATTTAACATTAACGACAAAAAAAATATAACAAGTTTTTATTTATAAGCCAAGCTCAAGCCTTCTTTAATTAAAAGTGGTTACTGTTGCTAAAAAATAATAGTAGAGGTGGTACAAAACCGAACAATTGTTTTAAATTCATAACCAAACAATCAATCCAAAACGCAATTCATTCTACAACAACGATCAACATACTTCTGAAAATACGCATTAAAGTAATAAAAAAGACAACAAATAATCAGTTAATACACCAAGTATAAAGAAATAAATGCTACTAAAATATCGCTACAGTATAACACCATGACCATTTACCATCAATTAGTTCGCAAGTCATCTTTCATAGCAGGAAACAATGAAAATATTTGAAGAAAAAAATGTTTCCAAACTCTAAATAACGTTACATTTGAATTACTTACTCATTAAAACAAAACTGGCGTTAATTCTATTATTAAACACAATATCACTTCAGCGAACTATTCACAAGTGCTTATACTGGTTGACTTTGACAAAGTGTAATAAGTTGTATTGTAGCAAGTTGCACTGTCCTGAACGGGATGCAATGCAATACTGAGTTAAGTTATGGGACTATTGAGGCAGGTACAGCAACGCGCAACTGCACGTCACTAACTTTAGACCGCTGCCGTCCTCATTCCAACTATTTTTGCACTTCAATCAATAAAAGGGATGCTCTAATTAATTACTTAACGCACAGTTTCTATGCATAGATACACAGGTATCTTTCATATTTATTGTAATACCAAGATTTAGATTATGTAAAGCTCTTAATTGCCTAACAAATAAACGTACCCTTCGAAGACGACGTACTCAACAAAAACCTATACACAACAAACCGGCCGTCTAATTTTTTTCAGTTAATTGTAACCGAAAATTTTGAATTTCAAATTTGGATCAATATTTTGACTTTTCGAAACTTAAAGAAAACAATGCATCTTCACAAATCGACTTAGTAAGTGTATCTGGGAAAAGAATAACAACGACAGTATACCAGCACAATAATTAAAATGATAATTTGGTCAGCCTTCCCAGTTATCAAATTATTTTAATAATTGCAATTAATCCGAAGTCAAACGGTCACTCTCATATCTCTCAGTTATCTCAAAGCAATAAAATATATTGCAACAAAGACGATATTATTATGTTTAATAATGAAGATTCATTCGTAAATATAAAACATGGCAACTTCGAGACTACGTGATCTAAACTACAAAACAAACATTTTGATTTAGATTTTATTTTAAAGGAACTGAAGAATACGCCAACCTAATCTATTAGGTGTGTCGATAAAAACACAATATTTAAAAACGTTATTCAGGTATAAAAATTAATATCATTTCTAGAGGAGTTGGAGATACTAATTTTATTACATTCGTAGCTGTACATTTACTTGACTGAGCACCATCTCGATGAGACAATGATTTGATTTGTACATTTAGGGTTACCACGATTACACACAATTACGAAGTAACAAAAATTCACATGCAATATAAACCGCTTGTGTGTTGAATGATAAAAATACCCAAATAAACTTGGGAAAAGTTTCTTTATAACGTCTCCTAAACTGCATCATTTGAAAAACAAAACCTATTCATAAAATAAGATTTAGATTTATGTACATTAAATAGCACGTGGCTCACAATCTGTCTGAAATAGAGGAAGTTTTCTACATATTTTTATTTAAATAGATTCAGGCTGAGCCTCACGTTTCATGGTGATGCTAATCACGTTACGCCAGCTAAGATCGGTTTCAGTGAATCGAGAGCCACATTAAAATTTCAGCACCGGAGTATTGCAACCCTAATATCTCGGTCTAGGTGGCCACTCTAGATAGAGTGCCACTCTTTACGAATGCAGGGTAGAATTAAATTGCGAAATAATGTAATATTGCGAAGCTTTTAAGCTTTTAACTTTGAATAAAATGTTTCGTTTATACGTTATGTTTGTGAAAGACCCCTACGTAAACGTAAAAATATTGCATACTAATAAATGTAAAGGAAATTTCATACGCAAATTTCGTGTTATTTTCTTGAGAGAAAAATCTTCATACACTTCTTATTTTCTATATAAAAAAATATTCCGTATCGTTTTAAAAAGATAAGTTTATAATAACACTTTCGTATATTAAAAACTCTTTATCATTAGGTTGACTTCTATCAATTTGGAAAAAAAAAACAGTAAAAATAAAAACAGCTAATAAATCTAGGCTACACTTACCTGTGTGCACTGCCCGTAGAGATCCACAACAGCGTATATGTTCAAGTGAGGAACATACCACGCTTTGCCCATGTCCATGCCGTCGAGATAATAATGAAGACTACGATCAGCGTGCCACATCATACCTGTTCAGAACAACTACAACTAGAAACGGGATCTACTCTTAAATATTTCCATTGATTTAGAGTTTGGGGCTGTATAGTGTTGTAGTTTTTAGAGCAGTGGTCATGAACTAATAGGAGATCAAACCTAAATAACTTAAAACTACTAAGTTTACACAGATTTACACCTACTGACAGAAGTAGAAAAGGACACACTCTGCTGAAATTAGGTCTTATATCTCAACACAACGTGAGCCGCTGTGTAACCTGTATTCAGCAGATTCCCGCGACCTTAATCAGACAGTCAGGCTCGCGGGAAAGCTATTGTGAACATTTGCATTGTTGTGAAACAAGCTTCTCGAAACTAATTATTTTCACTGAATTAAAATCATGTATTCACTTCGTAATGCATTTGTTTCTGTAGAATGTCGAATATACTGTTCTTTGTTTTATATCAAGGTATAGATAATAAACTCCTGTTTTTACTTATATGTGCAAAGTTGTCGCATGTTATGTTTCAATAAAAAGGTCAGGTTATACTTCACTGATAAATAGATGTCGTCAGAGCTACATTAAAGTAATTAGATAATAATGTAAGTTGTTTACATTTTAAACGCTAAAATAGATTAATCAACTAGAAACACTTTGGTACTAGTATATTCTATTACTTTAATGTATTTTGAGACGAATATCTCATACACATAAAGTGTGGTATTTGTGCACCCTTTATTTTAAATATTTTCTTGGTATTGATCGATGCGAAACTGTGCTTAGTTTAGTGTTTACATAACATAGTGTTGAGTTACGTTGCTGTTTATTTCTGTTTCCAGGGTCAGTTATATTGGTAATAACTAACAATCAATCATCTCTTAAGAATTCCACATGCTGTGCCCAGCCAGCATTAGCCTATGCGACGTGGAATATGTTTGATCTCTCTACTGAAGAGATCTGAGCCCAGCAGTGGGCAGCAATGGGTTGTTACATTTCAATTCTGTTGATACTATGACATGTCTCTCTTCAAACGAGGTTTAAGAAAAAAGATTCAAGAGCGACGGTAACCGCTTATCATCTGGTGGACCTTAGGATCGTTTATCTGTCTTGCAATAAAAAAAGTCTTTCAAACTTATATAGGGTTTTCTTCCTAGAGAGCGGTGAAAAGACACAACACTTCACAATATTGATATCCTTTAAGGCTTCGTTACATTACCGAGCTACGGCGAATTTTTGTGTTAACGCGAACAATGTATTGGGGTAACCACACGATTAACAAAAATTAAGATGTTAAACTTTAGAACATGAATATGGGTGAAAAGTGCTTTATAATTTAACTATATTAACCACTCAACTGGGAATCTCACTTTTCGCTAGATGGCGAAACTGGGGACTTCGTTCGGAATCACTACCTTGTTTGAGCCCCTTTTTAAAATCATTTTTTTCCAATAATCTTTAATTATGATTTTTAATTAAACATTATATTTTTGTAAATCTTTATTATTAAACTAGCTATTGCCCGCGACGTCGTCTGCGTGAATGCTATGTACATCACCATAATAATATACCAATAATTATATCTTTTAAAATAACATTAATTTACTGGTTTTCTTCTTTACCTTTCATATCTACACTAAACAGAGTAACAGAGTAAGACTGTTTTTTTTTTAATTCTAGAGCAAAAAGTGATAATTTCGCGGGTCCCGTTACACAACTTCGGAGGAGTTAGGTTCTGAAGAAGCATAATCGGAAAACCGACCTTCAGCTTGATAGTATGCGCTGGAAGTCCACTTGCTGACAGAGAGTTCAAAAATTCCACAGGATAATGTGTGGCATCATCTTGCTCGACGACAGTATTTATAAAGTTTTAGACCACTTCATTTCTCTCAATTTCTGAGAGAATGCATTGTGCAGCCTGATCATGGTGTCAAAATGGCTCGCTCACGCACCCAAGAATTCTGCTAGTGTGGTATACGACTGATGTCGTTGTACACACAGCGAATAAGTTCTTCTAAGCTGGATACAACTCTACCGAGAGACATTGGAAGCACCACTTGTCCACCTCTCTCCTCTGGTAGAGTACCTACACCAAGACTTAGACGGACATCAGAGAATTCTTGAGCACGTCCAAATTGGGGATGGATCTACTTCGAAGGTTTGCTTGTTCTTCAAAATCAGTCACAAAATAAATTTGCAAAAATTTTGAAATATCTGTGGGTAGCAGCGAACCAATTTGATGGTAAACTTGTCCCTGAATCTTGAATGTCGGCATGAACTCTGTTTCAACGATTTGATTTGCACCAAACGAAGTTTGCAAGAACGCTATTATAGACTCGGATGTTTTTCAAAAAATGACTGGACTTTGGATGTTCGCCGCTTAGTAAGAGTTTCAACAGTTCTGGTGGGTCTTGCAGACTCCAAGCGTACTCTCCATTTGCGGGCTTGACAGAGGGCGCACACTTCTTCTAAGATGCCAATATCTCCGTGTGCGACGTAGTTAATCGCAACATTGTACATGAATCCACTTCCCTCTTTATTTAGCCACGGTTGCTCTTGCAACTCTTGCATTCCGTCCCGGTCTTGCGATACATGAGCAGAAGTATCGTCACGTACGTCCTGGTAACTCTGCTGGGCAGCTGCACTACGCTATTCATGCTGCTCATCAGTCTCCAACGTCCGTGAAAGAGCAGGCTGAGAGTGATCTCTCCTTAACTGAGTATCCTGCTCTTCAAGATCTTCGATCGACTGAGTTTCCGCAATGTGTTCTCGAAGAGTAGCCAACCTAGCTTCACGCTCAACGGCGGTTTCTACACATCGAGCTAACCTTCCTTTCTTTTCCTTCGAGTATCGTTTGAGCATTCGGATAAATTAGATATCCTTTTCCAGGCATTTTAATTATTTTAAGTCGAAACTAAATAATAATCTAATGATTGCTAAGTATTTCAAATTGACCAACCACACGATAAATAAGCAAAGCAGGTAACCTCAGTTTTGACATTTGGTGTACGAAATAATAGCGCGATTCAGAATGATTCAAATTTATACGCCAACGCCATCTAGTTAGCAAATAGGAAGCATTGTCCCACAATGACATAATCAAATTTAAATTAATTATATCAACAAAAAAAATGCTTCCATATGTAATTCGACTTGAAGGCCAATAGATGTCGTTGCTCTAAAATTGTTTAATTAAAATGATTTATATGTATAGGTCTTTCTAATCTCTGAAACAAATTAAAGACACAATTTTTAAGAAGGAACAGAACTCCTTGTATCTATGACAATTAAAAAATAACCATTGACAGTGCCAAAAATGACACAATCAAATTTAAATTATGGTATAAGAGCTAGAAATGTTTTTACAGGGTATTTATCAATACGGACTGTCTACTCTAATAGTAGCCGGCAGAGTACGGATAAAAAACTGATTTTTCAAATTATTTTAAGACATTTTTTTCTTTAATTTATTTTTATTATACTTTTTGCTACATGAATTTATTATTGCCAGATATATTTTTGTTGTACTTCTGTGCCAGACGCTAATTCTGAATTATTATTTTTTAATGAAGCTTTTTAAGGACCTAAAAACCAAAATTAATTTGCCAACTGATATAAAAGTGAAAGAGTATGAGAGATAGCATATATAAAAATAAAAACTGGCTTTACTGAAATGTTTGTTTTTCCCGACGTTGCTAGCTCTCGTACTAATAAAAAAATGATTCAACATGAAATTTGACTTGAACGCCGATATATGTCGTTGCTCTAAAATTGTGTAATGAAATTTATTATATTTATATCCCGTTCTTCGGACATGATAGCACTATAATATATAGCCTATGTGTTGACCCGACTTCTAAGCAATATTCTAGCCAAATTTGAAGTACATCGGTGCAGCAGTTTTCGAGTTTATCCCGGACAAAGCTGACTTTTTTACAGAACTAAATGTATGGATTCTGAATCGCGCCATCAAAATGTTCAACGGTTGTTTGACTTGGAGGAGTGTATTTTGCAATGTTGACTTTTCTATCCTTTTATTATATGTATAGACGACGCTGTATTGCATTTTCAGTGAAAATATATTATCTCCGTAAAATATGGGACGATTAAAAAATGTAAACAAAACAAGCTTTAGAACAGTGCTCATATTAGCTCCTGCCACAGACTTGGCAAAAGTAAACAACCAATTTTGTTGCCGATTCCAGTTGAGTGCCCGCTAAAATAACCAAATAAAGCTTCTAGAACTTACCAACGCGACTGCCGACTGTTAAAGTGTCCAAGTCTAGTGGATATCCACTGCGGACACATTCCCCGTCCTTCATCATGGCCGCCCCGCTGAGTATGTATGTGTCCCAGTTGAGGTCTGTCGCGGTACCGGCCACGGCCCCTACACCGCCGGTTGCTTCGAGATCATCAGGACGAATTGCAGTTACACCTATATTAGACTTGCTTCGTAGATTTGTATGGCTTTGATTACACTTTTATTGTTGGTGTATCTTTTAGGTGTGGATTAGGTGATTATAGTACAGTTACGATATTACTTAGTTGTGGTTGAAGAGGTAAGTGTGGAGTAAACACTCTTTGTGTTATTTTAAACTTTAAATCTAAACTTTACTTGTTTACGAAACTTTCCAGAGAGATAAACTGTTAACTCAAAAAGTATCATGAAATTTATTGGTTTTGTTTTTGGGAGAAATTGCAGAACTTCAAAAAATGGGGCATTCAGGATGACACAATTTGTGAAAAATGATGATGTACACATTTCAATGTCAATCATTATACAAAATTTGCATGAGGTCAAATAAATAAATCAATGTTATCTCTTCAACTTTGTTTATTGCGCTTGTTATCACAAACCTGAAGTCATAGATCAGTGCGGTTGATATTATGTCATATTTTTACCATTTCGATTCCTTTTTAATTCGATCTTAAATTTTATTGAGTTAATAAATATTAAAATTGTGTACCTATTTCCAGACTCCCAATCCAACAGTCGACCATCTTGTCGATACGCAATTCAAACATATCGCATTCCCTTAGAGGTCGAGAACTAAACAGTACTGCGTCGTTGAATTCCGAGTAAACGGTTGCTCTTGAGGCGGTCAGCCGGTTACGACTCAACCGGGCGTTACGTCCGTGGACTCGGTGGAAACACATTTCACTGGAAAAAAGTTGGCTATTGGTATATGTTTGGCCAATAGATTCACATAAGATGATCCACCAATCGCCCAGACTCGTTTATTATGAACTAGTTTGCTAGTTTACTCCGGACAAAGCTGATTTTTTTTCCATACTAGATGTATTGATTCTACCTCTCGTCACCATTATGTGAAACGTTTGATAGACTTGTAGCGAGTGTTTTTACAGTTTTGATTTTTCTATCATTTTATTATATGTATAGATGTGAATAAAATTGTTACGCAGCATATCATTACAAGGATCGATGTTGGTTCTTATAGAGTGAATAAATACTAAAAATACTGAAATTAGGATACGTTTGTCCAAATACCTAGGATAGTTTTGTGTGGATTTAGCTGTTAAGGTTCTTAAAGACGATAATGATGCTATGAGTTTATGATGCTATAAGGAAAAGTGAGCTAAATTACATCGATATTAGAATTAGAACATGATTATTAATGTTATATTCATAATTTCTACAATATGTAGGGTGGGATAGACATTGAGAAATGTTGTCAATTAGTAAATAAAAAATATAAAATCACGTGTAATCTTATTTTTCTTATCTTATTTTCTTTTAATTCCCCTTCGATAGACTAGCTAGCGGTACAGGTGATGGTATATGGTTACTGTTCACACTTGTGAAAAGTGCGTCTTTATACAATGTTTAGAAAATTACCCTCAGGGCCCCGGCATGGGCCGTAAGTTTGCCTATTTTACAATCAAAAAACAATAGTTAAAAATATTTGTATACACACTCTACATCTCAAAACTCATATTCATAATATTAATACGCAATAAAAACGTGAAATTCTTTAAAATTATAACTTGAAACGTTCGAAGTAAACATTCAATTGACTTACCTCACATTCGTCATATTTCATACTTAGATTACAAAAAATGTTCTGCGTAAACGATTTACGCGTAAAAATGCATTGCACAACAAATGCACTGTATCGTGTTCCTACATGTGTCGCTTACAATATGACACCGGTTCACGATAAATAAATAAATAATGGAGTATGAATGGATGGAGTTATGCCAAAATGTACTCATCCTTAGGACCAAAAAATAATATTATCAAGTAACTGCTGCCCGCGAAATCTTCTGCGTGAACCCTTAAACCTTTTTTTTTTGCGGCAATTATTCGATTTTATCTCATCGTAAAGACCAAACTTGAACTTCAATGAACATTTACGGGTAAAAAAAGAATTGTCCAAATTGGTCCAGGCGTTATTGCGCTTACCAACACATTAAAATTGGTATTTCTTTCACATTTACACTCCACCCGGATAAAATCTTGTTCATCACTTTTATGAAAGGTAATACTTGTTGTAAGGTTATATTAGAACCTACACCAAGATCTATTTAGTACTTTATGAGCTTTACTTTAAGGTGCATTATTGTGCATTTCAGGATGAAGCTATCTAGATTACGTTTTTTTATTTGAACTGTGACATATCTTACGTAATACAACTGAATAAATTCGATAAAGAATTATTACGAGTAGGTAACTATATTTTTAGTTAAACTTGAAATGCGAATCGGAACATCTTTATCATTTTTGTATAATATATCATACTAGCTTTTGCCCGCGACTTCGTTCGCGTGGCGTTCAGGTTCGTCCCGTATTATTAAAAATTGTAGCCTATGTGTTATTCTGATGTATTTATAAGCTACTAGCTGACTCGCGCAACTTCGCCTGCGCCGAAAAAAAAAATTAGGGGTGGATTACCCCTAACATTTAGGGGATGAAAAATAGATGTTGGCCGATTCTCATAGGTACCGGATAAGCACAAAAAATTTCATTAAAATCGGTCGAGCCGTTTCGGAGGAGTTCAAGTTCGAACACCGTGACACGACAATTTTATATATTAGATATTGTGGTAAAGTTTCATTCAAATCCATTCAGTAGTTTTTACGTGAAAGAGTAACAAACATCCATACATCCATACTTACAAACTTTCGCCTTTATAATATTATTATGATTATGATGTTTAAAGAATAATATGTTGGTAAACTTTGGCATTATATAATCCGTTTGTTTGTCAGCACAATATTGTCGTGTACTTACGGGTATACCGTGGCGTTTGATTCTGTTGACAACGGCGATTCCGGGGAATGTATGGGTGGCGGTAGATATGCGTCCACTATTGTTGCTTGGGCCACACGACCATACAAATCTAGGATGAACCAAAAATAATAACTTGTTTAGTACTCTTTTACAAGCTTTATATTATCCACTCAACTGGGATCGGCAATCATATTGGTTTGTTTACTTTTGCCAAGTCTGTGGCAGGAGCCAAAATTGAGCACAGTTCTAAAACTTGTTTTGTTTACTTTTTTTAATCGTCTCATACGTTTACGGAGATGATATATTTTCGCTGAAAATGCAATACAGCGTCGTTTAGTAATAAAGGTTTACAAAAATATAAGGTTTAATTAAAAATCAAAATTAAAAATTATTGGAAAAAAATGTTTTTAAAAAGGGGCTCAAACACGGTATTGATTCCGAACGAAGTCCCCAGTTTCGCCATCTAGCGAATAGTGACGTTCCCAGTTGAGTGGTTAACTTACTCTGGATAGAACTATATAAGTTCGGGTGGAAATATACCAAAATGGCGCTGATCTGATTATGAATTCGGAAAGTGACCATAGGAACTCCAACTGTACCAACCCATTACTGCCCACTATTGGGCTCAGGTCTCCTCAGAAGAGGGATTAGGCATAGTCCACCACGCTTGCCCAGTGCGGATTGGGGACTTCACATATCTTCAAAGGATTTTTAGAATCCTTTTCCACTAAGTGTACTACGCCGTAGCGGAATAGTAGTAAAGTTACAGTCATGTAAGTATTGTAACATTTATGAGATCTAATTTTCTTTATTGTAGAGGTAATACATACCAATAATACCAAAAACGTGTTCCGGTATGTTAAAAGCTGCCGGCCCCTGATCGATTCCATTTACGAAAAAATGTAGGATACCCATATCTTTACGCATTACTCCCACTGTGTCACCTTCCTGCGTTACAACGAAAATAAACGTTAACGCAACTAATCAAGATTCCAAAATAGTATAATACCCTAAGATAACTAGTCACAAAGAAATATGCGTACCATTTGTAAACAAGAACCAAATTTCTTAATTGTTCTTGTTGTTAGTAATAAATTTTACTATGTTCCAAAAATATGTTTGTTATTTAAAAAAATGTGAAATTTAAGGTAATCTAAATAATCTTAGGGTATTATACTATTTTGGAATCTTGATTAGTTGCGTCAACTTTGAAAACAATTTGCCATAGCGGTGTTCATACTTTATTTTTGCAAGACCATGAGTTAACTAAAAAAAAAATTAGGTATATTTTTTTATTATTTTTCCTTATTGCTCATGAGCAGGTCAACCTTTTGGCGCCCGCTAATCGTTGAATTTTGGGACACCCTGTATATAATAAGTGTACTTACCACTAGTCTGTTCAAATTTCTAACATATTGTGGGATGATTATCGTCCCGTCTCTAATAACGTCTTCTCCTGTGATGGCCCATGTTCCTGATCTAAAATTGTAAAACATATCGTCATTTTAAATCCCATTAACAAATGCAACGAGAAAAGTAAAACTAAAATCTTTATTGTCAAAGTTATAAATAAAATATATTTAACAAAGTATATTCACTATTTGTTTTGTATAATAACAAAACACAATCAAATTTATTATTGAACCATAACCGATTGAAACCTCTTAAAACTCAAATAAACCGAGAAAACGATTTAGAGCACTTTTATTATTTTGAACACTGGTAAATAAGGAATAGACATAGACATTTCTTTATTTGTGATGGAAACAATGGCACAAACAATACAAAAAAAAAATAATAAAACAATATAAAGGTTTCCATCACAAACCAGTCGAGTCTGAGCTTAATGCTGGGTTTTAGCTGGAGATGATAACCCACAGACAACACCGAGCGCTGGTTTTCAGCCTCAACTGGCAGTGACGTCACAAAAGGAAAAAAATAAAATAAAAAAGACACAAAAAATAATGAATGGTATCTATCTATTAATGAACCAGAAAGTACCACTAGCTATAGTTTTTTTAACGACTAAACTATTTTTTCACCGCTTAACAATTTTAAATATCTAAAGTAAAAGATGTACTAACTTTGCATTGCTCATTCTGAATGGAAACTCAATATCTGATGCTGTATGCTGCGTGACTCCAATTTCAATGCTTCCAGCCCACTTCAATATGACGAGGTCGAGACGGACTTGGAACAGTTCGTTTGTTCTCAATGTTCGGTTCGTCATTACGACCCCGTTATTGAAGAATTCGAAAGCACTGAAAACAATCGTTTTTTTAAATTTATTTAGAAAAAAAAACTTGAGAAGTGTCATGGGACACCCGAATAGAACGAAGTTCCTTTCGATTAAAAGATATCTTATTTTTTTTGCGATAAGAAACGTGTTTTAAAAGATTTTGATCACAGCGCCATCTAACGATAATCATCTAAAACAAAAAAAGTGTCGTGACAACTTTTCGTAACATTTTTTTCCGTCTAGCCCCCTTTCGATAACGCGCGATAAGGAACTTCGTTCCAAGATTAGTAACTGTAATTATTGTTATTTCACGCTTTGATAGGAAAACTGCTGAAAGATATCTTAAAAGTTAGCTTAAGAAAATACTAATGAGTCTAATTGCAACGTGTGAGTAACAAGTATTCAATTGGAAGCCAGTACGAATCTAGTTGTAAAGCCACTACGCCACGTTCATAACAAATTTTTAATCTATCTTGTGCTTTTTCGGTTTGAACATTTGAACACCATGGAATTACTATATACAAGAAGTGTTTATCTGCTTTTTACCTAATGTAGTATTAATCTTTTTAATTTATATATTTGCTATACATAGACTGAAGCTAATTTACAAATAAATTAGTGAAATAATTAGATACTTACTTAGGCCTATGAGCAGTCTTACCATCATTAATAATAATAACATTCGAATCACGCAGCGTATGAAATAAAAGGCTATCTTCGTCTATAGCTGGTCTAAATCTCCCTGGAACATTTCCGAATTTGTTACATACTGTACTGTCGGGGGTGTCGCGACGGGAACGCGGTAACGCGTCGCGCCACCCCGCATAACCCCGTGCTGGGCTCTGGCCTCAGCCGGGGTTCGGACGTTGAGTGTGAGCGGTTGGAGGTTTTAGTGAGGTTCAACTCCCACATACCCCGGGTGGGGATCCGACGATTTCCTCCAATTAAAACAAAAAAAAAAACATACTGTACTGTAATAACTTTTAGAACCCTTTTCTAATATGCAGGTTTCCTCACGACGTTTTCCTTCACCATTTTTAACCAGTGGTATTTTGATATTGTACAAAAGATATAGAAGGACATACAAGACGGAAGCGCGACATCAAAACTTGTAACGCAAACTGTATTTTATTTGTTGATTTAAAAAAAAATGGTTGATTTCTATAGTAATAAGTAAATAACATACTTGGTTCCGCAACTTCCATAGCGTTCATTGGTTGTGGTATATGTTGCATATTACTATCTACATCTTCACAAGGATCGACGATTGATACCTAAAATTATAAAGAAATTATTAATCTTTTCAAATAAGTAAAATTTAAGTGTCCTTTTATAATAGCTTAACTGCTTTTTCCTCAATTTCCATACTTATTATTGACGTTTAAAAAATTCGTAATTTAACAAAATAACATTTTTATTTTGTGTTTGTTTGTCCTGGGTAATCTCTGAAATTACCCGGGACGGCTGAACCTATACACGTGACTTTAACTAGCAGATAACTCAAATACTTAAGAATAGCTTAAAGTTCATTATCTTATCGTAAACAGATCTTTCTTTACAACACACAGTTGCATGAATTAGATTCTGTACTGTACAAGGAACTTACTTTAACAGTCATTCCGTATAGATCGACAACGGCCCATACTTGTGGTTCCACTTTATCAGTAGCGACGCCTTGGTCTACGCCGTTAATAAAATAATGCAATTCACCGTTGCTCTTTCGCATCAATCCGACTGTGTCGTTTTCCTAGAATGAAAACATTTACTTTCTCAATACAAAATGTGATGCCATAGGAATTTTTTAAGGTCATTTTTATACAGCTCCTCAGTAATGTATTTTACAAACACAATTGATATAAATAGGCATTAACTTTTATTAACAATCGTAAAAAAGGTTTAGACTAATGCAATCTTCATCCATCCCTTCTATGTTATGGACTATCTAGCAAATTCTACTTTTTGCTATGCAATATTGTAAAATGCAAAACTGCACAATACCGTTTACAAAAAACTCATTTATTTATACTAGACGTATAAAAGCGTGGTGGACTATGCCTAATCCCTCTTCTGAGGAGACCTGAGCCCAACAGTGGGCAGTAATGGGTTGGTACAGGTACAAGTACAAAAGCGAAATAACGTAAGAAAATTTTAGCATACCCTCAATTCGTCAAGATTAAAGTTCCCATATTCCATGCATGTGCCGTGTCCGTTTAAGAGCACTTTGCATCCGGACATCATGATAGTACCAGAGTCCATGTTAGTCATCGTGGATGGAAAACGAATCGTTGCAGGATTATGTGTAGTGACACCCACCTATAAATAAATAAACTTCAATTTTCATATTTTCACTCAAATGAATTTACGATAAAATTGGTATTTTTTTAAAAGCACAGTCTATTGTTTTAGTAAGAGTGTCTCATTCCACGCGTTATTTCCAAATTACATTTTGTTATTTTGAACAAATCAAAAACGGTGTTATAATTTGACATGTTTAAGCTAAACTTGCCGTCAATAAACCAATTTGGATTAGTTTTATTTTTTGGAAGTAAGCTCATAGCTGCTATCACAATAACGATTTCCGTGAAGGGGCCTACAAATACAATGTGCGGGATATTTAATATTTTCAATTTAATACTAACATTTTTTAACTATGATATTATCGGTTATTACCTCTACACTGCCACTCCACTTATCAACTAATCTATCTATACGTATTTCGAAAAGCTCGTTGTCATAAAGAGGTCGATGTGTCATCACAACTCCGTTATTATAGTCATCTAATGGCCTGGCTCTCTCGGCCGTTCTGAAATAATTGAAAAACACATTAATATATTATCTTAAAATCTGTCTATCTGATGGTATTTTGAATGAATTAAAACTTACTTATTATTGCCTGAAAGTTTCACTAATATCCCACATCTTGGATGAAATCTCAAATGATCTTGAGCTGAAATAATATCAAGCTAATTTTTAGTGGATAGTTATTTAACAGGAAAGTACCATTTTTACAGAATATTAAATTGTTAAATGCATGATTTAAGTTATTTATACTATGATTGCCATTAATGATTCTATAAAATCTAATGAAACTTTTATGTTTGCAAAAAAAAATTCTAGAGTCGAAGGCTAATTGTTTGTAATTCATTACAAACCTTTTTTTTCTGAATAATTTTGATGATTGATTTTTCTACAGTGAAATTATCAACTCTTTAGTTAGATAGTTATCACAATATGTTTTTTTTCTATTATTTTGGACTAGGCATTTTTGCTAAGCACTGCTTGCCAAATATGTAATCTTATTAAAATGACATGTCAATATGTTTAACAAACCTGAACTGCAAGCACCCTCTGCAGGCATGGGTATGTAAACATTTTGTGGCTCTTTCGGGAAGGGGGCGGATGGAAGACTGTTACTAGCTGCCTCTATTTCACTTGATGATAATGTATCATCATTGTTAGGATCCTCTTCAGCCTTTAAATATAAAACCATTCAAATCATATGAAATATCAACAATGAAGAACATTTTTAGGAACTCATTTATTTTACATTTTTAAGTAAATTATTGTTTTACAAAGGCTATTTAAACAGCTTTAATATAATGCATGGTTTTGTTAACACAGGAATTCCACAATGAGATAGCTTTGTAGTATATTGCACAAAAAAACCATTTAAAATTTATTTAGAAGTAAAAATATTTATGTGTCTATTTGTGACTATTCTTGTGCACACATGTTTCTTACTAAATTCTTTACACACAGGTTAGTATAAATTTTAAATATGCACCTGTTCTAAGCTGAGATCCATAGTAGCTCTCATTCCATTGACATGTGATATGGAAACCTGTACACACTGTCCGTACAGGTCAATAACCGCAAACAACCTAGACGGCAAATCTTTAGCTGCTACTCCAAGGCATCGTCCATTGATATAAAATGTTAGCTCTGCCTAAAATGTGTATTTAGGTGATTAAAACTTTATTTAAGACAGAAGAAGAATTACTAGATGACTTTAGACTAATTAAATAATAATACTGTGAACATTTAGCATTCAATAATTGATTAGTTTAGTGTTTGATTGTAAAACTTGCAATCATCAAGTTGCAAAATTTATAATAATTTGTTTTTAGACAGCACTAAGCAAGTTATTTTTATGAAGAATTTAAAGAATTTAATTCTTAAAATGTCAAATATACCTTGCTTGTTCTCATAACACCTAAGCAATCTCCCTCTCGAAGAGTGTCTAGCTCCGGACCATATGAATTGATAAGAGTCACTCCGTCCTTCACAATAGAGTTCCCTGACATTATCTGATAACAATACGCAAAGGTGTAATACTTTTATTTAAATTATAATTTAATAAAATATTACTTTCTAAAAAGAGCGTACCCATGCTGTATTTCGTAGTTTAGTAGCAGTTGCCGGCAGTTCCATAAACTCAGGATCTAAAGTAGTAACACCTATTTCAAGGCTGCCATTCCAAACATTCACCTGTAGTCATAACAAGGTTATACACCTTAACAGTGATAACAACAGTACTAACCAGTGTAAAATTTATTAATTATTATTTTCTGTACTATGTCTGTAACTTACCTTTCTATCAATGCAAACTTCAAACATAACATCATCGGGGAGAGGCTCAGCGCTTAATATTAAACCATGGTTAAACTCCACAAAATTCCTTACAGCTGTTGAATTATCATTGAGCAGAGTAACTCTGTCGCCGCACCTTCTATGAAACTTCATTTTTTTCTATGGAATACGAACATCACAGCTGTATAAAATAATCATATACTTGCAGCAGGCAGTCTCATTGTTAAAACGATGCCGATGCACATATTTATTCACATTATTAATAAAAAAATCTACGCACATCTAGCACCTTTTGTGATCGGCATTTTTAATTTATTTTAAACACATTGTGTGAGATTTTGGTAACAAAAACTTCACAGAGACACAAGTACTATCGTGCGAATTAAGCATGCTTGTAAATTATTATTAAAGTAATTCATTATTTTATTTGAACGCAAAAAATAATAAATGTTTAAGTGAAAATCATTTTTTTATTTTGTTCTGTCAATCAATTTTAAAATGACTGCAAAATAGTGTGAGTTGAGTGACCTTTTACCGATTGTTGCTGTATTATAAAATCGATTTTATTATCTATTCGAATAACATTTTTTTTTGCTTTTAAACATTTTTATTTTAAGAATACCCAAAAATTATTAATAGTCACAGTCTTAATATTTAATGCTTAAAAAAGTGTGCCCTATCAATGAACAACTTCCCAGAACCATCCATTTTATTTATAACTTCTTTTTTAATAATTATAAAAAGGATACAAAATGAAAGCTTTTATAAGTCTAAGAGTAAAATTTTAAACAGGTGATATGATCAAAGTTCCAGTTGATTTTTTTTTCTTGGCCAGTAACATTTTGAAAATAAGGATTAGCGATAGTAGTAAAATGTTACGGTCACATTTCATTTATGACTCAAAAAATTTTCTTATTAAAAAAGGATCGTTTTTAGAATATCGATTAAAACGACTTTTTAAGAAAATCGATTTTCAAAATGTGTGTAGGACATGCTTATTAAAAATATATAATCTGTGGACCTTAGAAACAATCAATAAAACGTTTTATTTCGCAACGAGCATTTAAATTTTTTCATAATATCACAAAATACATCTGTAACAGCTATAATCTAAAGTTTTATGGCAAAAATTGCTTTTGATTAGTGTAGCAAGTTTAACATAATCATAAGAGTTTATCAGATTACTCTATTTGTTTTTTAATTATTAATCTTATCTTAAATAATGTGCAAATTTATTAAAAATGTGATAGGTAATAAGGTTAATCTCACATTAACATAGACAATGGTAATGATACTACCATTATGTAATATGTACATAGAAAACTTATGCCTACAATCTTATCTTCTCAAACACCAGTTTTAGGAAGACAAAACTGGAATAAAATAGTCGTAAACAACAGATAACTACACTTTGCATTATTGGTCAGATAGGTAATACAGGGGTAGGTCTGTCAAAATCTGCGTTAGTCAAGGAACGCAGCATCACCCTCTGATTGCTCTTATACAGGGAGTTTTATAAACACGTGCTTATATGAAACCTTCATGGGTTCCCCTCGGATGAAAGCTAGCAGCATGTTCCGTCCATGCAAGATAGATAGAGAGCGTAGGCTCTAGTGCGTCACCCAGGATACTAGTGTTATCCCATGGCCAATTTTAGGAAATTCGAGGCAATTGGCCACGTCCTATTTAACAAGTCGAGTAGTCGTGGACCTCGACTCTTAAAAGACTTTTGATTAAAAATACAGTATGTAGGTATACCACATTACATTCTATTACTTTCTAAGTATATAATATTATACACTAGATGACCGACGCAAGTTCGTCTGCAAAGTCACAAAGGGGTTTAAACAGCACTCGCGATATCGCGATATTTTTTGTAGAGGACAGCGTTTTATACTGAAATGTCCGATTGGAATACAACAAAAAGTGTTTTACTTCTGCATTAATACCCTTGATAATATAATTCTTAATTAGGATAAGAATTAACATCACGATTCTCAATTCACGTCGTTTCAATCTTCAGACGATATTATATTTGTCATGAACATAAAAGCGGTTGTTGTGACTTAACTATAATAGTTAGATATATGCTCTAGCGGTTTTTTTTTCAGATTTTACTAAGACCTACAAACCCGTTGTACATCATTTTGTTCTATTGTCAACAGTTTTTGCAGTGTATGCATAAATGTTTTCGATTTTACACCTTGTGTTACAAATTTGATATTTTCATACCGATCCCTAATTTTAAAAAAATCAAATATACCTATAAAACATCCATAAGAATCACTCTATCTGGTAAAAAAACACATCGAAATCCGTTGCTTAGTTTTAAAGATCTTAAGACCATCAGTATTTATACCTAATGACAATGATAATGATAATGATGTGGTCTAATTATAAAAATCCGGCCTCAGGCCGAGTCCTAGATAATCTAGACTATAATGTCAATACTACCTAGTAGGTTATTGTTCAAATCATACGGAATAAACAAGATAGGTATACCTAATCAGATGAAGTGAAAATGAAACAAATTCTGAAGTAAATTTATTTGTATTTTCCCAGCAGACTAGATTCACCACTCACCCCTCTGTTGCTAGAGTTTTTCCACTACAAACAAACATTTAAATGCATTGATTAAACTTTAGATACAATGTTATATTAGTTCCATGAAATAGTTAATTTAACTTCATGGCTTTATTCTCCAGGGAATGTATTGAACGGATATGCATTATTTATGTTTTCTATCTAAGCAATGGTCCTTTAAAATCATTCGGTCTTGAAAATCAGATTGATATTAGAAGCAATGTTCTTTTGAATAGGTACATTCGATCTTGAAACTGTTATAATGTATCATGTCTGATTGACTAACCATCAGATGGGCCGTAGCCGCCGTAGTTAAATAATCTGTTTAGGAATAAAAAACAGTGATAGGTTAGGATCCATATTAACCTAGTTATACTCGATACCTTGTGGAACATTTCAATCTTAATTACATAGGAAGACATAATATTCCTGGTAATGATGTTGTCTTGTAACGAAATATAATACCTACTTAAAAACTTTGTAGGTAATCTTCAGCGTCTGATCAGAATTCATTAGCAAAGCTTACATTCTCTCAATCAAAAACATGAAAGAAAGAAGTCTTAAAATTACCTACTTAATAAATCAAATTACATAAGGAATAGGTATTAATTGAAATTATCTCGTAATCGATATTGCGTTAGTGCGACGGGTTCTCTGTTATTACTGTATAATTAAGGTATGTGCTTAACACAGTCGTATTAATTATTTAGAACATACCGATATTTGGAAGTGGTTAAATTTGTCAATGCCTGCTTTTAGTGACACACTTACTCAGACTAAGGGAGCTTATTTATAGAGTTATTTATCATGGTCTACGTTTTTATTTATATATTTTAGGATCATCAACAGTACAAATAGTAGTAGTACATTATAAAATAGTAAGTTAACCTACACTTAGTGTATCTTGAAGAAAATAGAGCGTTGTCTCAAAATAATATTTCAAACAACAAAGTAAGCAAGTACCTAGCGTAGAGATATGAAATTGCACAATAAGAGCTGTCAGCAGAACTGCACTTACAGCTAAAACGTTTCACGAACACTTTAGGGTGTGTACTACTGTGAATTAAATTGGTTTTTAGAATTGATATTCAGAACAACGTTTTGTATTTCATAATATTAATTAGGTAGGTTTCGAAATGCTCCATAACTACTTATACCTGGATGTTGAAAATACCTATTCTCGACACAACGACAGCTACTCACTTACCATCATATCACTGCCCTCGGATCACTCTGAGCGATAATTAAAAGATAATAGGTACTAGGTATCCTACATTTATCTATACTATACTAATATTATAAAGCTGAAGAGTTTATTTATTTGTTTGTTGGAACGCGCTATCTCAGGATCTACTGGTCCGATTTTAACAATTCTTTCACTGTTGGAAAGTCCATTTATCCAGGAAAGTTATAGGCTTTTTCAAAAAATTAGAGATCGGTATGAAAATATCGAATATGTAACACAAGGTGAATAATCGAAAACCTATTTATGCGTACGCTGCAAAAACAATAGAACAAAATAATGTACTACGGGTTTTTAGGTCTTCTTAAGACAAACAATAAAGTCCGCGACAGCATATATCTAACTATCATAGTTTAGTCAAAATAACCGCTTTTATGTTTTTGAAATATAATATTTCGACCCAAGATTGACCCTTATCCAAATTAAGTATTATGTTATCAAGAGTAAGAGTATTAATGTAGAAGTAAATTACTTTTGGTTTTATTCCAATCGGACTTTTCGTTTAGAAGTTATTACGAGTATAAAACGCAATGAGTATGTGAGAGCACAGCGGGCCGCGAAAATAATAATTCGACGGCATTGCGAGTACCTACTGTTTGAAGCCCTTTGTAACGCAGACGAAGTTGCTCGGGTCAGCTAGTTATATAAATAAAATCAACCCCTAATTCTACTAGTCACGCTACTACTCGAAGCGTGTGCATTGCATCAAGGGCGTACCGCAAGACTCTAACTTTGGGTCAATTTCAATTATAGGTATAGTCTGGTGTGATGCAGATGAACTAGCGGAATAAATATCATAAAATGGGTTTAAATGGTATAATACATATGATAATTTAAACATTAACTTATTTATTAGCGACCGAATAAATAAGTTTGAAATCACAAATTATGCTTTACTTTTTAGTTGAATTTCCTCACTCACAGATTTATAAGGAAAATAATTAATTCAATTTTATTCACTTCATTTCTCTTTTTGTACAAATAGTTTAAGTCTAATTGATAACAAAAAATCCTTTGAAATTAAGCAATGAGAATTTCGGTGAATCTTGGATAACTAATTCTTTGTTGGCTAAGATCAAACCTTAGTCTAAGATCTATCTATAGTATATATTCTTACTACTAATATATTATTTTTTCTTTCTTTGTATTACAGCATTATGTTTTATTCTAGGCTTTAATTATTAACTTATTCTAGATTAGAATAACAACATTAATTTGGTTCTACTAACTTAAACATCACATTAACTTTAATGATAAGAATGACAATGAATCAAAAGTTACTTTATTTTTCTTGTAACAGCAGATGCTCCTACCATCTCCCATTAATCCTCCTCTTAAACCTCACTTAAAGATGAACTATAAAACAGCAAACAGTTTAATACAATAAATTAATCAGAATTCAATATTGCTTTTTTATTCTTGTTCCTTTCTAATTTAATATCGGTTATTTTTAAATGGGATCGTAAACTAACCGTTGGATAAGTAGATAGATACTCAAAACACATTTTATTTCCTTACCAAAGTACCTATACACTTAAAAAACTTACAATATTTAGAAAATTACATACTCACATGCAGCCAACCCTTATTTTAGTTTAAACTGTAACACGATGAAACTCGTAGCTTTTTGCAGCAAACATTGCTCACGGACAACAACACGAACACGCTATCTGCTTTGAAACGGTTACAGCGAGATGTTACATAATTCAGTCTAACGCTACCTTGTCGTGTTTTAAAATCATACACGAGCTCTTTATGTTGCTTTGTATTGTCTGCCTGAATCCTATCAGTTTCCAAATCTTGTCTGCCGTTTCCTTTTCCTCGTTTGTAAAACATGTCTCTGAATGCTCACAGATATGTGTTATTTGATGTTGCTCCGGCCTACTTCAAGGAAGAACAAAGTCAATTTATTACCCTACTTTATGGTTGGATGGTATATTTAAGTTTTTTTAGATGAAAGTATAATAATTCCTACTTCAAACTAGGACCACCTAAAACCATTCAGCTGTTCCATTGCCATGTGGTTATTGATTCACTTTGTTAATAGGTTACACATGAAAAGTGAAAACACTTTTACTCTAGGTTTTAGCTATGCAGTGAGCAATACCAGTAGGTACTTCTATACGGTGTAGATTGCTGGTCGATTCCAAATTTTGTAAAGTGCTACTCTAGTTTCCACCACTCAATGGATAGAAAATGCACAAGTCAGATCAATTCTGAATTTCGTAAAGTGCTACTCCAATCTAATCGGATGCAAAATAAAATACAAATACAAAATTCAAATTGAAACTTGCCTGACCTTGTAGACCGTATATAATAAAATAGATGGAGATACTTACTAAAAATATGAATTTGGAATGATTGAAAAGGTTTCCATAATAATCTGACAAATATCAATTACATTAATTAAAAATTTTAAAGTTTTGGCAGAAAGTGCTACGCTATTAACATTTTTTAATATTCTAGTCATAAAGTTACGATGGCGATAAATGCCTTTATTACCAAACTGTATATTGCACAATGCTGGACTCAGGGTTCCTCAATGAAAAGATCGTTCATAAGTCCGTTACGTTTATCTAATTTGGGTTGTGGACATTTATCGCCTTAGCCAGTAATCTTTCCCTTTACCATCATCAGGCGAATTTGAGTCCGTGACCTAATGATAGGAAAGCAAGCGGTCTAGGCATATTTTTACTACACGCTATGAACCTACTTCAATCCTAAATTAAAATAACTCGTATATAACTTAAACTATTACTTAATAACTGATACCTAACCTACCTGTAATGCAAAGAATACAAATTACAGCGCGTTAGCCTAAGAAAATTTCTTTGAACTACATTACAACGTTCCAGAAGTATCTGGTTGTTACTTAACTTTTAATTATACTTGTGAAAGCACATTATTACTTAATATTCATGAAATCAAAATATAATAGGTACCTACTTAATTTTGCCGAAAACTCTACCTTATACATTAATCATTAAGTTCAAAATCACTGTTCGAAACTGTTATTAAACTTAAACTTACAATCAAAAGTTAGTTGAAAGTTTTGGACAGTTAAATGGCCTGAGATATATTATTAAAGTACGTATTGTGCTATCAACTAAAAGTAAGAATTAAATTATATTTATCAAACCATCTCAGTCAAGTGATTTAATTAGATGACGTATCCGAATGTTCCAAATAATCTTCTTATATATAAAAATGAATTGCTGTTCGTTAGTCTCGCTAAAACTCGAGAACGGCTGAACCGATTTGGCTTATTTTTATCTTGAAATATTCGTAGAAGTCCAGCGAAGGTTTAAACGGTGAGAAAATTTCCTTATGTGACGCAGACGAAATTGTGTAGGCCAGCTAGTATAAGAATAAAATATAGTTGATAAATATCATGTATTATTTTAATATTTTGTAATATGCTATATTTTTTAACTTCAATTTCATTCGTACTTGATTTTATTGAACTGCTTATCATTGCTTATTATTTATAACAAATGCACTAAGTATGTTGACTCATCCCTTGGCCTACTCTACTTCCTTCTGTCGTTTATTTATTTACAATAACTGTTACTTAGGAGGTTACATGGACAAAGCACTGTTACTGTTATTATAGACTTACATTGGCTGTGGTACTGATTACAAGTTGCATGTCCACTACGGATTTAAATAGCTACCATGTTACAGAAAGCTTTAATTTGCGAGACCTCTTTCATTGTTTGTTCGCGTAAATATTTTAATCGAAGGTTTTGTAATGAGCAATTTAATATAGCCTCTTTGGTATTTACAGTTGTTGTTTTACCGAACTAACCTACTTTTGCATAACTAACTGACCCGTTAGCAAACAATTGCTGAAAAATATGCTTATTTATAACATCATTATCAAAAACTTCTAAAATCATTCACTAAGTACCTCTTGAATCATTACATGTATAAAAAAGCCGCATCCTGATCTTATGCCACGCAAATGATTTTAATGATTTATGCATAGGAACACACAGCGGGAAGCGACTTTGTATAATTTCAGTTTCTACATACCGCCTGCTATTTGTACATTGTTTGAAGTAAGGTAAACTGCCTATAATTTCCGAGACATGCTGAATAATGAAATGTATCCTAGCGACGGATGAAGCTCTACAGAGGATACAGGCAATACCTACATGCAAATATATTGTTAGGAATTAATAACATGAGTAATTTCAGGTTCAAATAATATTCCAATTTTAAAATAGGTATAGGTAATTACTATGCTTTTTCACTATATATTTAAACTGTTAAAACAATATTACGAGGTATCTTCAATTTTAAAGTTTGAAAACCAATATTTCCGTTTATTATCCAAGAACCAAGTTTCCCGTATTATGTTTCTCGAATCACCGTCAGAAAGTTGGACGTACCACGAAACCTCGTCGTTCACACGTTTGTAGCACCCTCCTACACTTAGTTGAAATTGAGTTGCGAAACTGTTTGTTTAGACTAGTTTGAAGTTCCGACAGTAAACCGCCACTTGTAAATATATTATACAATTTAACATGGAATATAGGAATACATTATACAGTATATCAATTTAGGCATTGTTAATGGAAAGTAAAAGACGAGGAAGAAGACTGGAAAGTATAAGATATAACAGTTTTATTTAAACCCTATTCAAAAAGGGATCTCTCAAAAAATACACCATGATTATGATATTAGGAATGATCAGACAGCTCATTTTCAGTTCAGTTTTTATTACGGTTACCATTAACAATGTAGGTAAACTAAGTATTACTCTAATTTAAGAAGACAGGATTCAAATTGGGTTTAATTGATTCTAATAAACCATTCTCGTTATTACTGACAAGACTCTTGGGTTTCGTTAGCTTTAACCTTGTCTATTTTTGATCCACAGCTTAAATACAATGAAGTTTTTTGTATCAAATTGAAACAGATAAATGAAATGCGCGTGTAAATTTAAATAGTCCAACGCTGGTCCGAGGCACTTTCCTTGACTAATTGTCACAATTAAACCCAATCAAAAGAAATAAACTAAGAATATACGAACAATATTTTAATCAAAAAATAAAATACTGCATCGAGAATAAAGTAGGTCCTGTAGCCTGAAAACACCAAAAAAAACATTTATTTAATCGCGTTGATGTTACTTCCATTTATTGTAGAAAGTTAGGTACTGATTAAATTTATATAAAACACCAGGCTAAGACCAGCAAACTATTGAAAAATATTGCAAATGGTACATAGTTTATTATATTTTCGTAATGTAAGCTAGTATTTAAATATAATACCTAATACTATCCGCAAATGATATTTTTATTGCGCAACACTTGTAAATTCAGTAGTATCATGTTATGTACTAACATAAAAGTAGTACCTATAAACTCGTAGGTACACTAACAATGTAGAGCCATTGTAATGCCCCATAAAATTCAGTGTAGTGTGTTAGAAATAATTGTCGTTCAAGATGCAGTCCTTAAAGTTTACAACCAGACTCTAGTACCAGGAATATCGCCCCAGAGGAAATAAAATTCTTGAAATGACGACCTATAAAAAGGAACAACCGCGCTGCACCTTGTCTTTCTGCAACTAGTTTCATAAAATTCATTTTATATCTCAATTTATTTAGATATTATTTTGCTTCTTCTCGCCATGTTTGTTTGTAACAAGACAATTTAATTTATTCAATTAGTATTTAGTATGTATATACGAAGGGCCTTTAAATTGCATTGTAACAATTCTTTCAATGTTTGGAAGACAGAAAACTTAAGTTTTTGTATTGTTTAATAGTGCATAAATATTATTGTATCTGCATAATATTAAGATTGGTTCTATAATTCTTACAACTCATTTCATACGTCGAGCGTGAGCGGCGGGAGGTTTTGGTGCGGATAAAACAACTCATTTCATGATAAATAATACACCGAACACTATATTATTCCTGGAAATATTTTCCGTTGACGCAAGTTAGTGTTTAAATAATTTATGAATCGAGCGGAAGTCATAAATCGTATAAAAATATCTGAACATGGTCTTATGCGCTTTAGTAATACATGAATAGCCTTGAAACTAATCCAATGTCTTGAAGAATAAATAAATCTGAAATAAACAGGCTTCCAAATATTTAACGATTTTCACCATAATCTCAACAACAGTAAGTAAAAATAAGAATATAATCCCTTTAATCGGCTTTTCTTACAAATATTCTGGATTTACTCAAATAAAAAATCCCAGTCGAAATCGGTTTTTTGGGACGTAAAAAGTAAATGTCCTGATTTAACCGAAACGTACAACGATTGTTACTTAAATATCAAGTGTTGTTTTTTTAGATACGATTGAATCGTACCCACCCACGCACTTGGGGCGATATATAGGATTTGTGGTATCGTAGGCCAAACTAAAACTTTTTCGAACGGAGGAGAAATAAATTTAGTAGACGCTCATTAATATCTTTCAATGATATTTCTTCCTTAATAAGAAAAATCTACTATCATATATAGGTATGTATAATACATAATAGAGCTGTTTAATATTTTGGATTTTTCCAAGTTCTTCTTTATTAAACTTAATCTCTAAGTATATGGCGAGACTTATTCTGATTTTGTTCTAGAAAACTTAAGGATACAAAACACATGCGAATAAATTGTCTACAAAAGCGAATAATGTATAATTTAGGTAATGATGTTCTTTTGAAGGAATACAGACTACAGATCTTGATGCCTGTTTAAATTGCTAATCCTAACGATAAATCGTGAAAAATGGTCCCCCTTTGTGTATTTTTACTGTTACACAATGTTATTTTATATATTTTCTTAGCTATGTCTGGTGTCGTGAGCTGTTTGATGCCTAAAAGTAGGACACGTAAGAATAACTATGATATATACTAAGAAAAAAGTTGAATCGATAGTTCTGATATCGACTTGTTCTTGACACAGAACATTTGTAATAGATTGTCGAAATGCTCAATTGTCAGTATCCAGTCTAATACTTACTTAGGGGACGTAGATATAAGCTTCTGAACGTCGTGATGATCGTAATTATATTACTTTGAAACCCAGTCACTGAGCTAATGCGTAATACACATAAGTATTTATAAAATCCATTATTGCTACGAAATACATGACTAAAATTAAAAGTAATCACTACATATATTAAGTATCCAGTTTTCTAGTACCCGACAAAGTAAACAGTCAATTGCAATTTACTGTTCATACATAAGTGAGACAAGACTAAAAGCCGAAGCGTAGCAGACAATTAGGTTAAGCCATCTTCTATTAGATGCACTGAAAGCAATTGGTGCCTAATAGGTTTCAGCGGTTAGTTCGTTGTTCAGACGCGCTGTTGTCTCGTAGCTTGTTGTTTACAAATTAGTCGTGCATTTATTTCTTTGGTATTGTTAGTCTCAAATGAACAAGTTATATAGTTAGACAGATTTTATTGAGATAATTTAGAGTTTTAAACAGCTCTGTATGAACAAATTATTATTTAACATATTTCATAATCATTGCCGTATTGGGAATTTATTCGACAATCAATTGAATATTATATTTTGTTTATTTATGACTTTTAGAGGTACACTAATAGTAGTCATAAAATACCTTAATATAACATAATAAAAGATCTTATATGAATTTCTATTATCTCACGATGTTTCTCTTTTAAGAACACGAAACTCAGAGTCGAGATATTTTGCATGTAAATTGTTTACTGAGTTGATATTTGTTTCCAACCGCTACTTCAAATCTGTTTCCTAAACACACAAATTATTTCTATGGATCACGTAACAGATTACGAGGCTATTTCTTACGCTTAGTGCGTAACGTAAGATTCATGTCTCGAGTGTATTCCGTATTCGGAATTATTACTTCCTACTCTTCCAACCAAAACACAAATCCTTCAAAGCTTACTGAAAAGCCTTTTCATTAATATGTATTCCCAAAGCTAACTCAGCGAAAGAAACATTAATTAGAATATCGCAGATTGCTTCTCTAATTAATTTTTACTTATAAATTTTAAATTATGATAACGAAGTACTTTTTGTATCCTCAAATGTTTTATACAAATAGGTAATTAATTATTGTCACTCAAATGATAACAGCACTTTCTACCACAACTATTAAAGTTTTGCTTTTTTAATTTTTTTTTTCTGAGTTTGAGTTTTCTTTTATACTGGAAATAAAACCATCCTTAGATTGAACTTACTTAATAATTACCAACTCGAATGTGTGTTAAGGCCAGTGTAAACACGTAGCTCCAAGTGGCTTCCAATTTACTTCTCAACGTTAATCCCCGGACGTTTGAAGCACAAATAAAACAAGTTTAATGATTTCCACCCCACATACTGATGTTCAACCTTCGATTAAATAAGACCACGGCCTGTTAGCATCTTTAAAATGAAGCATAATCGTCCCATGAGCAATGAGCTCAAGGAAAAACAGCATGAACTCCAAATCATTGGAAAATAATATACAATTTTAACGATGTACTTTTAGGGTTGCCAAATCTGTACAAGAGAGTCGAATTTGTAGTGACTATCTGTGTGTTTCACTTATGGTTAAAATTTTAAACCACTGGATTATGAAAACACAATATTTGTTAGGATCAGGAAATCCTAAAAAATGTTTCACGATTATCCGATTTGGATAACGTTCTAAGAACGGAGCAAAATTTTTTTGAACAAATGCAGAGTACAATGAGTAAATACGCTAATTTGCTTATTCTCAATTTTTTTTTATGAAACAAAAAGAATATCAATTTCGTATTAAAATCTAAAGTACACACACAACACACAGTCAGTCAGTCACAACTACGAATGAATTATGTTGAAATTACATTTAAAAGGATTCGTGTAATTTCGTCGGAGGCCAAATTTATTAGGGGAAAATAACGTTCCCAATTGGTAATTGCTACCAGTTCTTTGAAAAATAATATCGATACCTTAATTAAATTTGACTTTTAGCAATTCACATACCTATAGATGAATAGTGATTTAGAAAATGTAACAAAATCTTCAAAACTAATTTTAATATCAACAGAACTAATACATCGACGATAATGCAGGTAAACTTATAAGGCAAGGATTAATCGGAAAAGTGCACACAACTTTACCTCATTGTTTATCGTGAATGCCACGTTGAACTCACCTTGTTTGTCGATTTGTTGACACGACAATCACTTAGTAAAGAAAACTAGGTTGAACGATTTGCAAATGTTTACACTGAAAGCAACATTTTGCACCTAACTTTAACGACAGTCTCGATAAAGTAAGTTATCGAGTGAAAATAAACTTATTATGTCTATTTCATCGTAACAATATTATGAACTCTATGCTTATTGTACTTTCTTCATCAAGTAAAATTTTTAGCCTTTACACTGTGATCGAGTAGGTATTTTTTATTAACCTAATATGATTAAACCCCAGTTGAGATGCCCAGGCTTGAAATGTAATTAGCACGCGGAGAGCAGGCCGTGATTAAACATTAGCCAGGCGAACGTCACCCGGCGCAATAATGACCAGCACGGTTGGACAGCAGGTGCCGAGATAAATTGCATTGGGAGGGTAAATGCATTCTGAAGAATATGACGTATTGTAATCAGTATTTTTATCTTTAGTTGTAAAATACTGACATAGCTTTCTTAGTAAAATACTGACATAGCTTTATGTTAACAAAAGAAGTGTTTCAAAGAACTCTATAAATCTAGGCTTAACAGTTGAAACTTGAAACATACTTAATTAAGTTGTATTATGTTACGGTGCGGTGTGCACTTCTTCATCACTATGACGTCGACCTGAGAGCGTCGGCGCCACTTCTCACTTTACAAGCTTTCCCGTCTTATCTAATCTAATATATAAAATTGTCGTGTCACGATGTTCGAACTTGAACTCCTCCGAAACGGCTCAACCGATTTTGATGAAATTTTTTGTGCTTATCCGGTACCTATGAGAATCGGCCAACATCTATTTTTCATCCCCTAAATGTTAGGGGTAGTCCACCCCTAATTTTTTCGGCGCAGACGAAGTTGCGCGAGTCAGTTAGTTATTATATAAAACAAGGTTGTTTGCAAGAATATATTTTTTAAATTAGACATCGTGAAAAAAATAATTTTATGTTATTCTTTTATTTTATTATCAAGTCTGACCACTGCTTCGATCCATACATACTCGTACAATTGAAAAATAATAATTAAAGATCATCATGTAGAACCTGCGTATGTGAGTTAGATATATCTTAAATATCTATCATTTTTGTATGCGAAGTATGAGTACGTCGAGTATGAAGGAAAATACGAATATATTTGATACTAGCTTTTGCCCGCGACTTCGTCCGCGTGGACTTCAGGTTCGTCCCTTATTATCAAAAATTGTAGCCTATGTGTTATTGTGATGTATAAGCTAAATTGTGGTAAAATTTCATTTAAATCCATTCAGTAGTTTTGACGTGAAAGAGTAACAAACATACATCCATACATACAAACTTTCGCCTTTATAATATTATTATGATGATATCTGAATGAATATTAGTATCATAAAATTACAACATACTTTCATCAATCCAATTATGTTTATTGAAAAATCAGAGGTAAGTAAGGTAAGGTATAGTGTATTTTCTACTCATGCTCGTAGTCTGAAATGTTGAAATAAGAAATAAATGTTATTTGTGATAGAATACAGTCTCTATTTCGTAGATAAATTGGACATATTTGTATCTCGTATAACTGGGACAGTTTAAAAAGAGGAACGTGCTTTTTTGAAATTCGTGGACTGTATTTTCCACGTCGTTTTATATTTTTCTTTTATTTACTTTATCGAACGACACGTTTTGCACGTTTCCAACCATGCATTTTTAAAAATATCTTTTTTAGTACTACAGTTTCAATCTTATTTGTATTATAAAGGTATATTCTGAAGAATTAGGTACTGAATTGTAACAAATATTTAAAACTGGGTGGACCCGTGCAACTTCGTTTGCGTCTTAAAGAATTATTCGATTAATCATGAAATATTGGGTTCGATCCCTCAAAGTCAAACTCATAAAAAATATCACTTTAAAATTCAATATTTTGAAAACGGATCCCTAAATAGAAAAATGGTCTGAGAAACCTCATAATCATTTTAGAAGAGACGTATCAAATGATACCCCACTCGATATGGTAGACGCCTAAAAAAATTTTCAGGGGAGGCACCCCAAAAATGAGTTTTTTTGGCATGAAACGTAGCCTATAACCACCGCCTGAGTGGATTGGATAATTGTTCCAAGTTAATCCCTTCGAACTGTTTGATACATGCCTGCACATACAGACAAACAGACAGACAGACAAAAATTTATCTAATTGTTTTTTTGGCATCAGTATCGAGTACCAATCACCCCCTAATAGTTTTTTTTAAATAAATTTAATGTACAAAATCGACCTCTCAAGAGTTTTATTATAAGTATAGATATTCAAGAAAGCTCAAAAATGAAAATGTGTCTTTAAAACGCCACATTATCTCTTTTTCTTTACCAAACGTGATTTAAAAAAACAACAGAAATATCAGAAACACAAAGATATCGCGAAGAAGCGCCTTCCAGTTAAAACAGGTGTTGCAAATGTAGGTCGTTTGAATACCGAGTAACTAGCTCAATTTGTCTAACGTCATGGCACCGCAGTTGTCTCGTTAGTATCCAACTACTGTACCGTGGAGCTTGATTGCAATTTACAGTGGAAATGGTTTCGTCTAAAACATTAATTTCCAACGAGCGTATTTATTTTGAGCAGCTTTTAAAGACGGAGGTATACTAGTTGGTTTCCTATTTTATGATTATTTTAACTGATACGTATCAGGCAGACCATTCGACATTCAATTGTTTACTTAGAAAGTGTAACTGGGCTTTTAATGCGTGGTTGTTTAAAAATAAATAAAAATTTAAAAATATTTTTTTAAGTCTTAAGTTTACGCATACATTTAAGATCCCAAGTTTGAAACCGTTGTAAAACGTGCATATTAACAACAGCAGTAAACCAAGAAAGTGCTAGCCTGCAACAAAATAGCCTTGACTCGCGGCTCAAGTTATCCCCGGAGCATCAAGTGCACACAATATGTTTTGTGCTTATCTAGGTTACATTGTTACACTAATGGTCAGGAGACGTAGAAAAGATAACTTCTTCGATCTAATTTTTTAAAGTGCATAAAAGTTTTATGTAATAGTTGCGAAATATTGACTTTATTATTCCTCTATTTCATTTACAATCTCTTTTTTTTAGATTATGGTATTTTAGAGTAGGTATAGCTATTATATTATATTGAATTCAAATATTTGATATGTATTTTTTTATAAATTAGTTTGAGAAAATTATCAGAGACGTTATTAACTATTTGTCAGACCCAATTTAATCTATCAAAGTTTCGAACAGACTTCAACGTTTTTCAATAAGTAAGCTTAAATTTTATTATGTAGACTTTTTGTGTTGAAAACTTTGTGATAAATCGAAATTTATTCAATTAGGTATGAAATAAGTGAAATGACATAAAAAAGTAACTTAGTTACAATCAAGTTACAGTGTCATTAAGTACTTCTATATTAGTCATCGTAGACATTTTGTTGCATCGTAGACATGTCAAAAACAGCACTAAACTAAAGTTCGATTATCAGATGACGGTTATTGTTCTTTCACATCTCTTATACTATAAGGTTTATTTTTGCAACGTGGTACGTAAGTAGGTCATAACGGCAACGATGGGATGTAATAATTTTAATTAAGGATCCGTAGGAAAAATACGCTGAAATAAGATATCAAAAAATATTATTTTTCTACAATTAATTATTTACTTTTCATTAAACTGCAGAGTTTTAGACAGTAAATAAAGTTGTTTGTAGGGCGACGAGTAGTTCAAAATTATTCATATTATGTATGTAGTAAATATTTAAATCAATGCCACTTTTTCTTGTGTTTTTATAACTCGAGAACGACTGAACCGATTTGGCTAATTTTGGTCTTAAATTATTCGTGGAAGTAAAAGGAAACCTTCTTTCACATCATCATTGTACATCAAAAGAGTTTTAAAAAATTCTCGGAATAGTGCAAAATTAACATATTTGCAAAAATAAAACATAAGAATTTGACATATTATGCTGTCACTTTTGACATATTTTTATGCCACAGAATAAACTCATCGTGTTTAGGTTCTAATGAAGCGTCTTGATGAGTACTTGCAGAGGTCCATGAGCGACGGTAACCGCTTACCATTAGGTAGGCCGTAGGCTCGTGTATCTATTAAGCAATAACAAAACAAAAAAAAAACCTTTGCGTAGAGTATGAATGTCAAGGTCTGATGATGAAGCTGGATGGTGGCCACAGGAACTACGTCAATAAGCAAGATAACTTCATCGTGTTTAGGCTCTAATGAAGCGTCCTGATGAGTACTTTGTGTAGAGGATGAATGTGAAGGTCTGATGATGGAGCTGGAAGGTGGCCATAGGAACTCCGTCAATAAGCAAGATAACCTAATCGTTTTTACGGCGTGGCGCAGACGAAGTTGCGCGGGGCAGCTAGTTATGTAGTAAATGACACTGCATCACTTAACAGAATCACTATTTGTCCACCTCTCACTCTCACCAATATATACCCTGTGTAGCTAAGATCTACAATCTAAAGTAATTTCTCTGATCAGTAATACCCAGAAATCATAAGGAAAGCTAAGTTGAAGATGCATTTCGGCACACTTGAGACAAGTACAAACCAATGACATTGATTCACTTTAATTGTTTGGGTCGGATGGGTGAGCTGTAAGTGATTTCAAAAATTTTAAATTATTCTTTTAACGATGTAGAAGCGTAAATTCAACTGCCCTTTGGCCCTTTTGAGAGACTCTTTTAAAGCTCCCCATGCGCTCCCCTTGACCCTTCTCAACAAAATCCGGTTCTGATTTTATTTATAAATAGGAATTAATTAAGGACCCGTTTCTTTTCCTATTCATGTTTTCGTTCAACAGATTCTTCGCAAGTACAAATAACAATGAAATTAAATAAGAACATTTTCCTTTTACAGTCGACAAAAGAATTTAATACAAACCGACGTCGAAGAGCGCATCGGGACAAAATCCAGTACTAGAAATATTTATTGAAAAGAATTTTCTTTTCGTATCGTGGATGCAATTTAAAATTCCTCTGTTGTTGTATCGTCGGAACCGCAGTATTTCATTATTAAAGTTATTGGTTTCGTTCTGAGATAATGCTGCTACAATTTATGCAATTTTCCTTGCTGCTGGCTTTTCTAAGAAATAATGAGGTCCGTATAAATTACACTACGCTTTATTAAAATTCTTTAAAGATGTATATTTTATTTTAAAATTTATGTTAGTATCTATTTATTATTTGTTTACTATATGAGTGGAAAAATAATCATCAATCAAAATATTCGTTTCATTCTATAGAACAAAAAAAACTTTTATATTTACTTACCTAATATGAAAGTTATGTATAAAGTTTTATAAAACAAAAGGTTAATTCAATAATGAGCTCTCGTGCAGCGGAGATGAAGCCATACGAACTTACGAACATTAAGTGTTGTTTCAATTTAAATAGACTGCAAATGTGAATAACGACAATACGACATACAATTTAATTTGTTTATTCTTTTTTTATTATTTTATTTAATTACAGCATACTTTTTAGGCTCAACTTATACGATTATTAGATTACTGTTACTGATTGATCTCCGTTTTTTTTTGAGTTGAAGGAAGTCATTAGATCCCCGGGAGGGATATGTAGGAGCTGGACTGCGTTAAAACCTCCAACCGCTCACACTCAGCGTCCAAACCCCGCCTGAGACCAGAACTTAGGACGGGGTTATGCGGGACAGCACGACGCGTTACACACCATGGTATTAAGCTTTAAGCACGGAAGTATTGCTACCGGTGATTTGCGTAATGAAAAGAAAAGATTCACAACTGACTAACTTTCATGAGATAGGTTTTAAGAGAGATTTACGAGTAGTAGAGAGTAGTTAGTAGTCATATAGGTAGGTTGCGAGTGTCTGTAATTACATTATAACTTTGATGTGTGGATATAAGCCTAAACTTAGGTCCTCATGTACCTTCTGATTTACTATTGATAGTATTCTATGATGAAATTATGGCACGTCGCGTATAATCTTCAGCACTGTCAGGGACACAGCGGGACCACTGCATAACATTAAGGGCTCTTTTACAGTCCCGTTTGATAACAAGATCTTGGAATATTAATAATAATCTAGGAATATATGAGGTAGATAATTAAAATGATCTTTTGAATGTACTATCCGAAGCACGTGTCTGATAATTTTTCGTACATGAAAAAAAAATTAGAATATTATTTTTGATTCTTTATAGTAGGTGGAAGGTATTATCATTTCTGTGCTTTACTATTGTAATAAGTAATGCCCAATATAGATACCGATTTACTGGAAATTAACAGCAAAATCTTGATTTAGGTATCTAAATATCAATTCATAGAAGCAAATTTAGTAAGAATTCAGTTGTACAACAATTTATTCAAGTTGTCTAAGAATTCAAACACCGTAAATGAAATTTTGTTCACGTAGGTCGATGCTTGTGTTTCCTAATTTGGTGTCCTGTAATTGATTCTGTTTTGTTTTCATTTTATACCTTAAACTTTGAAGTTTTTATATTTTAGAAATAATCTAGTTAAATGTGTTCACAAATAAAAAAAATCTAGTTCGATAGTAAATAATATTATTACCATGTAGCTACTTCTCACCTACTATTGAGAATTTCTTTCGCATATCTTTTCCTGATAAATACAATATTATTGTAATGGAGACGAAAAATAATAACATTTCATATTAAATGACAATAACCTTAATATAACATATTCATTACCAGTGACTTCTTATTTTCCTGAGTAATAACCAAGATTGCTTCGACGTTTTGCCGACGGCGACAGCGGAGGATTATCTCGACAGAAAATGTAATTTCTTTATTCAGTCAAACGTACCTCAATAAGCCTACGTGTACGTCCCACTCGATAACATTTAACTTAGCACGTTTTTCCAATCTCATGTACAACTTAACGTCTTTATCGATAGTAACGGTACGTAGTTTACCTATTAGATTATTTTAATAATAGAACAAGATAAATAGTATGGACCAAGATCCCAGACTTACGTTAATGTAGGAAGGCTGGTTTTTACATATGTCATATATAATATTGTTATAAACAAATAAACATAATTATTAAAAATAGACGCGGAGTGATTTAAAGAAAACCACACAACATACTCAGATCTTCTACATTTTGCTCGACAATATTCTTTCTCTCTTCATTTACTTATTTACTCTCATGCACCTTTTTTCGACACCTCTTCTCAACATTAAAACCTTCAAATACTTACATAAAAATATGAAGACTTACCAAAAATAAATTACACATTCGATTTGCAGTTGGAATGCGAATGTGCCAAAACAGCACATTAAATTCTCGCGTGTTTCAAGCCAATTCAACACGTTTCCGAAGAAAATCGCTTTCTGCATGCTTTCAGTATGACTTACTTTAAACTTTGCATTTATAGTTGTAATTTTCTGCATTTTACATCAATTTTCATACAAAGAATTTTCCAGATAAAATAATAATTGTTAAAAGCCATGGTTCTGAACGAACGTTTTGAGTACACCTACATTTGGAGTAGGTTAAAGCTATTAGTTGAATTGAATAATAAATAACCTCGTTTAGAACATACTACATAATTTACTACATATTAAAATATGTTTCTATATTGATGCATCTACATTAAGTCAATACATATTGATTAATGGAATCGAAATAATTAAATTAATAAAATTGAGCTTTCAGAAGAATTGTAACATCAAAAGCCGGATTAAAACAAACATTTTTAAAATTTAAGACAAGCGACCGAAAACGGGAAAGTTTCAGAAAGTAGACTCGCTTCCTGACAGTAATTGCAAAATTTTAATTGCCGCGAAAATTAAAACTGCTACGGATTACGTTATTTTATTTAGGCATCTGGAAAATTTTCGCCTCAACCTGTCAACCCAACTCCGGTTTTAAGCTACAAAGTAACTTTTGCTTCTAATTGTTTTATCTTACCTTTAAAAATAAGTAACAGATTTCAGTTAAGTGTACATTATAGTAAGAGAAAAGAGTCAATTTCTTGATAGCTCAAATGTGGTCTGCTTCACAAAAGGTGGTATTTAAGGTGGTATCAAATCAGACTTTAAGCTACAATACATTATCTTAGGTTCATCATCATTGAACTTGGGACCCATTTAGATCTCACTTCTTTTGTCGTTGAAGTCATTTATCATAATATTGAACTTGGCTCTCATTTCACATTTATGTTTTTGATTGGATATCTCTATTTTAGATTTGAAGCATGAGACTACCCTTACCTACGATTTCTCTTGTATATTTTATGTAAAATATTTTATCACACTTGACCACACCTGAACTTAAGAACTAGAAACTTATCATAGTTATAAATCCTTCTCAGAAATCCAATAAACGTAATATGATAGCTCCCGCCAGCGTTGACCTGTGTGTGTTCTGAAGAAAATAACACGTGAACAGATTTAACGCTTACTAAGAAAGCATTCAATGTTTTTACTTTATGAAATCGATACTTAGCTAGGAGGTAACTGGAAAAGGGTTCGCCTTATTTTGAATTAATGACGATTATCTTATAGTTAAAAATCACTAGAGTGTAAAATTAAAATTAAATTGTACTTACTACGTCTTGAAAAATGTCCGGAAAGGATGATGTTTTCTTCGGTTATATTTTCGATGCGAACGTAGGTATAAATATGAAATAAATTAGTCATCCATATCAGCATTTATCGAATTGGAGCCAATTTCACGATCTTTAAAAGTCCGTACATTTCAAGAATAGTATTGGACGTCTCATACAAATTGGGCCAATCTATTTGGGCCCGCAGGTCAGGGTATAAGTTAGGTATTGATGTAAGGTAGTATCTAGACTATTTCTAGAACGTCTTCGATTTATTAATGTCGATGAATTTTCGGTGGTGAAATAGTTCAATTTGCATTCAACTTCCCAAAAGGAAAACAATAAATTTCATGTTTAATAAGTTGAATAAAAATATTGAATAAAATCCTATTCTTTTAAATTTTAAAATCACTGTATAATTATTACCTCAGATATAGAAAAAGTCGAATAGATTAATGGATTGATAAAACACACTGAAAAGGTACTGATGTGTGTTTTAAGCATATTATTAAGTACAGACAAGGTTAGCAGACAGAAATAAGTACGATATTAAAAAAATAAACCAAACATGTAGAAAATGACACTACGAAAAACAATAATTACTTAAAAACCTAGCATTACTTTGGTACCTTTGGCATTCGCATTAGTTCAAAGTTGAAATAATAAGGAAAATTTGTTAAAACTAGCTGAGGACGAAGATATATTCCTACGACAATGTTCTTATAATAATATAATATCTACAAAAGACCTGAATATTTTTAGAACTAATAATGAAATCACAAAGTTCATACAAAACTACTTTAAACAAATGGAAGCTAAATCGACGTAGTTTGTAAAAACGATGTTATTTCAAACAAAGTTTTAAGCCTGGCTTCTCGCGGCCGGTAAATGCATCCAATGTATAAAGACTAAACGAGACTTCCATCCACTTAGAAACTTGTAAATTGTTGATCAATCTGAAGCCGATCAGCATCGTGGCGGGCACGTTCCACCGATATGCGAAAAGGAGAGTAAATCTATCTCAGACACAACATGTTTACTCTTTAGTATTCAGAGCGAAGACCTTATTCATGACATTAACTAGAGTACTATATTGTTATTATGTATCGTAATAAATTGTTCACATTATGTATGTTCTTCCATGTCTCTCCTTAATTGGTGATTAGGTTTTTTGGCAGCGGCTTTATCTTCGCTTCCACGTACGTTCTGTAAAGCTGGGTATACACTTATTTTATTTTAAAACAAAACATAGATATGATAAGCGAACTAACGGCTGTTTTTTAATTATAGTGGTCAGTAATTACACGGATATTCATGCAACGCCTGAATACTGTTTTTGATTAAAATACATGATAAAGTTTATAATTGAGTTAAGTTATAACAACATGGCAATTGTTTAACATACCAAAGTAAAGCTAATATATCTACCATTTATTTTAATTTAGTTTTTTCGCAATCCCACGTACGGTGTAAATAATTTAAGGATCGCTTAGGTAGCTTTGGAAGGTTCATATGTAAAAGTAACTCGGGATTGGACCAGGTGATGTATCTACATAGAATTAGAATAAAAACAAAGAAATATCTAATACTCTTCATAGTATAAAACAATGTTAGACCTGTGCACCCTTAGGTCAACAACGAAATTTGAGTTCTAAAATAAAGACTTAATTACATATATTCTAATATTTTAAAGCTGCAGAGTTTGTTTGTTTGTTTGAACGCGCTAATCTCAGGAACTACTGGTCCGATTTGAAACATTCTTTCAGTGTTGGATAGTCCATTCATTGAGGAAGGCTATGTTGTATCCCTCTGTGACGCAGACGAAGTTGCGTGAGTCACCTAGTATTATTATAAAAATATGCCCAAAGCGCAATACAATAACGAAAACGGAAAAAAAATCCTACCTAACCAATCTAAGAAATTGTGCGTAGTAGATAATTTATAGTCAATGTTAAACTAACCCAGTCGAACAATTCAGCGCTGCAATTCAAATCCTATAACCTCGATAGCTAAGTGGTTAGCCGTTGACGTGGATTATCTACCTACAAATCACAGTTCTGCATACCTCAAGAGACTTCGACCGCAGACGTGCTAAGCTGCTAACCTCTGAGGTCCAAATTTTGAATGATTACAACTGAATAATATTATCAATTTCTTTTGTTTGAACTAATTTATTGAAATATTATTAATAGTGAAGGGAAAATTATGTATAGGGTCCCTACAAAATAGGAAATTTAAATGATGTCTTTCTTGATTTCAGTCTGTTTTTCATCACGTTATTTCAAATGTTTAGTTATATTATTATGGTTGTAGCATGGTTACATCCCCGCAGTTACAACTCACCTGCGCATCTAGGTATGTGAATAAAAAACATGTGAAAGAAAGTAGGCCTATATTAACGTCATCAGACGGATGTTTCCCGTTTTGAATCTATTTGAATCAAGTTGAACCATTTCTAAGATTTTTTTACATCTATTTTGAATTCTTAGTAACTGAACAGCTGAATACATGATTAATTTTTTAATCAATATTTAGCAAAAGTGACCCCCATTTGAGATCAGATCATGAACGAATATACCAAAAGACAATAGATAGAACACCCAGTGTAATAAATATAAAATCGGCTCTCTTGAAAAAAATATATTTACCTAATCCAAATAAAAAACGTCAAAAGTTATCCATTGAGATGACTCCTTTTGTTATTAATTCGGTTAAAACATATTATAAATCCACTAGTTTTCAAAAGACGCAATGCATTTTCCATAATCGAAACACTTTGTCTTTTTATTTAAAAACGATCTAGCCACAATTTATTATGCATGAAAGACATTTCCATTCATGACTAGAGACATCGTTTCTCGTTCATACATAAAACTTAATTTGCTCCATATAAAATCACCTTGGTCTATTCTTGCATGCGACAAGATAGTTTCTGCATGATTACATCGGTAGTCTTTAGAGCAAATAGTTCAGGAGAAAATACCGTGAACAATAAAGCGATACCAAATAGGTTGTACTAGCCCACGCAATTTCATCTGCATCACAGAGGCATATTATTATGCCTACAAGGTAAGCTAAGCATGTAGCTTTCCTTAAAACATTAACTATCCAAAACAAAAATGTTTTTTCAAGTTGAACCGATAGCTTCCGAGATACTTATAATTTAGATAATTTGTACCTGGTCTGTCCATTATATTCACAGTTGTACCAAATTATAAGCATAATTATCGTATTATCTTAGAAAAATGTTCCACCAAAATCATCAAGTTTTGTTAATACATTTTACTTATTTTAACACACCATAATTCGATCTGTGAACCAAAGCCTTACCTGTTAAAGATGCCAAAACTATTCGCTTCACGGATTCTAAAAAATTCTAACTCCGTCTACATAATCCCTAAGGAGAAATCCAAATGCTCGTCTCGCGAATTCAACGTTCGAAAACAAATTTTAAAGTTGTAAAAAGATTTAAAGTTTCACAAAGAAATTCAAATATAGACCTCTATTGAAAGAACTTTGAATGCGATCCATGAAGAAGTTGAATAATGAATTTCTATTGAATTTGAATCCTGAGGACGTAAAAGTTGGGTTCGTAATTTTTAATTATATGCGACCTACTTGTTTTCAATGAACAGTGAATTAATGCGACTACTCTCAATAGACTGAGCAACCCTATCTAACCTCAATCAATGAAACACTTCTTACTGACACATTTAAATTACTTATATATCACTTCTTTTTCATTTTTTAATACATATACTTTGGAATAAGATGTTATTATTAAATTCTTTCAATAACGGCTTAAAACATGTTTATATTTAACGGATGGAACCGGAAAACAGTTCTAGTGACATCATAACGTCTATCTGTAACTTAAGAGTTTTATGTGACCCAATTATTGTAAGCTCCTTAACGCTACACCCTACAACCTAAATATTAATAACTAAGGAAAATGAAGAAAACGGTAACAGACCCAAATCTCATTTTAGCACGAAATGTGGATCACTAGTAATTAATGTTGTACCAGGAAACGACCCATGAGATGATGTCCAGTGTTTGCTTTCTAACAAATCGGTTTACCCAAAAAAGAGAAATATACAACCACGCAAACCAAATAGTGAGAACTTGTTTGTTATTAAATTAAATTTTTAAACACAGATATAAAATTACTTGGTGATCTTTAAAAAAAAGTGTCTTCACGACGATCGTCACCTTTCATTTAGAACGTATTCATTCAAATCGGTCCACCCAAATAAAAAATACAGTTAACTTAATAACCTTTTTCTTTTGGGTAGTCGGTCAAATAAAATAATATAATCTACATCTCAGTGGGAGGTCAAAATGTGTTGAATCGTTCAAGATTACGTGACCATGAAACGAATCAGGCGCGATATGCAGAATCAACTTACGTAGCGTTCTGTGAAGTAGGCTGACCCTTACAGATCACTTAGCCAGCACATTTAACCGAGCCTTCTCGAGAACAAAAACAAACTGGAATATATTCACGATAAAAAATAATATTCTCAATTCGACATTTAACATTTTCTTATAAGAAAATTTAAAGTTCTGAAAATTATTAAACATATATAACCCACTGTAAAGTTCAAAGAAACAGCGTGCAATATTTAATTTAAATTAAAGTAAGTTTCAAGTAGTATTATCAAATTAAAATATTTTAAATGTTAAGAAACACCGTCCTAACTGAAATCATCCTAAAAATATTTTAAGTACAAGAGAATATTTACTTTACACAATTTCATTTTTTGTAATAGGTACTACCACGAGTGTTATAAACATTAAGCAATAAAAAACATCGACTATAAAATATATCGCTAAAACTATTGTTCTTCTATAGAATTCAGAATATTGAACACAAAGAAATATTATTAAGGGTCTGTAAAATCATTAAATCGTTGACCCTCAACAGTTCGACGAGCTTTCAACTTTTCACGAAAAACTTAAAAAGTAAACTGAGGCGTGAAATCGTATATAAGTAAGAATAAAACATCTCATATAACGGTTATAATATTAAAACGTTAAGAACCTAACAGAAAGCAAGATTCCAATTTATGAAACTAATAAAAGTTATAATAATAAAAAATCTATGGCAACCGCCGTGTCACGTCACGTCAAATTTTACAAAAATAAATAAAATTGAAAATTTTACAATAAATATACGGTTGAATTGGTTACACGCATTACAAAATATAAATCAAATATAAGCCCAAGAAAAAGTATCTGAAACAATTCTTTGTGAACAGTAAATAGTGAAAATGTCAAAAATTCCAAACACCAATAAAAATGATGAGAAGAAACGGCGTACGACAATGCCGGCGTGTTGCCACAGCGAGCGCACAACCAACATCAAGTCATGACTCGTCGCTATCGTCAGGGGATGGCATTGACTCCCTGACGAATACCACCGGAACATCGAGCGACCAGGAGCCCCGTGCAACGAGAAGACCTGCACGCCGGGGCCGCCCACCGGTCGGCTTGGGGTCAACGCGCCAACGTGGCTCGTCTACGGCCCCCGCTACCAGTGGTGCAGTGCGCCAACGCATGAGATGGACCCAAGAGTTAAATACAAATGTCATGCGGGCGTACTACAGGGCTACGGAGGGAGGAACTAACCTCACTGCTTACCGCTCAAGAATGGTGCCTCTGTTTCAGGTCTTGTGCCCAACTGTCGACGTCACGGTGCAACGGTTAGCGGATCAGGTGCGGGCCATTCAGCGACTAAAGTTGTTGGATGAGTCTGTACTTGACCAATTGCGCAACGAAGCACTGCCTGCTCCTCCTGAACCACAACCAACACCTGTGGTAAATGTCACCGTCACCCAAGTTATACCACCAACGGAGGAACTTCAGGTGCAGGCATGTGCTAGTATCCAGGACGATGAGCGTTTGAGGAGTGCTCTGGAGGACTCTATACAAGAATTCAGGTTTGTCCCGCCATGCTCGCGGCCACGTTTACCGCGGTTGCCCATGTGTAAACGCAATGTTTCGCTAGTATTGGCCCTGGACTGCATATTAAAACCTTATTTCGAGTCGACTGAAGACCTTGTCGACACCCACTCGATTCTGTACTGCGGTGCGGTTGCTGTCTGTCGCGTGGCAGGGGTAAAATTTCCAATCCCGAACCAGACATACCGCCGACATGATGGTAAGCCGCAGTGGCAGTGCAGAATCGAGAGTCGCATAGATGCAGCCAGGACCCTTATAGCGAAGCTCATTTGCTTCCAGTCTGGCAACACGCGCCCACGTGTCATGCGATTTGTTGACCGAGCCTTTGCTGACACCGGTATCAGCAGGAACAATTACATGGAATGTGTTGTCGAGCGTGTTGACTACTGGAAGCAAAAAGTTTGCGCATGGGCGAACCGTATTTGTCGGTACCGAATAAGATCGGAGCGGTACCGCTTGAATAGAGTCTTCCAGAGTAATCAGAAGAGTGTCTACAGAGATTGGGAGGCATCTCGAGGAAGAGTGACCGATGGACACCCACCAGTTGATGAAAACGTAATGACTTCATTTTGGCAAAATATTTGGTCGGTACCCATCGGTCACTCCGAGGGAGTGTGGACGGAGGCGGTCGTGCGCGCGTGTGAGCCTATCAAGGATATGAACACCGTATCCATAACGCCGATTGATGTAGCTTGTGCGGTACGTTCGGCCCCGAACTGGAAAAGTCCGGGACCGGATGGGCTGCACAGCTACTGGCTGAAATGGATACGTAACTCACACGGGCGCATGGCTGCTCAGTTTCAGCAGGCCCTTGAATCGGGAACTCTCCCAGATTTCATGACTTCAGGAGTCACTCACCTGATATACAAATCTGGCAATACCTCGGACCCTAAAAACTATAGGCCAATTACTTGCTTACCAACTATCTATAAGCTACTTACATCCATTCTGAGAAAAAAAAATTCAAATACATATTTCGGCAAATGACATAATGTCACCTTCTCAGAATGGGTGTAAGGTAGGATCCCGAGGTACTAAGGATTTGCTCCTCATAGACATGGCCATTACGCAACAAGTTCGTCGAGGCAGAAAGGGAGTCCATATGGCTTGGATTGACTATAAGAAAGCGTACGATTCGGTGCCCCATTCATGGCTAATGAGAGTTTTAGAGCTTTATAAAGTACATTCCACGCTACGCTCCTTTCTTAGTTCATGCATGGGTCAGTGGTCTACGTTTCTTCGTCATCCAGGACATGTTGGCTCTCCGGCCTCCCCGAGCTTGATAAGGATAAGGCGGGGTATCTTCCAGGGTGACAGTCTGAGTCCTTTGTGGTTCTGTCTGGCGCTTAATCCTCTAAGTACATTACTTGGAGATTCAACGCTAGGCTACCGACTCAAGAGAGGGGGTGAGCCCATTTCACATCTCTTGTACATGGATGAGCTCAAATTATTTGCTACTAAAAAACCAGACTTAATATCTTTACTCAAAATAACCGACAATTTTAGTAAAGCTATTGGAATGGAGTTTGGAGTAGATAAGTGTGCGGTCATAGATATACAGAGAGGTAAAGTTGTAAACTCTGAGAGTTTGCAACTTAGCCAGAGTGAGGTGCTTAGATCTCTGTCTGAGTCGGAAACCTACAAATACCTTGGAATGTTCGAAGCTTTGAGTATCGTCGATGCAGATATGAAGCAATCGGTGAGGGATCGGTTCTTCGGCCGCCTGATAAAGGTTTTGAAAAGCCTCTTGTCTGGCGGAAACAAGATCCGAGCCTTCAATGGTTGGGTCATGCCTGTACTGACGTACTCCTTTGGCATTCTAAAGTGGACGCAATCAGAACTGGATGCCCTGGATAGAAAAGTTCGGCGACTGTTGACGGCATACAGGATGCACCATCCACGCTCATCTGTTATGAGGCTGTATATACCTCGGAAGTGTGGGGGTCGTGGCATGTTAAATGCCAAGGATCTGCACAACCGAGAGACATACAACCTTCGGGAATATTTCCAAAAGGTGAATGTGGGTATGTACCGTGATGTAGCAGCAGTCGATAAAGGACTCACTCCGCTATCCTTAGCGAACGGGAATTGGCGAGCGCCGAAGGTGATGAGTGTGGCGGATCGCACGGACGTATGGAAGAGCAAGGAACTACACGGTCGATTCTACCGGGCCCTTACGGGTCCTGATGTAGATCAGTTAGCCTCCGTGGCTTGGCTACGATACAGTAACCTCTTCGGAGAGACTGAAGGTTTTGTCTTAGCAATTATGGACGAAGTTATCATGACGAACAACTACCGGAAATATATTCTAAAGGATGGGACGGTCGACATTTGTCGGGCATGTCACCGTCCGGGAGAGTCTATTAGACATATCGTTTCCGGTTGTTCCCGTCTTGCTAACGGCGAGTACTTGCACAGACATAACCAAGTAGCTAAGATCATTCATCAGCAACTTGCTCTGAAATACGACCTTGTTGAAGCCGCCGTACCTTATTACCAGTATTGGCCTCAGCCGGTTCTCGATAATGGCCATGTAACGCTCTACTGGGACCGATCTATTATCACTGACAGGACTATTGTTGCCAATAAGCCTGACATAGTGATAATAGATCGGGATGCGCATCGGGCAGTGTTGATCGATGTCACCATTCCACATGACGAGAACCTTGTGAAGGCAGAAAAAGAAAAACTGCTAAAATATTTGGACCTGGCCCACGAGGTGACCGACATGTGGCGTGTTGAATCGACCATCATTGTTCCGATCGTTGTATCTGTGCACGGTCTAATAGCGAAAAGCTTCGACCGTCATCTAGAGAAGCTTTCGCTCCCCGGCTGGGTAAAGGGCCTGATTCAGAAGGCGGTCGTTCTTGACACGGCGCGTATTGTGAGGAGGTTCCTCTCTCTTGAGCCCTGACCACTGATGGCTTGGGTCGTAGACAGCCTGCAGTGGCCCTCTGTTTTTTATATTGTATTTTTAAATTTATTTTTTTGTAAATGTTTTTTAAAAATATAATGTAAAAAATAAGCTAATAAATGGATATGGATATGTTATAATAAAGTCATTATGCTAGATGAGCAACATGTGCTAAGTTCCCCCTCTAACGTCATTTCTCCACTGAATTAAGATTCAAACTGACAGTTTACGTCAAATGTTACACCGTGAACTCTATTCTCATGGATATAAGGGCTAGTTTCGAAATAATGTTTTCAGATGATTGCACTATCCTGTAACAAGCCATGTCCAAAAAGCGAATACTTATTCCGACATCAAGATTTATATCCTAAGTGTTAGAACATAAGGTTGAGTTATCTCACGGGACCGCAGTTAGGCTGTTTTATCACAAAAAGGACGAATTTTCATGTGGGCGGGGTATCGATCGGCGCTGTTCAGTGCGCGCCCTGATGAAGCTTCATAGTAAACACAACACGCTCGGTGCTCAGTTCGGAGAAGACGTTCCAAGATGCACACGGTCACCACGGTACTAGTTGCTGTCGTCGCGATCTGCGCTATCGGCAACTCCCCAGGTCAGTACAACTAAATTAAATTTTATAAAAAAAATAATTAATGTTATCGCAACTGATAAAGAGTTCCCGCGTTAACTTCGCGCGCTTGTTGTGTAAACTCCGTGTCACTAATAAAGTTTGAAACATTCTATAACTTATTTTTTGAAGTGGATAAACTAGACGCGGAAACTTTTAAAAGTTGAATGAAAATTTTCAAACCGTTGTTAACAAGTGATACCACCTGTTACACTTGGCGTTCAGTTCTCCGATGCTGTAACTGTGGATATTTAGGGAGTTGTGGTTCCACCGAAATTTAATAGCACATTTATTTAATTTTTTGTCGAAGGAACTCTTTATATTTGAGTGAAAAATATTTGCTGGCGTTAAATTAAGTCTTTTTTAAGTATATCGTATTGATTTTCATTCGAGCTGCTTAATTACCTGAGCGTGCATTTATTAGACCTTGATATCGGCAATACCGTGTATGGAATATAAATTATACAGAGTAATTAAGAAAAAAAATCAAGGCACTTTTTGTCGTAACCCGTCGTTAATTGCAAGGGATGTCCGAAAAAACATTTGACAGCTACTAAGTGAAAATTAAGTACTTTTCTCGCAGCTTTTCGAGCGCTATAACACGTCTTTCTTATTTTTATTGTTCGAAACGCGATTTTAGCATTACTAAGATGTATTCTACTGTGATTAAAAGGCGACAACAAGGTGAAGAAGATAAATCATCAAAAGGTAAGTGACAGGCAGACTTACGTGAAAGAGCTACCATTTTTTTGTACTTGTTTCTGGTACTATTTTATTGTGTTTTTCTACTATAAAAGCTCAATAAATTTCAAGAGGATCAGCTACAGAACCTGAAGGACGGGCCTGAAGAAAAGCAGTTGCCGACCGGTTAAGTCGAAATTTTAGAATAATTTTAAATAAATAAATGTGTTGTGTTTTATTTCTACCTTACCTACCTTCTACATTTCATAATAGGTACATGTCTATGTATTCCTTAAATTACGGCAAATGACGGTAAGTAATTTGTAATCTTAAGTGCATTGCGTTTTTCAGTTTTATTTCATATTCATATACCTAAGCGAAGTAAAACTGAACATAAAATGTTAAAGACGATAAAATATAAATGGTTACGAAGTTGTATTTTTATGATGACGCCATGTTTCTGACAAAGCCGTCTGTCATCATTCACTAACAAAATATGGACCATGGGCTGAAACACTTACAATAGAAAAAACTACTAATCGGTACTATATAGTACCTTTTTATAGTTTTGTTGAAAATAAAACTATAGTAAATGTACTCGTATTTAACTATTTTCTATCCCAACCAACCTCAAAGAAAATTCCGATTACTTTATTTTTTGAACTCACTTGTATTTAATTCTTAAAACAATTACCATTATTACAATCCAGCGGACGTTAAAATTCAAATCTCAAAACCGTTAAAAAATTCATTCAGGTACTGAGTACTTGAGTAATTATCTTGTATGAATGTTACAATGTAACCGTCATCTTCAAGCCGGTCAAGGGCCTGTCACCACAAAGAGTCTAGTTTTTGACCTCACATCTCAAGGGAAGTGTCATTCTCGTTCTAGTATCAATAACCCCCAGTAAACGAACTCCCGTCGTGACCGCTAATACGTTTATCTACTAAAGTCAATAATAAATTGAAGCTATATTGTGAGGCGAATTAAGAAGATACGTTCAACTGAAACGGTATTGTGATAAGTCAATGTGTATAACTAGAACTTTTTTCGTGATAAATTTTCGTATTAAACGTAAGATAATATAGCTATTATCTTCACGTACATTTATACAACCACATTATTTGTGAAACTGGTACTAGGCGAATTTTCAGGAACAACGACGATTAGATTTCTCAATAAAATCTTCTTTATCATTCTATAATATTTTGTGATAAACCAAAACGTTAATTAAGCCATGAGCTTAATATTTCGTTAAATATAAAGAGGCATTAAAGAATAAAAATAAATTATAAACTAATCTCGCTCATGATCATTTTCTTTTGAAGAAAAACGTTAATTTTCAACCCAAATTTCGGAACAAGATGTCCGTCTTCCGAATCTATTTCACATCCTATTAAACTTTTATCTCCACGGCTCCGAATTATCTACTAATTTAAGCTGACTTACAATTTACGATCATAAAGTAAAATGAGATTAAAGATGATATTAATTAGAAATTAGAAACTGTGAAAACTTCAAATTTTGATCCTTAACGTAAAAGATTTCAGAAAATTATCGATTAAGCGACCATTGTCTTTGTTAACCTTAAAACGATTATTTACAGGCTTTGATTATTTAGACTTAACTCATAATTATTAACGTTGATAAGGCTTTCATAAATATCTATGGTATAATTTCGACCGAATTTCAATTAAATCATAATCTACATAGAGTTTTAACTGAACGGAATTCACCTACAACTTCGGAAGAAAAAACCAGGCATAGTGATATTGTTAACGGTATAGTACATGTCAATTCTAGTACATTCTAAATTAAAGACTTTGAAACGTCGTGTCTTTACGAATGTATGAGTTATGGCATTTCAAACACCAACTCGTAATGATAAAATAACAGCACAAAAATGTGTTACCTATTTGTGGAGAATGAGTATACATGTAGTTAGAATTTGTTTTATTTTGATAAAAGTAAATCAGTAAATCATAGAACTGAAAGTTTTGCATAGTTGCAACGTGTAAAAATACCAAAGCTGAAAATGAAACTAAATCACTCTTACATTTGACATTTTCAGTACTTGATATTTATATAGATCACGTTACCTCTTTTTGCGCACGAAACTTCTTTCCTGTTCATTATCATTCAAACAAGATTCAGTGTATTCCATAGATGTGCGTCAACAATTTGTTATTCATACAGGCGAACTAAAATCTCATGGATCCTTAAGAGAGGTGTCCTTGAACTGGTATTCGTAAAACATTTTTCCGGCTTCCAACCGCGCCTTTATTTGCTTGAGATGAAATTAAGTTACTCCTAAACGTTTCCGTTGTTTCGTAATGAAATTTTTGTGAAATTATTTAGGAATCGTACCCCGCGGCTATGGCAGCTAAAACTGACGTTTAGTATTATTTTCGTGTTACTATTGTTTTGAAAATAGCTTAAAAACATTTTCGTATTTTTCACAAACACCTTTTTTGTGGTCAAAATCATTTGTTTCAAAATGTAATACTAGTTTAACTTTACATTTAGTTACAGGTGTTCGTGAACTACACATAAATTAACTTTTAAGTCAAATAAACACGGTCATAATATACGTAGTGCATACGTAGGGTATAACTACGTGCCAATAGTTTAGTGCAACAATATTTCAATTTTACGTTACATAATAATCCAATTGTATTAACCTATAACTTTTATAAGTTTTTAACACAGATATAATAATAATAAGTAAAACAGAATATAGGTAGGTATATAATTTACTTTATTTAGCTCCTGTCAGATAATTTAATTTATATGTATAACAAACTATCCCCCGGGACCTTCCTCAACCATGGAAACGAAAACTTCGTTCCGTAATACCAAATAATATATCTAACAAATGTAAAAAAATTGACAATTAATTTTCTTTAATTTCTGTAATTAAAACAAGTATTTTAGTATTTTTAATTTACTTTGTGTGTTTGTAAAGGAATAGTCGGTATTAGGTATTCCGTAACATATTATAAATCATTATCCTGAATTGAATGACGGGCTCGCTAAGTTTAATTCATAAAATCGCAAGAATAAACTAGACGATTATAAATAGCACTTAAGACATTGAACTCCAGTCTATGAACGGCGGAGAGCAGACGTCACGTGGGTAGATCCTTACTCCTGCATCTAGTACTTATAGTAGCATTCTACAAACATAGTATTATTGATTTGTGTTCATAATTGTGAATCGAGGACTAATCGTCGTGTCGTTCGACATTCAAAGTAATTAATCGACAAACGTTCACTCTTTCGAAAGTAAACGTTATTCATCAACGTCAGCTTTGGAATTAAATGGCAGCTTTTATAAATGTGTAAAAATAACATTCAGTTACCACAGAATTTTGGGTTTCATTTAATCATAAATGAAATGTCTTTAAAATAGTTAAAAACCTACTCTTTAATCTAAAAAGGGCTTTTTTCTTTTATCGAGGTAAAATTAATAGTATTGTGGTGGTACGTAGCAGATATAGTTATTTACTTGTACATACTAATTCAGAGAATTACAATTACTTCTATCTATACAATTACTTCCCAAGCAAAAAAATGTTTTTTAATGACTATAATATTGTAAAAATTGCGCAATAGTGTAAAAATTACACCATTGCCAGAACCTTCCATTTCTTTAGATATACATCTATATCTCACGTTCTCGTGTACATTTCCTGGTACGACTGCCCTTTAATTTGAACTTTTGACCCTAATCCAGTACGTGTGCCTACGAAATCCTTTAAACCTCTTAACATAATCAAACGGTCCATAAACTCACTTATGACAGATATATCGAAATATTAGTTTTGAAGTACACATAAGTGCTTGATATGAGTAATATTCAAATATAATAGTTATAATACCTACTCTATGGATAGACCGAATGTTCTAACCGTGTCATTTCTTCAAATGAAGATAACCAATAATCTGGTATGAATCGATCAATCCATGTCTACAAAAATAGATAAAACATACATTTTAATCAATAGGTCATTCACTTCGTCAAACGTTAACCTTTTAGTTAATTTGCAATGAACAAATTTACTAAAGAAACATAATTTACATGTGTCATGAAAAAGCTTTAATAACAATTCAAAAAGAAGAAAATTGTTTTTCAACAAAATTTATTAAATTATCAATGTTGAGATTCCATTTGCAAACTCATTTCAGTTATTCAAATAGTAGTCGCTTTAAAGTCTCGTTACAAAGCTCCGGCCAACTCAAATATTTGATTTGTAATAAAATTGAAGAGTTTATCTACGATAAAATGTGCACCATAGTGGAGAAAATGATTCTTGGTATCGAATCAACTTTTAAGTGAACAAGGAAATGCTTTTATCTAAAAACTATCGCATTTTCAACTTTGACCGGTCAACTTGCGACACAAACTTTTACAAAGTACCAAAGAAAAGGAAAAAAATATTTAAGGAATAATATATTTTGTTGAAACTAAAAGTTATGAACATTTCCTATTGTTTAGATAAAGTATGTATGTAGGTATTTACATTATTTATCTCTCACTCTAATTTTTGTATAACTAGCTGTTTGAAGTCGATTTCTCGGATTTGTCATCACAGCGGCATTGTACTAATCATTGTTGTCGTTATCATATTTCCGATGGCCTCTGCAAGTTATTACAAGACTATCAACTAGATGCATTAGTCTGTGTGAGGTCTGTTGAAAACAAAGGGCACAGAAAATTTATATTATTTAAAACAAAAGTGTTCTTATGTACATACGTCATTGTATCGTAATATGGAACTAAATACCTCCGAGGTAGATGAAGGGAACAATAGGGCGATAGACAGTTCGTCTGGCGGCTTTGGGTGCTAATAATACATCTGTCAATCGCATCCATTGTCTAGCAGACTAGGAATGGCTGGACATATTTCAATCTCAGTTTTGTGTTACGTGAGGGGATTTATGTATAGTGAAGCTCGTATTATCATCTTGTGTGTAGGTATTATGTCGCAAAGATAGTGCATTTTAATATTAAAGGCTTTTAGAAATATAACATAACGTTTAGATAGATTCTTATGTGACCCGAGTTTGAATATTTTTGCATAAACTATATTGAAAATGAAAGTACATGTTGTGCTTATAATGTTTGAGAGTCCTAGACCTGAATATGTCAGAATATTTTACTACATTTTTACGTGACCTAGCTGTAATCACGGTTTACAGTCTGACGTCTGTCCTTTACCGAAGCGGCTAGTTATTATTTTAGCATCGCCGGCGGTGTTCCCTCCGGATATTGCTTCGCCAAACCAATTACATTGCGCTGCCAATGCATTTTAAATATAACGAAATTAAAAACGTCTCTGCAATAATTCGAAGCACGTTTACTTACAGCGGTATAGATATTGATTAAAAGGGTGGATAACTTTATTTACGATTTCCGAAATTAGGTACGCCAGTTGAAAATTTCCTAAGAAATTTACGAGTTGATATTGCTTCAAAGTTGCTTTACAGTTTGAGCTATTTTATTACTATTCAACACCTCACATACCTATGTATGTTAAATTAGTTTAATAGTCAATTTATTGAAAGAGGTGTTCAAAATTCATAGATGTTGCACACTTTGTAATATCTATAATATTTTACAAAAAACAATGTGTTAAATGTTAAATCTTCGTGAGAGGGTTTGATTAGAAACCTCATTTTTGGTTTGCGATTAAAGTAAAACACACGCTGCAAATATAAGGAAGAATATAAGTAAAAGGGCGTACAATCTAACCATCAAGTCTTATGTACACATTCGGCAAACTGTAATCGACTTGAGTAAATTTACTCAACAACTCGAAGCTCCATATAGTAATTAAAAGCAATCTAATACAGTTTTAATATACTTATAAGTTTTCTTAGGAGATTAAACGGAAGTTTGTGACGGAACAAACGTTTTAGTGGAATCTCATGTTACCTATAATATAGCGATCGAAAATGCTTTTAGTGTATGTAAATAAAATATCAAAAAAACAGTTTTGTTAAATTTACTTGAAAATTATGTTATAACTAGTATTGATTAGTACCTAGTTAGGCTTTTTATATTACTTAATGATTATGTTCTTTTAAATAAACTTTTAATAAAAGGTCATAAGAAAAATAATTTGCTAAATTAAATAAATTACGCGCGATTTTTATTTGAAACCAGTAATTATGGTATTGTAACACCTATCTATAATTTCTCTCTATATTTAATAAGACTGTTAATAGAATTCTATGTTTGGTTTTAAATTGAATATGATCAAAATAGTTGTAATAAATAATTTGATCGATTTTCACAAAGGTATTTGGTTATTTTAAAATTAGTATTTCATTAATTAATAATTCAAAGCTGATATTAATTAACTGTTATTTTTATACAAAAGAGCAGCTTAAGACTCATACCTTTCAGTGATTTTCCTTCCGGAGAAACGCGTAACAAAGCTCAAATAACCTTAATTAATACCAGAAACGAAGCAACAATTAACGGGATTCCAGTTATTTTCTTACTTATTATTTATGTATTATGTAAGAATAGTGACCTAACTAATCAACTGCGTGTTATTGGTAATTACAATAATTGGTAAACTATTGAGTAAGGTCTGAGAAAGTAATGAAATAACTTGACCTTCGTTATCGTCTTATAATTATACAATCAAGAAACCATACAAAGCCTTTTCAAAGTTTCATTAGGGAAAACTCAGAGTTAGCAAACTCGGATTCACTGTTTACATTCCAAGATTGAAAATCAACATTGTGTTGATATCTTTTAAGTATGATTCAGTTCTGTTCAGTTTCGGGTCAGATTTTCTTTTTTAAACCATTGACAAGTATGAATGTATATCGCACGTACATACTTTAAAGTTTCAAGGATAATTCTGTTCTATTCTATAAGTTAAGGATAGCATCTAAAAATGTTACCTACTCTACAGACTGATAAACTAAACTAAGAAAATAATAAAGTTTAAGAAAATAAACATCTATTTTGAACTTGGAATAGACAGAGAGATATTCGTGGTAAATACATCCACTTCGAATCCCAAAATTAATGCGAACCCATTCCTCATGCTCGTGTTTCGATGGAGGCTCCGATGACCATGATTTCGCTTGACATCCTCATAAAATAAACCGAATTATATCAGTAACTGATGCTGTTATTGATAAAGAATGCAGTGCGTTAAAATACAACATTATTTTGTCTCCTTTAATAAGTGACAGTTACGATTTAAAAAAAAAACACTATCAATTAAATCAAAGACGTACCTATAGTCTAATAATGTTTTATAAATGTGTGATAAAAATAAAAAACAATGGCTATAATATATTACTGATGAATCAAAAATGTAATTCGTTTTGCCATATTCCATCCACGTTTCAGTTGGCTAGTTCAAAATGATTTACAATCTCTCGATCTACATCCCGCACAATTGAATCCAGTGTCTCTAGAGATGTGACATGTGTATCTAGATATGGGTTAACACATTTATCGTGCTGCTTGATTTGAATACAATCTATAAATCGCTACTTTATACGAAAGGAGATTTACCAGATGAATAAGACTTACCCTCTTTTATATGACATGCGTTATGTATGATAAAACTGAGTACTGGCCATTTAGTTAGATTCAACGTTTACCTTTAAATAGGTATATATACATTTTATAAGCTCTCTCCTTTTCTAATTGTACTAAACCAGAAATAATTATTGTCATTTGATTTTTATCAATTTCCCTTGATGACCTACAAAGGTAAAAATGCTTTTAACATATAATCATAATTCTATCTAGGGGCTACGACAGCGCCGACAATGTCGCAGCCAGGCAACTCTGGTGAAGAGAACACACCTGATCCCTCTTCCGTACACTACTTCAGAGATGTCATCATGCCTAAATTCGTGATTCCCCTGTACAAGTACGATGCTAAATCCAATTACATGAAGCAGTCGGTATTCACCGATGTCAAGCCCGATTTACTGACTAAGGTAAGTAGATACTATCATTAATTTCTAGCTGCTTTACCTAATAATCAAACGAAGCTTGAAGAAAGCTCTTAAAGGGAGGTCACCTCGGAGACTCCCTGATAAGATCAGGTGACCCGTTAGATCGTCTGCCAAGAAGGCAACCAAACAAATTGGGGATACCGTAAATCGAACCGTTACCGTTGATAAAAAATCAATGTTTTATTAACCATACGTTCAAAAATTCACAACGTTTTTTTAAGAAGGCCTTCAAATACTCAGATGGAGCTACTACTCTCTGAGAATCCTTAAATATAAATATCTGAATCACATTTGACGACACCTACTCAGTTACTTTCAAATTTAGTTTCATTATTTAATAAACGTACTGATGTTTCCATTTGATTTGACAGACTCAAAGGTTGAGAATCGAATAATATTATCAAAGTTAAATTACTTTTACGACGAATATAATATACTACTTCTGTAAATTTCTTACGAATTAATAAAAGCAAATGAGGATTCTTGGATAGATTTCTATTTTAAGTTTCAGACAATATGTTGAGGAACGAAGTGGTTTATTTTAAAAACTTATAATTTCAAAATAAGGTAGGACCGAATAAGTGTATACCTGTCTAGCTAAATATTCATATTCGAAGATTAAATTACCTACAATACCACAACCATTTTTTTGCAACAGTCCTTTTAATAAAGAATAGTCCTTGTTTTCTAATTAAAGATGTGGAAACTTTAGATTCCAACTATTTTACTATAAGAAAAAGCAATACCGCAGAAAGAAAACTTTCTTGGAAACTACATCAAATAAAAATGTGCTATTTAATCATATACTTCTATAAATTATCTAACCAAAACAGGAAATTATGCACCTCAACCAAATGGAGACAGAAGAAACTGACGATCCGATGTACGACGACCCGATCACCAAAAACTTCATGTCGCGCATGCTGTCCTTCGGTCGCCCCCCGCTAAAACAACCATTCCAGAACAAGGCTCAAGACCAAAACGAAATGATCATGGAATTGGAAAACCTACCCCGCAGTCAGGAGATGGATATGGCAGGTCCTATCTCACCGCCTTACTCTGCTCACCCTGACGCAGACTCGACTGAAATAAATGACGACGCCAATTTTGCTCTCACTCCATTCAGTAGGGAATATTACGAAAAGGAGCACCTCGAACCCGTCAGTAAGTATTTACGCTAATTTCAGCAATGAAACAAAGGCGTGGTGAAGACATAGTGTGATATTGTTAGACAAACAACCCGCGTACCCAGATCACTTTCGTTACTATACGACTATATTTAAACGATACCAAACATAAATACAACGTATCCTCAAACTCTGTCGTACTTATGCTTATCAAGACCATTATTTTACTTTAGTGAGTTTGTTAAAGATTAATATAATAAAGCTTTAATTATTGTTTTATCATAAAGGTTTATGTGACTTAACTACAACAGAAGTACTGTCAAACATAATTAAAACAATAACAAACTTAGAAAGAAGCTTTAAGATTGAAACAAGTAGGGCAGTGTTACAAACAGTTGTGAATGTCCCACTTGCGCTATGACATGTCTAAAAATAAGACTCCGAAAGAGGTGTCCTACCTTAATTGTTGACATACTTTCTTGATGCTTACCTCACACCTCAAACCTCAGTAGTTAACTAGAACTATCGACAGCACATAACAATTTTCAGTGACTACTTGACTTATAGTTTCACATTAAAAATAAATTGTTTCTTTAAGATGATACTACGCCGGCAAACACTGATGATACCGAATCTGAAGATTCAGCTAAGATGGAACCCCGTCAAACCCGTCAGAACCCCAACTATGGTACTAGAGCTAAAGCCCTCGTTGCTGAAGACATAGACAAACTCAAAATCGGATTGTAAGTAGAAATGACAATGTTCTTGTTGATTATTTTATACCTAATTAATAAATTTTTAGTGACGAAGCTTAAAAGCAACTTTCATATTATGTTCTTCCGATTTTCCAAACATCAGTTTGTCGTAACGGGTGACTATGGATAATTTACTGATAATTTGGATGTTAGATTGTTGATAAGGTCAGCGTACTATAGTATGATTTGAGATATGATCAACATGTTTTCTAAAATGCGTGTTTACAACATTTGACCAGCCTTCAATTGGATACGATTATAATGTGTGATATTTTGTGTACGTAAAATATACACAGTTTTCAGTTTTCATTGTTGATTTAACTCTGGAAAATGCTTTGTATTCGTCAACTAACGGAGTATTTAAATGGCACTGAACCCGAAAAAGCAATTTATAAAACATTACGATTTTTATATTTTTCCAACTTTTAGCCAATCATAAAAAGAAATATCATATCGTTCTACCTTTGAATTGAAATTCTATGAATAAGAAAAAAATATCATCTGTTTAACCTCTCGTAAAATTATTTTTAAACTGTCTTCATTATGAACGTAAATACAAGCGTTCCGATGTCCGCAATGGAAAATTAAATTAAGTCTGTAGTTACAAAGTTGAACGTTTTCCTCCAAGTTCCTAACTAATTTATTGAGAAAACGAAAAGCCGTCGCTCTTTGAAATGTAAAGGATGTCAACACTTAACCTTAATTCATTGTATAAATAAAGTGAAAAAAGTAAACCTGTATTTTGTATACAGTATTACTGAAACGTTACATTCAATGAATGAGTTAATTAAGCAATTCTTCGATTTATCTGCAGGTAATAAGCACTAAGAGATGTTTAATGGTTATTTAAAGTAAATAGCAACCCTTTAAAATTTTCAACTAAATTAAAGTTACAAAAAAACCTATTAAATGTGTCTTAGCATAATCGATTTTCCAATAAGTTAAATCGTGAGCTTTTTCAGTCAAGTTACTTTAATTCTCAGTTTAGTCAGTCTCTACGTATTATTATTAATATTTTTTTAAATTTTTCCATTCATTCTACTGTTTCCTTAACAAATGGAGCACTATGTTTAGCATCTAAGTTTGAACTTTATTCAACTCATTGAATGAGACAATTATCTTCATGAAATGCATCGAATCGCCTTGGAACTTTGCCGAGCGAAGAATGAAGAAACTATCAAGGATAGTTTCAACTTTTACAATTAGTTTTGCTCTAGAATCTCTGCAATTTTTATTTAAGTATGCAGGCAAATAACTTTGCGATACTTATGTAGATTCTTATTATTGTAACCACTTTTATTGTTATGTTAAGTAACACGTGATTAGGTAATCACAAAGATAAGTTGATAAAATAAATGACGACTGAATTTTAGAATAATGAAAATGTTCTACTTGGCTTTGATACCTTTTATTTTGAAATAACCACTGTGTTCAAATAAATTTACTCTATCGACAAAACTGTATTCAGTCGACAGAAAAGTGTTAATTCCAGGGCAAATAAGGAGTACCGATTACCCGTCTCGTTACTGCCAACCAATCTGCGCTGGTTGAAAATCTCTCACGATGACGATAATGAGGAGAGGTGAAATGTCGAACACATAGAATAACTCCCCACCATTCACTCACACCTGATAAACCCCCTAGTTGATACGCATGGGATTCACGCGACAACGACGTCATCTATTTGTTTTGTTATTCACTTATTTTTCGTTTATAATGGGACACGTGTTTATTTTATTATCGAACAATATTTTATATGTTTAACATTATCCTGTGTGTTCTCGTCTCTGTTAGTGTAAAATAAAGGAGAGGAAAATTAATATATACAAATTATGCTGCCTAACATATTACGTAACGAATCACAATTAAAACGGATCTTTACATACTAAAAAAATATCTTAACGAAGCGGATATCCCGTATTTAAATAGTTCAAAATCTACTCTTGCTACTTATTTATTTCGTGAGCTGTCACTCATCTAGAGATCGAACAACATAGATAAATTTCAGAGAATATTTAAAAAGGGGACTTTAATGACATGAATAGAACATCAATCAAGCTATCATCATACCTATTTTATGTTTTATCTCTTTCGTTCTCATTTGATTTTGAATATCAATACAAAGGACATAAAACAGTACAACTGCTCCCAAGTCACTTTATTTATCAATGAGGCCGTAGATGTTCAGCTTGATCGCTTGCCTTACACGTAGAGTGACGTTTAATTACTCAAAGCTTACATTATGTAGTTGAAGACATTTACGCCTATAAATACGCCTTTAAGAGTTTTAGTACTAATCACGAGTGTGCGTGCACCCTTATACTATAATTATACACTAATGTAAATATGAATACCATTGCAGAAATATTATCGAAAGTATTTAATGAAAGTTTAAAAGTTTAAAGAATATCTCAATGATTTTTAATAAAAATCCTAACATTTGCATACGACTAATTCGATAATGTTTTGTAATTAATCCACTTTTTTATATTAAAGTTACATCACGACTTGTAACTGAGAAACAGTTTAGACTGTTTTTGAAATAGCTGATTTAGATGCTCTGGCTAGTAGATGACCTGTTTAAAAAGGTGCACATACATACCTAGTTATTTTACGCGCAGTTCTGGTGACGGTTCTACTAACAAGCCTCACCACATCCACGTGATGGAGGCGGCTGCTTCTGACCCTGCTGAGTCTATTTTCGGTGTAGCTCTGATGGCGGCCATAGGGACTGCTCTCACTATGGCTATCCTTGGCTTTGGTTTTGGGTGGTACACGTAAGTACTGAATACTATGCACCATATTTAAAGAAGTAATTAATCGTGGTGGAACACTTTAGACTGGAATTTTTGGATACTACAAAAACATATTTTGATGTGTAAATCATTTAAATCTTTATGGCACTGTTTTCCCTACATTTTTAAACAGAAATCTGCTTTTATTTTTTTGCAAATACCATTATACATTTTCCAAGAACATCGTATTTCTGTGCAGGCTGTCTAAAAAAGCCAAGGCAGCTGCCGATGTCGATTACCCAGCTTACGGCGTGACCGGCCCGACTGTTGACAGCTCCGGAGATCGCAAGCTCGCCCACTCCGCTCACATGTACCACTACCAGCACCAGAAGCAGCAGATCATTGCCATGGAAAGGTAAACAATCATTTTTTCTTTAGGTGTAAGGAGAGTGGTCTATGATACGATAGCTGGTAGCGGTCGCAACATTCTGCTCATATATTTCTACTCTACATACTATACAGCACAAGAAGTAGCAGATCATTTCAATCTAAAGGTAATATTGTAGAGTGTCATGAAGTGTGTATAAAAAGTAAATTAACGGTAAATAGCATTTATTTTAAACATTCATTATTTTAAATAAGGTCAACTACAAAAAATTAAAACTACTGTCTCAAAATTTAATTGTAAGTGGCGGTAAATAAACGTACAACTAGGTATAAATTAAACACCTAGAGTATGCCTACATCACAGTTTATTGCTCATGAAACACATAAATTAAATCAAATAAATAATGATACATCAAGTACCATAATTATAGTTTCTGTGTCATGTGAAAAGTATATTCAATAACTGTTAACAAAAAAAATATGACAATATAGTATTATCAACCGCTCACACAAAAACCACCGGATATTTATGACAACAAATTAACAAAGTGCTAAATCCATTAAACTTGTGTATCGTTTCGTTATACAGCAAAGACCGGTCCAATAATTGCGGTCACTGAAAGCCACCGGTGCAACAAGCCACGGTCACAGAATAAAAATTGCAAGCGGTAAAACTTCACAATTACAAATTACCGACTCGTCTGTGAATGGCACACCTGGCGCACGTTAGGAATCACTGTTCTTTTTGAATATATTTTTAGAAAATTATATGTTTTATAGATTTTATACTAACTTTATAGGTATTTTTTATTATTTAGACAACTCAGTATTTAATTATTTTGAGCAAAAATATACCAGCCTGTAAAATATGAGACGATAGCAAAATGTAAACCTTACATTCTTTAGTATGAACGTGATCAATATTAGCTACTGCCAAATACTCGGCATAAACAGACAATCCTTTCTTAGTTCAGTTTCCAGTTCAGCAGTTATCCTTGACAAATGCACAATGAAGTCTAACAAATACGAAATAGTAAACAAGCACTTCGGGAAGCAGCAATTATGATATTGTCAGTACTAAAACAGAACTGTGTCTAATTTAAATATGACACACAGTGTTATTTCTGATTGTAAAATTACTCTGTGGTACGCTTTCATTGTGTTCGAATTTCTTTTTTTTTGTGACTAGCGGACGGAAACGAGAACTTTCAGGAAATGGAAATATCTTTTTCAAATGATACTGAAACTGGGCGCTTTATTTCTGAGATGTTTTTCATCGTTGAATGGCAGCCGTGTTCATGATAGAATACGAACAATAGACAATAGTCTTTCGGCCCATTGAATGGTGAAGCTACTGTGTTTAATTAGAATTTAGTTTGATAAATATAACCTTTTTTTAAGTTGGATATTGGATAATGACCTAGGGAAGAGCCATGCTAAAAAAATGAAGACTTCTTTCTGGAAAGACTATATCACTAGGCTTCTACCTATCTATCTATACATTATCATTTTGTATGAAAAATAGATGTTCAAGGTTTTGAGTTTTGGTTTCGTCTAGTGGGGTCACTTCCTTGCGTATTGAAAAAGATATTAAGCTATAAGAGAACAATATCGGTGACAAATGACAAACAAAACAAAATTTAATGTAAAATGAAAAAAACACTTCTGAAAATAAAAAACGATGCAATTTAATTCAAAAAAAAAAATAAAATAACCGATTGGTTTATATCATTTGGTTTTTTTTTCAAATTTATAACACGTAATTTACGAAGAATGATTTCCACAAAAAGTAACCGTTCGAAAAATTGAGTATCAAATATGTTTAGAAAAAAGTTTATGTTACACATAACATTTTGTGCATTAGTGTTGCTGTGCAAAAATGGGATCTTGTAAATATAGCTCAAAAAGTATCACACGTCACGTCATCACAGTACCTAATATAAATAAAATGCTAAAAAAATCGGTCTACTCAATAATAAGTTCTGCGGTAACATTTTAAAATATACTGTCTTACTACAGAAATACCTCTTTTACAATTAACGTATTAATTAGTTCTTTTTCGACAACATAAAACCTTTAATACAAAAACTACATAACATTAAATCTCAGTCCAAAATAAGTGTTAACATGTTACAGGAACGGACTCGACCAGCGCCACGGCTCCATTTCTGACCCTGAATCTGATGAGGAGAACGAGGAGGGAGATTACACCGTCTACGAATGCCGCGGATTCGCTACCGTACGTATTAAATATTGTTAATAAGAATTCTCCGACTGTTACTATAACACCAGGGAGACTAAAATACCCCATCGTTACCGCGCTGCTCCTGTTAGTTGTAATTGTTATAGTAAATTTAAGAGTGTAAATCAACATATCAAACAATGAGTTTAAACTTTACCAAATTGTGATAACAAACTCACTTTACAAATAAACTTACAATCTGGTAAGTCGTTCACTCGAAAGCCATCGGACTCATTAAATATTTTCAAATTTCGATCAATAGTTAAGCCTAATAATGTTAACATTCACTTAAAAGTTGTACAAATACTGCCAAACTACCAATAATTTGACAAGTTCACAGGGATTTCACGGAGAAATAGTAAATTTAATACCAATTATGGTAAGCACACACTTATGCATGTTTACATACATATACTGCCATTATATGTCTACTTGCATACTAAGCAGATTTCTTTTATCCTTAACTCTTCTGTAATAGAAATACCTACAAACAATCTTAATGTGTTACGTTTCAGACTGGAGATATGGAAGTGAAGAACCCGCTGTTCGCCGAGGACGCTACCCCAGCCACCCCTGGCAAGTGCGAAGTCGTCAAGCAACAGCCCAAGAAGTAGATGCCTCGACGACATCCGCTCTCAAGTCCTCATCCGCTAACCGCATGCTATCTATATATAATATATTATATATTCATATCTTATATATTATTGATTGGAAGGTGTGACGTGAAAAGTCAGGTTCGTTACGGAGACAGATTGTATTTGAACAAAATTGTAATTGCTGTAGGAATGCTTACAATTCGAATGTGAACGTGCTAGTTATTCACTGCCAAAATTGCATGTAACTTTTATAGTTTCCATGAATTCGGACTGATAACTTGTTGATTCTCTCAACACACCTGTTGCCTTCGTATGCTATTACAACTGCCTAAAATAGACACGACGATGTTAAAATACTCGTCGTATTTTAAACTTTTAATGATGATTAATATTTTTTAAAAGTTTAATGTAGTATTAATAGAAAAAATCGATTGTTAAGTAAAATGGAATTGATTTTGTATCTGAAACCAAACACAACATATCCATTCAAATTGTAACGTCTAAAGAAATATGTTTTGTCAAATAAATTTTATCTCAGAAGGCCTAAACTGAAAACGATTATTAAATATATATACAAACACGTTTACTTTAGAATAGTAATGTAGCCAAAGCATTCATACATTACTTAACGGTACATACACCAATGTAGTAGTTAATGCACCAAATACATACTTTAAATAGATTTTGCGTGAGATTTACTATAGTAGCACAAATATACTAACAGAGATAAGATATAAAAATATATTTAATTAACATTTATTAATAGAGTTTTAAAATGTAATACACTAATCGCCTTATATTGTGGTCAAATTTTATTAGTATTAATATATTGAACAAATTAGCTAGAGTACACTTCCTTGCACAAATTGAAAACATATCGTCTACACAAACCTTTACCTGTTTACGTCCGTTTAATAATGGCTATTTAATATTTAGGAAATTTAAACTAAAATATATCTAACCAGGTAGAACATAGAAGTAAAATGCGTATTTCATTATTATATTATTATAATGCATGCTACTAATTAATATTAATAACAATTATATAATCGTAATGTAAACGATCTAGAAATGGATTATTATCAATAATCGTCTATATTAAATAATTGTTAGTTAAAGTTCATTCTCATATTGTTAATCTGTAGAACATAGTATATAATATTATATATTACTCAGGTGTAACCTGATCATATTAATTATTTTTCGACTACTTTATATAGTACACGAGTCTTTCCGTCAATTTGCATTGACTGACCGTCTCACCGTGTCATGGACATCTACCAGCTTTATATACATACATATTACAACACATATACTGTATGAAACAACCATAAGGATGTGGACATGAACAGTATCTCTCAACCTACCGTATACCTCACCTTCCGAGTTATGTTATGAACAATACAAGAGTCTATAACCATGTTAATATTATATATTAATTTTATGCACATTGTATTTATATAGTTGTATTAGTACAATTAAAATAGAATGTTCCACTAAATATTGTAGTATATATTATATATAATATACATATATGTATACAAGCACGTGTTGTTATTTATTTTCATCCTGTATTCCAATCCTTGTTCTTAGTATAAGTAAAAGACGCTAAAAATAAACTCGTTTGAGCAATGATTTAAATATTCCATAATCATTTTGAGAGCTTAACTTGATTGGATTATTAATGTTGTAAAATATGGTAAACATAAAATGGTCTTAGATCATTTCTGTGAAATTGGTCGAAACGAACTAGTATTCACAGCATGTAGCTAATAAAGGACTTAGGTCCATCAAACAGTTATAATAGATACCTACGTCCATAAATATTACGTATAAACTGTACTGTACTGTACTGTAACAACCCATTACTGCCCACTGCTGAGCTCAGGTCTCCTCCGAAGAGGGGTTAGGCATAGTCCACCACGCTTGCCTAATGCGGATTGGGGACTTCGCATATCTTCAAAGGATTTTTAGAACCCTTTTCCGATATGCAGGTTTCCTCACGATGTTTTCCTTCACTGTTCAGCCAGTGGTGTTGTGATAAATTGCACATAAATCTTTTTCATATTAAAATTTAGAAGTGAAAGTCGGCTGGTTTTGAACCCGCGACCTCCCGTACGGAAGTACATACAAACGTGCTGTACTTATTGCTGGAAACTATAAAATGATGGTTAACAGGTTAGTAAGCACAGTATCCATAAACTATCAATTGAAATTGAACTAGTGGTTAAAGAGCAAATGTTTTTGCAACTCACAACTAGAATATCAATCGGTATCTTGCATCAACCAGTTATCATCAGGTGGGTCGTCTATTTGATCGCTCATGAACCGTAATGTCTGTATTACTTTAGATGAACATTTTTAATATTTTTTTACATATGGTGATGCTTCCGAATGGCCATTTAGCAAGATAGTACTTGGAGAAGTATGTTTGAAAGATACAATTTCTTATTGACAAGATAATTGTTTATGTGTTGTTTATGAGATGATTTTTGTCATTGTGCCTAAATACAATGAAATAGAAACGAACACAACATAATTAATATTTTGAATATACAACTTAAAAATAGTCCCAGGTCGTTAACAAAATTAAATGACGTAACTGAAAGTGTTAAGCTTCAACAAAATTTTGAGTCTACAAATAAACACAGTAATTTGCAAAGTGGTTTACTTAATGAACTAACATTGACGTTCTGCAAATGCCTTGAATATTCAGTGCCCGCGTCCGTTTCAAAGGACCATGCTGTTTTATTTTCGGCAAACACGTGTGAGCAAACAGTTAGCTGTTGTTTTAAGCTTAAAAATAACAACGTGCAATTTAATATTACTAACGAGCTCAAAGTGTTATTACTGCTGCACGTTCGTTTCTTTTTTCCTTTGTATTGTAAATATAAATTTACTTATACTCAAATAACTTTGCCCTCGCAGTGACTTTCGGAAGGTAATAATTATTATAAGTTTTAAATTGAAGTGTGCTGTAGGTAGCGACCATGTTGTGTCTTTTATTATGTGTGACCACACGTCTGTCACACCTCAGGACTCTCCTTTATATTTTGAAAAAGGACAGTCAAAGCACACAGGCAACACCGAGGACAGCTCATTCCATAGTCAATGTTGCATGAAAAAACAAAATAGGTACTAAAACGCGTCATCGATGAGTTTCACTTTGACACCAATCGATGCAAATCATCACAATTCATTAATTCCACACTGAACTCTTTGAAACATCCGGCTTGTTTCTGTGACCTGCCAATATTTTAGGCGTATTTTTTTGGCCAGCAACTAGTTTCAAACTTCCTCGTTCATGCAATCTGCTGTGTAGCGGAACTTTGTCAAACAATTAAATTAGAAACAAAGTTTTACTAGCAAGCATACAAATTCGAGCTCAAAATTCAGTAATGTATTTTGTACCTACGGTGTATTTCAATACAAAACTAATATTAAATTACCTAAAATAGATAATCAAGCTTTGGTAGTCAACAGTATTTTATCAATGTAGAGTAAGTAGGTACATTTTCCTTTTCGGAATCGTTTTTTTATAAGCTTTCACTTAGTCTTTTCAGTTAAATAAAAGAATTAAAACTTAAAATTTAATGGTTAAAATTCTTTAACATTTTTTCATAACTCGTAACGAGTCAAGATATTTTCTAGTATGTTTTTATGTATGTCCTACATTACACCTTGTTAAAAAAGGAATGTAGAAAGTAAATAGAATTTACTTAAAACTTCAAATAAATTTTCATATCACCTTATACCTATTAGCATTATTTGGCTGCGTAAATGTCCAGTCCTTACTGGATTTTTTTATTCACATATGAACTGAACTCTGCAGCAGTTTCAAGACCTATATTAAAATTTCAATTTTCTACCTCTTTTGCTCTACTGAAAATGTCACAAGTGAAGGGAAAATATCGAGCTATCTCCTGACATAGAAAATCATTTTCACGGTCTGTTTGTCTCAACGTCCCCTGAGAGATATATCTTCCTAGCTATCTCTAAAACTGAGAGCTTACCTGAAATGCTATTGTATATGCGTGCGTTTATTTGAAGAATTTCATAGCTTTTATACTTCAGTGCAGTAGTTCAAAAGTCACGCCATGCATTTTAGCAAACATTTCGACAATTAATTTGTCTTATCATAGTATATTGTAGGATTGATAGTGCTAATTAAAATAAAACACAAGTTGAGCTAATTATTTATTATAAATAAACATCAAAGAGTTTATTTGAGATCAATTTTAGTATTTATTTAAAAATTGCTTTTAGAAAATTGATTTTAGACCTCAGTTGATTGTAGGCTGAAGCAAGATCCACTTTTGACTAAACTAGCATCAAAAATAATATTAATTCTCGTATCATAATATAAAAAGAAAAAATAGAATAAAATAAAAAGAAACTGGGATTATCAAGGTAACGTGGACACTAATTGCTTTCCAATTTAGTAGGTACAATAGCTAGGTAAATAATTAAAGATGAAAATATTTTATGTATATTGATTACCTAAACTGAAATCGTTTTGGTCGGAAAGTAAAATTAAGTTGCAATAAAAATTAACTCAAGGAGTACATAAAATCAGTCATTAAAATATTTTGAATATCTCTACTCGCAATAATAATAACTCAAATATTTGATAAAATTAGTTTAGCAGTAGTAGTACCTTTTACAAATTAACTACACAATACAATTTAACATTCCTAACATTAAGCGCAGGTTAATATTATGAAATGTCCAAACATAATTCAACAAGTAGAACTATTTGACTTCAAAAATGATAATCTTGCTTCGTGACTACTTTCCAACTGTTATATGTATTTCCTAATAGTTTTGAACATTTAAATAGTTGAGAAGACGGACTCAATAATTTACTATTAAATTCAAATAAATATAAACATAGATTAAATAAATCTTATTACATTTCAAGCTTAATTCGTAAAAAGCTTTTTCGGTGTTATAATTATCATTTCATACTATAATTCGAGCATCAAATTCTTTCAAAAAGCTTTTTAACAAGAATTAAATGAATATTGAATACTATAGTAAACACCATTTAAATCTACATTTTATCACAAATTTAGACAAACAATTTGAAAGATAACATCGAATATTTTTTTAAATTTTATTATAACGTTCCGCTAAGATCTAATTTAGAAACATTCAGAGAGTAATTAATTTCAAGAGATATAATAACACATTTCATAAAATTTTATAATATCGTAACATGAATTTTTAGAATAAATTGATATTTAACGCTAGCAGAAAAATTGACTAGGCCTACTGGGGTAAACGTAATATATAAAATAGGTATATTTGTGCTTTGAGTAAAATTTCAAAAGAAAAAATGACTAAATTACGAAAAAAACATCAACTGTTCGTTGCAATAATAGCTTCATATATTAACTCCGGCCAGCAATCGAATTAAAGCTCAATTAACTAATTACTGATTGATGCAAACGTTTTCCGAATGATTATTTTTAAACTGATAATGAACGCTAAAAGTACCTACTTAAAAGACAAATTTTCATTATAAATGCCTAAATGAGAAATACTTCGTTAGAGTCACAACCATTTTAGGATGGTAAATGTGACACGAATAAAAACGAAAAATAAGAAAAAGGTACATTTTATATTACCCGTTTACGAATTTGGAAAGTGATTTTATTTTCTTTTATACCAGCCACTGTTCACATAGATACTACACATTTTTTTGAGTAGGTACCTCATGTACCTAGTTTATTTTTTTTTAAATAGCTTTAACTACTGCAGGAAACATAGCGTCACTATGAACCTTTATAAAACTTATCATTATTTTTACAAAAAGACAGCACAAAAAACCGAAAAATAATACCCCAGTCTGCACATAACAAACTCTCTAGTCTAACAACTATCTACATACATCCATTCACTACATTTGAATATTAAATTTATTAATATCTCGTAATTATAAATTTCTTTTAACACTCGCGGTCTACGTCACTAACACAATTACCAAACGGGTTCATACCACGATTTTTAATAAATGAACGATCCCGGTTATTCAACACTGTTGCAAGCGCCATGATCACGGGAACACTGAGTACTGCAGGTAGATTACTTAAGAGTTAACAAATCTTTCTACCGTCTTTCTTGTTCGTTTGCCGATAATATAGTTGTAATCGTGGTAAAAACTCGTTTAGTAAGTGATTTCGTAATTATATTAATTATACTGATCACAAGAGTCAAAGCCAAAACAAAAACTAAAATTAGAATAATATTATTTATATCTTTATTTGTCTCAGTTACATGACAGAACATGGTAAGACTAAAATCAGTCCGTAATGGTTGGCTTGACTTTCATAATCATTAAACTGGTTGTGGTTAGAATTAATATTAGTTTAGTCCTAAAATATCCATAACACAGTCAAGATCGAAGTATAGATTACAATTTCAGTACTAGTTCCTACATGCGATATTTTTAAATAGACCACAACCATTTATATAGGCTAATATTTTGTACTTGTAATAATTTTAATAACAATGAAAACACATTTGGAGTTTCGTTTGATTTTAGACATTTAGAATAGTATATCGTATAATCTATGATTCGTAGTCACAAAAGCTATATTTTTAAAATAACACACTTATACATCGACTGGACTCTATAAATGGTAGACTACTGTTTAACATTTAAGAATACCTACAATAAATAAATTGAACACCAAAATCTAACGATATTTCGTAGTAGCAAGATAACTTCGTAACCAAGACTGAGTACAACGATTTTTTTTAAAACATTTATATTATTATTACCTACAATACTATAAATAATTACAACAAATACCAACTCATTTACTCCAATACATCAGCAAAATTTTCATTTAAATCTTTATACAATTTACTCTAAAAACGGTAACTACATAGCTCCGTTGAGTTTCCTTTCAATTGCCTAATCAGATTAACAACTATCTGATCAAACAGGACGCGGTCTAGTTTACTTAGCAGTATGTTTCTGTCCCGAGGTTAATCGGGCTTGAAAACTGTTTCCGACACATCTATCTATCCGATTCTCTATTACCTGCATAGTATCATCACATCAATAATATCAATACATCCTAAGTCTAACACATTTTAAGAACGATTCATAAATAATCATTTTTTTTTATTTTGTTTTTTTTCAGTTTTAAAATGCTTGATCTAATTCCGATTTTCTAATCTAAATTCAACTAATTTTTTTAGTTTTTTGATACCATATATTATAGTATATTTTTTATAAATAAATGAGTTAATGTTTTATAGCTTATCAATTAATATTGTTTGAATTGAATTGACTTGAAAATGGTAGATCAAGAAGTCATGTAGCATTAGCAAAAATGTTACAGAACGATACACCAATGTTTAACTAGCTAAAACATTCAAACCTAACCACTAATTGTAATCGTAACATGAGAGAGAATATAAGCACAGCCATGTACTTGCGAATAAATGCACTACTTAAACTATAACAAATTTAATATATTTTTATGACAACATAAAGTATAAAAACGTGTGCGTTCATGACACTACTCAATATAAACTCAAATAAAATTATTTCTAAACTTGAACCTATGAGAAAATATCTTACTTTCACGATAACACATATTATTCTACAGACAACATTCATTTTACTCAAGACATGTAGACACAACATTTTACTAAAAACTTTTATAATCCGATTAACTACAATACTATTTCAATCGATATTTTCTCTTTTCACACATAAACGAACACACAAACATATACATGATAAAATGTCTTTATGTATGTCGTTCAATTGTTTCGTTGTATCGCAATTAGTTCTTCGGACGGCTAGCAGCGTTACGCCAGCAACATTCCCATTGAATCACTTTTCATTCAAAAGTCTGTATCTATCACCTGGATAATTGTTCATATTGAAACTGCACACTGCACATTATTCAAAATTTTAAATGTTTTTCACGATGCACAAGATAACTTAGTCTGTATTAGTCCAAATGTTCATTTGTCGACCGCAATACAACGGACAATTTTTTTGAGGTAACCACTACGAAATAACGAGCGTCATGTCACATCTAAGTCTATAACCAAACAGTGCACAAAAGAAAACTACAACCAACCAAACGAGAATGTATGACACGATTGTTTGACCCAAAATGATATGAATTATCATTGCATGATATAACAAAATTCAATTCAAATACGCTGTCCTTTTCCCAGATTTCCAGTTGACCTTACATCTCTCCTCTAAAATTATAGAAGCGTCGCGTAGTATCAATTTTCTATTCCTTTCTGTATTCAACTGACTCTTCATGTCATAACGTGATAACTATCACTGCAAGCTCGACAATCGATTCACTATGATGAAAACAAATTCAAAAATTTTACCCAAAAATAATTCAGAATCGTGTCTGACAAATCATAGAAAACAAATCTAATGATTGCACGTTGGGATGTGATGAACGTCCACGGATATTCGTCGTGGTTTAAATTTCAGTGGATGCTAGACATCCACTGCGTTTGTGCTATATAACAGTGCCTTTCATTTGCTCGTATTGTATACGAGTCTCTAGATAGGCCTGCCTGGCACGTATTGCAATTTCGTTTCAGTCGTCATTATCCATCCCAAGCAGCTCAGCCTGCAGGCGCCCTTTAGAGCGGCAGCATGCAGTCAAGCACAAGATCCGAAGAGCAAGCCGGAACTGAGGGCTGAGTGAAATCAAAATGATGATTTTCCAAAATGAATTCATGATACCGATCCAAACCATACCGAAGTGTAACATTGGCATTTTTAGTTCTTGGCTGGTGACGTATTCATAGAATCTGATTCCAGCATACGGAGCCCAGCTCAACCAAAATACGGTTACCAAGATGAAACTCATCCAGTGGCTTGGGTTAGCCAGGTTTTCAGCCAAAGCAGTCGCGTATTCCTTGTCGTGGATCGGCACTCCGCTATGTAGTTTGCGTTTCATCGAAAAAATGTAAAAATAATTATAGACAATAGAAATGACACTAGGTCCGAGCACAAGAATAGCTAGTGTGGCAGTATAGGCGTATGTCGTACCCCAATCTAGCATGCAAATTAAAGTTTCCTTGTCGAAGTTCGCATCTTTTTTGTAGCCGAGTAAAGGAGGGCAACAGAGCATCGCTGCAGAGATCCATGTGAAAACCATCCAGCATTGACTGCGTGTGCGAGTTTGCACCTGTTCAACATTTAACAGGAAAAAATATTTTATAACAATTCTTTAACATGATTAATACATTTTTCTACTAAAATTTAAATAGCCAATTTACACAAATTATATTCAAATTTTAAAAATTTAATTTCAATTTAACATTAGTTAATAATTTGTCTTGTCTATAATAATATCAAATGTAAAGTCAAAACTCTATTTATGTAGTAATTCTACATTTCTAATGAAATGTTCAAAATAAGAAGGTTTCTATATGAATTAAATATTAAATTGATTTTCATCTAAGTTAACTTTAAACTAGTTCTAAAAGATCTAAGCAACTCAGGATAAAAAACTACGAAACAAAAAAGAAAAGTATGGAAAAGGATAACTACCGTTGCACTAACCGTCTCATAACGGAGAGGTTTTCTGACGGCTAGATATCTGTCGACCGAGATCCACATGAAGGTGTAGACGGAGATGGACCACAGAGTGACCTCGACGTAACCCGCGAGTCTACACATCAGGTCTCCAAACATCCATTTGCCAGTTATTGCTGGATACACTGACAACGGCACCACAAACAGACCACACAGCAAATCCGCTACAGCCAGTGACAGTAGATAGTAGTTGATCACTTCATTCGATAGTCCTGAAATATTTACAATTACACTCCTCATTTTGTAGAAATCATTTATCCTTCTTTATATCTAGGTAATATGTAGGCTAATGCGTTCTAGATAGATAATAACGTTGATATGTCCTGGAATGATGGACACAATAACGGGTGAAGTAACAGTAACCGCTGGCCATTAAATCTGTTACTTATAGAAAAATGTAAATCACCTGTGTACCTGACGGACTCCTGCAAGGATCTTATATTATTAGAGGTTTATTTCGAAATTAAATATTTAAATAGTTAATCTCTGCTATCCTAATGTATGTAGGTACTAATTTACAGCTATGCAACGTGCTAAGGGATTAATTTTCTTGAAAACGAGGTTGCTGTTGTCGAAGTGGAATTCATCACGTGAAATCTTTGCACCCTGCCTGCTGAGCTTTTGAAAAGATCCATTGTGCTTCATGCTCTCGTTCGGTTTTTGAATAGGCTCATTTCTGTATGCCTACTACCTATACACCACACTATGTACCCATACACTCTATTTCAAATGAAATCGAAATTGAGTTGTCGATAGTAAGAGCTAAATAAAAACAAAAAAATAATAAAAACTATTTTATCTTACGTAATATCTATTTGTTGCCTACACTTTCGAACTATTAAACATTAAATTCAAATCTCATCAAATACCTCGTACTCAGTAATTCTAGGCATACACTGAAAATTGAATGTACAACGCAAACTTGTTCGTAACTATCCAAACACAACCTACGTAACTGTTTAAATAAGAGTTTTGCATAATTTTACTCACATTTAACAAACAAACAAAATTTCAAATCTGTACCATGTAGAAATGTAAATATTCATTAAAAAATAGTCAATATAATTATTTCATCAATCAGTGAAAAATAAATACAGAAACCAATGAAATCGTCGAAAAAGGCTGATTCAGAACATCCAATTACTCTTATTTACACAATACTCAATCAATCACCTACACATTTTTCTGGAATTCCACCTACGAATATCATTTGTAAATCGGTGAAAAAATTCTGCACAATTTCAATTAAAAATATGAAATTAAGAAAGTATAGGTCGTATGCCTGTTTACGTAAATACCATAAAAACATACCTTTGAAGTTGAGGAAAGCAGCGATGATGAGCAAGTTGGAGACAACTATTGCTACTCCCATGACTGCGATGACTGCAGCCTGCGTGAGTGATTCGAAGGTGGCCAGGGGACTGTCGGCTACACTCACATCGCCGGCCCCATTTGTACCGCCTCTGGCACTCATTGTCTTCGCTGGGATCACTATTCAATACACACAATATGAATATATGAAAAAGGCAAGCCTCGTTGAGCCGTAGCGCTATTTGCTCAGCAATTAAAATAATTGAGTTCCGTTTAACGATGCTAACACTCGCTTCCACTGTTTTATTGAGAATTTCCATTTTATTGAAGCAATGAAAAGGATAAATTTAATGATACAATAAAGTAAATATCATGTGTTTGTTTTGTAACAGTTGTGTTTATACATCGTCTTGATACTCTTGTAAAATGATATCGTTGTCATCCACATGAAAGGTTTCATGCAACATAAATAGAACATTATATTTGATAAAAAAAACCCTGAAGTTCAAATACAACATCTACACAACTTCCATTTACAGTAAATGATTATTATCTAAGCGTTTTATTATCAAGAAATATCTAAGAACAAGCATCATCGTAAACTTAATAAGATTCTATGGTTACGCTAATTACAGTAACCTGAAATAACGTTTAATTCTAAAAATGATACAATTAATGAGGTTACAAACCTGACGCCACCAGCGAAGTAGTGTAGATGAAGTGTGTTAGAACATAGTGAACCATGTTCTAAGATTATCCGAATACATCTGTAAATAAAATTATTGTTAATCATTGTTAATTGTCAATGTAAACTTTAAATTGTTTTCGGAGTGTGTTCTTTTTAAATGCATGATAATTGTTTAAGCCTACGTACACCTTGTGATGTACGAATATGTACTTAGATGTGTTATGTAATTTATGTTGTTTTCAGTAAGTTGCATTATTTCCTATTCTATGCAAATTATCTATTGTAGGCATAGAGCACAACCTTGCAATCGATAGATTATAACCACATACTTATACTTTCTGCCGTATCTAATACCACCAAGTTAGAAAAACAAAGTTAAAATCAAAATTATCAAAACTAAGCTGCTTTTTTAGTTATACATAAATGCTACTATCGAACCTTAAGCACAATATGATGATGTCACTTTCTTCAAACTATTCACACCTCATAATATTTTAGTAAATATATTTCTATATTTAAAAATGCAACGTTATATCAAAACCAATCATTTATAAATTTGATAAACTAGCAGAAACACGTGTTAATCTCTCATCACAATAATGTTAAGAGAATGTTTCTAAATCGAGTTCCAGAATTTAACTGAATCTTCTTAATTCTTCAGTAATAGCTTGGCCTACATTCTTGTAGGCGGGTCATATGTCAATGACTTCGAATCTCCGGCCTTAATTTAGACGAGAGAGGTAGTAGCTACCTTGACTGGCATTCAGTGACCACATAAAGTGAGTTTAGTTCTCCATCTAAACTTCACTGCCAAACTAACTTATACATTATAGTTAATGTGACCTTTTACGTGGAACCACTAGAGACCAACGTAATTTCATTTGAACATATTTATAAATCTTACTCAAGGTCTTCAAATATAATTACAAAGATCTTTTGAATCAAAGGCAACATGAAAAGTAATTTACTTGTTTCTTCTCCGATGATAATTAGATACAGATTTTTGTTCAGATAAAAACGTATTTTATTTGCGAAAACCTTTCCAGTCTGTACGTAACAACTTCACGAAATATTAGTACGCTGCTATTATAGGATGAATCGATAGTATCCACTCGAGCATTAAATTTCTACCTCATTCTGTTACACGGAAAATCTTAGGAGAGTACTCTCATGTACAGTAAAGTAGCGGAACCAAGTTCTAAGCGACATAAAGGAATATATCTTGTAGATAATACGATATTTCACCGAACGTCGACATGCTTCCTGAACCAAAATTCAAGTTTTTTTTTCTTTCTTAAAAGATTTTCAATTAATCCTTTAACTTGGAGTAGTACATCACGTATTATCATATCAGCAAAATATAACAACACACAGATCTATATAAAGATTCAATATGCCTCTTTCAAATATTTTCCGCATTCCATGATAAGTATATATCAATGAATATTACAAAAATTGTATTGCACGACTTCAAACTTACAGAGAATCTTATATAGAGGGCTTTCCAGCTTCTGAAAATGTGAACAGTATTACTATTGAATTGAAATGAACTAGTTCGCTTCGTGATTTCATCAAGTGACATGTCCCGAATAAATCCCATTGTGAATTTAAATGAAGCTCGTAAAATAAGTTTGTACCTACCCACTGTTGTTTTTGGTACAAAACAATTAAGTTTGCAAAATAATAATATCTTTCCTAAATCATCGTAATGTTATCCGATTATAGTAAAATATTTAAGTTATTTTAACCTTTACTTTGATACTATAATAAAGCATTAATTATAATAAAACTTTACTTATACAGAACAGGGAAAGACAAACAGAAATTGCTCGCAACAGATTTGTTGTTTTTGTATTTCGAAGAACTTTACTTTGTATTCATTAAAAATAATATTCGTTCCATGTTACTAACTGAAATTTAATTATTTTTCCTTTGTAGTAGCCGATGTTGATACGAATACATTTAAAAAAATTCCGAGAAAATTCTAACAAAACAAATACTAAATAACCTAGGAATATTGTTGGTACAATGCAAGGCTAACCTAATTCCTAGTATCGAGATAGGAACAGTGTTCGACTAAGGCAAAGCGATTTGGTTCAATTAAGCCGACGTCCGTTAGACACAACAATTATTCCGTTGTTAGCAGGTATTGCTAACTTTCAGCTTTGTTTCAGAATAATGCTTGGAATAATTATCTTCGCTTGCCTTTCCTTTTATTTGTTTGTTAACTGTTTGTCTTTGTGAATTAGAAATGCGTGCAATACTTTTCTTTTGTACTAGTTACCTGATAGTTGTCGACTAAAACTTGCTAAACTGAACTTGCATTGCTGTCTAACTTCCGTAATGTTATCTTAATACTCATTTGGTACCTAAGTACTTCAGTTACCTAACAATTAACGTCTACAGGAGAATTTGGTAAGTGAATACTATTTAAGATTCGAAACACTGTCTTAAAGGATATTAAATGAATGATTTTATAGATTACATTTTTAAACGTGAGTCAGAAACTGAACTTATTTGCGATGTGAAATCATCTCCAATTAAACGAAAAATATGAATTTGAATCATTAAATTAAAATACTGCTTTTAAGTGGATGAGAAAGGAATCATTAAAATTTAAAGATGCAATTTGTTTTGTAGTCTGCTGCTAATGAATATAAAATAGTGTACATGTACAATTGATAATGGACAAGCCAGAGCCATTTGTGTGCATTTGTACCTAATGGTCCGGATTAGCCCCGGAATAGCGGCGCCGTGCAACTACTCATATAACAAAGGCTATTGACCAGCGGACACGGTCGCCGCCAATATTATTCAGTTTTATTGAATTTTAAACAATCGTATTGTATCGATGATTGGTTATCATTTGTATTCTGATTCATAGAATTAAATATGTATTTGTTGTTCACGTCCAATTACTTTTGTAGAGGTTACAATCGGCAACTCGGTAGCATCTACCACCCGCTATTTTATTTACTTATTTATTTATTGCTTCATGCACAAATGTTAACATAGTAGTGTGTGTATTTTCTATTTCTTTCGTTTTACGATGTGTGTTTCTTATTAAATTCCAACATTTTATTTTCATTTTCAACTTCTTGTTCTTGCCTGAACTGAAGAAACATTTTATGAATTTTAATTTTAGTTGGATGAAGACGGTTATTTAGAATTCTGTCATAGTTTCGAAGATTTTGGTGCATAAGATATTTTCTTAAACTTTAGCTACTCTTAGCTACTTCAACAGTTTCTTACAACTTGACTATTGGATATCTTGAAAACTATTACAATTAACTAATGACAAGCTCACTTAGTGCTTTAATTTTCTTACATTTCTCTTAAGATATTCTCGGTAAATACTGTCCTTGTATTAAATCAGGGTCGACTTGATGGACCATCCTAAGGTTTCTACTCTCTGGAGATATTTACAACGTCGACCGACAAGACCTTGCTCAAGTCTCGTTTAAGTTTTAAATTTTACGATTGATATTATTATTCGCAAATGTTGCTAATCTTGTTAAATTTTGTACCAACATTACCGTCTTTTGTACAATTACTAGTCTGCAACTGCAGAAACGAAGCATCGGAGCGTTTATACGAATCCACGGATTCAAAGCTCGTTAGCAGGTAGCACGCCAATTAGTACGGTTCCATGGAGACATCTATTTTATTTCTATTTTGTACGGATACTTCACAACATCTAGGAAAAATAAATTTATTTATTTTCTGTTGCTTATTTAAACTATATTAAATCGTATCCTAAATTATAGAGAAAACGATAATACTATTTTAAAATACTCTTATTTCGTTAATGGAATATAGGGTTCAGTTAATTACGTGATAAAAGGTAGACATTTGAAGCCCAGTTGCTATTTGATACTTAAAACAATCACTATCAACAACCATGAAACAGATACTCTTTAGATTTCTACGATTTAACTCGGAAACAAGATATAATTTAAATCGTATTCGCTTTCACATTTATCGCTGGCAAATTGAAATCAGAGTTCAATTTTAAACATTACGAATGTTAGTGACAGGTAGCCTTCGTTCACTATTATGAATCCTTCCCGGTGCAACTAGCGTCAAGGTTCCTCGGTGCAAAGCCTTGAGGCGGATCGCAAGGCCGCAGTCAGGTTGCGAAAGGCAATTTCTCATTTTAATTAAGAAAATAAAGCATCCGGATTTATTTATATTAAAACTGAGCTTTCTTTCATTTTATAATACTGTAGTTATTTATTTTAAGATCAAATACAGAGACTAATGAGGAAAATCTCAGGAAAATGGCTAGTTGGAGTTGGTTTGAAATTGAGAAATTCTCTGAACGAATAATGAAAGAACTGGCGATATGGTATATCTTTCGCCATTACTTCGGGCTTCGGCTTCTTATTTGACATAAGACACGATGGGTATTTGAGTAAACAATATAATAGTTATGTAGGTAGTTTGGTCAAAATGTCAAACGGGCAGATGGTAAACCGCAATCTCCATCCTCGCGGACACCAGTGCGGTGCAGTGTTAGTAGTATAGTAGTATAGTACCTTTAATTTTTCACAGTTTAATATAGGTTACAGAAGTATAATACCTATATCTCCTTGCTTTCAATACTTTCCGTTCGTTCTCACAACGTCCAAACTTAGAACATTGGTATATACAGATAAGCTTCTTACATTTCTAAATAGATTTTTCTTTGTCAAACTATTATAGTGACACAATAGATAATCGGATAATGCCTTGCGGCGTGGGTAGGAGCTTTTTTGTGCCTCTTGTGAACTTCCGTACAGTTTCCGCTTATGTTTCATGTGGGCCGTAAGCTTTGGGCTTTGGTAAAAATAAGATAAATCACCAGATGATCTTATTTTTATAATCCAATTATTTAAGTAAAGAATGCCAAATTACATAGATTAATTTGAATGAAATAGAGCAGCTTAACTTTGCGGTTGACCGCAATGGTTGTGTGACTTAGCTTTACCGATATCTCCCAATAATCTTAAAATACGTTCCAAAACCACTTAAAATTAGTTTACAAAATAAAAAAAAGAACTCGTAGTTAACTTGTTTTTTATTATTTTATTTTAAAATAATTTGTAACTTATAAAATAGAAAAGATTACTTATCTTTCAGCGATGCGTCGAAAACCAGCCAAAAAGACGATAAAATTTTAGACTATAATAGACTACTGATTAAAACTGATACTGAGAAATAATTTTTGGCATATACTATACTATAGTACAGTACAGTATAGCTATATGGAGCCAGCTACGAGCGTCTACGATGTGTACGCGCTACGTCGTTCCAAGTCGGACTGACGGAAGCTCGCCTGTTTCCGAACATTGGCCGACCCGTACCATACTCCATGAACTGAATTCAATTTTCGTTGTTTTAACGAAGTGCTCAGCAAATAGCACAAGACGTGAGCACTAAGAGTGCTTCTGAAAATACATTTAACCGACAAACAAGTTTTAAAACACATATTGGGACCTAATTGCTATTTTATTTAGTTTTTTACCTTCGTGGTTCGCTTTATACTTTTTAAATGGCCGCGTTAAAATAGAGCGTAGGGGATAAAAAATTACAAATAAAATCAATGATGAATGAACTGAAAAAGAACAGATTGAACATATGCATTTTAATGACTATTTCTACCCTGCACTATACAAGAAATGTACCAGCCAGTGTTACAAAAACGACTAATTCCAATCTCCTTTAATTAAAATGCATTACTTAAAAATGATCAAAAATCTTGTCACCGCGAGATTCACAGAAGGGAGTTCATATTATAACTGGATAACTATGTCGCCAAGACCATCATAACAAATTTTATTACTAGTCTAGTATCACTATTTTATTGCGACTTTAGTGCCAAGAGTTTACTCCTATTTTAGTTCGAGTTTATAACCAGTTTATAACTTCGTTGCCTGTGTGTCGTGTATTTTAACAATTAGTATTGTTTGCATCAGCCTGCTGTATCCAGCGTGGGGCTGAAACTAACGATGAATATTGTACTATGACCTATATGAAGCGACACCACAGGAGACACCGTGCAAAGCCACGTTCATACATTATGACTGACCGCTAACACGCAATATTGACTATGTCCATCGTGTAGTGAAGGTACATGATGCACAAAATATGAATTCGATATTACCGCAGTTCAGTCCTGGATCACTGCAATACTACAGTGAATTTTGTGACTACCTTAAAAAGGAATTTCAGTATCTTAAGTAGTGGATTATAATTAAATTCGGAATCAGTTACTTTTATATGTACAAAGACAGAGAATCTAGACAATATTTTTTGGGATTAAGGATGTTATTGCCATATCAGAATATTGTGAATAAAAATATCTTAATAAAATACTAAAAGTATAGATGCCGTAAAAGTATAGAAAATACTAATAGTCTCACAAACATTGTTGCTAAAATTTCTTGTGTGCGTACAGCCTATGGTAACCTAAATTCTAAACGCTAACAAATCTATCTCCCTAGTTAGCAAATAATTTAATTTGTGATTGCGAAACTGAGCCTGTATTTTGTGACACTTGAAATGCTGATTACAATTTGATTTTGACTTGGACTTCCAAATAGAATCTGTTTTAAGATAAAGTGATTCCGGGAAATAATCTCACAATTTTAAGATACTAAATTCGATAATGAAGACAAATGGATTCTACAAATCGTATACATATTTGATTCAGTTATATAGAAAGATGTGAATAAGGATACATTAAAATTGTATGAATTCTGTCATTTCAACCTGTATCCTTGACATTAACCTTGGAACGGAACATCGCAACATTATGATAAATAAATAATTTAAAAATGGAAATTGAGTTTATGTGAGCGTACGTATATTTTAGCACATTTATTATTCAGTCTTTTAAGACTGATAAGTTAAGTCAGTTAAGTACAATATTACGTCTCAAAGTAACCGAGTGTATCATGTATTTAAATTTTGTATCGTAGAGCTTACGTAAATATCTTTCATAAGCCCAAGTGACTTGATTCACGTTCCAGATATAACCTTTCCTACTTTATGTTACTCTATTCCACTGAGGCGTACCGCTTCCGACCTTAAGTCAACTTTGAAGTTGCGACTCGGGTACTAAGCACGTATAGGTACTGCCGTTATTATGGCTTGTGCAAAAGTTATTTCAATCTTTAGTTTTATATTCAAAAAGATTTTAAGTTTTATAATGCTATTCGACATTAAGTGAAGTGGTACGAATGAAGATGTCATATACTTTCGGCCTTAGTACCTATGTTGGTGAAGTTAAATTGAATTTACTTTTTCCTTCTTATGTTTTCTTAAAGTAGTTAGGTATTTTATTGCGACGTAAATAGGTACCAAACGGTGAAGTATGATCAAAAACGATGAAGTATGTATAAATTACCGCAGCGAATGGACCACTGCATTACTACAGTGAATTTTCTAAGTACCATAAAACAAAGCAATTTTAATAATTTGGAATTCCTATCAAAATTATAATGAACTGTACTATTATTGCGCGATTTTTTTCATGCACAGACCACAGTGTAAAGACTATATAATATATACATCACCATCATGGTTTAGTGTATGTACCTACGTACGACGTCAGTCTATAGTTCTGTATAGTACCTACATACAATATGTCAGGTATAACATTATGTAGAGATAGCATAGAATCAATCTCTCTGCAGGCTCGTGTTCCAAACCACGAACTATAATAGTATCAGGAAATTTAGCTGCTATTTGAACCCGAGGAGAAAATGAAAATCAATAACGATTTTGTACATACAGAGAGAAAAGAATTATGCAGAGATTAAATCTTAAAATATACTGTCGAAAGAGACCGCACGTAAGTTTTTTTTTTCTTTTGAATACTCGTATTTATTCGAAAATGGAATTGAATATTTTCTTTTAAATCCCCGGCAGCACGGCTGGTCAGGTATTGGCACATTATTAATTTATTTTTTTGTTAAGCTTCCTGTGCGCCCGTCCGATCCACTTTTTGTCACTGTGTACCTTCCACTGGACGATTTCTATTCATGACAGTATCCGATGTAGTTTGAACTAGTTCGACGAAATTGGAAATTCCTCTGTGAAAACAGAATTCAGCTATAGCATGCCTATGTACCTGTTTTTTATGCAGTAAGATGTTACATAAATGTGTTGTAGTTATTGTTAGTTGTGATGGTAGTTATTAAATGATTTAATTAATAGGTATAAAAATTTTCTTGTTATTTAGGTAAATTTAGATACTTTTAGATAAGTGTTCATTTAAAATGTTTGTTTGTTTAATAGCAGTCACCCCCAGCCCAGTTATACGTTTACTTTTAAAATTAATCCTATTCAGGAATATGTTTTATAGCCCGAGAGTTGGTGGCAATTTTTAGGTAGGTATGTGATGCAAGTTAATAACTTGGTCCGTATTTTCGTGATACACCCCAACTCCGATATACTACAAACCTGGCTGCTGAGGAGCATGGCTAACGTTTCTCTAGAACCCCGAACAGCTTATTCTTAACTGTTTTTTACGGTCGGGGATAATTAAGTGATATCTTCTAATATATAAAATTCTCGTGTCACGGTGTTCGAACTTGAACTCCTCCGAAACGGCTTGACCGATTTTGTTGAAATTTTTTGTGCTTATCCGGTATCTATGAGAATCGGCCAACATCTATTTTTCATCCCCCTAAATGTTAGGGGTAGGCCACCCCTAATTTTTTTTTTATTTTTTCGACGCAGACGAAGTTGCGTGGGGCAGCTAGTAATAATATATCAGTATCAACCTAAAATTTCAGCTCAATCGGTGCAGAACTTTTTGAGTTTTTGATGCGTACATAAACCAACATAACATTTCTATTTATATATTTATAGTAGGCACGATTTCATGTTCAGGCAACATAACGTGTCCCACTCAATCATGTGTGAAAGTGAGCAATGTGCTTCAAATTTCCGATAAATAATTTCGGAGACTAATGGATGTATCATGCTCGCTAATTAATATTCATATGTGAACCATAAACTGATCTCGAAAATATCACCGACACTTAAAATCAATAGTACCTACTTTTACAAAGAGTAGGTAAGCATGTGGAAAATTAAACAGAGAATACCATACCCCTTATATTGTTCTAACAATTTGAATTAAAATTTTACTAAATATTAAATAATATTTAATATGATGATATTAGTTTCAAAACAACTGATATGGTTCATTAGACAGATAGATAGAAAATTCTTTATTGCACACGAAAATAAATGTACATTTTGTTAGTATATGGAAAAAGTTTGTTATAATAACGTCGATTTTCTTTATAGGTTGCTTCCAAAACGAGCAAAATTAATATTATCTGACTAATAAACATTATATAAATAGTAAGTCCAAATGGGCTAGTAAGGATAAAAGTATTACATTTTTTCAATTTATTTTTTAGAAATATCAATACTTTTAAACTAACATAGGATACCTCATATAATTCCATAAAATAAAGGTAAAGGTCTACTATTGTCCACCCAGTTTATAATGAAACAAAACCTACACTTTATAATAAAACAAAGTTCTGCATTATGTCTAATCCCCAGTACACAGCCTGGCAACGTGAACATGCATACAAATTAAATAGAAGCACCCGCTGCACTCCTACTTAATATTTATGACCACAGAACACAAAACAAGCAAAACCTAGTTCCGCTACACAGCAATCGCGAAATAAAGCATTCCTCTCTATATCGGAAACAATGTATTTTTAAAGTTTGCTATTTCCTATACAACCCTATTTTTAACGAATAAATTAAATAGATATAAACCAAAAGCATTGTTACATTTCATTACAAAAACTAAAAAGTTATTAGGGTAAATAACTAGGTGAATTTTAAATAAGTAATAGTAACTAATAGTGCTACTATTATGATGATTGATGAGGATGCAAATAGATATCTGGTCTGTGGTACCTATATAATATACATGATCTCCTATATGAATTAATGATTACACTTTAATACATATAAAACAAACAATAACACGTACAAAAAAAAAAAAAAAGTAAAACATGCAACGGGCTCCTATATCAGATAAAACAAAATTTTTAATTATAGCATGATTAAGTATATATTTTATATTCCCTTCCCCTAGCTAAAGATAAGTAAAACAATATTTAACACAAGAAACACTGTTAATACCTAAATGCATTGTAAATAAAGCTGTATTTTAGGTAGAATCAAATATCACAATTATTATGACGAAATAAATACCCACTTATCGTAATTAGAGACGATGCAAGAGTTCAAAACTTTTGAAATTAAATCTACCATTAACTAAGAAAATTTATGATTAAGAAAACTGAAGATAAAACAATGAAAGGAGAATTCAAATGAAATCTTAGAATGTTTAAGTATAATTAACTAACTAGTTCTGAAGTCCCAAGAATCGCATCAACTTTTATTTACTTTGAATTCGCCTGAAACGTTCCACTTTGAAGCTTGACTTAAAAAAATAAGGAACTTCGTTCTGCATAACTGCAGAATGTACTAAGTAAAATAGTTTCCGTAAAAATATAATGAGTTTCAACTTTGGTTAACAGTTTGCTCAAAATTGACGTACAGAGAAACAACATTTTGGCAACCCAAACTGGGTCTGGTCTGACGAGAACTCCAACTGCTCTAGCAGAGTAATACGCATAGTTTATGTGGCGCCACCTTGACCGGCTTCGGACAGCGTGCTGACAGAGAGGGCAGACAATCAACTAGCAATCGTAGATTGTAGGTGGCGGCACTGCAGTGTTCCCTGACAATGCAGAAGTCCATGAGCGATGGTAACCTCTTTCCTTCAGGAAGGACTGAGTGTAGGTCTAAAACCTAATGGCAATAATGGCAATAAAAAAAATACCTGATAAAAGGTAGAACATTCCACAAAAAAATCTAACATGCGTTACACGTATACGTAACAAGACAAATTAATAATCACACCTAAACATTAATACCTAACATCACTATTTTCTTATTGTATAAATCGATTCAAATCGCAAAAATTATAAATGCTACTGACTGCTATTAAACCATAGATAACTTTATTGCATTTAACTGGTAACGTAATTGTTGCGAAAGTATTCATTACTGTAAGGAAATATGCACTGAAAAAAAAAATGAAAATACGTACTACGACATTTTCATTCTAAGTATGCCTGACGATCATCAAACATATCAGGCTTATTCACAGGATAACTAATCAACATCAACAAATGCAACGAAAACCGAATGAACACTATCACAACAATAACGTTAAACAAAATTTTCCAGCATTGATCTTGCACTTTGATATAACTGGTGTCCTGGTCGGTATGAACTGCAAACTCACATTTTACCTTAAATAATAAAGAATACTAAAATTAAATACCTGATTTCACAGGAACGTACTTTCAAGCACTTATACTGAAGTTATTAGTAATACAATCACTATTTAAACACTGATAAACTCAAATTATCTGGACAAGTACTCGCGCTCTGTACTTCCGAACTACGTACTGCATCAATGTCACATTATAAAGCTCAATGCGCAGATGCAAATAGTGAACTTGAGATGCGAGCCGGTCCGTTTCACGGTCAAGGCCACACCTGCGTTGAATCGCAATTTCAATAGTTTCAGCAAATTAAGCTCCATTACTAACGAAATACGAGTTAAACAGGCTACGTGTTGCTTTCCTCGCCCGCTATTCCGTCCGTATGCAACGTAATTCGGCGTTTATGAACAGAAAAACGGGAACTAGATTTCACTGCCATGTCCTTGAAAACTACGCTCCAGACTGTTATCGATTTTCCCGAGGAGTTTAAATGCGACGCATTTGATAAGTTTGTTGCATAATAATGATGCACTTTGAACTTTTAAACACATATTTAGAGGAATACTATTGTAAAGTGAGGAAAAAAATATAATGTAGTTTGATTTAATAGGATCGTATACTTAAAAAAAAATGTAAACAAAACTTTTTTAAATCTAGATTAATTGCTTTTATTTTATTTTTATTTTTTGAATGATAATTATTAAAATATTATGATTAAGTTAGTGCACTTCAGCGTAAATTTAAGAAAAAAATACATTAAAAAAAAATTAACACAAAATATATAAAAAAAATGATAACTCACTCGCATTGCAGATGATGTACAGCACACTTGATCACAAAAATTCGCACCACGCGCACTATTTTTTTATAACAATTGTAGTTGTAGTCGGGCAGGAACCCGGTTTTATACTAACGCATGGGTGCGAGACATCGTTCGGTAGAGGGCGTCGTGTTATTGTTCAGACGGATAGTACCCGAGCCTAGAGTCAAGGTCGCCGCTTAGGAGCTTCGTTGACTGTCGGCCTTCCCAAGGTTGCGTAAGCCCCTCTCCCTCACACCGCTCCACCAATCGATACCGTATTATCCGCACAAATTCGCTTCAATCCGGATGACCATCCCCTTATTAAGATGCTTTAAATTTCAGGTCAACTAATAGCCCCACTCACGGTTCGTTACGCGTATTAACAGAGGATCCGTGATTTATTTATACAAAAATTAGATACACTGCATGAAATGACGACGCAAATTTAACTAGTTAACACAACTTTGTTATTTAGTTAAGATCAACGTTGTGAAGAAAATATCTTAAAAGTTTCCTGAAAGACAGAATTTACGAGAAAGCGATTCACTGACTAGTGACTGCCCAAAAAAAGAGTCACAAGATACAAGTTTCTAACAATAAGCTTAACTGGCAATCTCTTGCAATGTACAGTTTCAAGCGTTTGCAATTTTTGATAGAATTTACGATTTACAGCAACAAAAGTTTCGTTTTTGTAATAATTTCTATTCCATCTAAGTAGTGCCATCAGGTAGACATTTAAAAGTAAAATGTAAAGATTATGGTTATATCAAAATACTTGCTATAAGTAAGTTTTCATATTAGATGTTGTCGATAAATGAAGTAATTTCGGAACATAATTATGTACACCGCCTATTTACTATTTCAAAATAGAAATGGTTTGTTGTGCTACTGCGTGAAGTGACAAAGTACTAATTAGCTTCGTGCAAATTACTAGCGAGCTACAATGCTTGCCACGAGAGAGTGGTTATTTTGTGCTCCTTTGTCATAAGTAATTGGATGGCCTGGAGCGAAATAGCTAGTATTTTCCTTATTATGAGTCGCATTTCGAGCTGACTGCTATTTATATTTTCACTTCAATAATTGGATGGAATTGTTCGCTTTGTCTCGAGACTTGGAATCACAATCTGGCTATAAATAAAATGAAATCTCTCTCATTAAATTACATATTTATTAAAAATATGATGTATCGTAGATGCATTTCCCGTCTTTATCAAAGTGAGAAATGTTAAAAATCCTTTCTTGGTTGATTGGCAAGTTCGAGTGACTATAATTTTAATTATAAGTAAGAGGTACATTGTACCTACTTGTTTCGTGCAGAAACCAAATTCCGTTTTATAATGTATGGAGTTTTTTTTTTGTTTTGTTTGTTGGCTTTGTATCTTGCTTATATTTTAAGCACAACTTGCCAATGTCAGGTAGTGGAGGTATCACAGTATGGATGGAGTTAGTGAAACGGTATATCTTGCATCATGATTTATGACTCCATCAATCAAACTACTACAAGAACTTCCAACGACACTATTAATTTTAAATCTCATATTATAATAGTTAACCTCAACTATGCAAGACATCTAATATGTTCACATAATTACTGTGCTATCGCAGGGCAGTAAATTACATAAGAAATAGTGTCAAGTTTCAGCTCGTAACATTACCTAGGAAGCGCAAGGAGCTTGCGTAGTCGACGGCGCGATAAATTAGTTTTCTCGCCACATACTAACTTAGTTTAACAGCGCCCCCGGAGATTCTAATTTTACCTTCGCAGGGGTTTCGAACAAGGTAACTGCATATTATCAAGTTACTGTAATATTTTGATTAACTTAAAAACGGGATATAGTTACGTGTAGGAAGGTAAAATGTTAATAAAATATTCTACACTATGCTACAGCGTAAGTTTTCTTTGAGATTTCTCGTACAATTTACGCTCTCAAATTTATTATGTATTTGTATAGTATGATAGGTATAAGTTAAAGTTTTGATATATGATTTCTTTAATTTTTTTTTTTCAGTTGGAGGTAATCACCGATGTGGTATGTGGGAGTTGAACCGCACTAAAACCTCCAACCGTTCACATTCAGCGTCCGAACCGCGGCTGAGGCGTGCTGGGTTATGAGGGCCGTCGTCCCTCATAAGGGGGGTTATGAGGGACGACGCGACGCGTTACGCCAACGGTACTCTTTCCCGTTGCGTTAATTTATTATTTAAATGTTTCACTACTTTAATGCGGAGGATTTGTTGTATTTGAATTTTCTTTAACGTTGTAGGTATAGGTTTCATTCTTAAAGCTTGCTACATTTGAATAATAATATATTGTGTCATCATAATACACTTTATAGCCCGAATACTTTACTGAAACTGCTAGAAGTGTCGTAAATTCTTACATTTGTATTTACGTAACACATGAACATTATGTCTCTCCCCAAGCACTCATTCGTGTGTCGAGAAAATGGAAAGTACTGTTTGCAAATGGAATTGAATAAATTCTGCACAAGTGAAATCTATGGGTATTGAAAACTACGTACATTTAATTTAAAACACGTGCAGCAACACAAAGATATATTTTATTCTGATATTATGAACAAAAGATAATTAGGATTAGTGAATTTTAGTTTATCAAAACAAAACGTAAGATTAAATACAGGGTGATTTCCTAGTGAGGGTACATATTGAAGGTCATGGTAGCTGATGGTTACATACGACCATTAAAAATATTATTACCAAAGAGTATGGCTTAATGCCTTAGTGATCGCAACTTAAAAATATCTAAAATTCTTACAAAATGATGGTTTTTCGACAGCTGATGGGTGTGGCGGAGGTGTGGGGTGCGCGAGATCACTAGAGGTCGTTAGTCAACACTCTTTAAGCCGAAATTGTTTATATTTGGGGTAGTTTTGTCGAATTTAGTAAAAAAATATATATATATTTATTTTGTAACTTTAGCTATTTTTTGTAATATTCCGTATTAGAACAGAGTACTCATTACCCTGCTGCAATATGTACCCTCTCTAAAAAATCACCCTATATAATTAAAGAAGAACATACAGAAGAAATTTGTATCAGCAAAATATATCAAAAAGTAGAGATGATAATTGATTCGCTGTAGAATTTTAACTATAATTAACGGTAAAAAATAATTGCGACTGTAAAATAACTTTCGAGGACGAAGTACGGACTACACATACGACTCAAAACGTGCAACACTATCACAGACTCTATGCAGAAGTTAGACTCATACATTATGTACATCCTTTTAGTTCTCACACCGACATGCTTTTAGTGCTGACAGTAACGACACTCGGAGTGAGTGTGTTTCAAATATTTGCCTTTTAGTACCCGTGAGAGTAAACTGAATAGTCGTGGTGGCCGAGTGGTTGAAGCGCTTGCCTTCCGTACGGGAGGTCGCGGGTTCAAAACCAGCTTGTACCTCTAAATCTTAATATGAAAAAGATTTATGTGCCATTTTTCACAACACCACTGGCTAAAAACGGTGAAGGAAAACTACTTGAGGAAACCTGCATATCGGAAAAGGGTTCTAAAAATCCTTTGAAGATATGTGAAGTCCCCAATCCGCATTAGGCAAACGTGGTGGACTATGCCCAACTCCTCTTCGGAGGAGACCTGAGTTCAGCAGTGGGCAGTAATGGGTTGTTACAGTACCCGTGAGAGACAGTTACGTGTTCGTTCGAAAAGTACAATTTGTATGGATATTTCTTTCTGTGGTGCAACTGTGTATGCAAAAGAAAATATTTGTATTCTTCGTAGCGCCGTAGCAAGTTGTAGAAATACGTAGCTTCGTAGACGCTGCTACACGTCGGCGTCTTTGTTTGTGGTGAGATTACATAACGATGATTTCGTCGGCCCTTTTAAATACTTGGAATCTTATATTTTCATAGCATTAACTATAAGTCTTATATTACGTTTGTATTAATTTGAATCTTATTTATATTTAGACGACCAGTGACTTTTCATCTCTATCACTTTTATCACATGCGTGAAAAACGATATCTTAATGTTGTTAAAATACAGTGCAATTTATTATAACACTTGTATTCAGTAAACCCGAGTCTAGAAATTTGCAGTGATGGTTTCAAAAAGATAACATACATTATGTATGAAAGCAATTTCAATTTCGAACAATAGTCGCCAAACATGTTCAACGTTCACGCCAATCTGGGTACAGCCTTCACGCCGTGCATTTCCTATAAACGAATTTTCGTTACGTGATAATCTCCGACACACGACATTAAGCCGCTTAGCTTCCTCACTACCTACTTCACTCAGTGCTAACTAACTTCATTAAATCATTATTTTCACGATCTTGGAGCCTTTGTTTTAAACAGATCACTTAGCGAAGTTTTGAATTAATTACGAGCTCGCTGCAGTTCCTTTTAGCGCAAACATTTTCTCTGGAACTTTAAGCTTTGCTGAAACTAACTGGCTTTTTGAAAAGGTCGAAAGCTGTGGCCTGATTTATATTCAGCTTTTCAATTTCACGCCAAATTGGATACTTTGTGCGAATTCAAGGAAAATTCAGGTTAAGTATTTATTCACGTCAAATCTTTACGTGCATTTGACGGGAAAATTTTCGTTAAAGTTAAAATATGAATTTCAGGGAATTAAATTTTGGTTGTAGAAGTAGGCATTCCTATGATCTTGGTATGGTAAGAATTTCGATAGCAATAACAACTACCCAATTGAGTTTTTTCTGTCTGCAATACGTGGTATGTGCCGATTTTCTATATATTTTAAACTTGGATACTTAGACTTGTCGTTTTAGTGTCTTAAGTTTGTGCTGTATACTAAAGAGTTTTTGTTGTTTAGAGTTTACAACACAATCTTGTGATATGTCTTAACACGTGAAAAACTCCAAAATAGTTTACAAGAGTGCCAATTTACCTATTGTTATTTCTAAAAAAGTCTTGAACCTCTAAAATAATTTCTCAATAACAATTACGATATGAACAACATATGTGGTGGACATATTGGGAAACAATATCATCATTAAAGCTATCCTACGCAACTGATTAATATTATTAGTTTGACATCGAGAACTAATTGAGCGTGAAATATTAATGGATATCAATTCACGCATGTTAAGCGTAGGATTTGGAACAACACGTACACTTGTATAGCTTTGAATTATTATCTATGTTTTATAGTTAAATCTGTAGGAGGCTTTCTTTAATATTCCTACTTTGTTTTGAGAAAATAAGTGATTCCCAAGTATTGTATTGTACTTCACAGCGAATTTTTCTAGAAACGTATTTTTATTTGTAGGAAAATCATAAAAAAGTTTGACTTAAAAATATGTAAACGTATTTCGAACAGGGAATACCAATATCGATTCGTGACACGTATTCGTTAGTGCAGAGAACCAATGAAGCAGACACGTTCTGACTTTCCTAATGGAATTGCCATGTGCAATTCGGGACGTCCGGTTAAATACGTCCGGTTAATAGTCGTGGTGGCCGAGTGGTCGAAGCACGTCCTTCCGAACGGGAGGTCGCGGGTTCAAATCCGGCCGGCTTGTATCTCTAAATCTAAATGTGAAAAAGATTTATGTGCAATTTTTCACAACACCACTGGCTAAAAACGGGGAAGGAAAACATCGTAAGGAAACCTGCATGTCGGAAAAGGGTTCTAAAAATCCTTTGAAGATATGTGAAGTCCCCAACCCGCACTGGGCAAGCGTGGTGGACTATGCCTAATACCTCTTCTGAGGAGACCTGAGCCCAACAGTGGGCAGTAATGGGTTGGTACAGGTTAAATACGAGTATAACAAGTACAACTATACAATTTTACAAACCCATAAAAAACACGAACTAAATTTCATAAAATAGTAGATGCATATGACCAGCAACATATTGTCGGATCTGATGATAATACTCGACAATCTTATAGACAGAATTATACTTTATCTAGGCACATACAATTTCAGTACTATGTTCATACAAATAGTTCCAGCAAATTGAACACAAAGTCGGAGAAGTGAAAATTGCCTTTGACAATCTTATGATGTCCGAGTACTACTTTCAACGAAATAGTTTATTGAATTATACACATTTGAAATGACTTTTGATTTCAGACCGCAAATAATTTTGCTAAATTGCTCAAACTAGTTCTTCAATTTATTGTTATTGAATTCATAATTTACACATTAAAATTGCATCGAAATTTCTGATTGGCTAACGTGCCGAAAATTACAATTGACCTCATAAATATCGGTTCATTAATGTGTAAGTTAATTAATTTAAAAGCCAATAATAATTTCCAGCGTCAAGTTTGCGGGAATTAATTAAAGCGTAAATGTTTTACAGAAAATTTAATAAAGTTATGCATTTTTTAAACTGACCCACTCCAATTACTGTCTCTTTCATTAGCAAAGAGCCTTTAAGTTTTGAGTTAATTAATAAATTTACTTAGTTAAAAACAGCATATTTTTTGTGAAACTTACCCGACTTTTTTAAGCATACAATTTAGAACAACTTAAATATAAAATAGGGACCTAGAACTTGATCCCTCTTTAATGCATATTAGATATCTAAATTTTGGATACGCACTGTAATTATATCAATAACGTCTCACAACATGAGTGATAACGATCACAATATTATGATCTCAAGTATTTCGGTTATAAATCAATAAAGATATTAGTAGCAGAGCAGACTTTTCACAGACACTCTAATTCAACACAAATCTACGGATCAATAAATACATTTCATTTGATAAAACTTTGATATTAACTTCAGATAAATATCCTAAGAAAAGATATTGTTTATTCAAGAAGAATATAACTTCGACTAAAGGAAAGGCATGTCTATTGAAGTTTTGAACAAACAGTAATAATTTATCCGTCTGAATCCATTACGTCTTAGCATCTCCTTTGAATAACTTTTGTAAAAGAGAAAGAAATTTTTTAAAGAAGTAAGGAATTATATCTTATTAAACTTATAGATAGAATAGAATGATTACTGACTCATTTATTTTTGACATTTAATAAAACTTATTATTATAAAGTATTATAAACTAATGGTCCCACGCTATTTCGTTTGCGTTACATTACACTAAATAAATAAGGATGCACCAGCCGTGATTGACGCTTTTGATGCAATTAAACATACTGCATACTTGCTTGTTTAACCGATTAAATACTGATCTAACTCTACAGTTCAACTTCTAATGAAGTAGTGATGAAAAAAACTATTAAATTATTTTTAAAATCTTCCAACGTAAAAACCTTTATATTTTTTTGTCTTGTATGTTGTTGTTAATATTGTCTGTAGTTTTACTATAGTTTAAGTTTAGTGTTTATACCATAGCCGAATTAATGGTTGTTAACTAAACTTTTTTATAATGGAACTAGCAAAACACACATAGGTCCATTTGTCAGTCAGTTTGCAAATCACTTCGTCAACTTTGGTAGTATTCAAACGGCCAAATCCATTAGGAATTCTACCAACGAAATCGTCGTTGGTCGTCCCAAGCACTTAGCATTTACATACGGACATCGTCCGCAAGTGAATTTACATGGCTTATTGACAGTACGTTAGCTATCAGGTTGGAATTTTGAAATTCCTAGGAAAAGTACTCCAACAAATGACAATGCATTACTAGTATTTTTATTATTCTCTTGCCAAACCATAGAGTCTAAAATTTGATAAATTCCGTATCCTAACAATTCCATTTTAAGGTTCAGATGTACATTTTCGCATTGAAGAAATACCTACATTTAATGCAAACTACACACGTATATTGTGAAATATCAATCTACAAAACGACATCATTTTCAGGGTCCTAAATTACAGTAGTTGAAGCTAACTAGTTCACAGTTCGTGTCTGAAATGTTTAACTCTATAACTTACGTGTTTGATAGAAACATTCAGACATGTTAGAACCGTACGTGAACTCACTCGTACATTTAATATTCTCGTGATGTGAATGTTAACTGTGTCAAGTCATTTACGTTTCAAATTATCATGCCTTTATTTATGCTCTATTTGCAGCTACTTATTACTGATATTTCTAATTCTAATAGTAACTAGTAATAGTAGTAATTAAAATTATATATTTAAGATTGCTCATTTTATAATCTCGTACAAAACAAAACCATATGCAAGAATAATTATGGAATTGAATAACTTCACTTCAGTATCAGTTTAAATCATTCCATTAAATTTTAACCTATTTTTCCTGAAAATACCCGAGGCAATAACAAAAATATTGCTCTATAATAATTTGCCTTTTTGCTGTGCGTGATGTTCCCGCAAAAATGAAAACCGGCCAATGTTTGCTCGTAATAACGAACTCGATCCAATTTCCCCGACAGCTTTTAATTTCCCTCACAGTTTCCATCTATTCATTCGTGGCATCGAACAACAATGGAAATAATATGTGCCAGTTGTTTTCATGCTGAGTTGTGAATATTACTGTTTCAAACGTTTAATTTGATATATCGTATGAATTTGAAATCGATAACAAGTATATTTCTATACAAAAATTAATTATCATTTCGAAACAAAGGTTTTTGAGCATCACCTGTCTGGATAAAAGACGGGACCACACTTTAATTAGTTAACTCTGTTCAAAATGTTATTTCATTATTTTTGTACTTCTCCAGAGCTCCATCTTGATATTGCGAGCAAGTTTATGAAACAAATTCTTCTGTTTTATCGTGTTCATATAAGCATTAAAGTTTATAACTACGTTTAGAAATTGTAGAGATAGTAGATTATCTTTCAAGTGGCATTCTTGTTTGTCTGGGAATGTTTGGATGCTCGTTAAAACTCAAGTTTCTCTGAAGTACATGAGTGAGTTTACGCGACGTACCATGAAAAACTTAGATGTTGCTACACTTTTACACAATGCTCGCAGTAAAATTGAATGTGAATAAATAATGTTATTGAAATATTCAAACTTTATTTGCTATCTCCTCTTGCATAACTTTTTCAACTAGGTACTGCGTTTCATAAGCATAAATTTTAACCCTAAAAAAATTGATATCTAGTAAAGCAAGTCAAGATTATTTTATTGCAGAAGTCTAGACCGCACTCTTAGTAAACTGAAACGTTCAATCACTTAACTTCGAGTTTACGGAGCGTCGAGCTAACAGCAATCTAATCACACTCAATTATTGAACAACACCACTACAAGTTCTCGCGATTTAATACTTTGCAAGTTTAATACTTTATAGACTAGACGGTAGAATTCTGTATTACTTTGAAGACTTTGTTTAGAGTTTATTATTAGCGATTAATAATAAACTCTAAACAAAGTGTTCAAAATTAGGTAAACACTACTCATCCTTTTCAAGAATATACCAGGTCTTGTATACCTAGTACTATAATACAACTAGCATTCACGGTACTTGGAGTACTTACATCATACGTCCGAAAAAATAGCAAAGAAAGAATCAAATATTTTTTTCTAAATTTATAACTTTCGTTCTCTGTGTGCCTTAAGTATAATAGAGGTACCTGTAATTTGTCTTATTAGAAAGTGTATTATAAAAGCTTTTATTTAACTAGTACTGGGTGTATTTATGTAACAGGTATGTTGCGGATGTCGTTTTTACACATTCGTAAATACAAATGCGAATGATGACTGATTTAAAAAAATCGTTTAAATCCCCGCGCTGTTTATCATGATAACGGAAGGTCCTAGGCCTATTGTATCTGGACTCATTTGAGAGGAAATAAAGAGGCTGACTCTGTCAGTTTCCTACATTCAAATTACTTTTGCCAAAATATTCGCGTCAATCGCATAATCTTTTGCGAATGCGAAAAACCAAAAACATGCGAATGTATGTAACTTCGTGTAGAATTTTGCGAGTTGAAATTGACCAACTTCCCGATTTTGAATTGAGCTGTAATTTTTTGACTATGCAACAATATGGTAACATGGAGCTGCTGCTGGAGTCGGAAGGTAGCCTTAGGAACTTCTGTACTAAACAAGATAGACTGATCGTGCTTGAGCTTGTATTACTTGTCTTGGCTAGAACTATAGGATCTCGAAAGCTTGTATTTAAAAAGTTTTCATAACTATATATTACTAGGTGACCCGCGCAACTTCGTCTGCGTTACAAAGGGGTTCAAAAATTGTAGCCTATGTGTTATTCTGATGTATAAGCTATATTGTGGTAAAGTTTCATTCAAATCCATTCAGTAGTTTTTACGTGAAAGAGTAACAAACATACATCCATACATCCATCCATACATACAAACTTTCGCCTTTATAATATTATTATGATTAGGTTACAAATTGCAGAATATCAAACGTCACTTTATTTTACAAAAAGGAAGATTTTTTTTACATTAAACTTACACCATTTAGTTGTTTTGTAGTGCAGTGACCCAGATTACTTGTTTTCAGAATCGTTCTCCGTGTATCTCGCCCCGATGCGGTTTTACTCAAGCTTTCAGTTTGAGCCTCACGTGATACAAGAGTTTAAAGATACAAGTTTATGTTTATTCCTCAGTTTAAATGCGGTTGCTTCTTAAGATTTACGAGTTTACTTAGAGTTAAGCTTTCACTACATCGAACGAACTAAGTTTTGAAATAACAAATTAAGTAGTTAGGTTTTAATTCATAATTTGTCATAATATAGGTTTCTTTAAACGGTGTTAATTTTTTTCATAATATGATTAATAATGACACTTTCTGTGTTCTTTCATTAAAATTAATATATTTATTTTTCTTTACCGTCTGTATTAATTAGAGCTAAATAAATGCGAGAGCCCGCGTCGTGTATAAATCCTATGTAAATAAGCGAGCATACCACGAGCAGTAATAACGAAAATGAGTCAAGGTCACAGAGGGGTGGGGTTCTTTACACAATACGCGTTCCCTCTTACCCCACCCTTATTGGGCTTACAACGAAACGTAGCGACGCCGACGGCATTTTAGGTACCTCATCTGCTCTTTCTGAATCGGCGTAACACTTGAGATTCTAAATATGTAATGAACATTTTTGATGATTTCTACAAACAACCCTTTTTTGTAACGAGTTCACGTAGTAGCGTTAAAGTTTGGTAATATATACAAGAATCAATTTTTCTATTATGATTATTTTCGAACGTTTCATATAGACACTATGTTTAGTTAAAATTCTAAATTTATATTTTTACAAAATCTACTTCGGTGTAAATAAGATTCAAGGCGATGTTTTCAGAGCGCTAACAATGGAAATTCGGCTGTTATGTAACTCGGGCTTGGTAAGACATGTATTTCTGTGGTTATATTACTTAAATAATGTTAATTAATAATAATAGTTACTAGAAAATGACGTTTTAGGGTCAATATTTAAATGTATGCTAAAAAAAATATATTTTCTCAATAGCGACAATTTGGAGTTTATTACATGCTTTATTTATGTTACATTTACAAAAATTATTTTTAAGTGTTTTTTTACTAACTTGTCATTTATTTATTTTTTCATTTTTAACCGAAACAACACATGAAAAATAAATTAAAAAAAACATAAAAATTTACATGTGTAAAACAAATTGGACTCACCTTTTCTGTCGATCATTTTGATTGTTGTTGTTTGCACGGGCATCGAATGGGTGTCGACGGGACGGCGTCAGTCGCCGCCACGCGCACGAAACCGACCAAGTTTCGCTTGTCTTGTGACAGTAGCGCAGTTGTACGTATTACGCGGACTGCGGCGACGTCGGCGCGCGCAGCCCCGCATGCCATTTAAACCGCCCCCGCTTAGGCTCTTTACCATCGATTCCCCGGTTAACCACATTTGATCACTAAAAAATAAAGCTAAGCCTATGATATGGGTCACCGGCCGTACACGCAACCGCCATTGTGGCTGCCGAGTCTCGAGGTCACTGTGATCGGCGCGGCAGACGCGACGTTTGCGCCGAGTAAACGACTCGAGCAAAAGCGCGCCAAATTTCTCAGCAACTATTCAAAACTTTTAACTTTGAAGCACGATTATTATTTAACTATGTTTTAGTTGGTTATTTAGTTTAGTAATAATGTGATATTATTTATATTCGCTAAGTATACCTATTAGACATCAAAAATATCATTTTAAATGATAAAACATTTTTACTTACCTCTGATTTTTACATCATTTCACTTATTTTTATACACCTTTATTCACTAACTTTCTTAGGAAGTTCGAATAAGCCACATATACTGCTACGATAGTACGATATCAAGTCTGTATAACTTGATAGTTTCCACCTTCAATAGATGAAATAGAACGTGCTCTACTTTATAATTGGATCGAAATTCGAAGGTTGAGCGTACGATTGTGGCACAATTTCTATCCGTTATATAACAGTATAAACAATTTGATATGCGAATAAAAGGCTTTAGTAATCTTATTTAAGAAAGTCTGCTTAACTTATTCTTTAGAAATTGTGAGAGCACGCAGAAAGAAATTGAATTAAATTATCCTTGAGTTGGCGCCAAGACTTATTGTCTAAGCATTTTTCTCGTTGAACACAAATAATCGTCTACGCTGACACTAGCGTATATGCTTACCCTGATATTACGGTATTTTCATAACTTCATCTCTACTTCTATTTACAAAAACAGTTTGCACAACATCTCACGATAGCTACATATTTTAAAGAAAAATACGGTAAATAGACGCGTAAGTTTGATTACTCAGTTCCAGCACTCGCACAATATCGAGTTACCATCATCATAATATTAAACATACTATTAAATCATGGAAAATAAAATAAAAAACATTTTATAAGAATTTTATTGAACACAAATAGCACAAAGTGCACAAATTACACTGACAAATTATGAAGCTTGGTAACACTTCAGTACCTGTAATTAGGTCATATGTTTATGGGATATATGAACCGCATCTAAAGCCTATAAAAAGCATTTTATAGCGTTTAATACAGTGCATTTACTTCTTATCTAAAGTCAAAAACTTTCAAGACATCAATTGATTTACTGTATGAGATTTAACAACAAAACACGTACTTCTAAAGCTAAATTGACTCAATAGTCATCGCACGCGACTACAAAGTATGTACTAATGATTAATATCAGTCATTATCATAGCCGCACTATTACTTAATCATAATTAATCTACAATACAGAACGTAAACATATAAACTACAACTTTGGTATTTCATTATGAAACTAAAGCTGGCCAAGAATTATTTAAAATGAAAACGAAAGAATAATAGTGTGAAATACAAAGAAAAAGATCCGGGACGGTGCCGTGGTGCCGGCCATGATTCAATTAAGCCTCGACTATTTTAACGGGAAGGCGTCGCGATGAATAAAATACCGAATAAATTTTCTTCTTCAATTTAACTTCAAAATTTTGACTGTTTTTAAAAGCTAAATAGTAGCTAAACTTTGATTTGAAATTGTTGTATGGTAAGGCCAAAAATAATAATAAAAATTATTACGTGTAGATTTGCCGTTACCAATTATTTAATACACCAAATTTTATATATAAAATAAACTAAACCAAAGTATTGTAAAAGTGTTATGCAGTTTTACTATAATTTATAAAAGCTAAACTAGTAAAAATACTAGACCAATTTTCAATTAAATTCAATTACTAATTACGATCTCGCAAATCAAGAGCTATTTTGTATTAGCCTCTCGATAGTTATTTCATCAATAGTAATTAACGTCTTAACGAGTTATTGATGACTAAATTGCATAAGCTTCGTAGGCAGCGCGCTAATTTATTGAATATTGTTTCAGGCTAATAAGATTGAGTTCAATAAAGATTTTCCTTCAACTTGGAATAAAGGAAATTAAATAGAAAAACGAATTAATGGTTTTTATTAGACAAATAAATGCATTTTAAGTCAACTAGAGTTTTTTGACTTGATTAGTTTTAAATTTCTTCTGAAGATATAGACGAGAGCGTTTATTTGTAATCTAAAGTCTGTCGAAAAGTTAGTGTTACTTTTTTGACGAAAAATAAATGAGTGAAATCGAAACGATGACTGATATATATTCATTCGACACCGTCCAGTTTTACATAATTTAAAAAACCTATTAAAACTTTGTACTATTTAGTCTTCCTTAAATAATACTCAGCCAGCGCACACTTTAAACATTTTACAAAGTTTTTTTTTATCTACATAACTCGACTTGATTTAAACATTATAAACTGCAGATAATCTAACACTATGAATAGTAATTGATTTTTTGAGTTTAAAGATATTTACTAATCGTACGAAGTAATATCATGTTTACTACTTACGTGAAACATCTAAGATCTTCTGAGATTTCAAGTGATAGATTGATATTTCTACTCGTTATTGTAAAGACTATAGACTCGGTGGAATAGTAAAGAAAAATCGCCTATTTTATTTGCACTTACTGTACTTGAATTGAACATCAATACTAACAAAATAAATAAATGATAGAGCGATAAAAATTAATATGAAACATTGTATCTTCAATCAAAAACAACTTGAAGGCATACAAAAAAGGTTGGAGACATTGATATTGAAAGAAGAGCTCATTCATAAACATTTAAAAATAGACCTTAATCCAACACTTAGCTGATATGATACCATTCATAATCTTCTCGTTGTATTAGTTCATTTTTATTATTATTATAGTTACGTTCGTAACTTGTCAACAAAGTTTATCGTAATTTAAATCCAATCAGTCATTCTTAATTCCAATCGAAAATTTGCTATCACATTTCAAATTTATGAAAGAATGAATTATATTTTAGACCATCAACGCTTTTCATTGAATCCCCATCTTACATCACTAAATGCATTTGCCTTAGTCATTATTACGAGCTAACATTAGCACCAGGCCAAAAATATATAATGGACGTGTAAAACCCGCAATACAATACACGAATTTCAGACTTTTCATTTTATTGATCGAAAACGAGCGTTTCAATAAGCCACGTTATTGTCCAAGTAGTGACTTGATTCTGATAGCTCTTATTGTAACAGAAGCACCTAACCGAAGATTATTGATATGACAAACATGTGAGCACCTTTCAAACAAAAAACGATTGCAAAAATAATCTATTATGACTCATGAAATGTTTTATGTGACATTCACTTCTAAAACGTATCTGTTATGTGATTGTATACACAATATAAATAATTTGTAATTAGGCAAGCTAGAAATATGTTTAGTAAACATTCTGCAATAGTAAGACAATGGTAACATTTATGGAGAACTGTCAATGTTCAGAACGTAACGAATGAATGAACTCCCAAAAGTATATTTATATTATTTTTTTATTACATACAAGTAACTTTCAATTGTTATTTTAGCTGAAGAAAGATACTCGCACGTTTAAATTTATGATGAACTGTGAGAGCTAGATGTGAATTATTTTGCAAAAACATATTTTAATAAATGTTATAGTGTCCTTTTTTATTGTGACATCAATCTTTCAAAAACTTTATAAAAACTAATAGATCAAAGGCTTCATAGAGCCAAAGTAATTTATTCATTGAACCGCTCGAAGCATCCTTGCTGTGACGTCACAATCGGTCAATGTTTTACACACGAGGTGACAATTTAACGCTTTGACTACTAAACCAATCAATGCCTACCACAAAAGCCACGTGGCTTGACATTGTTTAACTAAGTGAAGACTATTTGCTTAGTCCGATTGCTTTGGGGAGCTTTAGTTTAGGTGCTGAATTTTGAGATTGGAGATGTTTGATAACGCAGAAAATTTAATTGAAAGGATTTTGAATTTATATGTTTCAACTTGATTCTGAAGCTGATGGCTAAGTTCTTAAAAACTTGATCGTACTCGCATACCCACTATAATTTTTTGTTGTATTTCATTATATCACCACAACAATTGATAGATGAGTAGATAGCCAAGCTTAATAGAGAACTGAACGTTTCGTTTTTTGGTCGAAAGTTTTATTCAAAACCAATAATTTGTCACATAAAACATTAGACGCACAAAATATGTGTATCGAAAATCTTAAACCTTAAGCAATGATCGGCTAACAATTCTTAAAATAAACGAAAATATTAGTGATGCAAATATAAAGAAATAAACTTAAATAAAATTGTGATGAAAGTGCATTTTGATTATAAGTGCTACAGGGATATCAATTAATATTGGACACATTAATGATTATGCAAATATTGGTGCTACTTCGGGTGTCACATTTACATTGGCCAAATGCCGCAAACATTTGCACAAATACCCCAAATTAAATACTTGTGAAAATGTGATAACTTTTAAGCGTTTCAGCATGTCACGATTCAACTACGATCTTTCTTACGATATACTTACACACACGCATCATATTGAGAGTATTATTGGATTGTGTAAAAAACTTAAATTATTTTTAAGTTTAATTTAAGAGTATTATAAAAATATAGGTTTTGCTTGTACAAAAATTAAGTAATCACTTAAGTACAAATGCAAATTTTTCGAACTTTGTACACTTAATAAAGTTATAAATAATAACCCGCGTATTTTTATTAAACTTAGATATGACCTTCATTCACAGATCTAGAGATGTCATAATCACAGATGGATGTAAATCCTTTGATTGAAACTACAAGAAAGGGGTAAAAGTATTTTTATAAAATCAAACACGACAATATCATTGGAAGTCTATAAAAAATTAGTAATTGACCGTTGATTGTTATCTATTTTTGTGTTATAGAATACAACAGCTGCAGTTATAAACGAAAACATACATTGATACTAAACCAACAAAGAAGAATTTGGGATAGTGTCACTCCGAAAATATTTCAGACTTTAAAGAAATATCTAGTTTAAAAACAATAAAGCTATGTTCAGCTTTCACAGAAACAGAAATAAAAACACACTCAGCAACTGAAGTTAATATGAAAACATCCCGCATCATTCTCGGAAATTGAAATGCTATTCGCATAGTCGGAAGTTTCTGTTGAAATCGAAAGCAGTCTAGGCACATAGGGTTCACTCACACTACGCAAGTACGGCTGTGTGGGTCGGGGGGAGGGCGAGTTATTTCAATGTCAAGTGCACTATAGCTTCATGCAAGTGTCGCGCGACGGAAAATGAACGTTTCCACCCGACGACGACACCACTCACCGATAATCCGTCATATTCAAGTCGGAAAGGATATTTTAAATGCACGACACGATTGGGATTCATCGTAGGCTATTTCTCTAAACTTTTCATAAATCGTATGGTTAGAAAGATGAGTGACACGTTGAGTACTGATTACTAACACAAAAAAATAATTAACTATAGTGACCTGTTTCAATTTGATTTAAAAATATATTATTTTTTTATCTGAAAGCGAGATTCTGTCATCAACACAACAGTCTGTTTCGAGTTCCTATCGGAATCGTGTCAAAAAGAAAGAGTATAGAGGCACTATATTTTCCCCCATATTAAGTCACGATAAATCGTATCGGATACTGTAAAAATACTTTATACCCACTCTCGGAAATGTAGTCCTCCGTTCATACTATTAATCAATGCATCTTGCATCTCTGTCGTCCGCCCGAAACGACCGCGTGAATTTGAAACGACTTGGCGGGAAAGACAGATGCAAGGATTTCAATTTGTTCGTATAATCGTCATGAATCAAACCATTCATAATACTTCTTGTAGTAAAAATAAACCTAATTTATATAATAGGTAGGTACATGGAACAACTAAACATTAAGTTACATAAAGATACACGAAACACAGAATAATAATACTTATACAAAACAACCGACGTTCAGATGAAAAAAATGTTTATGTAAATTCTTACTTAATAATAAAAATCTGTAAATATTCATCAAAAAACGTGATACAAAAATGACGAACGTCGGTGTCATTAAAGTAAATAACTTAAATTAGAATAATACAACGAATACACAATACACGGCAAGCCAAGCAACGTAACATTCTTAAACTCACAAAAGCACAAATGCTTAGTAGGAGAGCCTATGATAATAAATAACAATACAGGGTGATTTGTTAGACAGGGTACATATTGCAGGAGGGTGATGAGTACTCTGTTCTAATACGGAATATTACAAAAAATAAGTAAAATGACAATTTTTTTTTTTTTTTTTAATCTAAATTCGACAAAACTACCTCAAACATAAGCAATTTCGGCTTAAAGAGTGTTGACTAATGACCTATAGTGATTTCGCGCACCCCACACCTCCGCCACACCTATCAGCTGTCGTAAAACCATCATTTTGCAAGAATTTTAGATATTTTTAAGTTGCGATTACTAAGGCATTAAGCCATATTCTTTGGTAATAATATTTTTACTGGTCGTATATAACCATCAGCTACCATGACCTTCAATATGTACCCTCACTAGGAAATCACCCTGTATACTTGAACGTATTGAGGCATGTGGTGATACAACTCGATAATTAGAGAAACCCTCAAAACACGATGATATTGTTCTTTCATCAAGATAAATAAGATAAGCTTTTAAAAGTTGTTCCAAAGGAAATGTAACCATGAGATTTCCAGCACAGTGACTAAGTACTTTTAAAAATTATTTTTACATTGATAGTCACTAACTCGTCTCAAAAGTAATAGGCTTTCCTACTATTAAAATACAACATTAAAAGTACAAAATAACATGGATCATTTTGATCTTTATGAAATTAGATCGTGATATACATACATTATTCGAATGACATGAGATTCGCGGGGAGTGGCTTCATTATTTTGTTGGTTACTTCTTCAATCTTCGCGACCCACTGCTTAGCTGCTTGTTCAGAACCGGCCCTAGGACAAAAAAATATTATAATTTTTTTTCTTGAGTTACCAGCACGATTTAGAATGAATTTTCTGTGAGTCCATGGACATTACAAAAATTAAAAATCACTCTTAAACGTGACCTAAAATGACTGTAACAACCCATTACTGCCCACTGCTGAGCTCAGGTCTCCTCCGAAGAGGGGTTAGGCATAGTCCACCACGCTTGCCCAGTGCGGATTGGGGACTGAGGGACATATCTTCAAAGGATTTTTAGAACCATTTTCCGACATGCAGGTTTCCTCACGATGTTTTCCTTCACCGTTTTTAGCCAGTGGTGTTGCGAAAAATGATGAAAAAAGATTTATGTACAAATCTTTTTTTTTTTTTCATATTAAGATTTACAGGTACATGCCGGCCGGTTTTGAACCCGCGACCTCCCGTACGGAAGGCAAGCGCTTCTTACCACTCGGCCACCACAACTATTACACAACGTAATTGCGGTTCAACTGATGATAATTGGCTACAAACTCCTGTAATATCGGGATCCTACAGTGCGTTACCTTAGACCTATTTGTAAATTATTTTTTGTAATGTATCTCATATCAGTGCCAGTGATACAAAGAAGTCACTTCTTGTAGTATTTCCAAAGCGACAGAATGTTGAAAAAAAAAACGAAATTTTGATGTCGATGACACCAGTTCGGCAGTTTAAGTCGTGAGTATAAATAATTAAGATTTATCTTTTCACAAGCAGCTACTTTTTGCCCTACGATTCCATTCCACATTTGGTGACAATTAGTAATGCGGTAAGCCAATTTCCTGCTGGTTTAATAACTGATTTTTGTCTTTTAATTGATCAATCTGTCCGCCGTGTTCCCGGAACGCTATTGTATGTCCCTCTTTAAACGAGGTTTAAGAAAAGTCCTGTATGGGTAGTCGGTAGATAACGGCCCCTCTTTGCCCTGGCATTGCAGAGGTTCATGAGCGACGGTGACCGCTTACCATCAGGTGGGCCATATGCTCGTTTATCTACCTTGCAATTAAAAAAAATATATTTGCCTTTTATTACTGGAAAAACTATTTTATATACAATATCATGTTAAAAAATGCACATTTGGTTCCAGCACATCCTTGTGATGTAAAGGCGTCCTCCAGATTTCCCCACGTTTCTCTGTCCAAATTGTTGGACTAGGGTAGTCCAACAATTCCCAGCTGTTTGCTTTATTTCATCAATCAATGATCTGAATTCAATTGATGAATAACTACACCTAAAAATCAAGGCCCTGATATATTCAGTTATAAGATGTATTTGAAATATAACTTACTTAAATTTGTAAACCGTTCCGCTATGATGGTTTATGAGCTGAAATGCATCAGTGGAATCGCCGTCAGCCCAGAGAGCAATCCAGCCGACCAAAGCTAGAACTTTGCATCGTTCGCTGCGGAAGTCACTTCTATTCGTTCTATTAACAAAAATAGGCATTTACTAAATTGTAATTCATAATGTTTTTTAAAATTTTAAGGAAACTCCAAATATGTAAAATTTCTTCATAATTTAACTTTCTGATTTTTAGACTACTCGTATTTAAATCTAATATATAAAATTCTTGTGTCACAGTTTTAGTTGCCATGCTCCTCCGAAACAGCTTGTCCGATTTTGATGATTTTTTTGTGCTTATCCCTAAACGTTAGGGGTAGTCCAACACTATTTTTTTTTTTGTCGCAGCTAGTATTACTATAAAAGGCTGATATAAAAGTCGATTTCAAAACTCACATCAAAGCACTCAATATTAAAATTAAATTCTGTGATTCTATCTGTAATAAAGTCTAAACAAATCTAGGCTTGTCTATATTTTTAGTCAGGGTATAATCCAATAAATTGTATTATATTTTATCGCTGATGAATGATGATGATGTAAAGGATAGGAATACGAAGTGTATATCGATTAAATGTACCGCATTGAATCAATTTTTGTCGTTATTTTTAATCCGTTTTCATAAGTGAGGGTGTGCAATGCATATTTTCTTCTATATAGTGCACTCCACAGCACTCTAAAAAACTTACAATTCGACATGCCCACTAATATTGTTCCAAGAATAGCATAATATGTTGACGTTGTTACAAATATTTTAACTCATTTAATTACTGTGATAAAAAAATTTTGGTTGAGTCTTGCTTTTAATCTTGGTCTTGCATAGTTGGGTTCTTCCACGATTATTTTTAATTGAGCGGTCCCGATATTTCAGCACTGTTTCAAGCGCCATGATCACGGGAAGACAAATCTGTCTACCCTCTTTCTCGTTCGTTTGCCGGTACCACTGGATGTAAGTCATGTAGATAACCGCGAGTGTTTAAAGAAATTTCTTGCATAGTTAGTCTTGGTATTGGTCTTGTTCTTATCCATAGTCTTGGTCTTGGTCTTGCGAGTCGAATAATGGTCTTGGTCTTGGAAGATTTGGACTTGGTCTTGGCAAAAAAGCAAGACCAAGTCCAAGACTTCAAGACTAAGACCAATTTTGCTCATCACTACACAGCACGTAATATAATAATATGATTATGCTGATGCTTACCCTTTAAATGATTTTGCTCCATAGAAAAATAGCATATTGCCGGACATTTGAAGCCAGTATCGTTGCCATGACGACAAAGATATTTTTCTTCCCTCCTTCAATATTGTTTTCCTCTTCACACACCCTTGAAAGTCGCATTGTATGTCGTCCGCTTTTATAATATTGCTGTAACAAAGTTTTAATAAAAATACTTATAATTTATTAAACTTTGTTATATTATCTAATTTTCTTTAAGAGTAAGCAAGTTTACAGGTCGTTTAGTATAATTTTAGTTTTATTTTAATACTAGGTGACACGCGCAACTTCGCCTGCGTCAGAGGGATACAACAGAGCCTATAGCCTTCCTCGATAAATGGACTTTCTAAGAATGAAAGAATTTTTCAAATCGAACCAGTAGTTCCTGAGATTAGCGCGTTCAAACAAAAAAACTCTTCAGCACTATAATATTAGTATAGATAACTTGACTGTCATTTCCCTCACTAATGAATCAAGATGGGAATAAACGGGGGCGGTGATGAATTTGAATTCTTGCACCAAATCTTCATGATTTGGCGTCTTTACGTATACATTTTAAATATTTTCGGATTATGTCATAATAAGCATTTCTAATAATGTTTTGATACCTTTCTTGCCGTGCACAAGATATACAAATTATAACTGATAACAAAAGATTGATAACAAAAAGCTACAAACCTGTGTGGCAAGGACTGTGACATCTTAGGACAGGTTACCGAAGAAGGCGACTCGAGCAACGTGTCGTCGAGCAAATTCACGGAACCAGCAGGCGTTTTTTCGTCCATTTTATCTTCCGTATGACTCTTCCCAAATATACTGTGAAATGTCATCTAACGTCAGATGAATTGCCTTAATGTCCTTCTTAAATCCATCAGAACATTAAGCTTATAGAGAAAAAAACTTAAAATTACTTCACGTTAACTTTTATTGCTTTCTATTATTTTATATATTTTAGATAATATTTGTTCTACTAGTAATGATCGTCATTGGAGATAAGTAACAAGCCTAATAACTTTACTTCTACACGATCTAGTTACTTTTGAATCATTGTTTTCTTTATTGAAATTGCCATTTAGGCAGACGAGCTAAAGTTAAGCTAAATTTCCTTAATTTTACTTATATACAGTTTATAATTCTGATTATCAACCTAAGACACTAACCTATAAAACATTAATACGACATCAGAGATCGCATCTATACAGCTAAATATAATATGTTTTCAAAGTATGAAGCTTTTTCTGGCAGTCAAACTTAGCAGTTGTGAAATAGGCTTAAGATCTAAAGAAGATTCATAAGATATACAGGGTGTCCCACAGTGATCGAAAATTTATTTTCATTTAACCAAACTTTATTGTAAAATGTGAAGTCTTGAGAAGTTACAGTGGTTAAATATACCTAGTCAACATTTACTACCAATTACTGACTTGACTTGTTCTAGGACACTTTGTATAATTTATAAACAAATATATTTACAAGTATACTACGCAAGGGCACCAATCTCGAAATCGAATCGTAGTTTTTAAAACCGATAGCTGTAAGATAGTGCAATTAAGCTTAAATTTTTACTTAGCTTCGAAGTCGTAAATCGCACCACGTCGTCGCAAAGCGAAATCATTCAAGGAAAACTAAACACGCGCCAAGAAATAAGCTGAAATGCAAATATTGTACATAGCGTGCATTTCAATGTTGTATATACAGTTATTGAACTAGAGTCTGAAAAAAGAATTTCGAGAGGGATCCCCCTACATACAACTTATATTGAACACTTACGTAATCCTGTAGGGAAGTCAAAATGTGTTAAAAAAATTGGGTACAAAACGAACGTTTATTTTAATAGAAAAATTGACAAATTGCACTTAGACACAATGAAACTTTCATAACTTTTTTGTTTCATAATAATTTAAGTATGTTTTGTAAGTTATTAAATTGTTCTAGGAGTTACGAAATATCTCCCAAATTTAGAGTCAAAGACATATTCTTTTAATGACTTTCAGTTTATGAAGTAGTTTTAAAAATCTATTTAATTGTCATAAAAACCAATTTAACAACAATACAAACAATTTGTACAAAGTTATATACAATGTTCTTATACACTAATTTAGGTATTTCGTATTCCAGAGTTCATGGCAGATGTACAAATAAAGATATGAACCCATCAAAGTGTAGTTATTCAGTCGATTGGAGAACCTAATGATTTAAACCCATTTGATACGTTTTTGTTTTTACTATACAGAAAGTTAAAGATTCATTTTCTTTTATCAATTTCTTATGTACCTAATAATAATTAATTAATTGATCGATCAGATCTGTAGAAGAAAAGGACGACTAATTTTATAAAATTGTAGCTTTATATGTAAATAGTAATAAACAAGAGTCCACTATAATTTATTGTGGAAAATTTCACCTAATATGTTGTTTTTTCTGATTTTCAATTAAAAACGCCAGGCCAGAAAACAGCGTATATAAATTAAGGCACTTATAAATCCAGTAGGCACATTTTGTAAACGAACTAGGCACTTATTGTAAATATACCTTAGCTGAGCGCTATATCGTCAAATCGCATGCTTTTACCTACAGCTTGTCTGTGTTATCGTACTAAACGTGGTTAACGTGCCTATAACGTGCGTGAAGCATCCTGGTCGATTAGATAAAAAATATTTAATAATTTAGAACTAAAAAAATGCCAATCTTGTGTGATAAAAAGCTTTTCTCATGCAGGCTTCAAAATTAAATTACATTCAAAAGACTCTGGTTTTTATGAACTTTTAGTATAGTGTAAATAATATTCAATGATTTTACAACGTACTTATTGTAAGACTTGTTTTTTTGTTAAACACAATTAAATTTTATTTAGTTTTAGCACCAAGACGATATTTAAACTTCTATAATATGTATATCGTTCTTTCGAGTTAAAAACGTTTATAATATTATTTAAACAGCAGTTCTTCCTTTTACAAATCATTACATAATTTTATTATATACAATACTATCAAGGATTTTGCTCATCGTAAAGTATACCAAAATTAAGAAAAAAGTATTACTTGACGTAAAAAGGTTGGTATAAAAAGGTTGTTGCTGCAAAATAACTAATAATTTTCTTAAAAATCGAGAGAATACTCCATGCAAGATAATTTTAGTAAATAATAGGCCAAGTCGGGCACAGTCTTAGTACTTATCGATTATTACACAACAAGTTATACAATTTGACGATTCGCATAAACATAAAGCGATAACTCTGATGACATTTGCAACGAGCTCATTTTAATTATCTCGATAAATGCTTGGAATCAAAGTTCAAAAGGACGACAAGTGACCTAATTTAAAAAAAAACAAGTCACTGTCTGATTTTGTCGAATTCAAGATCGTCATTCAACTTACCCTTCAGTGTTCATGTATACTCTCTTTGTTCGAATTATCACTACTAAAATACTACAACCTCAACGTTGTATAACTCATGAACAATGCTAGAAATATGATTCGAATTCGATTCGAGTTTCTCAGTATACATCTAATATTCGTTTACTTTACAAAAACAGTTAATTGGACGGAAGGACTGTGCATACGATCGAGGAAATAGTTTAGTATTATTCCTTCGTCTATCTGCTGTTAAAACATGCAACCGGTGTGTTCATATCAAGGAATCCAGTCTCAAAACACCTCGATGGTACAACCGACAAGTCAAACCCACAACAAACGTTTTACATGCGTTCCGATCCTATGGTGCGATTTATTAATAAAAAAATGTTATCTATCAATTAAATTTATTATATCTACATAACAATACAATGCAAGCTGTTGTGACGATTAGTCGAAAAAAACAACTCACCCCACACCAAAATTGACCTTGTGAAAATTTCTCGGTAAGCTCGCGCTACGAAACCTTTGCAACGAACGCGAAGGAAAAGGAAAAATACAATGTAGATACATAGTTGAACAATGACGTTCGAAATAATTAAACAAATCGTGTACTCGGGACAAAAATAATAGAATGATAACAAACAGTACAGGAACATGTGAAAACAATTTATGAACGCATAAACGAAGAACTATGTGATTACGAAGTGTTATAATCAAAAAACAAACATGAAACAAGAAAATCTGTCTGAAAAATTATACTCAAAATCCAATTTAAAAAATGCAAATAGTCTCAAACACAATGAAATTACTTACGATTACTGAACAATAATTTTTCAGGATTTAACTTGTACAATGAAAATTAATAATGTGATAGGATTAAAACGTGTACATTTAAAGAGGAAAGTTTAGATACGTACTTGGAGCCCAGTGATCGACATTTCCGGTGGGTCGGTATGAACTTCCCCTGATGAGAGGTGCCCTGTAGTCTTAGAGAGCCTGAACCCATTTTGTGTGAAGGCGATATATTAAACGGCGTGGTGTTACCCTGGATTACGGTTTCTTTCACCGATTCCTTGGAACCTGCACAACTGCCCACTGGTGAAGGTGGCTCTAGTTTAAGCGATAGCCTGTAAAACAAATGTTGTTCATCAGTATAAAATGAAAAAGTAAAATCTGTAGTTTTGGTGGAAGAGAGGTTTAAACTGAACTACAAATCTAGATAAAAACGGTAAAGAAAAACATCGTGACTAGTGGACTATGCCTGATCCCTCTATTAAAGAAGTCTGGGCCAAAAGTGGACAGTAATCAAAGGAAATTTTATGCCGCATTACAATGTACACTTTATACGGCTTCATTAATGATGTTGATCGTAACTTTGTTATAAGAACTAAATGTCATGTCACATAAATGTTTAGGTTTATTCTGTAATCATACAAAATCTTCCGGTTTATGAAAGAAAATAATAACATAATATTATTTTATCATGGAATAGTTTTGGTTATAACGATTAATGTATCTCAAGGAACGATTCCGGCATAAAATTTTCATATTATTTGTTAAGATAATAATAAAAACTTACTTATACTGATCGTCTTCAACAAACTTTTGCAGTTCTTCAATATACCGAACGCTATTCAAAAAATTGGCAACATGAGGGAGCGGGGCGATATCGTACTCAGAAGACTGGTAACGTTCCAGAGTTTTCAATACAATGTTCATCTTAGTGACTCGATGAGGTGACCCGGCCGGGTGAGCAATGTCGATATACACCAAATCGGTCAAAAATATACCTGAAAAATTGATCAAAATACAGTTTTATTTTATGTAGGTTGACCAGCCAACGAGCCACCTGATCGTAAGTGGTTACCGTCGCTCATAGACCTCTGCAATGTCAGGGGACACTGAAGGGTTGCTACCTACGACCATACTTAAGGACCCTCCTCAAACCTCGTTTGAAGAAGGACAAGTCAAGCTTGTGGTATGATCAGTTTTAGTTCTAAGACGGACAGAATTTCCGGGAGTAAACCGGTCATAGTACCTATTTTTTTATGTATGTATCATTTATTACTTAACACCGTCATTCAATCAAGTAACAAAATGTACAGTTAGTTAGTCATAGTATAGTCAGACCGACTAGCTATCGGTTCACCTAATACTTGACAGTCAGTAGTTACCGTCGCTCATAGACCTCTATAATGTCAAGGGAAACTACCTACGACCTACTCTTTAGGACTTTCTTTAAACCATCTTTTATAAAAATCCCAAAACTTTTATTTTTATCTAATTTCCTATACAATTTTCTCCAAAACTGTTGAGATCAAAACTCTACAACCATAAAACTAAAGTTTCAATTACACAGAGATATGTATGATTTCATTCGGTAGGCGCATTTAATAGTCATCCCAGATGATGTGAACAGCTCATCATTATATAGATAAGCAAATCACGAGCTTCAATGAAGATATCAAATGTACTCATAAACAGAATAATCATGTAAACTGACATATCCGCTTAGAGCTAATACAACAGAAGATATCAAAGCAAACACAACAGTGAAGCTAATATTTTGTATTTTTTGTAAACTGAGACATATAAAATGTAGTATTTTATTAGAAATGTGAAACGAATTGAAAAGAACCAGCGTCAAAAGTTCAGTTCTAGAATCGATTTGAACCTCTTAAACAAGCTGGTAAAGTATATCTGCTTCCTCTAAAAAGAATTAAACAAGCCCAGCCTTAAGTGCAAATATTAGCTTCATACAGTAAAAATCAATACACGTGCGCATCATAATGTCTCCTGTTGTATATGCTCGGAGCGTATCCGGTAAAAAAAAAAAACATGACTCACCGAGATAAGGTATGCAAGGCAAGGATATGGATTTCAAGTACTCCCTCAGGGCAGTCCAGTTATCAGTCTCCCCAAATAGTTCGGCTAGCTTATCAAATTGTTGCTTATCCTTTTTTGATAAGCACGCCCATGTTTTCGTCAACCTATACCAAAGTACTAATAAGTATTTTGTACAATAATACCACAGAGAACTTATTAACAGAAGCAAGACTAATACAATAGATATACCACTGAAGATATACTGTATATTCAAACTGACTTCTGGAATTTTCATAAATATTTTCCGTTATTAGACACAAGAATAAGCATCAAATGTTCAAAACACTTAAGTAGCCCCATTACTATTCCAACAATTAATCCTTTTTGTATCAAAGTTATTTAACTTCATTATTGCAAATTGTGCATTGTATAAAACCACAATGGTTTAAAGTATGTCACGAACATGACAATAGGCCTACACTACAGTGTAGCTATTGTATTTAGTTTGTAAGAAATAATATAAATTTTAATTTCTTCATGTTGCCTGTGTATTTTAAATATGACGCATTTTATCATAACGTTCCAACTTCCAGCTCAAATACTAACATTTTGAGACATTAATTGCTATTAAATTCCCCCTACTATTTGAATTAGGCTACTAAATCAGAATTTTTAAGTTAAAATCAGAGTACCTATTTTACCAGTGATAGTAGAATTTTTTCAACTTGTCAAATAGACAGTAATTACTAGTTTTTGGCTCAGAGCAGTTAAGAGGTTCAGTCACTCAGAGTAATGAGAATGAAATTGAATAAGATTCATTTCATTCTCCTTGATTGAACCAAATTAATCAAAGTTGACCTCCCTTACTCCCTTCACGATCGCGGGAAGCCATTGAATGCCACCAGTACATGTTATTCTGAAGTACATCTATGAATGGTGTTTTCGGTTCTTGCTAAATTATAAAAAGTAAATAAAAATTAAACCTTACCTGTATATACTGGCGCTATGTAAAGCAGATATCACGGCGAAGAGTGAATGTAAATTATTTAATTCGTGTAGCTTTTTTGCGACTTTAATGAAATGCGCCATTATCTCAGCTCTTGCTTTTGGTGACTGGCCATTTAATATTTCCTGTACTGTCCAAAAACTCACCTACAAATATATTTTAATAATTCAATACGTCAAAAAAGTATAATTAATTTAAACATACATATTTTGCATAATATTTCCTAGAAACTATTTTCAATATTTGCCTTAGAAATAATTAATATTAACTGGTATTTTCACATTAAGATGTTTATAAATAATAATATAGCACAGATATCCAATAACAGATAATTTTAATTACATTTGCAATAAACAACCACAATTATGAGATGAACATAAAGGAGCCAATTCAAATCATCAAAAACCACATCAGATAACACAACTGTCCATCTTGTGCTCATTGCTAAATTTAAAATAATAATTCGTAAATTAATTTTATAATTGTAATATTACACCAACCCTGTTGAATCTCTTTGTGAAAGCTACAACATTAGGCGCGACAGTCAACTTGTTTAGTTTAGTCCAACCACATGTTGTCAACTCTTCAGGTTTGATAGCCTTGAAGCAAGGTAAGTCAAGTAACGTCAATTGATTTCCAACATCATCTGGGCTAAGCCTTAAGGCCGAACAAACTACATCATCCCAAGACTGATTCATTGAGCATGCAGCCGGTAGACTGTTAGTTTTGTACTGAAATATGGAGTCGTGCTGGCGATTACTGCCGTTTTCACCATGGCTGCAATAAAAACCTTACTATAATAATGTGTCACCACAGAAACCTCATTAGTGACTTTATATTATTAAAATTCGGAAACTTATTCTTTATAAACACATTTTCTTAGTATAATAAATAAGGTCTATCGGCTCATTTGACTAGAATAATAAAAAGCAAAAGATCTCTAATTAATCAATGTGTGTAATCACGTCAAACAAAAACTACCATAAAATAAAAGTAAAATACAACAGAATTATTAAACAGTTTTTAAGAAATACAACAGCAAAATGATTCGGAATAAAATTCAAGTATAATAATATTTTACATAAAATGTAAATTTTGGGCACAGTCAATGTAGTGTTACACAGAACTCTTTAGAATTAATGTTCTTGTTAGAAAAATATAGGTATACTGACCCATAATTGAAGTAGCAGGCACAGTCATCTTTAGTAAAGCTTTGTTGACTGTTAAGTGGAATGCTGGACTGCTTTTTGTGATTGGCCTTACATGGTTTATCTTCAAGGGGCCAATTTTCTTCATCTTCATGCTACACATCAACCAAAGTATATTTTAATACCAGTTTAGAGCAAATTGTTAATAATTATGAACTATAATTATCCATATTAATTCCGTTAATCTACATATTAAACATTACTGCATTTAACTATGTTGTATTTTTTTTTAAATAGTAAATTCTAAACATCAATAGATTTACAAAAGTTCAAAGATAATTATTTACTTTGAATCATACCCATACAATTTCATAAATTAAAAATTGTTTCAACAAAATATGTAAACACTAACGTTCAAAGTACTATTTTGAGCAATAGAAATTAATTTTGTTAGCATTACTTTGTGTTCTTTTATAAACAAATTAACCAATTCCTCAAAGTAAACTGAACCTTGTAATAAATGTCTGCAAATTAATTTATTTTTAGAAATAGACATTACACTGTATTAGCTCCTAATCATGTACTTGCTGAAATCCATGAATACCTAACTTAGTGAATCGCATAATTTAAATTTTTAATTAATTAAGTATAAGTATATTTTACAAGCTTTATGTATTTATTTAACACTACCTACTTAAATATATATAAGGCTTGCTTGCTTGTAATTGCAAGAATCCATCTGAATTTGATAAACTTCCCATTTTCTATTTGAATTCCAACCTTGCATCAATGTATGATTATGTTGATTGTGACAATGCAAAATATGGTACAAGGGAGCTGATCGGATAATGGATTAGGAAGTTAGAAATAGGAACTCCTAAACAAGATATACCCGTTGTGTTTGTTTTGTCTTACATATTGAGGATCTTTAAAGCTGAATTTAAAAGGTTTCTTTGAAATAAAACATTGGCTACAAAATTTTACTGTAAGTTGCATGCCATAGCCTTTTTTGTATGTTAAGAATCATTCATTTTGAATTTTGTTGAAAATATGGTGGGCTATCAGTGAATGTCGCCATAATATCATAATTCATGTAAAGCAATGTATCAAAAGTACTACACACAATTCAGAAGAAATACTTTTATTTAATCCGTTTTTATTAAGAACTGCATTGCACCAATGAGTTTGGAAAATGTAATACAGTATGCATGCAGCATTGACTTTGAACAAATTGTAAAACTAATGCAAAAACTATTACCTCTACAATTCTCAGCACAGCAAGACTCTCACTCAGAATGTCTCGAGGCATCGCTGTCTTCAAACATAACAGTCAACTGTACAGAAAGATTCTTGTCTAAATCAACAAATTAAAATACAAATGTAATTTCTGTAATCACACCAATTAGATAACAATAATTACTAAGCAAATAATCTTAGTAATAGTTCTTAGGAAGCAAAATTACAGTAGATGTTTTATACAAGGTTAATGCATATTTTGATATTCAAGTAGGAATAATTTAAATTAAACAAAGTACACCCATTTTTCATAATTTAGAAATTATTAATACATCAGAAAATTAATTAGCGAATAGTCAACAAATTCATATTATATATATTCATATTATATATATTGATGTGTTGTATTTTGAGATATTCTATACTAACTTACATTTTATATTTTACAACTGACCTTCTCTAAAGTTTAGTAGTTGCCATTACATTTTACAGAAGGGTTCCGGTCTTATAATTTAACTCTTAAATAACTTGCTGCCCTGTTAAAACATCACAATTTTGAACAAAGTACTAAAAGAAAATCAATAGTAGTCTCGTTTGGATGTGTTGAGTTTGGAAAAAATAAAACAGAAACGAAATCTATTTAGCTGCTGCTGTTGGTCGGGATGCTTGGGGCTGCCACTGTAAAATCTTCAAATGCGGTAAATCCACAAATGGCAATCTAAAAATATAACGAGACTCCAACAAAATCGTTCCTCGTCCTATCGTTAATACTAATTCTCGGGTTGGTTATGGATAAAAACGAAAATAAAATACCCCTTTTTAACTAAGTATGCATTTACTACGATGCTGATGCATTTTGTTTCAAATGTAGTCAATTTCAAGCCAAAATCTTTCTTGCCATGCATTTTCAAGTATAATAAAATTAAGATCTAAAATATCTAAATTGTAAGCTTTTGTTGCAGTCAAAATCAATTTTGTTGCTGACCCATCAAAATAATTATATCTACATCTAACCTCATTAATTTTTTAATTTTACCTTACCCCTTTAGATATTAATTGGTAAGCATGAACACACTTGTACGACGCTGCAATACTATTTTTCAGCTTTTAAAAACTACTAGTCGGTTTAGATATTTAGGTACAATGTTTTCGGAACTGAATAAAAGTAAAAAATGAAAAAAAAATTTCAAGCGCTCAAATTTATTGAACAGTAGTGTCCATTCGAGAAGCTATCAAAATCGATTCGATTTCCTGATTGTGAATCGCCTTATTGGTCAATTAAGGTATCCATTACACAAATTAAGTGTATAATCTATGGTGAACTATTAGCAACAGTAGCGTGTGTACTGGCAGTCGATGTCTCCGATAACAATCTTTAATATGAACCGTTATTTACCGTAGTTCGTAAGATAGTACGTTGGAATTTACTGAATCTAACCATTGAACTTTTTTTTTTTTTTTTTGTTTTATGTCTTTATTGCCACCGCTTTTGTGGGCGGCCCAGCCAATGTCAGGTTTAGCGAAGGCAACGTTTTGTACTTGTCGCGGATTGACCAAAACGTTGCAAATAACCATTGAACTTAACTGAATTTTATTTACAATTCCACGAAATTTCTTGAAAACAGCAACCCTAATTTTGAGTTGTGCTTTTCAATGACAATTTACAATTTATTGATTTTGAAAATATATTTACCTAATCTATGTTCGGGTTATCAGATATAAAAAAATTAAAAAATATCCGGAACTTTAACGGATTTAATTTCTCTCTGTAATAGCAAATGATCTCAAGTAGTAGTCATCTTGATCAAGATCATGAACTCATCAATGATCGAGAAATATCCTTTTGAGGTCTACCTCTCGTATTTAAATACATACTTAAGTGCATACGTATGAAATTAATGAAATTATTATTATATAGTAAAACCAACCTACCGGTCGCAATTTTTTTCAAGAACAAAAATTTCAATGCAATGCACTACTAACATTTCACAGTGGATTCCTCTTTTCTAAATCTGTTCTGGTTCCTAAATGAAAAACAATTTTCTTATTATAATGAAAATCTCAGATGGATGCGCGGGTATTATAAGTAATTTTCCTGGTTTGAACTGAATCTATTAAATGGTAAAAATACCCTTATAAGTTCTATGTTTTCTTCACAGGGAAATTTCTTTCAACTTGAATAAAATAAAACTTAAAGTAAATTATTTATTAATTTTCGTCGTGTAAATAGCGAAAATAGCGAAAAATAATATGCGTTGTATTTTTTTTTTTTTTTTTTTTTTTTTATGGCTTTATTGCCTGCGTTGTATTTATTATCAACTTCATTTCTATAAAATTGTTTTTCAGTATTTGTAACCTCACTGTTTGCTAAGTTTGTTTGTCTATGCTTCAAAAAAAAATATGGATAGGTACTATCTTACTTCCGTTGTATAGACTAACGTTTTATTTCTATTTATTGTATACATCGCAATTGCTATTGATGACAAAGTGTTTGTGATTGGATTAAATGGAAGGTAAATATCATCAATTATTAGTGCTAGTCTACTAGGACAAAAACGGCTGTAGTTGAAAATCAGTAATTGAAATGCTGTGAATATTTTGCCCAACTCATAAACTGTTATGGCGTTTGTCGCTTTTTGAACACAACGCATAACATTCAACTCTATGAAAATTCCGAAATAATTTGTTAAAATTGTGTATTTGAGGTATATAACTACGATTAATATTTACAATGAAAAAATAAATAATGAACGGAAACAAAAAATAACATCGTACGGCTGATAGGTTATGTTTCCATCATTTATTGGCATTTTAGGTTTATTAGAGTGAAAGCAAACACAAGTTAGTTGTTTTCTCGGGAAGAGTACCTTCAAAAGTGATGTCTGAATGAATTTCTCACGGTTTTTAGACATCCAATCATGGTGGGAAGTGCCCAGTATTGCGTACTTTTGTTCCTTATTCAGGACTGCCTTCAATCTCTTGGATTTTGATATTGAAGTAAGTTGTTCATTTATTTTGTTGTTGCCTTGTTTATATGACTACAAACATATTGTGATACAAAACGCTTTACATTTTGTTGAAGGAATTGGAAGAAGCACTTCTTACTGATGGAACAGAAGAATCTGCCAGTAGTCTCTTGACTGAGTTGATTGTCCGGTTATTGAATGGTTGTTTGGGCAACAATGATGTTTCTGCATTTAATTATCAGGTAGATAATTAAACTTTTGGTTAAAAACATTTGATTTTGATCTTAATCTACAAATAAATCATTGCTATTCTTATTTGCAGATGTATTTAAGGAGATTGTTTAGGAGAAAATGTCAAGAAACAAGCCGTTACAATCCATTCAATACTGACATTGACTTTCAATTTCTGCCTTTGCGAACAAAGGTAGAAATATTGCATGCCTTGTGTGATTTCCGTTTGGATGCTGAAGATGTCTTTGACTTGTTTAAAAATTTGGAAGCTGAGAGCTTAAGAGTAGAACCTCTTGGGTAAGTTACAATTAAAAAAAAAGAAAATAATTATTGGCAGTTATTTAATATATATTTTTTTCATTATTCCATCAATCATTGATAATTAATACTAAATTTAATGAAATATAATATTTTAGATGGGATGACAATGACTCTGCCTACTGGTACTTTTATGGGACTAGATTATACCGTGAAGATTTGTTAAGAAAACCTAAAGCAAAAGCAAAAAAGAAGAAAAGCAAAGAGAGCAGGAAACGTGGCTGGTTTTACGGAGATGACTGGCTTGATGATGATGAGACTGAACGGGTTTGGCAAGTGGTCTGCTTTACTGAAGATGACTGGGCCCACTTGACAGAGAAGTTCAGTAAAGCCACAAGTAAAGTCGAAAAAGAGTTGTACCGTTCATTGTCACAGAATTTTTTGCCAGAAATACCTAGATTGTTCCAAGAGAAGGAAAGATTGCAAAGGAAAAGGTAGATTACCTCTACAAATAGTTTAATGAAAGAGTTTTCAGGTTAATATAGCCTGAAAGCTGCGAATTTACAAGAATTATTAAATATTCATTATTATTTGAAAATAATTATATTACATAATTACAAAATTACAATAATTATATTAATATGATATTGAGTGGCAAATTCTTAATAAATGAATATTTAATCATTTATCCAGACAGATTGTTTAAAAACCTCAATGTGCTTTTTGAAAGTTAAGCAATGCATTTAAAATATTTTTGTTCATGTTGCTGTAAAAATTTGTAACACTGGATTGAAAATCATTGATTCCACATATAACCCAACCACTTATCATCATCATATAAAAAGATTTGAAAGCAATTGATAACTAAAATTCTCAACTGTGTCATAATTTAAAGTGTTGCAATAAACATTTGCTATTGCGAATTTCTAATGCACTGCGATATAAATGCCATCATTCCTTAATTGAAATAATTAAAGTTTCAAAACAGTTTTATTGAAAGGAATTTAGAATGTCCCAAAGCTGATTCAATTTATGGACAGATACTTACTAATGAGAGTATACTGCTTAAAGGGTCTTCATAAGTCTGGTTCAATAACTTAAAAGATAATTATTGAAATTCTTCTATTTAATTAAATTAGCAAATACATATTTACAATGTCTACTGACTGCATTAATACTTGTTAAAGATTTGAAATCTAATTCATCATCATCAGCCCATAGACTTGACTTTTACATAGGCATTATAATAAGGCTAGCTGTCTGTAAGGAATTGCCAAATTGTGATGCTTGGTTTGCGAGTTTTCATAAAGCTGAGCTATCTTATTGGACAAGTTTTAAATAATTAACTGTGACTATTGAATGCAATGCAGCTTTGTTCCGGTATTTATACATTGAGGTTTTTAAATTTTCTGCAGTAGAAGTTTTAAACAAAGAAAATAAATTGACTTTTATGAAATATAAACATAATGTTTGGTTCTGACTATATGACTATTTTATTAGGCTACTCGAATTGCCGCGTCGCACATCGAGTCGTGTTTTAAAAAAATCTAAACAAAAAGAAGAAGGTAAACCAATCTCGCATGACGCCAAACAAGATAGCAACAAAAACGATACAACTGTACTCTCACGCGATAATCGGGCTAAGAGAAGAAATTTGTTGAGGTAGTGTAACATGACAGAATATTAATAACAATATTATTATAGATATTACTATAGATGATGTTCCAGACTACCAGATTTATTTATTTAATACTTTATCGTACACCAGGTAAAGAAAATTACAGTGACTTATAATAACTAAAAAATAAGCACAAAAGGCGAGCTTAACTTAAATATGAGTTTTCTTACAGTAAACCTATGAAAAGTACAGATATGACATTGTACACATTAAAAGTATTATATTGATGTGGATAGTAAAACAGAGAGTAACTTGACTAAAAGAATAATGTACATTAGCCACTATCTATTTTTATCTTTTTCTGGTTTGGTAAAGTTTTTTACAATCCAATTAATTTTACAGATCTAAGTCTGTGTCATCAGACGTATCAGCAAACACCGAGAATAATACTGAAGAGATGCCTCAAAAAGTGACAAAACGTGCAAAGAGTCAAGAAAAGAAGCCAAAAAATTCTTCCACTTCACAAAAAGGTGAACCTCCACCAGAACCTCCTATCAAACCTGGAAGAAAAACAAACAATTCCCTGGCTTCAGCAACAGGACAAATATTAATACCAGACAATGATGAACCTCAGAACAGTACTCGGAAAAAGTTGAAAACATCACAAATGTAAATGTTATGCTTAAAATATTAAAATGTTATTAAAATCTGTATCAAGTGCATTTTCATGAATATTTAAATATTTCAGATTTAGTCAAAGCGAGGAAGATATACAGACAGATATGTATAAAGTTCTAGAACAATTAACTGCTCACGAAGATGCTTGGCCGTTTATGGATCCAGTAGAAGAAGAATACGCACCTAATTACTATGCAGTAATAAGAAGGCCGATGGATTTGCGTAAAATGGAAGAGAGACTTGATAGTGGTTATTATACTGATTTTGCCATGTTCAAAGCTGATTTCAAATTAATTGTAAACAACTGTCGTCTGTATAACGGACAAGATAATGGTGAGCCTTTGTTAAAAAATACTTTCTTTTAACTTTATTTTCTACGATTCATAACTTAATTCTTATAATCTTTGTGTTACATTAAATTTGTAGAATTTTCCACAATAATAATTTCATTAGTTTATAACCAGGTTCTAGAGATAATTATTAATTAAACCTGCCCATTTCAGAGTATACAATGATGGTTGACAATTTACAAACAGCTTTTGATCGCTTAACTGAGAAATATATGCATAGACTTTCATCATCTGATGAAGAAATTGCTGTCGAATATCAAATACCCACCCCATCGAGGAAACATAAGTTAAAATCCAGTGAATCTCCTACTCATCATAAAAGAAAGAAACGAAGATCTCATTCTGATTCAGGTATGCCACTTTTAAAGTTTGTTTTTCTAATTTCAAATAATGACTTACTATATTAACATGTTTGTTTCGGCTACAAAAATCATGAATGAACACAAAGTTGTACTTTATATTTGTAAAAATGGTATTTTTTTAATTTTTAGGTGAAGCAAAATCAAGTACATCAGATACTAATCAAGAAGTTAAAAAAGAAGAGTCAGCGCCTGAGTCAGAAGAGCCTAAAATTAAAGAATCTCATAAAAATAAAGAAGGTAAGATAAAGAAAAAGCGAAAAGGTCACCATCGTCATGGTAAACATTCCAAAAATCATAAAAAAGAATCACGTAAGTCTGAGCATGGAGAATCTAAAAGTAAGCATAGTAAAAAACAAAAACATTCAAAGAATAAGAACAAAGAAGGTAAAAAGATAAAACAAAAGAAGAAGAAGAATAAACACCATGATTCAGAGAACAATGAGGTTTTGAAACGAACTGTATCCCAAGAATCTATAGAAAGCTCGAATAGAAGTAGAAGTGCAAGTCCCCTACCATCCATTCATTCGCCAACTCCTTCGCCACAGGAAGTAGAACAAGTTGAAAATGCTGAACAATTGACAGATCCTGATTTCTTCAAAGACAAATATGATAAAATCAAGGAAAGAAGAAGAAATGCTGCTAAAGATGCTTTTGAATCACTGTTAGATTACAAACAGAAAAATGTTAGTGAAAAACAAAAGCAGAATCTTAATATGCCAGAAAAGGACAAGAACCAAAAGTTAACTGAAACAATAGAGAAATTGAAAGCTAAAAATGAGAAATTTAAAGAAGATTCGACATTCAACAGTCTCTTTTCGGCAAATGGAGAAGACAGTAAAGACGGAAACACTAAGGAAAGTCCCAATAATGAGGAAACTGAAGAGACAGAACAAAAGAAGAAACCTAAAAAGGGAAATAAGAAGAATGCTGCTAAAAATGAGTCTGCTTCTGAAGCATTGGAGCAAGCTGTTAAAGATATCAGCAAATGGTTCGAAGACGCTCCTAAAAATTCAAGTGTGAGCTCTCCTAGCGATAGTCCTGCCCCGACAATACCGACGGAAGAACAAGAAAATCGTATAGATGATGAACTCTCGCAAGGTGACAAACCCTCACATTCAAGAAGAGAGTTAATCCGTAAACGACCATCATCACGTGAACCGAAGTTACTAAAAAGAAGAGAAATTCAAAGAACGATAGAGAGGTTACAACCTGGCAAGAGCAAAGGTAATTTGCTGACCAATATACCCAATAAAGTAGAAAAAGTTGAAGATCCAATTTCTACAGGCCCATTGACCAAAGTTCGCGAACTAAATAAAACTGAAGAAACAAGCCCCAAGCTTAGTCTTGGTTCGGTTTTACCGACGGTGGATATAGGGACAATAGGAAGCGATCATAATTTCGGAAACAAAGACGAAACTCCTGACGAGGATCCAAATAATTCATCGAAATTACAAGAACCAATATCCCAAAGTGATGAGTTAAAAGATGATACTTCAAATGAAAAGGCTACTGAGACAGTTTCCGTTCAAACTACTAAAAAAGATGCCGAAGTAGAAACGGACCCAACCACTATCATGAAACCAAACCAAGAAAAGGCCACGCCAAATTTAAGTGCTTGGTTCAAAGCGTTTGGTGCGCCTAAGAGCGCCCCTCCCTCTCATGCTGCCGTGAAAAAGAAAACTGAAGAGACTGATCCTGAAGAAAAACCTGAAAGTACAAATGTCGAGAATAAAGTTCTTAGTCCTAAGCATGGCATGAAATACGATTCTCCTGTTTGTCCAGAAACACCTAACCCAGAAGGAGGCGAGAGTCCCCATCCTGGTACTAATGTAACCCCACGACAAAGAAGGACCAGTACTGGTAGTTCCATGTCTGAACGTTCTTCGTTTAGTCAAGATCTCGATTCACCCAGACATCAAATGTCCCATACATCACCATTACTTCATTCTCCTGCCTCGCCCAGAACTGAAGATTTCCAAAAAATTAGTTACCCTATTATTAACGGGACTGTAAGGGCTGGTTTCTATCATGACACAACATCACTTAAAAGTAGTCCAGAAAAAAGTTGTAGTCCGCGTGAAGGACCACAGTCGCCATACTCACCTTATTCTCAACATGTTTATGCTTCCAACAATGCGACTGGATCAGCAACTCCTCATTACTTCGTTGATCATAGTAAAAGTCCCTTGCCTGCGTACAATCACAACCCACCTCCTTTCTACGATACTTCGAAAGCACCTGTTGTTAGTAAACCTCCTCGAGTACATGATGACTACACATCTCTGGGTCCCGAAACATATCAGCAGAGCCAGTATACTGGACCGTTTTCTCCTGCATATACCCCATATGCGCAAGTATCGGCCTCGAATTATACACACTCACAACATTCACCTCAAACAGCAATAGCTAACACTAATATGAGTTCTCCTGCTCCACCACCTCCGCCACCGCCGGTAGTGACTGAAAAGACTACAACTGCGTCTTTTCCCGTTAAAAAACGAACCTATAGTGAAATCGACCAAACTCCTCCAGCACAGATTAATAATGTTGCAAAGACAATTGAAAATAAAGAAGTTGTTGCTCCTGCTGTTACTAAAGTTGAAGTTCAAAAACCTTTACAAACTACTCATACAACTAATTCTATGTCATCCACTTCTGTCGATGACATAGCATTGGCGTTGAGTGAAAAGTCCGAAATTGCTAAATTAAATAATTTACGAGATAAGCCTGCAATGGAATATCACAGAGTTGAAGAAAGAGATCCGAAGTATGAAATGCGTGATTCAGCTCCAAAACAAGATGTGTCTGGTCTTGATTTAAAAAAACCGAGTACTGTGGCTACGAAGGATAATATTGACATGGTAAATATGGGATATTTAAACCCAGAAAATGATAGACGTAATAATGTGGAACATCGAGATGCTATTCCGGTTCCAGTGGTTAGAGAAAATGTAAAAGCAAATGTAAAACCGCAGCATATAGAGCCAATAGCTATAAACCTTGGTATGAATAACCAATCGGTTCCAAAACCTCAAAATTTGAATTCCAATCCAAATAATATTCCTCCAGCACATTCTCAAGAAAGAGCACACCCTGATCTGGGTATAAATCAGATCATGGCTCATGCCCATCATACGCAATATGATACAATGGCAAGTGCACAAGCTATTGGTGGTTTTTCAATGAATGATATAGAATTAGCTAACAAAAAGTTATACGGATGCAATACGACTCCGTCAAACGCTGCTATAGATTATGGTAATTGGAAGATCTCCAACCAAATTCGAAAGCAAGATTTACTACCTTCTGATTATTCAGCTTCTTACGTGCAAAATGCTGATAAACATAAGAATGATACAAGTCAAAGTACTACATCGATAAATTACAGCAAAAATATACAAAACCATCAATACAATACCTATAATACGCCAAGAAATAGTACTCAAAGAACATCAGAGATGCCACAAAATAACACATCTGAATTAAGAATACCAAATCCTAGGGGACTTCTTAAAAATGATCACTTAAACATGTCTTCCTCTGCAGCTGAAACTGAAATCACTTTAAAAAATGTTGAAAATCATGCTAAAGTTCAAAAACCAGAAAAGTTAGTACAAAATCACCCTCTTGTTACTTCGAATCCTTATAAACCGCCGTATAGTACACATTCTAGTATTCCTCTAGAAACTTTACGAACTTTACCTAACATTCCACAAATGTTGGAAAGATACACAAACGACGAAAGGTATTTATCTACGTTTGCGGGTAGTACTTCATCATTGTACCATGAAAAACAATTTCAAATGGCTCAAATGTTCAATAAGAGCATGTCTGCAGCAGAAATGCATCACTCGAATTCACCCGTAAGTTTAGCGTACTCTCAATCTTCAATACCGAATGCAACAAAAGACAATGGGATATATAAACCTCCTACACTGACTACCCAAGCTGAAGTCAGGCCAAAAACAAAAAGAAGACGGGTACAAGAATCTAAAGCTCCAGTTGTTGGAAACCAAACTTATCATCACACGCCGTCGTGTAGTGCTGATGTTTTGTCTTCTGTCAAACCCAGTATGATACCTAGTAGCGCCTTCAACTTTGGATCATCGACGAATATGGCTCTTGGTACAAGTTTGTACAGCGACAACAGTGGCTTCTCAATTGAAGATTTTAGAAATAGTACGGCTAATCAATTAATGGCAGCGAATTATATGGTAGCTGCGGTTGCTCATCAACAGAGGAATAATGCCGAGACTAATGCTGAGAAACTTGTAAAACCTGCACATCAAAATTCAACCCACACATCCAGCTCTTTCCCATTCATAGGACATTCGCAGGTTAGGGCCGGATATCCCTTTGTTGGAGATCCATCGTCACCTCTATACCAACAATATCTACAACGACATCAGGAGGAATTACTAAGACAAACAGGCGCGCAGATTATGAGTCTATATCCCGGGGGGTATCCTGCTGGGTTGGGTGTAAGACAACCATACGACTCAATTAATAGGCCATCTTGGCTCTAAAATTCGCAATGCGAAATATTGATAAATATAAATACATTATTATAAATATTGTTATAGAAAATTGTAATTTATATTGTTTGTAGAATTGAAGTAGATTTTTGTAAAAATATATTACGACAATGCTAATTTACGACATGACAAATTAACGTTATAGTATAAATCTTTCATTATGCAGTTCAAAATTCACTATTATTAATTAAAATTGAATATTGTTTGTATGTTGAAGATATATTTACAAAGGGTGTCGTAAGTCGTTATGAAAACGGCAGTTATTCCAAATTACCGATTATGAGATTGTTTTGTGTATAATAGTTTTAATTATAGCATAACTCAAGAAGTCATCGATTTGAAACTTAGTGTTTTTATTTCTATATAATCAATAACTTAATATTAGGTGGCTAATAAAAGGCGAATTTGAATAGTAAGCTATATTAGTGAGGAGTTGCATTATTTTAGATTCCATTATCAACTTCGGAATCAAGTGTGAATATGAATTTATATAAAATCAAAACCTGTGGTTAATTCACCATGTATAAGCATCACTAAATCGTAGAAAAGTAATTTAAAAAAACAACATTTTTTTCTCGTTGTAATCTGAGCTACACTGTTATAGAATAATTTATTCAAATATATTTATTAGCGGAAGCTCTCCTTATTAAATGTAAAGTATATGTGATAACACTGAGAAAAGTATAATATTATGAGGAAATTCTATTTATCAATGGCACTAGAAAAAATGTTGTTTATTCTGTTTGTTTTGAATCTGTGATTACAAAGGCTGCTCCTGAATATAGTTTTAAAGAGTATTATTGTAAGATTACTTCTTTAGAATTAGAGGAAAAGACAAGACTGTGTGTTTATTGGTGTCAGAAATATATCAAATCTTTCTGCGAAGGTTCAACAAATCCAATATACTGCTATCTTGTCGCCTGTTCAAGTTTTAGATTATTTTGTTTGCTCATTTAACGCAACTAGGAAACGTCCTGATTATTATATTTTTTTTGCCAAATAAACTTAAATAGGCTTGATATTGTTTACCTAATATTATAATACTCATTTATCTAAGACTTCTAAACAAATAAATAAAACTACTAAACAATGTTTAATAATTATTTTTTAGTTATACTAGTTTGTCAAAGTAATGATGTAGAAATGCGGAGCTAAGTACTTTTAGTGTTTACACAATTACAAAATAGTATTGTAGTTATTTAGTTATTAGAAACACTCCTTTGCATTCATTATCTTGTCAATTATCAAATTGCGTACGTAACAGGTAATTAATTTTTGCAAAAGTATTCGCATGCTTCGTTAGTAAAAATATTGGTGAATAAATCAATCTCCCTCTCCTGACCAAGCGTAGTGATGACATCAATGTTTATCAATCCTTTTAGATTAGTATCTGCATAATAATTTTAATTTCCCAAAGAAAGGCTAGTATAAAAAATATCACAATTATTATATTTTTATTTGATTGATATATATTAAATATTATATCCTTAATGAAGTAAAAATTAATATTATAAAAATTGAAATTATAATTTTATGATTTATTTTCAACTGATGTTGAGATTTGTTTTTTATTTTGTAAATAAAACAATGTGTAATTTTAGATATTGGAACTTATATTTTTATTATTACTTATGTATATTTACTGTGAAGTTTCTTGATAATTTATATTTTAATGTTTTGGGCAAGATTTTATCTCTATGTATTTTTAGATTCATAGTTAAATCTACTTAATTTTTAAACCATCATTAATAAGTAAATGTGGGTGACGATTACGTCATCTTTTCCTTGTTAAAAAATATAAATAATTATTTAATTATAATTAATGTTTTTTGTATTACTATGTTATAGGATACTAACGATCTAATAAAAATAAAAAAATATGTAAATTTTAAATATAGAGTTTAGCTTTAACAGTTAAGAAATGCATTAAAACGTAAGTATTCACTATTTCATTCCGCTTTTATCATGTTTCATATTACACTTACTTCTTCACAGAATTAGGTTCTGCGTTCGTTCAGTGTTTTAGAGATATTCACAATTATCTCATGTTCGATCTCGTCCACTTTAAGTATTATTTGAAATTAAATTATAGTACCAATGTTTATATATCCAGTACAAAGATGACGAAAATATAAAACAATTTTTGGAGTAATTTTTGTTGCATCAATCCTTATTTTCATTTTATTGATTTTACTGCCAACGATTGAAACTTTTCGACCTAAGTAGAGCTTCAAATTAAAATAAAAACAATTATTTACATTTAAAAATTAGAATAGTGTTTGTTTGTTACAATAAATGATTTTTCACAACTATAAACCCCAATAATATCAGAGTAATCAAATAATGATGTTGACATATTATATAAATTAAATATTATAATAATTATATTTCGTTAATTTACTTTAAGGAGCAGTCTATGTTTTTATTTACAACACTTTCTAAATGTAAGTACCTTAATGTTGAAATGACAAATTTACTGTAGAACTGTTGCTTTGTTGTAAATTTTTAAATTATATTATTAGTGGAGTGTGTGCTCTCGAAAGAGAATTTAATTTTACTGAAACCCGGCATAATAATTGAATAGTTTTACGCTTTTATGCTTCTAATTAGCTTTAATTTACTCATACATAATACAATGTCACAATAAACGTTATTTAATTTTTTATTTACGTTAAACTACTTAATCTAATTTGTTATGTAAATATTTCTCTATTTTATTTACAAATAAATGTGTTAGTATTTACTATTACATATAAGTATATTTCTGTTAGATTTAATTCAACTAATCGATGGAAGTATAGTATTAAGAAGATTGTAAGAGAAATAATTATTAAAAATTCTTCTAATGTAAAAATGAAAATAAAGATTTCTGAAAGAGTACATATTATGTATTTAAATAATTCACAATTACGCATCTAGTCTTGTTAATCAAGAACTTATTGTACCTATTTATGGTAAAACAATCTATAAAAAACTTGAGAGTTGTCTAGGGACACCCGAATGGAACGAAGTTCCTTTCGATTAATTAGTGAGGGAATTGTAATAAAATTTTATTTTATTAAGTTATAATAATTAGTTAGTTTAGCGTCTGTCTCTCTTTAGAGAAGAGACAGAGAGACAGACGTTTAGTTTTATCACAGCGCCATCTAGCGATAATCATATAAAACAAAATAAGGAATTGTTTTAAAAGATTTTAATCACAGCGCTATCTAGCGATAATCATCTAAAACAAAAAAAGTATTTTTCATAAGAATTTCCGTCTAGCCCCCTTTGGATAACGCGCGATAAGGAACTTCGTTCCAATATAGAATACGTATTATGAAGGTAGGCTGATCTAGATTGAATCTAGATAGAACCAATTACCATAAAAAATTGTTGAGCTATCTTTTTTATATTTTTATTGACACTAGAAACCGTTTCGCGATATAAAAAAATAAAGCTTTAAACGCCCGAGCGTCTACCGGACACGGGTCACGGGCTCAGCTTTTATAAGTACTGTAATTATAAATAGGTCGAAAATGTATAATTGCAGCAATAAGTATTATTTATTGAGCTTGAGTCCATGACATTATTTATCTGGAGTAATGCATCCTCTCGTGAAGTCGAAAAGGTCACGATATCAAGGTACATATCAGAATAAACAGTAAACAACTCAATCTAAGAAGGTTATTATTTATTTATTTTGATACTTTTGAGACTTAATAAAACTGACACTAGACGAGGAATTAGACTCCCCTATGTTTCAATTAGTCTTCACCAACGCATACCGAGAGAGTTCCTAGATAACCCCATAGATTTATTGGCCAGTAGTATTGGAAATTAGGAGAAACTAAATCTACTCTGCTTATCTTGTACAGAAAATTGAAAATTTTTATAAAAATGTATATTTGTAAACTATATCGGATATCTTCTGATACTATATTAATTTCTCCCAGCTTCTAGACAGACCACTCAATAACTTCACGATAGAAATTAATTACATAAATGTAATACATACCTTATAGGTGAGATTTCCCAACCGTCACATGACAGTATCGAGTGATAGAAGCTAGTTGGTATCAGTATCCTGCTTACATTTGCCGTAGACTACGCGTGTTTCTGCCGTATTTCTGCTACCTCAATGTAATACTTTGTGACTTTACATCGATCTAATGTCTCAAGGGTGGCGATAAACATAGTAAAACTAAGCAAGACGTGACCTGTGGCTTCTATTTTTAAAACTGTTATCGACGCGTGTCTCTAGACCGTAACGAGATTTTATGTCCTGAAGCAGGACGTTTTCACACTGCTAAGGAAACCTAGAGGACAGTAAATATCTTCCTAACTAGATTTCATACAGAGATAAACCATTAATTTCTTAATTGACATACAAAGCGTTTGACTAACGTTATAAAGTTTTGTGATACTAAAAAGAATTAGCTACCCTCAGCTTACTGATCAGACAGACCAGAAATTTATATCCAGGGCTATCTAATTTACTGGAACCAGTCTTAGACGTTGATCTGCGTTCGTCTCCAAAACTCAGATACCTTTGTCAAATGCAAAACAAAGCAAAGATTATTCGTAATTAACGGTTCTTTCGATTGGCATTATAAAAATACAGCGTGTTGATTTTAGCCGATTTTGTTAGTTCGATTTTCAGACAAACCAAGCCATTAACGAAAAATCTGTGAATGCAGTATTTTTAAACATCAAAAATAAAATAAGGTTTCATTTCAGCAAACAATCTTATCTCTAGTATTTAAGGTACTTTCCGTTCATGTCGCATAATTTTGGGACACCCTGTATATTAAGTAAGGCAAATAGATATTCTTATTCGGGATAAATCGAATGTTATATTATACTGAAAAGAACTTGACCTTACAAGTTCTGAAACTCCTGGTGGAAAGTGACTATCGTCGCCTGCGAGTGAACATCTGCAACCTGCATATATACATTACAAGTACCTACCTATATTCAGTATTAAACGAACACACCACCTGAACTTGATCTCTGTGATGTACAAAACAATAGATTTTTACAAGCTTTATATTAACTTACACCAAATGAAACTATGTACCGTATATGTTTGGGTAGAACCTTATGAACTAGATTTCACTAGTCAAATCTAGTTCATAAGGTTGATGAGCAACATTGGTCTTGGTCTTGCAAAAAATTCACAGTAATTAAATGAGATCAGAAACAGCGTCAACATATGCTTTTCTTGGAATAATATCAGTGGGCATGTCGAATTGTTACTTTTTTTACTAGTAATGAGCAAAATTGGTCTTGGTCTTGCAAAATTCTTGCTTTTTTGACCAGGACAAGACCAAGACTAGGTAAACAAGACCAAGACTGAACAAGAGCCAAGCCTGAGAAAACCAAGGGTCTTGGTCATGGTCTTTGTAATAGTCTTGCTTTGCTCATCACTAGATTTGACCAACTTTGCGATTACCGGTCGAGCTGAGATTTTATTTTAAAGAAAACACTTTAATTACAAGCTTTTAAAATCCTGGATATTAAGTAGCAGTAGAGTGCTAGCTAATACTAGTAAAACAAGCCCAACCACGACAGGTCTATTTTGTTGAAACTATGTTCCGATGACTACTACTACCCGAATCCATCATCAGATCAGCGTCATTTCGTCAAATTATTGCATTGTCACGCGATATACATCTGCGTACAAAATGTTAGCTCAACGAGAAACAGGGAAGTTTGTCAAATTTAGCTTGCAATACTTCACCCGAACTTAGGTACATAGTTACGACCGTCGACCAGTGCAAGTTAATAAAGCTTTTAAAAAGGGATAATATGTCGAAATCGGTGATCGTAGATAGCTATAATTATGTTTCCTATTCCTGAGTATTCCTACAAAAGTACTTACTATATTCTCTTTAACAAGTTCTGTACTAAATAATAATTTAATGAAAATAGCTATAGGTCAACTCCTAAGAAATGATGAATTTAAAGATTTATCTACTCTTTCGCGAGGACACGGACAAATTTATAATTATTACAATGTGACGAATAATAAAGAGAAGGAATTAGTTTCGTACTTGTAATATTGTGTACATAGTAAAAGGTTTAGTTTAATTTTATGGCAGTCATGTAAGTTTCTATCTACTTTTTGAGTTTTCCGTAAAATAACCTATTGGTGAAAAATATGTAGGTAGATATTAAAATTTGTAATTCGTGTTACTGCATATTTTGTTCTGGCCGACGATATCTTTTCAGAATTAATACAAGAATTACTAGACAGATCTAGATTATATTTAAAAAATCGGTTCAATCAGAAACGTTATGCATTTAACTTTGCAGTGTTACAGAAAAACATTGGTTAAGTAAGTATACATGGGGCGGCGCGACGGGAAAGAGTGTCGATGGCGTAACGCGTCGCGTCGTCCCTCATAACCCCATGCTGGGTTCTGGCTTCAGCCGGGGTTCGGACGCTGAGTGTGAGCGGTTGGAGGTTTTAGTGCGGTTCAACTTCCACATACTCCGCCCGCCGGGCGGTTATCTAGATATTTCCTCCAACTGAAAAAAAAGGGAGTATACATAGATGAATAGCAAATCGATAAAATTGCATCGGCGCGGTGCAGCTCGTTGGTATACCCCGCAAACGGGGAGCTTAATATTGATCCTTGTGACCTAATTATAGGCTGAGTCTAGCTTTATGGCATTGGATTGAAACCTTAAATTAAAATCTTGATATTCGATGTACATTCTGTCTGCCAGATGCAAAGGAACTTTACTTACTTTACTTTAGTGTCGTTTACAACCACGAATAGAACCACATAGGATTTGGACCACAATTTTACCATACGACCTGGTCATTCCCGACTACTACTCAGGAGTCAGGTGGTTACTAGCAAAAGTAGCCATTCCTCGAATTATCATAATAAACTAACGAGTGCTGTAAGCCTTACAGCACTGAGTTAATGTGCCTACTTACCTCTGACTTAGATAGGTGTGCTATTAGTATATTGAATGACATAACTAATTGTTGCTTAAAAGTATACTAATGTAGACTATTATATGCATTGTTTTCAAATGTTACATAACAACAGTTCCGTCTAGAACGTCTCTACAACATCTCAATTGAATCTAGCGTTGTTACTGAAATAGGTCACTGTTCTGTTTGACCGGTGCAGTGACGTCAATCGAATAGTATAGGTACGTTAATAATATAGCAAATTTTATGCGAGGGACATATCCATTAAACAGTTCGTTACATTTTAATATGCTTCAGTTGTAAATGCATGTTATTGATGGGTGAAAACTCCAAGCGCAATAGAGCGTGTTTAACACTGATGACTTGGATGAACATCGGCGTCCTCGTGTTCATGCATTTCTATTAAAAATAGCTTTATACAGCTTTTGATACGTTACATTGAAATCCTTCTTATTTAAACGATTTTAATAGTAATAACTAATAATTATTAGTTAAAGAGTTATAATAACCTATTATGTGCATGGATAACAATATTATTTAATTGCGTGCGTCAAGTTTGAAGGCACACAATGGAATTTACTGTTTTTGAATATATCGAAAAGTTGTGACTAAATTGTGACCGTTACCACCTAAATAGTGCTACTATACTTTAAAATATATTCCATAGTCAATACGTGCCAGTAGGGTTACCAGGTCCTCAGACGCAAAAGCCGGACAGACTTGTGAGTTTATCCTGACATTTATCAACAAATCAAGCTAATATTTCTTTATTATAAATCAGTCTCTAACTCTCTTAATCATCAGTCGTTATATTATAACAAAACAAATATTATTTTATTACTAAACATTATCAAAATTAAACATAACAACAAAAATAAATCAACGTAACGTAAGCGAAACAAAACGTATATCTTTTCCTTTATTTAAACAAAACAAAACATAACTTCTCCTTTATTTAAACAAAACTAAACTTTTAAACTTTAAAAGCTTGTATGAATCCTGCATGGAAAAATCCTGCCTAAATTCTAACAGGCCGGATGCCGCTTATTTTGACCGGACAAGCAATCAAAAATCCTACGTATGTCCTGCTTTATCCTAACACCTGGCAACCCTACGTGCCAGCCACGTCTTGATCTCAAAGTTAGCAGGCACGAAAAACGCATGAAATACGAAACGGATCAATTTGGTTTATAGATCAAAAAATTTTGGTTAATTACTCAATATATGTATACATTTCTTTCAAAGGTAATGAACCCCTACAACGCAAATTATTACACTTCTTTTGTAAACTACGCAGTAACCGAGTAAGGTAATTTTGTTGGAGTAATCTACCTTTTTTTTTTTGTAATGTAGCTTTCCGTTCAGCCCCGCTACTCAGCCAGGTCTGCAGCTCCGAGTTGGGGTGCTATTATAGACCAAGTTTTCAGCATGCTTCAAATACCTACCCCAAAAATTGCCACTAGCTCTGGGGCCATCTTAGATGCTTGTCGTAACTCTTAGTATGCTCCTGATACCAAATAAATAGTGCTACTGTACCTACTGTAAAAGATATTCGATAGTCAATATGTGCCTGCCAACTTGACTTCAAAGTTAGCAGGCACGCTATAAATACTGGACGGATCAACTTAATTTAAGTATTAAAAAATTGTGCTTAAATGTGACTAACAGATACAATATTTCAAAAGTAATGGTCTCCTACAGCGTGAATTAATACACTTCTTTTGTAAAATGCGCAGTAACTTCTCTGTCTTCGAATATCTTTAAAAGAACACTAGCACTATTTATGCGGTATCTACCGGCCACTATTTAGTCACAATTTCGACATATTCAAAAACATTGATTTTCACGGTGTGCCTGCCAACTTGACGCACCCAAAAATTGTGCTTAAAAAGTGAGTAACAGATACAATCTTTCAAAAGTAACACACACTAATACAGTACACAGTAATCTTGACTACGGCTATTAGATTACAGAGCAATCTACTATTCTGAAATAATTCGAGCTAAGAGTTTCTTAAAAGGACCTACAATATCTCGAAGTCAAGTTGGCAGGCACACAATGATAATTAATGTTTTTAGCCTAACTATTTATAAATAGCTATGGTAGTTATTTCCAAACAGTACTTTAACTTGTAAAATATAAGCCATATGAGGGGAAGCTAATGAATCTTGTTCGAGGAATTTTAAATCCAAAATTAGCACCGCACGTGTTAGTCGGGTGGTACGTTGCGTATTAAAAGCAGTAATTACTAGTTCTAATGAAATGCGAAAATAAAACAAATTTTGTTGAGACACATTTAATATAACGATAAAATTTATAGTATTTATAAGATTCAAATTTTATTTATATAACTATTTTAAAATATCAAAAAAAAAAAAATCTTATTAAATTAAATCAAAATCACATCTATAAAATAACGTTGCTGAATAATTAACATTTTAAATGTCTTTTATCCAACAACAATCGTTCAGTTACTAAAAATTTACGTATTACACATAGAGATATACACTTCACAATAAACAACATTCTTAATAAAATATATTTTCTAATCTAAATAATTATTTTATTAAGAGGAATGTTATGAAAAATATATAGCAGCAGAGTAACTTTGAATAAGGGTGAGCTTTTGCGTAACTGGCATAACATAATAATATAACAATGTTGGAGCCAACAAGTATTTACTATTTAAAAGTGAATACGAAATATATAATTTTTGCTGTAATAAAAAAACTTCCAATAATGTTTATAGGACAAAACGACAAAATAATTTGTTTTATACTCGCAAATTAATAATATCATCAATGTCATGCTTAAAATAATGATTTTTAATCTATAAAATCACAGACGTAAACGTTTAAATTCGGTTTAATATTTGTCTATGGAAAAATATTAAAATTGTAAATAAATTGAATATTATATATAGGTAGTATTATAATAATAGTGTAGTATAATAGTTCTTATACATATAGAGAGACAATTTTATTCAAACATTCTAGATATAATTTGATTGAAATCCTACATTTAAAACAGTGAATATCCTTAACTTAAAAAAATACCTTTACAACATTCAATTAATTTTACTGAAAAAAAGGTTACCGTAGGATTATTAGTATCAAGCAACAACACTAGGATCCCAAGCGTACTTCATGTTTTTTTCACTCAGTTGGTTCAGCGCTCGCATATCCTCCTCTGGGATCTTGAAATTGAGAGATATGTTTTGCTTGATATGCACGGGATTAACGGATTTTGGTATGACAGCAATGTCCTGCTGTAAGGCCCATACTAACAGCAACTGGGCGGGAGTGACTTCCAGTTTATGAGCCGTTGACAATACAACAGGATCATTCATGAGCGCATCGTTGGAAGATGACGTGCCCCCAAACGAACAATAAGCTTGAAGAGTTATGTCATGCCTCTTGCAAAACTGGTAAAGGCTGGTCTGATTGTAGTACGGGTGCCACTCCACCTTCAATTAAATACTATGTAAATACAACGTCCCAACCTATATTGATACAAAACGCATTCAAAAAGTGCTTTTTACCTGATTCACGGCGGGTACAATCCCATGCTTTCCTTCGATCAGCTCTTGGAGATGTCGCACAGTAAAGTTAGAAACTCCAATGGCATTGACTTTGCCTTCGTCGTATAACTCTGTAAGCTTAGACCACGTCAAGCCACGCATCTTCGCGTTGCGCCTGTCATCAGCTTGATATTTAGCACTTCCAGGGAAATGAATCAAGTACAAATCTACGTAATCTAGACCAAGATTCTCAAGAGACTTGTGATAAGCGCGCTCGGTTTGGGAACCGCCTCCGTGATCAGATGGCGCTAAAAATATACGAAGATAATCAAGAATCCCATAAAACACAAACATGATTAGAACCTACTGTTTTTCTTTTCATAATATATTATTACGGAATCATAAACTTACACAGTTTTGTAGTGATAAAGATCTCCTCTCTTTCAAGATCGTATTTGGGCAGCAAAGTGTTAAGTGCCTCGCGTAAATGAATTTCGTTTCCATAAACAGCAGCCGTATCTAAAATTTAATAGACTTGTGAATATGAAAAGAAGTTTGTTACGACGAAAACTATCTCGTGGAACTGTAATCAGTTGTATATTGGAACAACATTGAATCAAAAAAGTATGATTATTGGCAGTGTTCATTGCTCCGATTGCAGCTACCTTCAATTGACAGAAGTCTTACAGTATATTCTTACCAAACATACGATATCCTGCCTCCAGCGCGTAGTCAACGACCTGCATGATAGTGTCCGCCTGTCGTATGCGATAAGTACCCACTATAAACAAAGTAATAATTAACAAGTGAACTTAAGAAAACAATTTAAAATTATTGCTTTTATTGTAGTCATTTGTCACGATAAAACATTGTAATTTTCTTTTATTGAGTACATATTATTACTGTTGCAGTTTCGCATAACTCTCTTTTACATGTTATGGGAAATATTCAAGTGTCATCACTAACGTTGAGTGACTTAACTAAAAATAAGAAATAGTATATTTGTTAGAAGTAGGAGTAGTTGTATCTATATGGTGCTGGAAACGCAGGCGGCAACGGCAGCACCGCGGCAATCTAAGTAAAGTGCACATTTTCATAGAAAACAATGTAAACGCACGCAGATGTAAACTAATTTGTCGCCTACCGCGACTCCGAAATGCTGGGTCGTGAAAATACAACCTTTACTTACCAAGTTCTGTATGGTAGACACCAACCAGTTCAGTTAATAACCAATGATAAGAATTCTTTATGCATCAGCAACAACTTTAAATTTGGTGTTCTAATGCTAGCATATGCCTATCAAACATATTTTTATCTTCTAATACATATGTTTTATAACATTCCAACAAACCATTAATAAAATTGTAAATAGAGACACTATGAGCCCACCATAAAATTATCAAAAAATAGTTATTTTTTTTCTAATCTTTCATTTTTATGTCTATAATATGCTAGTTACCCTATTGGCTTTTATTAATGTCATTCTCCAAATCAACTCTTTACTTATTCAAACGGCCTAAAACATCCTGCTACATAATTCATGATTTGATTAAATGTGATTTCAGGTTGGTTTTGTGTATAACTTGGGTATTTCGTCAATAACATACTCGATAATATTCCCCTCTTAAAAATTTGAATGTAAAATTTTGCATGACACAATTTGAAAGTAAACCTGGGGCTGATATTATTATTTAACACAATTATTTTAGTTGTTTTTAAACTATTTTTTAGTTTTAAAACAATTATTTATTAAACAAAATGAGTCTTTTGAGCTTTAACTTTGTATGCCGTTATATTAAAAAAACCACAAAAGTAAAAATAATTTTGAATATCCTGCACTGTGAGGAAGACCGACATATTTACAACAACTTATTTATCTACAAAAATAAGTATCAAAAAGTGTTTAGGCAATCGGAATAAAATACAAATAAATGAATACCTATTTACATTAAAATTTCATGACTAAACAGTTACTGTTGTTATACTTTGCACATAAATTGTGTGAAATATGAAACTGGATTGTAATATTAGTTTATTGAAAAACATTTGATTAGACAATTTACGTAGTTGAGAATGTAAGGCTCAATCTTTTTTATAATTTACCTTTGATTAACATTAAATGATGTCTTTAAGTAAATGAGGTTTGAAGTCACATGCAGCTATGAGTTTTTTTATACTTTCATATTACTGTTAGTTGACAAAAATGAGGGTGTTTCTTTTTTTTTTAAAGTTGTTTTTCAACTAATTAATATGTCAAGAAATAAATGAAATAAAACTACTATGAGCTAAATTACTGAGCTAAATTATTTTAAATCAAATATGACTTACTCCCAATAGACGGCATGGTTACACCATTGTTAAGTAAAAACTTGGGAACAGTCAACGGCTCAGGTTGCGCCATGGTTTCAACTGGAGGTCTTCTTTGTGTGGATCTTTTTTTATGGCGGGAAACAGACCTGGAAGAATAAACTATTTGAATACTCAATTTTAAAATGGAATGAAATTTATTTAAATCAATGAGGGTATTTTTTTTTCTTCAAACTGATTTTTTTTTCATGAAGAAGAATTATACCTGTTGCTTTTATGCGGAATGGTGACGGCTTTTCGGTACTGGTTCACAAATACAAGTTAGGCTCCAAGAGAGCCTAACGTTTGAGTATATGGAAACTGCGCAACGAAATCGACGAAAAACAGTATTACTACAGGAGCACTCTACTGTTAGCTTACGGACAAAGTAGCGAGCAGAGACGACTGTCTCAGCTGAGGACCGGACTAGTAATGAGAGCTCCGACTCGCTGAGCCAGCTAGCTTGTAACTTATAGGTCACCGCTACAAATTGCCAGTGTACACAGGACTGCTACGTAATGAACAAAACTTCGATTTCCAATCAAGCACATATATATAGGTATTACTGGTATTACTACTTTTTGGTATTTGGTTGTCGCCTTACGCCGTTAAACTGTTATAAAATTCTAAAACCACCGCCAACTACATATTATAAAATTGTATTTTTGTAGGTACTTACAATAAGAATAATACCTACTCTTTGGATTATAATTTTAACAGATTTTTACATTTTCCACAGTCACAGACTACGAAATAATATAAAATTAGGATTTTACATAATTTTAAAGTTTACTAGTAGAGATGGGCATAATATTTGATAAAATTAAATAAACACTGATCTTTTATTAAACGTTGGATTAAACATTTTCAAGGAAATAGCATTATAGTTGAGAGGTTTGGAAGCGCCAGGCGGCGATGTTGGAACTAAAATTGACATTTGGATGCAAATGGTTGCCAGGTTTATTGACATAACTAGATGACCCTCGCAATTTCGTCTGCGTCACAAAGGAGTTCAAACAGTACTGTTGATGCTGTAGCGATATTATTTGCGCGGCCCGGGGAGTATTCATTATGTTTTATACTCGTGATACCTTCTCAACGAAAAGTCCGATTAGAACAAAACAAAAAGTAATTTATTTTTAAATTAATAGTCTTGATAACATAATACTTTATTTGGATAAGGATTAATATAACAATACTAATTTAACGTTAAATTCATTCTTCGGACGAATTAATTTTTTTTTTGAACATAAAAGCAGTTATTGTGACTAAACTATGATTGTTAGATATATGCTCTCGCGAACTTTTTTGTTTGTCTTCAAAAGACCTAAAAACCCGTAGTACATCATTTTGTTCTATTGTCAATCGTTTTTGCAGCGTACGCATAAATAGGTTTTATATATTTCACTTGGTCTTACAAATTCGATATTTTCATACGGATCCCTAATTTTTTTCAAAATAAAATATAGCCTATAACCTTCCTCGATAAATGGACATTCCAACAGTGAAATAATTTTTGAAATCGGACCGGTAGTTTCTGATATTAGCGCGTTCAAACAAACAAACAAACAAACAAACTCTGCAGCTTTATAATATTAGTATAGATTAGAGTTGTGAAAGGGAGTTCTTCAAAGCTTTTTATACGTATTACTATGTTTTATCTTTAATTGTATTTACTTTAATGGTTACTGTTATGCCTAATCCTTCTTCTGAGGAGACCTGAGCCCAACAGTGGGCAGTAATGGGTTGGTACAGGTACAGGTACAGGTACAGGTTATGCAATCATATGTTTTACTCTAAATAGGTACTGACGTTTACCACAAAAGTAAACACTTTTTTTCTAAGCGTGCCCGCACACCTAAAAAAGTATTGACAATATTTTCGATCGAGGGATGGGAAAAGATACAGGTGGTATTTTAATTTTTAATATATGCAATTAATTAATTTAAATTTCTTTCATACTTTTACAGGTTTGATGCTGCCTGAAACTACTTTTTTTCATGTCTTTTAGCGTAATACATAAAAGTAAACTCACTTAACGTAAGCACCAGGAGGTATATACAAATAACATAATTTGAATATCTAAAAGATGTTTAGAGCATGCTACTCAAACGCTATTATTGCTATTTTTTTATAACATTACAATTAAAATGTTATGACTTAAATCCCATCTCTGCTTCTGTCACAAGTATCGACAATACTCACTTAGGTGCATGTTTCAGCACTTGCTATTTTAGAAAATGTCCTTTAAATAACACTTTCTTTAACATGCTATTTTTTTAGTATCTTTTCCCATGCCTTGTTTGAAAGTATTGTCAATACTATTTTAGAAAATTAGTTACAAATTATTTCGTACTGCCAACAACCTCATTAAGGTGGAAATCAAAGAGTCTCATTTCTAAGGCGGTCGGATCGGTCAGTCTAAAGTTTTAAAAATCTAATGTATGATTCAAAGTATTCAAAATGATAAAAAATCTATTTGATGATTGATCTCATTATTTCACCTCAGACTGTATCAAACTCATTAATTATGTACAAATGTAAAATTACATTTTTGTTCATTAGAAAATTCCTTGAATTCTTTGATTTACTTAAAGTTTTTACTTGAAATAATGTAAATCAGTTTAGATTTGTTTATTAAGATCATCCCAATACAATGAAGTTCATTAACTACTAATCGTAAAAACCTGTTAGTGGCTTCTAGTTTTTCTAATTCTTAATCTTACTGTAATGTGTTGTTGGTTAAATAAATAAATAAATAAATTAAGGAGCAACAAAGTAAAAGCAGAATTTCCAGGTTTTTGAATTATTTTCTGGGTAATTCAAAATTATGATCTAGCAACACTTTTTGTGGATGCTAAAAATATCGTTTTCACGTCCGTGGTGTACCTGGAACAACATATCATAGACAAAATAACCTAAAAGTTTGCCACTGTTCAAAAACCTGTGTGGAAATAAAACAAATTTCGCCTCTCTTTCGCGTTTCATTGGACTCTTTCTGGAGTGTCTTGAATGTGACATGGCGTCCATCAAGATACAATACGGCCTTCTGTAGAGACTGTTTCTATGACAGTGGAATTATTTTGCATTTTACTGCGGCCGTAATAAATCGTACATTTGCATTGATGGTAATGCATGCAAGGAAACCACAGCGAATAAGCGATGGGTACGGTATAGCCATTACTGCTTCGGCCTAACATTCTCGGAATATGTACATGGCGGTCGCCGATTGAGTTTTACTGTAATTTGGTTAAATTTTGATAAATAGTTTTATTTTCAGGTACTTTGAGAAGCATCAGGCCCATCCGTATCAGGTAAGCATGAGCATGATTGAAGGCAGTGTATGAAGTCGTTGTTCGTCCAACTGAAATTGAAACCGAGTTTGGCGAGTTATGTACTTCTCTACGTAATAACTGTTCTCGATAATTGTTGTCCTGTCTTAGCTCACTACTAACAACAACCCGACCTCATTAATTCAGACGTAGGTATTCAATAATAAATAGAAACATCCTTTAATGAGAGATCTGCTCCCAATACATGGGTTATGTTGACTTCTAAGATGTTTATATTGTAAGTTATAAATATTGCTAGAATGTCCTAATTTTTGCGTTTTTGTTAATAATAATACGATTAACCTTCATTTTGGCGTGAGAATAATTAAAAATTATTTTTGTACTACAACAGAAATACAACTCCAAAAGTGAGAGAAGAGTCCCCAATGAATATGTCTCTTCTGACAATCGGTACATACCACTTAGATCACCCAATGGTAATGTGTCGTCACACAGCCATAACACACACTCCAGCCAGTCCAGTCATAGCCATCATCACTACAGTCATATGGCAGATGATAGAGGATATGTTACACCTAGGAATTCCTATATCCCAAAAGTCCCTGAAAAGGAGAGAGATAGAGACTACAAATCCTCTAGGAGTAAGTACACAGGTATGTATGACTTTTCAAACTGATTGTCAATATTTGTTTTAAAATTTGTTTGTTTTGGCTATTAACTGAGAATGCATCTCTTTAGTCTGTCATTGTACCAATTATTTGTATAGAGTTTAATAAATAAATAGATCCAATGAATACTGACAAATAAATGTTAAAAAAATAAAAAAATTGTTGTTAATCTTAAATAATAATATTACTTAAATAGAATTACTTTTATTACCCTCAAAAACTTATAAAGTGCGTTGAAAGATGTTAAGTATATTTTTTAATAATGGTCATCTCAAAGTTTAACTGAATTAAATGTTTGTCAATATAAACATGTACATTCTTTGATTACAAGATTCCCTGAATTGTTTATCAGTAATGTGCAGTTTTGTTAACAATTGTATGCAGAACATAAGGAAATACAAATAAACATGATAATACATAATTGCAGATAGCGTTCGTTCACCAAAGGAACGTCTCAAAGATAGTGAAAGAGAAAGAAGCAATCATGAGCGAAATGAATCTGAGAAAAAAAGGACTAGTGGTATGAACATTAGTGTTAGTAAGAGTAATAAATATGACAAAAGAAGTGCACCATCCTCCAGTGGGCCTCCTGGAAGTGAATGGTCTGAACACATTAGTTCATCAGGGAAGAAGTATTATTATAACTGTATCAGTGAAGTGTCACAGTGGGAGAAGCCCAGAGAGTGGGAGCCCAGGAGGACAGCATCCAAAGATTCTAACTATTCATCCAGAAACAGTAAGTTTGTTTTTGTTTATGATTGTTTTATTTAATCATAATTTTCAGCACCTAAGGTTCTTTACGAAAATTTATAATGAAATTCAAATTTTGCCAAACAGTCAAATTTTTTTGCCTGTTATGGTTTAACACAGAATACTGTGAAAATTTAAGCAAAGCAAAGAACAAAATTATTTATTCTTAAAATTATTAACAGTCTAAGGCCTTTAAATATGGTTAAAAGTTTATCTGTATTATACTAGCTATTGTAAAAAAAATTAACTTAAAACAACATCAATTAGTTATATTCTTATTAGTAGAAAAATATTGCATGCATGAACAGAATGTACTGTTTTGTCAGAAGTTATCTCAGTCAAAATCATTGAATAAGGACTCTTGTATCATGAATCACCTTAGCTCTGGCCTTTGACCCATTTTATCATTTGTTATTGATGCTGTTCAAATCAGCATTTAGTTGGTCATTTTGAAAATGTACTTGCTTAAATATAACTATGATTTAAATAATTAATTATACAAAATATAGTTTTTTCTCTAAAAGTTTTTAATAATCATTATCTTAAATCACACCCCTTTGACATAAGATAAAATTTCAAAATGTATAAAATTCTTTGGAATTTTTTATTTCATATAAGACATTGAATACAAAATAAATGAAAGTAAATTGGTATCATATTTAAAACACTGTTATATTTCATTTCTATATAACAAATGTGACATTGCACATTATAATTTATATTGTACAAACAGTTGTTGATTAAATGTTTCTTTACTGACATGTCGACATAAACATATTTTACATGTTTCAATGTCTATTATTGTTGTTTCAATATGTTTTGCCTCTAGATAACGTAGCATGATTCTTGCAATTGCAAACTCGTAATATAATGTCACACTTCCCGTCTTGTTCAGAAGTGCTGCATTTATGTTGATTGAATTTAAGTGGTACAGCAATTTTTGTATCAAGCAGATACCAGATTGAGCACACTCATGCATATAAATTTGCATCTATAGTTATTGATGTTTTAAAGTCAGCTTTATTTGTGTTTTATAATAATATTTATCTGCTTGCATATTTCCAAACAATATTCTTCAGCATATTTCACAATGATACCACAGATTTCTTAATAATATATTTTAACAAAAATGACTTGAAATTTGATTTATTTATTACTTATTTGAAATGTTTATCTCTGCTTGGATGCAGAGAGAATTCATGTTCTATTATCCTTAAATAATAGTTGTTGAGTTTAATAGAATAGTACTTAACATTTTATTATGTTTCTTTTGAATTATAAGAAAGTAGGAAATGGGTTTGCATGTTTTCATTATCAACACATAACAGCTTAGGATAAAAACTACTTATTACTGAATAACTTATTTTATGATGCACACATACTAATTTTATATTTCTTTTTTATTGCTGCACAGGCAGGATACGACACGGTTAGTTTTATTTTAGCCTACATCAAATCCAGTAAATTTTTTATTGATATTAAATTTAAATTATTTGTTAACACTTATCTATTACATTATATTTTTAACAATATTTTAAAATGTTAATGCATGCAGTGAACATCAATTGTTAATGTTGTGTAAGAAATTTAAAAGCTTAGAATTTTAATCATTATTATTCGTAATCCTAGCTTCTTAACAAATTAGTAATTTTATTTAAAAGTAACATTATGAGAACTTATAAATTAGTGAAAAAGTATCAATATTATTTTTAATACAATGATACTTATTAAATCTTATTTAGACCGAGAAAAAAGATCTAGTTCACGCGCAGAAAGAAGAGAAACGGATAAAACAAATAAACGCATCAACAATACATCAGATAGATATTGGAACAACAGTCGAGATGAGGAACACCATGAACGCATTCGACCAAAACATTCAGCCTCTTCACATGATGTTAAAGGTAAATAACAGTACTAAATATTCATGTTGTGATAAGCAGTACTCTTCAGTTTCATGTACAGTACTCAGGTTACGAAAAAATCCAATTTACAATTCCAATTTGAATAATCCATCTACTTTTAAGTTAATTTCTATTCTAGCAGCTTTCTAATTTGACATTATTTTAACCATATAAAAGTTTATTGTTTTTTAAACTAGAAAAACTATATTTACAGATTTCTTTTTTGCAAATTATTGGGGGGAACGATTATAATAATAAAATTTGTTTTAAGATGGTCAATCACTTCAAGACATGGATATTTCGCCAGATAGAAGTACTCCTTTATCGGAGAACTCATACGGCGCTCGAGATGCTATGGAAAGAGGACGGAATAATGTTGAAAGCAATGCCGTGCCCCCTGTCGTTGTTCTAGACAACTCTAATCAACCTGTAAGTGGATGTTGTTATTCTATCTGTTACATTAATCATTTATTATGATAATGTATTCTTCTAGGTAAAAATAGTGTTTGTAAAATTGGGTTTTTGTAGTTTTCTGTTGTAGGAAATTGTTTTATTTATTAAGGAAACTAACAGTACTTCCTTTATGGTTTCTTTTTACTAAAACCATTCTGTAGAAACAATATTTTTAAGGGTTAGAGTGGAGTCAAGTGTAGGGGCGGTTTGGTTTATTTGAACATAATTAGATGGTTGTCTTTCATAATATTATACTATCCAAAAGTGAATAATTTTATTACATGCACACAATTCACAGAAACTCTCTCTCATAAAATTGCTGCATAAGTAAAACATTATTATTTAATCAGCTCCTTTATTCTTGGCTTTAGTTGCGGCTCTAATTTCACATTACATACATTGTCATCACTATTAAATACGTTTATGATTGTTATAGGTTAGAAATTATTTTAAAACTTTCATCATCTCTCAATTGTTGAACAAAAAGACTTAGAAGTAATATATTGGGATTTCGCATTAATATCTCACGAGATCAGTTGAAATATTATGTTTGTATGTAAATTTCAATGTACACGTCAACCTTTCTGCATTCTTATCATAATGTGGTATACTTAGTTCGGTTAAAGGTGGGCTTCGAGCGGTCGTGTTCGCGATAACTTATTCTAAGTATACATTTTGTGTTTCTTTCTAAATACGTAAATAACAACTAAAAAACTGAAACATTGTTATTCTTCACTGGTGTTAACATTTGTGTTTGTTATTTTTTGAGTTCAACTTATACGTGTGTTGCAAAACAATTTGAGATTATGACTTCAGGTTGTATGATGGTATGTTTCAATTATTTTTAACCTAATAATATGTGAGCTAAACTTACTTTAAAGCCTAATAAAAGATATGACAATTTTATGCAGAATTCGTAATTGTTTCATGTGATTTATTAGTCTCTATTGTAAATTTATCTTTTTATGGCGAAAATAACAGTATTCGGAATATAGGAAATTATAAATAAAAAATATAATAGATAAGTTGAGAGATATTCCTTGTAGAGTAATGAAATTGTGTCTAAACTCTGAGCTATAATTTTGTGGTTTATAATTGTTTTGACAAGACATTTTAGTTTATTTTAAGGCGTTTCTAAAACATGTCATATAAGATGATTCCTGGAAACAAGTGTCCCTTTATTTTAAACTGTAAAGTATCTCCATCATTTTTTAAGAACATAATAATGATTGTGAGTTGTATGATCGATATTGTGTTACAGAGCGGATCGTTGCTTGCGGCTGCATTACCGCGTATCGTGGGTGTACCTACCGTGGTGACGGCGCCGAGTGCCAACAACGGCTCTTCCCAATCGCCGGTCGGAGACGGAGCCGACACGCCGCAGAGGGACGCCGGCCCGCCCACACCCACGCACTCGGAGAATACGGACCCACACGCGCCGCCCCTGCACCTCGACCAGGCACTCCCCAGAAAGAGTAAGTACACACTACACACGCAATATCAAGTAGACTCAAGCACGCCATACGCACGTAGACGAACCAACAAACGGACACATTCGCACACTTTCGCGTACGTACGCCTATAAGCACATGGGCATTTGTAATCCAATGTGCATAAAATTAAATGTGTATATTTTATAATTCAGTTCTCCCTTGAGTTGATTTATAATCGTTCAATATAGTTGTAATTACTTTTATTAGTTGTTAGTTATTTACAGGAAATCCTTAAGATCAAAAAATATAAGACCCTAAGAATCAAAGTTCATGACAATCTTACCATGATTTTATGTCTACAATAGTATCTTTCCTATTTCAGTGGAATGTTTGGGAAGCTATTCATCGGTCGTTGGTGGTACGTTACAACATGCTCCACCTATGTTGACACCTTCTCTCGTGAATTATGTTCGGAGTGATCTAATAGCCCATGTTAACGGATGGCCAGCTGACATACTTGAAAAGCAGGTATGGTATATGTTATACTTAATGTATTATATAAATTTAAGTTTGGTATATGCTGCTATATGGCGAAATAATTTATCTCAATATGTTTTTAAAGGACTCATGATTTGTATTTGTTGTCCATCTTGCTATTTTTTCTATGTCTAAAATAACTCAAGTTTACAATAGTAAAAGAAACACTAAAATTTAAGTATTATTTAATAGAATTTTAAAAACAATTACAAAAAATGTAACATTTTTGACGTAGACGTAGTATATGATGGGCTTGAGGTTAATTGGCAATCGCGCAAATATCTTTTAATTGCTGGTTCCAAAGCTTATAAAGACTTCAAAATACATAGACTGCTTACCTTATAACTCAAATTCTCCTTTAGCAGTGGCTCATCTTAAAACCCATAAGTAATTGCAATGATAAAGGTTACTTTAACTAGATGGTAAATATGGTTTACTGTCCTGTCTTCCCAAAAATAGATAGATTCTGCTACTGCTCAGAAATTGTCGCTCTTTTCCACCAGTTGGGCTTATATTGACAGCATTTATGAGTAGTTATAGCCTTTTGTCATGTGGTGTACAATTGGCTTATTTGTGTACAGGTTCAAACTGAACATTGGTTAAATATTCATGCTTTTGTGACAGTGTAAATACATAACTGCAATATTGTAATTTAAAACAATGAGGTCAATGAGATTCATATGAGCTCAGTTGGTGGTTCTCTTAAAAGAAAATGTTAATATTGAAAATAAGAAGAATTTAATATTAATATTAAAAACTTCTTGTTGGTACCTACTTAATATTATCGAATCTTTAGCTGATATGCATTCGCGTAAATTTAGTGTTAGGCTTTTGCGGCTGCGCTGGCGCTTCTATTCCATAGTTATATGCACCATTGTTTTGTAAATAGAATTGGTGCAATAAAGAAATGTTTTGTTGTTCAGGCGGTCAAATTCACGGAGGAAGCGTATCAGCTAGGCTGTCTGCAATGTACGCGTGTGTCGTCCGAATTGAAATGTGCTCGATCTGTCGTACGTCACACCGAAATACAAGCCACGCTGCAGGAACAAAAGTAAGTATATTTATATTTTCTATTATGCAATATTTCAGTGTTGTTTATCGAATAATACTGTGAATATTCTAAAATAAAAAATATATTTTCTTTGTTGGACGTCTAAAGTTCAAAGTGGGAAAAAGTAGTATACTGATCTTGATTGTGACAGTTTTTTGTAAATAGAGTTCTTCTCGTCGTGGAAGTGATATAGTTCATTTATACTTTTAGGTATGACTAGATTGGACTTGTTTGATTAATCGGGTTTATTCTTTGATATTACAATGATTTTACAATGATATAATGTCTGAAATTCAATGAGCAAAGCAATTTTCTAACACTGAAAGGTGGAAGTGTATGGAATGTCTGTGTTAGGCAGGCGTGGACAAGTATTCAAACTTCCTCTACAGAGGGAACTCTAGTCCAACAATTAGAGGCTATGGACAGTTCAAATAAGCACTGTGAAAGTCAGTTTGATTGTAAAGGCGAGAGTTTTCTGACGCAACATTTGTTTGACAGGATCATGTACCTGAGGCAACAGATCTCACGGCTGGAAGAGTTAAAGTCGCAAAATTCATTCATGTCTGACGACTAGGAGTCGGTCAGGGGGCTAGCACGGGCCAGCCCTCCTCCTGTCGTCTTACTGCCGCTAATATTGCGCGCCACGTTTCCCATCACTATGGGGGATCTCTCGCACGTCAATATTAAACATTGTTCATTCCGTTCTTTTCTATGTAATTTAGATCAAATTTATTACTGTTGTTGTGTTGTGTGATTTGATGTGAAATAAGCAGTTATTGTTCACGGGTTATGTCAAAGTTTCGTCGCATTGAATTTATTTGTATGCTACGTTTGTGTGACGAGCTAAAAAATGAGTAAATGTGATCTCGTAGGACATACACCCGAAAATAAATAAAATAGTAGTGTTTAACTGTCACTCAAACATCCAAAGGATGCTTCTTACGGAGTAAATTAAGCGTTTTGATGTTGAAACTATTCGAATAGTTCTGCATAATTGATAGTGTTTTCTAATGCGTAAATTGATGTATTTCGTACCTACTAATAAGCAATATTTGATAGAGATAAATAAATATATAATAATTAACATGACTGAAATAAATGTTTTGTTTACTACAAACATTTCGTTTCGAGTGATTTAAAAATCCAAAAAGATAAGAAATTGGGATGAAAATTAAAATAATAAATCATAAAGACTTATTAAAGTAATCGCAATATTACCTGTTAGCTTTTTATACCATTTTACACAAACAAAAAAATAAATACATGGCTCAACTTGATCGTGATTATGAGCAAGTATGGTAGGTACTCACTGCTTCTTTGAAGAAGTGATTAATTTGTTCTTACAACTACAGCAATAAGATAACAGGGTATCATAGTATTTTCACTGCATTGATATTTTATAACTGTACAGAATAAATTGTGAAAAACACCAATTGAAATCGAATTGTCAAACTAACACAGTAAATCTGGGAAAAAGTTCCTACTAGTAATGACAACACCAATGTATAGAATAATTCATACAAAGAACTTTCAACATAAATTATTTTGTGAAATATTAGAGATATTTTGCTTTGAGAACCAAATCATTTTACACAATATTTTATAACAGGCTTTTTTACCAAACTTTATTTTAAAAGAGATCTTGAAGAGTATTTTTGTCGAGTAAAGAATACTTTTCACGTTCAATGATTATATTGATGGAAGCATTCTTTGGATAGTAATGTGACAAATCTCCGTAGATACGAGCGTTGACAACGTGACGCGCGTTCTATTGAAACCCCAAAGTTTCATTCGTGTAATTTTTAGTGTTGTACAGTTTACTAATTATCTGCATGTTTCAGTAATATTTTTCTTTTAATGTAAAATTTAATACAAATGGAGTATATTAAGGTTTTTTCTAATTTTATTATATGTGCAGTCAGTTTAGTGATTATGATGATCATTTATCAGTGTAAGAATACAGTGGTAGTTTATTATTGATAATGAAATTCAATACATTTGTAATAATTGGGGCCATAAAGGTACACCAAGATTTTGAATAAAGCGTGAGTGAATTGTCACTGATCGTTTGTTTGTAATGTAAAGGGAATTCAAACTCGATCCCTACTTGTAACTGGTTTTTAATCTGTTCAGAGGTTTGTTCGTCCTACTGATTTGTAATGTAAACGTGTAATTTGCGTTGGTGTCGTAGTTGCGATAGAAAAACTTAATTAAAATGGCTTTAAGGCGCTTCCTCGATTAGATCGGGGTATAAATATATATAATAATCAAAATAGAAAACTAATTAAAAGTAACTTGATGTATATGTACTATATTCATGTATCAACTTTTAACCCAATTTCTAGTGATACTTTTCTTACTAGCTGAAATTTAAGTCAAGTTTAGAAAAAAATAGAAGTTAGTTTGGTATGATAAACAAATTTAAGTTTTATGAATCTTATTCGTGAAAATGATGTTCCTATTAGTAACTAGATCACAATATTATCATCATTTTCCATTACATTTAAATCTACCTTGGCGACAATTTGTCTCTATAATAATCATAGTTCCGCTATTACAAATATAATTATTAGTCTTATAATAATCTCTGCGTTCATTATCGAATATTTAATCTTTAGAGGGCAAAAATAATGTTGTAACGTATTTTATTAGTTTGGATTTTGATTTGATTTGAATGGATTAGCAGTTATGAAATGTGAAATCGAGGAAGCACCTTACACTAAAGTTTGCGAATAATTTTAATGTAATTTTTAAATAAAAAAAAAGTTAAATTTTGTTGTATTATAATTGTGCTGCGAATTTATTTATAATTGGATGAATGTTATACGTTTCATTTGATTAAAAAATGAATTTTAGCTTAACGGGAGAACCTGATTATGCTTTTATTTTTTTTAATGTCATTCATCATTGCAAATATTCATTTCGACCAATCGTTGTAAAAAAGTAATAATTTAAAGAACCTGGTATTTTGTAATAAATTAATAATATTTAGAGTAATTTGTATTCGTGTAGTATATTTGTTGATTTTCGAGAAAGAATAAACATGAAATATTTTTCTGAATGGTTTTAAAGTGCTTGCGATTGATTCCATACGTTAGATTCATAGACAAATTTTAGTTCACTTCCATTGTAATTTTAGAACATTTAATTAGGTGAATCGAACTCCGGTCTAGGTCTTTTATTTTTGTAATAATGTAAGGACTAATAAGAGTTGAATCGCTACGTTTTATCAGGCTGTAAAATGCGTCAAAATAACAGAAATACTGTGATATTCATTCACCTTCACCTTATTAGCTAGATATATGTAATAATATATTGATGTAGACCTGTGTGGAGTTCATTGTGTGTGTGTGTTTAGAGCCAATCTGTATTCAATCAATTAACTTATATCTACCATTAATATTATTATAATTATAAATATTTTACATAAAATAGGGTCTTTTGATAACAAACGTGTCTCGCTCAGATAGTTCAACAAGTTAGTTCGTGACATTCGGATTCTCATGGTGTGTGAGTGACCTTGTTGAACAATTCTTTGATCGACGTAAACTGTACACTCGTATCGAGTGCCATTTTTATAAGTTGCTAAATACACTATTTTTTCTCATCGTTAAGAATAGATAGTGTTCTATTATTTAAGTCTGCGTTCACTAATAGTTTACGAAGTCACGAACACTTGGTATTCTATATATAAAGGATGTTTAGAGGAATCTTATTTGACTTGATATGTGACTTCTATTAGTTATTAGGGACCTGATAAGTGTCAGTACGTACGTTTTAGCAGTAAATATAATCGTGATTTTATAAGACTTCGGTCGTCTCCACGCAGGACTTTTTAAATTTGTTTCCATTTTATCCATACTTTCATAATTCAGATTTGTCGTTGTTCAACGTATGATGTTTAACCAGATTAAATAAATCAGTTTCAGACAATGAGTATTTATTGTAATGCCCTATCTTTACGTTTAAGAAGTTTAATAGTTAAAATGTAAAATTGTCATATTCGTAGCCTTAATATGCATATAAAAAATATACAAACATAAGCAATATCACAAATGAAACACCACTTAATATCGAAATCGTTTAATTATAACAATACAATAAATACAACGAAACTAAAAACAAAAGTTACAAAATAAATTACGTATAAAATTACGAAAAAACTAGACATTACTATCACGTCAATCCTTAGTCCAAATTAATCTAAGCTTTATTTAATCTGTGACTTGAGTTAGTAGGGCTGTTCCTCGAATTATCCAGAAATCTGGCGGCATATTCGCCGGTAGTAACACGGGTAGGACGAAGTTTGTACTGTGACCGGTCGTGGAGAGAGTGCCGGCTCTCTCGGAAGTCTTGTATAGGGGCGCTTGATAACGAGGGTCAGACTTTGGTAGTTCGAGCACTGGATAGAACCATATGACTGGCAGCGGTGGATTCATTTGACCTTTTTGGTATAAGAGATTTTAGTATGTTACTTTTAAGAGTAAATAACTCAAGTAATACATGCATAAGTCAATAAATCTGGGTTTTAACTTCCATGTTCCTCTTATCTACCTAAATGCTCGAAAGTAAAATAAAATTGCAGCAGTTAGAAATCAAATTGCAAATTATGTTCGTTACCTTAAAAAAAATATATCTTACCCATATTGGCCTGTGCTGCCGTTATACATAAACATGACAATAAATTTTCTTTCTATTTTAGTTCTGCGAAACATGACTACGGAGTCTATCCCCACAAATCTACATATAACATACCTGGTAAAGCGTCCACGAGACAATTATTGTCACTGTCCCATCGACCTGCGTCTATGAACAGTCCGTGAATATTGACGCCGTCCTCCGGCACCTCTAGTATACCGTAAACTGATTCATCTCCTTCCTAAAACGTCATACTTTATACTAATTTCCTCTCAAAATGAAATTATACATGTTGAGTTACATTGTAGTAAGAAACTGTGATGATGTACAATTGTAAAAAGACTTCTAAAAAGCCTTACCTTAACATTTCTCTTATTATATTTGTAAACGTCTTCTTGGGATAGGAAAAACGGTATCGGTTTAAAATCATAAGTGAGTGCGTCTATAGGCACTCTGTATCTGCGAGCGTAGGCCTGCAATGCGCCCGTCAACAATCCTTGAGGGAAGAATAACCCTGATACCCAACTACTGGGCTGGATACCGTCTAGTAACCATTTCTGAAAAATAATGTACGAAACTTTTATGAAAACAAAAACCGCTTCGTCTTTTTAAAGGTTTAGGTTTTACAAGAAACAGAACAAGTTAAAGCATTCCCAAGAAAAGGAATAGTGCCTTTTGTGTTCTTCATACCAATTAATTCATCCAATTCATTGAATTTTATTAAATTTGATATATAAGCGTTATAACAATATATTTTATGTACAATAAAGAATAAACAATTAGTTCCATATCAACCAATTACCTCCATAAAATCAATACGCAGCGTGAGATCGTGAATCCAACTGCCGAGAGATTTGAGTGAATTGTATCCTTTCTTATGCCACATCGCTGGCACACGGTTGTTTAAGAACGAATTAAAAACTTCTTCAAAAGCTTCCGACATTACAACCACTCCCTGCCAGGAATATTTTCTAGTATAGATTTACTATTTTAAAAACTAATGCATTACTTTTAAATGTCAAGCTTAATAATTTATTTTAAAGAAAAACTTTAAATACAAGCTGATCCTGAATATCATGTAACAGTAGATTGCTAGCCAAGACAGTAGTACAATGAGCCCAAACACGACAGGTCTATCTCATTTAGTACAAGGGTTCATATGACCACCTTCCGATCCTATCCATCATCAGATCAGCGCCATTTTGTCATATTATTGCATTGTCACGCGATATAGATCTGCGTGCAAAATGTCAGCTCAATCAGACAACGGGAAGTTTGTCAAATTCAACTACAACAACTAGCTACATCCAGTGCAAGCTTGTAAAAAAAATTGAGTCGTTATTGAAAAATGGAATATTTGTTTTGTTTTACTTTAGATCCGAAATGGTATGCGTGTCTTGACAGGTTATAAATGTTTTATATTTTATTTCCGTCGACGTTATTCAGATGATTTGAGAGTCAAATGTAACCCGAAGTTGTTGGAAAAACATATCGTCGATCAAAAAAAACTATCTGTATAAAGTTAGGTTACATACCTACTTCGATTTTGTGTAGAATAGAAAGATATACTTCAAACTTACTTAAGAAACTTACTTTTACTTAAAAAAGTCTTAATGTTAGGAATAAGTGTAGTGATCATGGAAAAGTAGCTCCTTATAAATCTGATGATTGCTATTATGAAGCCAGCAATTATAATCATAGTCTTACCTTAATAGCTTTCTGCAATTCACCCAAAGAGGAATGAATCATAGACAAGAGTGTATTGAATCGATCAGTTTCATGAAGAAGCACAGTTGTTAACGAATGCAACTGTCCCATATCATCGGGTATCATTAGATCGGGGTTGACAGTAGATTTATCTATTTTCTTCGATATAGAGGATCGTATTTGGTCACAGATACGCCACACTATTTGGTCTGGTGTATCGCCACCGCCGCCCCCGCCCGCTCGGGGCTGTACATCTACTATAGTTTGGATTAGTGTAGTGGTCTCTTTGTTCTGCAAGGGGTACGTAATTAAAAAAAAAATACCCTAAGAGGATGTAAACAGATGGTATAATTTAATTAAATATCTACACTGAAATTACTAGGAACAATAAGGTCGATTTGTATTCTCTACCATTAGTAACTCAACAAATTCACGGAGACTATTAGGGTCCAAATCAAGTATTTTATGTTGTAAAATATGTCACCTAATTATATCACTGGAATCTCACCTCAAACGCAATATTCGCATTATCATGCATTCCAAACACTTCAGGGTCTTCAATGACAGGTAAACTCTCCATGTATTCTTTGTAAGTTTCCAACTTCTCTGCTCTAGGACAATAGTACTTCCCAGACTTGGAATAAACATAGTCGTCCTCAAGTGTTGGGGCCGCGAAGAAAAGCTTGAGTATGGTGGTCAAACAACGTTGGTCCCACATGTCGGTTACACGACCACCATATGTTATTTGACCTGTTCATAAGTTTTGATATCGAGAAGTTTAAATTTAATTAAAACTAGACGAAATCATTTTTATTTTAAACAAAGTTAATCAGAAATCCTACATGCCCCAAAAAAGAGTACACCATACACGTTGGCGTAGATTTTAAAAACTTTTTAGATAACTGACGTCCCGAATAAACGAAGCCTAGGAGTATGTTTACTTAGGCTGGAAGAAGTGAAAAATATAAAGTAACCAACTAGTAATATATTCCAAAGCGTCCCAAGGTATGTGTCCATCTGCACAGAACATCTGCAAGTTGAGCATAGCGCACTCTCTGTCGCTAGTGTTGAACTCATACGTGATGTTCCAGCCGAGGGGACCGAACTTCTTCCGTTCCTGTATGACTGCGTGGAACATGCATATACCGAACAACATAGTACGCCAATCTTGACCCAATACTGAAAGGAAATGGTGAGTGGTGAGATTGGAAACTTGAGTTCGGGATTTATTTTTAAGCTATGTTGACTTATTCAACTTTTTCTAATGTGTCTATTGAGTACTTTTCGTTCTTATTGTGTGCCAACATTTAATAACATTTGTCATTCCGAAGTGGAAAATAAATTTTCTGTAATGGAACGATGTAGTTATGCCAATACTGATATTCAAAGGAGACGGTAACAACTTAGCCTTGTTGATATTTTGCAAGATTTATGTAGATGTGGCTAGATCATAATATTGTGATACTTATATCGTCAGAAAAAAAATAAAACCGGTAAACGTGAGAAATTGATTTCAAGGAAATTATAATGATAGCCTTCGAATGCGACCTCGCCCTATTTTAAGTTTGGAACTAAATTTCGACATACTGAATCAATATATCGATCTTGACCCAAAACAGGTATTGACGAATTGAAAATTTATCCCAAACAAGAGGTTCGTAAAAAACACGTTATCAAAAATTTAATTTCAAATGAAACTGCTTGGTTTCAAATCTAGTACGAGTATGATGTGTTAAAAAGAGTTGAAGTGTGAAAAAATGCATTAACATTTGTAATAATTTACCGTGATTCTCAAAGAAATCTTCTTCCATCTCTATAAGGGCCCTTTTAACGTTAGCCTTCAATCCTTTCGGTGGTTCGTTAGTAACTTTAACTGAGTTCTGTAGCACTGAGACGGGGAACTTTGCTGTTGGCATCGAACTCAAGTAAAGTCTGAAGTCTGTATGGGGGGTGCCCTGCTCGCTAGCTAGATTAGCCACAATCACTTCGAGACTCAACATCCAAGAGGCTGCTAAATGACAGTTCTGCGGAAATCAAGTAGTTCTTTTAGTTAAAGCAGTAATTTTTAATTTTAGCAAAATATGGTGTTGAAGGTTAGGATTGACAGAATGTGTATATTTTTTTTAAGTGTAACAGTCGTTAGATTTGCAAACGTGTAACAATAAGTGTTTCTTCTGACATGATTATATCGTATACATACATCATTATCTACTTTACACTTAATGTCACTAAACTAAACGTAGGTACTTCTACAAACTTGTAAAATTTTCATACACCCTCTTTCATTTTCCAATTAAAATTACTAACTTCACTTACAATTAGAACTAACCAGCAATTTTTTCCACAACCTCTACTTTATCTGTTCAACTAAGTCTACATCTTACTTGCAAGAAGACCCAGTCTCCCTTCGGTTTGGCACTGTTGATCATCTTTTCGGCAACGGGCCCTTGCCCCTGTCCTAAAGAGATGGAATGCAATCGATCCCTCATGCCCATCTCTGTCGCAAACTTTTGAAAAGCCCCAAACGGATCTGATCCTGTACTTAAGACAAACACTAGTGGAATCGCACAGTTTGTGTCTGCGTATCTGAAAATAGTAATTAGTGGTATTAATAACAAGGACAACAGGACTTTAAGGTTGAAATGAATTTCAAATTCACATACAAAGTGCTCAATTGCACTGTTGGGCTTTCAATAAACAAATGTCCCAAGCTAATGCAGACATATTGAGCGATAGCAAACACCAATTTTTCCTCTTTCAAGCTTTTTATAATCATTAGCTTCTCAAACGCAGTTAACTTTTCATTCCAGTTAATGTTTGGTGGAGACTTCTCTTTTAGGTTCACGTGGATATCCTGAAAAAATACAACGATTTTTAAGTATCATTGGGTAGTTGTCGTTCATCATTTTGAAAAATATCTCTCCTATCTATACTATTAGTAAAATTTAGTAAAATTAACTTACTACACTGAACGATCCTATAGTGATAGGTATTTTTCGCAGACAATCTGAGACAAGTCCTCGGAAGTTTTCATTAGTTTCGTTCAAGTGATTGACTGCAAGCCACATCTGATCGCTCAATGTTTCAACATTTGGCTTTTTAGGCGGTACCTGTATGAATAGGATTATGATAATAAAATAAATGATCTGAAGTTTTCAGAAACATCTTTTATTAACATTTCAATAATTACACTGGTCTACAAAAAAAATATTTTTGTTTGGTGCCGCTAATTTTATGTTATAATTTGGTTAATTAGTCCGCAAGACGTCGTGGGAAATTGTTAAATTCACGAAGCTACGTACAGTTTTGTACCGATCGATCACAACCTAAAAAATGTATTTTATAATACTTAAAGTCACTATAATCAATTATTTTGTTTTTTAAATAATAATATCGATATGCCGTCGTTGCGAAGGTGTTGTGTAAATAATCTAAATACATTTTGTTACATTTGTGGTGAATATGTGGTAAAAAAAGTTTAGAAAACCTATAACAGATGCAATGAATGAAGAAGACATACGTTGATTACTTTAATATAGTGATGAAGGCTCTGGACAAACCATGGGTTCCAAACATTGTGTGCAAGTTGTTTAATGAACATTTAACACAGTGGGCAAACGGTAAACGTAATCATTTAAAGTATAGTGTGCCGATGATTTGGATAGAACCGAAACATCACATTGATGACTGTTATTTTTGTGTTTTAGAATTACATAGTATAAACAAAAGCAAAATGACATATCCTGATTATCCTAATACAAAGCTGAAGAATGGAGATTGTTTATGGAGAGCTGTAAGCGAAGTTTAAAATGTGTTTTACTAAGTATCTAATATTATATATTATAAAGGTGAAAGTTTGTAAGTATGGATGTATGGATGTATGTTTGTTACTCTTTCACGTAAAAACTACTGAATGGATTTGAATGAAACTTTACCACAATATAGCTTATACATCAGAATAACACATAGGCTACAATTTTTGATAATACAAGTCGCGGGCAAAAGCTAGTAGGTAATAAACATGCAGCTGTGTCTATTGCTCACTACTGATATGATATGATGGCAGATTACTGTTGGAGTATTACATGAGAATATCCTAAAGACAATCATCGGATAAAATGTAAAAAGAGGAGCTTCTAACCTGTAAAATATCGAGTAATTAAATGTTTCGAATTAAATATTCTTTTGTTTTTTAATAAATGTATTAAATTATTTTTAAATTATTTACCTTTGCGAAATCTCTAAAACTATACGTAGCATTAAAAAAATAAGTATCACGTTTTTATCAGGGTACCGAATGTACTTGAAATCAGTTTTACTTTAAGCTGCACCAAAATCATTGTAGACCTGTGTTATACTTTCTAGTAAAAACGTTGATCTAACTAGATATATTTTTTGTGAATCTATAAAATGTCTTTCTGATAATCCGCTGATTAACCACGAAACTTGTGAGTGGGTAGCAAATACCAACTTGCATCTTCCTTATACATGCTTGTTATAAAAACTAGACATTTCAGGATCATTACCACTTTAGTTCCAGCCGGTCCTCGCAATACAAAGTTCCATTCATCCATAGTGATGAGTCCATCGTTTAAAAACACGGCCATGTTTAGCAAAAAACTGAACACCAGTTTATGTCTCTCAAAGAGACCACGTGACACATTCCTATACACGTTGAGAGTGATCTCTCTGTGAAGTATTTCCAAACGAGTTTCCAAAACGTCACATTTCTCGCTTTTTTCAATTACAGAATTGAATACCTGATAAGAAAATATTTGATACAATTTTCTTGAGTCAACAAGAGAGCGAAGTTCGAGCAAGATATTGTACACGGAGACCTATTACTATTTTTGTTTTTTCATCTTAGAACGGACTGGTTTATGAGTACATAGTTAGTAATTTTCTTTTCATTCTGCTGTCTCAGTTGTACTTAAATGATTAAGTTTTTTCATGATAATATGTCTAGTAAGTAGGTAATGAGTGTAATGACAATGGTAACCATTTATCAAAATAGGTAAACGAATCTACTCAAATTCGTGTTCAAATTAGTAGCAGTTTCATCGCCCACCCTTCCAAACAATAAATAATTGTGAATGCGGATCCATAATATCATTAAGTTCACTTGTGCGTGCGTGTGTAAAACTAACAGGACCGGAACCAGGAGTATCTACAGTTTATTAACGCACTGTTTCTGATACTAGATTTTTTAAAAAAGATAGTATTTTCTATTGTAACCAAGACATTATAAAATTGATTGATCTGTCCTAACTTTTTCCACTTCAAAATTGTTAAAAAATATAATACAGGCAAAGTAGCATGTTTAGCACTAGTTTAGTATAGCGATAACAAATTATCAAGTAACCTGATTGAAGTACTTGAGCGAGAACTGATACATAGGATCGATGTCCGCTAATTGGGCCACTGCGAAGTACAGCACAGCGCCTCGTGTCGCGACAGTGCGATACTTCTCCCTAGCAGCCGATATGTTAATCTCAGTCGCTTCTGTTTCTTCGAGCCTAGCGTTTATTATCTCCGATGTTTCCTGGCAAGATATGAAAGGGATGAAGAATGTTTTTCGCCTCTATGAAATCAGAATTCTGGTTGTGCTACTTGAGTCTAAGGTTAAATTCTAGGATTAGCAAAAAAACGTGAAAACAAATGGTTGCAACGCCACGAACGTTGAAAATTTACTTTTAAAACAGAAACGAAAAGGTAGAGCGGACTGAACTACAGAATTCGTTACTTTTCACTTTGGAAACAGCAACAAACATTCTCTATCCTTCGTAGGTAAAAGATCGAATCTCTTAAGAAACACTAGGATCGGCAGCTAAGCTATACTTTAAGCTCTCCGACAGAGCACGCTTTCAAACTATCGCGAGACTACAAAGTGGATTGGCGAGCTGGTCGAAATTGCTTTAACTCAATACATCTTAGAGTTAGTGGTATTTATAGGACTTAGCACTTCACACATACAGAGTTTCACTCTTCTGATTTAGTTAAAAGATTACGCTTTTGTTTGTTTTGGTTAGTTGCGCTAATCGTTGGATTGTACCGATTTGCTGACGAACTTCAATTTGGATAGTCAGTTTAACGATACTACGGAGAACTTCTTTCTAATGAGTACAATCTACAGTTATTTACAATAAGCAAATATTGAAAACTACAGATTATCCAGTAAGTACAATTCTACAAGACATCTAAAGCTACAATAACTCACTTTACTCTCGTTAAGAGTTTCAATAAGTTCTTCATCGTCCAGTATATTACCGGAGGATGCGTACAACAATCTTAGGATTTTATCTTCTATTTCCAGTAACGTTGCCTTATCGGTGTTAATACGCACGATTAACTCTGTTCGAAGGATTTCCAAGTCAGGTCGTTCCAGACGTACCACATCCCTACAAGTAATCAAATTATGTGCTCAAAGATTGCACTTTACGTTTCTTAGAAGAACAGATAGACAGTAAGGCGGTGAGGACTTTTAAACACGGAATGTATCTATTGCCTGATGTTTTTATTTATAAAATATTATAGTTAACAATAAATTAGTTTTTATTAAAAATATGTACGGTCTAATACTTATTATGTAAACAACCATTTCAAATACAAAAATCTATTCCTGGAAGTTACTGTTAAAATGATCTCATCGCACCTCTTTAACATAGCATTGTTATTCCGCTCAATAATGTATCATTTACAGGAGAGATATTATCAAAATTTTGTTTGGTTTCAAGGCTAGATATTTTTTGTAGACAGGTAGCTATAATATTCTATTCTCTTTATTTTGATTTGAAATAGACGAACCCAATGACTGTGGGTTTATCCTGAGGTAAATTTAAGGCATTGGGTTGGTGTTATTACACACTTTTAATAATGTAGGTATTGAATATGATATTAAAAGGATAAGCTATTAAAATCTAGTATTGTGAGACTCCGGATTGGGATAGTAAGTTCTTTAGCTAGGACATTTGGGCAAAGAGGTTAAATTTAAAGAACAATTAAACAAAGAACATAATTATTACTTAATTCAACTTTGTCATTCTGCTTATTTTAAATAATGATAGGACAAACTTACGCTAGCAATTGATCCTCAAGACCGGAGAGTGTGACGGTAAAGTTGACCAGAGTCACTTGTATGCAAATTTCGGGTAAGTAATGAGGATTAGCTAGTTTCGTCGTCAAATACAAACGGAAATTCGTGTCGTACTCAATATCACTGTCTCCCAAGTGTATGAGAAGACGTCCTGCCTACAACATCAAGAGGGATAAATAAAACTTCAAATTTTTGTAATTACCAATGTGTTATTTTAGCATATTAATTTTTATGCTATTTTCAGAGGCAATGTAAGCCTTACAAAAGCATGCAATAGCACAAATAACGAAGCAACTACGCAATCTATAAGCAATAGTTTACTTAATCCTACTACTACTACCTACTAATGTAGTGGTATCACGTTTTAGCATTACATCTAGCTATTCTTAATATAACATAAAGACTTTGTACAAGCTTGCAAGTTACTATTGATTTATTATCTCTAGTACCTGAAGGAATGTTTGTTTTAGCAAGACCGGAGATAAAGTAGCCTCGAGCGTCTCTCCTATATCTTCAATGAGCATGGGCCAACCGAGTCTTATACAGTTCTCTAGTATACGCACATAATTGGAGTCATTCAGCTTAGTTATCTGAAGACCGTTATCTCTTTCCATGTTTTTGATCCAACGGTTGGCCTAAATACAATTTATATCTTAATTCATATGAAGAATATTGTGTCAATGTTAACATTAATCTACTACGAATTTGCAAAACTATTAAAACTAGTTTTGTTACTTTATATAAACTATCTATATTTGTAACATGAATTCGATCACATTACCTTTATGTATTTAGGTACTTTATCACGTTACCTTTTAATTTAATTCAGCAGTCATTTTCAATTGTATTTAGAATTACAAATACCATAGTTTTACAGTAAGTACTTAAAACTTTAAATAAATAGAGTTGATAATATTCAAATGCCATGAAACGATTACCTACTCATATTTTTTCAATTCATAAACAAAACTTCTTTTACAGACATGAATATGGAAAACTCATATTCATGAATACATCTGAAGAGACAAGATTCAAATTATACAAATGAAACTCACTTGTTCCTGTGGGTCGATGGTGAGTGGCCAGCGACCCGCTCTAGTTACCAAAATTCCGTTTTCAGTTGAAATTGCATCTCTCGGAAGCCCTTGAGAGTTCCAAGTGCGGACTGTGTACGAGTCCGCCATCACTGATATTAAACTGGCGAACGAAATGCAATTATTGTGAAAACGAAGTTTCATACCGAGCTTCGAGTGCTAGTCTGAAAGCTAGAGTGCTTTTATCCGAGACCACTTTACAATAATACATTTTTATGATAGAATTTAAGATCAAATCTCAACATTTTTTTTCTTTTGTGGTTAGTTACTATTGAAATTGAGATGAATTTGATTTAGTTAATAATCTTCTACAATAGAAAGTGGTGTCTATGTTTGTAAAAATCACTCACATAAATACTAATACAGTTCAACAAAAGGTGGCTACAACTAAACATTTTAAGTAGACGAACAATAACGATTCGAATAATTCGAACAGCTATTTTAAACTCAACTGTTGTCGGTCACAATCTGCTAAACGTGCAAATTACCACATTCTAATCAGGTGGTAAGCCACGATGCAATGACGAAATCGATACAATAAAACTGTACAACAATAACAGCAATAACTATAGCCGTCCTTATTATCGTATATTCTATACTGAAATATTTCAATTAACTATGACCCACGCCATGTGGTTGAGCTATTTCCGTTAATATCAACGTGACCTGTCTATTGCACGTTGGCTATGCACCCAGGAATTTAATTACATAAACAATTTACTCGAAGGTATCGGAGGAAGGTATTTCCAGGTCGGTGCATTCTGCGATCCACCTGAGCTCCAGTTCCCGTCTGTAGTGCGATGGAAACGCGCCGAAATATGCGATGCAACCTGATGCGACTATGATATCGCCAGTTGTACAATGAAGCTGATGTGTCGCAGCCTATACGATATTTTGTTTTAAGAATACGTAATATACGTCAAAAGTGGAGAGTGATTGAAGCGCTAGGCTTAATGTCGGAGGTCGCAGATTCGAATCGGCCGGCTAATTGAAAACCTTAATTTGAAGGCTAGCGTCGCGAGTTGAACTGTGCCTAATCTCTTTACTGAAAAGATATGAGTCTAGTATTGGGCTGTAATGTTGTTACAGTATAGCTTTAACACATTCACCGCTAGTTATCTGTGTCTGCTGACTATGTAGGCTGAATTTTATATTCTATTTCTATATAAAAATATCTAGTATGGCTAAGTTTGTAACATGAGTCATTAGATAATATTTTTCAAAATCAATAAGCCACAGGCGTCCTGGAAACTTGGACACTTGCGTTCAAGCCCTAATAGCCTCAAGGAATATGAAAATTTTAAATTATAAAATAGGTAGCATCTAATTTTAAAACATCTGCCTTCATATCAAAAACATAATATTTTACCTTAACACTTTCTTCCCATCTCGTTTTCTCATCAGCTAAAGCTTGCGTCAGTTTACCGGCGCGTGACAATCTCGCTGCAGCTAAATCAACGTCGGCTTGCAATTTTAATCGTTCATCCTCTACTGTCTAAAATATTTGTAATAATATTTTTATCATCATCATCTTTATCATTTTCTTCGTCTACTATTGGACATAGGACTGGTCCAAACATCGCCACAATTACTAATTCTGCGCTGTTTACATCCACAGAATAGGTAATATAATGGAAATTAGAAACCAATTAACTTTGATGTATAATTTTGAAACATTGACATTATGGCTATTTATTTTGATATATTTATCAAGTTCACTATGCGCATGTATTAATAAAAATTGAAAAAATACTTTTAACTCGTCCATCATTTTTGCTAATTGCGCCTCGATAGCCTCGACTTCCTTCTGTTTAGCTCTCAGTACAGCCATAACACTTTTCAATATGGCCGCTGCTTCTTTATGCCTGAAATATATCATGAAATCGTAAAGTGAGCTTGAAAAAATCTCCTTATGTGGTAACTTCTTGCAGTTTGGTATTAAAATTTTGTAGAATGCTGTGGTTAGAAACGTTGTGAGGATTTCATGGTGACTTTTCCATCATTATTGGAAAGAAGTTCCTTATCGCGCGTTATCGAAAGGGGGCTAGACAAAAAAAATCTTACGAAAAATTGTCACGACGTTTTTTCAGTTGTCACGACACTTTTTTTGTTTCAGATGATTATCGCTAGATGGCGCTGTGATCAAAATCTTTTAAAACACAATCCTTATCGCGCGTTACGTTAGGAAAAAAAAATATAAGATATCTTTTAATCGAAAGGAACTTCGTTCTATTCGGGTGTCCCATGAAACTGGAACGTCAGTGAAACACGGGGTTCAGAGAATGACTGTTTATTGAAGCATTTGCAACTACCGACACCTTACATATACTAAACACTACATTTTTCCCCCTTTTAAATCTAACACTTATTACCTATACTAGAACTAAATTAACCTATTTTAACAACTTGTCTATGCGTACTAGTTTAACACGATAAACACAATAAGATAAACTTATACACAAATTACGAACTAAATATCTAGATCCTTAGGTCACCACTTTTTTTTGTGCTCGATTGTGAGCTCTCACGGCTCGCGCGGACTTGCACGGTGGTGAAGGAGTCGGAGAGCGGCCTGGCTCCACGTCACCCTCGGATGCGCGAGCTGAAGGCTCCTCAATACGATTTTCATCGTCGTTCTCCGACCTCTCCCCCACCGCATCTTCAAACGTACTGTCGTCATCACTATGTCTAGGCATACCGGTGTTTTCAATTGGACTAGGTACTTCCTTATTAAAATTCGGATTAGACAACGATAACCTACTTTTTCTGGTATTACTTATTTTCAACGGTATTATTTGGTCTTGATGTCTCCGCCATTGCATATTTGACCCTACACTAACTTTATACGACACGGGACCTGTCTTTTGCGCGATGTTGCCTTCAACCCATTTGGGTGTTTTTTCGGAGTAGCTACGGACTAGGACCGAATACCCAGGACTCATGTCCTTCTGTTGACCCCCCTTATAATCTATCTGTTTCTGTTGTGCGGTTCGGACTACTTCTGATACGTCTGGCCGTAGTGCATCGAGACGCCCGCGTAATCTACGCCCGAATAAAGCGACTGCCGGTGCTACATTCGTAGTTGCATGTTCCACATTACGATATTGAAATAAAAATTTCGATAAAGCTTTAGAGATATTTTCTCCTTCAAACACAGCTCTTTTGATAACTTTTTTAATGGTCTTAACCGCATTTTCTGCGGCCCCGTTCCCTTGTGGTCTATACGGCGCAGAAGTTACGTGTTTAATACAATTTTTTAAACAATAATTTTTAAAATTAAAAGACAAAAAGGGAGGACCATTATCGGTGACAAGCTGTGCTGGTAAACCGAATCTCGCGAACACTGATCGTAATGCCGTTATCGTAGACTCAGCGTCTGTTTGTAACATTGTCATTACCTCTATCCACTTAGAATACGCATCAATTAAAATCAAATATTTCTTTCCTGCATACTCCGCGAAATCAGCATGAATTCGTTGCCAAGGCCTCAGGGGAAACTCCCAAGGATGTAGCGAGGCGTGCGGAGGTGCATCTCGTACTACCCGACATGCCACACAGGCACTACACAACTTCTCGATTTCCACATCTAACGTAGGCCAGTAAACATAGTTACGTGCTAAATTCTTCATTTTACTGACACCCATATGACCCTCATGGATTTCCTCTAAGACCCTGGCACGCAGTGAAGAAGGTACAATCAATCGGTATTTAAATACTAAACAATTCAAGTCTAAAATTATGTCATCACTACGCGCAAAAAAAGGTTTTTCTAAATCATTTTTTGGTGTCGATGGCCACCCGAACAAAACATAACCTTTTATTTTAGATAACAACTTATCTTTTTCAGTTTCCGTCCCGATTTCTTTGAAACTTACAGGCATAGCATCTTCAACTAACGCAACATAACTAATATTTATAGTATTTAATTGACGCGACTCGTGTGGCAGTGGTAGTCGGGACAAAGCGTCTGCCGGAGCATTATCTTTCGAATGAACGAACTGTACCGAGAAATCATACGCTGCTAAACGGGCAGCCCACCTCTGTAAACGGCTCGCTGCTGTTTGAGGGATGCCCCCTTTCTTCCCAAAGATATAACTTAGTGGCTGGTGGTCTGTGCGTAGTAGAAATTTCCGCCCGTATAAGTACTGGTGATGTTTGGTAATACCGAAAAAGATTGCTAGCGCTTCTTTATCTAGTTGACTGTAATTTTTTTCAGTCGCATTTAAAGTCCGAGATACACAACTGACCGGTCGCTCACTACCGTCCTCATACACGTGTGCCAGCACGGCGCCTAGCCCGTACGCGCTGCTATCCACCGACAGTACTAGAGGCCGCCCCTCTTCGTAATGTGCTAGCACTTTACTACTCGTCAGTACTTTCCTGGCTGCCGTAAATGCGTCATTACATTCAGAATTCCAGTCCCATTTTATTCCCTTTTTCAATAACTCATATAAAGGATGTAACATGATGCTGAGGTTTGTTATAAATTTGCCATAATAATTTAATATGCCTAAAAAACTTTTTAATTGTGTGATATCTTTCGGTGTAGGAAATTCTTTTATTGCGTCAAGTTTCATAGGATCGGGACGTAAACCGTTTTTATCAATTATAAAACCTAAATATTTCACACATGGTTGCAGAAAAACACATTTACTTAATTTTACAGTAAAGCCCATTTTACGTAAACGCTCTAAAACGGCCCGTAAATTATTCAAATGAGTATGTCTATCTGGCCCTGTTACACACACATCGTCCAAGAACACTACTGTATTTGGAATGCCGCGTAAAGTTTCTTCCATTATTTTTTGAAACTTCTCGGGGATACATGAGAGTCCGAAAGGAGTGCGCCGATACGCGAATGTGCCGATTTGCGTAGTAATGGTCGTGTACTGTTGCGAATCTTTTGATAAACAAAGTTGTTGATAACTATTCTTTAAATCTAATTTTGAGAACTCCTGCCCACCGCTGAGCGTAGCGAACAGCTCCTCAATGCGTGGGAGAGGATATGGTTCGCGTTTTAATTTAGGGTTGACCGTTATTTTATAATCGCCGCAAATTCGTATATCTCCGCACTCCTTTATTACAGGTACAATAGGCGTGCCATACTCAGCTGACTCGACGCGATAAATAGTGCCCTCTCTTTCTAGCCTTCTTAACTCATGTTCGACGCGCGCGCGCAACGCTAGCGGCACGGGTCGTGCACGTATATATACAGGTGTATTATCAGTCATTTCTAATTTAATGGTTTTTCTACAAGTCCCTAACTTTTCAGTAAATACTTCCGGGAATTCTGTCGTTAGTCGATCCACAAATAGCTCATTGGGAAAATTGTCTTGGAGTTTATGTAAATTTAAGCGGATATTTTTAATTCCCAGCGATCGCATCCATTCTCTGCCCAATAAGGGTCGACCACCCTCCTTAATTACATGTAGTTTACATTTATCTGCAGAGAATGAACCGAGAACTATATCAACCTCTATGAAACCCAATGAGTGCATTTTTGAACCGACATAACTACGTATGCTTAGATTATCAGGATACAAAATTTTATTTTGAAACTTATCATTAAACAGTTCTTCACTAATAGTTGATATCCGACTTCCAGTATCCACTTCAAAATTAAAGGGATATGTGTCCACTAATATAGAAACAACGTATGGTTTATCACTGGAACCGTCTACATGAATATTGTAAAAGTCTTCACTTTCGCTATCACTTACGTAATTTTGTCGGGCGCTAAACCGCCCCTTATTGCGCACTGATTTACACATCACTTTTAAATGCCCGCGCGCTCCGCACTCATCACAATTATAATTAGCGAACCGACACTTATCCGCTCGATGCGCCTTCCCGCACCGCCAACAGCGCGAGGAGCCGCCGCCGCCGCCGCCAGCCGGCCGGGGCGCAGCCGGCCTGCCACCGCTGCCTCGGAATCCTTGCCTCACGTTCGCCTGATGCAGGCCGTCGCCCGCCATGGTTGCGCCGCTCGCGCCTGCGACCGCTGCTGCCGCGCCCGATGTCACCGCGCTCGTCTCCGCATGTCGCTCAGCTGCTTCCAGCGCCAGAGCCAACTCCACCGCTTTTCTGTAGTCGATGTTCCTTTCCGCAAATATCCGTGATCGCATTACTTCGTTACATAGCCCAGAAACGAATTGGTCTCGCAAATTTTCTTCTAAATTATTCTTGAAGTTACAAGTTGTCGCGAGATGTTTCAAGTTATGTAGGTAGTCGGTCAGCGATTCGCCGATTTGTTGTCTTCGTAATCGAAAAACGTGACGTTCGGCGATTTCTGAGCGATGAGGTTCCAAATGTTCGGATAGTAATTTCACCAATTCGTCAAAAGTTTTAGATTCAGGATGATCCGGTGAACACAAATCACACATAAGCGAGTATGTACTTTCGCCGACCGCAGTAATTAACAACGACACCCACAGTTCTGGCTTTATTTCGTTTAACAATATAAATTGTTTTACGCGTCGGATATACGCAGGCCATTGCTTAGAATTTATTTCAAAAGGTTCTAACTTTCCAATCGGCATTATTATTTCGATTTTGCACTGAATAATAAATATAGCACGCGAATAAAACTGGTTCGACTCGTCGCCAATGGAACGTCAGTGAAACACGGGGTTCAGAGAATGACTGTTTATTGAAGCATTTGCAACTACCGACACCTTACATATACTAAACACTACAGAAACCTCTCAAGTTTTTTTTTTTTGCATTTTTCATCCAGTTGTTTCCTTAGGCATTTTACATCTCTTGTGGATAAACGTTAATAAAATTCACAAATGCTTACTTCAAAATCTTAGGTTCCACGACTCTAAATACTTTGGCATACATATCAATTGCTTGTACCCATAAGACCATTGAACGACACACCTGAAATAAAACCGTTAACACAACATGAAAGAATTACTATGAAGCTTTGTCAGAGAAAATAAAAGAAAAGGGAACATATAACGTCGCCTCGGTGCTTGTTTGGCCAATTAGACATTTTTTACGAAAATGACTTTTTAATGCAGTATTATAAATAATAATATTTCCATCCGACTGGTAAAACATTTTTTTAGAATATTCAATTCTAAAACAATAAAAATCTCATTTAAATTTTTTTCTCAACACGGCACTTAACGAAAATTCCGTGCTTGTTTGCTGTCTCCTGTAAAATTTGCTCGAGTGCAGATTGGCCAAACAAGCACTGAGGCGACTATAATCTATTGTTTTATATCTATTTAAACAAGAATCATAATCATAATGAATTTCATATAAAAATGCATGATGATAGCAAAAGTGAAACCTGCTCTTAGACTAAGTTAACTGAGGTCGAAACCAAACCACTCCATGACTATTTCAGCGCAAATAACATTCAAATATATTCCCAAAACATTTCAGAGTTACCTTCGATACTTTAACAACAGTGTCAGGATTGAAATCTTTATGCGTTAAGTAAACCTTGATCTTTTTCAACGTTGCATCGGGAATGTGGTCCTTATCAAAATCTTCAAGTTTACCAATAAAATTTACGTCAGCCAATAGTTTTTTAGTCGAATCCCAGTCAGGCCTGGTGAAATAATGTTATTGAGAATCAATAACGACATTTTGTATTGTTATTTCTGTTAAAATTATATTTTGCTCAAGGTATTTACAAAGAATCCTTAGAAAAATTTAAGTTTCGGACCATGTTGTTCAAGGTATTGTCTCAAGGTCGTTAGTCTAGACACGAAAATTTATTTCTTGTTAATTTGGGAACCTTGTAGAGTTGACCATGTAGTTGTAAACAGTTTAATCCAAGGTCAAATTCAAGGCTGCCTGGCTAATCTTTGTTATATTATGTGATTTTTAGTTAAGTATTGTATCGTTAAACCAGGAGAGACTTATTCGAACTCGTTTAACTAGAAAAAGTTTCTTGACAGTATTTGTTTTGTCTCTGTTATTTTTGAGGACCATGGACGACGATAACCACTTTAGAAGGCTTGTCCTTTTGATTAACACATGTAAACGGTGACTGTTAATACCGTAAAAAAAAACAACACCAAAAATAACCTATTAAAATTCAAACAAGTAACTCACTTGACACCCATTAAAATACAGACGGGCTCCATAACAAATCGGACCAAAGCTGGTGGTTTTTGGAACGCCTTCAATTCATTGATATCGGCCTTGTTCAACGCTTTGAGTGCGTTTTGTGCGGCTTCCATAGCGGGCATCGCTAAAGCTAGATCAGCTTTAGCTTCGTCTGCAATCTCTTTCACTTCTTCGGCTTTTATCTAAAAAGCCATTTCTTTATGTTAACAGACTTACTTTTATAAGCCGTTGGTTTACATGATTGTAATTAAAAGCTAAAAGCTACATGGCTCTATTTTGAGTTTCATTACGCTTTATACATTACGGCTTATTAGCTTTGACGTCTATCGACCATATTTATCTATTTTGTTGGCTGTCAAGTTTAAATTCAACCAATAGGTAAAAAATGTTCAGATCAAGATCTAATCTAATATATCAAGCTTTTGACTTTAGTAAAATCTAGGTAGTAAATATAAATTACCTTAGCCTCTGCTTCGTCCTTCATAACAGCCTGTTTGACTTCATCGGCGGCTTTCTGTTCTATTTTGAGTCTGTTCACTAGAGCGACGCTCTCGTCCGCCTTGCGAGCCAATATCGGTTCCATTTCACGGACTTGTTGCTCCATTACACCGACCACGTCGTATGTTTCGTATAGTTTCTATGTAGTTTTACAGTTGAGTATGCATTTTATTTTCACTTAATAACCATCTTGGTCTTAATTTGTAACGGGTTCGGACACATTTCAAAGCCCTACGCTTTTAAATTATTTTAGTTCGGTTTTAGTATCTCCTAACGCACACATAAACAAAGGGCCGCAACGTGAAGCGTTTTAATTTAATATTTTTTGCAACTTAACATTGTTTATAATAAATACAGAGAAAATAGCACTGTGAAACTAAACTCAAAACCCTTATTATAAAACTTAAGACCTTCGAAAATGGTGATTATACCTGCAAACCACAAGAGATCCTGTCTCGGCCCCGAATGATTTGCTGTTGTTTTTTATCAAGTAAACCTAGATACAGTTTGAGCAGATCTAAGTAACTGCTCGGCGTGGTGTAGAAGTATCGTCTCATTTCTTGGTAAAGACGATCTGTCATCACGTCCACATTCTATAATAGGTAAATAAAAGTGTATAAGAAATAGCTCTGAATTTCAAATTTATTTTCTACAGGGTGATTTGTTAGACAGGGTACATATTGCAGGAGGGTGATGAGTACTCTGTTCTAATACGGCATATTACAAAAAATAACTAAAATTACATTTTTTTTTTTTTAATCTAAATTCGACAAAACTACCTCAAACATAAGCAATTTCGGCTTAAAGAGTGTTGACTAATGACCTCTAGTGATCTCGCGCACCCCACACCTCCGCCACACCCATCAGCTGTCGAAAAACCATCATTTTGCAAGAATTTTAGGTATTTTTAAGTTGCGATTACTAAGGCATTAAGCCATATTCTTTGGTAATAATATTTTTACTGGTCGTATATAACCATCAGCTACCATGACCTTCAATATGTACCCTCACTAGGAAATCACCATGTATGTTACATTTGGGTGAATTAAATTTTGCAATGTCAGAGCTGAATAATCAACTTACTTGATGCATAGTGACACATAATTTGGATATTTTGGTGATTATCTCTTGATCGCCGAGAGGTTGCAGGCATTGTTCAGCGACAGATAGTAAAGCTTCAGGCGGCCATTTTGTGAACCAATCTATGGTGCAACAGTTCACTAACGATGGAAACATTCGACAGCGACGTCTGCGAAAAAAGGTGTATGGAAATATTTGTACAAATATAGTTTAATGGAAAATTTATACCTAGAACAAAATATTTAAGCCGTGAAAATAGAATAACATTTTAATAATTCGTTCAATTTAACAATCAGAGAAAAACTCTACAAAGCTCCAACTCAGCTAAAATTAATTCATAAAGTCTTAAGCTCTATACTACGATTTAGAAACTATTTTTCAATTTAATTATTAAGAGAAGTTAAATATATTTGCAAATAGAGAGAAATCAAACATCACAAGTATTCCAATACATTTAAAACTCATATCAACTACAGAACTTATCCAATAACTGAACAGTAACACAAATTATTTCAATACAAAAGTTTGAACCTGAAAGCTTCCCCGACGGGACTCATGCATATGCACAAGTGTAGTTTCCCTCTCACTCTGTTTATAAAGAAATAGTATACTCCGTCTCTGTCTGACGGATTGACGCCACTTTTAGCGGCTTCGGCCCGACATCCAGTCTGTACTTGTTCGTATGAATCGCCCTCAAAGAGGTTCGGAACTTCACCTGACGAAAGCAATTATATCTGTGACTTGGTGTCAAAGAAAATCTCATTAACGTAATTTAAGATTTCTTTAAAGTTATGATTAAACTGCTGTAGTAGAAGCTAGTTTTAAGTGGCTTCATCATGTGGATATCTATGTTTACCTACTAATGTCAAGATGTTTATGTCGTAGAAAAAATCTTTGGATATACTAAATCGATTATGAAAATTATTTTACTGATACGAAGTTACGTTATCTGTGAGTATCAAAAGCTACAATACTTCTAAACTAAAAATTTGGTAAAAATCCTATAATATGCCACCTTTTCGCCGACCGAGAGAGCCGGTGGCCGTATCGCGCGACGGGAAAGACTGCTGAAGGCGTAACGCGTCGCGCCGTCTTTCAAAACCTCGTGCTGGGTTCTGTCCTCAGCCGGGGTTCGCACGCTGAGTGTGAGTGGTTGGAGGTTTTAGTGCGGTTCAACTCCCACATACGCGGCGGGCGGGGATCCGGTGATATCCTACAACTAAAACTAAAAAAAAAAAATGCCACCTCTTAGTGATAGACAGAATACTTAATAGTTTCGTATAGATCAGATACATATCAATGGACACATGAAGGTACTTAAGTGAAAATTGATATATTATCTAGTATTTAAGAAGTTTTTTTTTGTTCTAAATGCCTAGTTTAACCACTAAAACTGCTTAAACTATTTTATCATACTACCCTCTCATTTCTGGCTGTTAAATGTCACCCATAGATGGCACTATTAGATCAACGCCAATTTCGATAAGTTTCCACTACAATCTCTTACCAGAATTCAAGAGGTTATTAATATCCTCCAAGAACTCCTCCTTAGTGATCTGTGTGTCAGTGAAGAGGAACACGGTGTCCTCGTTACTGACGCCCGCTCTCATGTACATGCGACGGAGGTCATCGTGGAACTCGGGAGTGTCGTAGTTCCTTTTTAACTCCATACCGAGACATCTGAGTAATTAGAAGTTTTGTTGTGGTCGTGTGAATAATCTTTACACTCCGATATTTGAGTGAGAAAACGAGTTTTCAATTTTTGTATTTCAATTTAGTTTAATTATTATTTACTATTGCAAAGGCATAAGTATGAATTATTTCTTTAGTAAAAATCTTGTTAAGAAGGTGTTTTTGCATTTGAATTTCAAGTTACAGCCTAATTGTCACAAAAATCAATTTCTATTGGTAAACAGCATTACCACAAATGATATGATCTACTTCTTCTAGATAACTTTGCTAGAATGCAATGCATTTCAATGTTCTTATGAATTATTATTTTTTCTAATCAAAGAAATTTGTAATTTTTCTTGAAAATACATTGTTTATTTTATATGTGTATACTCTTACTTTTAGGGTGCACAAACTCTAACAAAGTAAACAACCAACTAGTGCTATAAATATTCTCACTTGCACTCATTAACGTGTCCGGCTAGGGTGGCCACGCTGCGTCGGCCCGACCCGCCCGGACCGACCATGAGACAATGTCCGCGCTCCGCTCTGAAAACTCTGGCCACCCTGACCACGTGCTCTACAGCGTCTTGGAATAGTACTAGGTGCATTTCAGCACGAGCTGTCGAGTTGTATTCGTCGAGATATTCCTGAAAATGTTATGATTTATGAAAAAAAAATAGAAAAAACTACTGCTGGTGGAGTCCGCGACCGATAGTTTGAGCACCAGAGTGGTGAACTTTCTAAAGATTTTCGTTGTGTGAAAAATATAAGGCCTCAAAGTGTTTGAAAATGTCTTATTTTCTTTTAGTTTTTCGATGTTATTATTATTACTGTATAACAGTGATGAAAAGTAAAGTTTTTAAAAAGAGAAACCGATCTAAATAATTCTTTAAAATTTTCAATAATTCGTAGAACTCGTAGTTCTCAATATTGTTAATGGCAGCTGAAAGGAATGGGCTTGTAGAGACACTTCACCACTGCTGTACAGCAGAAATACGTATAAAATAACAATCTCAATTTTCATTCACATATACCTTAAGAACAATCATAAGTTTAGCCATATCGGGTATCTCCTGATACGTTCGATTCTCTTTAGGTACCGATGAATTGAGGAAATCTCCGAACAACAACAAAGGAGGATGCTCAATAATCGTTTCATCTGGAATGCTTAGTATGGGATTCTGGAAGTTTTTCTCGCATACAGAAGCCATCAGATGGTAGAAATAACTCTTATCTTCGATGTTGATCAAGCGGTCGTGGAAAACACGAAGACATTCGTGATAGAACAATCTGGAAGTGTTTTGTTTTGTTAAATTCGATTTGAAGACGTATTTTCAAGTTTACAACGTGTTTTGTTATCTTTGTATCTAAGTCCTAAACTTCTTATGTTTAGTTATAAGGGCCTTAATTAAAAACCTATAAGTTGACTAAAACTCTATTTGCTAATTCTAAAACAGTAACTTTTGTCAAACTTTCACTTTCGGCAAAAATATATGAGTAAACTTAATTTTGATAAATTGTTTTGAAACACTTTCATTAAATATATTTTTAAAAGAAAAAGCGTAAAAGGTCATTGAGCTTCATTTTATAAATTACATTCCAATAGAGTTGAAAGCTAAAACTAATGGTAGGTATACGCCCCAGGAATTTTACTTAAAATGAGAAAATTCTTTAGTAGTAAACGAAGACAAATGACGTCTAGATAGTGTTTCGATTACCTAAGCATTCCTTGCGGAGATCGCATGTACGCAGCCTGAGCTTGCAACACCCCTTGCATCGATTTGGACAAGTCACGTAAATTGAAAACATAATGAGATTTAGCGGGCGTCGGCAATAACTCGGCGCAAATCTTAAGGTAAACTTCGACTGCGGCATTGACTATAGGCTCCCCAAGGACAGAAACTTCAGGAACGAAATCCTCCATATGCCCTTTGAGAATTGCCTAACGGAAGACGTATTAAAACAATGTAACTATTGTTCTATTGTTAGTTATTCAAATTAATTTAAGCTTTATAATAATGTTGTTTATTGTTGAGAAATACTCGGCAAACACCTTGATTACAAGGCTTTCGGAAAATTCAGGACGAACAAACAATATTATAAAGCCTTCAACAAGGCTCAACATTGTCGAAGGTTCCGATCAATTTTAATATTGATAAACAACCTGTACGTGCTTACTTGCGCTACATAAAGATTTGTCGATTAATAAAATATTTCAAGAAATAATGAGTGTAGAACTTTAATATCCATGTTAAACAAAACCTAACTGATAAAGAAGCTCACAAAATTGTCCTAAAGTCTTTTAATCAAACATAATACATACTATGAAGAAGTGGTTAAACGGATTCTTACAAAGAAAATCAATGGGGTATGGTACGAAGCCGCGTTGTATTTACTTCTTCAATAATTATTTTTCAAAATGATCAAACAGAACACTACACGAAAATTTTGATATCATAACCAACAAATCCAAAGCATACCTTAAATATAGTTTTCATAGCATCGGCATTAGGCGCTGCAATGTACAGCATAGCGAAATGCCTTACGAAACGTGCCGTAAGTGGATTCCTGCCCCCGCCCGGCGGAGCGCACGAACAAGACAACACAACGTCCAATATCTCCTTCCAATACAGTTTATCACGATCGTAGACACCACCAAAGTCGAGAAATTGCCTGTTCCCAGTTAATTGAGTTTAAATTCAATTACACGATGCGATGGAGTCCTGTGTTACCAGTTAATACCCACGAGATCCTGATACGTAATTGAATCTCAACCGCTATTATGGGAAGTGATATTGCATCCAACAATATTGTCTTTGTGAAAGGCTTTTAGATATTGATCAATCTTATGAAATTTAAAGTAATCTAATATAGGATATACTTTTAAATTTAGATTAAGAATAACTAGTATTAAAGTACTTCATTTACATGGATATCTTATGATAGTTGTGTGGTTTAAATGGAACAAAGAAGAAGCAACACACGAAGTTGTATTTTTAAATATACCTGAGTAATTCGATAGTAGGCTGAGCTCCGTATACATCTAGTCGAGGCATGTTAACATCGTCTATAAATATTATTATCTTCTTTCCAAGTGGAGCTCCTATTGCTTTACGAGGTCTTTTGTCTAAACGTAGCTCTATAACTTCCTTTATAGAAAATAATAGGGATTATCTAATATATAAAATTCTCGTGTCACGGTGTTCGAACTTGAACTCCTCCGAAACGGCTTGACCGATTTTGTTGAAATTTTTTGTGCTTATCCGGTATCTATGAGAATCGGCCAACATCTATTTTTCATCCCCCTAAATGTTAGGGGTAGTCCACCCCTAATTTTTTTTTTTTTTCGACGCAGACGAAGTTGCGTGGGGCAGCTAGTAGCTCTATATTAATCATATGTAGTTGCGTTCTTACAATTAACAGGGTGATTATCAAAGCTGATGTAAAATTATACAGCAAATAAATACTGGCAATAGAAAACATTTCAAACTACAGAACAATTAAATAAATATTTTTCGCACCTGCGTTCGAGTGCTGCTGGTTTGAGCTGAGAAATTTAATATAACAGGTATGTAATATCCGGTTGAAGACATTCTGTTAAGAATTTCAACAGCTATACAAGTTTTTCCAACACCTGAAGACAGTCATACATTAATTTTTAGTATAAGTAATATTGTAATAGAAGTTCAAGATTTTGAATAAGGTAATCGAGATATCTATAAGATGTTTGTCTCTCGTGTCCATATATGGCAAGATTACTACGTCAAAATGTTATAGTAATAGAAAAGTAGAAATTCTAAATTCTTTCAGGCAGTCAATAGCAATAACATGAACTATCGCACGAATGACTCTGTTGTGACCCTAGTGTCGAGTGGAATATTTTCGCTAAGGAACAAGCCGCAAAATCAAATTACCAGTGTTTCCAGTGAACATGACAGGTTTTCCTGCCCCTAAAAGTTTCTCGAATAAATACCCGTAGCGAACCGTATCGATAGTCGGTACTAGAGTCTCGAAAAACGGTTTATTACAATCATACGTAAATTCCGGAATTATATCGGCCCACACTTTTAGTTTGCGATGACGAGTGTCCATGTACATGTCGAAAAAATTGAAACCTTGAGGGAAGCTGAAATGCAAAGCGTAAGTGAATTTGGAATTATTGCATCACTAAGACATTCTATTCTTCAAAAACAAAACATTTCTGAAATCATCATCATTTCAGCTACTAGACTGAAGAAGAAAATGATTGAAAATTTCAATAACAGCAAACTGAAAACAATATAAATAATCAAAAAAAACGGACACAAAGTTAAAACAAACATACTATTCAGCCTCTTCGAACTCCTCAAACTGTCGTTTGATAACTTCTTCGAAGGTCTGTCGGTTAGCTTCCAGAATGTTCCCGCCGACACACCACACGTAGCAGAATATAAAACAATGTGCTATGTATATTTTTAGCGCGGCTTTATCCGCAAATCGATCTCCCGGCTCCGAGAGTAATGCACCGAGCAAGAAACATTGCGCCGACACTTTGCTTATGTCCACCTGTATTGAAAACGCTTTGAAATTTCAATGAATTTTGTTTGTCAGGGATTTAATTTCAAATATTTTTAGTTAGGGGTTGAGAGGGTGCTTATGTCAAGTATCCTGAACGAAAAGGATTTAGGTGAAAGCTAACATTGCATTGTTGGTAAAGTTACCAGTTATTGTAGTCTTGTATTTGAAGTTTTCCGCTAGAAGTAATTGAATGTGCAATTTCGAAAAGGGCACATATCTGAATATTTTGTGAAACACTTTTTTCATGTCATGGCGTTCTAAATACTTGTATGCACCTATTATGTTCGAAAAAGGCATATCTCCACAAACCTGGTGAAGTTATCGCAAGAAATTATATAGACAACAACATCTCTCAGGAAATTTAAGTTCCTTCTAAAGTAAAAGGTAGTTGCAGTAAGTTACCAAGCCAAGCTGATCGAGCTTACAATGGCAAAGTACCAATAAATCATATGAAAATTGCAGATATTGCAAAGGTAAAACAATATATACCGTCAGAATTTACAGAATTTTCAAAGCTTCCAGAAGAGGATTTTTAAACAAAAGACAAAATTATTGCTTTTGTTTCAGTATTATATTTAATTTAAATTACTAAAATACAAGTTTCGCCAAATTTATATGGTTTTTTTCTGTAACTAATGAGCACTCAACGTGGTAAATTTCGAAAAGGGCACATGTCATAAATTTTGTTTATCGAAATATACATATGTAATAACGTCAACATCGAAATATTTCTGTAACTTTCGAGAGATAATATGCCCTAAAATGTAACCCAAAAACATTTTTGCTAAATATTTGATTTATTTAGAAAATAATTAGTTTTTTTCATTTCCTAGAAAGTTTAAAAATTCAGATATGTGCCCTTTTCGAAATTGCACATTCAATTATGGTTAGAAAGTTCTGAATAGACAGACGACAATTCAGCTTCGTGTTAGTTTTTATTTATCACTTTAAGTTCATAGTAAAATGTAACTGACCTGCTTGATTCCAACTCCACAATTATGGTTCACGTGATCGATTCCGACTTGCACCATCTTGAAGAGTAGGTATATGAAATCAGAGTTCTCCTGGTTGAATAGATTCTTTTCGACGCCTTCTTGTAGCCAAGAACGAACGAAGGGCAAATATCCCATCTCGTTAGGATCGATGTAGACCATACCACAGCGAGATACAGTGGCTGGTGAAGCTTGGGCTAAATCTGCTACCTACAATGTTAAAACTTTAAGAAGACAATAGGTACCTACTTAAGTGTTCTTTCATAATTATTTAAAAGCTCCAAGCACCATCCACTTATTACTGGTAGGTACCGGAAAACACACTTAGATGGATCTAATCCGATCTTACCTCGTCTTTTTTAGGTTAAGACCATACAAAAAACTGATTTGTAATATTAACCTTAGTGTTTATTCTTACTGTAAAGCGCTGCGTGCCGTTTATGAAATGTAGCAAAGGCACTTTGTCACAAACAGGCAACTTAACCAAAACACTCAAATATGTTGAAAAGTAAATATTTTTATAAAGGAAGTAGATAAAATTAAAGAAGTCACCTCACTTCTCAGGTTAAATGAACCGAAACATACGGATACTGAACAGATTGGATTCTATGATTAATCAAACTATAGAAAATATTGAGTTAAAGTTAATAGGAACACTAGAAAAATAATAATAAAAAAGCAATAATGTTACCTCAAAAACCATATGAACGTAAGGCGTCAACTTGATGCGTTCCGAATTCGAGAGACAAAGCATCTTATTATCGTCTAGTACTGTGTTCATATTTTCGATCCAAACTGCGTCAACTGGACCATCGCAGATCAGCCATTGATGATCAGGTTTCAAACACTGATACAAAAAACTTTATTTGTAACTATAATCATCATTAGCTAGTGCCATACTATAGTGGTTTTCCTAAGATCAGGTGAAGAATATTTATATGAAGAATATATGGCATTACATTCTAAACCATTAAAGTATGGGCACTTTTAAACCTTTATCTTGAACTAAGGGGTGATAAAAATAGAAATGTAATTGTCACCTGAACAGCGGTTCTAAGAGATAGAGGTAATATGCCATCGTGCCATTCAAGGGTCTGTAGATTCACTTCTCCGTACAGTTCACCTATCGTAAGGCTTTTAGGGTTCATTATGTATTTACGAACGGGCTGATACTGAGAGCCTTCGACACCATTTTCGTAGAGGCGACTGTACGTGTCTCCTAATACCTAAAATAATTTGTTATTGAAAATATTATAATTCATTTGAAGGCAATGTAACAAAACTGAAATATGTGATCACTCTACAGAAAATTAACTTATACCTCTCATGTTGGTGCACTTAACTTTAAGAAACCGTCCACTTGCATACAGTTATTTTACAACAAACTAACTTTAAGTTTATTTTATTAACCAAATCAAAGTCCAACTTTTTTCCATATTTTATTACTACAGAGTTTAATATAGTCGTAGTATTGTTGTAAATACTAACATGTAGAACAACAGTTTTCCCTCCACCAGTGGGTCCCACTAACATGACGCCCCAACGCACTATCATAGTTTCGTGCAGTTGAATAACTTTACGAATCTGACATATTTCCACTTGCAACTTTCGCTCTAGTAATATTGTTTCTGTGGAATAAAATGTATACTATTTATGTAGCGATATACGTACATAGATAATAGGTATACTACGTAATATGGATAAGATCAGAAGAAATACAATACAAGAAGCTAAATCAGAGCATACCTAAATAATTAAAATTGTTGAAAATACTCATAGGTATACCTATCATAATAATATTATAAAGGCGAAAGTTTGTAAGTGTGATGTATGTTTGTTACTCTTTCACGTAAAAACTACTGAATGGATTTGAATGAAACTTTACCACAATATAGCTTATACATCAGAATAACACATAGGCTACAATTTTTGAAACCCTTTGCAACGCAGACGAAGTTGCGCGGGTCACCTAGCTATGCATATTTTAAATGTAATTAGTACTTGGTACGTTTTAACTTAGAAATAATATCGCAAACTGTCAGAATACATCTAAAGTGATAACAAAACCAATATCATGACATCAAGAATATCAACAAGCTTACGAATGACATCCTCCATGACGCCGTAATCTCTAACAGGAAGACTAACTCCAGGGAACAAATCTGATAATATTCCTGCAAAGAGCACAGCGTCTGCTGCTAGGAACTTGGGCAGGTTGCTGTCGTTCAACGCACAAAGGAGAGTCATCTCTTCGTGCTGGTCGGGATTCGCACGTTTCAATGCACCCGCCATTACCTTCAACCATACAATGGATACAATAGGTAGGTGCCATACATTAGGTAGGTCACTGGATGCAGATAGCGCCGGACCGGTCGTTGTGGCGAAGTTTGGGAAGGCCTATATGTATCAGTGGACGTTTGTAGGATGATGAATGTGTGATTTTCTTATTCCATTGAAACTGTGTTCTGTAAGCTTCCAGATATAATTAAGATCTTTCAATGTTTATCAAAATGAGTTTAATAAGTAGACCATGACTACTTGTAGTTCCAATATGGTCACGACTAGGGATGTTTCTAATGTCGATTTTTGGACATTCGCGAATGCGAATGCGAATATTGACCTTTCAAACAAGAAGTTCAAGGTTTTTTACTGAAAAGTCTACTGTCAACTTTTGGAAGATTCCAAAAGTTATAACCTATACTGTTTTTAACCTATACTGGATCTACTTGGGAAGTAGGAAGTACTTGCCTCCCCCCACCTAATAACTGAAACCACCCCCCGCGATTCCTTCTAAATCCACACAATATGCTAACTTTTGTCAAAACATTCGCACAACATTCGCATGATTTTTTGCAAATGCGAAAGCGAATATTCAAAAACATGCGAATATTCGCGAATGTGAATGCGAATATTCGTTACATCCCTAGTCACGACTACGAAATGATGATTTGTTTATCTTTACAATGCCCTAGCTTAAGGTTCTATAATGTCAGACGTTGTTTAAAATTTATAATTTGACTTGTCTTATTTTATTTTGATAACATGTCTTTTGATATGTAATCGAAATAGAAACAAAAATATGGATTAATTAAAAGCAAAACAACGTTGTAAGTTATAATAAACATCGATTCTTACAAGTACACTCTTCACGGCTCTCATTCCGAAATCATAATGGTCCTGTTTTGAAAGCTGTTCGCTTGACAGCTTGTACATTTGTACCATTTTCTTTGCTAGACCTTTTGATGATTCGAATCCTTCAGAGTATAGGATAACTTCGGCGATCAATGCTACAAAATAAAGTTCATACGTGAATCTGAAAGTACTCTTTCACAAAATAAAAGCCTTTTTCTGCATAAATGAAATACTGTTATTTTTTTTATAATTAACATTGGTAAAGCTATTTCAGAAAGTTAAAGTATTTCATTTCAGAAGATACTTTTTACTATGTTTTGGATAGCAAAGTATCTTCTATTCAGGAAAATGTCATTCACCCTTACCATAATCGGGCACCATCATTGATATTGGTCTGAAAAGTGCTTTCAGGTTGTCAGGCAGTTCCGTTCGTCCCGCATACCCAGGGTTCATTGTTATAAAAGCAGCGCAAGTACGGACCAATTTGATCTCTCGACCCTCAAACATGAACCTGAATAAAGTTTATTTTGAAATATCTTGAATACCACAACCATGCTGAGTGAAAAACATTTTACGAAAAAACCTTCTGATTATGTAAGTAACAGTTGCACAAATATTCATTTAATAATGCAACAAATCGATAATTATTTTTAGGTCAGTGTAACGTATTGGATACGAAAACAACCTAGAATCGATTCGGCGAGTTTCCTTGACACGGTTCCAATTGAATTAGGTATAAAATATGTACTTGTTTACAGAAATTGGACTAATCCGTCACGTGTTCTATACTCACACCAGTCATAAACTGATATAGAAATAAAGATTGCAGTAAGCGAGCGAGCGATGGAAGAGAATTTGAGCGCTACCATTGAATTCCTTTTGATGTCCTTAAAGAAGTTTAATACAAGATAGGATCTTCCCTAAGCTACATTCCAAAAGTGGCGACTAATGATATTACATTATGAAAAAAGCTAAATTTGTGTAGGTAACTCATTACTTGAAAAGATATTTAAGTGCAAAATGTGGTTAACCTAATTCCACACTTGTTTGTGTTTTCCAGAACACGGTTTTTGGGTATTATGACGAAATGGGCCACGGAATATTTAGGACATGATATTAATTCTAATTTATGAAATTGGATTTTTGAGTTTTTACTTTAATCTTTTTTTACCTTTTAGTTTGGTTTAGTCATGAAAAAAACGTCGTGAAGAATAAAATTACCTCGTTTGTTTAGCAACTTTAGCGTTTCTAATCGTTATGAGTTGCTGAGCAATAACAGACAACACTTCAATGTCAATACGGTTGAATTCATCGAAACAGCACCATGCACCAGACGTGGCTAAACCAGAGAAGAACCTTCCCATCATCTTATAATCTAAACCTGTTGGAAAGTTTATACACAATTTAGAATTAAATATTACCTAAAAATGCTTTCACAGCTAATGGTTTTGTAGTGTTCAACTTAATTTTAATGCTTAAATTTATTATTGGATTCACCCTAATTACAGAAAAGGAGTAGGGATTCGAAACTATTTAATGCTCGTAAGCTAATAGACTGCTAGCTGCTACTTGAATCCGATAATAGAAAACGAAAAAAACAGACAAATTAAAGCATCTAAGGTTTAATTTCACTGTTTAAAGGTACTGTAGAAACTCTGTAATAATGAATTACCTAAGGTGTGAACGACATTGATGTCCCTGAATTAATATTCATACTTTTCAAATTTATCTAAGGTATTATTAGATACTTCGCGATAGCTTCTTATTTATTTGCTGATTTCCTAAATTAAGAAGACTAAAGAGGAATGCATTAATAAGAGTCGTTTAAAAATAACAGAACTCAGAAAGTATATAACACCATATTTCAACTTTGTATCGATGTTTTATTGCACTTATAACCCGTACTGATAAGGTGCAATTAAGTTGTTTACCAGTATAAATTCTCAGATAGTTATTGCAGTTGCAATTAATATTGTTTATAAATAGCGAGACACTGATATCGGTATCTTGTTGTTCATAAGTAAAATGTCCGACTTTTGCACCGTTCCAGTTAAAGTTTACGTAACTGTTTACGTTTGATCAAAATATAGGAGTTAACCGACTTTCAAGTACCTACTTGTTTGTTGTTCAATAGGTTTCTCTTACAAACAATTGTTTACGTCTATATTAGTGACCCATTCGGTTTTATTGTCATAAATGTATTTGTGATTGAGTGGTAGTAGACGATTTGCGTAAGCAGTCACGTTGTCTTTGTTTAAAAGAGTATAATCATGCAGCTTAATTTAGCACCTTTATTACATCTATACTTATTAAAATAACAGCTTTGTCATGAAAAATAAAATGTTTCCGACATTTTGACGCTCGTTAGGTTTTCTTTTATATTTTACATGACCTAAACGTTAGGTCCTTTTATGAAAACAGCTAACCTTAATTCGGTTATGGTTAATCAAACTGTAGTATTATAGAGAAATAAATAATTGATACTCAATACTACTGATAATAAACTAATATTATTAAAACTACTACATAGCATTTTGTGGTCCTTCGAGCCGGATGTAAACCATTCACTTATGAAGTACAAATGAATTGAAACTAACTTTAGAGTAAGTTACCTTCAGAACAATTAAAGACTACGCATTGTATAGCCAGAGATTTGGCTAAATCTTTTGTGGTCTCAGTTTTTCCTGTGCCAGCCGGACCGGCCGGAGCTCCACCGAGGTCGAGTTGCAACGCTCCCATCAAACAAAGGTAGCAGCGATCAGTCAATGGAGTTATCACCAAAACTCCTGGGAATAGCAGAAACAGGGAGTTATTTAATAGGTACTTACTATTTTATGAAGCTTATGAATTTTAGAGTGAGTGAAATTGGTACGAACCAAATTTTGTATTAAGGAGATTCATTTTATAAATTGTATTTTGGAGAAATATTTCAACCCAAATTACCAACGGTTAGAGGTTTTTGAATGACAAACATTCATAAAAAACACAAAGAAGCATGCCCATTGATTCTAGAGAACTTTATATCTAGTACGTAATACCCATATTCTACGTTCTCAAAACTTCAGTTTAGAGATAAATCGTTGCAAAATATTGTGCAACATTCGTAGAAATGATGAAATAGTTATTGCATATCAATAAATAATAAATAATCATCAATTTGTGCCGACAGTTAATATGTATTTCGGGAACAAAATAGAACGTGCACTAGCGCGGACATGCAATTAAACCAAGATGGACGATGATCGAATACAATTTATTAGCTTGTTATTGTAGATAATTTATAATTTATAGAGAAAACATGATAGTAGGTTTTATGAGGACTGGTGAGGATGAACGTTATTACTAAATGCGTTCCGAAGTCTCGATACTCTTTTTTTTAAATAAATAGTAGGGCTGTACAATTTGGCCGGCCAAGCCGGCTAAAAAAGTTAGCTGAATTAGTTAGTTAGCTAGCCGATAAGGCTTAGCTGATTTAACCGGTTAACTGAATTAGCCAACGGCTAATTAGCCAATCAGCTAATTTTTTTTTCAGCTATTCATTGGTTTCTTACCCAAGTTAAAAAATCATATCTATTTTTTTTTTTTGTTTAAGAAATTGATATTCGTGGCGTTTGATAATTTATTAATGAGATATATAATAATACCTCTTTATTATCATCTAATATATATGAGGTTATCTTGCTTATTGACGGAGTTCCCATAGCCACCTTCCAGCCCGACCGAGAGAGCCGGTGGCCGTATTCGCTGGCGGCTACCGGTTCGGCGTCCGGGGACGGAGCGACGGGAAAGAATGCCGATGGCGTAACGCGTCGCGCCGTCCCTTCAAACCTCGTGCTGGGTTCTGGCCTCAGCCGGGGTTCGGACGCTGAAAGCGAGCGGTTGGAGGTTTTAGTGAGGTTCAACTCCCACATACCCCGCCCGCGGGGCGGGCGGGGATCCGGTGATTTCCTCCAACTAAAAAAAAAAAAAAAAGCCACCTTCCAGCTCCATCATCAGACCTTCACATTCATTTTCTACGCAAAGTACTCATCAGGACGCTTCATTAGAGCCCAAACACGATGAGGTTATCTTGCTTATTGACGGAGTTCCCATAGCCACCTTCCTGCTTTCAGCTTCAGCTAACTTTTTTAGCCGGCTTGGCCGGCCAAATTGTACAGCCCTAATAAATAGCATATTTTTTACGAGGTATCAGGACCTTAGTGAAAGCAAAATCTTCATAGATAATTTTGTAAATTTGTAATATTATGTGGTGTAGGTAATGTATAGTTTATATGGCAATAAAAATGATTGATTAATGATTGCAAATTTTATAATTAATATTTCTAAAATTATAAAACAATAATATTTTCCCACTAAATATGTGACAGCACCTCAATTAATTATATTTAATGAACTATAATTTTCACCCGATTTCCGATAAAACTAACGACCTTATTATCCGTACCTCCAGCCCCCAAGTACTCATGTCCGTATATGTACATAGCACTCGACATTCGCGCCACGCAGTTGTCGATGTCTTCCTCCCAATAGTAACGAATCATTTTTAACCATTCGAAGTCGTTCCTAATATGAAATTGAGGCTAACTATAAAACTATACTTTAAAAAATGTATTAGGCACTTATGAAGTTAAATGGTAGATAGATGTCATTGAAGGTATTTTTTTATCAATTAGTTGACCTGCACAATTTCGTTTGTGGACTTCTAGAACTACCAATGTTCTAGCATCTATTAATAGCACAACATGTTTTGTGTTAAAATTACTAAAACAAAACTTCCTGAAATAAAGATTTTTTAGATTTTTTTGCTACCTATTTCATAATCAATACCTACTTATTTCATTATCATAACCTACAAATCTAAATACAAAATTGTAACTTACGCCCTCTGAACATGTTTTTCGACCATCTGCGATATAGTGTCCCTCGCATGCACATCGATCGTGATCAAAGCGCACAAAACTTTACGGAACAACAGACTCAAGTCTTTTCGCGTCAATGCGGCCAAGTCGTTGAGGTCCGATATACATTTTTTCTCGTAGCTCAACAGCGCCGTATCGATACGGAGAGGTATTTCCAAATTAAATACCTCATGGACACCTTTGGCCCACATTATTTGGGAAACGGTTAGAACCACCTAAAAACAAAATGTATCCAGACATAGCTTTTTATTTACGCTTGTTACAATGTTGTTATGTTACTAGATTTGTAGTCTACAATGTACGAGATGAATGATACGGTGTTTTGACGTTATAGTTCTCTTGAGAGCAACTTTGTATGCAGACCATTTCAGAAATGTGTCTAGACATGTACCTACTCATAGTTTGATTTCCGTAGCTCATAAACGGAAAATGTACGAAAATACATAAAATATTATGTAATATTATACTATCATACAGATCAACTCTCGACAGTGTCGGAGTATTATGTGGATTTTGGTGTATATAATAGTATTTTTTCACACCATATACACGTATGTCATAAAGCTATTTCTATCAAAATAAACACCCCTGTCTACGAGTGAGCTTCTCTCGCAAGTTCTCAGGATGGTATTTTAGGGAACTGGTGGTAGTGTTTTGTTTTCTTTCAAAATGTTTATGTATCTACATCAACTTCGAAATAAATTGATTCGACTATGACTGTGTTTACTATCTTAAAAAACAACACGAAGTATTATCTTCTAATATATAAAATTGTCGTGTCACGGTGTTCGAACTTGAACTCCTCCGAAACGGCTCGACCGATTTTGATGAATTTTTTTGTGCTTATCCGGTACCTATGAGAATCGGCCAACATCTATTTTTCATCCCCTAAATGTTAGGGGTAGTCCACCCCTAATTTTTTTTTTTGGCGCAGACGAAGTTGCGCGAGTCAGCTAGTTTAATATAAATTATCTAATTTTCATATTATACCTGATTGGGATGCATTTCAACCCAGTCAACTCGTTCGTGCACCATGTATTCTTTTAGTGCGTATTTCATGCAACGTTTGACGGAAGCGAACATCGCCTCCTCGACTTTACCCAACCAATCTTCTACGTTACCTCGAGCTTTCAAACCCTGAAAATAGCATATAGTAATTGTAAAATAAAGAAAAATAGTATTTTCAAAAGACGTTGGACGAAAAAGATTAAATTCATTTAGTAATTTAATACACATTTTACAAATAAATTATAATTAGGCGTAGGTACGATCCGCTTAAAATTATTTATCTTGTGTACTTGTTTATGAAACTACTTTTTTACTTAATAAGTTACCCATTTTGACGTAAACCTAAAACTATCAACTCAAGAAAAGACGTGATGAAAAAAATCAAAGGATTCTCTTAATTCAGAAAAAATATCAGATTTAACACCCAATAAACAATACAGTAGGATTGAGAAAAGCTTTTTTAGAGATCAAAAAATATCTCGACAGTAAAATAGTGCACTGAGAACCTTTCCTAAATTAACTCGTTCCCCTTCCGGAGACAACATAGCAACGATATCGGTAGTCAAATCTTCAGGGCTCGCAGTTTTAGCCAGTTTCGCTTGTAACATGTCTCTTGTTTGAAAAGACATCTCCCTTTCGACAAGAGTTCCATCTTCTGTGATCTCCATTTCACTTTCTGGTAACTTCACACCGAATTCTAACTTAGCAATCGCATCAAAACATTTACGAAGGTGAGGTTGCACTGCGTGTGGATTTCGAGTCTAAAATAAATTTAATGAATTAATTTATACACAGTTTTAATTTACTATATCATTAACAATTTTTATTAGTTTATTACTTGAGCCAAGATTTCCAATAACTCGTCGTTGGACAAGAAGAAAAATCGCGGAAAAGCAACACGTTTTGTTTCCAAATATGCTTCCAGGCATTTCATTATTTGGTCCAACATTTCATTGTTTCTTACAAATTCTTCGTAAAGCTTCGGTTGTGTTGCCGCTGGCATAGCTAAGGGTACCTGTTTAATGTTGATTAAATTCATAAATCATCAATAAATACACAGAACGTTACCATTATAATTTTATGTTTTCTCTGAGCCAGGAGTTTTTTCACGATCTCTATCAAATATTTTGCAAATTAGAAACACGCTAAATTAGTATAAAAAAATCATCTGAATATTAATAAAATGTTACCTTAGCCAATTTACGCATGATGTCCTTCCAAGATTTATCGACAATCGAAAAAAGTCTTGTCTCGTTCGGCAATTGTCTCTGAATATCAGGAGCCGAGAATATAACTTCCAGATAAATCCAAGTTTGCTGACAGGCGTACCATTCTTCCTATATTTGGAATATACATATTTTATTACACTTTTCTTCTATTTTCCAAAATTGTTCATTGTATTATTATTACTTACTAAAGTCTTAGCAAATAACTCCAGATTCTTTGCCCATTCCTCGACTCTGGTCTTGATGGGGCCACAGTTCCTTGAGCTTAATATCGTGCTAACATGAATGTTACTCTCGTCAAGACTTGCTTGTATTTCATCTAAACCACCGAGAACATAAACATCTCTGGCATCTTTGTGTAAAATTACCGGGAATTCGAGGGCTGCCCATATTTCTTCTACCTGAAGTTAGAAAGTGGAAAATTGTATTTTTAAGTACTATTTTATGGAATAAAAAAATTAAAACACTAGGTAAATAAAAAAAACATTTTTGTAAGTAGTTTATCATTTACGTATATGTAGATATCTGGCAAAACGACAAATGTGTACCTACAATTTGATTCCATTTTTAGGAGTCCTTGTAGGATACAGAACAGAAGAGTTCCATATAAATATGAAAATAAAAAACTAAATCAAAGTCTATGAGGATTCGAAAGTAAATTGCCTTGTAATAAAATCTCCTAGGGTGTGGCGTGTTAACTAGTTTAGTCATAATTATCTGTAATATCTAATACTAGATGACCCGCGCAACTTCGTCTGTGTTACAAAGGGGGTTCAAAAATTGTAGCCTATATAGGCACGCGCCGCCTGCATTTTAAATTTGTAATATCTTCGGTAATATTCACTTAAATTACATGCTGTAAAAAGCATATTGATCTATAATAAATGCACAATTTATTTAAGGTACTTAATTGGATAAGGATTAATGCTGTACTGTTTAAAATCACTTCGTAAATAACCATTTTTTAGTAAAGAATAAAAATGGTTATGCTGGGTTATCCCTAAGAGGTAGACATATACCATCGCGGACTTTTTTGTTGAACTTTTTAAGGTGAACAATACTGTAGTACATTATTTTGGTCTATCTCGTAGGGTTCAGCCAGCGTTTGCAATATACACGCAAAAAAAAAACGTGCTTATTTACGACATCAAATTAGAAACCTTTAAATTTATCAGTGTTTCTCTACTATATTATGCATTTATTATACATACAAACCTTCCTTAAGAATCACTCTATCTATAAAAAAAACCGCATCAAAATCCGTTGCGTAGTTTTAAAGATCTAAGCATACATACGGACATACAGCGAAAGCGACTTTGTTTTATACTATGTATTGATTAGTTTAGAAATTAAACGAAAAACGCTCTGTAACCATACTTTTTTCAACAATCCCTCCAGTCCAGCTTCTGAACTAGCTTGTCCTGCAACTTCCATAAGTTCCTCTGCGTGTTGGAAAGCTTGAAGTTCTTCAAACATCTGCAGCGTCATCACCACGTCGGGTGTAAACCTGGTGTGTAATATCTCTTCTATTTTCACCCAGTGACGCGGTTTTAATGCTGGGTTTCTTAGGTAAGATATCACTGGTAGCTGAAATTGAATTTGAATTGAAATTGAAGCACTGAAGATATTTACAGTAATGTATCTAAAACTAGATATTTTTGCGTGAGGTAAGCCCTCTTTAGACGTTCACAGCTGGACATAGGCCTCCTCCAAACCTCGCCACATCGACGTCCAGCAGTGGACGTCTATAAGCTGATGATGATGTTGATGATGAAGCCCTCTATGGGTAGCTTTGAAGAGATTCGTGAGCGACTGTAACTGTTATCACCAAGTGGGCTGTGGTTTCCTTTATCAATGTACTAAAAAGCTCTGGTATTCACAGTTCATTTTACTGAAATGACTCGACCAAGATGGCTTACTTATTTATTGAGCCTTTGGGCGAGGGAGAGGGTATATTCCTCCCTCCGCCCAGCGATTGCCCGACGCCGCCGTCGAGCAAGGGGTCAGAACCGGGATCTCGCCCGGACTCTGGCCCCTTAAAGGTTCGGGTCCCCAACGCATGCGAGTGCGAGCGGGGACCCAAGAAGGTGTCGTGTCTCGCTCAGCATGCCCTTAGCGTTAGAGCATCCGGGGGATGGCGGACCGCGCTCCCCGACCCACGCTGGTTCTGACCCAGCGGGGTATTCCGTGGGAGGGTGACACGCGGTCCAGCCATCTTGGCGGGCTTCGGATAGCCCGCCGACCGAGAGAGCCGGTGGCCGTATCGCCGGCGGCTGCCGGTTCGGCGTCCGGAGGGGGCGGCGCGACGGGAAAGAGTGCCTTGGGCGTAATGCGTCGCGCCGTCCCTCATAACCCCGTGCTGGGTTCTGGCCTCAGCCGGGGTTCGGACGCTGAGTGTGAGCGGTTGGAGGTTTTAGTGCGGTTCAACTCCCACATATTTGAAAAATAAAAAAAATGAGGTGGTATTAATTTATTTTTACTTCTAGTAGCTGGACTATACAGATTATACACTATTATACAATTATTTTTATTCTGTATTTTATGTAAGTTGTGTACCTAGTTAAGAACATTTTGAAATACTTACTTTTTCCTTAATTATGTCGATTATCTCCTTACATTTAGGGACAATTGCGTTGCTTGGCAAACCTTTGTCCAGTTGATTGAATATTTTACCATAGCTAATTGTCGTATTTTGTATCTCATCCACATCCAAAGTATTGAATGGATTATCATACCTACAATTACGAAAAGATATTTATAATTCAGCATATTTTTAATGAATAATTCTTAATTAACATTTTTTTTTACTTGTTAACTTTTTTAATCGTATTATTTTTCACTTTTTAATTGTATTTATTTTTTACTTTTGAATATTTTTTTTTTTGTATGGGTTTTGCCCGCTAATTTATAATAGGCATGCAGTCGGTGTGGCAGTGCACCTATAATTGTGTTAGCATTAAGTTTATACTGGAAGTCTTTTACCATACCTGTATTGCATGTTCGGGTGTATAACATGTTGGTGCCCTTTATAAATAAATAAATAAACATAATAGGTACAACCTGTAGTTAATTAAATACTGACCATGATTTAAACATATCATTCCATTCTTTAGATGATTTCCAAAGTAATTGTCTTAGTTTAACGTCATTTATAGCTTCGTCTAATTGTTCTAATCTAGCTGGGGGTATCTAAAATAACTTATTGTAATTAGTATTTGAGGATTAGAAATATAGATAGATATTATTACAATAGAAGACGTTACAACCTTAAATATTTTTTGCCATTCCCTTATTTGTTTATCTCTTGCGGAACATGCCATTAATTTATCCATTAGATCATCCAGCGTTTCCATTACTTTTTCAACGTCCGATTTTTCATCATACAACCATGGTTGCTGCAAACAACTCATTACTCACTTTGTTTTACTTTCTAAAACCACTTTTATGAATATATAGTTAATCATGTTTACCGTAACTTCATCCCTTAATTTGTTGACATCTAGCATTAGTTCCATGATGTCTTTGCCGATTTGACTAGCAAACATACCAGCTAGTTTGCTACGAGATTCTATTCTAGCATCAACATCGCTACGTAGCGTACTAAGTGTGACACTAAGACCTGGAATCGTGTTAAAATATGTGTAGTTAGGTGGTATATATTTTTAAAGGATCACTTCAAACATTAACAAGTTAGTTTTATACCTAAAAATTCAGTCATATCTTCAGGAGGTATAGGAATATTGAACTCTCCCATTAGATCATATAATTCTCGTAAATATTCCAAGCGTTCTTCGAGAAAAGCAACACGAGATTCTAGTCCATCTAACATGAAATTGAAAGCTACTAGTTCACTCGCAGTTTCTGGGTCTTTAGTTATATCGTCACTTATATTTTCAACTCCTTCCATAATCCCATCAATGCATTCACGGCCGATACTAAAATATTTAACAGAAAACGTAATTTCAATTATATAATATATTTGAAGTACATAATTATAAAAGATTATATTAATTATTCATAGCTACAACAATATGTATTTAGTTCGTCTATTCATTACACATATTTTTGGAATAAGGCATCCGTATCTATCCAGTAATAGTTTTTAATTAATTATTATCTAATCCAACATGTTTTACAATTACTTACTCAGGAGTAACGTTAAGAATGACATCAAACAATCTCTTAGGTTGAGGCCTAAACAATTCTTGGAAAGGACTCAAACAAAGAAATATTAATCCGAGTGGTTGATAAGCTACAACTTCCTCGATGGCTTCCATTTGTTTAACGAGTTTTTCACAGAGCCTCCTGAACTCGTTTACATTCCTTTCTTGTTTTATAATATTCACGTCCATTTCATGAGCTTCCTTAAAACTGACCATGAATTCTTTCATTCTGTTTAAGAAGATCCAAACGCATTCATATGCATTCTTGATACATGTCGGAATAAAAGTTATGTCGTCTAGCATTTTCTTGTCTTGGTTCATGAGAAAATATAAATTCGGAGACATCCCGGCAGACCAGTCGACTTGTTTACCCATTATAGTCGGTTGGACGATAACCTGCAGGGTGTCTTCGGTTAAGAAATTGTGGAACGTCCGTACGTATTCGTCCCAATAGCTCGTAATCTTTTCTAGATACGATGAAATAATTTCTTGACTCGGATTAAGTTCTACTTCACCAGTGGGTCTGACGTAAGCGTCTACTTGGAATAAAGCCCACTGGAAAACAATTATGAATTGTAGTTAAGCGGTAATAAAAATATGTAAACAAAGGGAATTCATTAAAACCATACAAACTTTGCAAGTATCGGTTTGCCTTGGTACAACTTCAAGGACTTCGTCTAGAGCCGAGCCTTCTAAAAGTTCGCGACTAGGTGTGAAATTAACGTGTATCCGTAACATGTCAGCCAGCATGTAGTTAGATCGTTTTGTTAAGCGATACAACATGTAATTTGTCATGTAGTCGATAAGTTTTATAAAGCTACAAAATAAATCATTTAATTAAAATCATTGAAATGTAAAAATGAATATCATTATGTCTAACTTATTAACTGTTTTTATACCTATGATATTTTCTTTACAATATTAAATTACTAATCAGATTGCTATTTTGCTTCTGAATAAAGCTTTATGTCAGATGCTTTAGAGTTAAAAACAATAACACTAGGTACTTGTTTATTTTTATTCAATCTGAAAAGGAAAAACTTACCACGCTAAGCGTTCGCAATATTTCCTTTTATTAGCTTTCTCCGTGTACGACATACCTCCGGTCGGCTTACCTCGTATTATTTGAAGCGGAGGTATGTTCCTGTCGTCGTATACGAAACCTTGTTGGTAAAGTGCCGTGTGACACGCCTGACTTATTATATCCAATACCACCGAACGGAATTCGACCAATTTCTCTCTTATGTTTTCGACACGTTTCATCTGTTGTCCACAAACGAAGTAAGTGGAAGAAAAGTGTCCTAAACTTGATTTTAGTAGGTACTTAATAATTTGTTTGTAAATTTTGAGCAAATCAAAAAGACTTATGAGCTGATAGTCATATTGTATGAAATGCTTAATCGGAACGAAAATCTCGCCTACCTACTAAGTATTTTATGATAGGTATCATGAGAGTTTGAAATCATTTAATTTTAAAATTAAATTGCAGGATTATCGTTACAGTAAAACGTGCTGTGTTTACGACAAGTATAAAACGTGAAATGTGTTTCGATGAAATAAAACTTTACTAGCCCACAAGATTGTAGCGGATCTGTGTTAAATTAACACCTGGTAAAGCATTTATCTACGAAAGTTATACAGAGCGACAATTATTTTTTACGATTTAATCACATGTCCCATAATAATATTATGATAAATTAGGTAGGTACCTAATAGGTATAGGCAACCTACCTATCTTAATTTTGTGGACACTTCCATTTGGTAGATAGTTTTAAATACGTACAAGAACTTCAATGAAATAGAAGAATGCCGTGTCCATATCTCTGGACACATCCGCAAAGCTCTTCATGTACATCTCGCAGCACATGGCCTGAACATTAAGTAAAGCCTTCCCCAGGACAGGTGTGAGGATAAATAAGTTTTTGGCGAGTTTCGTTCGAATTTTACTGAATTTCCTGAACAATATCGACTTCCTCCATACGTAAAACGCTTTCCAGTATCTGTATACTTTAAAAAACTTTATCTGAAAAATAAACATATTTTGGACTTTGGGATCGATTGAGGAATATAGTAGTATTTCTACTAAGAATAATTCAGGTACTAAATTTTATATTTCGTTGCTTTTATAAAAGTGATTTATTCGAACCTCCATTTTTAGGTTCTAGGTACCTTCGTTATAAAATTGAGTTATTGCTTTTGCCGCGTGTGGTTATCGAAGGTTACCAACACCACTTATGTATGTAGGTATACTAGCAATAGTTTGTCGTTCTAAAAAACCCACATAAGTTTTGACTGAGCAGTCGGAAACATGACAACCTCATATGAGCCAAACCAGTCATTGATAGAATTCTCACAAAATGCTGATTTTTTAATAATTTTTTTTCAAATTACCTTTGCCTCGTCGTAATCAAATAGAAAACCTTTTTGTTGGTGGATAAAAAATTAACACGTTACGATTGAGGATTTATAACCAAAACACAGGAAAACGACAAAGTACCTATTTTCATGTGATTTCCCTAGAGCCAGCTAAGGCGACGATAAATGCAAATTTATGCGGTGTTGCACTTACTCCAGCTTAATGACTAGACTTGACCTCATAATACTTCACTAATGAAATGAGTTTTCCATGTACCTAGTGTGACTTTACTGAGTTACTACAAAATAAATATTAAAGAATATTGCATATGTTATAAATACACAAATGCGACAGGAAGATATAAGTAGGTATCTATTAGCTTAGCCATCAATTAGACTGTGAAATAAAGTTCTTCAGTAATTAAATAGCTTCCTGTGCAAAGGTCCAATACAAATATTATACATTTTAATTAATTATCGAAAACCAGTAAAAAGTTGTAGTAGGTAAAGCTTACAATGCTATAATTAGAAAGAAATTTCAGTATTTATGATAACATTATGTTTTACTACTTTACGCTTAAAACATAAATTAATCTAAAACATGATCGTACAGAGTAGGTACTCACATCAGTCAGTTTGACGAAAATAGTGTATTCTTGTTCCCAGGCCGGTAGTTTCGTGAAAACCATTTCATTTGTGTAGTGCGTTACGCCGCAAGGACTTATTGTTAAGTAATTCTTCTTATCAATTTCATCGTAAGGTACCACCCTGGGTCAGAATAAAAGTTTAAGTTCCTTTGGTATATCCATACCTAATCAGTTATAAAGATAAATATTCATTAATTTCTAATGAAGATCTTGTAATTTTTATGATTTCTAGATTGTCTCGGTTTAAAACTCGATAGGCACAAGCAAATTCATCGTATCATCTTTAATAAGTTTTGAATTTCCCTATTACAATGTTAACGCTAAATGACTTTATAAATAAAACTTAATTTAATCCCGTTTGATGGAAGCCCCGAGATAACGAGTTTTACTGCAAAAGAAACCTATCCGGGTGCCTGACGTATTTCCTTTCTCGTCTCGGAACTTTTTATTAGTTTACGGAGATTGGAGTGGTGCCACTGCTTGTAATGTAAGGTAACTAGATTTATTCTTAAGACTATTTTTAAATGTTTTTAAGGAAGAACAAAGCGAGTAGCCGTAGCATTCTACTTTAACTTCGCATCGTTATCGTGTAGGCCTAAAAAAGTAGATGAGTTAATTTTCAGCAAGCGTTGATTATAATAAAATTTTCTTAAATAATATTAAATTTACTAATTTAATGCTGTTTTACTTGTATTGAGCATAAGCATAATTTTTTTATAAAAATCTATTGATTATACAGATTGATAAAATCTACAAATATAAATGTAATGGCGTGAACGTCCTCGCTTTAGCTCCCCAGCTGTCATGTTCACAAGCATTGAGAGCACAAATATTGACCCTTTCGGAAGACTCACATCGCGAGTTGAGGAGTCAACAGCTTTCCATTTAATCATAGTTTATTTTGGGACAGTTTGCACAGATTTATTTCAACGTCGTATCGTAAAACCCGCTGTCGTATAAATCATATATTTCTCAAAAAAATTTAGGTAATATAGTTTTCGCAATACATACTTATTAATTTAAATCATATTTTCAATTAAATAAATAATATGTTTTTACAACAGTTAATTTAATTTAAATATCAAATCTTGTACCTTGTACCTCTTTACGTAAAAACAGACCTTCATTGGATGACTCAGTGGTACGAATATTACGCGTGTTAATTTGAAATAACGGTCACTTATTGAGCGGAAAACGGCGGTTATGAAAATCAACGTGTGTCGTAATTAGCCGTATACGAGTTTTAGAATTGAGAGGTTGACTATTGAATGACCCCAGGAATACCTAATATACCTAGTACCTACATACTTTTAGTATTTACAATTATTTTGGTGCAAACTAACTTTAGATAGTAAGGCGTGAAATATACATTTTCCGGGTGAACGGCGTATATCATATAAAGGAAACCGCACGACGGGTTCCCTCGTACGTAATCGATCACTTCCTTCTGTGATGCAACTACCGGCTTCACCTTCAAAGGATCAGATGTAGTTTCTTCTTGGCCTACTTCTGCGCTGTCTTTTGACTCGCGAATTTTTAAAGCTCTTTTCTTTTTATCTCTGGCTGTAAAATATACATAATTATATAATTTCGTTCAGACTGTTTTAAAGATTAAGATTTTTTTCCTACTTTATGTAAACTCACATGTGCCATTTTCCACTTTAAGTGGCTCCAGCTTAACTGGTTTTCTTTCTCTAATGTATCTGTCATCCTGTGCAGCTTTGAACCCAGTCTGGACCAATATATTAATTATAGTTAATCATATAGCAACATAATTAAATAACAGTAATTGTAGTAAATTTACTTAGTAATATTACTTTACCAGCGGTTCAGGTTCTTTTTGTACATGTTCTATTTTTTCTACTAATTTGTTATGAGGTAAATGGAAAGGTATTTCTCGAGGTTTCCTGAAATTTAAACAACAAATTCTCGTTAGTCAAACTGAAATTTGCAATACAATGTAAAGCTGACTGAAACGATGCACCGAAAATAGTTCGAAACAATATTAATAGCCAAATATCTCAACAATGTTCGTCACGTTAAATTTCACAATGTAGGTACATTGTGCATTGTAGGCAAGAGTAAATTGGAACAAGCCGCGCCACCGACAGGGTACCTATATACCTAGCTGTCGCAGCGTCACCAGAATATTATATAAGTAGTGTGTAGACTAGTCTGTACTCTGTAGCTGCGATCTGTACGCGGCACAGTTGTCCGCCGACCGCTGCGACAAAGCGCACCTCCTTGCTGCCCGCTACAATAAAACTCGATACTTTTGTACAAAGTTTCTAAGAAGAAGTGTTATTGTGATTTTCGTGAACTGTTTAGGTACCTAATATAAAAAGTTGGCACTTTCCGAACGTTTCTTTGTAAAACTTCTATTGCAGGCAAGGTAGTTGTAATTCCTCTACGTTTTACTTCCTCGTTCATTTTGTTTGTATTTTCATAATAATTATTATTTTTTAACCACGAAGCGTTTCTTGACGGATTCGAAACGTTATTTATTTGTTACCAAGACAACAGATAAATAGGATATGAGTAATTATTATAAGATTCTGTAGTATGAATTCTATGAAATAATTTAATTGTTATCTTCGATCCAAAATACGATTATAGCGTTATAATGTCATCAACTAAACAATACCAAAATCAGAATTTGGTAGTCTTTTGACTTCAATGTATCGGCGACCGCGCGTTTCAAGTAACGTTAACGAGTCCGTTTTTTTAATGAAACTTCCAAAGTTTAATATCCGAACTCTATCACTTAAGATTTAAATTGTTTTAAACTAAGCTGAAGATGTTTTGTAAAACAATTGATGTTTAGTGAGGTACCTATAATAAGTATGTAGATTTTTTTTATTTGTTTGGAGACTCGATTTTTTACTGTTTCGGTAGGTACAGTAAATTCATTAATATTCAATTGATGTATATTAGCAAAAATGTAGCAAAATGGAATGAAGTAATTAAAAGTAGGAATTCATTAAATTTGATGTAAAATGTAGATATGCATCGTATTAGGACGAACAATCGTTATTATAATTATTATTTTTTTAAACCTACAACAACGTTAAATATGTACTGAAAAACAGAATAATATTAAAAAATACTGCTTTATTTCAATTTAAAGTAATGTCTACGTTTAGCATACGACTCGCCTGATGGCAAGTGATCACCGACGTCCGACAGTGCCTTACAGTGCTGCCCAAACGACACACGTCAGACAATTAAAAACAAATGTTTTTGTTAGCTATTTGTGATAATTGCTTCATTACAAGTACAATAAAATAAGTTAAATGTTACCAAAATGCATGTTTAATCTTATATTCTACTCTATTGCATGATAATAAAATTATTTTAAAAAATACCGCTATTTTGTTTTGCTATATCTTTCTCTTTCACACAGCGTCGCTATTGATCGAAAAGTCGGAGAAACCATAGACAAAGCAATTCGTTGAAGGTTCGTAACGAGACCACGCCCTTCGTGCTGCGAACTTCCTGTGAAATGTCACTTGATAATCGACTAAAGTAAACTTTGTTTGAATCTTTGTCAATGTGCTAGAGACGTGCTCGAGTTGTCTATGGCTTCACACCGTGTTACGCTGGTTACACAGTGCGTATTCGCGCTGTTTTGTGTTTTAATTTTATACGAATTCTAACATAAATTTTAAAAATTAGACCATTCCAATACAAGTGTAGCTCTTCTACATAAAGTTACTAATAGTTGCTTAAACATTTTAGTCACTAATCTACAAAAAGGTAATTTTATGTACACAGTAACAACTTTCACTTACGGCGTCTTTCTGTGTGTAGTTTTTGACAAAAACATGAATGAAAATAATAATTATTACCTGATATAAATTATCCCAGGTACTCAACATGTATTATTAATTTATAACAATATTTTTTCAGTATTTTATTTTAATGTTTCAAACATCGGTAGATTGCTTATGTACAATACTGTATAAATTAAATATAGAAAAATATATATTATGCAAAATTGTAGTAAGAATAGCTTCGACAAAGCTTTTCAAGTTTAAAAAAATATATATAATATATTATAATAATGTAAATAATATATTTTTTTAAATTAATAGAAATAAAAAAAATCTTATTCCTAAAATTAAAGCCTATTTATTGTATTTAATGTCCTATGAGCAGAAACTAAATCAAAAAGTAGTGAGATTATATTAAAACTATAAACCTATTTTCACAGATTCAATGGGTTCCTTTACATAAGTCTCAACGTAAGCTTCATAAGAAGCTCCTAGTGTAAGTAACCATCAAGGAATTGAATGGCGATGTATTATTACGCTAGTAAATTGAATGAAGCTTCATGTAGTGGCTGCAATATAAAAGTGCCTCCGGCGCCCACGGAGCCAGCACCGGCTCCCCCATCACCCAGTAATCATGCCCCCTTGCCACCAGATCCAGCCATCTTACACGGCACTGGACTCTCCTACTATGATGTAAGTTACCCACCATACTCAAAAATTTATCACCTTATAGAAATTTATATTATTGAATTCTGTTACAACATTTACTGCAGTAACATATTGTAAAATGGAGAAAATTTTCAGAATGATGACTACTACTCTATGGTCAGAGGCAATAAATTTATGTCTGAGAACTCATGCAAGCACATTGTCATGAATGGAGGCATTAATTTTGTAGCCGCACAAAAAGTGGAAGGTTCACAGGTAAGTTACACTAGATAAATAAGGGTGATTTACTGGTAATTTATCATGTTACTTATAAATTGGTTTGGTTTTAGTTATCAGTACTCACACCTGGTGCCAAGTCTATAGGAAGTCTTCCTTATGCGACTTCAGACAAGTCGGATATTGAGTACAGAGATGGCCATATAGTGAGTGCTACATTAGATACTCTGGTGGAGATGCTACGTCCCGGTGCGAGCAAATCATTCACATTTACATTTTTATTGTGTTCACGTCTGTACCTGAAACCTCATGAGCTACTCAACAAACTTTGCAAACTATATTTCAAAAATTATGATAAAATAGTAAGTAATCTATAAGTTTTCGTAAAGGAACTGCTAAAAGTATTTTGGTTAATGCATTTGTATTATTACAGGGTAAAACAGAAGTCAAGGAGCTAATTGAAAAAGAACTAAATGACATGATAGCTTTAGTAAGAGTCCTTAGTCAGTGGACAAGTATGTTTCCATATGATTTCCGTGATGATAGAGTTATGGCACTAGTCCGAAGTATAACACAAAGGTATGACCCTAAAAACTTTCCTATAAACATCATAATGTAATTAGTATGAAAATATCAAACAAAAATGTTTTCTTTGTATTAGATGCGCAGCAGAACACATGGAGTCAGTTCGAGTGGAGATGTCAACAACTTTGGAGAAATTACTTGACAAATTAACAGCATTAGAGCAGTATGAAGAATCTTTAGTTGATATAACACAAGTATCTTCTGTAGATCAACTAGTTCAGGTGAAATATTTTTTTGTTAAAAATATATATAGGTGTTTTGGAGACCAAATTTAATTTCCTGTATTATTTATTTTTTTAAATTGGTGATAATATCTAAATTAATGAAAATATGTAAGTCTAAAATTATTTTCCCACATTCCATCAATTTGACGTTCCCACGGTACATTACCTGAAATCTGATGATCAATATAAAGTTAATTACGGAATTTATGCTGCGTCATATTCCCGCTAACGAACAGTTTGTGCTGAGTTCGTATTTCTAACTCACATAATATTATCAATACATAGTATAAAACAAAGTCGCTTTCGCTGTATGTCTGTATGTATGCTTAGATCTTTAAAACTACGCAACGGATTTTGATGCGGTTTTTTTTAATAGATAGAGTGATTCTTAAGGAAGGTTTGTATGTATAATAAATGCATAATATTGTAGAGAAACACTGATAAATTTAAAGGATTCTAATGTGATGTCGTAAATAAGCACGTTTTTTTGTGCTTATATTGCAAACGCTGGCTGAACCCTACGAGATAGACCAAAGTAATGTACTACAGTATTGTTCACCTTAAAAAGTTCAAAAAAAAAGTCCGCGATGGTATATGTCTATCTCTTAGGGATAACCCAGCATAACCATTTTTATTCTTTACTAAAAAATGGTTATTTACGAAGTGATTTTAAATAATACAGCATTAATCCTTATCCAATAAAGTACCTTAAATAAATTGTGCATTTATTATAGATCAATATGCTTTTTACAGCATGTAATTTAAGTTAATATTACCGAAGATATTACAAATTTAAAATGCAGGGTCGTAGTTGTTTGCGCCGGGCGGCGCGTGCCTATATAGGCTACAATTTTTGAACCCCTTTGTAACGTAGACGAAGTTGCGCGGGTCATCTAGTATTTCATAAAGAAAGCGACTATGCGTGACTTTTATATTTGTTGTTAAGTAAACGGATTTACGGCCCACCTGAATCTATGTGATACCTTCTCCTGAAGTGTTAGTTTTATAACAAATTTTCAGCGTTGCCTTACGTTGTCGCATATTTTAGACGGGCTAGGCTATCGAATTACAACCCGTTTTAGTGTGTTTTTGGCGGCCCACTTTAATGATCAATCCTTTAGCTTTGAAAGAATTGAAATACATAAAACAACAATACATTAAAATGTTCTCTATCTAAATCTTAAATGAAACTTTTAGGGCGACATTTTAACATTAGGCTTAACGCCTGTTGAGCTCGCGAATCAACTGACCATCGTAGAACTGCACAGACTATCGTTTGTTGGTCCCGAAGAGTTTGTCCAAACATTTGCTCCAACTCAGCCGCCACAATCTACGTCATCATGCAAAACTTCTATCAATCTTCATCATATTGAGACGAAATGCACTAGAAATCTCGAAGCATACGCGGATTGGTTCAACAGACTCAGTTACTTAGTTGCAACGGATATATTAAAAGTAAGTTTAACTAGGTGTAATAAAATAGAATTGCTTTCTGCGTAATCTGTTTAATGATTATTAAGAGGTGCATTTCATCACTTATTACCTAGATGTAGTTCAGAATTAAACTACCTTTGATCCAAAATACGACAAACTGCAATCATTATCTTATTACTTACTACATCCCATATTTCAAGATTTTCATATTTTTTAAAGTAATCAAATTGTTTGTGTAATTTTTCCTTTAGGCAGCTAAAAGCAAATACAGAGCACGAGTTATTGAACAGTGGGTGATGACTGCAAGGGAATGTTTCAATCTTGGCAATTTTAACTCTTTGATGGCTATTATCAGCGCATTAAATATGGCTCCAGTTATGAGGCTGAAAAAAACTGTAAGTATTATAACTGGCAGTTTTAAAAAAATCTAGAAAAAGGATGAAGTTAAATGAGATGGTTTTATTTCAGTGGAGTCGAACATCAGCAGTTTGTGGTCAACAGCTGAGGCAGCTTGAGTTGTGTGTCGAACCCACCGGTAATCATGCACGGTACGTATTAGGTACACAATATAATTGATTACTTTAGTCAATTTTATGTAACTGCGTAATACCAAACAGACTTATTTTACAGATTTACTGTTTTGATGTATATTAACGGCCTTCTTATTTTTTGTGCAACAAAATTTCAAGCCCCTGTCTGATTTATTAGTGAAACATTCATTTTATGGTATTATTCACTTGACTTACATTACTTTTATAAAAAATACCAATGACTAAACTCAACTCAAATCCAGAATAATAATAATATGATTTACCATAAATCACATAGTTTGATGATGAGGACAAAGGTGTAGCTTAAGCAGATGAAAGTAAATGGAGTTGATTTTTGTACAGCTATCGCGCGGCATTGGCGGCGGCCCCTACAGAAACAGCTGTTCCCTTACTCTCGGTTACTTGCAGAGACTTGCATTTCGCTAATCAAGGATCTCCTTCTAAGTAAGTTCTAGCTTTAATTGATAAGTTTACAGTGTCTAAGCAGCGTGTTTCTATCATATTTGTAGCTTTCTTTCATAAACAGTTCATAATCAGTAAAACAACTTGACAATTTAGATCTCGGTTCTATTCATTGTAACGAACATTAGAGTGTCATGGACTATATTTAATTTAAAAAAAAATAATGGTTACCAAAACTGATAATGTAACCCAAGGTGTAAAAAATACCAAAAAACTTTAATCGCGAGCGCTGCGAAAACTATTGATTATGATGATGTACTACGGATTTGTAGTTCATATAATGATCTAAAAGGAAAAGGGTTCTAAAAATCCTTTGAAGATATGTGAAGTTCCCAATCCGCACTAGGCAAGCGTGGTGGAGTATGCCTAATCCCTCTCCTGAGGAGACTTGAGCCCAACAGTGGGCAGTAATGGGTTGGTACAGGATAATGATTTAAAAATGCTGCCTGAACCCCTTTTTGACGCAGATGAAATTGCGAGGATCAGCTAGTCACAACAATAAAAGCAGATGGTTGTTCCTAACGAACTCCAGCTTGGGCCACAGTAACGACATCTATTAACATTTGACATTCCCAAACTAGTGGTTAACTATTTATAACGTGTTAGGTTATCCGGCAACCGCGTGAACTTCGAGAAGTGTACGCTCCTGAGTAAGCACGTGAGTACTCAGTTGGCTGGCAGACGACTTACCACAGAGCAGTCGCCTGCGCCCCCGCCACCCGCGCCCCACCCCGCCGTCTGGAGGTACCTTAATGACAGGCCCACGCTCACTGAACCAGGTACGTTGTAATTAAAACGAAACAAACTAAAATGGTGATGAAGTATTTTGACAATTAGTAGTAGAGTAATTAAAATATAATAAATTTTGCGTTTCATTTTAACAAAATAAAATTTTACAAAACAAAACTGTAAGATCATGGCGCTTGCAACAGTGTTGAAATATCGGGTTTGATCATTCAATAAAAATCGAGCTGAGAACCCGTTTAGTAATTGTCTAAGATATTGAAAACTGTTAGTGTTGTGAATAAGCATACTCAATTTGTATGTAGAAAAAACGTAATAAAATAAAAAAGAGGGAAGGATGGTTAAGTCTGTGAATGAGCATAAGTTTTTGGTCGATCGTTTTGCATAACTTAGTATGTATATTTCAGCATTGGAATTGGTATCGTTTGAACGCGAACCCCCCGTCGATCAACTGGAGAAAGAAAGGCTAAAACGACTTCGCGGCTCGAGCTAAATATTTTACAACTTGTAATACAAAATAATATAAAGATGATATATATTTTTTCGTACATTTTACAGTAAAATCATAGATTCAGGAAATACGATTTACTCGTAATGTTGAAATTTTAGTTTCTGAGAGACTCTAGTACTGAAATTTAAAAAGTATTTAAGTCATAGAAAATATATGCAGTGATTAATAGAGTAAACTATATTTTTAAAACTTTTTTATAACAAATAATATTATAAATTCTCTCAGAACTATGATCGCCAAATTTAAAGTATACAATTTATATGAATAGTCTGGAAACAACGATAACATTTACTAAATAATGCGCAACTATCTTAAAAAGTTTCTCGGAAACTTCACACCATAATAATATCGTGATTACTTCATTATCTACATTTTTATCAAATCCTCCAAGGTTTTCTCAGAATTTAATCAAAGTAAAACTATATTACATGAAGTATATTCATTAATTTAGCGTAATGATTAATTAATCCATGAGGCCATTTAATTTGTTAGTTCCTTACGTGACAGTATTTTTTGAATCTCGCCATACAATTTGTTATCATATTAGATTTATTAACTATTAATGTTTTACTCTTAAAATTGATCTCATTCATTTTTGAATTTATATTTTAGATGATATTAAACAGTTTGTGTTCATGCTTCTTGTATGTTTCGAGTGGTGTATGTATTCTTAGATATAAAATTAAATATTTACATTTTTTGAGTATTATAAACTTCTTAATTAATAATAATACATTATTATGTGCGGTTTCGTGTAAATGTACTCAAAATTATGAAATTTTATCATTGGATTTCATTTAGCATGTAAGTTTTATTGAAATCAATGTGGTGTGATTGCTGAGTCGTTCACGACTATAATAAATTAATAATATATACTTGGAAAATTGCTCTCTATTTATAAGCTTTTCGCTATAAAATTTACTATATATTTTGCTCTCTTAATAATATTAAGTATTGACGTAAATTTATGCATGTTCGTAATGTACGTAAATGATTATAAAACACAATGCATGGTGGATAAAATTTAATGAAAACAAATAATGAATACACAACATTTATTTTGCTTTTTTCGAGTAACATGGGTCCAAAACTTACTCTTATAGTGTAGGAGTCTTTGAGTGATTGGATATTTTACGTAAAGTTGTTATGTAGTATGAACACTGAATTCAAAATTAACAAAAAACTGTAATAACTACTATTAATGTATTTACAATCAAAACACAAACTGTGTGCGAAACAAATAATGTTTTTATTGGACGCAGAACAGTTTAATAAATTTACAGACTTCTATTTAACTCGGTTCTAAGAAAATTGAATTTCAAAATGAACTTCACATTAATATCTACATATTCAACGGAATATGTAGGTATTAATTTAATGAGAAAATAACTTAAATTTCATATAAACCGAAGAAGATATAATTAAACATTAACAGACTTCTACAGTTATCAAAATTACTATATGTTTTTTCAAATTCGAAGAATCTTTTTTGCTTGTGTATGTCGCGTGCGTTCGTGTATATCATAATTTGATTGTGGCAATAAATATATAACGCAATTTAATTATCATATCAAATATTTTGCTGTTGTAATGGATAGCTCGTATTTTTATACTTATACATGTCATAATAATATTATGATAAGTGAGTGTCTGCTTAGGAAATATAAGGTCGTCAGTACTAAAGTGACCCAATACGTTTAACTAATATTAAACGTTACAAAATTATTGTTTCATTGTAAAGTATTTGTGAGGCGGATTTAGAATGAAGAATAATTCCAGAGTGGACTAAAGTAGTCCTGACCTAACATCAAAATCATTCTACGTGAGACCTAAAAATCCCAGATTACACTTTTGTACTGACGCCCTATAATGTAGGTATTAAGTATACCTAAATTATTTAATCATCATATAACATAGTGATACGATTCAAAACAGCGAAAATATCACTGCCACAAAAAAATAATAAACAAGATGTACGTTAAATTTTTTTCGAAAGATTTTTTTATTTATTAGGTTTTTAAAAATAATGATAAGGAATACTCAAAGTGAACAGAAGCTAACTAACATTACCACCGACTCGGTTTTTGCCGATTTGTTTTATTATTATTTATTTTTTTGGTTACTTTTTTGATAACTAAATGTACTTACACGCAATTTTATGTACTTAATAATTTATTTTTGTAGTTTTTTTAGTACGATGTTTAATTTAAGTAAGCTATGTTAAGTTTAATGCTTTGGTTTTAAATTTTTGATGCCATTTTTAGAATTAGGTCAGACGAATCTCATTGTACAATTTTAATTCCTATTCACACGTTTTCTTTTAATTCTTTGATACTACTACTTGGAATGCGCAACTCATTAAAATTGTCCATTGGTAGCGGTCATACATAATATTAAATATAATGTAATTAATGTAAGTAAATTATATCAACGATAAATATTAAAGTACCAACTATGAAAAAATAATATGGCGCATTGTTACCTTATAACATTCCATTTATCAGACTGAGCGTATTTGTAATTTATCTTATGGGTAATATATATTTAATGAATCAACTGTAATAACAGTATTGGCTGCTTTAATTGTTATAGTTATATAAGACATGTATTCAACGGTATTCATTATACTATGTACTGTATTTCCAAAACAACATTACGATTCCTCATTTTTATAATTAAACTGGCATATTTGAGTAAAACTTAAGGTTCTACCAATGAATAAGGCATACTACTTAAAAAAATCAATACGATGTCCGAACTATTTTAAATACAAGATTTAAATGTAACACAATTTTTTTTTTTTTTTTTATTATTGCCATGCCAACGGGCCACCTGATCGTAAGTGGTTACCGTCGCTCATGAACCTCTGCAATGTCAGGGGACATTGAGGGGTCGCTACCTACGACCTAACTTTAAGGACCCTCCTCAAGCCTCGTTTGAAGAAGGACAAGTCATAGCGCTCTGGGAATACCGAAGAGGGGAGCTCATTCCATAGCCGCATGGTGCGTGGCAAAAAAGTGTTCCTGAAACGGACCGTGGATGACCGCGGTGGTTCCATATAGTAAGGAACACTCCACCTCGACGCCGGCTGGTACGGTAATAGAAGGGAGATGTTGGAATCATCTCAACTATGTTGACAATAAAATATATTTGATGTTTTTATTACATTTGAAGTACTTATTGTGCCATTTTAATTCTAAAAATGACGTTTTCGTGGGTTTAGTGAGTGTTGACAATAACGCCGTATATCCACCAAGCGATCATACTATAGTGACGCGACTGTCATTATTCAGGTACAAGGCTAATCAGCAACACAGGAAACACTCTAGGACTAATAGGCATTATGACTGTATCAAAGAATCATCCAATAAATAAATAAAACTATATATAATTTTGACAGAATTGAAATTTTAAAAAAATAATCAAATCTAATTACAATTCACTATAAAGTCAACTGTAATATCATTAATGAGATTACTAAAGTTCCTTGTAGTATAGTGAAAAATATTTCAATCCGCCATTTTTAGCGAATGACGTCACAATTTACTGTTTTCATACCGATTTCGATTGAAAACCATAGACAAAATGTACGAATATTTAACAGTGATGTCAGACCGACTCCCAAAAGCGTTTGAACGTCTTTATAATGGATATAAATTTTGTTATTTATTACAAATGTCATTATTTCAGTTAAAATTAATTTTCTGACTGAAAAAATGCGTTTTCGAATATACATTTGTCCAAAACAAAATAAAAATTGTTTCAACAACGATCGCTTTCAATGACAATTGTTCCGCCTATATACATACACTAAAGTAATGCGGTTTTTAGTGTATTTACCAAACATTGGATAGCTTACCAATATGCATATAAGTAGCTTAGATACAACGATACATTTTCGAAAATGTATCCATGAAAATTAAAACTCCAATGCATTGGACTTGAAATTATTGTAAAGATGCAGGTAATCAAATCGACATCTTGTCAGTGCAAAAGTGGTCTTAACCACTAACCCACTGTTAACAGAATCTAGCAAAATGATAGTTATTGATTTAAGTCTATTCTAAGGATAGCACTACAAAATTAGAAATAATTTATTATAATATCCCGAAGTAAGTAAGACTAGTATAGTAAGCAGCCATTATTGATCATTTTAAATTTTAATATTAGGCCACTTTTGCCTGAATTCCATATTTAATAAGATAGATAATCCCGGTGATTCATGTTATTGTTGCTGATTATATTACAAATTTTTATACACAAAAAAAATTAAACGAAATATTTTGTACGTCATTTGTAAAGTTTTTTAAAATTTTTCAAGGAATTATTGAAGATTTTGATTCTTGTAAACTACCCTGTGATACGTGATTTTCGATTTCTCCACTAAAACTACTTTACGCAAGGATAATTTTCAGGTACTTGCCAGCGAATATTACTTAACGACGATTACTTCACTTTCGAGGCTGTTTTTGGGTAATAATAAATTATCCTTGTGTAAGTAGATCTGCCTGTTCTGTCGTTTGTGCCCCTTAATATTTCATTCTTCACATGAAAGATGTATCTTCATAGTACGTAGTCCCATGTAATCTATTTCAACTTTTAATTGTTATTTATCTAAGTCACGGATTCTAAAATTGCAAATTGAATTTTTAAACAGAATATCTAAAATTATATAATATAATGTCGTGTAATAAAATTGTTGTATTAATTGTTTCTTTTATTACGTAATGCCTATATTACACTATTTATATAAACAGATGGTTTTTATAGTTGTTTAGTTTCAGTGTTTAAATGTTGGTGATTTAATTAAATGCACAATAAGTAGTGCCTACCACTTGCGTTCCGGCTTGTGGAACTTTAATTCGTAAGTGGGCTAGGCTCGTTTGCTTGTTTCGCAATAAATAAGTAAGATGGTATTTGAAAACCCTTTAAAAATATGTTAAGTTCCCAACCATTATACAAGTGTGTTGGACTATGCATGACCCTTCTACTGAGGACAGAGTCCGGCGGTGGGCAGCAATGGGCTCGTACAGTGCAGTCAGTATCTATGTACTTACTACATAATAATATCCTCAATCCACAAAGTTGAAAACAATTTGAAATGAATAAGTAAGTTTTAACTTTACAGAGAAACTCTATCCTTTTTGTTTAGTAGAGGTTGGTAGGAAAGGGAAGAAATAAAAAAAACATTAAGAATTATATTTATTTATTGATTAAAACACTAAACTTACATGGTTAATAATGATCCATGATGTCCATTAGTTAATAATGATTATTATTAGCATGCAATCGAAGTCACTTCCACCTAACATATATTATAAGCGACTACTTGACAATTTAGTTACATTATAACTAATATTACGCAAATCAAACATATTAACGAATGAAGAAACAATAACTAGTTGCAGTAAGCGCAACCTATAGTACAATGTGCTACTTCTTGATGCTGCACATTTTATTGAGATGTTCATACTAATATTTTTTTATTTGCGTTATATTTGCTCAAATGTATCTAATGCCATCAATCAAACCTTTTCCTTCGGTTGCAACTTGTACAATATTATAGGTAAACATATTACATTAGGATACAATATTATGAAAAAGAAGTTACAGGTATCGGTTGAAAAAAGAAAAATCAATGTTAAAAGTTGTCAAGGATGTCAGATATTACACAATTTTTAAAATTTTTTTGTGAAGATGTGTTTATATACAGTTCATGCATAGAATTGATGTAATAATTCTATGAGTTCAGGTTATCATTTCTAAATTATTTACATTGAGTGTTAGACAACTGTTAACAAGATGGAATTATAAAAATCTAATTAATCTAATTATTTTCCATGATTGCATTTATCCCTTTTACTTATTATTTTAAATATTTTTTAAGTTAAACAAAGTCTTCGAATTTTCGATTCGTAAATTTGAGTTGTTGATCGTTATATTATCGTGAATGCCTTAATCTATTGTTAAAATAATACTTATGCTATATGTATTTAAAAATAAAGATCAGCCCGTTCGCATATTACAAACAATGAGAATTTGAGCGCGACCAACACCGACAAAAATACTAATGTACACAAATATTAATACAATAACGTGTGCTAGTCTTTAACAACGTTTAATCACAAACAAATATTTCCTACCATTGAATTTCCTATAAAAATTAACATCTCATTGGTGTGCCATCAGGATTCGTTGGAATTTTAGGTTTACAAACCTTTTTTTTTCCATCAACTCCACTCACCATATTACAAGTAAAAGTGAAATATCCACAAGAGGATGATTTTGTGTAGTAGGTGTGGGAATATTGTTTTCTTATGTTGTTATCACTGTCTAAATCTCGTGTAACTGATTTTGAAACTGACATGTATCTGTTATTGTCGTCTGGTTTAACATTATATAGTGACCTTAAATTTTTGGGATTTACATTTCTAGTATGAGTAGTGGGATATGTGTATCTAATTTTACCAGAGCCCGGAGTGAGTGACACAGTCTGCGCCTGCGACGGTGAATCTTTAGATCCTACTACGTATGTTTTATCTTTAGATGCAACAGACTTGACGCTGCCGGTAAATCCAATTGGTATCGTATAGCCACCTGTGCCCGGAACGCGTTCACCTGGTTGATATACTCTACTTTCATCAGGTCGTTCAGAGTTTCTTTGTGTAATTTCAGCATTATGACCTGTTAGTGCACCAAGAACAATATGTTGTGTGTTACCACCGGTTGTTTGCCTGACTTCCAGTCCTTTTTTCTTTGGAGAATGTAAATTTTGGTGGGTTTCAGGTTCTCTAGGGAATTCGTTGTAGTTTGCAAATTCACTTTGACCGTTTTCTACTACGTCTGAACCTTCCGATCCTTCGAATCCATCGTCCATATCATACTCTTCCGGTTGGTTGTCGTCTTTATCAGTAGTGTATTCATAGTCTGCACTATTAGGACCGTAAGATGATTGGAAAGAGCGTCTACTTTCAACTGGTGGTGATCGTGTCGGTGTCCATACTGGTGATTCAGTGTTATGGTGATCAGAATGAGGATGCGACTCATATTCGTTATCCATTTCAGGATATAAAGCGTTATTTGGTGAATCAACTTTTTCCGTGATTGTAGTAGTTTCAAATGGTGTAGTTGAGGGAACACTATAAGAGTATGGATCGGTAGTTATAGGTATCTCCGTAGATTCCGCGGGTAACAAATCTAAGGGTTTTTCCGATGCTTCAATATTTATATTTATGTTTTTATTCTTCTCGTCATAAACATCAATTTTATCAAATGGTAATCTGTTTGGAAAAACTGCATCTTTGTCTAAACTAGCTCCAGCTTGAGCACCACCATTATAAGTAATGCCATATTTAAATGTTCCACGTAATTGCGATTGGGATGAGCCAGTTCTTCCACTCGATTGTGCAGCCGCAGTGCCTCCACCAACAAAAGGCGTTTTTTGTTGCTCGTGAGCTTTATCTCCATTTGTATATGGTGTAAAACCAATTTGGGCTTGAGATGAAGTGCTACCTGGGCCGCGAGCTTGTGCATCAGCCATGCCACCTTTAAGACTACCTTGAACTTGGGTATTAGAAGAGTGCATAACTCCTTCACTTTGAGAACCTGTCAGGACGGAACCTGTTTCAGACCCTAATTGGACATTAGCCTGTGATTTATTATTACGGCCACTTCCTTGGGAATTACTTGATGCTCCTTTTTTGTCTCCAGTAACTTCACTATTTGCAGCTTTATTTTCACCACTTATTTCTGCTTGAGCAGAAAATGAACCAGCGCCGGTATAGGCACCTTGTACGTGTGTTTGGGCTCGACCTTTATCATTTCCTCCTTTGGAAGAAGCAATCGCTGTGGTACCGTTTGAAGCTTGAGAAACGCTTGCTTGGGCTTCAGAATCATCACCATCAATTAAACCAGCCGAATTTGGATCAATAACGTTTTGTGGTGCTACGGCTTGATTATTACCGATTCCATAAGGTATATTTCCATATTGCCCAGACCCACCTCCCGTACCTGTTAAGTCATTACCATTTTGATTCGGGTAAGTAGTAAGGCCTGGATTATACGCTCCATTTTGATTGTTTGTGACACCCACACCTTGTGTGCCTGACACTTGTCCTTGTATTGAATTACCATATGGACCCTGTTGGCTATTAGCACCACCAGGGGTAAAAGGTCCAGACGTGCCATAATTTCCTGGTGTGTTGGATTGCACAGATGTAGGAATGCCGTTAATTCCAGATCCGTAAATTCCTCCACTAGGTTGTAAGCCATTACCACTACCACCAGTTGTGACAGGCCCATATTGACCAGATCCTTGAATTCCGTTCGGAGTGTTACCATATTGATTTCCAGTTCCTTGAGTTCCACTTTGCCCTCCTGGAATATATTGATTTCCTGGTCCTTGGATTCCACCTTGTGGACCTAGTGTATATTGAGGTCCAGAGGTTTGCACTCCACCATGTCCGCCAGGACCGTATTGAGACCCAGTTCCTTGAACTCCATTTTGTCCACTTGGACTGTACTGATTACCAGGAACTTGTGTACCACCTTGTCCATTGGGACCATATTGAGTTCCACTTGGTCCATATTGGGTTCCAGAAGTTTGCGGTCCACTTTGTCCATTAGGCCCATACTGAGTTCCGGAACCTTGGGGTATTCCTTGTCCACTTTGACCATACTGAGTTCCACTTGGTCCATATTGGGTTCCAGTACCGCCAGGTCCGCCTTGTCCATTAGGCACGTATTGTGTCCCTGAACCTTGAGGACCTACTTGTCCGCCTGTACCATATTGGGTTCCAGGACTTTGGGGTCCGCCTTGGCTAGTAGAACCATACTGATTTCCAGGACCTTGGATTCCGCTTTGTCCACCTTGTCCGTATTGGTTGCCAGGACCTTGATTTCCACCTTGTCCACTCGGACTATACTGATTACCTGGGCCCTGGTTTCCAGTTTGACCGTATTGACCTCCAGGAGTTTGAATTCCACCTACTCCGCCTGGTGTATATAGACCTGTATTCTGCGTTCCGCCTTGTCCATTAGGAGCAAACTGACTTCCAGGAGTTTGTATTCCACTATTCCCACCCGGACCATACTGGGATCCAGGACTTTGAATTCCGTTTTGTCCATGAGGGCTGTACTGAGTCCCGGAACCTGAAGGTACTCCTTGTCCACTTTGACCGTACTGACTTCCTGGAGTTTGGGTTCCGCCTTGTCCACCAGGTATATACTGAGTTCCAGGGCCCTGGGTTGCACCTACACCACCAGGGTTATACTGCCCGCTAGGACCTTGCGAACCACCTTGTCCGGCAGGACTGTACTGACCTCCTGGGTTCTGGACAGTCCCTTGACCATTAGTAACGTATTGAGGTCCGGGACTCTGAATACGACTCTGTCCACCCGGATTATACTGGGTTCCAGAGATTCCAGTTTGACCAGTGCCACTACCAGGTCCATATTGTTGTCCCGGCACTTTAGTGCCTGATACAAATGATTGATCACCGGGGATACCCGATCCATACTGTCCTCCCGTATTTTGACCACTGGGTCGAGGATCATACAAAAACCCTGGTTCCGAACCACTAGTACCGCTTGGTCTATATTGTTGATTTGGGTTTTGTACCGTGTTTGGCACGCCTATATTTCCTGAACCATATTGGCCACCAGGTCCTTGAGTTCCTACCCCACCTGGTTGATACTGAACTCCAGGGCTTCCGATATTACTTTGAACACCATTGGAACCTGGTAAATAATTTCCACCCGTACTAGGTATTGAACCACCATTGTTGGTGCTATAAAGACCTCCTTGTGGAATATTTTGGTTTCCCGTACCGCCTGGTCCATATTGACCTTGCAAGCCATTCTGACCGGCTGTAGTTCCAGGATTATATTGTCCTCCTGGTAATGATCCACCTGAAGTATTAGGACCATATGGGCCTCCAGGCGTCTGCAAACCATTTTGATTGGTAGGAGTTAATTGTCCATTCGGACTACCAGGAGTGTATTGTCCCCCAGATGGTCCCCCTTGTTGATTACTTGTCGTACCTGGATATGAGCCTCCTTGGTTACCTTGTGGTTGATATATGCCTCCAGTATTAGATCCAGGGCCATATCCACCCGTTGAGATTCCATAATTCGGTATTGTTGATCCAGGCCCGTAGACATTTGGTTGAGTTTGGTAACCCCCTTGACCGTTAGGCGTACCTACATTATAAGGTCTGTTACCACCAGTGCCATAAACTGTATTAGGTGCTAATAAGTTATTTGGTTCATTAGTATTTCCCTGGGTTGGTCCTGCAGTCCAACCTGTTCCTGGATTCACAACATTTGATCCACCACCTTGCACGGGTGTTTTGTTGTTGTTTTGTGTGGAACCTTGGTTTGGTCCGTACCCTTGTCCATAATTTCCGTTTTGTCCATAACTAGGTGCATTAGGTGTATTTGTTCCATAAACGATGCCACCACCAGGCACTGCGTTCGGTTTAGTGTAGTACGTAGTCGCAGGCGGCAGATATTGATTTGGACTACTTGTCCCTGATCCTGTATAACCCGATCCAGGACCTGTTCCATATCCTCCATTTGGTCCCTGTACAACACCATTTCCAGTGCCGCCACTAATAGCAGGATTATAGCCTCCGCTACTTATTTGATTTGGTCCGTATACTCCACTTGGTGGTCTATAAACACCACTATTTCCAGTACTTCCAGGGATGTAACCACTTTCATTGGGTCCATTCCCGGCTAATGGACCTCTCCCTGTTGAATCAAAGGGTAAATTGTTTCCAGTTGTGCTGATCGCTCCTGAAGGTCTAAAAAGAAAGTATTAGTGTGTAAAAGTGTTAAATCAAGTATGTACGTCTTTTGTGAATTTATGTGTGAATAACCCTTCTCAGTGTTGAATTTATGGGCTGTTTTACATAATGTTAAAATATATACTCTAAAATTATTAATTACGTATATTCTAATGAACATACTTAAAAATCGAAGTACGAAGAAATGTTTATGGATTTTCATAGAAGTGTACATACAATCCTGAAGGCGTGCCAACTCCTGAAGATTTTTGGTTTGAACCTCCCGATCCACCAACACATTCATCGCAGCTTGGATCATACATGGATTGACTTTGAGCCTGACCCATTCCGCTTGTTCCACCTGAACATATTCATTTTATTTTATCATAATGTTCATCTAGTTGTATATTGTTAATTTAAGTGTTTCACTAGGTACCATTCTTTTGAAACTCTTGTTTAAAGTCATGTTTTCAAAAAATACTTAAAAAGTATATCTATTTTACAAAATGATTTATGGGAAGAAGTATAAAGTGGGAATGATAAGTAGATAAATATCGCAAATCTAGGTATAAAGTTTCTTCTGTATTAGATGCTACATACATAATCATTTTACAAATGTATTATAGTAGGTATTTACATACTATGACCGTGGGTCAGTATAGTAATTTTATAATAAGTTATGAAAGACGTGAATTTGTGGTTTGTAATTGAAATTACCATCCAACATAATTATGAGTTAGGTATGTATTTTTTTTAAAACATTTCCTTTACAGATAAGATTTATGTGAAAAGAATAATACGATTATTGAAGATAAATTACAAAGCTTATGATCATAATGATTTATTTTACTCACTGACGCTGGCCCTAGAAAACTCGGCAGCTGAATGAGCTTCGGCTTTTCCTTCATCTTTTCCATTTCCGTGGTCTATGGCCAAATATTGAGATTGGGTCTGTCCCCTGTAACGTCCTCTCAGAGCGTACGGAACTTGACGACGCGCACGTACTCTATGTATTTGATGAATATTTTTTAGATTATCCAAATCTTTACTGTATTTGACCACCAAATTTTTTAGGGGACAAAGAAGAACCGGCTTGGTTTCATCGAGAGGATATACCTGTTATAAGAAATGAACAAGTTTTTAATTATCTACATCATTACATATCGCCTTGACACATTAAATTTATTGTTCCAATTCCGATAATAAGATTGTGAAACATAGGCCAAGGAAAAAGGTGAACCTTGGCAGAAGAAGTTATCTCCTAAGCAGAGATAATAAAATAGAATATTTATTGCAAGTTATTTGATTTAATGAGATTTGTCGTTTAAAAGAAGCTTAAAAGATCTTGTGTTACAAGAATTTAAAAGGTACCTATCGCTTACAATTATTTAATACCTATCTGTCTTTGCGTTTATGGCTGTTTCAAAAGACAGCCATTATCATAAGTTTATAATAATAATCTAACTATACAAAATTTCCACTTTAACAGAACTTACAACTGTCGATTACTTACAGCGACGACTTCCAACTACATGTACTTTGGGTATATTTCAGAAATTATTTTAAAATATTGTAAAGGGTGATTTGGTTTTGATTTACTTAATAGTAGTTATTAAACATTTTGAAACTACGATACATTTTTGGCATAGTTTATTTATCCTTTGTGAGAGATTATTTTTGCGATGACATAAGTTTCCGAACGATTAAATAGGACGATTGTACCTAGTATTACCTAGCTCGACTTACTACCTCTTTTCCTATCTTATATTAATGATTATAATCTCGAATATATTTACTTACGAGAGCAAACATTACTTATTTTCATAATTTGAGTAATAAATCAGTGTATACGTATTACGTACTCTGATAGCCCCTTCCACTTAAATTTTGGATATTCTTATTCAAAAGACAAAGAAATTGAGATGTCGCGTTTTACTGGTCTTCGCGAGCAAGAGTATGAGTAGATGAGTAGATAATACCTAATGTATAGTCTTTAAAATCGGATTCATCATAAACATGAGATAGATGTTATAATTCAGTGTTGTACCTAGTTGGTGAGAAATAAGATAATACGATACGATAGAAAATATACAAATTAGACCATTTATACTGAGTCTACTTCGGTACTTCGATTTAAACTGATAAAATCTCACCAATACCGCCTTTCATGCCACAACATAGTATCTAATCTGCTGTACGTATTGTTTAACAGATGTTTTATATCATAACCATGTCATTGGGCGCTACTTTTTAATAAGTAGCATAATACACATTTAATTATTACTTTTTTCTATTATTTTTAAGTCATATCTAACAGATACGTATATTTCATTGAAAATATATGAAAATAAAATTAACAACTCCTTACATTAACTTTAAGGCACGTGTTTCCCCTAAATGTGAAACGCCGTCAGGGCCTATTTATTCTACCTATTTTTCATTGCCAAGTTGGCACGAGCCAATTGACCACCTGATGGTAAGTAGTTACCGTCGCTCATTTCACATTATTATTAAAAGTAATTATTATTGTCAAATTACTCGTACCTGTGAAACTCATTAATTTAATTGGTTCAACTTCAGGTTCAATATTGTTGTCAATATCCGAAACTTTAAGATACATTTATTTTCACGTGTTGTAAAATTTCGCTGTGCCTTTTTAGTTTTAGTAAACTTTATAAATATCAGAAAAATCCATTTCGCCAAGCTAGCAATCAGATTTTAGATTTATTTAACCAATTTTGTTCCAAAAGATTTATTTTTGAAATAGAAAATATATTTATTTAAAGTCTAGAAATGAATAAGAGTACTTACCTCAACATTGGTTCTATTTTTTTCCTTCGATATGAGATCGCTAAACCCACACACATCAGTTGATTCATTGTCTCTCACCAACGTCTTAGCGAGTTTCAGAGCTTGCGAATATTTGAGCACCCAAGTAACGCAGAGATTGTTACTTGTATCTCGACATACTAAATAGAACTGCAAATACATTCTGTAAATTAAAATATAATTCACACTGCAAAATGAACAATAACAATGATATTAAAAATACTTACGCGTTCTGGAGTATCTCCAGGAATAGTAAAGTGCAATACAGAGAGTAGACATATTGCAAAGAGAGAAGCCCGAGGCGTGTTGAAGAGCGCAGTGGTACGCATGGTGATGCGATGGAGCGCAGCGAGAGTCTGACGGTTGGATGGTGCTTCCGACGCACTGGCCACCGACTGACCCTTCCACTTAAGATGAACTCTCGGCTGATATAAGTTCAGCCACCCAATTTCGAAGATAACGAATCATTTTGCTATACGTCAACGATCATACCAGGAAATGAGAGCTTCTCGTTGATTAATTAGTCTTAATTGTTGTGAGATTTTTAATTTCTAAATATTTGTTTAAAGGGTTTTGAGCTTCGAGTAAAAGTATGGTAAAAAAATTATAACTTCACAAGGTATCAAGACAACCAAGTTCACTTAGTCCTTAGTAAGTTAGGAATAGCTCATTGAGAGGCTAATCTCTACAATGGATGGACTGACTTTCATGGGAATGCTATCGGCAAGAAGCTAATGTTATAAAAAATAATAAGTTAGACTACTTTATTTCATTTAGGAAAAAAAAATCCTTGTAAAAAGTTACAATAATTATCTTATATAATTTATTTATTTCATCGTATGTGACGCAGACGTACCTGTGCGGTCCGCGTCATTTGCACTGGCCACTTGCATATTAATTATTCAAAATTATATTTTGTTATCCTTTTATTTTATAGGAATCTGGATATGATAAATAAAGAGGCTATTTTACTTTTTAGTCGTTTATTTCTCATCATAAATCGGTAAAAGCGGATTACTATAAAAATGCACAAGCACCTGTAGAAACTATGTAAAAACTTCTAAATGTATACAATTATTAGGCCTATTTGAGCAAAACGATTCAATAAAAGAACGTTTAGCTAACATCTCTGAGAATTTGTTTTGCAATTGCGTTAATTGAATATCATTATGAGCTACCTTAGTCTAAGAATAAAGGAATAACATTATTATCTCGTTCCTAAAAAGAAGAAAAACTTACATAAATCTAAAAGTAATTTTAAGCATGGATCGCTACTAAAACGTAGGCATTGTTGATTATTCAAATATAGAAACTTTCTTGCATCTAAGTTACAGTCGTGTTATCTCGGAGCTTACATTAGAATCTTTCTTTTGATAGGAATGAGACGGATAAACAAAATGTTGTGAATAATAACTTGCAGAGTGTGGATCTCCTGGGCTCTTAGTGGTACTGATCCTGCGATAGTATTCAATGGATTCAGTACATTCGCAAGCAAGACGACTCTCTGAGCCACTGCTTTCTAACTGGTGTTTGGGAACCATAATAAGGCTCTCTGTCGATTTAATTGGCTGGTAGTAAGTGTGGCCCCGCGCGTACATTGAGTAATGATGAGTGTTTGTACTCTGACGGTGTACATGTTTTTCGTGATGATGATGATATTCATGATGACTCTGAGTACTACGACCGCTGTGACTACGGCCATGGCTCTTTGAACGATTGGATTGTTTGTTAGTTGTATCCAAATAGCCATATCCAAAGCCATAACCGCCAAACGCTTTGGTGGTGAGATTATCCCAAGACTTGGGTTTGATGTGTTGATGCGAGCTTTGGTATTGAATCTTAGGCGAAGACTTTGTTTCAGATCGATCGTTGTCCCAAAACAATGTGTCACTGCTGAGTGAAGTGGTGTAGCTAGAAGCTGAGTTATCGCAAGGGACAGTGGTGGCATTACTTGTAGCGTAAGATTGTAAGCTACATTGACTGGTTTGTGTAGACTCTGTGGTCAAATAATGATAACGCGTTGAGCAATGACCGGAGGAGCATACTTTTTTCATCCGTGGTGGAGGAACATTTTCTGGTTTCTGCGTGGATTTATCCATATGGTACTTTTCTCTTCGTCTGTGCTCCTTCGAGCACTCTTTCTTCCTTCGAACCTTTTTCCTAGTATGAGGAACACAATGGGGATCACAGCACGGACTAGCCAGATCATATGCCTCTAAGCTATTGGCGTCCGGATTGTTATAATTCGGCATGCAAGGTGCACAGCTGTGGCTGTGGTTGCTTCTATGCATTTTTGAATGTTTTGTATTTGTAGATTTATAAGCATCAGGTGCTCGATAACATTCGGTGGGAGCTTTCACAATATAGTGATGACAATCTTGTCTATTCCTGGGAGAGCCTACAGTTATGACAAAACTGCCTGTATGCATATTTGGTTGGATTAAGCAAGTTCCGTACCGTGGGTCTAGATATTGGTACATAAATACGTTTGGTTGAGGTGGTTTTGCAGCTGTAACATTCTCACTAGACAATGTAGGTCTATACGCAGTGTTGATGTTTTGAGATTCGTTGTGGTCTTCAACATCGGATATGACGTCAGTAGGAGAAGACTTTTTCTTTTGTGAAGGTAAACTATGAGTTTTCCAGTTAGCATCAAACAATTGCCTCTCGCGAATAGACAACTGTTCTAGTTCACGCATTTTCGATTGCAGAGTTCTTTGTAAATTTATGTATTTCAAGTGTAGTTCTACTTTTCGAACGCAATCTTCAAAGATAACTACCATCCTCATTCTAGAATCACAAGAGTTGATAGCATCTACGATGGCAGCATGTTCAGCTCGTTCTACATCCATTCCGTTGATAGACAGGATCACATCTCCCTCGCGCATGCCGGCCAAGGCGGCAGGGCCCTCCATTTCCACATGATCAACATAAGTTATTACTTCGATTTCTTGTTCCTGAAAATAATAAAATAAATTTAATTTACAATTTTCACTGAATATCATTATATAAGCGTGAATTAATAACTCAATTAATGATTACCTTCTTGTAATGAATTCCATAACTTTGAAGCGTAAATCCGTAGCTACCGTTCTTCTTTTCTACAATAATAGTACGCCGTCTCCAATCTTCTTCATTTTTTCCTCCCCCAGGTCTTTCAGATTTCAACGACTCCCGGATCTAAAAACGATTAGTCCTATTCAAATATTTTACTCGAGTTTCATTAAAATATTTCTTTAATTTAAATGATTAGGTACACAAAAATGGCAAAAAAAACGTATTAGTAACCTAAATCATTCCATTACAACGTATAAATCTATACGCTTAGTATTCTAGGTTAGAGTCGGCTAGACCTATTTAAGGTTATAAAAAAATGTCATAGTTTAAAAGCCATACCAAAAATACTGCGGAAAAATATACATTGATTTTATAAATACTAAAATAATAACACAGTCACATTCAAATTGCAAGTTCCATTCAACTTAATTAAATGTGGTTATGTAGAAAATTGGGAATTTAAACTATATAGGTAATTAGAACTGTATTTCATAGAAAAAAATCTCTGTAATAGTTTTAGGAATTAAATTAACTCACCGAATTATCCAGCGAATCTTCTTTCGAATCATTTGTCAAAAGTTTCTTGCCATTTCCCAATGTACTGGAACACCTTTCATTCAGCTTAGGCGAACTCATATCCGATTATACTAACAATATGGCAGTGTAAAATTTTCAAAAATCACAGTAAAGCTTAATTTAATATCATAAGAAATTATTCATTGTGCGGTTATGTTCAGTTCGGGGAAAAACGAGTGTTCCCTCAGGTTTTTACTGAAGGTGTGTCAAATCATTAGGGCGTCGCTCCCTTATATTGGTTTCGCGCATGCGTCATTTCAAACCCTCAATCTTAGAAATTGTAAAGCGGAATTTTAAAGTCACATTTAAACCACGTTGCTTCAATAATAGAACCTGAAGCATTAAATAGTCACAATGGATCACCACGTGCGCTCTCCAGGGCCACATACATGTTCAGCCGGTATTCATGGCACCACCTATTCATTATAACTTCTCTTTGTTCTCTTTCAATACCTTAACTAAAATAACTTTTGAATGAGGTGAAGTAGAAGTTAGGTCTATATGTGTATTTCAGTTATTTAATCATTATTGCGATATACTTTGTATCGATGTGTTACATAATTAACAAAAAATATTTGATATCTTCTTATTAAGAAAATGTTTATGTTCCGCGTTGACCAATTATCACTATATAATGTGATAAATACGAGATTAATATTTAAGTACATATATATTTTTAAGTATAATATAAATGTAAAAATCTATCCGCATAATTTTGCGTTGATAACGGAATACAAAATACTTATTAGGTGGATACTGTTTTACAAAACAATATTAATTTGGAAAAATACAGGGTAGAAACCGTTTAAGAAGGTTTATGCAAAATTAAGTTGTTTTTAATGTTGCAGCAGAATGGATGTAGGTACCTATGCCTAACTTTAGAGTATGTACCTAAGTAGGTACGTACATAGTAAGTACTATAAGACTCTTTTGTAAGAATTTTTTGACTGTTTTGGTAGAACATATCGTTAATACTTATGAAGGTGTAGGTACCTATAAAAGCATGTTAAGAACATGTACCTAATGCGTATAGCACGACACACATTTTTATTCATTTGTGAACATTATTTTTTTAATATAACTTATTTTTCTGTCGTGTACAATAAAGTATTAAATAAAATAAATAAATAAAATACCATGAAGGCAACGTACGGAAAAATGACGAGAGGAACAAATTATTGAACTAATATATTATATCTCTTGATTAGTATATCGGTTACCAATTAATTAGACAAATTTTGTAATTTTAAAATCATCATCTACGTATATTTTTTTTAAATTAGAAGGCCGATCGAGCCTCTTAAATACCTGTGTACCCTTAGGTATAATGGCCATGTATAAATTAATAATGATTGTATTAGATGGGAAATTATGTACCTATTTGAGAATTTCGTGTCTTGTGTCGAACCCTAAAAAACCTAAAGTCTGAGAGGTTCTCAAACAGGTTCGTTATGCTGCTAACAATATTCTCGTTAAGAAAAACAAATTGTTAACCAGCCACCGAACACGCCTAACGACATTCAAACATAATGTCAATGTTGAGTATACTCGTTCGAATATGAAAAAGTGTGACTTGCTGAGACTCGTGAATAGGTATTTACAAAGTTAGGGTAAATTATCATAGAGTGGCGTCGCTTTTTGTACGAATAACTTCAAGGATTTTTTTTTATTTCCGAACGGATGGTGAATTAGAGAGAGACAATTTAAGGTTAGGATTCGACTTGTATCTTGCTTAATTTTAAGTACTCAACTCATAAACTATTACTATAACATTGTTTTAATTTAATGGAAATAGAAAGTTAAGACAAGAAGCATCTTCTTAATAAACTGAAAGAAATAATCAAAATCATTCACCATTAAAAAACTAGAGCCTTCCATACCTAAACCGTCATCCCTACATAAAATAAACAATGGAACGACATCACTTAACCTGAAGAGTTCCACATGTATCAAAGTAATACAGTTTACGTGTAGGCTACGTCATTAGATCCAATATCTTTATCGCGGAATCATCTCAGAACTATCGCAACTTATGTCATGGTTTATCTTTTATCTGGTCCGAGTTGTTGCGATGGTTCTCAGTGAGATGTTAGACAGCCTGAGTGTTGAGTGTGAAAAAACTGGTGCGTCATAGGCACCACGCCACGACTGTAGCCATGAACCGGACTCTGGTTTTCGCGGGGATCGCGACTTTAGTGAGTACCTAAATGTAATATTAGGGGAATTTGGACTTCTTCAAGCAAAGCGAAAGTTGTTATACGTATTGCAAAGCGATTGACAGGGGATTAAAACTGTATGGACTCAAAACTACTAAACTATGTTTAAATTGGTTTTATTTTCATCTATTATTATTCGATTTAAGTTTAGCTTTTTCCTAAAAAATAATACTTAGAAATAATTTTTGATACTAATCTAGGGGCTTCGAGGTGTACTTCTTTATCCTAGGACCTAAAAGTAGGTATTTATTCCTATTCAACAATAAGTAAGAACGGTAAATATTAGCATCATGGAACTGTAGGCAAATTAAATTTGAAAATGTTTTGTCCCCATACAATATTATTTTTTCATTATATAAAAAAAAAAAGTATAAATATAATAGAATATTCACGTAGAATAAAAAAATAGCAGATATACTGACTTTTACGGATATTCAGTATTCGATAAATGTTATTGTGAAATTAAAGGTATCCCTTCGCAACACCAATAGACTGTTGGAATTATATTACAACACCTAGATCTCGAGAGTCGAGATAATTTTGATAATAATAATAGATATACTTAATTATAGTAGGTACGAGTAGGTATCATTATGAATATAAGATACCTGATTTCGTCCAAAGATACTAGGTATAGCGATCACCCCCTATAGGATAGGATAGGATCATAATATACCCAATCATGTTCAATAGAAGAAAATTCTCAGGAGTAAAGTTTACGTATTGTACACCTACTTCATACGTAGCTGGTGTCTGTATCAAAGATTTATTCTAATCTATAAATATTGTAGTACAGCTTGAGTTCTATGATGAGTGATTGCGTTAAAGGTTCAAAGTTGATGATACTATCTGAATTGTATATCCGTAAACGGATTAAGGAACTGATATGACAAGTATATAGTTACAAAACAATTTCACAAGATAGAGAACTATCGAATAAACTAATTCCGATGATTGATTACAGTTCTGCGTTATGTACGAGTAGGTACGCTTTGAATTATTGTTTACTTAATTTGTAGGAGTTTATTTGGGTATCGTCTTCCTCTCTGAGAAAAATTAAAATAATAAGAAACCTATTCTTAAATAAAAAGATTTGACTACAACTCTTGCTGCCGTCTCCTAAGATTAAAAAAAAAAAAAACAATTTTAGAGTAACTCGTATCTTATGACGTAGAAAACAGATTTAATTTTTGAAATAAAAGCATTGAATATTATGTTTAGTAGACACTGCTACCTTGTTAAGTACCTTTTCTTCCCTATTTTTCTAAAAACATAAACTAGATTTACGTCAAATAGGAGCAATTTATCAAGACTAGATAATTATGTGAAACTACAAAGACTAAAAAACAACAATGTAAAATATTCACCGGAAGAACGTAGGTACAACTATTTCAGGAATGTGAGTTGATTTATATCTTTTATCGCATATTAGGTACATTTCATGCAGGTTGATAATAATATTTTGATAGGAATTTTCAATGTAGTAGGTAAGTATAAATAGAATGAAGACTTTTCATAAATTACTCAATTACGGATCATTAGACACTACAATATAGAATAGAAAATATACTAATAGGTACCTAACAATACTAAACTAATAAAAAAATAATAATATACTAACGATAATAAACAAAAAACCCAAAAATACGTGAAGTAAAATAGATTTTTTCAAATTATATTAGGTAAATATCTTGAAGATAATATATTCTTATTTCTCTGTATGATTAAGACCTTCACACATCTCAAGTAAAATTAAAAATCAGCATATTTTAGTCAATCTAAAGATAATTTAAACTGCTCAAAAATGTGTGAATAGGGTATACCTAATCACAAACAAAAAATAATAATAAAATTAAATAGCGTTGATGAAAATAAACAATCTACATTTCACTGTATACCGGCAGAATTTCACCCATCACGTTAAGATAAGGCAGATTCCAACGATACGTGTAATCTTATCGTGATTGTGTTCCCGCCAAAGTAAGGTGAAAATTGACCAATCTCCCGGGACTCAGTAAACAGAAATACCGAATACTATTGCGAAATAAACTGTGATAAGTGATAACCATAGATATACGTTTTTGTCGCAAGATTAAGCTAATAAATTATTTAGGTATAGATGTTCTTAATTGCTAAATACTTTAAACTGTTCCCTATTATTTAACCTACCTACTTATTTTTGAACGATTTCCGATAGTCAAAAGATGATCTTTAATTCGATTGTATTTTTTGTTACGCTGTTTACTCTTGCATGTTTTGCCTGAGCAGATCGAAGCACACGATTTTCGATTTTATCTCATACTATTCCCTATTTCATACTTTCTGGCGCAAAATATATAGAATCGAAAAAAAAATAGTCATTAAAAATAAATCTTACACAGTTTAATTTGAATAGGTTTAGCGTGTACTGTGCGATTTGCTTAAGATGCAATATTTTTAATTTTTATTTCAGATCCAAGCAATAGGACAACTGATATTCACGTCATTGGGTGTAGCACAATATTTCTGCATCATCGACTTCCTCAGAGAGCTGCCGTTATTAATTTATATTAAGATTTTATATTTTTACAGTGAGTATCTATACAATTTGTAATAATTCAATTTTTAATGAAAAATTCCATTTTATACGCCCATGAATAGTTTTTTTTATGAATTGTTTTTTCGTCTTGATTGTATATAAAACTTCGCGTATGATGGTGATTCAATAGGTAACGGAAACGTAAAACAAAACTTTATGGTATGTAAATAACATTATAAGTACTACTATTACCTAATTACTTATCGGTTTAAAATGTTATGTTGAATTATTTTCAGACCCCGATGTGTGTGGTATCAGAATCAATATAGGTCAATCTATCGATGGAATCGCTAACCAGGCGTTCGTCTTACTCACTCAAGTGCCATTCACCGCGTTCAGAACCTTCCTCATTAACACTACAAGCCTCGGCCTGAGCATACTATGGATTATAACGAGTGTCATTATCATGAGTAAGATCAAAGGCTTCTTAAATTATACTTTCTGTGCAGAAATAAACTGATATACCTAGTCAGTTTAAACTGTAACGGGTTTATTTTAGTCCAGTAAGCGATAGCGTTAGTCATAGTGTATTAGGGCTAGTAATAGTCTATATTAGATGTACCTACATATAAGAAACCATTGAGCCGTATATATCACTAGCTGACCCGCGCAACTTCGTTTGTGTTACAAAGGGGTTCAAACAGTACCTACTCGCAATGCCGTCGCGTTATTATTTGCGCGGCCCGAAGTGCACCCACATATTCATTGCGTTTTATACTCGTAATAACTTCTAAACGAAAAGTCCGATTGGAATAAAACAAAAAGTAATTTACTTATACATTAATACTCTTGATATTATAATACTTAATTTGGACAAGGGTTAATTAATATAACGACACTCATTTAACGTTAAATTCAATCTCGGAACGAAATATTATTTTTATAAACATAAAAGCGGTTATTGTGACTAAACTATGATAGTTAGATATATGCTGTCGTGGACTTTTTTGTTTGTCTTACTAAGACCTAAAAACTCGTAGTACACCATATTGTTCTACTGTCAACAGTTTTGCAGCGTACGCATAACTAGGTTTTCGATTATTCACCTTGTCTTACATAATCGATATTTTCATACGGATCCTTAATTTTTTTGAAAATTAAATATAGCCTATAACCTTCCTCGATACTTTCCAACAGTGAAAGAATTTTTGAAATCGGACCAGTAGTTCCTGAGCTCTCAAACTCTCAGCTTTATAATATTAGTATAGATATAGATATATTATGTTTTGCTGTTTAAATAAATTTTATTTTATTTTATTTTTATTTTATATATTTTAGGTATATACATATAAGTATACAAAACATTTTGAATTAACAGTCTTATTATCACGCATAATTATAACACAATACAAAAAGGTATCAAAAATCTCCTCTGTAGCGTTCAGTTAAACTAATAAATATAATTAAATAGAGATTCATATTATATTAATTTGCAACATTAGAGCTTACAATACATAACTCATGAGTTCTTCGAACGATCGTGACGAATCGGTTGAAATGCTTTCATTATTTGAGTAAGATTTCATGGTAAACGATTTAGACATATATTAAACTCCAGACCAGGTAGGTTTAGTTCTAAATAGTTTTAATATTGGAAAACCTCTTCTTATGATAGTAGTTCTAATATCCTTTAATAGGTATTTTTGTACAATTTCGTTACACCACAAACTCAAAATAGTAATATAAATGTGAGTTGAATGATTGTTAATTATTACCATGTATCTAAGTATTTCATGTATTAGATGTAATTATATATCTCGTTATTACTAATTGATACATTTTCTCACACAGTGGGGGGTTCAAAAGGATCAAAATCCCAGCATATTATTTGGCCGTGGACCTTCGCAACAGTAGCGGTGTGTTTACTAGACCTGGTAGCTACAGTGACATACTGCAACGACACTTTTCATACGAGGGTAGGTGAATTAAAAAATCCTAATAATATCTTATTGTGATGACAGTTGGTTTTGTCACTCCGCGTGAATCACAGTTAAAATGGTTAGTTTTATTTTTGATTTAAGCAATTGTATTTATTGTACTAATTTCTTTAATTTAAAACAGTAAATAGGACTGAACTGCTATACTATTTTTATTTATAATTTTTTTTTTTTCGTTGTTTAAAAATAAACTAAAGAAACATGTTTATTATTCTATATAACAAGTCAAGATTAAGTTTCATTTCTATTATAGGTATTCTCACGAAATTATAATTGACCACAATTTTAACCGGGTTTGTAGAATAAATTACTAAAAATTATCTTAACGTTAGTCTTTGGATGAACGTTGAGTTTTAAGTAATTGAAACATTAAATAGATAGATAAAGAATACGTTCAATTAATTTCAGACTTTGGCAGACATGATGAATTTCATAGACGGCATGGCAAGTGGTGCTGCTGGTGTCAATTTGGAGACAGCCTGGGCATCTTGGCTGATGGTCGTCGTCTACTCCAGATTCGTCGTACTCTTCATTCTTAACATGTGCCTGATTATACTTATAGTAATTGATTGCAACTCAAATCGAACGAGAGTGCTTTCGTCTGCTTCTGTTGTGAGTATTATATTAGGTTTTGGTATATTGTTTTTTAATCTATAAGTTCTCATAGTTTTCGACCATCTATAAAATCAATTGTCGTTCACTACTCTCTCTAAAATTTGCATATGACTCCGAGAACTTTTGTATTAGTTATGATCTCAGGATACAAAGCAAGCACCACAAGTAGGAACTGATAGATTACATATCAAATACATATATATATATAATATTCTGTCGAGACTGCAATTAACATATAAATTAAACTTCAACAAAAACAATAAAGAAATACGACACTATAATATTTAATCACAAAGAATGCTTGTCGACGGCACATTGTACCTACTTATGTTTTTATCTCGAGGTTAATAAGTTCAATATTTATAATTATATCTTGGATGTAAACCGTTGCTTTAAATATAATACTTGTTTTAATTTAATTCTTATTACTGGTTATCGACGTCCAGGGACCTCGAAAATATTATTATTATAGAAGCTACGCAAAAGAAACTTTACAAACCACATTACAATAACATACTCGGTTTAATTAAAATACGGATTAAGTATTATACTGTAACACCCCATTACTGCCCACTGCTGGGCTCAGATCACCTCAGAAGAAGGATTTTCTTGTAAACTTACCTATTATGTTACTGAGGTTAAAAGTAATAAAATGAAAAGGAAATGAAAATTTACCGTTATTAATCACAGAAAGCATAAATATATGCTTTCGTATTTTCTTTCATGAAGGTCGTAGATATCGATTTTTACATTTGTTCTAATAAAAGATTTAAGCGTCCTTGAATACAGTATTTGAACTTGTAACGAAGTAGATCTATGGATTTCATTAAAATTCATTTCGTACTGATTGATTAAGCTCAAAAATAACAGCTTAATAACAGGTTTCAATGCACTACGTTGGCCATCGTCTTTCAAAAAGGGCCACAGTCGTGTGATCTGTGGTCGCATTCTTAACTAGACATAAATCCTCATAAAACTTTTATACGACTAATAAAACACTAGGTTTAGAAAAATGTTTCTATTTTTTTCCCATAGCAAGTGGAATCACCACAAGAAATGGAGGCTGACGTCACGGTTATTCCACCTCCTCCACCACCCATTCCACCAGCAATGACAACAGTAGCCACAGCGACTACAGAAACAACCACGGTAACCATGGCAACCACGTCAACTCAAGCGCAGACCCAGACCAGCAACGCTTCCACCAGTGAACGGGACACCGAAGAAGCACCCAGTGAGAAATCGGCAACTAAAATACCTCGACCGGGTATAAGTCAGTCGTTTCGGCGCATGAAGACTCTTCTGTTTAAAAGATCTGAGTCGCCTGATGTTCGGAGTAAATCGAATCCTGATTCATTGGATGGATCTCCAGATAGGTAAGAGTAATGAAGGCCTTAGCTTGGCGCTTTATAAGTGTTTTAAAGAAAATGTATTGCACGTATTTCTGAACAATTTATTTTCTCTATGTTTAAAATTGACCTACCTACTTATCTAAAGCATATATCCATAGATAAACATATTTACTGTACAGGTCGCCTCCGGTTCAACACGTGGAGTTGGATAAGAAACGGGGCGTTAATTTTCCGGAAAACCTTCTGTCTTTACCTCAGCGACTGGAGAACATGATAGCGGAACAACAGAGGAGGCTCGACAAGGCTGTCATAGACACGGCCGGGAGACACAGCCCACCGCGAACATCTCAGTCCATGCCGCAACTTACTACTGATAATCAGGATGTACCGAACCTACAAGGGTAATAACTTGAGTAGAGTCTATCTATAACTATTATTATACTCTGAGGAACTTCCACTTCGCTAAATCAGAAAATACACAAAAGTCACTTTAAAAACAATATATCGCCCTTCGTCTTTGTGTCTGTCTATTTAATAAATGTTATTGTTTGAAAAAATAGTTCATAAGATAAGCGAGTTCAACTAAACAATAGACATTGAAAGCTTCTTTAATTAAAATATTTACGATTTTCTATCAATTAACTACTCGATATTTATGAAAAATTTAAAAAGTAAACAATATAGAAGCATGTCACATTTTCATTCTCACACGGTTATAATAAATATGGGTCAATAAAATAGGAATTAATTACATTTCGAATATTTTCTGTTAATTAACAATTCGAACAGTCGTAGAGGCACAACTGCGGAACTTCAAGGTCAGTTGCCGTGGGCCTACATTCCCGCCTCCGCTCACCGAATGAGGGACCAGCTGCCTCCCGATGAAGACTTGCCCCCAGTACCACTGCCTGACTACACGGCTATACAACCGTTTCGGAAAGCATGTTGGTATTTCTTGTAGTAACTAGTATACCACTAAGATTACGTTAATAATTGTTTCTTTTTCGCGATCGATAAGAGCTTAGCTATGCTTAATAGGAGTTATTTGATACCTATGTGTACCTTGTTAATTAAATATTCTCAGGAACACCGCAATGCATTAGTCAGCAGGCATCGATCAAATATACCATATGTAACATTAGATCGATTTCAACATGCATAGGAAAGAGATGAGTCATTTTCATTAGTATTATGTATTCATATTTTCATTGTAAGACCTACCAAATTGATCCGGATGAATATAATCACTATTTTAGCTACATTTGATGCTTACAAAAAATAAACTATTAATAAACTAATATTTATGGACATTTTTATAGTAGATACCAATACATAATCTTGAACGCAATTTTTTTTTGTGTCACAAGATAAACTTACGTGTTAGTTCGTATCATGTGTATGATCTTTTCGCTTCTTCCAGCGGTTCATCGAGCCGCATCCAGCCTCAGTTCGTTGACACAGAAAAAAGATTATGCTTTATCCCAATCGTCACGTCGTAAGTATTGCAAAATTATTAACAACCAAAATTTAGGTTAACGCAAAATATAAAATTGAGTTATTAAGCATTTTATTAGCTAAGTATCTCCTTTGGGGTCATTTACTTGAATAATACTCGTAGTAGGAAATTGCGTATTGCGAAAAAATAAGAATTAGTATAGACGAGCGGTAATGATATTATTTTTCCTGAACTTCTTACTTCAACTAATATCTTTACCTTAGCATCAATAAGATCGCAATAAATTTTAATATTGAAAGACCTTTTCTTTTCTTTCAATTTACTAAAAATGAGGTTAAGTAGCGTTCATCACATTTCTGTGCAATTGTGCAACATATACTGTTGCAATATTTGAATCAACAATGTTTATGTGTGCTTCTTTGCAGCGACACTAACTCAATCTGATGTCTTGTATTAGAGCACGAGGGGCCCGTGAAGCCAGCCAAATTCAAGACCGGATCGAACCTACAACTACTGCCAATATTCATGGAAACAAATGATAAATAACTGAAGATCACGATTATCACTGAAGGGTCTTTACTAAGAAAAGAAACTAAATCGTTAATAATTTTAATTAGGGCGTGACGTAAATAGTTTATCTTGTTTATGCTAAACATTACTCATGGTAATTAGTTTATGTTTTTGTATTGGTGCGTATGTGTTTACTAGATGTACCTAACCTCATTATTCGTTGGTAACTAATTGCATAAACAATTTAAGATAAGTGCATGCAAATATAGACCTTATTTTGCATAGTTTATATTTGTTTTTAGGACAACTGGTACATTTTTGCCAACCACAATGTAGCGCATGATTGTTATCATAGTTTATGTTTAAAGTCTAGCCAATGCTGTGGCCGGTGCCTGCAACTGGCGTCGTGAACGTTATGCAGAGGGCGGGCAGGTTATCAATATCTAATTAATATAAGTATCAAAGTCTGTTGACTGTGTTGGCCACGATGAAAACAAAGTTATTTTTAACACAAAGAAGATATTTAACTTGCATGAAATTAAGTGTATAATTTCTCAAAATTAAACAATGACACGGCGTTGTTTATTGTGTAAATAATGACTTTGTGTTTAAAATCGTAGTTATCGTAACAATTCCTTGCAAAACATAGGTACATACAAACATAACGTGCAGAATTACTGTAGAATTTGATTACAATTGATGGTGAAATAGTCTAACATGAAAAATGTTATTTCCATTTCTACAACCAATTCCTATCGCATAAGTGTAGTACTATACTTTAAAATACAATTAAGTACTACTGATGCAATATATCAAGATAATTTCAGTTATTTCGAATACTGTTTTGCGGACATTGTAAAACATTCGGAGGAATTGTTCCTATAACCTATAAAAAAAATTCTAAAATGATAATAGATGGATATTAAATATCGTTTCTACTTATTAAGTAGTAAGTAATATACTATAAGTACATATGCAAAAAAAAATGGAAATATACTTATTACTATTGGGTACTATCCTCACCCATTAAATATAGGTGAATCAATGTTGTCATCTTGATATTATTTTCTTTACCATTTCTAAGTTAGTTTTACATTACAATCCGGTTGAAATAATGGTGCAAAATTTTCAAATAATCTCATTACAGAGTTTTATACAATGCAGATTATTATCTATAATTTTCAACATCGAAATCGTGTTTAAGAGGACGCTACGAAAACGAAATGTTATTTCAATCGGGATGTTGGTTTTTTTTTGTTTTTAAGTTTCTATATTTACGCTTTTTTACTTATAACAGACAAATGTTAAAGTAATGAACATTTATAGGTATACTTACCCAACTGTCTTTGATATTCCATCAAAAATGATGACAGGAGCACATAGTCCAGTCGACATTTAAATAAGGTGTTTATCCAAAAGTACCTACTAACTTTTTTTTATTTACATTATATTTTTAAAAATAAGCACTCTTATGAAAATATAAAATAGAGTCCCACTGTTTACTAATTATGTTATTATCTTATTGTGAAGTTTCCATTTCTCTATGTGAATGAGAGAGATAGGTAAGCGATTTACAGTAAGGATTGTAAAGATTGTTTTATGTATTATGGAATTTGCTTGCATTTGTCTGGTCATGAAACGTTTATTTCGTTTAAGAATGAAAATATAATTTAGTATTAACTTGTTGTTTTATTTTATCACCAAAAATAACAGTAAAGTTTTTACTACAAAATGTGAGAACATGACTTCCATTTTCAAGAGTAGTCTAGTAACTTACTAGTTGCATCTTAACTTAAGAAATTATAAAAGATATAGTAACAGAATTACCGTTTTATAGACAAAAAGAATTATACAGAGATTATGCCTTATCGAGGATTAATGGAGCATAGAGTGATTATAACAACTTTGGACAACAAGGATTGAACATCTATGGCATGGCCGCATGGTGCTCGGCGGCATTATGTCATACGAGTATTGAAGCGAAATATCGTTATAAAACTTGAACAACTTTATCACAGTACTACTTAAAGATATATGTTATAATGAACATCTAAATTCATTAAAAATAAACTAAAACAGATATCGTTTTGCGTAACAACTGCGTATTCCAATTAGATTCTAGACAACAACACATATTTCTTTTTGTTCTAATTAGCTCGGTCGCAAGAGATAATGAGGACAGATAGGCACAAACATAAATACCATATTTCATTGGCTGTGACACGACACAAGTTACTATGTATACTGTGTTTGTATTATATTCAATACGGCAATGTACTCATTTATCGTGTAAATAATATAAACATCAACTCTTCATGCTGTCACCGAACGTTTTATCTCAGAAATTATATCGAGGACAGGAAACGTTAATTTACGATTTAACTATCAAATTTATTTGCAGGCAAATGAGTAATGGTTATGAAAATATCGCTGTTAAAGTTTAAGTTATTGTACTATTTATTGTTTACCTATTATTCTACTTAATAGGTGGCTGATGATAGGTGTAGTATGTACTAGGGAGTAAGTATGTATTTTTAGGTACGAATAAGCTCACGAAGATACATATAATCAGGTAAAATTTTGTGATAAGTGAACATGAAATATGTTCACTATGTCGTAGGCCTTAACAAACAAGTATTGTATTGTTATTCTTATGTTCGTTTACTTGCATTCATTGAATGCGGATTTTTACTCATCTACCCTACACATGCTATTCTGGTTGGCTTTAATTGTTTAAAACTAAGTTATTATTGTGTTTTCTCTATAAATGATTGATTGTATAATCTTTTGAGAAAATAAATATTTTGAAACTGTAATCCTGAAATTATTCAAAGAAACCGATTACGTAAGTAGGTAATTGCGATATTTCATAGAGTACAAGGGGCTTAATCTAATGCATATTTAATTGTACCTTAATATGCATATCTTTCGATTTTTCACAAGGACGATTGAACTGATCGGAACGATAGAATATCAATTACATTGTGCAGTAGGGAAACACAAGTACTTATCTATAGAATTCGTATCATTGTTTTATTTTTATGATTTTCATTATCTCTAATTGTTTTTGTTGAATAGTTTTAGTTGGGGCTATCGATCAAGTAAAGTATGAATATACCTTCCGTGTACACATTCGCATTAAAACACGTCATCATCGAATCGTTCATATACCTAGATATTGTTCAACATTAATACCGATAACAATTATCATGGTGCGATTACCGGTTCGATATCTTGTTCAGTTCCTTCTTTGAATGTATTCAGCACGGCATGACGTGCTTGCATTGTAGACAACACTCTCCATAATGTTTAGACCACCGAGGAAGCAGTTACCAGCAAATTTAGTATTAACCGCCCTCTTAACCAGTGGCATCACAATAGTAAGTCAAAATATTTATTAGATTAAACACAGAATATATTATAATTTGAAGCCAGCCAGTATCCAGGTCTAGCCACCACAAATCGCTGATTCTGCATGTCTTCATCCTAAGCAAACTGCTTCTTACCTATGTCTGTCCTGTGCTATACTCAAGGATTCATCAATTATAAATATTATTTCTGTTGCAAGAGCGCTAGTTTTATAGCTTCATCGATCGCCTTTGCGAACTCATTATATTGATGATAAAACTGTGTTTTTTCAGGTATGTTCTATATCGTACATAGTCCTCAGCACTCTATCATTAATCTATAGAAGCAAATGCGACGTTGGTCTACCAGAAAATGTATCAAATTCTTGGTACTTCTGGAATCATGTTTTTAGACTGTATATTCAAGGTTAGTAGACCTATTGAAACATGATTAATATTGAATTAAAAAAAAAGGTGGTATATAAGGATAAAATGCTTTCAAAACTATAATCCAGATTTGAGAAAATTTAATTATGTAGGGTACCTTTGTTGTGTAAGAATTTCTGGTAAAGGTAGACTAATATATCATTCACAGATGTATATTCATGTAAATTAAATCATTTTTAAATTGAATATATTTAAAACAAATTTAAGATACCTACCTATAATATGCTTGACTCCCGTGTTAGTTAATCGTTAATCTAACCGGTAGAAATCTTCACTGGAGCGAAGAAGCATAATGTCGTTTCGGTCTAGATGAGATTTTTTTTCTGACCTCAATCCATTTGTTATACCAATATTTACAAACGAACCTAACGTGCTAATCTTTAGTTATGTTCCAGTCACAAGAACCAATTTTGAAATACATTTTTGCTCTTGAACCTTTATTATATTTACTGTAGGTACTAAGTGAAACGGAATAATATGTACTTACTATTATTTTCCAGATGGGTGTGATCACTCTCTTGTTTTGGAAGAGCTGATGTCATCACATACTGTGTTCGTACTGTCAGCTATCACTTTAGCCATTTCAATAGTTTTGCTGATCGCTGCTGGATTCCTGACATCGGGTATTTTTTTAACAATAAACACCTATAAATTAAAATCCAATAGAAAATAAGTAATCAGTCTGATGATGATAACGATAGAAATGAGACTTCGCACATAAAACAAGGCTATTTTCTATTAAATTGAATATGTATATTGACATCGAGAAATTTAAATATCATTTTACCAGAAGTATTTAACGAATGTTACCAATATACTACGTAGTGTAACTAAACACGTTATATTTCAGTGGTACAAAACAATGAAAGCATAGAATATGTAAATTTTTCTGTCTATGGATACATTATAATAAGTATAGCATCTTTACTTATCGACATTGCGTTTGGAACTCAATTTGGGCTTGACTTTAAAACACTCAGCGATCAATTGGTAAGCATAATATAATTGTATTTTTTTAGTTGGAAGAAACCACCGGACAACCGCCCATGTGGGAGTTGAACCGTACTAAAACCTCCAACTGCTCACACTCTCACCAACTCTTAATAGGAAGCAGACTGTTATACTTAGATACTGTTAATGCAGTTAATCTATCAAGTGACAATATATGATGACTTATTTCGAATACTAAGTAAAAATCCTGCTTTTTACTATTTTACTTTTAAATAATTTCAATTTCATATTTTACTAGGACGCAGCTGATGGTACCAATAACTACGAAATAGAAATGACACGACAAGGCGCATTCTACATGATGGGTATAGTTTTAAAAGGATACGTGTATCATCTCATAAACCTTGTGCTGATTATATTATTAGCTGTATACACGACCAAGTATGGAAACAGTTTGCACAAGAATGAGGTATTCATATGTACATTATGCATTGTTAATACACTTATAAATAAAAGGTCTCCTTAAATAGTTCTCGTGATGGTTATCAAATGGTGGATTTCTAGATACATCCTTATTTAGATTTTAATAAATTAACAATATAACAATAACGAACACATTTGTTACAAAGGGATAATGTGGCACCAAAAGTTGAAGCCGAATATGAAATGACGGCCAATAAGCTTTCTTTGCGAATAACGAAGCGATTAGCCATTAATCTAGTCATCAAATTAAAATAACTAATTAATTTCTGTTCATTGTTATTCTAGCATTCAATACACAAATTGGGCGCATTAAATGCATTCGAGTAAGTATATGTTTTTCTTATAAAAATCTCAAATTTAATTTTCAATACCTGCACATAAATATTATTATTTTGTAGGAGAAACAGACGACCTGACGATATTTGGCCGCAACATTCTGATTTAGTTTATCCGTCGTTTGCAAGAAGGTAAGTTCCGACACGTAAGAGCTAGGAGGTTTTAATGCGGTTCAGCTTCCACGCCCGCGTCCTGTGTCTAGCGACTTCCTTCCACTTAAAAAATGCAACCGTACTGTGAAATTAGGCTCTGTGTTTTTATTATTGTCACTAACAATCGGATAAACGTTCAGATCACATAGTAGGTACCTATTATGTGCGAAACAGTCATGCAACGTCCTCGGTGTTCCCGGAACACTTTGATATGTCCCTCTTTAAACGAGCTTTAAGTCCTATGCCCTAGTGGTCCAAATTTTGAGTAGGTATTTGAGGCAAGCTGAAAACGTATTCAAGTTAATTAAATTATAATTACCTAATTAAAAACAGTACTTCAAAACACTATATTATTCTTAAAATAGTTTATCATTGAAGACTTTGCAACATGTTCATAAAACAATTCTAATAAAGAGTTAGTAACATGTATGTGTGTCCACATCTAATTTAAAATAAATGATTTGACTTTGACTATGCGATATTCGAATAGTATTTTATTAAATGGTGTATATGATCAAATAACAACTTAATAATATAATATTAGGTAGTAACAAAATCATGAGAATTCATTATTAAGTGTGTTGCACATCCTGGAATTTTTACAGCTTGTTTTATTTTAAGTGTTTGTTGTACTGTTCAGAAATCAAGCTAGATAAAATTTAGAATTCTATTCCGATCGGCTCGTTGTTTTAGTGGTGAGTAATCCTGGCTACTAAAACATGGGTTCCGGGTTTCGATTTCCGGTTGGAGTCAATCTTTAGAATAGAATAGAATAGAATAGAATAGAATATAGTTTATTTTCTCACCACAAACACACAACAGAATCATCAGACACAAGTAAATTAAATTAGCACTACAATAAAATGTATAGTAATACGAATTATTGCCGATTCATGTTTGCGGGAGACTGGTGCCTAAACTAGACGCAAGTCTGTATTTCAGGACACCAGGACCCCCAGGACTCATACAAGTATTACAGGATCATAAAAGGCGAAACATTCTCCGAAAACTGATTACAAACTAAAATACACTGAATAGATCAAACAAATAAAAACAAATTTAAAAAATATAAATGGCCTGACAAATTCTGCAAAACTTTGTCACATGATGTTGGTTTTCGAGATCTGGGTGTAGCCTAGATTTAAATATGTCTATATGTTACTCCGTTACACGTAACGCAAGGGAAACCTTGCTGCGGAGTTGTTGCATGTTGTGTTTTTTTTTATTGCAGTGCTCAAGTCAACAATGGTTTTAGCAATGATGAAGATCTGCCTCGAAATCCACCACGGGATCCGATCCGTATTGAGAACCTACCTAGGTAAGATCTAGAAATTATTAAGTATTTGCAATTCAAAATAATATTAAATACGATCGTGAATCGTAACGTTTCATGATATTAATATACTCTATCTTCATTCTCTTTCTTTTCCATAAATGAAAACAAAACAGCCGGAAAGTAAGTAATTACTGAAATTTGAAATTCTGTTTTCAAATTTAAATTCCACTCTAATAGTGTTCAATTTATTTTGTAGTCGCTCATTCGACCGTTCGGATTCGTGGCACCACAGTCGTTCAGCCCCTGACCCAGTACAAGGAGCTCGTCCATTCTCGTACCTAGAGGAGATCAAACGCACTGTGCCGTTACGCGCGCCCATCTCTCCCGCGGCCGACGCTCAGTGGCGCAAAGACTGGCCCTCCACTGGACCGCCAGTACCAGCCCCCGACTATAGTCCTCAACAACCACGGAGACTCAAGTCCGCCTTGAAATCGGGATATATGTAAACTAGGCTCAATAAGAGCTGCTATCGTATTATTTATTGAACAATTTTATTTTACACCAAGTTTTTATACTTTTTTATTTATATCGGATATTTATTGAAAATAAACGATTTTGCTTACATTTTATTGTAAATCCTTTCCTGTAAAAGTCGTGTAAATATTTAATGGAACCTCCCATCACTTAGCTGAAGATTCACATTAAAACAACCATATTTAACTGAATACTTTATTAACAAACATTTCGTCTTATAATTACATAGTATGTATATTTTTATTACTCTTGTGAAATATATTTACAAAATTTTACTATCCTCAAGTATTATATAATTTAGTTTGTCACACTGATTATACGAAAAAAGAAAAAAGTAAAAAAATAATGTACTACTCAAACAATAGTAAAAAAACAAAGTAGAAAGACATTTTGAGAAACAAACATTATTTTGTAAGCGAGTCCTGTTATTACATAAACGACTGATTTTAGATAGATGTCCAAACAATATACAAAGATATTAAATGAAAAGTGCTATAAAAATTAAAAATTTCTTCTATTTAGGTGCATTCATTCATATGCACGGTAAGGATATCTTACAGTGCTATGATGTAAAAATAAAATGCTTTTTTCGTCTAAAGTTTTTCATTTTTAAAGTTAATTTAATTGTAAAGTAAAACGTAATAGGACCCGGCACATCACAATATTACTCAATATATGAAAAGAAAAAACATATTTTCTAAGAAAAAAAATCAATTAAACTATCACCCATATTTGTTATTCATCTTATTAAATTTAGAAATTAATGTAATAAATATATTATCTCACTGTTTATAAGTACGCTAGGACAAAATTGTCTGTAGTATAAAAATATTTTGCACATTACCCATATATTTTATACTAACTACATGACAAAAACTATATTTGTTACCAAATAATTTCAAAAATATGTGAAAATGAGAAACAACTGAATTTGGAATGTTATTATTAAACGTAATATGATAATAATGAAGTCTACAGACTTTAGACATCGACACAAACAATAACTACGCTACAAATACAACAGATGTAAATAGAAAAACAGAATAAATATAAAAAAGTATAACTTTATACCAGTACTTATGACTTTAATACTTTTAAAGTACTCTAAACCAAATATTACTTGTTTAATACAAGAAAACATAATAGAAAAAAATTTTCAAGCTGTACATAAAATAAAGAAATAGTGAAAATCGACTTGAAGTAGTTTTAAAGTTGTTGAAATGTGTAAGTGTTAGTAAGAATACAAATTGTACAAAATACACACAAAGCTATATTTATCATTGGCATTGAATCCTAACCAAATGCGACGTATTAGGAAAATTGCCAAATTTACAAAACAATATTCATCGTTACCTCTGCTCTTGAAATGCAACGATGACGAAATAATACATTTTTAATATCGATAATGGTATTTTTGGTTAAAATTAAATTACTATCACTATTATTTGAATTTTAAATGACACCGATCAGTAAAAGCTTTTTTGTTTACACTATATAACTTACACTCTATGGTCATGGCTATTTTTACAATAGTTCGCCGTTTTAGGAATCGGACAATTTCTAAAACGGCGGCTTGCTTCTTTACACATTATTCAAGTTAGTATAAGACTGCTTCGGATTTTCACCTGTTTTATGAAACCGTGATGAATGTGATGATATAATGAAAAATATTTTATAAATTATCTTAGCCTTTTGTAATTCTACTAAATCTTAAAGTATACGTCAAATGACAAAAAAAACTGGCAACTACATAAAGGCACGAAAATTCATCTAAATCTTAGACTCGATTACCTATGTACATTATTTCACAGCATTTTCACGAGTTTCCCTTATTCGTATACTTTGCCTTCGTAATGTGTGTGTCAAAGGTCGCCAGGTTTATCATTATCATCTTTATCTGCTTCATCTGAATATTGAATATTTTCATCGACAGTCATTTCTGAAGGTCCTACCGGTTCGACAGTACCTGTTTGTTCCGTGTCAAGGGTTACCCTATGAGATGTACTATGAACAAATTCGCCTTTCTCTAACTGAATAGTCTCAGTAGCCTGGCCTGGACAAGAGTCTTGTGAATTCTTATCTTCACTTGATAGTGACGATTCAACTTGAGCCACTATCTGACTTAATACCTTCTTTAGATGATCATAAGATTCTTTATCGGCTGGCAAGTTTTGAGGTTCAACTACAGCTTCACAGTTGTCATCGTCGCATGATTGCTCATATTGGTTTTTCATGCTTTTAAGTTCGCCAACAGTAACGGTAACTTCTGGATTGTTTTTCAAAGCGTTCGAGAGATACTCGGCTTCTTTTGAGAACAGGAATACAGATGGAATTTCAATGTCATCATTTCCGTCTCCGGACATCGCGAACAGCGCTGTACTTTCATGAGTAGATTCCGGAACATTGTCGAGGATAATAGCTAATGTAACTCCAGCCTTTTGCATGTTTCGTACTTTTTGTGCGAAAGTACAATGTCCACGTTTAGCGATACCAAAACCGTTTGAAATCTCTTTCTCGTTCAGTATGGGAGTGCACGCGTCTATTGGAGTGACGAATGTAAGAGTGTTCGTGTATCGCTCGTTTCCTACTATTTCTTTTCCGAAATGTGCCGGTCCTGCTGGAAATATTTTGTCTTCTATTTTCACGGCGGCGGGAATGACTCCGTTTTCTAGATCACTCATCGAATTCCATTTGGCCATTTCTCGCATAAACGTCAAGCCTTCGGCTGCGTCTTTAGCAGATTTAGCCTGAAAAATTTATAAAGTAATTTTGTAAGTATTTGTTAGCTGCTTAGTAGAATGTAGGTAATTATTGAAAATGTTTTTTTTTGTGATGCATCCTCAAATTAATCGTTTATTATACAATGATATATTACATTATTTTTTAGAACTATTATATTACAACTGTTTTAGTAAAAGCGTTAACACTTAACCTGACTTTTAGTAGAATACAAACTGAAAAAAAAAGAGACTGAACTAATTGAATTAATATTGCATAACGTATTGGGATCATTTGAACAATAGCGTTTGCGATAATCTTCAAATACTCCGATATATGTTATACTCACAGTATTGATAGTATAGAGTAGTTGCACCCTTCCGTCCGGCAGCGTGATCACTGATATGCCCATATCCGAGAGAGCGTGTATCTGCCGAGGATCGTTCAGCGGTCGCAGTCTGGCGGCCGGACGAGCTGCAGTCGAGCCCAACAACTGACGCATCGGCTGGCGAACCTTCTCCGGAACTAACGAGGCGGTATTCGGACATGTTCTGAAAAGTTACATGAATATAAGAGATGAATGATTTAGAAAGATCGCCCAGAGAAAAGCAATTTAAATATACTACGATTGGATTTGAAATGTACATGCTGTACCTAATTGTAACCGCGTAAAGAAATAATAGTTATGTATTTCTTTTCTGAATCTGGAAAAGTAACAATTGTATTAATTTATTACACAAATATACCATATCCATATCCATATGGACCAACCGGTCCATGTATGTGAAGAGAGAAGACAAATTGCGCGGACTTCATCTAAATGGGACGGAAATGGCGAACGATTGTTCTATATGAAAATGCATGATTGTTTAAATATAGTTTTAAGTTTTGTTTATTGTATGAACAACGTGAATTAGCTGTTACGTACAAAACTCGTTATTTTATATCGACACCAAATAACTTTAACGACCGGAGCTATTAAAACTAAAATTCAATTCAAAACTTACTTTCTATACTTATCTTCATCCGTATCGTCGATTTTCATAGTGAAATACGACGTGTTCTTCCCGACGGTTGCCAAATTCAACGGTAAAAAATGAGCTTCAGTTGTCAACACATAATCTTCTAACTTGATAGGGAAATCTTTTTCTTCGCCGAACAACATGTATAAGTATTTGAATGTTTCAGCGAGCACGAATGAGTCCATTCTGTCTTCGTGGATTCTTGTTCTGACGTCATTCATAGCCGCGTACCCGCAAGGTACTCGCGCATGTTGCTGTAGCGCTTTTAAAACAGTTTTTCCGACTTGCAAGTAATGGTCGTCTTCGGTGGCGCGATGCAAAAAATACGTCGATTCTAGAAATTCTGGTCGTAATGGATGCTGTCCCCAGTGTACCTAATGTGAATAAAATTATATTTATAGCAAAAACGCGTATGTTTGCAAGTTTAGATGTTACGATGTGTTATACTCTTTTACGGAAAAAATAAGAATAATTTGTTTCAGTTTGGCACAAGTATAAAATATAAGAACTTCTAAATCCTTGACGTTATGACGACTATGTTACTTTAAGTATTTTAATGTGTACCTATTATCTGTATTTTAAATTGGTATGTATAGACCACACAACGTGAAACATTTATCATTTTCCCATTTCTAAGCTCTTTACAATAAAATTAAATATATAACAATAAAATGGATACGTTTGCTCCCGGACGGCAAAAATATGAACGATAATGAGAATAGGTATTATGTTGTATTTTGGTGGGATTAAACATGGTTACAATTATAAGGAAAAAATATAAACATACGGAATTAGTCAAGAATGAAACCAAATTCGATTCACCTTTACAATAATATGTTTTACACGGTAAGTTATTGCATAAAATATATAAATTATGCACGAAAATATCACTTGTTCGTTACATATAATTAAGAACTAGTTAAAGTCAAAATCTTTCTGTTGGTATTCAGAAATATGAATAATTCATTTTATTAACTAATAATCCTTTGTCACTTTGGGCGGAATAACCAGTACCCAGTAACCAGTACTAACAAAACTAAGAAAGCTGTTTTTCGTTTATTTTCTTTCAAAAATACTTTCTCCGGATAATAATACAATACAATGAAAAATAATTATCCTTCTTCTTTTGATTCCTATCTTTATAAATTTCATCATGATTATAATTATGTTATTTACATTCACTTATCTAATATGTACGTATTGTATAGTCCTAGTATCCTTGACGAAAACGGAATTAGCTATAAAAGGTTTTTAAATATTATTCACAGCTGTACAAATAGTATATAATGTTTTACACTGGGTTACGTCACAACTTTCGTTTCGGTTGCATTGATGTTTAATTAAAAACATTTTTCAACGAAAGTACTTTGTTATTTAATTTTCTTTTATGATTTTTTTGTAAACATTTATATTAGTTATATTGATTGAGACCGCAGTATCCTCTCGAAATGATTATCTTTGCACACATAAATTTTCAAGAATTCAATAGAAAAACCTAGGAACTTGTTTCGCCTATCTTTTTTATTGCCCTATTGTCTGATTCACCAGAGGGCTACCTGATTGTTACTTGTTTACTCTAGCTCATGAACCTCTGCAATGTAAGGGGGCATACCATTAAGGACACTACCTTTAAAACTCCAAGGAGGAGAACTCTTACCTGAAAGTCCGAAGTAAATGCTTCGGGTATAAAAGTGTGTCTCTGCATGACTTGGTATAACATTTCATGTGTCTCGACGGCCGGTCTGACGTCGCCGAGTAGAACTTGCAGTCCGGGCCAAAACGCAAGCAACGCGTCCATGAAGTTACGAGACTGGAGATGCGGCCTTGAATAAGGAATGTTCACTTCATTTACAAATTAATTTTAAAAAAAATGAGCTTAGTGTTTTACGAGTTGATTAGTATTAAATGTAGTGTTTCTGTCTTGCTTTTACTTTTACGATAAGAAATATACAAGGTAAATTAATTTAATATTTATTTAAAACCATGAAATTGGTCTCTACTGCGTCAACAGATTTGAAAAAAAAACTCTTCAAAAATTCAATGTGTTAAAATGATCCTCACCTATGCATATGAACTGCCAACATTACGGGACCTCTGCTTATGTATTTCATGATAGCGTTGTAATGCCTGGTAAATCTTGCTAGATATTTCTCATCGCCTAGAAGAATGTACGCCTTCAAACAGTATTCATAATACGAATCTATTCCGGCGCCGACTCCAGAATCTTTTCGAATCCAATCGCCGGAATGAATATTTATAACAGTTCCCATAAGATCGGATGTTCTGAAAATTATTAAAAATATTATTCCTTTAAATTATTTTATGCGAAAAGGTGGCAATTTGATAGCAGTATGTTGCCATAGCTGTATGTAAACCGTGTTATTTGATTAATATACTATACCTACTCGAAGCTGAACTCAAAATGATCATGAACTTTTCTATGTGTATTAAGAACTTTAAGTTTCTGGTGTACATAGGAAATAATGTGATAGGTAGATAAATACATTTATACAACGATCAAGCTATTTAAAACGCAAATTCTCAAAATACAATTATTGTATTTGTATATTGTAGGACTACGGTCAGATAATGCTTTTCTAATATATTATTTCGCAAATTACAAATGAGCCGAGCCTAAAAAGAGTGTTCAATAGTAAAATATAAATAGTTTTACGATAACATACAGTTAGTCGACTTACAGTGTTCTTGCTAAAAGAGAAATCGAGTCAAGGACATCGGTTGCTATATTTGTAATTGCAAATCATAAATCTCAGTTTTGGTTCGAAATATCATTTATTGTTTAGATCTTAATACCTGTGTCTTATTTTCCAAAGTCGATCCATGGCTTTGTGCGCTTTCTGTTCGTATATTGGATTACCGGTGAGACGAGATAAAGCCGCCATCTCCAGGATCATGGTTCCCGCACATGCTGTACAAGTTTCCCTTGAATCTGTTAGATCGCGAATCCCATAACGTAGGTTTATCTGCATTGAAGAAAAACAAAATATTGCATTATCAGTTAACACGATAATTAATTAATATAGTGACAAGTGTGTAATATTTTATTTATTTATTTATATTTTCTGATATTTACCTTTCCATGAGGTATTCCTGTAGATGTATTGAACGCTGGCAATAACCTTTTACCTAAATCTTCAGCCATTGCAAGTAATTCATTATTATACCAACTCAGCACTGGAATATCATTCTTCAAAGTGTCTGCTAATACATGAGCTGATAACAAGCCTCTAAAATGAAAACCTTATATGTATTTTACAAAATTTACTTTAACTAACACAAAATAAAAAATACAATGTTGATATTGATAAAAACATTGTTTCTGAAATCCCACACGTGTCATAAATAAAAAATGCTGCTACAGGATCTCTTTGAGGTAATCACATATTGAAAGGAAATCTTTTTATGCAGTAAGTCGATAACAGATTCATTTCATAAGAGAGTTTTTCTTCATAAATAAACATTGACAAATGTTTTTCAATGGTAAATAGTTATTTAGAATGTAATAAAAATAAGTTATAGCCCTGCATCAAAAAGAAATGCTACAAGTCTTGATAACAGTTTAAAACGTCATCAATGCTGGACTGAATAGTGATTTGATTGGTTGTAAAGTTGTTATTTAAAATTCAAATAAACTCGAACAGGCTTATCAGTAACCAACTAAAGTATTAACAGCGAGTTACATATTACTGATATCATCAATGACAAATAATATGAAGTTAATCTATAATAATTATAAACAAAAATATGGTTATGTGTTACAGTAAATAAATTAGTAGTATTTCAGTCAGCAAATTTTGTTAAATATGTGATAGATAAACAATTCAATAAATTTCCAATTACAATGGAACAGAATAACAATGAAATTGTATTTTTGTTATTTTATTTCTTCCCACAAGAGCTATCTTCTTTATATTAACTTATCCCATTCAAATAGGGTCAGAATTCAGTTAATTACCTTGAACATATATTCATTAATTGTAATTTGATTAGAGTCAATTCCAAGTGATCTTTTAGACTTGAATGCAATTACTGCTATTGCATTTATTACAATGTGGTGTAATATATTTATAGTTTAATGTGCATTGTTACATTACTATATTATTATTATTTTAATAAGACTCTTTTACTTACCCCATCATTCTTATATTTGTTTCAAAAACAGAAACAACAATGTCCTGATCAAAAGTGACATCTTTTATAACAAGTCTGATTGCACGATTGAATTCGGAAAAGTCACCCATTATAACCAAAGTATCTAAACTGTCGACCAATGTGAGTGAGAAACTAAAAATAAAAAATTGTAAAGTATAATCTTGAAAACCGAACATATTATATTATATAAATGAATTCAGGCCACTATATAAATACATCCTGAAGAAATAATAATACATTGAAATCCAAATAACATGTAAACAGTTTATTACTTTCCGCTTCTTGAATAATTTGTAGTGTTGAAATAAACATGGCTTTGTTATAATATATTTCCTTATGGTCATAGTCAAAAGGAAATGTTTTATTAAAATATTTTTATTACAAATAATGTATACCAATCTTAATATTAATAAAGCATTTGAACAGCAAATACAGGGTGTCTCGAAACTATATTTCAGACTATACTGTATAATGTAAGTTAAGTACTTTTACACAATTCAAGGCAGCAGTAAAGCTTTTAAAAAGCTTGATATATAGGTTTACTAAAACTTTTAAATTATTTCAGTTTAAATACACAATTATTTATTTTTTTGTCTTCTTGCACTTACTTTCCCAAAGCATCATCCATGTCACCACGGCTCGGTGTGACTCCTTTCCATCTACCCTTACAACTGAGGGGCATAAGCTCGTCTGCAGGATATGCATTGTCCATGTACGCATGATACGCGTGATAGAACATCTGCCTTGATTCTTCTCTGTAAATAAATAATTCATGCTTGACATTTATAGTGGCAATGATACAAATATTGCCAGGACTTAGAATACTAGGATGTCTCGATTTTTATACATCAGCAGCAGGTTTTATAAGTAATAATAGTTGTGTAGTAAATTTACAGAGAGATAAAATAGGAAAATACATAAAAGTTTAGATGATTCAAGGCTTGACACCAAAAACTAACAAGTATTCATAATTTCTGGTTAACAATACCTTAAGCTCAGCCTCTCTGCTTTTGACATGGGTATTCCTGTACTTTCCACTTCCGTCCTAACTAGTACTATTATAACTAAAAATATTAGTAAAGCTGGGAAAGCCATTTTAAAATAAAAACACAATTTTTTTTTGACTTTCATTAACAAATGATTATGAATGAAAATAAACTTGAAAATAACTTGTATAAAATAGATAGTTTTGTTGCAAAAACGTTAACATTTCATTAAAAATAAAATTGCTACGATATGAATTTTCAGTAATTTTTATAATCAATCAGTTTACGACACCTCACAATATTCTTTGTCAAATAAACTGTCAAGAACTGTCGCATAGGGATGTTAAAAAATAATCGATTTTTCTTTTAATCGATTATTATTTTAGAATAATCGATTTTTAATAATCGATTTTGAAAGTCATATTAATCGATTTTTAAAAATTAATTACGCGATTAAATCGATTTTTATAAATAGCACCATCTATGCGCCGAACAAAAAAACTCTAAGCCTTATTATTTGCAAATTGGTATATAAAAAACAGCGCCATCTGTAGTTATGTCGGCGAGTTAAGTAGTTTCAGTTTAATGAGTTCTGAGATCTGAGTTATTATAGTTAGGGATGTTCCGATACCATCAAAGTATCGATACCTATTACCTACTCATTTCGATAGTACTCAAATCTTTTTTCGATACTACTCAAATAAATACTCCTAAAGTATCGATTCTTACTGAAATCGATACTTTTAGCACTTTTGTTATCATTTTATTTAATTTTAAGGAAATTAATGTAAAAACAAGGAACTTTGAAGGACTTACTATAACTAAAAAATCTTTAACATCAAAATTGCTCAAAAACAGAAACTATTCGAGGTATTTTGGAGATAATCTGTTCCTAGTTTGAGACATTGTTGCAACAAAAATTAAACATTGGTGTGCAAACTTGTACATACAAGGAAATATATACTTCATGTTATCCCATTCATATTTTTGTTTCGATACCGAGTATGTATCGCAAGATTGATTCGACGCTAAAAATACTTGGTATCATAACAAAAGTATCGAGTACCTACTCGTATTTACTAGTATCGGAATATCCCTAATATAGTTCAATATAGTTGTTGGTAACCAACTATAAAATACGGAAATAATAAAATAGTCGCGTTTGATTACAATTTGGAAGTTGTCATTAATTGGACTTCGCTCATAATTGGGTTGGGCACCCTACCGCCGATGGCGTAACGCGTCGCGTCGTCCCTCATAACCCCGTGCTGGGTTCTGGCCTCAGCCGGGGTTCGGACGCTCAGTCTGAGCGGTTGGAGGTTTTAGTGCGGTTCAACTCCCACATACGGATCGGACGGGGGATACGGTGATTTCCTCCAACTGAAAAACAAAAAAAAAAAAGGTTTATTATTGGAATATGAAAAGGATGGAGGATTTTAAATAATATAAAAAAAAATCGATTTTTCGAAAAAATCGATTATTTATTTTCATTAAAATCGATTATTGACAAATCGATTAATGTTTAATAAAATAAAAATCGATTTTTAATAAATCGATTCTTTTCCATTAACCTCACATCCCTACTGTCGCAACGACAAGTTTTACTTGTCATTGCCAATCACAGCTGTCACTGTCACGATTTTCTGGGTTACCGTGGTGAGAAAAATAATTTAGTACACAGAAAAGGCAAAATTATTAAAATGGTCAAAAAACAGGTGAAAAGGATTTTTAACCCTTTTTTTTGACCGATTCAGTATTTGGTGAACAAGGGTTGATGTGAATAATTTAGAAGAATAGGAATTTGATAAAGACTTGACTAGTAGTTTTATAAATAACCCTTAACCACTCAACTGGGATCGACAACCAAATTGGTTTGTTTACTTTTGCCAAGTCTGTGGCAGGAGCCAAAATTGAGCACAGTTCTAAAACTTGTTTTGTTTACATTTTTTAATCGTCTTATATTTTACGTAGATGATATATTTTCGCTGAAAATGCAATACAGCGTCGTTTAGTAATAAAGATTTACAAAAATATAAGGTTTAATTAAAAATCACAATTAAAAATTGTTGGAAAAAAATGTTTTTAAAATAGCGCTCAAACACGGTATTGATTCCGAACGAAGTCCCCAGTTTCGCCATCTAGCGAATAGTGACGTTCCCAGTTGAGTGGGTATAGTGGGTGACTCACATCGTATTTCAAAGTATAATATTTATAAAATATATTCACCCATTAATTTCCAACAAGATATAATTAAGGAAACCTCAAGTCATTTTAAGACTTTTTGACCTTGTATCTTGTATAATATTTAATCTTGTGTACAACACCAAGAGTGTCCAAGAGTAATTGATATAATGTGCACATTCAATAGGGCACTCTTCTACACATCTTTTACATTTGTTGACTGCTAATAAAGCAGAGAGATTTGCATTTTAAGCATAGTTTTATAATCAAAATCATTACATCTCTTTGGTTTTGGAAAAAATATTATCAACACCGCTTTTTTGTTCAATAATTGGCAGCATTTTACTTGGTGCACTAGCTAGGCATGGACTCGATTGCTTAAATTGAATATTAAATGAATGAAAGTGAAATAGCAGTGCTTTCACATGTGAAATTTCACAAACAATGAATTTTGTCGCTATGATGATGAACGATATAACTTCGCGATTGTAACTTTATAATTAATTGTTCTATATCGATGAATATTAACAATCTAGTGAACTTATTTTCTTACTTCTGTTACGTAACCAAGCGAGAAGACAACATTATATACACAAAAGAATTTTATTATTGAAGAGTTTCGAACTTCTATTTGTCGTTTATCTTCAGAACATCTCATCTAACATCTTGTTTGTGTTTTAATGCATTGTAATCTTTTATACGAATCAGAACTGTTCTAAGCACTTTTTAAATGGACCTGTACTTTGCTGTACTTGAAGTTAGCCTAGTTTTGAAGGATCTGACAAGATGTCCCGCCAGTACATTTGTTTTATGGTGGTGAGATGAGGAAGTAATGTATCTGATTCAGACGCCTTTTTCTTTCTAGAACACCTGAAATTATTGCGAGTTGAATTTAATGCTTAGAAAGCAAAACTATCTTAAAAGTTAGAATACTGTCATATCCGTATCGTGGTTAATTTCATTAACTTAATATAAGATATTGGTACTACCAGCTATGGTAATGGTATTTCACCAAAGAGATTAAAGTATAAACATAGTATAGATTGGTTATAATATACATGGTGTTGAATGTCTTAGTATTTCACGAATCGTACTCGCGCCATGGAAAGTATGGAACTTTGAAAAATTAATATTTTGGAGTAAAGACAGTTGGACTAAGACAGAGAGTTACAGAGAGTAGATGAGTAAGAGAAAGTAGATTGATCTCAGAAAAGAGGGTGGTTGAACACTATAATATGGATGGAATATGTGAAATATGATACGAGAATGTTCGTTGTAGTGGCGTTTAATTATTTTATGCTACTATTGTAAGAAATGGAGAGAAAAAGCATTGAATTATTGAATACTACGCCGAACTCCTTTATAAACAGCATAAGGTCGAGTTTAAGAAGATGGAATTAGGTGTGGAGCTTGTTTTAAGTATCAATTTATGAAACTTGACGTGTAATTATTTTTAATTTCACAACATAATAATTAAGTAAAAGTAGCAATAATTTCAATGCCTATTTAAATTTGCCACTACTACTTAGTCACGTGATCACTGAATAGTCGCCATATTGGATTATTACTGTGGCGAGCGCTTTGTAAATTCAGTGAAAATTTAATATTTTTAAATGAATGAAAGAAAAACATCATTAAAATTACTTTTCTACAATGTTCTATCCGTGCAATAAATTGTGATATTGATAAAAATCGTGAATTAATAGTGCAGTGAGGGAAAGTTCCGAAAATCTTCAGAGCCTATAGGTCTCCTCGGTGACCAAGTAGTGAAGGTAGATAAAATAGGAGCAAAAGCCCTCACTATTTCGGGTAAGTGACTTGATAGTATTATATATTTTACGTTTATAAGCGTATATTATCGTTTATAATTTGCATTACACTGTAGGAAATTAATAATTGCCGGTTTTTCTTGATTTGGTTAGTGCTTACGAAGTCGTATTTGATCAAATTACAAAATTGTTTTTTATATCTATGCCAATAAATAGCGCTGGCATTCTATACCTGTATTTTCATTAATATTAGATTATAAATCTGAATTTAGGACACCTAGATAGAAATAGCAAAATCTGCATTTGTTTTTCTTATGTATACCGCTAAATGGGTCAGAATACAGTCATGTTTAGTATTAGCGTTTTTTTGTTTCCCTGAAAAATTACGTACACGTAGTTGTAGATATAGGTACACCATGGAACCGCCATTTTGATTACTAGCGCCTTGCCAGAGGGGAAAGGGGCAGGGGAGGGGGCGCCGATCGCTACAAAAAATTGACGCTCCAACACTTGGGTGTCTTATTCCACTTATGTAGATATAAACATAACCTATATTTACTATTGTTTTGTTTTTGTTTCAGTTGATTTAACATGATATGTAGTAACTCTTCAACATGAATGGAGAACTAAATGGTATCATGGAAAAACCTGTGGATTCACCTGCCAATCTCTCTGATGCACATGGAGATGACCACAGTGCAAATGCAAAAGATGATCATGATGACAGTGAAAGCGATAGTAGTACAAATGCTGGGGCCAGTATATTGATAACTCAAAGTATTACTGTGGACGATGGTTCATCAATTGAAACAAAAACCAATAGTGATTCAGAGCAGTGTGAGTTTCCCAGCCTTTTGAATAACATTGAAGGTAAAGGTGAAAAAATAATCCTAGTACGTGAACCAGAAGGGACTGTCAAATTAGCCTCTCCAGGCACTGTTTATGACAATGACACAGCTGACAATGATACAGCTGACAATGATACAGCTGAAAATGATATAGCTGATAATGAAACACCTGACAATGACTGTGGAAATAGCAATGAATCATTTACAGGATCAGAAACCAGTGCACAGGCCAAATGTGTTGATATGTTGCCAGTAACAACCATTGATCTAAGTTACATAAATACAAAAGACACATCAAATAGCTGTGACAACACACAAGTAAGCCCTACTCTTAATAATTTTAATTATGTACTTTTAATAAAGAAATTACTTTATTGTAAAATAGTTATCATGACAAATTGTTTATCAGTTAAGTCATTTTGTTTACAAAATAAAAGTTGTTGATGTTGAACTCTAAATGAGTTTTGTTTAAGAATGTAAGCAATCAACTTAGGAAACCTTTAAAAATCACATGTGATAAAGAAATTCACTATTTTTTGTATGGATTTTTTTTTCCAATATAGTACTGTAGAGTTCGTCAGACTTGGTGATATACAAATTGCCAAATTGTAGTAAAAGTAATGGTTTTTGTAATTTAATTTTTAGGGTTCAGACAACTCTGATGATTCATCTGATGATGATGAGGGCTCTGAAACTAAAGCAGAAGATACAGTTAGTATCAATTCTGAGTCTTGTGATGATGATGGGTCTTCACAAGACAGTGAACATAAGCATAAATCAACTGAAGTAATTATGTTGGATCATGACAGATCAGATACACAGAATGGAAGCTCTCAAGACACTCACAGTCCTGAAGTTCATGAACTGGACAGTGATAATGAAGAGGTTACAGAGCCTGAAGATAAAACACCAAAAGAAACAACAAATAACAGTACTACTGTACTGAGAAGGAGCAGTAGAACAATCAAGAGAAGGAAGTTTAGTGATGAAATTGAAAATGGAGATGAAAGTGAATCTGATATAGAAGAGGTGGAAATGCTGAATCCATTACGACACAAAGCAAGACCAATCATTATCAATGACACTAAGAAATTGGTGGAGATGGCTGCAAAGCACTCCAAAATAACTCAACATGACAATAAGAAAAAAGAACCAACTGTTGTTATTATTGATAGCCCTGTAAACAAACATATTGCAAACAAAACTCAATCCTCAATCAACTCTACTAATGCACAAGCTTTATACCAGAATATGATTGCTCGAGGTACAACAGTCACCCCTGTTAGTAGCAAAAATCAAAATTCAGGAACCAACAACAGTTCCTCACAAACTCCTGCAATCCTACCATCTCTTACAGATGATATGTTTGTGGTTGAAGCACCATCTTTCATTGTTCCATATGTGTATGAGAAGCCATCTATGCATCCTTTTAGAGAATTTGTAGATATATTAGGAAAAGAATTAGAAGATCAAAAGGCCAAAGAAGATGCGGAGAGGTTAGAAAAATTAAACAAGGAAAAAGAAAAGAGATTAAAAGAAAAACAAGAAAGAAAAGAGAGAGGAGAGGAAGTAGAGGAGTCTGAAGAAGAAGAAGTGGAAGAACCAGAGGAAAAGAAAAAGAAAGCTGAGAAAAAAGGTATTTAGTATTATTAGTTAATAATAATCATTTTATTTCAAAAATATGTGAAATAATTAAAATCTCAATATATTTTACAGAGCGTCGAAGGCATAGAAATGATGATGATGATGTTTCTTGGGATGGTGAATCAACTTCAGAGTCTGAAGATGATCCAATTAGTGATGAAGAAGACAAAACTCATAGCAAAGCTCCATCAGGAGTTCATGTTAAAGAACCAGGCGAAATGCCATCTGAAAAAAGTGTTGCAAAATCAGAAAGTTACTTTGACTGCTCATTAGGCAAATTTTTTATGGACATTGGCTACAATCTGGTTCAGGAATTTGTGCAAACTGACTTGCTTAAGCAGCAAAATAGAAAATTAAACAGGGAAAAGAAATTGGGTCATAGTACAAAAGGTACAGAGTCATCAATAGCTTCTCTTATGAAGAACTTGGAATTGAGTAAGGAAAACAATGCACCATATGCTTGTGCAACAAGTAGATGTAAATTTTGCTCATTCAAGACTGAGTCTGCACTCGTAATGGCCCACCATTTGGAGACACCACATATGAAGAACAATCTATACAAGTGCAATTTCTGTGAATTTGAAATTAAAAGCCCACATGATATTTTGAGGCATATGAAAGTGGAGCATAATGTTGTAGGTAAATTAGAAAAAGGCCCATCTTATCATGAGTGCCCGAATTGTCCATTTGAAGATAATGGAAAGGGCAAATTAGCACGTCATCAAATTCCCTGTGCTAAGAAGTTTAAGCCTGCTACTAATTTAGCACCGCCGGTTGAATGGGAGCCCCCAGCAAAAATACCAAAGGTAGGTTTTTATTGGTATTCTGTTTTTGCAATAAATAAGTTAACTCATCAATGTCAGTTATTATTACTGCTTAATGACAATTTATGTTTCATAAAGATATAAGTTTGAATTTAAAATGTCATTATTTTATCATTCCTTTAATAATTATTTATATAAGAGTTGATTACACGGGTCAACATGAAATTTGACTTTGATTGGAAAGCATTAAATTTCGGTAGTTTAGGTCGTAATTAGACGGAAAAAAAATATATGGCATGAAAAACTTTGCTTTTGTGCTTAGAAGACTGATTGAACGAAATTTTAAAAAATCTCGGATGTTCATTTTTGATTGAAAATAAAACTATTGAAATAAAAATATTTATTATTTTTATTAAATTTTACTATCAAATTAGCTTACAGAAAAGTGGAAAATAGCTTAAAAGTGCATTTACTTTTTATTTTATGTTCATAGCTACTTTCTCTCAATAAACCGTTTTCCGACACACAATTCTTTTACAATGTAGTTACAACATGTGCAACAAGCAACATGTGGAGCCCATGGCTTATCTTGATTCCGTACAGGACAGTCTAAATATGCTTCATAGGCTTCACAGAGAACGTGAGATGTCTTTAGTTCATATTTCACGTCTCGATCTTTAATAAATTGACCACATATAAAACAAAATGCATCAGCATCGTATTTGCACTTTCGTGACGATATTTTAAGTTATTCTGGGCTTGTAAATAACACCTGATGGTTGTTTATCACTCAGGTACCATCTAGCGGCACAGTGTAAACGTAATACCCCACTCTCACAGCGCGGTCTTTTTAAAAATATTAAAATCAATTAAAATTTATGAAAAAATACTCGTTTTTCAATTTTTTCATATTATTGTTATAACTATCACAAAAGCAAACTTTATACCGAAAAAAGGTATTTTCTTTTCGTTTTTGTGCATAACTAACTGGAAAATAATAGTATAAACTTTAGGACAAAGAACGAATTTTTTTTTGTAGAGTCGTGTTATTAAAAATGTGCTAGCTAAGAAAAATGTTAACGTTCAAGTATCAAATTGACAAAGGAATTGGCGAAGCCAGAGCAATATGATATCATTTCCATTATACATGCTAAAGAATGTTCAGTTTTGATAAATTAAATATTATGTAATTAGTTCTGCATGTTCTTGTTTTAATGTTTTTATTGTCTTTACATCACGTTATGTAAAGTGATGTATGTAGGTGTTGCACTTGGCATAAACAGTCAATTATTAGTCGTAGTCATAGCATCGATTTTAGAAGAAAATAAAATAGTTAAACTTTTTTAAATCGACGAAAAAAAATAAAAGCACTTTTCACTCATTAAATACACTATGTGACACCTCCTATAAAAAATCCTACACATTCCAGATAACAAAATCACGTAACAACGTTGTGGGTCCCTACCAGAATCAGTTCAACCGTCACATTGGCAACAGTGTGAACAAACCATTGCCAATAACCAATATGATGGGTCCGTCGTTGCTCCGTCCACGTGGTCGCACGCCAATGTCGATGCCGGCTCGCGGGGTTCCGATACCAGTGCATGGAGCTCCCATAGTCCGCGGCGGTGTTATGATAAGACACAACAACCCTGCCGTTTCTTCGAATTACCCAACGGTAAGTGCCTTTATGTGCTAACTGTAAATAATATAGCAGTACAATGTATAAAAATAATGTAGCAGTACAGTGCTAGCTAATACAAGTAAAACGAGCCCAAACACGACGGGTCTATCTTGTTTAGTACAGGAGTGCCTTTGGCCACCTTCCGAATCCAGAATGAGATCAGCGCCATTTTGTCATATTATTGCATTGTCACGCGATATATATCCGCTTGCAAAATGTTAGCTCAATCAGAAACCGGGAAGTTTGTCAAATTTAGCTTGCAAGATTCCACCCGAACCTACGTAGTTACATACAGTACAAGTTAATATAAAGCTTGTAAATAGGCGTGCTGTAAAACATTCCAAATTATGAATGTTTTAAAGTACTATAAGTTTTATCAACTCAACTAGCTTTTGATTTTCAAAAGAATGCATAGAACTGTAATATGTCATTCGAGTCAGTAATATTAGATTCAAGTCATCAGCATTACTGCAATTCTCATTTTATTATTTTAATTATACAGTGAATTATGATAAACACGTTAGAAATAATATTTGAATTTAAAATGGTCTTCTATAACTCTTTCAGAAAAATAAAGCAGGTCAACAGCCTTCTATATCAATAACACCGTTGCCACGGCAACCACAGCCTGCACAGCCTGTACAGAATGCCCAAGCAACTAAGGGCTCATTTGTCATCTGTGAGATTTGTGATGGCTACATAAAAGATCTGGAGCAACTCAGGAATCACATGCAATGGATACATAAAGTTAAAATACATCCTAAAATGATTTACAACAGACCACCGCTGAATTGTCAGAAATGTCAATTTAGGTAAAAATAGAGTCCTATATTTATTTATGTTTCTTTTTTATGAGACTCTGTGCAGTTACTAATGGAAATATACCTATGTTTCAGGTTTTTCACTGATCAAGGCTTAGAACGGCATTTGTTGGGATCACATGGTCTAGTTACCAGTTCAATGCAGGAAGCAGCAAACAAAGGCAAAGATGCTGGCAGATGTCCCGTTTGTGGCAGAGTGAGTGTCAAACAATAACCTAATACAAAAAATTAAGAGGCAGTTTAAAGTTATACAAATTGTGTTCTTAAAAAGTTACATTCAATTGGAACATTACAATTATTGAATGATAAAAAAAAGTTGCGAAATTCGTACTAATTAAATTGTTTGTTCATCTATTACAGGTGTACCAATGGAAACTTCTTAATCACGTCGCCCGTGATCACAATCTCACACTGAAACCAGCTCATTTGTCCTATAAATGTACAGTATGCACTGCCACATTTGGCATGTACAAACTATTTGAGAACCATGTATATTCAGCTCACAGTGTTGTAGCAAAACGTGTTATGGACAAGAGTAAGAATAATACGCAGTCAGCCAAAGCATCGACAAATAATGACTCGCTATTAAAACCCTTGAAGATAAATGATGAGATTACTATTATTCCGCAACCCATTAAGGCTGCTAAGGATAAATAAGGTAATTATACACATTCAGCTGTTTTTAATGGAATCAAATATAGTATAATTATGTTATTTTAATGTTGTGTTGTTTTATTAACAAATATTATGTATAGTGTTTTTGAAGTGTTTTATATGTCAATGACTGTTTTGGGTTCTGATGAGAGAAAAACCCAGTATTTGAAGTTGCTTAATTTGTTTAAAAATCCATCTCTCTATCTCACTTTGAAAAGAGAAATGACCATACTTTGATTTAAATACTTTGATTTCATGATAAGTTATAAACAACAACAAAGTTAAAAGAGTTCTATAAACAACAAACATCATTGATTGATAGTTGAGATCTATTGAACTGCTGAGTGTTGCAATCAGAGCAAGAATAAAATAAAAATGAAGTGTATTTTGAGAACAAATATTTTATAGTTTAACATTTAAAATGAATGTATTATTTTCACTTAATTTATTCTTGCACTAACTTATGTCATGGCGCATAGCGAACGTTATCAAAATTTGAAATACTATATTAAATATTACAACTGTTCTCTAATGTAGAGGTGTTACTAAAGCTCATGCTATGTATTTTGTCACAGGTACATAGATAATATTGCAAAATAAAGGCTAATAGTCACTAAGCTGGAGCACTCCTTACTTTTGTTAGATAGTTATAAATTGACAGAGCTTATTGTAAGTTATGAGCAATACTGGTTAAGAAATCTGTGGATTAATTATGACTAAAGATTTCAGACAGGTGATAGTTTTGAGTTTCAATGCAATCATTGATAAACAAGTGTATCTTTGACCAATCTTAAATGGTTGTCGTCGCATGAACTTCTTTCAGCATGGCATGAAACTTAATTTTTCAATTTTTTTTAATGATATTGCTCTTCCCGTTTTGCAATAGCGCAATTGCGTATTTCCCTTAAAATACAACATTCCAAACCTCTTACGCAATTTGAATTATCAATTTACACTGTGTTTCGTAAGCGTAATTAAATTTATAATTGCATCATAAGAATTGAAATCAGATCTAAGTTAATTTGTTATGAAATTTATAGAAGTTCAGATTTCTTGTTCTGCAATTTTGCATAAAGTGTTGTGTTGAATATTGTTCTTTATAACTTTTAATTACGCCTGCGTAGACAAAATGATATGCATGTTATTATTTTTATGTGGATGAAAAACTTTCCTGATGAGGAGGGTGGATCTGTAAATTTGGACAATCTGACGTGGGTTGTATTTCGACAGGTCATTCATCCCACGTCAGATTGTCCAAAGTTCAGATCCATCCTGTATAAGATGTAATAGGTAAAGATACGCATAAAGTTCTCGCGTATACAAAGTGTTTCTTGCATTGATTTTCATTATTCATTGAATGATTACCATAATTCAATATTCGTTTCCAGGAAATGTTTTTGTCATGTTCTGTATTTGGTTTTTAGAATAAGGCTACGCTAGTATCTATGCGGCTATACAGCGTTAGATTTGCAAATATTCTTGTTTTAAAGACAATAAGGCGAGTTTGCTTGCGGCTGCTTTTCGAGGGACTGTGCACACCTTATCCAGACGAATTCTTTGTAAAATGTATGAATTATCTTATATATAAAAATGAATTGCTGTTCGTTAGTCTCGCTAAAACTCGAGAACGACTGAACCGATTTGGCTTATTTTAATCTTGAAATATTCGTAAAAGTCCAGGGAAGGTTTAAACTGTGAGAAAATTTAATTATGTGACACAGACGAAGTTGTGTGGGCCAGCTAGTTCTGTTATAGAAGTGTTGCGATATATACATACATGTTCTGGAATTAAATCTGCTACGTGAGTGCAGTCCTTATAAAAGCAGATACAATTTAAATAATTTAAGTTTTCAAATGCCCATTAAGAGTATGTTAAATCAATCTCTTTATCTGTTGTTTCAGGAATTAAAAAAATCTACTGCAACAGGCTTGCCGTTATCTTCATATCATTTTAGTATATCCTTCATCATTTAGATTCTTGGGATATTTTACTCTGATTTTTAGTGTACATTCCTAAAACATTAAATACGCAAATAATAGAATAAGAAATCAAAATTTACTGTGTAGGATATGGCCAGGAGACTGCGTATAGTTGCACAAATAGATTATAATAAATATTACCTAGATATAAACGTATATGTATAGAGTTCCATTGGAACAACACACACTGCCCAGGCTTACAAAGTCAGTGATATATTAAAGATGAATTTTACACAATATTGGTGTCCAATATCGATTTTATAGTATTTGTACATGCATAAAGGAAATTATTAGACTGGATCATGGGTTGTCATAACAAAGTTAACCATACAAATAGTTAGAATATCATAAAATATATTATAAAATATTATTAATTACAAAAATATATTATATGGTAGAGTAGGCCTGGTCAAAACATGAATACCACTGTAGAAAGTATTATAACATTATCATTACCACATCTATCAGCTTATCATTCAGAATCATCACTTCCGAATGAGTATTCAAAAAGAGACTAGAATCGTGAACTGAGTATTAAAAGTTATCTTTGTAAGGTCCTTTTATATACAGTATTGTGAACAAATTGACCAGAACTATTCTGTATTTGAAAGTAAAGTACAATAATAATATGGTCTATGTGCCTCGTACTGATAAGAGATCCTAAGATATAGTTTGGAATGTATACTAATTCTTGGAGCTTATAGAACTTACATTAAGTGCTAAAAATACCTCAACGGATTATTAATTTTTGAGATAATAATATATTGAATTTGTTTATGATAGTAAAAAAATTAGAACTTTGATTTAATGAGTGTCAGTATGATGCACATTATAACATTACATGTTATTAAAGAGTGCATTGTTTATGTACGTTTAAATGATTACGAATATTAGTGAATGTTACAGATTAGATTATATTGTAAAAGTCTATTCTAGACTAATTTTGAAGTATTACAATGAAAATATTAATTACTATGCGAAGCACAGTTAACCCTTTGTTGTTTTGGAATACATATTTTGTATATTGTGTCCACATTAATATAAGATTAAGGTAACATAAATCTTGATATTCACAATGACGTTGACATTTCAAATAAATAATATTAATTAAATTTAATTCCGACAATACTGTTAATTATAATTGACGCCAATACCAAAAGATTTGAATATGAGTATAATGTAGAAGTTTGACATTAGCCCAATTTAATTACATTTATAATATAATACGCGTTTTTGACGAATAACCTTGAAACGCAAATAAATTTGACTTCTAATCCCGTTACCCCAGAGTGACGAGCAAGTTAATTTCGTCTATTAAATACAGTGTAAAACACTGACGAGACTATATTAAATGTATGCGTAATCGCTGTAATATTATAGAAAAAATCTCGTATCTCTGACAAATCAAATTAATCTTTACTGAGCTTTTTTGCTGTATTCAGTCTGGTCCTTACTATAAAAACATTTACGTGGATATAACTTTAGTGGCATCTCATTTAAAAATATCACATTTCTATCTATCTATCTATCTATCTTTATTGTTGGGCTGGTGATTGCAATCACCTGACACTTCGACCCAATCGGATCTTTTGTATCAAGACCCCGCCTTTATTCCTCGGTTTCAAAAAGTGATTGCATGAATTCAGAAATTCTTTTTGGAGCCAAGGACCTATACACGCATTGGTTCGGATAGCCGTCACCCAATGCGTTCATTCTTACTCTAGCTAGTTTGCTTTTATTAAGCCCAGCTGCCTTATGAGTGTTGGTTTTGCTTATGAACTCTTTGGAGTGTCTCAAGCCTGATTTCCATTCCATTGTAAATTTGTTTTCTGAGTATTCCCTCAATGCCGACCCTATTGTCCTCAATGATAATCCAGTGAAGGGTTCGGGTTCTATAGGATCTTCTTTAGACCCCCTTCTTGCTAGTTCGTCAGCCTTCTCATTTCCTTCGATACCTACATGACAAGGTACCCACGTTAATTTAACCTTATTGCGTTTTCAGAGCCGATCAAGGGCAGTCTGGCCGTGGCAGCCTTATTGTGTTGTAGATTTATTTGTACACACCTTGACACCCTTGTGGCTGCTGCTATCGAGGTGACAGAGGCGGTTCAGAGTAATCCGAATCGCCCTTGCACGGGTGGTCCTCCAGGTACAGCGCATCTAACCCAATGGCCTCTCCTTCCATGTCCGAACTCATGGGTGTGTTTTCGTCCTCCATGAGCTCCTTTTCTAACGCTATTAGAGCGTACTTAACGTTGTTGGTAGGTACTTCCTCTCTTGGTCCTGTACGCGCCGCCAGTTTTATGTTTGGCTGCGCCTCTGAGCAGACAGTGCAGAGCAGATAGTGTCTGTCGCCGTCGGCTCCTCCTCTTCCATCACTTTGAAGACACTGTAGTCTGTTCCACCGTGCAACTTATACTGTGCCTTCTTCATGACAGCAGCAGAGTCCTTGTCCATCATGATGATGTACTTGGTATAGGTTTCATCAATCTGGGCTGCTACAATCTTCCAGCAATCGGTGATAAGTTCTGGATTCGACATTTGCAGCAGCTGCAAGGCCTCGCTGCCCTCTACATCGATAATGGTGCGTGTTCTCCATGCCATCTTGACTGGCGTTGGTAGATGGCACGCTTCCATTACCTTTAGGGTGGATCCCTCCGCGGTCTTACCGTTAAGAAACTCCAGCCATAATGCAGCCTCGTCGTCAGGGCTGATAATGTGTAGTGCACCGGTCACGAAGCTGCCTACATTCACTACCGGCTTACGGAGTTCTTTGCCTTCGCCAATCATCCGCTTGAAAATCATGCCGTGCACAACCTTCGCCCCCTTGGCCGACAGTGACTCTCGGGTGTTCCTCAGCAACTACTGCCATTCTCCTTCCCGCCAGTGTCTCTTTGTATGAGCCCAATCTGGGCATTTTTGTGGTGCTAGTGGAAGGGACGGCATCGTCGCTGACTTGATCCGTAATGCGCTTTTGAGGGCCCTCCACTTTCGTGTCGTCCTCTCCTTTCTGGCGACGGAGCTTAGCTTTCCTCTTCCTCTCTGCTCCCCATTCGGTTTGGCAGACGTGGTTGCCTGCGACTCGCCTGGCGCCTGGAATCCCTTCGGAGGCCCGGTTGACCTAGCATCACCGCTTGCTTCCTTCGTTCTGCCTTCCCTAGAGGTGTGGGGTTCGGCGGTGAGTATGCTGCTAGTAAGCAAGGCCCTCTTGCGAGGACCTGCTTTCCGTGCTGCACTCCCCATCGTTCGTTCCCCGACTTCCCGTTGGGTAGTTCGTGTAAACTGGGGTAGTATGATCCGGTTGCTGCTAGTTTCCTGAGCTCCTTGCGGAAGCCCAGTAGACCGAGGTGGCTCACCAGTAACTCTGTCGCCTTGTCCTGTATTCTTGCCTTGCGGCAAGACTCTGTTAACTTACTTAACGTTAAGTTTTCTTTTTTCTCCATGCTTTGTGTTATTAAACGTCACCCGTCCTGCTCCCAAACTTCCACCGAGTCCTCAAAATGGGGATGCTTTCTAGCAGTGCAGACAACCTTGAGCAACTAAGGACCACCTCCTCCCAGAAGACCCCACCTCTGATATTCAGCAGCCCTGTCGGAACCCCCCCTCCAACACCATTATTTGTGTTGAAGGGTGTTAATAAATAATATCACATTTACAGTTTTTACTCTGATTAACATATATTTACTAAAATAGTATTATTTTTATTACAACAAATAAGAAAACTGTCTACGTATGCTTGCGAGTCACTTTTATAATAATATCTACGAATTATAATAACTGTACTGAAGTTTGACCCAATCGTTATTCGGTTCGAAATCGAATTCTATCGATTGGCTAATCATAGCTTTATTGTGGAATCCTCACTTATAGTATTACAAATGTAGAATAAAGATTTGGTTTTCACAGTATCTGTATTATAGATATAAACTTTGTGTGAATAGAAGAGAACTAATTAACAATGTCCCATGGATGTTGTTTAAATCACTAATATGCGATACAACTTGTAGATTGACTATTTCTATATTTTTTGTATTGTATAGTATATCTGATGGTACAAGTCATTTGTATTTTATTGCTGTATCATAATTTATGTATACAGAAACAATAATAATAGGGAACACAGGCGTTTGTAAGTAAACGACAACCTTACATATGATTTTAAATCATAACTATATTTAAATTTGAAGACGATTTATATTTAGGATGCCTTGATCAATCGGAGAAAGATCATGGTTACTAGATACGTAAACCCCACGCGTCTTCAACGTAAAATACAGTGTTTTTGAGTGTATCGATTTGTAGTGTTACACAATTTGTCGGGTTTTTGTATGTCAATTAAAATTATTTGAACCACATCCAGATAATATGCAAAATTGTTGTAAATGTTAAAATGTAATCGATAAAGTTGATTCGATTTTTAATGTTTAAATAGAGATAGATCTAGTATTTTTTTTGGTGGCTGGTAAATCGTCGAAAACGCTTGATGATTTTAGCGTGCGATGTCAGAATTCAGAATTTATTTATTAGAAATAATTATACAACAAAATAGCAGAACTCTGCGATTCGAAATTGATTAAGTAAATAGAGTATCTGTTTTTAGAGTATTTTTTATTTTTTGTGAGCCATTTAAAGAGTGAAACTATTGTCCGACAGTCAATCAGTAAATTGTTTGTATATTAGTGTCACTTTGTGTTCGTTTTATATTTTTAAAGCTTCGTCCTTTGTTCATCTCTTCATTATTTATCGAATTAGAAGATTTTATCTGAATCGTTATTGTAATATATAAATTTTAGTATTATTTTTAAAGGTTATTCTGGGTTTTAAGTAAACGTATAATTTTTCAAAACAGATTACATGACGCCTTACTCTTTCTTTTTACTGACATAATCATTGTATTTGAAATAGTTATCGCAAAGCAAATATCCCTCAAAGGTTCAAAGTAATGTACATAGATTTTAACGAAAACATTTTAAATATGAAAGTTACCAATATATTGTATGAAGATTTTAATTTATATTTCGGATTGGGAAATCCGCTTCGATGGTATCTTCCGAGGAAATACTTTTTTTAACTTAACGTACGACGATTTTTAACTAATAATATTTTTACTGACATTTTCTTAAATATAATTCGAGGATTATGAAGTATTTCGGTAGTCACATTCTTTCGGAATTGTAAAGTACTTCAAATGAATGAAAAAAACTCTAAAATTATAAATGTTAGCAACTCTTGCATTTTATTTTTAAATGTGTTTTTGAATACTCCTTGGAGTTTATTTGCTTCGTGATTAAGAGGGTTTTGGTGTGTTACACTCAGTATAAGTATAAATTATACTCTTATACGAAATTAGTAAAGGATGTGAAACGGGCAGAGTCCGAAAATAATTCTCTATGGTATTTCCATTATGTAATAAAAATAATTTAAATTGTGTTGCATAAAACACATTCCTAATTATTTTTTTAACGTAAATGCGATTGTATTACTGACTTTTAAGAAATGCCGTTAGTATTTATTATTTAATTTAGATTTTTATTTATAATGTTTTAATACAAAGTAAGGATTGGTAAAGGAATCTTCTTTCCTATTTTCTTTTCCATGATTAGCGCGACTGATCGAATACTTTTAAATTGGAAGTTTGTGTTAGCTTCAACAAAAATCACTACGACAAAAGTGAATTGGATTTTTGTATAATTTTGTTATTTTGTAAATGTTTGGTATCGATGTCAATCTTTGTAATAAAGATACTTTACTTACCATGAATGATGTTTTAATAACGATACTAAATAAACCGATGTGTAAACTGGGTATTGCTGTATTCTGTCCTTTTGCTAATCACAACTCATAAGATTATTGCCAATATTATACAGTTTACTAGCTGACCCGCGCAACTTCGTCTGCGTCACACAGGGGCTTAAACGGCACTCGCGATGTCGCGGTCGTCGCGATATTTTTTGTAGCGGACAGCGTTTTATACTCGTGATAATTTCTCAACGAAATGTCCGATTGGAATAAAACAAAAAGTATTTTACTTCTACATTAATGCCCTTGATAATATAATGCTTAGTTTGGATAAGGATTAATATAACGATTCTCAATTCACGTCGTTCCATTCTATTAATATCTTAATATTTTCAAGAACATAAAAGCGGTTATTGTGACTAAACTATGATAGTTAGATATGTGCTCTCGCGGACTTTTTCAGATCTTACTAAGACCTACAAACCCGTAGTACATCGTTTTGTTCTATTGTCAATAGTTTGGCAGCGTACGCAAATATGTTTTAGATTTTACACCTTCAATTTTGTGTTACAAATTCGATATTTTCATACGAAACCCTAATTGTTTTCAAAATAAAATGTACATATATATAAAACGTTGCGTAGTTTTTAAGATCTAAACATATCTACATAGGGACAGACAGCGGATAGCGACTTTGTCTTCTAAGTAGTGATTAAGACCTACAACGAAAGTGTAAACCATGGCACTAAACAACGGCGACAGCCAAAGCCTAGCCAAGCCTTAGGTTCTTGCATGGTTTTGCTAAAAGACAAGTGCTATTTGACGAAAATAGTCCAAAATATGTTTCAAATACCAAAGAAGTATAAGGCAACCCTTAGTTTTATAATCTATGAGTCTACCAAAACATTTTCACACAGAATTAGTAGAAAAAAAACATACAAATAAGCTACTGCCAAGGGTAACTCTTCTTGTTCCTGTCTTGACTCATGATCTGTCAGCATTGGCTACATGAGATTGGGAAAGGTCGTGGGACAATCATTGGAAAATTTCTACTCGCTTTAAAGGCGGTCTAAACAGTTTTGAACCTATACAAAGTCCAGTCCAGGATTAATCATCGTCCAAGGTTTTCTTTTATAAAATTAAGTAAGCCTATACTGTCCATTATTAGCCAAAAGAGAATCGTACATTGCTCGAGCTTTGTTCACCTCAAAAATTACACGATTCCTCAAGTTCTGAATGTAGATCGAATGAAAGCGATATAACTCGCCTCCTCTCCTGCTGCCCTTTTCGCTCCTCCCCTAAATTTTGACTTACTAATCATAATAATATTATAAAGGCTAAAGTTTGTATGTATGGATGTATGGATGGATGTATGGATGTATGTTTGTTACTCTTTCACGTAAAAACTACTGAATGGATTTGAATGAAACTTTACCACAATATAGCTTATACATCAGAATAACACATAGGCTACAATTTTTGAACCCCTTTGTAACGCAGACGAAGTTGCGCGGGTCACCTAGTATATTATAATGCCCCTTATTACAACCTATCTTTATCAAAAATTAATAAAAAAATGGTTGTTTTTAAATGTTTAACAGAACATACATTTAAATACGATTATTAGTACACGTGGAGTAATGTTTCTAATCTTTTGTCTCTATCCATTTATTAGCTTATTTTTACATTATATTTTTAAAAAAACATTACAAAAAAATAAATTTAAAAATACAATATAAAAAACAGAGGGCCACTGCAGGCGGAGTCTACGACCCAAGCCATCAGTGGTCAGGGCTCAAGAGAGAGGAACCTCCTCACAATACGCGCCGTGTCAAGAACGACCGCCTTCTGAATCAGGCCCTTTACCCAGCCGGGGAGCGAAAGCTTCTCTAGATGACGGTCGAAGCTTTTCGCTATTAGACCGTGCACAGATACAACGATCGGAACAATGATGGTCGATTCAACACGCCACATGTCGGTCACCTCGTGGGCCAGGTCCAAATATTTTAGCAGTTTTTCTTTTTCTGCCTTCACAAGGTTCTCGTCATGTGGAATGGTGACATCGATCAACACTGCCCGATGCGCATCCCGATCTATTATCACTATGTCAGGCTTATTAGCAGCAATAGTCCTGTCAGTGATAATAGATCGGTCCCAGTAGAGCGTTACATGACCATTATCGAGAACCGGCTGAGGCCAATACTGGTAATAAGGTACGGCGGCTTCAACAAGGTCGTATTTCAGAGCAAGTTGCTGATGAATGATCTTAGCTACTTGGTTATGTGCAAGTACTCGCCGTTAGCAAGACGGGAACAACCGGAAACGATATGTCTAATAGACTCTCCCGGACGGTGACATGCCCGACAAATGTCGACCGTCCCATCCTTTAGAATATATTTGCGGTAGTTGTTCGTCATGATAACTTCGTCCATAATTGCTAAGACAAAACCTTCAGTCTCTCCGAAGAGGTTACTGTATCGTAGCCAAGCCACGGAGGCTAACTGATCTACATCAGGACCCGTAAGGGCCCGGTAGAATCGACCGTGTAGTTCCTTGCTCTTCCATACGTCCGTGCGATCCGCCACACTCATCACCTTCGGCGCTCGCCAATTCCCGTTCGCTAAGGATAGCGGAGTGAGTCCTTTATCGACTGCTGCTACATCACGGTACATACCCACATTCACCTTTTGGAAATATTCCCGAAGGTTGTATATCTCTCGGTTGTGCAGATCCTTGGCATTTAACATGCCACGACCCCCACACTTCCGAGGTATATACAGCCTCATAACAGATGAGCGTGGATGGTGCATCCTGTATGCCGTCAACAGTCGCCGAACTTTTCTATCCAGGGCATCCAGTTCTGATTGCGTCCACTTTAGAATGCCAAAGGAGTACGTCAGTACAGGCATGACCCAACCATTGAAGGCTCGGATCTTGTTTCCGCCAGACAAGAGGCTTTTCAAAACCTTTATCAGGCGGCCGAAGAACCGATCCCTCACCGATTGCTTCATATCTGCATCGACGATACTCAAAGCTTCGAACATTCCAAGGTATTTGTAGGTTTCCGACTCAGACAGAGATCTAAGCACCTCACTCTGGCTAAGTTGCAAACTCTCAGAGTTTACAACTTTACCTCTCTGTATATCTATGACCGCACACTTATCTACTCCAAACTCCATTCCAATAGCTTTACTAAAATTGTCGGTTATTTTGAGTAAAGATATTAAGTCTGGTTTTTTAGTAGCAAATAATTTGAGATCATCCATGTACAAGAGATGTGAAATGGGCTCACCCCCTCTCTTGAGTCGGTAGCCTAGCGTTGAATCTCCAAGTAATGTACTTAGAGGATTAAGCGCCAGACAGAACCACAAAGGACTCAGACTGTCACCCTGGAAGATACCCCGCCTTATCCTTATCAAGCTCGGGGAGGCCGGAGAGCCAACATGTCCTGGTTGACGAAGAAACGTAGACCACTGACCCATGCATGAACTAAGAAAGGAGCGTAGCGTGGAATGTACTTTATAAAGCTCTAAAACTCTCATTAGCCATGAATGGGGCACCGAATCGTACGCTTTCTTATAGTCAATCCAAGCCATATGGACTCCCTTTCTGCCTCGACGAACTTGTTGCGTAATGGCCATGTCTATGAGGAGCAAATCCTTAGTACCTCGGGATCCTACCTTACACCCATTCTGAGAAGGTGACATTATGTCATTTGCCGAAATATGTATTTGAATTTTTTTTCTCAGAATGGATGTAAGTAGCTTATAGATAGTTGGTAAGCAAGTAATTGGCCTATAGTTTTTAGGGTCCGAGGTATTGCCAGATTTGTATATCAGGTGAGTGACTCCTGAAGTCATGAAATCTGGGAGAGTTCCCGATTCAAGGGCCTGCTGAAACTGAGCAGCCATGCGCCCGTGTGAGTTACGTATCCATTTCAGCCAGTAGCTGTGCAGCCCATCCGGTCCCGGACTTTTCCAGTTCGGGGCCGAACGTACCGCACAAGCTACATCAATCGGCGTTATGGATACGGTGTTCATATCCTTGATAGGCTCACACGCGCGCACGACCGCCTCCGTCCACACTCCCTCGGAGTGACCGATGGGTACCGACCAAATATTTTGCCAAAATGAAGTCATTACGTTTTCATCAACTGGTGGGTGTCCATCGGTCACTCTTCCTCGAGATGCCTCCCAATCTCTGTAGACACTCTTCTGATTACTCTGGAAGACTCTATTCAAGCGGTACCGCTCCGATCTTATTCGGTACCGACGAATACGGTTCGCCCATGCGCAAACTTTTTGCTTCCAGTAGTCAACACGCTCGACAACACATTCCATGTAATTGTTCCTGCTGATACCGGTGTCAGCAAAGGCTCGGTCAACAAATCGCATGACACGTGGGCGCGTGTTGCCAGACTGGAAGCAAATGAGCTTCGCTATAAGGGTCCTGGCTGCATCTATGCGACTCTCGATTCTGCACTGCCACTGCGGCTTACCATCATGTCGGCGGTATGTCTGGTTCGGGATTGGAAATTTTACCCCTGCCACGCGACAGACAGCAACCGCACCGCAGTACAGAATCGAGTGGGTGTCGACAAGGTCTTCAGTCGACTCGAAATAAGGTTTTAATATGCAGTCCAGGGCCAATACTAGCGAAACATTGCGTTTACACATGGGCAACCGCGGTAAACGTGGCCGCGAGCATGGCGGGACAAACCTGAATTCTTGTATAGAGTCCTCCAGAGCACTCCTCAAACGCTCATCGTCCTGGATACTAGCACATGCCTGCACCTGAAGTTCCTCCGTTGGTGGTATAACTTGGGTGACGGTGACATTTACCACAGGTGTTGGTTGTGGTTCAGGCAGTGCTTCGTTGCGCAATCGGTCAAGTACAGACTCATCCAACAACTTTAGTCGCTGAATGGCCCGCACCTGATCCGCTAACCGTTGCACCGTGACGTCGACAGTTGGGCACAAGACCTGAAACAGAGGCACCATTCTTGAACGGTACGCAGTGAGGTTAGTTCCTCCCTCCGTAGCCCTGTAGTACGCCCGCATGACATTTGTATTTAACTCTTGGGTCCATCTCATGCGTTGGCGCACTGCACCACTGGTAGCGGGGGCCGTAGACGAGCCACGTTGGCGCGTTGACCCCAAGCCGACCGGTGGGCGGCCCCGGCGTGCAGGTCTTCTCGTTGCACGGGGCTCCTGGTCGCTCGATGTTCCGGTGGTATTCGTCAGGGAGTCAATGCCATCCCCTGACGATAGCGACGAGTCATGACTTGATGTTGGTTGTGCGCTCGCTGTGGCAACACGCCGGCATTGTCGTACGCCGTTTCTTCTCATCATTTTTATTGGTGTTTGGAATTTTTGACATTTTCACTATTTACTGTTCACAAAGAATTGTTTCAGATACTTTTTCTTGGGCTTATATTTGAGATGTTTTCTAATGCGTGTAACCAATTCAACCGTATATTTATTGTAAAATTTTCAATTTTATTTATTTTTGTAAAATTTGACGTGACGTGACACGGCGGTTGCCATAGATCTTTTTATTATTAACTATGTTTAGTTCAATACCTACGTCATATTGGTATTATAATAATGTAATGAAACCACTGAACTTAAGTATCAACTCGCCTTAAAATAACAACCATTTAAAATCATATATTACAAAATTATTACTTAAAAAATACTAATTATACTATTACAATACGCTATAAGCTGGAGACTAAAGCCGAAAAGAAAAAAAGGTGAATTCATTTTGTGACTTGTCACCCAGATATTAATCATTATTTCTCTGTGACGGTAGGTAAATAATATTACTCAAATACTGGTGTAATTTTTATTCGTTTCCCTTGGTTTCTACTTATACTGAAATTATATCTTCCAAAATTAAATAGGATTCATTGTAGCACCCACACGCATGGCATACAAATAGTGTTACCCACCACTAAAGTTAATAACCAACTAAGTATTAGTTAATTAGTATTGTCACATACAAGTTGAGTGGTGGCAGTGATAGTCGTATCGACAATATTGTTAGTTGTGCGAATATGTGGCGTTGGCTGGTGTTGTGGCAGGCCTGTGTGTTACTCGTCGGCGGGACTATCGACTTCGGCTACTTCTCGCAGAAACGGATCATCGCGCAACCAACCGAGGTAATTATGGTGGTTAATTTGAGAAGTCAACATCAGTCGTTATGTGCTGTAAGTTTTGTAGCCCATTTCGTCTTAGACTGCGAATTTAGTAAAATAATTTATAATAGAAGTAGAATACATGGGTAAGTCCAAAGTTTGAACCTGAAGTGGTAGTTACACTGGAACGTACATACATTTGTATTTAAATCACGTATCGGATGACTAAATTCGTGAGATGCGTTTAATTTAAGGTACATTTTACTGTGTTACTCAATAAATAAAATAGTCTAAGTCATCCTAGATTTATGTACATTTTCTTCCACATACTCTTTCTGCGAAGCGAGTGAAGTTAAGTGGCGATTACTTCCTACTCAAAAACCTCAAAAGACATTATTATTTATTAGGTTGTTCTTATGACTTGTAAGTTAAATTTCAGGTACATTACTTAGAAGAAAGTATAGATTTACCTTCATTATTGCTAATTACATAAAATAAAAAAAAATAACTTGAAAATTATCTCGTTAAGCTGCGAAAAATGACGATTATTGCTTTGATGCGTGTTTGATACTAAGTAGGTATCCAAAGGTAACGTGCTACCGTAATTACGAACGACTTAACGATCTACGCTTAGCGATATGCCTCAATTACTTACATGACGGACATGATACATTACTTCAATTACTAGAAGGTATTCGAAGTTAAAATGCCTGTAATGAAGATGATGGATCGGAAATTCGTGATTCAGAGATAACAATCTTTACAGATTCTATTTTTTTTCAACATTTAGCAGATAACTTAGCAGTGTCTTAACAAGCTTCGCTAAATAGGTACACACAGTATTTTCACTTTTTAGCTACATTACAAAGTACGTAGGTTCCTTGTAGGTACACATTTTTAAATCAAGTCACGTATTTATCCGTAATCTAGGTATCTCATTCCAAAGCTTGTGTTCTGTCATATACCTACCTACTACCTACTAGGTATCAAGATGTAAAATGTGAAATAAACTCTTATGTTGCGAAACAAATTCTATGAGATGTTACAGAACAATGACTAGGCAGGTAATCTAACGATCTAGTAGGAACTACTAGGAACTAATTAGATAATATGTTTCATACGCTATATCGCTTTGCGGTAAACTACCTTTTTCCGATTTCAGATTACGATTTCTCACAGTGTTTAATCTGATCGGAAAAGATTATTTGTATTCTTATAATCCCACCAAAAAATATTCTGTAAAAAACTAGCCAAGTCTCGGTAGACCTGCTAGTTTATTTCTAAAAAGTAATATGTAGATTCAAAGTCGTGCGAAGTCTAAGGTCACTTACTGATATTTCTTTATTATTATAGTTAATGTTGAATGACTTGGCCGTTCAAATTTTTTATACGTAAGAAGGTAAAAGTAAATTTTAGCGTTTTCAAAAGATTCAATAAAAATATGTTTTTTGTGTGTGATGAAGTAAAGTGATTCGGAATGAGGTTCAATATAGTTACTAAATACTATTGTAGTAAATCCAAATATTTCTCTAATAAAACAATACGTCACGTCTTTATTCATTCTTTGACCATTTTGATATGATTAGTAGTAGTTTTTTGCACTTGTACTGAACACGTACACCGGAAGATATTATAAAATAAAAAAAATGGTGAAATGAATTAGTGACGATATGGAACACAAGTCTGGAAAAAAATTGATAGTAAACAAATCTAGAGTGTAATCACAAAAGTGCAATAATAATTAATTGTTTATTCTATCATAGTGCTGACATTACTTAGCAACGCAATATCACAATAAATATAGGTAGATCAACCATAAAACATATCGGCTTAAATACAAAAACTACAAAGTTGGCATGCGTTGAATGGCTGGTATGAATGAAATGAATAGCGAAAATTAATTATTAATGCTGTATCGAGTTAACAAACCACATTAGTTATAATTTAATGTTCCTCAACAATTTTACGATTTACCTACTGATATTTTTTATTTCAGGTAAATTGTGTTGAATATCCAAAATTTAACACCGATAGGTTTCCAGAACTGATAAACTTTAATGCAGGTAAATATAGTATTATATTCTGTTCATCTATCATGAAATGAAATTAAAATAATGACTCTTTTAAATAGGCAATTTTTTCCATCCGACTAAATATAGGAAATATTATTGGTAGTTCGATTAATTATTTAAATAAAGTAGTCGCTCAGACCAGTAATGGTTTATTTGCTCTGAGTCTTCAAAATTAAATTTAATAAGGAGGTAAATAGCAGATATATGTTTAGATTAATTTTGGTACATGCGAAGAAATAAGTAGTAGGCCTACCTAAAATTGAAATATAGGTGAGTATGAATTTTATTATTATTTCAGGATGGCAGCGCAATATAGACACTGCGGGAAAATTCACAACACGGCGTGTAGCAATGAAAAAAGGACCGCGAAGAATTGACGATCTTCTTTCACTAAGGGCTGATGAAATCGTTAAAGAACACGCCAAACTAGTTCAGGATATAAACAGCCTGAAACAACTTGTATTCGTTGCACCGATTCCCGATAACTACAACAGAGATTATGATGAATCCGTATTTCACGAGATCATTGAAACAACTTCTACGGCTAGACCAACTTCGCCTAAACCTACGAAACGGCCAATGAAATATAGTTCAATACCTATAATATATCTAGGAGGTGCCAGTCAACGCCATGTTGTCAAGACTTCGCCTCTAGAGTTCCCGAAGCCCACTATAAGTCTGATAGGCACCACGTCATCGCCAGCTCTACACCCCTATCCCTTTGTGATGCAGCCTTCGCGAAAACCGTACAAGTTTTGCATGCCACCAGTTCCTTTAGTATACACAACAACCACGCGTCGACCATCTTTTTGGGAAAGGTTTTTTAAGTCACTAATACCCAAGTAAAAAGATAATGTCACTATACGATTTAGAATACTCGTTCGATTTGTATCAAGATATGCATTTCATTTCCGTATTGATACTTGTGTACCTACCTACACTACCTTGTACAAATATTTATAAATAGATTTATCAGGGTCTAAACTAAAATCATGGAACACACAAAAATGGTAGCGCTATGCTTATAACAAATTCTGAAAGTAGTGATGTACTCGTAGGTACCCAAATTTAAATTGAGTTACCCTATTCTCATCCATTAACAATTATGTACTTACACTATAATATTATTTAAGATAACGAATTAGTTCGGAAAACTCGTCTAATTCTATTTGAAAAAAGCATTATTTTTCATGATAATTAATGTTGTATTAAATTTTATTATTTTATTAAAGACTATTTAAATTCAAATGAAATAAATTGGATAATTATACCTAACTGCATCTTAGAAGCGTGAGTTTGTTAATTGTCTAGATTACAATCTATTATTGTAAGAATCAAGAAAATATCTACGGTTTAGTTCTTTTTGTAAACAATACTTACTATGTATCAACGAGCCTCGTTATTGTGTGCGTGAGATAGTTCGCGTGCAGTATCTAATTGCAGTTACCAATTATATATGTTTTTTCACCACTTTTACGCGTCGGAATGGAAAAGTTGAATGTCTTATGTGATATGATGAAATGATTATGCTTGATGCATTCCTCAATTATGCATTATAGTTGTTGTTTATTCAAAGTAATAAATTATTATGATGATATGCAAATATCTTGTGTTATTACTTTTATTTGATTAGGTACCTACTCTTTTCAGTGAATAGGCACCACAATTTCAGTAGCCTAGAAAAAATGTAACAAATAGTTTCACCTATTATAAGGAAAAGGAAGTTAAGATATTGTCATATTTATTTTTAAGTCTTCTCATGTAGGTGTATCATGTTTATACTATGTCTTTCGATGTTTTTTTTGACCAACTTTCCTCTAGATATACTAAATACGTGAGACAAGTTTTTTTCGTAGTCATGACCATTTTTAAACTAAAAGTTGGAACATACTTTGATCAATAGCAATACCGATGTGTACATCATTATTAATCATGTTATATCTACTGTCATATACAGAGGAATAACGTATTCTGTCACTGGAACGTTGATAATGTGAAAGTAAACTGTTTTTGTTGATGTATTACGACTACGTAAACAATCGTGAGATATTCTTCAATCTACAGCTTCATAACGATCTAAAATTACCTCAGTACTTATTACTTTTTACCAATAAATTTCGCACGATGATAACGCGACAATGTTCGGTTTCACTTAAATTTTTTAGTCCAACGACTATTATTATTTTAGTAGAATAAAATGATGTAATTTACTAACGTAGCTTTTGCTTAGCTATCAGTCAGGTATCAAAGAGTATTTATTATTTTTAATTATTAAAGATTATGTCATAAATAGAAACAAATACATGCTAGACAGATAAATTATAATATGGTATAGCTAGTATAATCATGAAATCTATGTGTACATCTGAATAAGAGGGATGTAGTTAGGTCGGTACTCATTATTCACCTACTGTGATCGGATATGTAGTACTCAAATTTTGAATAAAAAGCCATAAATTAAAATATAATTTTATTGAATAGGCTAAAATTACAATAGGTATTATCAATGACGATTGAGCTGTTTGAAAAAGATAAGATAATAATTGGAGTTGGGGGCAAGAGTAAATGCACTTCGACTTTTAAAAAGAGAGCAGTTAATAGCTTCGGATTTATAGAGCGCTTTCTCTGTTGCACACAATTTTGTGGCATTAATCAATTGCATTTTGTGTCAGTTGTTGTTATAATCCAATTGAACACATAATATAATATAGAGTTGTTAAAAATCTAAATATTTTTGCATAATTTCCTAAAAGTCGATGTGCATTTATTCTTGCCCCCAACTATACTTACTATTGTGTACATAGTCACCTTAAAAATATTATTTTCTATTTGGAAGATTTTGTCATTCGTAATGAGGATATTAGGAACGTTAACAGTTATCTTCTGTTTGTAAAATATACCTACTTCATCAGAATTAATTAATTATCAATGTTGATGAACAGTTCAACCGTCAAATATTTTATTCGAATTATTGAGCTATTTCTATACCCTAATAACACTAATAAAATAATCTTAAAGATAAACCTTAAACCTATAAATGGCAGTCTTAAGTACAATAAAGTTCAATTAATGCGGACAAATTGGTAGGTTGACAACGAAAAATACATTAAGTTCAATCAGAGCAGCTAGGATTAAGAATCCTGCATACACAATCCCACAGGTGATGCCCACCTTCCAATCCAACTGGAATTTGTTGAGCGCTAGACATCCATACAGAGCGAATAGTGTAGACAGAAGAGATATCACGCTGTAGGATAACCCGCTTGAATTGATAGTGACCTGTAACAAATATAAATTAGTGTAACACGTTTGACTCAAGCACGTTTGGTAATGGAAAAAATCATTATTTGCATCGAAGATTGCGGGTCCTAAGAAATAATTCTATGTAGCAAGTTTGAAGTGCTTGAGATTTTTGTGCTAGATTAAATTAGAAAAGAGATCCTAAAGAATAGATCTACAGTGAACGTCATCTGTGGTGCAGATTAGGGATGTTGCGAATGTCGATTTTTGGAAGGTATCTTCTAACTTTTTCCATCTCGCCGATTCCTTAAACCAACCAAATAAAACCTTACCCAATGATTTCCCGGGATGCTTGGGTAGAACAGTGACTTCACTAACCACGGCAGTCCTAGACAAAGTAAGATGTCGAAGGTGTTGGAACCGATTGAATTGCTTAGACCCATTGTACCGTGTCCTGGAAAAATAACAATGGAAATTAATGCCTATGCGGGATAGTAAAAATACCTTTGCATATTAATAGAAAAGAAAATGTTAAAACTATTGTTTGAATATCTACATACCACGATCGAGTTTCTTCTTTCGTATTATTTTATTTACTTAAAGTAATTGAATGGCAAGTTAAAATGTAAAAAGGCTTCTAAGTCCAACCTTGCTTTGTGACGAGTACACTGGATACTGCTTCTGGAAGACTGGTGCCGGCTGCGAGAATCGTCAGTCCTGTGATACTGTCCGGTACCTTCAAGGTGTCACCTAAACGAAAATAATTAAAGTTAACACTTAACAGTATTTTTTTGAACATTTTATACAATTATGATGGGCACCCAAGCTATATAAATATAGATAATTATAACAAAAACAACCATTTATTACCTTACTGACGTAAATATTTTTGATACAGTTAATAGGTACGATTTTCAGTCCCTAGTATAGAGAAGGTTCATGAAAGACGTAAAATCATTAAGTCACTTGAACCACAAGCTCATGTTGGTAAGAATTAATTACCTTCCATAGATCTCAAAAACTTACCCACAACAGTTATAATCCAAGCGACAAGGTAAGATACTCCTCCGATCCAAGTGATACACATTATAAACGTCAAGGGATAGATGCTGGGTCGATGTCTGCAGTCAGGTATCGTGATCCAGAGTACAAGACGGATCGGCAGCGTTAGTATCCAGAATAGCTTCTTCCAAAACGATATCTTTTCACCGGGAAATGACCAGACGGAGCTCGTACTTATATCTGAAAATAACAAGTTATTTCTGACATTGAACCTCATTTGTTTTAAACTAAAAGTAATTCCTAAACATGATGATTTCTGGTTGCAGCAGTGTTAGATTTCGATATTTTCCCTAAGCTTCTATATACCATAATCATAAACTGTTCTTAACAACAGCGTTTGGCCGTTTAATTATTTAAAATAACAACGAGTTATAGTGGTGACTCTATCGTAGCACTACGACGACGTAGAGTCTACAGCACAGCTACACGTTTCTTGTATAGGAATTAAAAATATATTTAACCACCTGATCCAGTAGAGTCATGTCGTCTAGTCATTTCTATTCCTTGTTCTACGTCGTTGCGTTGTAAAGCACGTGGCGTCATACGTTGTGAAGCGTCCATGGGATTCATTTTTTCTGAAAATAAAGACAAAATATAAACGTTGAAAAGGGCCGACGATACTAACTTTATAAATAGTATTTTGTGATATGTTTTTCTTAAATACTTACCTTTAATAAGTAGTGGGGTAACTTCCGTGTAAATTTTCGGCTTTTTAAAGAAGCAGCAACCTCTTTTGACCAATGACCCCAGTCGATTGTTGAAAACCATTGCTGTTAAGGAAATTTAGATAATTATCACTTTGGAATAAAAATAAACTATCGTTAATAAGAATTATGAATGAAACTGCAATATAAGTTTTTTTACAAAAAGGCCTTTGTTTATTGCAAAATAAATCAAGGATCCTTCAGTTAATTTGATTATGAAAAGTGTGATTCAATGAAATAATTTTAAAAGTTAAGTTTAATTTAAATACACAGAATGAACTATACCTAATATGTACAATGTGTACATTAAAACGAGGAGCAGAGCTTCGTGCCAGAATATCTTTCCATCCAGAATAGTCATAATAAGAGCCACCACAGCGACAGCATACATCATACAATCTCGTGTTACTGACCACCAATCTAAATCTATAACCTGAAATAAATTACTTTAGTTTAATACGCATTCTATAATATATTCAAAAGTAATATTCAAATTGAGAAGGTGAATTTGTTATTTTATAATAACTTCTAGTTCAATAAACCGATTAAAAGTAACTTTGACACAAACAGCTTAAGGGTCGAGAAAGGATATACTACTGTTACTATGACTTTGTTATCTCTGTATTTAGATCCTTTTAGACGCTCTAGCAAGTTACCACTTTGTGACAGCACTGCAGGGTCTGATAGTCACATTGAAGAAATTCGTGCAAGCGATGGTTTAATTTCAATACTACCGCAATAACCTGGTTCATAAATTTTTATAAAAACATTTTTTAGCATTTAAAAATTCGTAGTTTATTTAACCAAGATATTAGTTTATTTAAATGCTACGTTATGTGAAACACCTGCAATTGAGAAATATGAATCATAACGTAAGGTAAGCAGCAGTATATAGGTACAAAGCTCAGAGTACTCAGAGTATACCACGTAGGATGACAAAGTTAACTTAAATCCGATGACACTTACCGCACCAGCGAACAACGCGCAGCACGCCGGTACTGCTAAAACATTGAATACTGCCGAGCCGACCACAGCGCCTACGCCAAGGTCGCCTTCAGTTACAAACGTGCCCACACAATTTATGAACAATTCTGGACTGGAACTGGCTGCAGCCATGAAGGTAGCTCCAGCGATATCTGACGCTATGTTCATTCCTGTAAATTAATGTTACATTTTTAAAGGCTATTTTTAATCATATATTTAATCGAAAAAAGTATAAAAAGAATAGCATAAAACATCTGACATTTTAACAAGTTAAAAGAGAGTAGAGAGTCGCAACGATCTAGTTACGTACCTAAATGGTAACCGTTGCATAAGAGTAGTAAAAAAGTAGGGTCGTATTGCAGGTTTGTTGTTTGAATTGTTGGATAGTTTTACAGAATAAATAAACTTATCGTATTTTTAATTTTGTAATTAAGTAAATTATCATTACATATTCATTTGCATGTTCACATTTGCATATTATTATAGCGTGTGTGCTTTGTACTAGTAATAATGGTTCAATAGTTAGAATTGAATCACTTACGTTCACAAATCATTTCGATGGCAGGTACAAAATAATCTTCACATACACTGCCCAGCAATAGAAAAAAATACAGGGCGAGAAAACAGTGAACAAGTATGAAGCCCTGTGAAAAGAAAGTTTTTTAAAGGAAGGAAGTTATGTAGGAGGAGACGGAATCTTTCCTTCATTTTTTGTTGCATTTTATTTTAATGTTCGTACGTTTTTTAAGATATTATTATGTTTTCAGCAGCCTACAGGATGTTATTACTTAAATTCTCGTAAATGTCAGAATAAACTGGGATTTGTTGTATTTAGTTTTTTACTCGAAGTTATATTGATCATTTGTATAGGAAGATAAATGTCAAAGTCACGCGAGGAGAAAATCCCAGCGTTTTATAGAAAACTAAGCACTAAGGTTCTTTTTCTCTGCCAAGTCAAAAACCTAGAGCTAAGATGTAGAGTTACCTTTACGAGATATGAGATGTATAGAGGGAATTCATTGTGGAATGTGTGATTTGTTCCAGATCGGATATGGAAATGGCAGAGCAGCGGTTATGGAGTGGGATGTCATGATACTTATGTAGTAGGTCATGAGTCAGTAGTATTTATGAATTAAAGTGTCAATTACTAATAGCCAAAAACTGGTTACGTAAATATTTTTAACTACATTTTCTATAATTTTCCATTGGCTAATGTATGAAACGGGGACACAGGAAAATATCTATTCAAACATGGAATTATTAACCAGTCTAGGTGTTTATCGTGACGTCGTATTGACAAGGGATAAGTAATATTATCTATATCTTATACGCATTATTTGATAATCCTAATTTTATTAGAGTCTTACTTTGAATTTAGAATAATTTATGATAAAAGATATAAAACATAGACATATATTTTGTTTTAAACCGCTGAAATTGAATTATATTAAGTTTACTTAAAACAATATTGTAATTTTCGCTGAAGCTCGTTTGCGCAAATGCTCCTTGAAATTTTTCGGTAAGTTTTTATTAACAAAATTCAAAGCTGTTTTAAACATAAATAGGCAATCTACTTACATAAATGTATTTATTTACAACTACCTAATTCAATCTTTTAAAATACACGATAACTGTATTACTGCTGTTAAATATAATAGTTACAAAAAATAATAAATAATCATTAATTAATTTGTACCTATTGCAATTAAGATCAGCTATACAACACTTAGGAAATAATTGTATTATTTCTTGGTAAAATACTTACATGTCGTCTTTGATAATGGGTCAAACCGTCAGAAGGAAACTCCAGTATAGCCGCCGGGGTGCAGTTCTTCTCAGCCTCTACAATACCGAGGAGACGACGTGTTGAATACGATTTAGATTCTGAAACAAAAAGCAGAGGATAGAGATAGGTAGACTTTACAATAAAACTTGTAGAAATAGTATTAAAAATATAAATTTCTTATTTATTTGAATCGATTCAGCGGGAGCAGTAGTGTTTGTATTCGCAGCTAGACGTCGACAAGAATACCTTGTGTTTAAAGAAAACATTATACCAATGTATATGTAAAAGAAAGAAAATATTATACATATGTTATATGTACAAGAAAATATTATACCAATCTAAAATATGTTTTTGTGTCATATAATGGAATAAAATGCTTATATTTCTGATAATTACCATCATAAACATTATTTTGAGTGCTTGAAATTGAATTGACCACCAAATAAACAGTTGGAATACCGAGAAACAGAACCACACGCACTATTGCCGCAACTCTGTATTTAGACTCATATTGTCTAGTCCTTATCAACATTTTTGCCATTTAAAAAAAAATTTACAAAAAAAACACAATTTATGACTAGATACGTTGTAGTTTAATAATACGCAAGAAGTTTTTCGTTTAAGCGAATATCAAATGAAGAAATCGTATAATTTGCTTTGTTTGCAATACAATAGCATTAGTGTCACTTTCCTTAAATGATTTACATAAGTTATCATGGACGTGTGAATGCGGTAAAAGCCTGAAAGTTACTGCGTGAGATTACTCCTTACGGCCCTTGATGAAAATAAATAAAAGCCAATAAATATTATTATTGCTGCATTCGGTTACACACCGATAACACTGTTATCGATTATAATCGTAGAGTAAATAAAATAGTCTTTTTGATCTCCCCAGTAGCTCAGGTATATGCTTTCGCGTTATCTTTACCTGTTCAAAACAACTTTTATTATCATCAAGAACTATATTTGTACCAGGACTGGACACTTCGTCGTTATATTTTATAATTTTCGAAGACGGTTTGTTCCCTGGAAAGTTTTCTGGGATTTTTTTAAATTTGGCTTTTATTTAGATTTTAGTATGCTCTTGCCAAATTTCAACTTTGCCACCACGTATGGCTGCCGCTCGCGCCGCCATATTGAAAAAATGGCGCCCAAAAGCAGTTTTTTGATAATAACTCCTTTCTGGCTCATTTTACAGGAAAAACATATCATTCCAAATAAAGTAGAGAAAATTTCCGACAGTTTATGTCCTAACCTTTTCTTTCCTAAATTCAATAGTTTCGGCGTACGAGCGCCGTAAATTGTAATTCAATACACGTTTCGATAGAAAAGGTTAAGACATAAATTGTCGGAAATTTTCTCTTCCTTTTTTGAATGAATATGTTTTTCCTGTAAAATGCGCCAGAAAGGAGTTATTATCAAAAAACTGGTTTTGGGCGCCATTTTTTCAATATGGCGCGAGCGGCAGCCATACGAGGTGGCAAAGTTGAAATTTGGCAAGCATACCAAAATCTAAATAATTGCCAAATCTCAAAACTCCCGGAAAACTTTCCAGGTAAAAATACCAAATGACTGTACTATCAAATATGTACGTTTTTGGAACTGTAGTGTTTGTCATTTTAATAAAAACTGCCAAATGGTACCTACTTCATAGTGTGAGAAGCTTTAAGTTATTTATGCTAGGCTTTTAAAGGTATCCGCTAACTTACCTACACAAGGTGATAAGTTAGACCCACACTGGCATATTATTTCAAAATTATTAATTTAGGTAACAACGTATAAAAAAATATTTTGAAACGCAATAGGAAACGGATAATTTCGATAACGGTTAAGTTAATAATTTGAATGGAGGCTATTTAATATGATAAGGGACACGCGAATAATTTACAACCCTTTATCGTAGATTAGGTAGTTTTGGCACGTGTTTCTATTAGCTAAGTAGGATTAGTTAAGTAGGACATTGATATTAATGTAATTTAGATAATACAACAATATATTTAAATTGTTTTTGTAACACTTTTTTCAAGGCTTTCAACAAAAGCAGAAACGTAAACATATGTAGTCATATTATTTTCTATGCGGTTAACTAATAAAAATATTCCACTAGACATTAATCTATAGATTACGAGGGTTTAAGTGGTCAAGAAACTTTCCATTGCTTGCTGAATTCCGTTCACGAAGTACCTGTAGCATGTAGAACATAGATATCAATTATAAATAATGTTGATAATTTGTATTATTGTGTACATATGACATTAAAATAGGTAATCTATTTGTTATTACTTGTAAATTGTGGCGAATGAGTGTTACAGCTGTAAATATGTAATATTTTGTTGCATCGTATTTTGATTAATAATTTTAACATCTTTTTTTTTATTTGTTAAAATTTCTTCTCTCAGTTCTATTTTCCTTTTATCTTCAATTTGTACATATTATATTATTTTATATAATTTCCTAGTCGTACTTGTGAATTCCAATCCAAAAAATAGAATGAAACTATTTACTATCGTATTTTTGTGGGGAATAGCGAAATCTGCAATAGATGTTTTATATGCATATTATTTCAATGTCATACTTTTGTTAAATTCACTAGTGTAAAATCGGTTTTTAGACTTAAATTTAACGACTAGTTTTCCGAAAATAAACAATGAAACTGTGACAAAATAATAAGTTTTGCATATGTAAAGAATAATATCGTAGCAATACTTAGTAATGCTACATTTCGTGTGTTTTGTTATAAACCAGTGCATTGCATCTACTTATCAATACGTTAGTAAATTTTGTAAAATATCGACTGGAATGCATCCATAACATGAGTGGATATTGTTTGTTTAGGCTCTAGGATCGAAATAGATTGACCGTCGTAGACCATCGCCAGCATTATCTTCTTCAAATATTCTTATCTATAAACCTCTGATTCTATGACAATCTAAGAAATCACCTTAGAAATAATTTTTAAAATTGTTTGGAGTTAGTCGAAAGGTTCGAAAGTTAGCAGTTTCGGAGTTTCAGTTTTTCTTAAGAATTTCGGAGATTCGTTATTTTTGCAAAAATGTTAATATAAACATCGATCTAATATTACTGGATACAGTGTTCCAAAAAAATACACAATAGTGTCTGTCAATAAATTAGGTACCTACACTAAATATTTGGGGTCGTTATCGTTTACAAAACGTGTCAAAGAGTGTTCAATTTAAAATCTTAGGGGACAGATAATCCTTCTTTACACTTTAGATGTGTAGGTAATTTCATCAAAAAGGCATCAAAATACCACCAATTTTGATTAAGGTAGTGTACTTAGAGTTGATGTAATTTTTACGCTCTAATCGTATATCTAGTGTATTTGAAGTTTAATTTTTCACAAACGGATCCCTAAATACAGATATGGTCTTACAAACTCTCAAAACACCTTTTAAAAGATCTTCATTGGAATATAATGAAGAAAAATATTTTCATTTCCTATTCCACACGGAAAAAGTATTTCAAAACTTATTTCTACCGTTTTCTCCATGTAAAAATAATATCTACAACACATATTCCTATAAAAAAATTTAAAAAAATTCGGTGTCACATGTTGTACAATCTACCTATTCAATATTAATTTCAAATTAAGCTTGCAGGCTGTTACTTTAAAAACTGATACGAAAATCTAATTAAAAATTAGAGCATTAACTATATCAAATTGACTAATAAAGCCAATTAATAATACGATTAGGCTCTATGACAAATCATGTTAAAATCTTCACATTCATAATTGCTTTAATTAAGAGACAAGTAGCGGCACCTCAGTTGTCTGTATCATGAATTACCTTTTGACCTTTCGGTTTCTCAAATTAGTAGTTGAAATATACAAATCTCAATAAGGACGGTTGCTGGATATTTCGCATACTAACTGCAGTCGTTCAGTTTGTTGTATCTGTAAATAGTACTCCGTAATCCGTAAATTTGAACGTATTACAAATAAGAATACCCACCAGTTGTACGATCCAATTAGGACAACGACCCCGGTGGTTGTTATTGCATTTAAACATACAATTTCCGCGTGTATGAAGAAACATGTGCACCTAACAAGCGTGTGGGATTGCGCGTGAGGAGCGCGACGCTCGCTTTGGGAGCGTTCCTGCACTGCGCCCGAGTGCCGGTCGCGCGCCGTACGTTTATTGTATGGAAATAAATAATTGGCCCCCGTATTCTTCTTTTGACGAGCTATCCGGCGGGTCCATTATGTCCGTTTGATCGTGACCAGTGGCATTCGGACGCCAGTGGCGACGTCCTCGGTTGCCTGTATCGCGCTCCATACATCGCCACTACAAAATATGAACACCTCCGATCGAGGTATGGCGCATTGCCTTTCATTTAATTCATAAGTTTTGTTCTGGAAATGGTTATATTTGAAAGAGAGTAAATTAAATTTTGTTGAAAATATTGAGTGCGTAACTATTGATGGCAAGGTTATAGAGAAGGGGGCGGAAGTGCGTCCAATTCCCGGTTAATGGCTAGGTCACTCACTACTGTGGAGTGAGCCAAGTAGTGGAGTGAAAAGTATAAAGGAGTGTTCGTAGTTGGAAGTGTGGATCCGTAGTGTCTTGCGTGCCGGCGTTCATACATGTCATGATAGTTCACACCGGCTTCTAACCTATGTGTATCGTAAGTAAGAGACTGAGCTGCCCCACAACATGGCCATTAACAGTTCAGGTATGATAGGATTTCATAACTTTAAATCACTGTATATCAATGCGCATACAAGTACTAGTCTTCAATAAGTAGTTAAAGATATTCAGAAGTATTTTTCAATAAATTATAAAGCATAGTTCGAGGCTGAGTGGATGAATAACATACAATTACAAATGACAAAAAGATCGTTTTAGTGTTAAATTAAATGATGATGATGATCAAACCACGCCCTTACAAATGTCTCCATTTGTGAACGTAATAGTGTCGAGGTTTAATGACTTCACGAATTTATCTACTAATGTGAACCGCACCTTTTATTAAGAGCACTTTAGCGTTCATTGTTAGAAATAATAAAACATGTGCTGACCTTCCACAACTTCTACACATCAATACAATAATATACTTAATGAAATAGACAGAGCCTGTTTATTACCAATTGTAAAGGAAATATTAAAAGGACCTGTCTCGACGATAGTAACAATAGCAGTAATTTAATCCCATGGTTATTGCTTACAGTAAATAGTAATTTAATGAATACAAAAAAGTTTATTTTATGCTCGATCTAATAGCTGGGATGGTAGAAAATACCTATTAGAGAGACCAGGAGTACCGACGAGCAGACGTGACCCGAAACGTTTCGGTGTGTCGGTTAGATTCGTAATTCAAAAATTGTTCGAATCAATCATAATTTTGTCTACGAGCGTTAACCAGATTAACGTCTGAATACACACGTCGTTTTGTGAGCAACGTAATCAAGGAACGGTCAAATTTAGTGAATGTTTATTCGTGTATGGTTTGATTAGGTAATTTTGCTAATATATCCATTTGCCTGAGTTAAAATGATGTTCCTAAAGTTAGAAGGGGGAGGCATGAGCACCGGCTCGGCGCCTCATCCGGTCGTTCCTCGCGCAAATTATCAATTGGCCGTCGTCGACTCAGGGCTGCCGTGCAAGGTTGAGTGCCGGTAATCTTCACGTGATGTGCCTCAACCGATGTCCAAAAATCAACCTCATTTTATGTAACTGCTTCTTTTGATGTTCTTCAGATAAAAAAAAGTTAAAACGATATTAGAACAGCGTGTTGAACGGTAATAAAACTCTATATTTTAATAAGGCATAGGGAAACAAGGAAAAGCTACTTTTTGTGCAAAAGAAGCAAGTCTTGAAACGAAAGAGTTAGTAAATAACATTGAATCTTAACGTATCTTTTGTTACAAAATATTATTATTTATAATTTAATGTTCTATCACATAAAAACTACAAATTCTCAATACGAAACTTAATAACAAGATCTTGGCTTTTCCAATGTAAATTGTTGAAGTTGTCCTAAGTAGCCATCGAAATATGGCTGGCATGACGTTAATACAGACTTCCTGCCGTTTGATCTGTCAATTTCCTCTATAATGCACTTGTTGATGCGAGTTTGTAAACGAGCCATGGCACGAACATACGAGATAACATGACCGGACCACAGAATAACACAGAAGCTAATTCATATCCAAGTCGTGGTTGACAGACGCACTCTTAATATTATGTGGTTCTCAAGTAAATAAACACGCATTGATAATTAAAAAAACTATTACAGTTTGAACTAAAATGTACGAGTTTATAACAAAATATATCTAATGTACCCACTCTTACTTCTGCATAGTAAGAAGTCTGTAACCGGGCTATATCATCAACCGACCGTACCGACAACGTAGCGCACCGTATTAACCGATTTCAGTTAATCCAGTTAAACAACTTAGTGCACTGGTCATTTGAGACAATTTGTCCACGATTGGCTTGTTGACTTTACTATTCGCTGGTCTCAGTTTTAAAGTGCCAGAGGAAGTCTGACAGTTGATCGACACCGACATGCTTCAAATCAAAAGCCGTATGTAATTTACTGATTTTTAAATCTTTTTTGAAATTAAATTGCAACTTAATCATGCATGACTGTTGAATATCGAAATCTTGTATGCTTATTGTCGTTTAATATTAGTCGACTTATTGTCTTTTAAAGTCGTATTTTTAAAAGGAAACCAATGTTTTTATTAAAGATATTTTTAAGGACTGAATTTGAAGCCAGATAACTCAACTTAGATCTCGTATTAAGATCTCTTTGTTTTCTTTATATCTGTTTGATTTTATTGAATATTGAGACGCGGTGTAACGACGCGAGTTCTCGACTTTAAGATCTGCTTTTCTGCAGAAGTCCCTTATTAATTTTGTAAATTGATACACCTAATGGATATCATAGTTAAAATTACATTTTAGACATTTTTTATTCTATTATTTTCAAATAATTCCAAAATTAAAATTAATCATTTAATTTTTAAAAATAGCTAGAACTGTGAAAAAAAAAACAGCTCATTTTTTTAAAATCATTCGTTATTATTATACACAAAACACAAAACTTATTTAGATAATAGATACTATTAAGTACGAGTAGTTATGAATGGTAGTTGTATAATTTGAAATCACATTTGTTTACACTATATAGTTAATATGTTCAGAAAAAGTAAGGTTGTTGAATAAAGATTTCGTAGTTAAGATTATTTTATACTTTCAATTACGGTTTTCGCGATTATAGTTTTAAATAATATCATAATTTAAAACTTACGGTTTATCTTTTTATATTTATGAATATACAAGTAGCAAAGAAAAATTCGTAATTATATTTTCCTGTCAAATCTCTTATTTTAGTATTTTTACTTTGTCTGTGTTTTGACATGAAAGAGGAAATTATCAGGACACGGTACACACAGGTACACAAGTTATTTACGTCTTTAGACATTAATGTGTTTTCCTGTCATATTACGTTAAAAATGAATGACCTATTTAGGGAGTGCTTAATCCGTCGCCAGGCGCCAGGCCTACGGATTCTAGAGCTATGTTAACTTACCTATGTTAACTTACCTCATAAAGTACCATTTCTTAATCTATAATTTCTCGATTTGACTTTCATAAAGTAATTAAGTGTGTTTTATATTATTAATGTGGATTCCGGTCAAGGAATATTTTTTTCATTAGCGTTTAAATCTAATTTTGGAAGAATTCCTGAAAGTACATACTACACTTGTCATACCATATTGTGTCTATGCCATTACAATTATTTTAAAGATTTAAAGAAGCCGCATCGAGGTAGCTGTGGAAAACACACTGCCATATTTTTCGAACAATTTGACAGATTTTCATACATATTTGACATATTATTATTTTACTACGTGCTACGACGCGTAGGGCGTACGCAGTGTGAGAATCGCCTTAGTGTTGTGATTTTGTTAATAGAATACATAAATCAAAACTTAATAATATGAACAAATACTATCGACAAATAAGAGAAACGAAAAAATAACTAAACAAGAAATATCGCACATTTTCAGAGTGCATTACAAATAATAAAACTTGATAAAAAGTTACTTGATTTTTTTCGTATTAAACTAATCTCTAAGATATTTCTTGTTCATGAAATACAGTCAATAAAGTAGATAAATCAAATTATACTGAATTAAATTCCACTTTTATTAAGTGATGACTGCACATCCTATACCTTTCGCACATCATTCGACCTTGTCCCAGTTCTCCCCGTATGATAGAAAAGGCCATGTCCCACTTATCCAACTTTAAGAGATGCAAGGGTGTCTCTATGTCTTGACGACTGTTGTACAGGAAATACTGCTCATCCAATGAATGCGTTTGTCATTTCGGTGTTCGTGATCACAGAGGGATTGAAGTGCCAATTGTCTTGTTAAGGCATTTGTGAATTATACGTGAGCTTAATATAGTTCATCTTCATGAGAATGACATTGTTTATGAATTGTCGTTCTCGACTACTTACACGGGATATTACTGATGTTCGTGAGCAACTGGTACTACTTTTGGTCAGGCAACAGCTCTTTCAAAAAATTTAATCGTTGGCTTAGTAGCGCTACAGATTAATAGAAAATATAATTGCCTTTGATTGTTAGTATCTTAAAAAGCTATTTTTGACAGAACAAACCTTATTTAAACATAAGCGAGCGAGCTAGACAAATCATTAGTGCTACAAATAAATAGTTAAAGGCTTGATGCTAAATAGTAAATTATATAATTCATTAATATATAACAAAAACGAGACCCGAAGAACACATCTTTAGTTTTCTAAACAGGAAAATCTGTCTAGAAAAACATCCATATACGTTATTAGCTTGGGTTCACACAGTAGCTATGATATCGATCGTAAATCAATTGTAATTCAATTATAATTGGCGCAAAGGTTAAATGAAATGATCTGCTCTATAAACCATTTGATTTTAATGAAAAGGTATTTCTTAATGGTATTATACCTACTTTATTTTAAAATATTTACGTATAACCATAATGTTTATTATTTTTGTTTAAATCTCCACTGTGTTGATAAAACGGCTTCTTAAATGTAGCATCAGTGTTTTAACATTAATTTCACTGCGCAGATGGACTTCCCAGGAACTGTACTCCACCTGCCATCGATGACTTCCCTGCTGGGCTGTTCACTGAACTACAACGACAGCATGGTGCCATTGTCTTGCACGCACTTATCTCCATCTACTTATTCTTAGCCCTAGCTGTTGTTTGTGACAAATACTTCGTGCCTGCTGTTGAAAAAATTTGTCATGGTTCGTATAGTTACATAAAACGTATTTTGTTAACATTGAAATTGTACATAGTTTAATTGTTAGCCTGGGGAACTTCTCTGCTTTCTTGAGATTTATTTTGCAAGCGGGAGTGACGAAAGCTACTCCCAAATTATTATGCTCGCTGTAAGATTATTTATCTTATCTTCTCGATTTGGTCCCTGAATACAATCTCCTTAATTAATTATACGTTATCAAAAGCTTATAGAAATGCTACAGGTCACTTAATCACTCTCAGCTTCACTCTTCTTCATTGTATTTCAGCCCTTAACATGACGAATGACGTGGCCGGTGCGACTTTTATGGCAGCAGCTACTTCGGCGCCTGAACTCTTCGTCAACGTGATAGGGACGTTCATCACAGAAGGAGATATCGGAGTAGGAACCATAGTTGGTTCAGCTGTATTCAATATATTAGCAGTAGCAGCATGTTGTGGAATCGGTGCAGGCATGGTGCGTATTTGTTTTGTTCTTCTATAAATGATGTAGGAAAGATGCTTAAATGCTTTTAAATTTTAATCATTTTAAAATAAATTAGCGTTATCATTATTTATTGTTAAATTTACTAAAAAATATAATTTCTATGTAAAGTTGACAACACGGTCTTTTAGCATTTTTTTCATTACTAATATATGATTCAGTTTTTGTTTAATTAAATTTACAGGTAGTACCTTTAGACTGGTGGCCACTCACTAGAGATTGTTTAGCTTATGGAATCACAGTTTCAATACTTATTTGTATTATACACGATGAATACGTTCAGTGGTATGAAGCTTTCCTCCTCGTTTCATTATATGGAGTATACATCTGCATAATGTATTACGACAAACCGATACAAAATTTTGCGAAAGGTAACACTGGAGAAATTATTGTTTTTTATCTAAAAGTTTACTCGATGGAAATAAATAAGTATTGTATATAAACCTACCTAATCTCATCTATTTCATATATGATTTTACAGGTAGCTGGAAATGGGTATCTAACATGTTTAAAAAAAGTGAAGAGAAACAAGATGCCGAAAATGGTAAAACATTACAATTGTTGCGTCTTTTATAACTAACTACATTGTAGACAATTATAGTTTGTAATGGGTTTAGTCGTTAAAAAACAGAAAAAGTTAAATATTTAAATACTCGCAGGTTACATTATATTAAGTATTCAATTGTAATTTTAGGAAAGGATGTCAAGTCTTCCCATATTGTTAAAATAGATGTACCTGTAGAACAACATCATCAACACAACGGTAATATAAAAACTTTACCTATGCGTCTTGAAGCTAAGGAAAAGGTTTTAGAATACATTGATAGTACTGAAAAAATTACCCCTGGAGAAGAAATAAAAGATAAAAACGTTAGTGTCGATATGGCTAAACCTAATGAGATGGAAATTGCCAATCCAGAAGAAAACTTTTACCAGTCAAACGCAGAAATCAAAGATGAAGAAGACGGTTCTGAAAATTCCCTTTGGAAATGGCCTAGTAATAAAAGTTGTTTAGCCAAGGTATTACGATAATCAATAATGGCATTATAGTTAAATTTTATTTTGGATGAAATATAAATTGATAAATATTTTAATTTCAGATCACTAAAATTGTAACATGGCCAATTCACTTAGTGTTCCTGTTCACAATACCAGATTGTGAAAAACCTCGCTTCAAGAACTGGTTTCCTTTGACTTTTATAATGTGTATAGTTTGGATTGGATCACTTTCTTATATAGTAGCGTGGATGATAACAATTATAGGTAAGAGGATTTCAATATTGAGATAACCAGTGACTCAATGAAAAGTAAACTAGCAAATGTCTCATTTTTCATCGCTACTGTAAAATTAAAAACTAAATACTTGTTATTCCGCAAATAAAATAACTACGAACTGACTGCAATAATTCTTTTTTTGTCTTATTTTTTCTAATTTATGATAGTGCAAATTAACTAGGTTTTGTAGTTAGTTAACTAGTTTGAAAATTTAAAATAATGTTATTTGATCGTTACTATGTTATAGGTGATACGTTGATGATTCCGGATTCCGTTATGGGTATTACTTTTCTCGCTGCCGGGACTTCTGTTCCTGAAGCGGTGTCCAGCGTCATAGTTGCGAAACAAGGTAAAATAAGCAAAGTAAAATTAATATGCACCTTTTTGTTTTTCAAATTCATCAACGTATGTTTTTTTACAGGGCATGGTTCGATGGGAATAAGTAATTCAATAGGATCGAATACGTTTGACATCTTACTTTGCCTTGGCTTGCCATGGCTCATAAAAGCATCTCTCACCCCCGCCGAACCTGGAAATTATTGGGTCAGATTTAGTTTTTTTATGTTACCATTCTAATAGCGAATTTTGTTTTTGTTTTTAAAGCTGCACTTTGCGAATGTTCAATTCTGTATTTTATGTATTTGCTCTGCGAAATCTAATTGAAACGATTTACTGCTTCTGTAAGTTGATATTTTTTCTTTTGACAGGTGAAAATTAATTCAATGGGATTGGAATATTCTGCAATATCTCTACTATCAACGCTGCTGCTGCTGTATCTCACATTTTGGTTCAACAAGTTCAAATTAGACGCTGCGGTAGGAAGGGCGTGCCTTGCCATGTATGCCATGTTTTTAATTCTCGCCACATTGATCGAACTTAACGTTTTCTTCCCCGTTAATGTGCGCACTTGCAGGAGATCGGATATGAAATCTTAAGTTAGTTCAAAATAAGATATAGAAGAATATAGAAGAGAAACTAGTGTACTTTTAAGTACTAAGTACAAACGCGGTACCTCTTGTAAGTTATTACATGTTAAAGAGCGGTTGTTTTGAACGTGTATGTTGATTGCTTAAAATGTCTCTTCATAATTAAGAATTATTTCGTTGAATTAAAAGTAATTTTAGATTTAATTTTAACGAACTTCGATAAAAAATTAGTTAAAAATGCACTTTTGTTTATTAAACGTAAGATTAATGAGATTTATTAATTTATGTTTCTTAAAAAGCAATTTTATGTTAAGACAATATCTTAGTTATCTTTTTTTTAGTTTTTGAGTCTCGGTAAGAATCTCTTTTTTTAATCTCCTCATCATTTGAAAAATCCTTATTAATCTCTTATAAACAGTACTTCATTTGTGCTTCGCTTACATAAATTGAAATAAAGTATTATTTTTAGATATACGATTGTTTATGTATTTTACATTGCTTGGATTAAGTACAAAAACAAAATTTAAAAATGGTAATCATGTACAGAATGTCAGAATTACTAATTTCGTATGCTTCAAGATCTTCATATCACTTACACTTTTTTATTAAAACATTATTTTTCTGTTAAATTATAGCAGCAGTTTAATGTAAATATAATAGTATTATGTATTATAATATTACGCAAAGTAATGTTATTTGATTAATAAGTTAATATATGTTACCAAACGAGTGTGTGCAATTATTTTTATCCAAATCCTTTTTAATCCTTGGCGAAAAACGAGAAGTGGTAGGTATAGATGTGATCTGCCTATTCCGAGTTTTCCTTCACTGCCCTACGTAAACTCTAATTTGTATGGAATTGAAACTGCACTATCAGTTACGTTTACGTTGCGAAGAAAACCTGTGTTTGTGCCATCGTAGCTTCCAAATGTATTAACCAACTTTAATTAGTTTTCCTCATTTGAAATAAAAATTAGACGAGGTTGTCCTTAGGTATGTTTCAAATTTGGTTAAAGGCCCTACATAATAATGAATATTTTTTCATAAATATTTTGTATGGGTACCAAATACCATTTTACTTAGTAAATACGGCTCACAGTCAACATTGGGAGTGGTAATTAGCATTAGTTGTATCCGAAAATGGATATCGTGGCGACTTTAGAGACGGTTTAGAACGGTGAACCCTATAGCGTAACTATTATCATCATAATTAGTTTCTCTAGATTTTAAGAATCAGGATCACCGTCTTGATTACCTACACCTAAATCCTACCTGATGTTAGACGAGTTTTGGTGTGCTGCATAGAGCTAACTATTGATTAGTGCAGTCTTGGGTTTGACAGATTCGAGGAGAGTTGGTGCAAACAGAGCGGCCGTCGTAATTACTGCACTACATAATATAATATTTAGTTATTACGCTATTACGCTTGAAACTCAGTTCCAAGTAGTAAGAAAATTTTGAGCGAACTGAAGAATTGTTATTATTAAATTAAATATTCATCTTTTATATAACTGTGTTTTAGATTACTCTAAAAATTGGGTCATTTCTTTGGTAATTTAGTTTATTACAGCAGCAAACATGACGATGTTGTTTTGCTATTGAAACTTCGTTATATTCATCGCAGCGTTGCGTCATTCACATCAGCTTGAAACCGCTTATAGGTGGATGATGCTGGAGGATGTCTTAGCTCGTTGAATGGCATGAAAAACACAACAAAACAGACTATTCGAGTATCGGGCAGTTATTGTGTAGATAAATAAATTAAATGCACTGAGTATTAAATATTTATTTGGTTTCCACTAATATAACACTTCGTTATAATACATTTTCGTTGTTTTTGACACTTAGGTATATCAAGAGATTCAAGATATTGAATGCTATTGGTAAGCATTAATGTTCCTAGGACGCAAGGGCAAATCTGGGCTGCCGTTGAATTTCTGAAATACAAATCAATATCTATTAGTATATCATAAAACTATATATTTGAGAAAACAGAATCATAAACATACGTTATACGGTGAATGTGCTCGCAATTGGTCTAATTCCCTTGCGTGTAATTCTATTTCATGCTGAGTGAGCCTTGGTCTACGGCAATGGACGCTTTGAGGTGGAAGCCAGCGATGGATAACCGGAGTTAGGAGATCACGATGAACCTGTATATCAACATAAATAAAAAGAAGATCGGAATACTTATTATGTTTTTTTTTAATGAAAATACATGATAGGTAAAATAGTAATTACTTTAAATAGATAAGTGCCTTCCTTGTACTAATTGACTGATTAAAACAAAACAATACCAGGAGATTTCTAGCATCCACTTACTAACAGACGCGTCGTAATTCTGTCTCTCGGTAGAACTTTCTCGGTAGTTTAGTTCCAAATGAAAACCAAATAAATTGATAATATTTTTTTGATATGACCCAGATGGAAAATTATCTTATGTTATACGAAGATTTATTGACAAGGCAATAATAGCCTCAATCTTACCATTGTCGGATCGTTGAGCTGCGTGAAATATGAGACGAGAGTCCCAACCACCACGCAAACAATCATACCAATGAATGTGTAATACAAGTAGCTCAACCGGTACGGGAAGAATGTTCCTGACCTGTTTACAAGCAAACCAGATGTACACATGAGTGTGAATTGGATTTACCATTCATCTAACTTGTTGAAGGCAATTTGTTGACAGTGGCTCATTGAATGCAATTACCATTGAAAAGACGATAAAAGATAACGAGATAAATGAATGCATTGAATGGATTGACAAGGATTTACAAACAGTAGATATGTAGTTGGTGAATAGAAATTAGAACCAGCAAGCCTCAATAATACAAGTAGTAAGAATTGGTACTTAGAGTAATGAACAATGTTAACGTAATATAAAATACTCTCTATTGTGGCCAAGAAGTTTTGTAACATATGCATGAAAATAAGTAAGGATTTAAAGTTGAAACCCAGACAATTTACCTCTAAGCTGTAATTTGTTAAAATTTATACATTTATTACAACGCCATTGACTAAAAGTGGATGAGGAAAATGGTGAATAATAAAAAAAACCTGTACTAGTAGTCTGATTCCTCTATGGAAGAAATCCAAGAAAAGTAGTGGGTAATACTAGATTTATTTAGTACAGAAGTTATACTTATTAAGATAAATTTAAAGACCTACCTGTCAAATTCTGTATCAGTAGAAAGCAATGGATCCTTAGGAAGCGTAAAGTTGCCATCACAACCATCAATAGAGACAGGCTTCGTTAGTATAATTATGTCGCCTCTCATTATAGCTGCTTGAGTTCCAAGAGATATCCATCCAACCAAAACAGTTGAGGATATTCCACCAGCTAATGCACCCTGAAAGCAAACAAAATTTCTTTTAATCCAAATTCTTTGTACAAAAGAAGTAAGTTTTAAATGCGACGAAATATAATATAATACTTACCGTTGCATTAACCCATGGCAAAAATAATCCCATTGAGAATAGACCTAAGAGACTTCCAGCGGTTATACCTGCTAAACTTTTTCCTGCTTGGATAAGTGCACCCATGTGTTCTACCAAAAACACCATTGCAACGCATGTCGCTCCTAAAAAATAATCAATTATTATTCATGTTTTCACAATTTATTGGGTACTTTTTGAATATATTATACGAACCAATTGCTACAACTATAATTTTCATGATGAAGCTGGCGTTTTTCTCTGATATCGGCTTGTTGTATGCAGGTCTGATAAGATCTTCAAAAATGACTCCGCACATTGAATTAAGACCAGTTGACATAGAACTACAAACAGTATTTTCAATGAATGCAACTAATCAAATAAAACAATCAAAAATTTCTAATTATGTCACCCTTATTCACCTTAACGCAGCACTGAAAACTCCACTCATAAATATTCCTGGTAGAGCAGGTATCGATCCTGTTATAGTCATAACAAAATATGGCAAAAGCTGGTCACTTTTCTTTATTGCTCCAATAGAAAGAGGATCGCAATTATAAAAAGTGGCATAAATTACTAGTCCTGTATAGCAGCATAAAGAAACAATGATGAAAATTCCGGCCGCCATGATAAATATAGTGCTAAAAATATAATAGAATGTGTTAAAAATGTGAAACATGAAAATGTACTGAATAGGACTGTCGACTCACATTCTAGCTCTTTTCAAAGAAGACAGTGCCAGACATCGTTGCACCATAGCTTGGTTTACCGAACATGAGGCTAACCAACTAAAGTAATTACCAAAAACTGTAGACCAAAATGTGTGTCGAATGGTTGGATCAGGATCCATACTGTAACAAAGCCGATTTATTAAGTTGAAAAAATTTAAGTAGATAATTTTGACTTCAAAAATCATGAAGCATACTTGAAAAATTCGAGACGATCTCCTTTTTTGTTCAATTCTATTACATTTGAAACGCCTCCAAGTCGCCATGTACCATAAATTAATACAAATATGACACCAAAATACATCAGGACCGTTTGTAAAGTATCAGTCCACACTACAGCTTTTATTCCACCCTGAAAATGCATAAATGATGTTGTTATTTGTGGACTAATAATAAATATGTACTTTTGGTATATGAAAGAAGATATTATGAGTCATAATACTTACAAGAGTAGTGTAAAATATGCAAACAATGCAGACAATTGGTGTAATCAAATGTAAGTTTGCACCGGTTACTGGAACAAACGAAAAATTATATTGATCCTTGGACAACGGTGAGAATATAAGATTTTGATCAATTACGTTCAATGAAGGATACCTTGACTGAACGCCAGAGCAGGTACATATATAACTATCGGTATATAAAGTAGCATTTTAATAATGAATATTACTGATCCTAACAGACGCACTTTTTGGTTGAACCTGAGCCTCAGATACTGAAACAAAGAAATAATATTTGGAGTTCTACAGTTTATTGTATAAGTCTGTTATTGTTTAGACGACGGTTAACATTACCTCGTAGGTGGATGTAATTTGTAAATTATAGAACACAGGTAAGTAAATGATTGCAATTGTCAACGATACTGCCCACTCGGATAGTACTATTGTCCATAATTGTGTTCCATAGGTGTACATTTCAGCTGGTAACCCGAGCAGGGAAATACCTGAGATGTAACTGGAAAAGATACAAAATTAAGACCGTTGCCAAAACTGTAATGTTAGTATAATACTGTAATTAAATGCATGTACCTGGCTATTAACGACATTGAAATAGGAAACATTCCCATGGTCTTTCCACCCATCAGATATTCAGAGGTTGTATTTTGCTTCTTACTCGCGAAGAAAGCGAAGTAGACGCCGATTAGTGATGACAAGAGTAACATAGCGCCAAAGACTACGTAGTCTAACCAGTCGAAGTATACCATCGTCATGATGCAGTTCGAGTGATGAGCTCTGAACAAAATCGCGCGTCCGTCCACTATGACACTTAAACTCCATCTCGCAACACAATAGCCATTTACCGAACGGAACTTACAGCTGGGACGTTGCTATTCTTATCCTTCGAAGGATCTCGGACCAGACCCATTAGAGGGATGAGGCTCAGTAATTGAATAGTTACCGGTGTCATTCGCTTGCCGTACGTATGGACCTATTGTGTGGGCAGTTGCCATACATAGAACGAAAATACGTCACGACACCTATTAATTTATCCGGTTGACTCAGTTTTAATTTTATCTAGGAATATGGAAATAAAAAAACGGACTTTTTAACTTTATTAAAGTTTTATTTATTAGTAAACGCTAAATTTGAAACATTGCAATTTCTGGCTTAAACATATTCATATCACAATTAGCTGTGCTCATAAATACAAGTGAAAAAATATTTTTTATTTATTTTAATTTTCAAGCCACAAACTATTTTTTTTATGTTGATATTGCATACATCTAAAACGTTTTTATAAATATAATATTTTTATCTTAAAATAGCGTGCTATTTAATTATTGCAGGTACGGAGACTCCTATTTGACTATAAAACTATCAACTTTAAAATGTTGTATTACAAAATAATTTTAATTTGATGAGTCTAAGACTCATTTTGGACAACATTTATATAATAATATTTTTGACTGTGCACAACAACGATAATATAACATTAGGCAATTATTTATTTTGTTTGAAACAATCTCTACAAGACGTACATGCATATATTCCACTCTCCGTATATCAATTGAGAAGATATTTATAGATAATTAGAATATCCGTAAGGTACAGATCGTACGAGGTCGAAGACAGATTCATGACCTGTTAGCTTCGAGAACAATAACGTAGGTATTACATATAGAAATTTAAGTTTGAATTCAAAATATATTGGGTCTAGGTGTTTTAAGCTGCGTCCACATTTGTATCACGATCACTCATATCGTATCGAGTAGGTATTTGTATCATAAATATGGACGCTCATTTTGTCATTTTTGTCCATGTCGTATCATCAAGGCGTATTTCATAAAAAACGCGACCATACTTAGTAAATGCTGTATCATGTTCGTGTATCAGCTTTAACTGTACAAATATAGACGCTTCATTTTTCTTCCGATCTTTGTACCTCGCAACCTTTAAACAAAATGATGTACTACGGGTTTTTAGGTCTTAGTAAGATCTAAAAAAAAGTCCGCGAGAGCATCTAACTATAATAGTTTCATCACAACGACTACTTTTATGTTCATGAAAAATATTAAATCATCCGAAGACTGAATTTAACGTTAAATGAGTATCGTTATATTAATCCTTATCCAAATTAAGTATTAAGATATCAAGATTATTAAAGTAGAAGTATTAAAATGCATCAAACTTGTTCGATACGCCGCGTATTTCCTTTGATCACCGTCAAAAAACCGACACAGAATGCTTCGCGGTGGATCACGTATACAGTATCAAAATACGTCCAAACCACCGATCGCGATTCGCGTATCGGATACGAGCCAATAAGAGGTGTATGAAGATACGCGTTTAGGTCGGATCGGGCTGTATCATATACGTCGTGTACCGTTAGCGGGTATCATTTTGCGTCCATACTGGCGATCATGATACGCGTTAAGGCTACGCAACGGAGATACGATACGCAGAAATGATACAAGTGTGGACCCGGCTTTAAGGGTTGGGTTGTGTAGTTTTAGAGGATTTTTGGAGAGGAGGAGAAAAATATCTCGTCAGAACCAAAGTCATAGTTTCTGAGAGATATAATATAGAAATAATATTTGAGAAAGCGATAAAGTATGTAGGTACAATATGATGCTTCAATTAAAATTAACTTTTAGTTAGTAATTGAAAGTAACGAAAGCGGACTCATGATAATACATTATGAGTCTTCATCGCGGAAATGCGTGTTGTAGAAAACAATAACAATTATGTTTAAGCCAGAGAGATTTTTTAATAGAGAAATGCGGAAAATTTGAAGCATTATATTATTAAGAGAGGAAAACTTTGAATGTTAAATAGATATTTGATTAGCTTCATAAATCAATTATATCAAAGGAATCGTACGATACATACCTTTACACTACTTTTCTATGTCTATCATTATCATATCATTGTTTAATAATGTGTCGATAAAGGATCAAATTACGTTCTATTTTTCTACGTGAAGTTTTACTCATCTACGATAGACAGTACCGGAGTAACATGTCTCTAAGACTTCCTAACAATTATTATACTTCTACACAATACACGAACTACAACGCCTGAGTACTAATGGCGAATAATAAACCTACAATATTATTGAATAAAATATTTTGCTAACCACTAATCCAAAGACATATATTAAAGGGTTTAATTGATTCTACATTATAAGTCAACAGGCAAGGGAATTGAATTTCAACAACATTCATAAGAAAACCTTCCGAATTAATCTCTTTAATCACAGACGTTACCAATCACTTTCAGTGTTAGCGCAAATTGTATTTTATAAATACTGCAATAAAATATGAATTAACGCGCCATAAAACGGTGTATGCGGGTTTCCTCTACTTTATCATCTCAGTTAAAAGCTTACACAAAACTATATTTATATTATAATAACTAAGCTACAATAATGATGTATCATTACGAAGTATAATCATTATTTTACGTTTCTCATCATATCTAGGTTTAGTATTGTTCAATGTTAGAACAATGTGTCAAAGATGGTCTTTGATATCTTAGTCACTTCACGATTAAAGAAAATTAATTTCTTTGAATTTTGTACAAAAATATATTGTATTTTTTCGACGAGATCTTTTCCATTCGTTCTAAGAACGTAAGTCACTGATTGAAGATATGTAATGAATTTGTAGTTGCGATGCGATCTTATAATAGGATTGACCACATCACAATGCTTGGACAAGATTTACCTACCTATTTTTTTTAATTTTGAAATTCCTACATAATTGTCATTCCCAAAATCCCTTTTTCGTATCTCTGTATTTGTATTTTTGATTTGATAATAATGTTGATCAATCCTATTCTGTACGAGTGATTCTGCTGAATTTGTTTCCGTTTACATCCGTTTCTGCAAATGTTTGTGCCAAACATTCAAAGCTAAACCAAATGTTGGTTTTTTAGCACAAACATTTGCCCAAATATGCCTTGGGCTAAGGCCAACTTCGGGAACAAGTTCAGTAAAATAGTACAAGTTTAGACATCAGCAGGTGAGGTTAATTCCATTCTCGATCTCCTCCGGTCTCTAGTGGCAGATATTTGTCCGGAAGATGATCGTTGTAACGAGGCAGATCTTGGACGAACTGGTTCTTTAGATTTTTTTGCCTTACTACCACCACTAGCTGGCTGTTTGCCTTTTATTGACGATACTGAGATAACCACATCTGTTGACACTCCATCTTGTTCTGAAGAAGAATTTAGGCTGGTGTAATTGATTGTATAATACGTGTTAGAACAATTATATAAATCAGTTGCTTATATTGTGAACACAATTTCGTTTATGTGAGATTTAATTTAAAATAAAATATTATATACGAATATTTATTATTTTTCATTGTTAAACTATTGTCAAAATGAGTTTATTATTTGATGATATTTGAGATAGTTTACCTGTACGTTTGATGACTTCGCCGGCGTTGTTCAAAAAGTATTTCGGCTTCGAATCCTTGACCGATTCCTGAAATTGTTTTTAAATTCATATTAATATTATAATAAAGGCTTCATTACAATTTCTGTCTTCCAGAGTAGTAATTAAAGTTTTCACCTTCACTCTCCTTGTACTTATTGCCTGTATATAAAGCTAAAAATCAGCTGTTTCCACTTAACCTACCTTTGATTTATTAGATTTGGAAGCAGACGCGTTGCTTCCGCGCCACCACGGTCACTGAACCTCACAGAAGGCCCGCCCCGAGTCCTTGGCGGGGGTGGACGCCTCACCCTCGGGAGCCTCCTCGGGCTTCGGGGTACCGGCGCCGGATCCAGTCGCACCACTGAGAAACACCATAAAAACCTTATTAAATAATTGATAAGGCAAGAAGACTAAGGTACCAAAACACGATTTTATGGAAGGAAAATAAATTTTGTAGCTGTTTTTCCATAAATTATTTTATACCAAAACCATTACTTTTCTAAGTAGTATATATCTATACGAATACTAATTATGTTCCTGAACAATCTCAAAAAATCTAATCTAATAACAAATTATACTAAGTAATCAGTAGAGTGCTAGTCATGACGGGTCTATCTTGTTTAGCACAAGAGTTCCTATGACCACATTCCGAATCATCAGATCAGCGCCATTTTGTCACATTATTGCATTGTCACACTATATACATCTGCGGGCAAAATATCAGCTCAATTGGAAACGGGGAAGTTTGGTTTTAGCTTGCAAGATTCCACCCGAACTTACATAGTTACATCTAGTGCAAGTTAATATAAAGTAGTAGTTGTTAACGTACGTCATATCAACGCGGACAGTGTTGTTGTTCTGTTGGTTGCGCATCGCCAACGTGGATACCATTGGTGGACGTTGGGGCTTGTTGGCCAACAGGCGCTCTATCTCGATCATCACTGACGGGGTCAGCTGTGGCACAATCTGAAAAGTAGTTAAGAAAATGTTACTAGGTAATAAAAGACATAAGTTTTCATATAATAGCCACTCAACTGGGATCGGCAACCAAATTGGTTTGTTTACTTTTGCCAAGTCTGTGGCAGGAGCCAAAATTGAGCACAGTTCTAAAACTTGTTTTGTATACATTTTTTAATCGTCTCATATTTTACGGAGATGATATATTTTGGCTGAAAATGCAATACAGCGTCGTTTAGTAATAAAAATTTACAAAAATATAAGGTTTAATTAAAAATCAAAATTAAAAATTATGGGAAAAAAATGTTTTTAAAAAGGGGCTCAAACACGATATTGGTTCCGAACGAAGTCCCCAGTTTCGCGGTCTAGCGAATAGTGACGTTCCCAGTTGAGTGGTTATCTTCGGGCTAAAAACACAAAAAATAGTGCAGGAGGAATACGAAAGTGAAAAATAAAAATCCTAGACATATACGTATACCTAGGCAACACGAATCCGTAGGTATATATAAAAATCTTCAAATTTCAACCTATAGATAACCACTCAACTGGGAACGTCACTATTCGCTAGATGGCGAAACTGGGGACTTCGTCTGGAATCAATACCGTGTTTGAGCCCCTTTTTAAAAACATTTTTTTCCAATAATTTTTAATGTTGATTTTTAATTAAACCTTATATTTTTGTAAATCTTTATTACTAAACGACGCTGTATTGCATTTTCAGCGAAAATATATCATCTCCGTAAAATATGAGACGGTTCAAAAATGTAAACAAAACAAGTTTTAGAACTGTACTCAATTTTGGCTCCTGCCACAGACTTGGCAAAAGTAAACAAAATAATTTGGTTGTCGATCCCAGTTGAGTGGATAAGACTCCATAGGTGTATTTAAAAGTTGTTATAATCACCTGTAATGCGTGTATGTTTTCTTTGAACTGTTCCACGCTGGTAGCTCCAAGGAGGAGACAGTTCACAGATTCGTTCTTCAAGCACCAAGCAACAGCAAGTTGACTCATCGAACAATCTGAAAAACATAATCATTTTCATTGTTTTCTTCGTATAGTTGATTTTTTATTATAGGACCATACGTACTTAGAGAATTGGCCAAGTTGGCGAGATCACGAAGCTTGTCGCCATATGTTCGTGGTTCTTCGCCTGTCACTTGTTCTTTGCTTCCGGAACTTCTCATCTAGAAACATGAAAATCGTATTAAGAGGAAAGTTGCACATGGTAGAAGAAATATTAAGTTAAAACAAATAAAGATCTGGCTAGATGGATAGCATTGGGATATTTTTACTAACTATAAGAGTGCTACAAGTTTCCTTAGAGTTTAGGTCAAAATGGTTCTCCTAATACTTACTTCAGGAACAGTCTCTTCAACTTCTTCGCACCAGCTGAAAGTACTGTATTTCCTGTTGAAGCGAGACTTGGCGAACAAACCAGTGATCTCCTCGCGACCCAACCCCTTGCCAGTGGTAATGGCTGACCACACCATCATACCTAGACAAAACAAATTTATTGAGTTCAAATAACGCAGAAAGAATGTATGTATTTAATGAAGTGATTGATATCTTAACTATGTCTTGTCTATTTAGAGCCTCAATACAAAAGTCTACACAAAAGTATTATCTATCTACACAAAAGTATTTAAAATTTTATAGGGAGGAAAAGATATGCTCAGAAAATATACGTAAAAGTAATCTAATACGTATAAACGACATAAGAGATAAAATTTTCCAAGAATTTGTGGGTTGTCCATAATCTTGAACGTTCATCTTTTGTATTACTTTAAATGTTAAACTTTATAGATTTTGGACTCTCGAGTTCATTACACGAGTTGAGAATGAACTGACGAATATAAAGATTGTGTTTTTGTCGTGACAACGTCTTATAAATTGGTTTGCCGGGTGACACTTCAAGAAACTGCGTTACGCTCCGCTCACGTTATGCGCTCACAATGAGAGCGAGTGAGAGGCACGCGTGCCTTTCACTTTTTATGTCTGTCTCTCTCGCTCTTAGGCGGGCTAACCATGCCCGAGTCGTTGTCACGTAATACTTTCGTCCGTATACCGACTTTACAGGCAACCAATTTTTTATGAGTTTTATTTTATTTAGATAATGGTACTTAAATATAACAATAGATTGAGTTTAATTCATTGAGTGTTTTTATCCACTTTCAAAACTGCAGTAGGTAGTTAGTAGCAGTTGTTACTGTAGTGTATAATAGTGTTAACCTCGATATATTGTAATAATAACTTACCGACTCCAATCTTATGATATAACTCCGGCATGTACAGTTCGGGTTTTTCTCGACAAAACATGTGGTACTCAGTCTGCTCTACGATGGGAGTTATGCAATTGAACTGTCTACAGTTTGTGTATGCATCCATTATCTAAAATACCATAATAGTTGTATTAACTACAACTCCAAATATTTCATTCCTAGCACTGTATTTCCTGTGCAGCCAGGATTCACGGCGGTGACCACTGTAATAATGACTCTGAGCAGTGAAGCACAAACCCGAGAGAAAGCTAACTTGTCTTGGACCTTATGTACAACGATTTTAAAGAGAAGAAGTAGGAAATATAAAATGAATACTTTGATTTATTGAATTTATAATTATTTTGTGTGAAATGTAAGAAATAGGAATTACCTCAGAAGGTGACCAACGCGCAGTTCCCCAGTACATAACCCATCCTTCGTTTATAACATAATTCATCACACGAACTAATTCTGTTTAAGATAATTTGTTAATGAAAATATTATCTACATATCAGAAAATATCTCAAAAAACTTTACCTATAGAAGTACAGATTTTTGTAAGAACATTATACGTTATATTTATTGTATCTGTATTTTGACTCTGTTTTTAGTACAGTTTTATTATTCAAATTCTACACTGAACAATTTAATTTTAGAAATGTTAGATGCTGACCTTCCATTGGGCATACTGGATCAACTTTGTGCAGCAGAACAACATCAATATATTCCACCTGAAGCCGACTCAACGAGGCTTTAACACTTTCAATAACATGTTTACGAGATAAGCCTCTTTCATCCGACCTGTTTATAGTATGAAACCTATCAGGAGATTTCAAAATAGATTAGGGTATAGCCAGCAGGTAAGCATTATAATATAAAGCGATGTTAGTGTCTCGCGGTGACAGTAGCTAGTACCTAGCAGCGGTAAGCATTAATCACTCTTCTTTACCAAATAAAATTGTTATTGTTAATTGATTTCTAAGAATTTAACTACCATGAAGTTACTGAAAATGTTATTGTGATAATCCTACTCGATTTCTAAACTATCGAATGAACGAATACGACTCTTTGTGAGTGTTTATCGTAATCTATGAAATTCTAAAAAGTTATCCTAAATGTTAGAACATTTATGATATATTCAACATCTAATGTTTCTAGTTTTGCTTTGTGGGTTGTCTCAGTGATAGATATTACTGATATACTTACTTTGTGCTCCAGTAAATCTTAGTGGTAATAATAATGCTGCTGCGGCGTACATTTCGCTTTTTTAAGATCCTTCCCAATTCAGCTTCACCTTTCGCTGTTGAAGCAAATCTAGCTGAGTTGTGATTTGAACGTGAGTTAGGTACATTTGAAAAAATTAATCAAGTATTAAGTTTAAATTATTACACCTACCGCAGTGAGCTTCTGACAGGTCGAATAGATTAATACCGTTTTCCAAAGCAGTCATTACGACATCCTCGGTACTTTCTTCGCTAAGCAACGTCCACAATCCCAAACCAATATTGGGCACTCTAAGCCCGGACTTTCCAAGATTCTTGTAACGTAAACCAGGTGTCACAGAGGATGGCATGGCTGTGTGATTTCCCATATAAGTAGACAAGTGGCGAGATACCGTTACTTCTCCGGCTGTTCAAATGTAATTCCATTTTTTATTGTTCTATCATTGTAATTAAAGTAGATCTCTACATTCTTATGACAACGATACTATATTATGATCAAGGCAAAGAAAATTTCCGGATGAATAATAAAATATTGGAAAGGAAAATTTGTAGTAACCTTGATTTTATGAACCAAATGAAAGATAAACAAAGAGGAAATTCTTAGATTAATTTCCAAGCACGAAGGTCAAATCTGTGCGAACAGAGGGCTGTATATTTATTTAATTTCCATAGCGTAATGTGACGAGGGAGCAACGCGGCCTTGGCCCATATTCCTAACCTAGATATTGAACTTTACTTCGCAGAAACAAGTATAACGCAACATACGAGGGGTGTTTTTTGCAGAATGAAGGACGTGTTCCATTTTCTCAGATTCTATAAAAGGTATATATTTATTATAAAATGACCTTGAATCGTGTCAAAATAATACAATATTATTTGATTATTTATATGTACAAGGTACATATTTAGGTACCTAAAATACCTTATTTTTGATTAATGTTATTTAATTTTAAAACTACCGGGGAAAGTTTTCAGTTTCGAAGTATTATAGTATTTTAGATTTTGCTACACACAGCTTTAGTTCGTTGCAATAAACTCTATCTTTTAATGATTTTATCTTTTATTGAGTTGTATCTACGGATTTCTGTGACTCAGAAATCTTCCATCGATTACGAATCCCGCTACTCCTTTCTTTATATTACCCACTTGACCGTACAGGACATTATTTGAGTGGCATTACTGTGAAACAGGAAGAGTGCAATATTTTGTGATGATATGATGAGCTCGTCCGTATCAAATCGACATGCATTGTTGCATATAACATACGAATCGCATGTCAAACGATATTCATATTACTTTCCTTATTAGTTAAGTGAAAACGTAAATTATACAAAACTATACAAACACTGTTTTATGCAATTTTATAAATATATAAGTATACCTGAGACTATGTTTTGTAGTGTTTAGGTAGTAGTTTAAGTAGGAGTAGAACAATAATTTGTAATTTCTTTGTGAATGGTACCTACATTTTTTTAAATCTAGGTAATAATAATTTCAATACATCTAGAGTTTCAGAATAATAATGTTATTTTAGATCGCAGTATATCGTATCACCTTGGTGTACAAGGTGATAATAAATTAACTGAAAATAGATTCTAGAATATATTTTATCGAGAGCCAGACTGATGAATTGTATTCATTTATGAAAAATAATTCTAAAAAGGCAAGGACAATGTGTAGAAATGGTTTAGTGTCTTGAGCCTAGGCGGTGGAGATACACATGTGAACCTATTTATTTATAACATCTGATCAAGTAAGTACAGTAGGTACTGTATTAATTTATCAAATTCACAAAGTAATAGTTGATAAGTATGCAGGTCTCTTAATTTTAGTTTTAAAAATCTGTTTAAATTAGGAATTAAGTCGTAGGATTGGTTTTTTTGAAATTCAGACAATAGATAAACCAAGTAACGTTCTGGTAACTTGATTTTTTCTTAGAACTAAACTTTTTTAGAACTGAACTGTTGCAATAGTAATAAAATAGTTACCTTGATCCAACATTTGCTGAGAGTTCGCACTAAAATCGTCCATACAATCCAACGAGGCAATTGGAGCACGACATCTGCACAATGAAAATCAATGATGAATTGTTAATTTATTTCAATTTAAAATAATTGAGCTCATAATGGACGTTTTCTTCTATTATGAGAACATTTATAAGGTTAATATTTATTGCACTTTATGTGGAAAATATTTTTTAAAAATCACGTGTACGGAATAGAAGATTTTGAAGTAGGTCTATTTAGTTAGGTATTTTAATAATTATTAAATTAACTCAGAAAGAAAAAAAGCTAACAACACAAAATAAATTTATTAAAAAATTGGTAAGATTTGAAGATTTGGTTGGTTGTTATTAAAATTTATACTTTCTACTTAACATCTTAATACTGCTATAATAACTTTTATTTTGTTTTATCTACAACATTTTTTTTCTCTACTATATAATATTAGTAGGTATATATGACAATATTCTGTTAAATAGTAACCTATCGTCAAAATATCTAATAATACCTTCTAGATCTATTAATTTTGATTCTACTGAAGCGAATGGAAACATTATTTTTCAAGTTGCGGATGGTATTCAGCGCAATTAATCTAAATAGGTATAAAGAAATTGTAACAATTCCTACGTACCTAATTGTGATAAATAACTCTCTAAGCGTGTTTTGTAAATTGTGTGTTACATGCAATGGATTATTATTAGTATTTTTTCCAAAATACATTCTAGTCAAATATAATCAAATTTTTGGGATATCGCGGAATGTGGTTACTGTATTTTAGGCATTTGCTTATGATGGCACATTAATATCTAAATTGGAAATAAATTAGAGTAGGTATCTATTTCAACTACCATAGTCCCTTCTGATTACAGTTTACGCTATACCTATTATCAATATAATTACCTAAAACCTACAAACTAAAATTTTATTATATCTATGCACAGTACCTATAACCATAAGCAATTGTATGTTGTAAATGGGGGAGGTGCAACACAAGGACAAGGTGTCAAGGTGTGTAAGGTTGGTAAGCAACAATGTGACCCACAACATTGAGACTCAACGTACCTGTGCTTTGCGGCCGACTGAGTAGATACCTCCCGATGATCAGCATGACAAAGCGAAGCCCTTGTCATGGAGTTAATACCTCTTGTACGGAATAAAGTGGAGTTGTAAAATGATATTAGCTCCATGAGTGTAACTACTCGCATGCGACGATCTGGTGCGCGATGCGGCGTAGTGTGCTCTCGTACATATTTGTCACCAAGAGAAGATGCACTTCGGAAATCACTTTGGGTTATTAATGAGAATGGAATCTTTGATTAAGTAGGACTAATTTGAAAATTAAATTGCTGGGGAATGTTAAGATTGTTTCTATTATTTTTGTAGCATAAAGTGTGTGAATGTGCATCTTCTCGTAGATCCGGGATCCCTAGAGACCAGTTACCGATATATGGTAGGCATGGGGTTCGAGTCGACGCTGGCGCTGTCAGGCAGACCGAGAGGCGTGTGAGGGGTGCACCGGCTCACGGTGGACTCGCTTCGGGACATTTGGGAACCTTCCTTGCCGCCACCCTCAACACCTTTGCAATGCATCTCTTGACGTCTCATTCTGCTACGTTGATTAGTATCTGCATCTTAACATCCTACAAACATCTTATCTGAAACGAAATGTTCACTCGTCTCCGGATGGCAACCCGCGGACTCTCAACTCGGGCTCACCACAGCACAGTAAACAGAGAAGCATGCACACATTAAACACTAATAAAACTAACACCACTAACACAAACTCTGTGGATTACGAAATAATAACATCTAAGCGTTGGACTATTCTCACGATTATAACAGGAGGTAAGTAGGGAAGAATATCAAACAGTAACGTACAAGAAACACGTAAATATAACGATCACTGAATATGATTTCACTCACCGGGGCTGGCTCAGACACAGAATAAGGTAGGAGAGTACCGTGCGGCGAAGGCAGGATACAAATTACGTTGTTATTAGACTGTATTGCGGGTGTGGGAAGCGAGGGTGGCCTGCGCTAGGGGGATGCGCGCCGCCCGAACATGCGCTTTACTCTATAACGATCTGACCTATTTCTAGACTCAGTCTCTAATATTTTTCCAACATATTTATGACTCCAGTTCACCTGCCATTTATCCCACAAGCGAAAAAAATTAATATTTAAGCCCTTGAAAATGTATTCTTAAATTATAAATTGCTTAAAATCTGGTTTATACCCTACAAAAAATCTTCATGTCATATAAAGTACCTAAATTGTTACACCGTGACCTGGTGCATGAAAATCGATTGTGCCCACTTAGGTATCCTAGGATGGGGAGGGGGGCTATTGCGCCGTTGGGATGTTCAATACCGACAATTGTATAAGTGTTCAGTAATACCAGACTTAGATTGCAAATTTAAGGGAATTTCAATTTTAAATATAAATTTGTAATTTTTTATATTTTCTCGAAACTAATACTGACGAAATAGGACCTATAGAACTTCTGGTAACTATTTATTTTTTGAAAAATGCAATTATTTTAAGTAAAATATGATATTTGACACACACGTATGTTAATTCATTATTGTTTCAAAGCGTTCACTTTTTTATATTTTTTTTTTTGTATTTTCTCACCCTGAACACGAAGGAGCCCTAACGAGCTCAATTCGTCTTCGTGGGTTAACATCACTGGTGGAAGCTCTCCACGTGCGAGTTTCACCACTTCCAGTACAACTGGGGTTTTCGCAACAATCGCTGTCTATCGATTTATCTGCAAAAAGAGACTTTTCAAACCATTTCTCAATCAAATCTTGAATATCACATCAATGATTAACTACCTCGAGATGGTCCTATGTGAGAAAGGTTCATGAATATACCATCGCTCTCCCCAATACTTTGACACGATTGTTGTTTCATGAATTGGGCACTGCAAGCCTTTTTCAGAACGCTCTGAAAATCATAAAATTTCATAATAACATTGGATAGTAACAAAATATTGATTCTTTGCAAAATATTGAAAACCGCCCCTTTAATTGGAGAATAAAATTCCACCAATCAGTGACCACCAAATCACATATTATTTTACGTATAATTAGGACAATGTCTGTCGTTAACCGGAGCTATTGATTTATTACCAGAGCTACCTACGCAATTCTAAGATGTATAACAAAGAGTCGGCGGCGTCTCAGTAAACAACTCAGTTCTTACAGGGAGTGGTCGATCAAAAGTAACATTACTTGTATTATCCGTTACGCTTAAAGTAATACGTCTTATCTGGCATTTATGAGCTTTTCTACCCTGTAATTATTGGTAGTGTCTGGTATAGAAGGACGACTGTTACGTAGTCTTGTTGCTTGTCGTTGCAGGTCACACAGCTTGTGGTGGGACCAAGAGGTGTTCATACCACGTCGATCTTCGAAGGATTCAGCTACCTGTGAAAAATAATTACGTCTGGCATATTTGGAAGGTATTGCAACTGCAACATCGTGTCAATGCATATGGATTTTTACGGATGCGCGTCATAAATTACCGCATGCGCCAAGATCATAATCAGAACTGAGCCGAGCGAGCTTGCACACGGCCTGGGCACTAGGAACAAAGTCTTATTTAAAATAGAAGTGAAAGAAATTATCCTTACTTTGTGCGAACCAAGTAGGTATTATCAGTATTATTTTTTAAAATTGTGTGTTGTAAATATTTTACGGGCAAGTGACTGTAATTTAGCCTTCCATATGTAACTGTGTAATGGGGCGTAAAATCTATTAAGCATAATTGTATAATGTGTAGTGTCAGTGATAAAATTGTAGTATAATATTATGTGACAAATTAAGAGATTGTCATAGTTAATTTTGCCATCCAATTTTTTTTTCAACAATTTTATTGTTCGATTTTATTTTTCGAGTAGCAAGAGAAGTCTTTGAAATTCAACCGTTACTAAGCTGTAAAACGTAACCAGTTATTAATTCACCCTACGGAATCTCTACAGCTCACTTTTATACCTACAAGGCTGTGAGACGGAGGACAATTCGGAACAAAGAGCCATGGAGACATCGAACAGTAGGAAGTCGGCGAAAGCTCTTACAGTAAGGTTATCGGTATTATAGACTCCCTGAACGCCACGTACTTATGAATTACTTGTACTAATTAATTACGTACCTATGCCTTGTACTCATGTACCTTATGAATTGGCATAGGTACGACTTTGTTACGGGGCGCCATATTGTTGCTTAGGTTTAGATTAGTAGATAACATATCAAAAGAATGGTTCCTAATTATATTTTTATTGGTTTTCAGTTGTCCCCGGACGCCGATTCAAAGATGATTATGATGACCAGGGTTTGAATACATTTACACATTATCTATCCCTATGTGTTTCCCTGTCTTTTGCTTTTTCCTACCTCTCTTTTCTGTTCCTCTTCCGCTTCGATAGCCCGTTGGTGCAGAAGTTCCATGTCAAGTTTTCGAACCTCTTCCGCTTCTCTGGCCTGGCACTCTTTTTCCTATAAAAAGGAATAAAAGAGTTGAATATAAAATGTATTTTGACTTTCAAATAAATAATGCCAGGGACTACGGTTTGTCATAATATAATAATCGACAAAGTATTATAGTAAAAAATATGTTTTAAAAAAATTACTATGTTCTAATAAACTTGACATTTAACAAGCATTCAACGTAAAATAACAATAAATGTGCTTTTTCATATTTGATGTGTATATAATTATTTTATATTATAATAATACTAATATAAGTAATAAGATCTACTTATTATATATATGTAATGGGAAGTAAATAACAGAATTATACATACTTTTATAAATGGGATTTTTTTTATTGTATTTATTTTTGCTATCTTGTTTTTTTCATTGTATGTGATGCCTTAATTATTGTGAATGTGTTATGTTAAGTTGTGTAAGTAAAAAAGTCGAAGGATTATGACTGTAACAATGACAGAGCTAACAATACACACACAAAAAAAGCTTAAAGTTCACTTTTTAGAATATTGTTCTGATAAAATTCCACCAATACTTTTCAATAAAGTTACCTATAATAGATATAAAAATGATAATATCTGAGTACTTACATATAAGTAAATATTTTTATTATTTTTGTTAATTATTCCTGTAAAAGGTTAATGCATGTTTTTGTTTTTGTTTATGAATGGATTAATTTTTGTCACACTTAAGAAATAATAGGTTCAACATAGGTAAGTACAAGGGTGCATGTAAGCAAGAGTGTTGAAGTTGAGAAAATGTTAAACAATTGACAGTAATCATTTAATTGTGAAACATCATTGATATCATCCAATAAATTTACTGCAGGTAATATAGGAATAATCTTTTTCTTTTTGTCTAGTGTGAGCATGCGTACTAAATGTTAACTTTCTTCCGTGTGAAGACATTAACGAACCTTTTGAACTTGTCGTTCATGTTCAATTTTCTGTTGTTCCAATTCTTCTTCAGGAATAGGCGGCGTCTCATCGCCACTTGAGGTGTGTTTTGCACCTTTGACAACAAAATTCTTATAATAACATCCATAAGACATGTTCAGACATAAAACCAAAAATACATACCTGTCGGCGGATGGTACGATATCCAAAACTGATGCGCCAGTTTGATTCACCATTAACCACTTGAATAATTACCAGAATAAACCCTTAGGTTGTTCGGAAGCTAGAAACTAACTGAACTGACTCAAATACGTATAAAACAGTGTGAATTTATTCATAGATGTTTATTTTCATGGGGCAGTATAGTGAGCATGTTGAAGTTATGTATAGAAACATTTGGCACTGATCCAATTTTACGATCAGACGCTGCTTGCTGACCTTACCTAGTTCAATAATGATCAGAAATTGTAGCTATTCTTTTAACTAATTGATACAAGGCACTATCTAATTAACTATCAATGATGATTTCTAAATTTGATTTATTTTTCACAAATACTTAACGATAATTTAGTTAAAATTAACAAAAGTATTACAATAAAAAAATATTCTCTGTTAAAGAATATACTTTATCATATTTATTCTGATAATTAATTCTTACCGGAATATCGGAATTTAGAGAAATATAATAATGTTAGATTTTGAAGGTTTAAAAATATAATTTAAATAATATTTTGTTAATATCACATTTAAAATTTTATATTATTCTAATTATATGAATAAAAATTAAATCTGCTACATAATAATGATTTAAGAAATTGATATTGTTACATACTAAAATATTTTTTTCAGTCTTTCAGTTATATTGGTGCTTCTAATTTTAATAATTATTTTCAAAACGAGTTTAAACGCAGCCAATTACTGTAATTTAAATTTCCCGCGTTTTGTCTAGGCGCGTTTTAAGTCTCACAAGTCTACTGTCTATGATCTTTTATATCAGCTGTTAGAGTTCTTATCGACCTTTGCTGCACATCAGTAACAGATTAAAATCATGGAATCAAAAATGGAAGTGACCAGTTTTTAAAGTATTTTTACTGCTCATTAAATCTATAAATCGATAATTTTAGTTATCTAGTAGATAAAGTTAGAGCTTTTCTATTAAGGTTTTAGATGATTGTGTTAATTATTACGTCGTAGGTATTTACTTTTCTAATGTACTCATAAACTTAAACATAAACGTTAGAATTTTCTTTATAGAGGAAAATCCTAGAACGAAAGGAGTCATCCATAGATTGTGTCACCTAGGTAAAAGGAAGTGGGGATGGATTGGGAGATGGAGGGTTCAAAGATGTGTGTTATCTACATAAGTGTAATTAAAATTTGGCATTAGATAATATTAAAATATTTTCAAAGGCAAAGTATATATGTATTTCAATTAGATGTAAAAAATTGGACAGCTTTTTAAATGTCAAAATTTTTAGATCTATAAACAAAATGCAACGTAATATATGAGTGGGATGGAGATTGTATCTCAAAATTTACATAGTCCGTATTTCTCAAAGAGATTATTTATACACATATACATGGTGTTGAATGTCTTTGGTATATCTAAACGAGCCAATCAAGCTACGTTTTCAGGCTATCACTTTTACTAGTTAAATGAGCATTAAAAATACTTTTAAACTCAAATCGAATAATTCTCCAAATTCATAAGCTTCTACGGATGGAAAAGTATTGTTATCGGGTAGAATCTTCCTAGCTAAATTTAATTTTGATAAACTTCCCGGTCTGCGACTAAGCTGACATTTTCACGCAGATGTATACCGTCAAATACCGTGTGACAATAATATAATATTGACAAAATGGCGCTGATCTGATGATGAATTCGAAATTCAAAATAAACCCGTCGTGTTTGGGTTCGTTTTAATTTTATTAGCAAGCAGTCTAATGCTGCATGATATCCAGGATCAAGAGTGTATTTAAAAAGTTTTTGTAATATTAATTATTTTTATCAAAATAGTAAAAGAAATCCTTACAGCATGAATTCAACTATCAAGACTTATTTGTAATAGTGACAATTATTTGAGCTTATAATTCGAAACGAATCAAATATGTTAATTTAATTGACGGTACAATATTTTTCACTACTTTATAATATACTTTGATTAGGACTTTTAGATTTTGAGATCAGAGTCGCTCACAAGAAAAATAAAAAAACCTTAGTCTATGGTTAGACGCTATTTGTTGGCTATTTGATTTACCTTCGATGTTCGTTTTAGTTAGGAATTTGAGTGCAGTTTTCAATTACGTATAAATTTTCGAAAAGTAAAATTTAGTTTTTACCAATGTTTGCACTCGGAGAATATAGTGATTACAATTTTTGGTGTGAATCTTACATTTCGGAAATATCATGCGTCTTTTATCATTTTGCATGTGCGTGAAAATGTCAGTATAGAAGTATTGGAACACGTAGAACAGTCGTTTTATTGACAATGTAATGCCGTTGACTAATTGCGTTTGTATATTTCGTTTAGTGTTGAATTACGCATTGCAACAGATGTAATGAGACGAACTAAAGTGTTTAGTGTATTGTCAGTCAGTTAGTGTTTGACAGCCGGCAGGCTAGTCGTAGTGACTTAAGTTAGGACTTCTTAAAAATGAACAGTCGTAGTAGTGTAAATGAATCGAATTTGGTGAATTATTCGACGGATCTGTCGACTTTAAACCAGCTAGACACTAAAGAACCGCTGCTGAGCTTCCCCTTCGATCATATTTACGCCTGTCACTCTGAGAGCGCAGACAGGAGTCAAACGCTAACTCTAGATAAGGAAGTGGAGATATCCACTCACTGTGTTGTCTCTGACGACAAAGAGTTTACAAGCGTTCCTAGCACAGAGGTTACTCATCTCTCAGATAGACTCACAGAAGCTGTAAGCCAAAACAAGAAATTGAAAGAACTTCTTCTATTTCATTTGGACTTAATACAACAGCAGAACGATTTGATCACCAAAAGGGACAAACAGTTTCAAGCTTTAAGACTAGAAAATGATACAGTAAGTTTTCACTAATTTGTATTTAGTCTAAAAAGGCTTGGCACAAATATGTAATATATTGTTGTATTTTGAGCCTGTATTTATGAACATTGCACATGGATGACATGAGAAACTGAACATTGTTAACAGTACTTTTGACAGTACCTTGTGATGTAATAATAAAATACATTTTTTGTATACCATCAAAGCCTAAATATTTTCTTCACATTTATCAAGTCAAAAGAAAAAAAAATGTAGCATGCTAAAAAAATATTATTAGTAATTTAAGTTTTGAGTTTTGTTTTTACCTTTTAGATATCAATGTAAAACTTAACATTGTTTTTGATTACATGACGGAAAAACCTGAGATTATTTATTTACATAATAGTAAATTTTTATAAACTCTAAAATAATTATTACAGATCTATGTCTAACTATAGTAGTTTGAAACCAAATTAAGCAAGTGATAGGAAATTACATGCTTTTGCTTAGCGAGTCCAAAGCTGATAAATATTCTTAGAATTATTCAAAATAACAAAAACTAAATAGGTGTAGTCACTAAATAATATTCTGGATCTTTAAGAACACTTAATAAACAGTAATAACTTCATGGTGGTGAACAATAATTAAGTTATTTATTTTAAATATGTATCATCAATGATTTTAAAAATAATTGCATGGTTTATTATATTTATACATTGTAAATGTTGCAATGCGAAATGTATTGGTAGCATATCTGAATGTTGCTTTCATAATAGATTATTTATTAATTAATTGTCTTTTATAATATCTGTTTTCTACAACTGTTTCCTAGCATTTGTATTATAACTGTGGGCTGTGCTCTCTGTGGTAATAATAGGAATATTTATTTTTTTCTAATTATCTTGTTTTTAGCTTCGGTCAAAGTTAAGTCGGATGGACAAAAAGGGTTCTGCTAATCAGAGACCTAATTTAAACCTTCCTCCTCCACCCGCTATTGTCCCATCACCCCCAGTCACCTCTACAGTTGTTAAAAATGAACCTAATAAGGTAAGATGGGAAAAATTAAATGTCCATTGTATTCCCTCTGTAACTTATGATCCTAAGTTTGTTATTCATTTCAGGTCATGTTTAATAGTTTAACGGAATTGTTATTACCCGATACTAGGACAAACCCTTATTATTTCAATACTGATTTAAATAAGAGTCAAAATTTAACACAGGAGTCGTTTCAATTACCAAAGGTTACAGAGACAGGTAAATATTAAGCATGGATAGTAAAAACAAAAAAAAAAAACGGCAGGTTATATGTACAAAGACAATATATTATCACATACAAATAAAATATAACTTACCTGTCAATATTTCAGATGTTTCAAGCTATTTGACAGGTGATTTATCTGTGCCGTCTATGTCTATTCTGGATCCTGGTTTGGGTCTAGGAGATAACTTCAATATGATTGATAATAAAACATTTGTAAAACAAGAGGCAAAGCCCAAGCCAGAGCTTAAACCTGAACCACTGTATACTGTGACATCAAATAGGTAAACTAAATTCTTTGATCTTTCATTAAAGGATATCACTAAAAAGATCAAGGAAATATTTATTCCTTTCCATTTTTCAGTGGAAATCCCATTATACAAAAACTACCTAGGAGCCGTAGGCGAACTGGCAGTGGGATTGGAAGTTTAAGTCGCATGCCTAAAACCACTCCTAAAACTGAAAAACCAGAGACTAGTAAGTTAATACTGATAGTTTTCTTAAATAAATACTTTTATAAAAACCTTGCGTAAAAATTAAGGATTTTCTTTACAGGCAAGCCGGCTGAAAAACCCAAAAAATATGAACGAACAAACAATAGTGTTCACAAGAAGTCAAAGATGATTAGCACCTATGGAAAAACAAAAGGCCTTAATGCCTTTAAGAAAACTACTCAAGTGACAGGATCATTGTCTGAAAGGCTGAAGTTAATAGATACCACTCCAACAGGAGAGGACCCATACCAGCTGGGTGAAGCAGATCTGAGGGAGCAATCACCAATCCCTAAACTTATGTTGCAAAAAAGCAACCGCAGAAGACGTTTCACAGATCCTAATGCTCGGCGAATTTATGACCCTGCTATTCCTGAGACAATAACTAAAATTGAAACTGAAGTGAAGCCAACAGACACTTTTAGTGCAACTAACATTTCATACAATGATCCGAACCTTGATCCCGCTAAAACTGTTATTGTACAGGAACCAGACTTAGATCTCGTAAAAACTGAACCTGAAATTGATTGGGGTAGTTATTCACCGCCAAAACCGGGAACTGAGACTAGCCTATGTGATTTTTCATATGGTGAAAATCCAAACAATCTACACATTCCTTCTCTTGATTCTATTGAATTCCAAGATTTATTTGCACCAGATGCATCGTTGAATTTGGACAATTTGACTGCAGCTGATTTTGGTATAACTGAAAAGCCAGTTGTTGAGACTCAGAAGCCCAAAAAACGTGGACGTACCGCGACAGTTATAACTCCTGATTTCCCGGTATGAATAGAAAAAAAAAAAAACTAAACCTATCAATATCATCCCTGAAGTAGTTGCACGAAGGTAATTGTTAAGATTTATTTTCAGGAGGGAACCATACCACCGATGACCCCTGTGGCGCCCGCCTTGATTTCTGCTCCAACTGCGCCAGTGGAAATGCCCACTACAACCAAACGCGGCACTGAAAGCAAGCGTGGAAGAAAACGAGCATTCTCTGCTACCGGAGTAACAAAAGGGGCAAAACGTGAAGCTACTCCTAAAACATCTGTCCCTAAACCAAAAGTCGCCCGGGGAAAAAGTAACTATTACGATTATTATTGAATCTCAATATTACAAATAACATGTTATTTAATCTCAAACATAAACATATTAAAATGTCCTTTAGAAATTGTAGAAGTATGAATTAGAGTTAATGAATATAAATGTAATCTTCATGTACCTATTATTATTTTCTCATGACTGTTTCGTATTTGTATTTGTAGCCAAATAAAAAAAATCGTGTTGTCGGTGAATTTAGTCAGTAGAACATTATTGTAAGAAAACATGAATTAGGTGTTTGTATTCTAGCTCTTAGATTTTTAAACTTTGACATTATAGTCTGATACAGTAAACACTTATTGTCTGTCTAATACAGTAAAATAGTGAATAAATAAAATTTCATTACAAATAAACTTTATTTAATTGTCATTAATTAGAGATTAAACTTATTTATTTTAACTAATAAAAAAGCCAATTTCTATCATTATAGAGGAAATTAAATATTAATAAATTATGTAGACGAAAATAATCCTGAATATTCTAGTCATATTTTAAATTAAATTTAGTAGGCATATACTGAAATAAACAAAATCTAGTCTTATTCAAAAATCTATGTAGTGGTTTTGGCTTGAAATTAAAAATAATCACTTTAAAATGGATGTAGTGGGGTTTGCTATGCATGGATAATAAATCAGTTTTGGATTTAGATTTATTTACTAATTTTTTTCTCTACTGTTTCTAACAATGCACTTTAAAACTAACTACCCTCTTAAAAATGGTATAAAAAAAATTCCTCAAAAAAAAAGAAAAAGGTTTCATAATTCTTGTCCTTTCAAAAATTTGGAGGAATTCTCCTTTCTCAGATTAATGATAAAACAAATGTAGCAAATAAAAAATAATATTAGATGTCTATGTCTGCCTAATAAAATCTGCATTTGGTGAAGGATGCATGCATTGGAGTTATAATTTAACAATAAGCTAGATTTCCTTACGTAGAAAAAAAATGTAAAAAAATAGATCATACAACTCATTCTATGTACTTATTGACGTGCTTATAATATTATCATTAATAAAACTTAAAAATAATTTTAATGTTTTATTCAATAAAAATCACCTTGGCTACTTACTATTCCTTTATTCATAGTAGTAAATTTTTTTATAGCTGCCGCTCGTGGTAAAAAATCTCCTGTACCGGGGAAAACCACTACAAATGAATACCCGACATTGGTGGGTGATCCTGATGTTTCATGGTATCTGGGCTTGGACCCTGATGTTAAACCAGAAGATGTTGATGAACCAGATACTAATAAAGCCGCCACTGTCGAGGTAATTCATTATATTTATGCAAATACCACAAATGTAAAAAATTAAATAACTGGTTTATTAAATTAAAATAATAGATTTTTCTCAAATGGGTATCAGTGTATACCTAAAAATATTATTTACAATGTTTTGTCTGCTTTTTTTTGGGTTGTTTCTGAAACGATTGCATCGTTATATATCGACTTAACAGGACTTTTACTAGAAGAGAGTTTCATTGGCTACTTTTCTTTTTTTGTAATCTTTTGTGTATTATAATTAATTTAACTTTACAAACTATGTTAAGCCGTTCATCTCTCTAAAAGTATAAAACTTTAAAAAAAATATAATTTTCATAATGTCTATCAAATTCCAGGTACCTCGTTGGCGCGAAAAACCCTATACTAGTTGCTATTCGCTAGAGGGTACAGAAAATTTAGATGACAAAGTATTTGAAAAACGTCATCAAAAACTGGAGGCAGAAGAGCGTCGACAGCTTAGGTAATTATTTAAAAACTACCTATTTAATTAGGTAAGAAGAGAAGTGATCGAAATTGCATGCTGTTATTTGAAATTTTACACAAAATACATTTGGATATTTAATATTTATCATTACTTATTTTACAATTTAATTATATTTAACTAATGTATCTATTTGCAAGTTAAAACTGTTCTGTTAAACATTTTCTATTTCATAGTAACTAAGATTTTCTGTGTTTATTATATTTTGAAAATTATTACTAATTTGGTAGACGCTCAAAATGCGAAAAGGCACACACGAAGTAAGAAATACAGTTAGTGACAAATATCAAGCAGTTTCAGCTGTGCGTTGTACTAAGATATACAGGGTGTCCTAGGAAGTATAGAAAAGCGGAGGTCCAGAGATAGAGCACCTCCTGAGGTATCCGAATCACCCCCATGTATGTTTCGCGATTTTTGGCAACTTTCGAGTTATGAGCTTTTCAGAAATGTTGAAAATTTTCGACCCAAACAACTCTATAACTTAAAAATTAATAAGTATAAGACTTCGTCTAGATTTTTTTTCGGCAACTGGATCTTCATGAGTTGCACTTTTATGTATATGTATATATTACATAATTAACAACTATTATGTACTTTTTGTTTCATTTATTCAACTGTAACTCAAAAAAATAAACTAAAACCTTAAATGGTAATTTACCTGCATTTTATCTCAAAATGTTAAAATCATAGATATTATACAGTCAGTCTGGGCTAGTTAATAAACTCATCAACATTAACAATGTTATAAGGTAAAAATAACTTTAATCAGGTGGTTCATTTTAATAGTTACTGTTGTCCACCTCGCTATCTTTGATGGCCGAGTGACCCAATGAAGTACTACTTTTCTTAATGATTATGAAATTTGTGAGTCTGAACAAGTTTTGAGACGTATTTGAAAAATTTTGAAGAAAACTTATTTATTTATTTAAAAATTCGAAAACTACCGAAAATCGCGGAAAATATATGGGAGTGATTCGGATACCTCAGGAGGTGCTCTATCTCTGGACCTCCGCTTATCCATACTTCCTGGGACACCCTGTATATACACTAATAATACGATAAATTATTACTATCATAATTCATTGACAATGCAATCATTTTATAGCAAAATAATCAAATCACTGAAATTCATGAGTTTTTTTTAGGAGAGACCACTTCTGTTCTTACTTAGTTTCTAATGTCCATTATAGGCCATAGAGGCGAAAAAATATTAATAAAACTATCTCAGATACAAATCACAATACATTTATTTCTGAGACGGCTGTGATATTGGATAATTACAGTAGCTACTTTATTACAGTTGAACTGATATAAGTTCTACGTGTCACCTCCGGCCCGCAGTTTTGTACAACATAGATAATAAGAAAGAGATGTTGTTCGGTAAGATTGAATTCCGACAAATATAAGGACAGCCTGTATATCTATGTCACAGCTGTTTTTCTAAATAACTTCATATTATCATTGGCTTTGAACGCATTTGAGTTTTTTACTGTATCTAACTACCTATGTGTTAATTATTTGTATTTTTTTATTATTTAGTATAAATTTATTTTATTATCTTAGGTTCAATGATGTTATTTTCTAGCGCTTCTGAAAATGAATGATACATAATATTTTCGATGTTGTTGTTTTGGTTGTTATTTTTTACTTAATTTTAGCAAATCCCATGCTTAGTAGAACATTTTATTTCGTGCCCTTTTCTTATCCCTAAATGAAGAAATACAAAATATATTTGGTTTATCCCATATTAAATTAGATTATAATACATACGGTCAAACATATAAGAATATCACATCATTATTAATTATAAAAATGAAAAATTAACAAGTAGGAAAGGGGATCAGATTAGGATCGTTTAATGTACTTGCATAACAATACGTACAGGCATATTCAAGTATGCTGTTATGCCACTACTCCCCTACGTATCTGTTGGAAACAATAACTTTTTCATTAATATTTCATAATAATTGTCAAAAAGAAATGACTACATTATTTTCTAAACTTTTATCGAAATTTATAAAATGTTCACAATAGACTCTTTTGGGAGATCGAGTTTACTTTTATTTGTAGAAAGTGTCGATGTTATCCCGCATGACTGCCGGTGGCAGCTTTCCCCTTAATTTATTTAGATTCAATGTTTTTGATGAAGATGGAACTTAGAGGGAAATATGTAGTTTTTTTCAGTGTCGTTACGTTACGTCAACGTATTTTATAAAATAATGACTAACATCAACCGATCTTTAGGCGTCATTGAAAATTACGTAAACTCTCAATAAATTACACGTTAGGCCTCTAGCTTCATCTTTATCTGCTAATATCTGTTTTATTAGCGATGATACAAACTTATGCTTGAAAATTGTGATCACTTGAGGGTTAAATTGGATTGAATGAAATGTATTAAGAAAAATATATTATAGGGTTTGATCTTGCTCTTCTTTGTTTCTGGTCATTATAGACATCGTGTGTGCTTAAATCACAAAAAATTCCGTGTTCCTGAATAATGGGCGCAAAAATAAACCTTAAAATATTTAATCAATACTGAATGTTTGTGTTACAAAAGTTTGTGTCATGGCAGTTTGGCAGACTGAACTGATTTTAATGAATAAAATTATTTGTGAATGTAATCCTAAAATGTTCTTTTTGATAATATACAGAGGAAATCTGCACACCGTTGGTAACAATAGCGGTGTTAATCAATATTACACTTGTTATTAAATTAAGAATATTCCTAATAATATAGACACTTCCAAAAATGATGATCGACGAATGAAGAGGAAATAAAAGGAGGTACCACATTTAAGTAAGGTGATAGATGACTGACAACATTATGAAGGTGACCCATTCCTACGTGCAACTGTTGCGGAATCTAATATATTTATAATATTTTAATTCAATTTGAATAAATAAAATATATTTGCGTCGTATTCAACGGGACAATTATCTTACACTGCATACAATGTGGTTAAAGGTGGCACATGCGGCGCATACGGGAGCAAAGACACGTGGAACGACTTCGTCAACGTCAGCGCGATTGGTGCGGAAATACTTCCTTCCCTCAGCAACCCGCCGTATACACGATATGGCCTCAGCCTCAGCGAGACGCTCGATTCATCGAGATCACCGATAGATTGCCTGTCATGGCATTTGGAGAAATATTGCCCGATTTGCCAGAATCGTGAGTTAAAATTAGACTTATATCCACTCTCTGTTTAAGTCCGATTTTACTAAATGGCGCAACTGTTAGTTGTTTGTTAAGAACCATTAACATTGATACTTTGATTAGCTTATTGAAAAATATTTTTTTTCTGTAACATGTTGAAAACATCTCGTTTATAAACATTTTTTATTATTATGTAGACTACTCTGTAAAATATGATAGAATAATAAAATCTAAACAAAACATCTTTTATAACTAACGTCACTTTGTACTCAATTTTGGCTACTGCCACATACTTGTTTTAAATAAATTTTGCATCAGTTCCTAGATGAGTATTTTTACAGTAAAATATGCAAAATCAGTATTTGTTACTTTCTCTATCGAATACGGAACATTTTTTGGTGTACAAATAATTTTAATCGATTATTTTGTTCTATTTTCCAGTGACTTCAAGCTGCCTTGGATTCGGAGTTCCAGATGCTTAAAACGTTCCAAAAGATCGAAGACTCTACACTAGCAGTTTGCAACAATCTTTATTGAAGTGCATTGTGTCTGGACAATTATTGAACTGTTCTTCAATAAGGATTTATAGCATCAACTAATCCTAAGAACTCAAATAATCGATTTTCGCCATGTGATAGTGTTTTCTGAAATTTCGATGTAGTGAATTGGGCTCTTTAAATTGTCTTACTAGAATCGTAGATATACGTATGTTCTTTCTCCTTGAATGGACAAATGATTAGAAATTCTCAAAGGAATATGCTTGTTGTTTGCGATAATGATTGTTTCAAATAACTCGTTGATGTTTCGCGTTACTCATTCCGATTGAACTTTTCCAAGGAAGTATCAAAAGGAGACGCTGAAAGAATTTATTCGTGTATTTAACCCTGTGTAAATGAAGTATTCGTTGAACGTAATTGTATGTATGTGAAAACTATAGTATTATATTAGAAAGTAGGCATAATTTATTAATACGGCCTGTTCTTGAATCAGCTAGTAGCTTTAGAATGTATTAAATTTTTCATTACATGCGCGAAATTAACACAATTCTGACATTTATTCAAAATCACATGTAGTTTGATGTAGTTTTTACGAAGAAGAAAGTAAAAAATCATATAGCACAAAAGAAGGTATCAAACAAAAGAATAGGCCTGTGAAGTTCAAGATAAGAACTTCAACGTAAATTAAGCTGTAGAATAGCGAAACAAGTATTGTGTATTAAATGTTTATTGTGTCCTTTGATAGTAGTTAATGAAATAACATTAAAATCAGTGATGGTAAAATTTGTAAAATTCTGCTGTTGCTTGTTTAGGATTGTTTTTTTAAAACTACTTAAAGTATATTGAATGTGAATAGAATCTTAATTATAGTCGAAACTGTTGATAGAAATCCGCCTCATTTAAGGTACCTCTGTACCAGAGTAGGCTGGAATCTCTTAGTCATTATAAATTATTCGCATGTAGTACGATGAAATGGTTGTTTTATGTTTTAAAATATTAAGTAAATAAAAACTGATAAATTAGTTCAAACTATAAAATACAGCAATGAAATTTGGGCATACAAGAAAAGCATTTATATTGGAACGTAAATATGAGATGAATAGTGGCTGCTCATTAGATGAGTATTTAAATAATACGAAAAACAGAGTTTCAGTATTGTTGAAAAAGTTTTTTTTAGTTCAAATTTTGATCACGATTCACACAAGACTAATAGCATTGTATTCTTAGCCATCTTATTTAAAATGAATTTAATTCTAGAAATAGTTTTTAATGTACAATAGTGTGCGTTCGTATTAATTTTAAATCATTTTAAGTAGCTAGGTAGTGAAATAATTTTTAATTGTTTTTTATTAATATTGAATTATGTTGATTGAGTATTTATAACACAAAAGTTGATGCATTTGAAAACTCGTGCAGCCACAAGTAACACGCGTGGTCTCGCCCACACATAGCTATTACCATTAACACAAGAAAATATGCCAAAACATTACGTTTCTTTTCTAAGACTGAAACTTTTTATAGCTGCATTAAAAATAAAATTAAATATTGCTGTTCTCGAATAATGTAGAAATCTAGTGTTTTTCTTTTAAATTAATAATTGATGTTATGCGTTATTGTATATTCAAATTATATGTACTTGTGGCTAAACTTAGTAATTATATGTGAATCGATGTTGAAATAAGTATTAATTAGATTAAGTGTCGATGTAGACAAATTTCCTTCAATAGTTCATGTGAAAGCGGATTTTTCTAGTTGTTTAAAGTTTTCAATTTCTTTTATTGTTAGACAGGTATATTATTCGGTAGGTAATTAACTACATTTAAAGGCAATTAGTCTATCTGCCGTGTACGTTGTCATAAAATAAGATCTCATTAATGTTATTCGGAATATCTATCGTAAGTAAGTGTTCTAAATGTTTGTAAGCAAGTTTTAGGACTTTTTCTTTGTAGTTTTTTTTTTGTAAATATTTTTAAAATTGTTACTTTTTCTTGAACAAACAGAATTAAGCGTCTGATTTACTTATTTATTACTGAATTACATATTGTGACATGATTTCTGATTATTTTCAATTGTATTTTTTATAGTCCTTTTAACGAGCACACATTTTAACTGTTTTTAGAAAAATAAGAAGTAAAATATGGTTAGAGAATTGGAATTACATAAATTTAAAATCATTACCACGATAGATTATATAAAAAGGTTGTTAGTATTAGTTCGTTTCCATTTAAAATGTTGTAGTAAGTCTTTTAATCAGTATTTCAAATTTAATAATAAACATTTCTAAATTTAATTCTTTATAGTATTGTAAAAGAGACTTAAACCCCCATGACCTTAAAACTCATTTCTGTGACGTCATAGATGTTTTAAATTATTACCAAAACCTGTTTACAGTTTCAGAACTGTCTTCCCCCTTAGTAGTAGTATTACTATTCATAATAAAATGTTTTTAATCAACATTTCAACGGTTTATTATTCTATTGTACAATATTTTCTCTAGAAATAACTATTTCGATGTTTTTAAATGAAATAGAATACATGATGTGATATAACTTCCACTAGATAAACTTACATTATGATACTAAACTATTATTTTTGATGGATTATCTTAAATTTGTTTTAGGTCCGATTATAGTTATTTTGTACAGATATTCAAAGATAAACCGATAGGACTATTGTGTCTGTATCCATAAAATATACCTTTATACCGAACTGTATTTTAGTTTTTAGTTTTATATGTAAATTGGAGTGAGAGTGACTTCCACAGTATTACCAAAATGAAATTCAATAACGATTTTACCTTTTATAATTTATACCAGGACCCAGGTTTATGCTTATTTAATATTTATTACAAAATATTAATCTTCATTTTCTGAGTCCTTGGGGCAAAGATTTACATTTGGTCCCCATTATTTTCGTGTTCTCTAACATCGTGTCTTGAGAAGGCGACCATTGCACTTTAATGTCCAAAGAAAACTTCAGGATATGTTGTGCCTACATTCTCTTAAAAACTTGCAATTCATATAAGTACCCCACAAGCTTTGTTTTGTTGTCTTGTCCGGCCAATGAAAGACAAATTGAATTTATCCACCTCTCATAATATTATCCCACAAGTTTTGTTTCTTTGTGATTTTAGCCAACAGATGCAGAGCTAAATTCCAGTCTTAAAAAATTAATAATCGAAATTGAGCTACTGGTTTGTGATACATTTACTTACTTTCTACTTTCCACACCATTGGGTGTGGTCAGCACAATTTCACGGTGGCATATATTTTTTAAATAAATGATTATAAATAAATTATTATTACAATACAAGCTGTGGAAGTTTAACAAGTAGTTCGTTTTGGCACAATAGTAATTCAAAGCTTTGAAAAATATATCCCTTATACTTAACATTTGTATATTTAAAAAAAAAACTTCAATGAAATGTAAAATTTTGAATTCTCTAAATTTGCATGAAAATAAACTTTTGTCTTAACCTTGTATAAAATGTTTGTTTAATAAATACTTTCGTGTTGATAATTGCACTTTTAATACCTTGTTTGTGTAAATCAAGTTGTTATTTGTTATCCTTAAGTGAGAAATATTCATATAAGCATTTACTAAGAAGCTTATGTCTAAACGATTGCAGAACATTACTATGACCCTGCTTTGATGTATTGAAACGAAATGACGTACAGCTGATTAAGCGAAGTATACGAGTTTCTGGAATGCGTCTTTATGTACTACAGTATGAGTAATACAGATTTTTAAAAGAGCGGTTGCCACTTAATGAGAAAAATACATAAAATATAATAATAATACATTTGTATTAACAACCACATAACTTTCAATAATCTTCTACTTCGCTTAATCAGGTGGTAAATAATATTACACGTTCATAGCTCGGTCATAGTATTGTACGGCGTAGTAGATACTCCTAAACTGATGTACAACTTAGACGTGTTTATAACACTTTATTAGATAGCTTATTGTATTTATCTTAATATTTATATTTCCTTTAAGAATCCTAGTTACGAATTGATGTGATACTTCAGACTAAGATGTGTTAAGTACATTTAAATAAAGGACCTTCGGATCTTACTAAAGTGGTATTATTTATTGTATATAACATTTTAATGTCTAAATTATTACTAGTTATGTAAGTGTTTAAACTTATTTAAATCTAAATATTGATAATCCACATATCAATTTCTTTCATCAGCATATTTTACCTTTGCATCAATCAAATTTATATTACGTATCACTTATTCGCGGGTTCAAATCCGGCCGGCTTGTACCTCTAAATCTAAATGTGAAAAAGATTTATGTGCAATTTTTCACAACACCACTGGCTAAAAACGGTGAAGGAAAACATCGTGAGGAAACCTGCATGTCGGAAAAGGATTCTAAAAATCCTTTGAAGATATGTGAAGTCCCCAATCCGCACTAGGCAAGCGTGGTGGACTATGTCTAATCCCTCTTCTGAGGAGACCTGAGCCCAACAGTGGGCAGTAATGGGTTGGTACAGATACAGATACAGACAGATCACTTATTCAAAAATATTAAGTAGAAATTTTATTACGTGTATTAAAGTAAGTACGCATTAAGAAGCTTATGTTCAACTCAGTTTCTTTCCAAAAATTATGCACCTAGACACCGTGTGAAAGCCTATCAACTCCATTAGGTACATAAGAAGCATCAGTTTTCAAATGATAAATTAGTTAAACGAGTTACAGAAGTTTGAGAGTACCACCTTTTTTACTGTTGGTCGAAAAGTTTGCGTCTTCGTCGAGTTTTTGTGACTTTTTTCTAGATGGCGCCACTTTACTGGTAGATTAGTAGATGAAAGTCGAGTTTATTAAGAATTTCAAACTTTCACATTGAGTTTTTAATTTTTATCTGTTTATTAGCGTTTCTGATACAAACCATCTAGTATATTTATATAAAAGGTGAAGATTCATCTTTTTTGTTTCAGACGATTTAATACAAATCGGAGCTCTTAGTATGAAGACTTTTTAATTTTATAACAGGTAGGAACATTGCGATTTTTTTTAATTACCTAGGTGTCTGAATTAGTTAATATTTTATAATCATCAATCAATTTTAGTAGTGATATTTATTTTATAATTTTTCTACACGATTACTACAGCACTACTGTAATAACAACATTACCGTTTTGTGTTTCGAGGTAAATAATGAATACCTACTTTAAACTCTCTCTTTAAACTCACACTAAACCACCGAAATTAACAAAATAGCTCCCTCCCGCTCTAACTTTAACTACTACGTCCTCGCCATAAGTGAGTAGTTAAAATATTAGAATTCATAGGTTTTTTTTTTTTTTTTTTTTTTAGTTGGAGGAAATCACCGGATCCCCGCCCGCCCCGCGGGCGGGGTATGTGGGAGTTGAACCGCACTAAAACCTCCAACCGCTCACACTCAGCGTCCGAACCCCGGCTGAGGCCAGAACCCAGCACGGGGTTATGAGGGACGGGGCGACGCGTTACGCCATGGGTATTCTTTCCCGTCGCTCCGTCCCCGGACGCCGAACCGGTAGCCGCCGGCGAATACGGCCACCGGCTCTCTCGGTCGGCGGGCTTTCCGAAGCCCGCCAAGATGGGACCGCGTGTCACCCTCCCACGGAATACCCCGCTGGGTCAGAACCAGCGTGGGTCGGGGAGTACGCGGTCTACCATCCCCCGGTTGCTCTGACGTAAGGGCGTGTTGAGCGAGACACGGCACCTTCTTGAGTCCCCGCTCGCACTCGCATGCGTTGGGGACCCGAAACTCTTAGGGGGCCAGAATCCGGGCCAGACCCCGGTCCCGACCCCCTGCTCGACGGCGGCGGGTTTCTGCGTAGAGAGAAGAGCTTTCTCTCACACGCCCCGCCGCCTGCTTCTGCGAGATGGTGGACTCGCAGAAGTCGAGCATCGCCTTCCAGGACTCGTCGCTCTCGAGCATCGACGCCACGACGCCCGGGAGCGACAAGTCCGGTCCTATTTAGAATTCATAGGTTAACTAGAATTTTCTCTCTACGTTTTCAGCGCCACCTACCGGTGCCAAAAATAAAAGTCCTGGGTATAGTGTAGCTTTCCGTAAGAAAAAACAACAATCATTTTAATATTGAAACGAATTCCTTTTGATTATAATATTTAAAGTTTTATTTTGTAAAACGATATCAATTTTCTATTCCTGAAGTGCCTACTTAATCTATCCATTATTTTTCTAAAATAGAAGCTTAAGTTATTCCTGAATACATTATCCATCTAAAGTAATCTTTTTAGTGAAAGCTTAGCCTTTGAAAGTTGCTAAGCTTTTATTCAAAATAGCCCATCATAATTTTATATTTCAGTTAAATAGTACCTATTATTATACCTATAACAGGATTTTTTTTACATCTCGGTTTGCTATGTATTAACTATTTACTTTACTTTAGAATTCTGTAATTCCATACCTACAGCTTAATATCTATTAGGTTTAAGGTACCTATGTAAATATCTTAGTAAATCATTTTACTTATTATCTTAGTAATTATTTTACTAAGAAAGTGTAGAAAGAAGAAGAGAAAAGTGTAGAAGAAGAAAGTGTTTTACTAAGTAAATTATTTTACTAAGATATTTACAATAATGGCTAAACTTAAAATTGAGGGCTAATTCAATTCAATATACTTTTCCATTACCTATATTTATAAAATAAGTTTAATGTTTATATTGTTTGATTAGAATAATAATACATATTACAGCGCATTCCACGGCGGTGCCCTTGATCAACTGGTAGAGAATCTCTTTTCAATATAGTTTGCCGGAGGTGCTTATTAATACGTACGTACGACGTAGGGCCATTAATGGGTATTTGTATTTTTCTTTTAAATTCTTGATGTCATCAAAAGAGGTCAGAAGTATTTTTTTAATCAACAAGGTTAGTTTTATAGCTTCACTGCATTTCATTAGAGTAATGTATCAGAGTAATTTACTTAATGTAAGTGGTAGATGACTAAGTAAGATGTTGAGTATGTAGTTGGTCGCGACTGGACAACTTCAACGGCGTGGAAAACTTTGATTACATTACAGGACATTTACTTGCAAACTTAGCGTACGGCAAATTGAATGCAGGAACTTCAAAATTTACAGTTTACTCAACGGCGCTGGACGATAAGAGTTTTAGCACCTAATTAATGTTGAAATGGTGGTAACTGAATTACCTAGTAGCTTCTACTTGGTAACTTTACCAGACTGGTGTGTTATGTCCTAGTTTATTCCCAGTTCTAATTACTTAAGAACTTTGAAATGAAATGGACGTTAACTTGGGAATTCTAAAATCTAGGATGTGTTTTTAATGTAGTTTTGGTTTAACGTTTTACTTAATTTAAGACTTAGGTAAATATGAAAACGTCCTCGTGCCTACCCTTAAGTAGATATATTGCGAATGTCGATTTCTGGTCATTGGCGAATGTTTCTTTTCAATTTTAAAACTGTTTAAAAATGTTCAAGATTTTACTGAAAGGTCAACTGTATCTTCCAAACGTCATTAGGTATATTTTATAGGTACTATAACCAAGTACCTTTATTGTCTTTATGCTGCATTTATTTGGGAAGTACGAAGTACTTGTCTCCCCCCACCAAATAATTGAAACCCTCCCGCAAATTATTTTGACCACGGAAGGTCGTTGACCTATCGAGTTTTAGCTCATTTTAAACGACAGGTAGAGGTCTTTATATTGGCTCAGTTAGATTCCTTCTACATCCACACATCATACTACATCTTACTAACTTTTTTCAAAACATTTATATAAAATTTCCATGATTTTTTGCGAATGCTAATATTTGTTACATTCCTACCCATACCACATAATTACTATAAGCGTAGTTGAACATAAAGTCCCATATTTTATTTTATTAGATACGTACCAGTCGTTTCAGTTTCAACAAGTACCTACCTATTCTTAACAATAGACAATTTCACGAAAAATCACCCTTGAAGAAAGACTGCCCATAAATCATTTATGTTAATATTTAACAACAATGAGCCGTAATATAGTGTTCTATGGAACCTCACACCGGAAATACTAGCGACTTCCCGCCAGTTTCTGACGGTTTTACCTCACATTTCCGCCGTCTCTTACAGGACGAGCATTTTGTTTCACAGTAGGTATCTCATCTTCAGTTACGATTTTTTTATATAAGCATCAAGGTTAGCACGTTTATTTAATGTGGCACGTTCTGCAGGTATGAAAATAAATCTAATTGTATAATATTGTTTAAGAAAAACTTCTTGATGATTGTAATTTTTAAGTAGGTATACAGAAAACTCAATTATAATTGAAAATATTAGCAAAATTTACTGAAGCATCTGAACGGTTTACGCTTTGTCGTCAAAGAACATGTTTTAAGATTTTAAAGAAAATAAAGGTTGGTAATATTAGAGCTCCGGTATGCTACATGCTACTCTTTAGAATTAACTGAAAGTTACGATAGTGATGGTAGATGTCTATGAATACTGACCGATTAGTTCGGCCAATAGTCGCTGTAGAAAGAAAATGACGTCCAAGTTAGTAATATATTACAAAATATTATTAACTTTATCTACCCACGTCTCTTACAACAAAATCAAGTAAAAGCTATGTTTTGTTCAAACTTCGATGTTCAAAACTTGAAATGTTTTTGTTTCATGAAACTTGGTACAAGAATTTTGGTAAACTTTTCGCACCAGATAGAAATGTAGATATTATGTTTTCTATAAAACAATAATACGAGAAAGACTTATAGTAAATTATTATTATAATAAATTGGGGTAAGCACAAAACTGCTAGGCGATGGTGTACGGTATGGTTTATGCAAACACTTAATTCGCAAAAAAGAAATGTTTATTTATGTTATGTTTATTATTTAAGTTACACATATCAGAAAAATGTCCCCTACTATGATCTCAAAAACCCTTCAAGCTTGCGAGCTACACGTCTAGTGCAATCCAATATTTCTAGTTTTGTCAATGTTTATTGGTATGCTTCATTACGACTTCTTACCTTTTCAGCTAAGAGGTCGGCTAAACACATCTGAAAAGATGTGATAAAATCACCTGAAAATATTTTTCTAAGTTAGTATTGGGGTTCAGTTCAATAACACAATGAAAACTCTTTGGTTACAACACAGTTTATTCATCTTACAAAATCAGTACAATCGTCCTCCAAAACTCAGTCACAATTACTCCCAGCTCTGTTCACTTTGAAAGCACGTGGACTACTGTCCTTAATTTTTTAATTTTTTTTGGATAGGCGATTCGCTGTTGGCCCTCAGGCCTTTACAGCTTCGCCAGGATGGAGGTGCGAGCTCAGAAGGGGCTCAGCTGAGAAAGGGTAGGAAAGGACTGCTAAAAGTCGCCTGAAGGCAACTTGTTAGCACATAGTGATTCCACCACTGATTCGGAACGCGACCCAACTGAGAAGAACCAGCAAGAAACTCAGCGGGCGTGCAAATAATGAAACAGCAGTACACCAGAAAATAATTTATTAAATAACAAACTTAAACGAACTTGCAGGAAACGAGTGATGATGATGACGCTTCATGGAGCACGTCGAACTCTGCGTCGAGCTCGACGACGACGAGCGAGGAGTCCGGGGCGCCGTCTCGGCCTGTCAGCGTTAGGGCTGTCAGCGAGCAGCGTCGTCAGCGCGTCGGGAGGGTAAAACGATAGTTCACACGTCTTTTATACCTTCTTCAGAAATAAGTCAGATGACGCCACTAGTATTTCCGTTTTCGCAAAAAATATAAATTGTAATAAAATTAACCAGGTGATGTGACAACCGGAAGTCTTCACTTTAAATTGATACAATAACATAGGATTAGAAAAGTCACCTAACATTAGTTAGTACAATAGTGAGGTGCAAGTGACGCTAACATCGTTTAGTAATAAAATTTTGTGCCATTAACGAAGTTTTTAGTGGAGTCGATTTATTTATGCATCATTTATCACATCCAAAGTTCGGATTGAAGATTTGACAATCTTGACAGGCCTCATTTAATCTTCCTAAGTGTCTGGTACACGCTCTACTGAACTCTCCGAGTCGATTCAGCAATGAACTACGTCAAAAAAGTATATAGTAAGCAGATGAGATATTATGGTAATTATGAAAACAGCGACCAATAGTTTTCATATCCAATTGTATAAAACAATTTACTCAGCTAAGATAATATGGCTATATTAAAAATAATAAAATGGCAATCACTCTTCAACTGCTTAATACGTAATTGGATCGTCTATGTGAGTAGATAATAAAATAGTCTTAAATAAAATAACAAGAAAATATTGAATATGTTTAATTTTTATTTTATATATTTATTTAACAAAAATCCACAGCTACTTTATTACAATTAAATTCAACTTAAAATATAATAAGAACATCATCTCATTACTATATTATCTATCTACTTAATGGTAAATCTATTTGCTGTAGGTAATTTAATAAACCTACCAAATTTAAAAAAGTACTAAACTGTTCGTAGATATCAAGTCTTACACGAAATCATTCTTCCTTAAAGATTAAACAGTTTATTTACGAATAAGTAAAACGTGTAATCAAGTGAAATTTCGTAACAATTCGAGTTTATTTTAATGAGCGCGCATGAGCCGTGGGTACGCAACACAACGTCCGGTTCAGTGTAATTATCAACAGTTAAAGCAAATCCGGAAGATTCGCCTTCCGGCATTACCTACGTCAGGTACCTACGTGTTTGTTCACTTTTTAATTTACCTTGTCAAAATATATTTAGATAATGTATTTTGTAATTTAATTCGATAAGAATATTTCATGAAAATGTTCTTCTTTCTCGAGTAACATCATGTCAAAATGTTTCTCCTTGTAACCCAGTTTTTTAAATCTATGCTTGTAACATAATGTTACAAACAATTATCATCGTTTAAATCAAATAAAACTTGTAACCTGTGCGCAAAACAAATTTTAATACTGTCGGTTAAATAATAAAGAAGATTATTTTGGGATTGTTAAATCTGGCCCATGTTGTAATACGTCCAATATAGATTCCTAACAAATGTTTTTAGGATCAAATACGTAGGATAACTAATTTATGTAGTTTAGAATCATGATACAAAGACACGAGTTGCTACTTATTTCTAAAACTCATCAAACAGAGCATCAAGCTTCGAGTCTAGTCACTTTATAAGAGTAGGTACCAATCACTCGTGAAACTCAATCAAAACTTTTGTCTGAAGTCTCCTACACCCAGATTATTTGATTTCTCCAACTCGTTACATTCACTCGTTATAATCGATAATTTGTTATAGTAGGTAAAAACTATGATATTATAATACGCAGACACGTTAGTAAGCCAAAACCATATCTCATGGAAAGTGGTAGAAAGGTAACTCTTTTTGCTTGTGAACTCTCAACACACAAATATTAAGTAAACCACTAAATACCGACGCCTAAAATTTTTTTATTCAATTTGTAGTCATAGGTAGGTATTAGTAGTAAGAAGTAGCGTCAAGCAAATTTACAGTAAAATTTATATAGGTAATCAATAATAAAGTAAAAATTCAGGATATTAGTGTTTTATTAACATTTTATTATTTCAGCTGATTTTGGATGAAAAGGATACGGATATTTCTAAATTATTTATCGTCTTTGTACGTTTGTTTGCTAAAGAGTAAGCGGGTAAACGGCGATTGATGTTTTAGGACTAGATCCATGAAGGTCGTCAAAAGTCAAGTGTACTTTGGGGTCCATTTGGTAATTCTGTTCGTTGTCTTTCACTCTTTACTATTGTTAGAAATAGTATTTACATTTCCTTAATGTTAAGTATCTGTAAGGATAAATGTAGTCCTCGGAAACTTTTAATGGACGCTGAAGGTTTTAATTAGCACAGAATTAACAAAAGCAAGAACGTCCTTTCCACCGCTTGTAAAATATTAGAGAGGAATTAAATCTCTGCGTGAAGCTGTAAGCAAATTAACACACGAAATATAAAGACGAATTTATTTTTGAACAGATATTGCAAAAGGCATCAGCAGTGTTTCAACAAAATAAATATATAACAGTATATGTATAAACAAAATTCAGTGGAGGTCAACAATTTTTAAGTGTAATATTTTAAATGTGCATTTTTTTTAAATATTCTTTGGTTCACACTGATTTCAAAACATTATGTGCTACTACTCTTTGACTTTTCCGCTACTACGAGTAGGTAACTGATGTAGGTACTCACTAAAAGTTGCTAAGTTTTAGGTCTTAATGGAGCTGGGAAAAACAACGCAGCAGTTACTTCATATAGGTGTTCGTATAGGAAGGTGCCATACGTGATACGTCCTTAAAAGCCTTTCAAAAGTAAATGCACAAGTTCTTGTATCTAAATTTGGGGGCTAGAAACTGGCGGAATCTTTATAGGGTTTTGTGCAGTAGGGTGTTCGCGGGCTCGGGTGGGTGTCGGATATTACAGGGGAAGTCCCGAAGCTATCGATCATCGTTACTGTCAGATGAGCGAAGCGCCTTTTAACGAGCTAGGTGGTCACGACTTGGTGGACGCTGCCAGAGCTGTTATCATTATCTAACAAGCGAAAGTTACAAACAATTATACTTAGTTCGCAATTATAAAGTCAACGTGAACGTTTCGGTTGCCTCTGTGCGGTAAATCATTTACCACGAATATATTGTAAAATTCTAAGGTGATTGTATTTATATTTGCATAAAATATTATTTAAGAAAAGGACAGTAATGCTTTTCGTACGAGCTCTCCATAGGTGCTGGGTTTTCCGATCGCTATGATTATGTTCTTTTACGCGGAAATTCGTAATTGCTTCCTATCAGGGAGACAGTATGGTTGTTTACCTAGTCTTAAAATAAAAATCTTAACATTTAAAGAATACTTAAGAATATAAAGTTTATTTTCTGAAAAAGTAGACTTGAGTAACACATAATTTATGCCTATGCATATATCACACGTGCTACACTTATTTAAATTAATAACATACATAAGCATTCCAATTGAGATTCACTGAGTTCAAAAGTATCACTAAAAATCAACTTCCAAATTAAATTTAAAATTCCTGACAAAATATCAATTATCTTTCAAACTAAGTTACTTGATTCTTGAAACGTTTGCCCTGTCTCTACCAAAACTCCTTTCTCTCGCTATACAATTCTCCGACTGAACATTGTATTGTGTATCTAAATTTATACGAAGACTACTAAACCTGGGCGTCATTTAACTTCGTGACAGCTTTGGTCTTGCTCGAATTATTTGTTAAATTCCACGAAAATAAATCTGTTTAAATCAGATTTGAGTACTTTATAATAGATTGGTTAATGAAACGATTTCAGATGATAAGATGATGGAGATTAAAGTAAAAAAGTCTTAATTGTGTTGAGGAGAATGTTAAGATGATGGGTCTAAAAATAATACATCTTATCTACAATTTAAATTCCAATTAAATTTGGAAGTTCTCAAAATTCCTACTACTTTTGATAATCTCACGAAAAAATTTTGACACAAAAATCAAACCTTACACTTTTTTGAGTGCAGGCAACTCGAGTGTGTAATTATCGATTGAGTCAGGCTTAGTAAAAGCAAATGGGAAGCAGTAAATTATAATTTAAATAACGAATTCAAATAAAAATGAGCCACTCTTTCATCAGTAAGTTGAAATAATCCTACGCAGCAAAACAGAAATGGTTTTTGCTCTAACATAAAACAAGCGAAACTCTGACCATTAACCAAACAAGTACAGGCACATTATCAGAAGCTACGTTGAATAAACTTTTATTTCCGTGCATGAGCTCGTGTTTCCGACAATAAAGGAGGTCACAAGTCTACAAACGGTCAGCATTGTCACCGGACTGACATCTAAACTTCTCTGCAATACGTTTCGTTTTATTTATGGTAGAACAATAAATGTGACTTGTGAGTTAATCGTATATTTTGTCTGAGAAGTAGTACTTGAAAATGTATTAATTTTGTCTTTTAAATACATTTGATTTCATCGACATTAAAATAATTGTATTAAACGTCTCGCTGAGTTAGCTCACATAACTCACAGTGGCAGCAGAGTAATCCATAACATGTAGAAAACAAGTTATCAAAATTACATTATGATCTTAATAGCTTATTTGGCAAAAAAACGCGTAAATATGTAGGTATATTTTACTCAAAGATACTATTTTATATCATTCATTCAGTGGTTTAGAGATGACTTAGCGCAATATGTTACATACAGTCAAATAACAGAGCAAATTTATTATGTGTAGATAATTACGAGGCAGATAAAGGTTTTGCAGACCACCATCAGTTTGATTAGGCAGTAACAAGAGGGAGAGAGAAGTGTTATATCTGTTGTTCTCGACAATAATCAAGCTGTTTCAATATTAGCTTGCAATTTGCTTGTTATTACGTTGGAATTTGCGTTGCTAACCCTCCTCTATTCCTGGCTACTTGAGCCTTAAGCGGCGCAATAACGCTGTTGACTGTACCGGCCGAGGGGACAATACTATTGTTATAGGTAGGAGAGCTTCCTCGCTTCGTCTCGTAAATGCCGACGTGGAAATCAATGCCGCCTTCGCAGTTGCGACTTTGTTTTTATAATATAAATTTTTCAAGAATCTGTAGATGCAATAAAATTTGTTGTCTGAAAGCTGTTATGAGGAGTGGTCTGAGATTTATTTACTCAGTAAACTTTGAAGTTTCATTTAATGTTTGTTTTGTATGATTGTATTTACTTAAAGCTACTTGTGAGGGTTGGTAGTTAAAGTAGTCATGAAAGGAAATATTATTATAGTATTTTGATTGTGTATATTTGTTGCTTTTTTGTATAAGTAGCACAGTGGGCTTAAAATGAAGTTACTAAGGTGGATGAGGCTTTTATATTTTTTTAATAAATATTTTCGGACACTCGTACGAAAATAACAATGAAGCGTTTAATTTTTCAATTCTTTGTTTATATATACAAATACATACGTCTAATTATCAAAATTCTTTAAACTTTCAAGGCACTACTTCAATATGCTCCCGTTAAATTCTTGTCAAATTTACTAGTTTGATGGTAATTATTCTCCATATAATGAATGAATGAATACTTTATTTTCTCCCACAATAAAATCATGATTTACAGAAGTAAAAATAAAATAGTAATACAATAATTCGAACATAAGATAGTGTAGGAGACTGGTGTCCTAGCTAGGTTAGACCTGTGTTAAGGATCACCAGGATTCCACCCCTCAAATAGACAAATCAAACTTATGTACTAACTATAACCGTCTAGGCAATAATTAAAACACATTTTCTAATTCTAAACGAACGAACGAACGAACGAATAATAACTCGCTGCCTTATTTCTTTAGCTAAGCAATAAAAAACCACATAAAACTATAAACACGGTAACGTTGCGCATATTAGACGAGCATTTCATGAATTAAACTAGATTATGGTCATTAATAAACGTATTTTCAGGATTCAGCGTCGGTTAAAACATCATTTATGCATAAAATGCGCTTAAAACTCATCCTAACAAGCTCGAGTTTAATGGATGGAGTTGAAAGCAGTTTACGGAACGTGCTGGAAGTTTATTTCAAAACACAACTTATTCTGGATATGTACAAATGAAAACTTGTTAATGCATCCATGCAGTCTGGGTTTTGTTGCTTTTTATTTGCTGCCAAAACGAGATAAGCCTTTGAGAGTAGGTATGTTTAACTTTCTGAATGCGCATTTGAGTTCATGACGTAAAATTTTTCGTAAATATCAAGGTTTGTATTCATGTGCTTTTACCGGGAAAGTTATAGAATGTTATAATTTTGTATTTCATTTTTCAAAATTTAAAGACTGTGTTGTGTAGATAGCTTGTACATGTTCAACTTTTAATCTATGAAATAACTTGATGTTAAAAATAAAATAATATAATCACAGTGGTTTGTTTTGCCATCACTATTTTTCTGACGGTACTTGCTTGACCCACCTAGCAGTGCTAATATTAACCTTTGTTGTTTGTACGTACAGTTTACGAAATTGCCAACAACAGAATGAAGTCACTCCAAAAATAATATCTCAAATAGAAGGGTAAACTGTTTTTGGAAATCGAACTTAACGAGTTCAAATGGATTATAAACGGAAAATAGATACTCCAATTTGATGGTTTCATTCTCTAATTTGAGCTTAATTCTGGAATTGTGGCTATCGTTTTAATAGTAGTTATTTTAAAAGGTATATTAAACAAGCTTTTGCATTTTGTTTTTCATGAGATGCTGCAAGAAGGCCTATCTTTAAAACTTAGGCAAGTAGGATGGCTTGAGTAGATGGTAGTTTGATTGGTAGGGCATTAGGTAACGTAAATAGTTAATTGATATAAATTGCAAATAAATGAAATAAATGAATAAAATAATTATCAATAACTATCATTTTTAAAGATTGATGGAAAATAAAACATCAGCCATTAACACACATTCTTTAATATTCAGAATCACTTAAACGAAAGAAACATCACTTCAATGAGTGCCTCAGGGACTTAGTCTCTTCGTCGAATTCAGATATTGTTTACATATTTTCAAAGAATATAAATATTTCTCTTAGTTCTTCTGTGCGATCGCGAAGAGACCCAACCTCTAAATATGCAGGTTTTATCACGATGTTTTCTCCCGCACCGTCTAAAACTGATACTCCCGATAAATCATTCAGGGGTGTTTTTGTTTCGAATAACCTTTTTTTTGTGAAAAACTGAAAATATACACTCGAAGTTAACGTATTCTTTGAAGCTTTTAGTCTTCGAACAATAACAATATGAAGTAAATTTACGTCTTAAGAAACATTTACAGAAAACTTTAGAAACGATACCTACTACCTACCTAATTACTTAAGTTTTTTGAAGTATGCATCAATCCTCTTAGCTCTTCATAGTTTGGTAAATATTCTAAGATATTATGACACTAAACTTGCAACGGTAGCTACTTTCCATAAGCTTCACGGTAAGTTCGTAACTAATGTTTGTAGGTACCTCTAGTAATGTAAAAACTACAGATATGATTCTTTGTAATTACCATCAAATTAAAGGCAATGTGAAATTGAGGTCATTTAAATTAATTTTAATTATAATATAATATTAATATAATTAATGAAAAAAATCTAATTACTCTAATTTATGCAATACTTTTTTCTTGATAACCTCATAGTTAATTCAAGGAACGCGAGTATAATTTTAATAAAAATTAACATCAAACAAAAAAAGGTCACAAGTTAACGCGGAAAGACGGGTACAATACCGCAGCCAGGTACTAATTCAAATTAACCTGCCATAAATAAATCTTTTGTTGAGATGCCTTCTGTAACTGCTCTTAGAAGTGCAAATTAATTATTCGACTCTGTCTTGAAATAACATAAATTAAAGCGTACAATGGCTTAAATTCATATACATTTATTGAATAGTAAACACAAATTGATTATTAAAGCAGAAATTATCTTGTTACACATTTCTGAGGATTATGAAATTAACGGAGTTAGCGCTAACGAACCGCCGAAGACAGATAAAAGACACTCATCCCCTTAAAATCATCAAACCTCATTCTGAGTAGCTTCATTTAAATATTTGAGTGTTTGAGATGCGATTCTGAGAGTAGAGAGAGAGTATCACAAGAAAATTCGGCGACGTGGCATGATAGCGCCAGAGATGATCTATAATTGAAAATTATAAAATAAATACAGTTAAATCATTTAATTCTGAGCATCTAAAAAATGTTTCAAGGCAGCAAATAGATTGATTGCAGACATTAATAGTATACAGTAAAATTACGATGGTTCAAAAACCGTACCTTAATTCGGACGGCGCCAAACTGCTATGCCGCAATGTATTTGTATTTTTTAGCTGCGAGAGTATTATAATGGCCGTCGTTAATTCTGAGCTCAGCAATCCCAACGATTTTGTTGGATCTTAGCTTTTATTATGTATTTTGTTGAACCGAGAGAACTTTGATATAAAACGTGTTTTTAAAACGTAACAGATTATTGCAATTGTTTCCCAGTTTTTGATGTTTATTTAACTGATAATAATTGTTGATGATTTAAGACTGAGTGTTTAAAATGTGTAGGATGTGAATACTACAAATTTTAAAACATGATGGTTATTGTAGCTGACTAGAGGTTCTATTGCACTAGTTTGACATACATATTTTCCAATTATTTAATGCCTGTTGATCCTCGCAACTTCGTCTGTATCAAAAAGAGGTTCAAGCAACACTGTTAGTTCTTTATAAGAACTACAAATCCGTAGTTCAACATTTTGTTCTATAATTAATAGTTTCACGATTTGAGAAAGTTTTTGGTAGGAGAAAAAATTTTCACCTTGGGTTATATTATCGAAGTTTTGGTAAGGAACCCTATTTATTAAAACTAAATAGGTAAAGCCTTTCTCACTCAGGGATAGTGTAAATTTCCAGCGGTGAAAGAAATTTTCAAATCGGTGCAGTAGTTTTGGAACCTATCCGAGACAAACAAATAAACAAACATTTAAACCTTTCCTCTTTAGGTATATTATTAGTGTAGACTAAGTACCTATAGATTAGATCCTACATTATACTTAGTGTTTTTTATTATAAATTATTCAATTTTAAAATCAGGTAATCTGACTAAAATAAGATCGAAAGTTTGCAAATAATACGTAATACCGATCAGTAGAATCAAGTATGACAAAATAATCAGTGGATATAGTAAATGTAAATTTAAATGGAGGAACATAACAGAGAACATTAAACATATCTAACAATAAAAGCAACGTTTTTTGTCGTATCCAGTGTTTATATTTCATTGTATAGAATCGCCGGAAGACTAACGAAGACATAAAATAAAGCTAAAAAAGCAACTTCACATTGTTTAGCGATAGTAATGAGTGTGCTAGGGGCAGCGGCGTCCTGTCTGCCTTCAACGGTAAGGTTCAACTCCGACTAGAGAAGGACGGCACAAACGAATTGCTTTTAAAATAATATGCCGACTTAAAGCTCGAGATGTAGTGAGTGTGCGTTGCCAAACAATTGTTTTTTGGTCGGTTGATCCGCTCGTCTCAGTGGCGGACAAACTTGCTACAAAGACTCGTTGTGTTTTCCGTATTTTCTCGTGGTTTTGACTCTTCGAGGCGGAAAATAATGACTCCACGCTGAATTTGAAAAAGTTGAGCGGCTTCAGGAAACTTGCGCTGCTGTTTTATGTAGTTCGACGCAACAAGGCAAACTTGAATACGTTGTTATTCGAACATAAACTATTACGAAGTAGAATATCAAATTAGGTGTAATAAGTTACGTGCTAGAAAATAAAATATATTTTCTCCACAAAATACGTAAACATCCGTCTTTCCTTAGTAATGATTACACAAGTAGGCAGAACGTAATGCACGCGACAGATTTTATTGGCAATGTCGGAGTAAAGAGAAATAGGCCAAATCCAATTATGGTTCTTGCGGGCCTTCGGGAAGGCTAACAGAAAATATTATTTTTTGAAATGCGTTCTCTGCTCCTACCTAACATAAGGACTGTAACTCGCGGCGTAAGTTGACTTACATACCTTTTTCAAATATTGACAGTGTGTTATTTTTATAGGAGAAACGACTGTACGCAATGATTAAGTAGGTACCTACCACATAGGAGGATGTTTTTCATCGCGGTAGGTTGTGCAACTGCTACGTCACTATATGTCAACGACGTCAATAAATAATCTTGAGATCGATGTCATTCTTGTCACGTCACGTCATCGGCTCCGTCATGCTACGTCATTGAGGCCGCTGTTGGCTGTACGCGTTGTTGACTTTGGAAAATTGCCTCGTTGTGATGAGGACGACAGTTTCAAACATACAAGAGATTTTTTCCATTGTTATAGTAAGATCGACTTGCGTATTGTCCTTTGAGTATTGATGGATTACTTCAATGATCTCGATTGGTTGGACGACAGTCTCATATAGTGTAGGCTTAGTGTAGGATATACAATGGGTATCAAGAGTATGTAAACCAAGATAAAACATCCGCACTAAACAAAATCAGCATCAACCTATTACTGTACGTAAGTTGAATGTTTCTCAAAATAATATGCCACGTTTCTTGTTTACTGACCTCACTTTATTCACTTGTTTACCATCGTCCACCTCAAGCATAAAGGATGCTTCTTGGAAATTAAACAATACCTGAATTCCTGAGAAATATGAATTGTAGATAGCAAACTCAAAAGGAAATGTTTCAAAATTGTTGCACCTTACCTAAGGCACACAATACGGTTGTATTATGCCAGGAACGATTATGCGGATGCATACGTATACCCGGTATACCTAACTAGATGGATGTGTCTCGTCACCGTTTACCTCTTTGTGTCTCTTCTATCTAAAATGTGAGAACCTTCTGAAAGGTTCGCTAACAAAAAATAGAAAAAAGTTTCATGGGGACCTCGTAAGAATGTTGTTGTTATGGTTTCATATTGACGTTGATATTCCATGTACATTATTTTCGTTAAGACGCTATTTAAAGTCATTTTAAACAAATTGGTAGATAAAATAAAATCCAAAACTAAACATCCTAATAGTTAAAAAAACTGTAGTAGGATTTTGAAGAAGCGTTGGTAATTATATAATTATATTAGGACAATCTGCTTTACCTACTACAAAAAAATATGCCATGAATATCAACTAACTGCTGCAAGTTCTGCAATATGCACAGCTGCGGGATCGGCATGTTTAATAACTAAAAGATACGATCTTGATTGAGTATTGTTCCTTGTTGCCCGTCTTTGCAAATCTCAAGATTTCTCTATTCTGCCAAATTAAGTGATGACAAAATAGTACTGACAAGATTTTTGTGGACATAATAAACCTATCTTCGGTTTGCATATTATTATGGTAATGTATCATCAGTCTCCTTTTAAACGCTTTTTTACTTAAGCATTTTTATTTATTTAAATTGTCACCTGATGTTATGCAGGTTAGTTACAATATGATTCTCATTTGAATATATTTTCATCCAGTTGAATATTTACGGCGATGTGGTTTGCTGTGATAAATAAAGTACGCACTTAAAATTTGCACCGTCGCTTAGCCTGGATAAAGGTGATAATAATTTACTAAACATTAAATTACTAAACATAATGATTTTTTTCTTATCTATTTATACAAATATACTCGTAGCAAATATTTATTTTTCAGTTGACTTTTATCATTATTTCTAATTTTAATTCAAGTTCACTTTTTAAATATTTTGTGTGGTTTTTCTTTTGCAATTTATGTAAAGAAAGAAAGAATATTATTACCTATATGTATATTGTTTGCAATTTCTATTCCTTAATTTGCAAATCACTTAAACAATTATACAAGTACTATTATAGTCACCAAGCTATATGTGTTGTGTTGGGGGCGGCGCGACGGGAAAGAGTGCCTTGGGCGTAACGCGTCGCGCCGTCCCTCATAACCCCATGCTGGGTTCTGGCCTCAGCCAGGGTTCGGACGCTGAGTGTGAGCGGTTGGAGGTTTTAGTGCGGTTCAACTCCCACATACGGATCCGGTGATTTCCTACATCTAAAAAAAAAAATATGTGTTGTGTAGTTGTATAGTCTCAAAATTCAGAATAAATTGCAAAGTACGGTGTTGAATATTTATTTTATAACTATCGTTCACCTAGGAATAAAAGTTGATATAAGTACTGTTCTCAAATAATTTTATCCTCCCCGGGTCAAACGAGCACCGGGAATATTTTGAATTCTCTTTTGTTACTTTTAAAAGCATTTTTAAAGACGCTGATGATGTGGAAATGCTGAAACAAAGAAAAAGGTACTGTGGAATTTTCAGTAAATAAGACACGTTTAAATTTTGAACAAAGTTTTGTGGAATAAATTTGAATAAAATGAACGATTTCGTAATGTTAGGGATCTATAATACTAATTAAATAAAAAAGTATGTGGTTGTGTTCATAACTATGACTTAACAATTCTTACACCATTTATTTACTTTATATCAGTAAACCTTGTTTGTAACATTAAAATAACTACTTTCTTTATAATATGAATGTACCTATTTACGGTATACATACCAAAATATATATTTTTAAAATTTTGTCTGTCTTCCAGAGACCGATTTGCACGAGGCTTTTACTGGCACAAGGTAGCTTAATATTATGTAACAAGACGTAACTTAGGAAATGAGATAATTAGAGTATATTAGTAATGTTGGAATAATATCTAAGTAGTGTCCGTGTCCCGTATAACGCGCGGCTCACGCGCATGCCTCTTCTCCCACCAACGATTCAATCTCGCAAAGGCTGTCTGTCGCGCGAGCGGGTTATTGTTGACGGTTGTGTTTCGACGACTTCATTTAGAAATGCGTTTATATAATATTTTTGATTGATAGTTTTTTTTGATCGATCGAGACCTAGGGGGGTCTAGGGCGATGGATTGTACGAGAAAAACTAGGTACCTGATCGCTTTTATGATGTTTTAATATTTCTTCTTATGTGACGCAGACGAAGTTGTGCGGGCCAGCTAGTAATATATAAATGTAAAAGTTTGTTTGTAACGCTTTCACGCCAAAACTACTCAATCGGTCATCATGAAATTTGGTACACATATTTTTGGAGGCAACATAGGATACTTTCATTAAAAATTTTTTTTGGAAATAATAAAAATAGTTTTTGTTAAAAAAAATACTATTTTCTTCAACGCCATCTAGCAGCCCAGTCCTCAAAATAAAGAAAAAATAAATGCAAACCTAAACTTTTACCCTTTTCTCACCAACTCGTATTTTTAGTGTCACGCAGACAACGTAGTAGGCAACAGCTAGTATTAAATAAAAGTTTCAGAAGTTTTCGTTTATTGAAACATGGTGTTCGTATCCACATCGCGTCAGGAAAATTGAATAAGTTGAGGCCATTTTCTGGCTTCTGAACAGCGATCAGCCGAACAATGTAATGTGTACGTGTTGGTAAAAGAGTTTGTGGCGATCACACTTATGATTTTTTAAGATAGATGTTATGTATAGATATTTTTAGTTAAAATCTCATATTCACTCTATTATGCATACCACACAAATACCACAGATATTCTGAAGAAAATTTTAGAGATAAAATACGTAGGTACAAATCAAGTTATATCAGACGACATTAAAGTTCTTTTTTATTGCAAGGTAGATAAACGAGCTTACGGTCCATGCGATGGTAGGCGGTTACCGTCGCTGATGAACCTCTGCAATGCCATGGCAATGAGGGGGGCCTATCCTCTACCAATACAGAACTTGCCTTAAACCTTATTTAAAGAGGGACATGTCATAAAGTTCTTTTGACATAAATAATTAGTGTGAATAAATACGGTTGCTTTGAAGTTCATTGTACTACATTAAAAATATAGATATATTTAGGTACTATTATATATTTAAGGCTCCAATATTTTACAACTAACACAAAACGAATTTAAAATCCACGTTAAATCGGTATTAACGAAAAAATCCTATCACTCTATTAGTGACTATTTAAATGATAAAGATGCATGGACCGTCAAGGCATGATCTTGTGTGTTATTTCCTAGATAGGAATTATATTATCTGTTGCCTGAGTTCTTGTCTTCTCTTACTGACTATAATTATTTTTGATTATATTCATTTGAATATACTTACTATGCTTAATAAATATTATTTGTTCAGTTTAGGAACAATATTAATTTTTATTATTTTCCATTATTTTATTGTTTTTAATTGTATTTTTTAAATTTTAGTTTGACTATGTTACTATATTGCTTAACACTATTTGTTAAGCTATAATTGTAGTATCATTTAATTATTATGATGATTTTTGTTATTAATTTTTTAATGTATCATATTTTTTTTTATTGTTCATTTTAATGTTGTATGGACGTTCAAAAGTGCTTGATTTGATTTGATTTCTTATCCTAAAAAGCAGTAACATTGAAGACTGAAAAGGGTATGTGATAGCGTCTTCGAAAGCTAAATAAAATACAAACGATTCTTTATACAAAATCTACGGCCACTTAACATGTAAACTCGACATTCTGTTTACTTTATTTGAAAATAAACCTAATTTTGTGCCCGAAATGAAGATTAATAATACACACATGTTTGTTTGCGATCAAACGCGTGTGGTTTCAAAACCAATGTCCCTGTAGAACGATTGTGCGGTTAATATGACTTCCGCAATCCCGCAATGGCACAATATTAGTTTACGTTTGCAGAAATTAGTCATTTTGGATGGAAATCGATTTTAAATGATGTTACTGAGTGTCCACGTTTACAAGAAAATTGCAGGCTAAATTGTGTGTTTTGTGAGATCATTCGAAATGGTAAAAGTAAAATTGCTATAAGCTATGAGCTGATAAATATTATGTTTCAAAAATGTATTATTATTTTTTACGTTTGTATGGTAGTTTTAATTAGTGATGTGCCGGATCTCTAAAAATGTATATCCGCGGATACGGATCTGAACACGGATATTTAGTGTCAAGATCCGCGGATACGGATACGGATACGGATCTTTATTTTCTTATTCGATTATTGTCAGCGCTCGCGACATTCATTTAGAATTATCATTTAATTGGAATATATTTTCGGTTTCCTCATTATCTCAAAGTGATTTTATAGCTTTCTACTGTATTGATTCATAATTATAAAAAAAAGAGGTTTACGTTTTAGTTTCTTTTTTCATTGACATAAAAGTGACCATGATGTTATATATAGCTTGCTATAATATTCCCGTAATTGTATGAAAAAGTAGATTTCAATTTCAGTTTTTTCATTGTCATAAAATGACGTTAAATATTGATCTCATTAAAATTATATAAGAAAAAATTACTCATATTTTAGTCATTTCATTATCATAAAAGTGATGTTAACTTGCTCTCTCATTATAAAGATCTATCTATCTCAATGTTTGCAATATAAAGGTGCCAAATATTCGATTTAATTAAATAAAAATAGTCTGAATGGAATTTATTAGTTTTTTAATTTTACCTAATCACCTGAAAAGATCCGTAAAATATCCGCTCGAAAAGTAACGGACACAGATACGGATACGGATTTCTTTTTTACCTCGGATATCCGCGAATACGGATACGGATACGGATATCCGGAACATCACTAGTTTTAATACCTTTAAAAAAATAACAAACGAATAAGAAATTATGTTTTCTATAGTTGTCAAATGAAAATGAATTCCTATTTGTAATCCTCCTGTACGTAAATAATAACATAATACGGATATGTTTAAACATTTTGATAGTAGATATTTACCATTTAATACAAGTGAAACGAATAGTAATCAAATTTTGTATGTTTGGAGAAATATTCAGAGTTATCTCTACGTCGCGACCTGCAACTTTGTAATATAATTTGTGGCGGTGAATACAGATGCTAAATATCCTTCAGAGTCTTTTAGCTGGAGCGTTGGTATAAAATCGTCATTTGCAGCATGAACATATTTATCTATATAAATAAAAATGAATTGTTGTTCGTTAGTCTGATTAAAACTCGAGAGCGGCAGGACCGATTGAGCTGATTTTGGTTTTAAAATGTTTGCCGTAGTCCAGGGAAGGTTTAAACGGTGAGAAAATACCCGGGATTTTTTTTGTGACGCAGACGAAGTTGCGCGGGCCAGCTAGTAATTAATAAAAATTAAAATTTTATTTCTAAATTACAAATTACACAAGGTTTTTGATTTATGAGTGGATATGTAACTTCATCCGAGGTGTAGCGGGATGAACGACCTGTCGAAATGAAACTTAGAGCCACTTTTATTTTTGGAATCCGTTCAACTTCTTTATCCAATATTGAATGGGTTATATACTACTATCATTGCGGGTCTACGGATACAGGGTATACTCATAAACTAACTACTTTTACATAAGGTATATGAATTGTACGGTGATAATTATTGTAGGTTACTATACTTTTTAGTATAATTTTAAAGAAAATTTTTAGAAGCTAAATTAAAGCTGCAGATTTTACAAAATTTAGGACGTAGATATTATGAAAAGATCAATAGTTTTATATACAGAAAAATATAATAAAAATATCTTTGTTTATAGAATAATATTAACATTGAAGTAATGATACCAGGAAGCTCGCGATTTTTCTTTGCCTTTAGCCTTTGCAATCAAAATGGTTATTACGAAAACTCTCTAGTCTCTTACTTCAAAGGTAGTAATTACGGCAAGTACCTACATTTCAATTTTCTTTTGCAAACAAAAAGAAATGAGAGTAAATAAGAATATCCAATGAAGCTAATTGGTTTTACTAAAATTAGATGTCGAGATATGATTCCACTGATTTTTTTACTGCCTACGATTTAATTTTATGTAATTTCTCTACTCTTTAATGTTTTCTTCTGTTTTATAGTCGAACAGAATTGTCACTACATTAAATACAGGTACATAATACTTATTATCGAATGTACTCGAAATACATTTTGACTTAGAATAATATTTTAAATGCTAGAGTGGTTCTGCTGTGCTGAATATCAGTTGGTCCTTAAATTATTTTCCAACTGATTTATTTAAATAAATATATATTCAACTAAGATTTACATAAAAAAATGTATGGGTACTTAGCTTAGCTTAGCTTATAGGGCTTAGCTAGCTTATTGTCATGTAAGCAGAAGAGCTAACAGGCGACCTGATAGTTAGTGGCTACCGCCACTCATGGACTTCCGATGTCCGAATGTCAATATTATCCATTATTTTTGACTGACGTGTAATATGACTATATTCAGTTTTGAACAACAGAACCTTTATTATAATCGAAACGAATCCTGTATTTATGTTAAGCAGGGCACGGAAATATGTATATTTCCTGCATTCAATCAATTTCGCATCGGAAAATAATACCATTCATTTATATTCGAAGCGGGACGGTCTATCTGCGGTGACAATCGCCATTTTATGTCGTTTATCCAAAAAAGCTCAGCGAAATGTGTAATGTCGCTGCAAACTGGCTTTCAAATAACTTTTATTTTCAACTGTTTTATATATTACTTTCATGCATTTTCAACGGGTTCTTACCACGATATTTAATTAATTGAGTTGTCTCGATATTGTATGGTATAAACGGGTTGTAAACTGTTACGTAATTTAAAACTATGAACGCTACAGCTGCTAAAACCTAAAGTAAGCATTATTGAATATTAAGACTAAGAGCACTGTGGTCTTTTAGGCTTATTCCTCTTATATTTCTCGTTATTTTATTTATGTCGGTAACCAGAGAGAAACGCCTCTCGGAACCGCTGGGAGCTGCAATTTCTATTTGTTTTTGCTGCGAAAGGTTTCATAATGGTTGTCATTAATTTCGACGTTCCCGATCCTGAACGCTCTCCGTGAATCACGACATTTCTTATTTGAATTCGCTGAGGCGCTTCGAATTTAAGAAATACAAGTAGGTATAACGAATTTAGACCATTTACAATTCATTTTTGTAATAAATGACCGTTAAAATTCAACGTTATTTTTGTTAGCAACACGAATTTTTAGTCGTAACACATGATCTAATGATATATATATATATATATATATATTTACGGTAAAATATTGAGATATTAATTTCATTGCAGAATTACTAGAACAATTTATAAAACTGGCTAGGATTTAACTTTAACTTCGTTAATAATAGAAAAGAACATATAGAAAGAAAACATAGAAAAAAAATTTGCGTTTCGAGGATTGAAAATAAACGTTTCAACGTATTTAATTGAAATTGAAACATTCATACAATTTCAGGACAATTTTCTTGCAGTTGTAGGTTTCAACTAGACGCCCTAAATGCCTCGTTTCCAAAATCCTCCGGCCTGTTTATTGGAAATTCAATTTAATGTATATTCCAGCTGTTGACAGGTTAACTAATACATACGCTACGTGTCTGCGTCGTTAAAATGTAAATTGTTTCGTAACTATACCAAATGCCGAAAATGTTGGTTGCTTTTATGATTTATTAAGCATTGCGACTCATTTGAAAGTAAAATAAGAAAATCTTGCGAAGTTATAATGGTCAAGTTACTTTGATAAAGATACCTTAATATTTTTGTATTCGTTTGGCAGTCAAGAGTGAAGCGACCGCGCTCTGGCAACTGTTATCCCATCGAGTGCTTTGATCTTCCGTTTTGATCACAAACAAGACGGTATGCTTATTTTTTTTTTGTACTGAAAAATTTCCAGTACCTTTACCAAGAAATAAAAAATATGTTCACTCTACTGTACATAATACGAGGCACTTGAGATAATTTTAGCTTAGAATTATTTCTTTCTACCGTATTTTATATTACGTAACGTATTTTAAGGTTCCGGACCTCAAAAGGTAAAACGGAACCCTTATGGGACTCCTTTGTCGTCAGTATCTTTATCTGATACTCAATTCCGATTATCTCAAGAACGACTTGCTACAGAGACCTAATTTATTCGGTATCAATGGGACTTGAAATGGTAAGTTACTCGTAAATACCTACTCATTATTATTTTTCATATATTTGTTTAGTATAAAAAGAATTTAAAGTGTAGATTCTTGTTTCTTGTTTTTTTAAGAATTTAAAGTGAAGATATTAGAATTATTTATTATAACTATGGTTGTGTGTTATGACCTTAATATGAAACCCCAGAGCGATTATTACTCGCATTTATCCTATTCTTTATTGTACCTACATATTGACGTGCTTGTAGACAAAATCTTATTAGCCTAGAACACAATCACAGTATTCCCATTAAATTTTTAACGATCTTTTATGTTTATTTTTTCTTCGTATGTAGGTAATTTTTGTTTAGTATTTATTCTTTCATATGTTTTTTCCGTAATTGTTTGTTTCTAAAATTATGTGTTACAGTATTTTTAGTACTTTATTCTTTTCTACATTTTCTGTATTGCGCTTTATTGTAATCACTACTGTAATATTATTTCGGACAACGCTAGGTACATAAAATCGTAAATTGTAATCGTCCAGTCACCATAATACCTTCTATGTGCAGTACTATAATATCTATGATACATATTTAAGGTACTTTCCCTTGATTTAAGATAGTTTTGGGACGCCCTATATAGCTATAAACACAACCTTAATTGGCGGACGAGTCCCAAGCCACCTGGTGTTAAGAGACAACCTCGTAACATCATATGGAGCCTCCGATTCTAAGACTTAACAGTCAATAATAGTTTAGCAGAGGAGTATACTGATGATATCTATTATAATAAGTATAAATATGCGAGAATACAAACTTTCTTGCAATAAAGAGCCTGCTATTATTAATGTTAAATATATTTCACTACATAGGTATCTCTTCTCGGAGTTTTACACTGAAGACGACCTTATTTCATTAAAGTGTATTTGAATAAATTTCGTTCGACTTTCATGTTGATACAAATCAGCATCCGGGTAGTTGTAGTTCGTAGATAGTTACTTAGTAAAAAAACAAATCAGTTTTGAAGGTTTTGGTGAATTAATTCATCTTAAATTTTAGAGTTGCATGTCATACGGTGAAACCGTCACTTATAACTTAGGGTACTAATAATTTATTTTAAAGAAAAGTTTAAATACAAGCTTTTAAGATCCTCAATATCATGTATCAGTAGAGTGCTAGCCAAGACAAAAAAAATGAGCCCAAACACGACAGGTCTATCTTATTTAGTCCAGGAGTTCCTATGACCACCTTCCGAATCCATCACCAGATCAGCGCCATTTTGTCATAGTATTGTGTTTGTCGGTGTGCACAATGTCAGCTCAATCGGAAACCGGGAAATTTGTCAAATTCAACTCGCAACATTCCACCCGAACTTACATAGTTAAATATTTACATCCAGTGCAAATTTATATAAAGCTTGTAAAAATATGGTACATAGTTTTTTAAATGATTTAACATTATATGATATTGGAACAAAACTAAATTTTATTATATAAAATTGTCGTGTCACGGTGTTCGAACTTGAATTCCTCCGAAACGGCTCGACCGATTTTGATGAAATTTTTTGTGCTTATCCGGTACCTATGAGAATCGGCCAACATCTATTTTTCATCCCCTAAATGTTAGGGGTAGTCCACCCCTAATTTTTTTTTTCGGCGCAGACGAAGTTGCGCGATTCAGCTAGTTTTATTATAAAGCAATAAGTAACATAAATATTAAAATATATAATGTTTAGTGAAACATCATACTTATTAATAGTCGAGTTTTATTCCTTCCATGTTGTAAGAAAGGTAATTTATTCATAGAAGTAAAATTGTCCTATCCAATTTACCATTACATAGTTTACTTTAAAAATGCTTTTAAAAGAATAAAGAGATAAAAGGTCGGAAAATCGAAAGACAACTTACTTAACTATTTCAATATACAAAGCCACCGAACGAATTTCTTTTTCCATTGTCTAAATGAAATAGAACGAAAATGATTTACTTTAGAATATCAGGGGAATTAAAAAGACCTCTATAAATCGGAATCTCAGAGACAGATTCGTGACAGAGGGTTCAACTAACTAAAACCACAATGATACCTACTTTATCCTCTCAAATTATATTCATTCGTATTACATCTTCATTATACGTAACAGTTATTTTACAAATTAAAGCTGAAATGCGAATTTCTTCTTTTATTACAATAATGTTTTACACAAGCAATTAGATTTAAACAAATTATAAAGTTGTGTCGCAGTTGTTGGGAAACAAGAGATGTCATAAATAAGCTCGGTACACTTTGAAGTACAGAAAGTCAAAGAGCTGTCCTGCAACTGCCTGCTTTTGTGACACAGTTTAGAAAACCAGTAGAACATATTTCAGTACAAACTGTTGAAATTTGCGAGTGCTTTGATATACGGATAATGGTTTCATTTGGCCCTTTGTGGATTTTGAACGTTTTAGACTGTTTAAATTTACAAATGCAGTTTGTTAAAGTTTAAGTTACAACATCTACCGTTGTTTATAGAATGGTAGAGTATTCTTCTTAAGTTTTTGGAATCTCATCATCAGAACTTCATTGACTAAAATCTGTACCTAGATAAGATAATACATACTTCTACCCAACAAGCAAATATTCTACTACCGATTTTCATATTAAAATAGAGTAGGTACTTAAAGTGCATTAGACAACAAGTAATAAATTAAATACGATTAAAATCTAAAATCCATCCCAATATAAATATGGCTAGGTGCAGTTTATTACCGGCTCGGGTCGCTGTTCATAACACTTGGCAGTTTAAATGATATAATGTTCCAAATCTGGAACGAAAATTTTGCAGAAATAATGGGCCTCGTCTAATATATTTCAAATTGAATATAATATCATAATTTAGGATGAAAAAAATCACAGTTGATTTATAATTTAACTAGCTGACCCGCGCAACTTCGTCTGCGTTACAAAGGGGTTTAAAAAGTACTCGCAATGCCGTCCCGTTATAAGATTTCATCAGGACGCTTCATTAAAGTCTAAACACGATGAGGTTATCTTGCTTATTGACAGAGTTCCCATAGCCACCTTCCAGCTCCATCATCAGACCTTGACATTCATCCTCTACGCAAAGAACTCATAAAGACGCTTCAATAGAGTCTAAACACGATGAGGTTATCTTGCTTAATGACGGAGTTCCCATAGCCACCTTCCAGCTCCATCATCAGACCTTTACATTCATCCTCTACGCAAAGAACTCATCAAAACGCTTCATTAGAGCCTAAACACGATGAGGTTATCTTGCTTAATGATGGAGTTCCCATAGCCACCTTCCAGCTCCATCATCAGACCTTGACATTCATCCTCTACACAAAGATCTCATCAGGAAGCTTCATAAGAGCCTAAACACGATGAGATTATCTTGTTTATTGACGGAGTTCCCATAGCCACCTTCCAGCTCCATCATCAGACCTTGACATTCATCCTATACACAAAGATCTCATCAGGAAGCTTCATAAGAGCCTAAACACGATGAGATTATCTTGCTTATTGACGGAGTTCCCATAGCCACCTTCCAGCTCCATCATCAGACCTTGACATTCATCCTCTACACAAAGATCTCATCAGGAAGCTTCATAAGAGCCTAAACACGATGAGATTATCTTGCTTATTGACGGAGTTCCCATAGCCACCTTCCAGTTCCATCATCAGACCTTGACATTTATCCTCTATGCAAAGAACTCATCAAGACGCTTCATTAAAGTCTAAACACGATGAGGTTATCTTGCTTATTGACAGAGTTCCCATAGTCACCTTCCAGCTCCGTCATCAGACCTTGACATTCATCCTCTACGCAAAGAACTCATAAAGACGCTTCGATAGAGTCTAAATACGATGAGGTTATCTTGCTTAATGACGGAGTTCCCATAGCCACCTTCCAGCTCCATCATCAGACCTTTACATTCATCCTCTACGCAAAGAACTCATCAGGATGCTTCATTAGAGCCTAAACATGATTGGCTGGGTCGATTTGGATGGGACTTTCAACGGCCGAGCTTATGTAATAAAGACTAACTTAGGCTATATTCATTTTAGAAATTGTTTATTTTATTAATTTTCGATGAAGTTCAAGGTTGGTTTTTACAGAGAGAAAAAATCGAATAATTGACAGTTAACTGCGAGTGGCGCAGACGAAGTTGCGCCCGTCGCACCATTACGCGCTTCTAAAATCACTTCGTAAAAGAATAAAAATGGTTATGCTGGGTTATCCCTAAGAGATAGACATATACCATCGCGGACTTTTTTGTTGAACTTTTTAAGGTGAACAATACTGTAGTACATTATTTTGGTCTATCTCGTAGGGTTCAGCCAGCGTTTGCAATATAAGCGCAAGAAAACGTGCTTATTTACGAGATCACATTAGAAAACTTTAAATTTATCAGTGTTTCTCTACTATATTATGCATTTATTATACATACAAACCTTTCTTAAGAATCACTCTATCTATTAAAAAAAACCGCATCAAAATCCGTTGCGTAGTTTTAAAGATCTAAGCATACATACAGACATATAGCGAAAGCGACTTTGTTTTATACTATGTATTGAAGAAAGAAAAGCAAAATCTGAACAAAATCTCGGTAGATTATAGGTAGGTCCAAAAATGTATGTTTTTAAAGTCTCTTACACAAATACATACTTTTTGATCCGATTGCACTCTAATGGCCCATTTACACGTGCGGATCGATCCGCGGGACCAGTTAGCTGGGTTAGAAACAGCGTGGATCGGGGAGCGCGGTCTACCATCCCCCGGTTACTCTGAAGCAAGGGCATGATGAGCGAAACACGACACCTTGAGCCCCCGCTCGCACTCACATGCATTAGGGACCCGAAACTCTTAGGGGGTCAGGTTCCGGGCGAGATCCCGGTCCCGGCCCCTTGCTCGACGGCGGCGGGTTTCTGCGTGGAGAGAAGAGCTCTCTCTCACACGCCCCGCCGCCTGCTTCTGCTAGATGGTAGACAGAGCGCGAGCGTATGCTCTGGTCGTGGTCACACCCTACACAGTGATGGCATCTCATAGTCGGCTCCTGAAACCGGTGCCGATATCGCCCGAAGCACACGTGCCCGGTCAGCATCTGCACCATCCAAAAGGTGAGCCGTTCCTTGCCACGACCCACTCAATCCTTTAGGACGGGGCAGATCACCTCGACGGCCTCGTAGACCCCAATTGGGCTTGGCCAGCACCTCTCCCACGACTCCATGACCGCTCTACGACCGCCGAGATTGGACCTTCCGATCGCGGGAGGAAGAACATAGGCTACCTTTTTATTGAAAGTGACGCAGAGAAAGTTGCGTGGGCCTGTTAGTATACCAATAAATATATAAATAGCGACGGCACTGTAAAATTATAAATTTTCTAAAAAAAACAACTTTTAACAACACCTGTAACTTAACCTTATTAAATTTTGACACCATTATTAATAATACTGTAACAAATATAAATGTTAGAAAAAAGTGTTATATTACTCTTCGTTATGTTAGTCCTGGAGCAAACAGATAAACTGACAATAATTCTGACAGAGGTGATAATCACCATTACGATATCTCGCTATTCATCTTGGCAGCTGCCATTCAGCCCGCATTGCTTCCGGTGTAGGATGACAACGATTTGTCATATCTTTGTTTACTCATATTCGTATTCTTCAATGCAAAAAGAAATATGCAAATTAATAAGTAGCAGGGAAATCTCAAGTGTGATGAAATGAGAAGTGTTAACTAGAATAAAGCAATTCATTGCCGTGAATTGTATCAACAAATTCAAAAATATTTATTTCGTTTAGGTTTAAAGATTTTATAAATGAGAAGTCAATAAGACTATGTTATAGGTACAAATACTTTTACTCGTAATGTTCTAGTTAAAAGTTCATTTTCCTTTAGAGTCTTCTGCATATTCTTTCAAGTAGTAATACAATTTACCTTTCGCAATTTAAAACTAATCCGTAGATTTTTTCATTTAAAAATCATATAGGTTTCATATTATTGAACTATTTTCATTTATGTTGAATTATTTATAAAGTAAAACTATTTCTGTGTAACTTAAATAGAACCATTTCGCAAATCACACCAGCTAATACATTATCCGAAATTGAAAATATGTCCTCATAAGTAAAAAAGGAAGGTCACCGCCGGAATTCTGACCATTTATCACATTTATCTAGATTTCGCACCGGACCGCATCATTTACCGCGCAGAAAAATCTATAACGGCACATTTCAAATACGATTAATAGGTGTACGAAAACTCGCACTGTTTTCACATATCTGCCCACATTTGACACCTCAACATAATTTTATTCATTGTTTTTTATTACTTATTTGCACTTTTATTCAAGCGACAGTGGCCTCTCCCAAATACATCTCGATCGTGCATGTAAATTAGAGTCGTTGGATTATTCGTAAATTGAAACTGTTGCCTCGATCCAGATGAGTCCACCTTCGGAATTTTGATTAAACTGCGCACAAGTCTAGAATTGTTTTACAACAATTTAAAATCAGGTCACTCGGTTTTGGAATTTATTTTGAGTTTTATTTTTCAATATCTCTTTATTATATATAGTCGAATAAATATTGTACTATTATATTGCACTAATAACTATTTACCAATAAAACCTCTTGAATCTGAAAATAATGTTCGGAAAATAAAATATGATTTTGAATGAATTGTTAAAAAGTTTCAGTAGATAGGCTATATGTATGCCTACGCAAATGTTTTCCATTCTTTGATCTAATTTGCAAAATAAAGCACTCCAACCATTGTATTGTTTAAAGAATGTTACGGTCTGCAGAATAATATAATTTAAAGTCGAGAGTCAAGAAAACTTGAGTTAAATATTTAATTAAAGAAATATTCACGCTAAGTGGCGATGCAATAATCCCGGCAAAGAAAGGAATGAAATTCGAGCTACAATTGGAGACTTGAAATTGTCTTCAGTTTTGAGTGTTTTGCTTACCAAATTATAAATTTAACTAAGTCTTTACTTCACGTTTAAGTAATGAAAACGGTTTGGTAAACATACTGCAATGCAAAAATGTAACAAGAGATGAAGACATGGCAAAGTTCCTGAGATATTTTGGCAAACAAGTAACCGCTAGTTGGAAGTGGAACGTCTTGGTCTGAGCGGAACGACGAAGTCGTGGCGAAACGATGTTCACAACACCATTATACATACGAGTAGGTATGTCCCGAGCGCTCTAATATTACACTAAATTGAACGCGCCTGTACATACACACCTACATGTAACAAGCCTTTTCAAGTCAATTTTAAGTATGTTGTAGCCAAGTTTTTGTGACAGTCTTTTACAACATTTTATAACGTCTTTCGATTTTCATTAAATACAATCATAAATGATGAATGAATGAGTACTTGGTACATTTTCCTGTTATATCTCAAAGACACTTTGTTCAAAAGTAATATTTATGTCAAAAACCCTCTAGCGATCTCGCCTTTTATAATTAACATCCACTGAATAAAAAAGTAACTTTCAAAAACGGATTAACAAGATATTGCATATTTCAACAACCGTGATTTTGTTACGGGTACTAGGTACCTACGAGTTAATTACAGTTATCAAAAGAAAATTTGACTGGTACCTAGTACATCAGAATGCGTTTCATTAAAATACTTATATGTAATGCTTTTGTAGGTACTTATGTTTCGATTTGTTGAGTTTCTGGACAAAATACGATCTTCCGTGAGATCATTCCGTGAGAGAGTGACACTGACAGGCGGTCATAATATCTTAGCGGACTTCGGAGAGCCTGTCGACCGAGAGAGCCGGTGACTGTATCGCTGGCGTCTGCCGGTTTTTCGTCTGCGGGCGGCACGACGCTAAAGAGTGCCTTAGTGGGTAACGCGTCGTGCCGTCCCGCTTAACCCTGTACTGCATTCCAACCTCAGCCGAACGCAGAGTGTGATAGGTTAGAGGTTTTAGTGCGGTTCATTTCCATTATACCTGGAGTAAAGTCACTCGTATTAAACGCGTATCGTATTATGATACGCATCGCATCAAGAACTGCAACCTTCAGACTTTTGTGCCCATGCCGTGGGCAAATGATACTGATTATCTTCATCACTATTAGTAATATTGATTGAACTTAATAATTATTACTGTAAAAATTTACCCCATTAAATTAAGAGAGGGTATCGGTTTAAGAAAGGGTATTCATCAATATTTCTATTGGTATATTGTTAGCTTATTATCGAAGTAAATAAAACACGAACAAATTTTATCATTCGCCTCTAATTCCGAGGTAGTCCTTTTAAGATTTGTCGAGTGACTGGTTACGGTAATAGCTGTACGAAAGCGACGCAATCAATCATCGATGACTATCGAGTGAAACGGGAGACGGGACTGAAGTCGGTGTGCCATTACCGAAAAATGAGGAAAAACATGCGACGCCGCACGTGCCGGCTCTTCACTCACTTTAAGGTCGCCATAACAGTATTTAGAGGATCAAGACCAACAGTATCTGCACCAGCATTTACTAGGGTACACTTGGTATACTAATAAGCATGTTTTTAAAAGGCGTGGATGAAAGAAAACTATGAAAATATGACAATGTGAAAGAATGTGAAAATGGACGAGGTTTTTAAAAAAACCGTAAAGTGTGGATATGAAAGAATATTTAACTATTTACATACAGGAATGTTTCATATTTTAGTTTAAAGCAGTTTCTTTAATACGTTTTTCAAAATACTAGTTGAGAGAAGAGAAAGTAATTTTTACAGTTTTTGATTACATTTGATTACTCGGGATTTGCACTCATCAGTTTCCGTACCACCGGATATGTCTCTCGAAGAATGCATAGGTATTTCATTTAATGTTAAAATATTCTTTGTTGAGTTAGTCCTAATACTTTATTTGCATGACTCAAGAGGTTCACTATCAATAGGCTCTAATCGGACTTCGATAATCGCTTAAGATGAACTAAGCCCTTTCAAATGTAGGTACTTCAGTAAACAAATTCAGTTTGCCTAAAATAAAATTTATTTTTCTATTCCCTTGGTGATTTGTTCACTTCACGTTTCAAAAGCAAGTGAATGAAATACGTTATTCAACTTTCCCAAAGCGCATTTCCGAAACGCAATGATATTCAAGATGTAAAGTAGATAAAAGGCTTCTCAGGTACCGTTTACCAGGAAGCCTCTTAGCTCTACTCTCCGCCGGCAAATAGTGCTCGTATTGTTTTAACCTTTTTTCTTTATTGTTGGAAACAAAATGTTGTAGGTACTTTTGCAAACACTTGCAGACAAACTTATGTTTTAAGTTTAAAATATTTAACGGGCTAGCTGGCTCATCCAAGCACGAGTTGGTTTTATTTTTAGATATTTAACTACAGCAATTTGTCTTTACATTGTTTATTTAAGAGATAGTGAACGAAATGCTTTAGTGTATTTTATTTTGTAAATAATTAACCTTTATGTTGCCATCAATAGTTTTAAATTTCTCAGAAAATAATTGTGTATGCTTATTTTATATTTTGTATAGAGTACTTATATTGTAGATATAAGAGGTGTATCGAACCAAGTAAAACTCTTGTTGTTCAAAAACAAAAACTGTTTTTATCAATTTTAATGCATTCCGACAATTGAAGAGATTAAAGTAGGTATCTACAACTAAAGTTTTGTTTGTTTTTACTACTGGCTTTGTTGATTTCCCTAAATGGTGTGTATCCAATTAGTGGTGAACGTAGTGTAAAATGTTGTTTTCTTAAATCAAATTGATTTTGAGTAAGAGTTAATTGGACGCCGGCGGCCGGTCTTATTTATAACAACTCTCAGTAACATTACAGAGTTTGCTTAGTCTTAGTTGGTTGGAACGACTTTCACGATATTCGGGTCTGTTTGGTCCAGCATCTAGCATAGCCTGAAGACGTGACAAGCACAATATCTTACAAATATCGTCGGCTTGTCTGCCTCTACAACAATTAAAATGCTATACCTTAATAGGAAACTTAACAAGAAATAAATCACAATGAATAAATAATAGCTCAAGTCAAGTATTAAAGCCGAGCAATAAATAAGTAAATTTAATCTCAATAAAGCCTCTTTACTTTAATAGTCACTAAAATTATGATCCTTAACATCAAAGGGTATAATAATTTAATTTTACTGATATCAAAACACGTATATTCTAATAAAATAATACGTAATGTTGAGCTCGATAACGCTCTCCTGCCTGTTTACATAATTTTATGACCGGCGTGAATATTTTTTGCTATCTTTTGGAACAAAGCCGATAGAGAAAATGGTGGTATCCAATTCTGCAACTGATTGTATAGTTCGGTCGAAGGTACAACAGAGTAGTTCTTTTTTTTCATGTGAGGTATATTTGGAGAACGATTTCGGTACATTGGCGTGGTATTACTTGCTATTTTTAGTGAAGTTCATAGGAAGACTCAAGACACAAAGAGTAAAATCTTATTAACTGGAATTTGATATTCAGGCTTCTTTGGGATTTTTGGTAGGCCTGTGGTGTTGAAAAACTATTGTAGGTTTAACTAAATCAAATAGTTTTAATTGTCTTTTGTCTAAGTTATTGTTTTTACTATATCACACAGAAATAAGTTATACCTAAAGATCTTGATTATTAGTCAAATAAAGTCGTGCAACTTTGTAATATGTAAAAAGAAAAAAAATGTCGACGCGTGAATTCCATCTGATCTGTACGCGACAAACGAAGCTAGTTTTTGCTCACTTAACATATTTTACACTTTTTCCATCTTCGCTTTTATTCTGCGTAGAATTTAATTTGACTCTGAATGATAATTACTTTGATTTCATGTCTTATATTTTTTAAATATTTTTTTGTTTAACATAATATGACTTGTGTAACTTTTATGCCTGTATTACAATTTGCTATCAATAAAAAATAAGATTTAGAAATGCTACTAGTGCAAATTACACACCAGGATATCCACGAGAGTTATTATTGTAAACGAGCTTTCACATCGCACAACAAAGAAAAGGTAAACAAATGAAGAAAATATAATACATAAAATGAGGATCCAAATAGGTCTCATTTCTGCTCGATCGTTTACAATATACCAAAACCGTTCAGATCAATTCCAGGGAAAGGTATGAAGAGAAAAGGATAAACATTGTTAGAGATCCGCACTTTCACACACAATACACTCTTTAGAGATTTAATAGGTTAAAAATAATATTTTACAGAAAGTTAGATAACAAGACACAAATATAATATTTAAATATTTGTATATGAAGTTCATGTGATTTGAGCTCAGCAACTATTAAATGCATCCATTCAGAAGTACTTATGTAAATATTAATACATCTTTTGAATGTCAAATCTTTTCGTCGCATTTATTTTACCAAAATTATATAAAATCATTTCCTAAAATTAATTGTTTACAAACATTTTGTACATCAAAAAACATAATAATTGAAATGTTTATAACAATTTCCAAAAGTTCTACGAAGCCTACGTTCCTTATTCCAAACCCGGAACACTGCTCACTCAACTTATTTATTTGATAGGCACTTACATAAATCCTTGCCGAACTTTAAGGAGCAAAGTCATTGTAAGACGCTCAATTGAGCAGAAAATGAAATTATGAGCAAGTTTTGATGACTTCACGTCAGATATTAACTCTGTGTAGAGGGTGTAATTCACATGAATACACGGCATAAAAGGGTGGCTTGTTGAAGGGGCTTCCCTAATTATTATTTGTTGAAGCAATCAAATTTATGCGAAAATAAGTTAAGAACTCCTTAAGCACGAAGATTAACTCAAAACAAACGAGTTTCACTGATGTTTTCCAAAATTACTCTTTAACAACGCTTGATAAGACATTATTTATTCAGTAAAGTGAATTATAAATCATTTGTTTTTTTTCGTTTGCCGCAACGATATTTCCTGATATGCGTTTCGGTTCTTTTTTATATCGTAGCATATAATGGTATTGAATGTAGGAAGCAATTAAAATGGCTCTCGGCGGTTCAAAATCCAATATTCGAAAATATTGTTGGAATACGAACGGCTTTACATTTTAAAAAGTACAAATGAAATGTTTAAAAATTCGATATCAATAAGCCGATTATATTTTTTAGTAATGAAACAATAAAAAAGTGAAAACGTTTCCATGATCGCTTCATTAATTAATCTGTAAGGAGTGATTTATTAATTCGGATTGGTTGAGATTTTATCAAAGAAATATTTTCTCACAATATAATCTAAAAAGCATTAGATCCAGACAAGCAAGTAATAGGGTTCTGGTCTTCCCTGCAGAAAATGTTCCGTTTTGATCGTTTATCATCATTGTGTTGCTAAAGATAACACATTTCATGAGGTGACAGCGTTCCTGAGAGAACGCATCTATCAATGTTCAGATTGCGTAGAATTTTTCGAGTATTTATTCCCACTTAGAAGTGTTTGTCTCTCTTTAACTTCTTCTAAGCAAGTGTAAGTAATAAGAACATTTATTTTAGCTTATTTTATATTATCTACATTCTAAGATCTTTACACAATTTCATCAAACAAAATGGTAGATTTGTATCTATTTGTAAATAAAATGGGACAAGCTTTGATATCTCTGCAGTTGCCGTATCGACATACCCACCACCATGAAAATTGGCAGCAACACTTGGCAATATCACAGACTAAATATCTACTAAAACTACTGATAATAGTATTATGTAATGTAATTGACTGGATCGGCCACTGACCGTTTGATTTTTACGTCCACTACTTACAAATAATATGAAAAAAATTGTTCAAGTGAAACAAAATTCCTATCATTTAACTATAATGTGATGTGAATATTTTCTATAATTACGAATGTAATCCGCTCGTTATTCTTCTAACTCTTAATTTACTCATTGCACCAGAGTGATAATTTGGGGATTGATCAAAAACACACCGCGTGATAATAGCGGTCCGTGTGACGGGTTCTGTTAACTCCGCTTGCTGTGAAAGGTACAACACAATTCAGCAGTATATTTTAGTGTCAAAATACCGCTGTCGTCTGGTAGAGCGTTATTGTATCTGCTCGATGTTATTTACTTCAAATCTCTCATTCTATTTATCAATCCGAATCCACGTCATTTTTTTATATCTAGGTACATTGAATTATTTAGGTTCCAGTTTGGAACGTTATAAAATGAATCGAGTAATAACAATGATCGTAAGTCCAAAGTATGTAATGGGTGGCTCTCAGATGTCACAGCGGCGTGTTCGTCAGGTACCGATAACCAGCAGGCCCTGCGGCGTCAGGTGCACTCGACGTCGGGTACTCGACGACATTTGAGATATCGTCTCACAGTCACTGGGATTCTCTTTTATTCATACAAAATACAATTGTACTAAGGATACACTTATATTTTATGACATTTTACTCTATACATGAGTAAAACAGTCACAATGCTCATGAGTCTACAATTTTGGGTACGATTTTTTTTCTAACTAATCTATACTAAACGTTAGAGCAATCAAAAATAAAATAAAAATTTAAAAGTGTAATTTACTTGTTTTCTTAAAACAACTATAACTACTAGGTTTTCGTGAAGCGTTTCGCCATTACCATTATTAATTCATAACAAAAACATAAAAATCAAATTCATTCAAATATAATTTGAAATGGATAGAACTAGCATCGTTTATTTTTGTTCGAAGTGCTAAGGAAGAATCATTCTAGAAAGTTCTAACAACTGTATAAAGTTTCATCTCGATCGGATGAACTCGAGAAAAACGAACGAATGAACAAACGAATTATAAATTTCATCTTTTTGCTCGTCATAATACAGATAAAATTGTTATTTTTCGTGTTTATTTTTGGAGGAACAATATAGTAATGACAGTTATAAATTTGCTTGGTACCTCCTATAGTTGGTACCTACACTAAATAAAAAACTATTGAAAGTAAAATATATTGCACGTTATTTGTCCTGCTTATATATTATTTATGACTTAGGTATATACCTAAGTCATAAATGAAACAAAACCTGATTAATCCCTATCATATGAAAATGAAAAAAAAATAATTAACTAAAAAGATAAATAGTAAAAAAAAAGAAAAAACTTAACTAGTGGTTACCTCACTAGGCAAGCCTGTATCGAGGCAACCTTAACACCAAATGAAAATCGTTTTGCCTCTAAAAACTTTAAATGATATTATAACTAAAACATAAGAGTTTTTCACAATGAAAATAAACAAAATATAACTATTTAAAACTGAACAAGTCAACTAACAATTAGGTACTAATATAACTAAATATAAAAGAAAATAAAAACTTAACAGAACTATAAATGAGAAGAGGTGGTGTATGCGTGTAGGCTTAGGTACTTAAAATCATCCATCAAGGTGTCGGTTTGGTTGATTTCAACTATTTCTGTACGATATGTTTTGCTTCTAATAATGATTTATTTTTTAAATTGCAGTTCTTAATAATTTTGTTATAGATGTAAGCTTTAATGTAATCTCTAAAACGCTGACCAAATATAGATTTGACTGAGGGGAGAGGAATACTAAATACACGGCGGCTGGAAATCATACCATATTCATTTGAAGATTGAATTCATTTGTGAAAACGTTTTATAGAAACTTTTGTGACAAAAAATACGAAAAAAGTGTTTCAATGCACACGGAAACCATGCTTATTTCGTACAAGCTTATGTCCAACCGTGCGTTCTACGCTGCTGTGTTCTCTCGACAAATCTCCACTACCAGTGCTTGACCGTGGTTTCTGATTTTCCGAGCGGCTCAGTCTCTTTGATTTCGGTCAAGGAACGATCCACGTACAATATAGGTAATACTGCATTGAACCTCGGAAAACACGTAGAATATGTCCTCTCTCTTATGTTGATACTTTATTGCACGCCTGTACGCTTCAGCAGAAACTTCGTCAATTTAAAGTAGGTGCAAAGAAATAAAACACACTAGGTTTGTAAAGTACCTTTGTTAAATTGAAATCTCCATATTAATTTTAAACTTAATTATTAACTAAAAGTTACTTTTAGTACAAACATCTGGTGAAATTACAGTATGTAGGTTGAAAAATATTTACGTTAATTTAACTTATCTTTTGCGTCGTAGTGCGTGTGGTATTATGGCGTGTTGCGAGCCTACAGGGATTAATATTAGCGTCTTATCTTTTTTCCGAGAAGCAATTATGTGTTCTAGTTCGAAAGATAAGAAAGAAATGGATAGTGATTATATCAAAGCTGAAATATACGATGAATAACGGCTTTCTTTAATCATTTCAAATCGAATTGGTGAGGGTGGAAAGTAAATATTTCTACACAAATAAAGTTTTACACAAATATGGCGGTTTCTTTATGAACCTACGATATTTAGAACTTTTTTTGGATTGAGCTTTAAGTGGAATAATCTAATATATAAAATTCTCGTGTCACGGTGTTCGAACTTGAACTCCTCCGAAACGGCTTGACCGATTTTGTTGAAATTTTTTGTGCTTATCCGGTATCTATGAGAATCGGCCAACATCTATTTTTCATCCCCCTAAATGTTAGGGGTAGTCCACCCCTAATTTTTTTTTTATAATATTCTGATGACTAGTCATTCTTTTTACTTTATTATCAAAAGACTGCTTATTTAAATGTAGGTGTTTGTTTAAAATAAAATTTAAATTCTGAGAGACAAAAAATAACATTTTATTATGGGGAGTTTATGAACTATATAAAAATTTAAGTGCCCGTTAGTGCACTTTTTTCTTTCATGTGTAAACTTAGTATTCTTAATTACTGTATATCGTACAACATTTGTACAGCATAATTATTTCATAGAAGTTCCAAGTTTCAGTTCTTAGATATTAATCCAGATTTCGCGTTATTTCTAGTCTCACTAAATTCGGCTGAGCGTTGATTAAAGAGTCAACATACTCGTACATAGGTCACACCCACATATACAAACAGGAGATGCAACAAACTCACGGAGCTGGCTTCATTCCAGAAACTACAGCCCCCGAATTATTTCTATCGTATTTGATATATTGATAAATAAACATTCCTGTAGTTAAGTTTTCCTCGTACTACAACCTTATACGGCATAAAAACTGGAACTTTTGCCAATACTTCGATTCTTATATCAGAGTTCGGTTTTTTCGTTGTATTGGATAAACTTATATCGTCGTATTGAAATATGATTCTGATATAATTCTATGGAATGCATTCATAGCGTATAGTTCAATATACCACATTTTTTTCACTCGTGTTACGTGTGATTCTAACAGTAACAGTAGTTCCAGCCAGTAACTTTTTACCATTAACTTCTGATGTCTAGAAAAGCCTTAATTAAATAAAATTATTATCCAGCCGGTATTGGTTTTATCACAAGTACACAATTATTTTAATGCTAATGGAAGGGTTGATCTATAAAAGCTGCTATTATAAAACCTCCTATAAACACAGAGAGATTACATAAATGTCCAAATCATACGTGTGAAGAAAACTTATCACAACGTAACAGTCCAACCTCCATAATAAGAAAGCGGTTTTACGAAGAGATCATAAAATTCTTAGTGCTTACTGACTATCCCGACCTATAAAAATGGGTCATTACCGGTTTGACAATCTAGTCAACGAACAAAAGTTACAGTTTTTGTTATGGATTGGGCCTTTTTTACGCGCCTCAAAATGCGAGGTCGGGTCGGGTTCGCTAATTTCATAAGGCTCCGAACTCAAGTCTGCCTTTAAATATAAATGATGTTTATAACTACGTTGTGTACTATGCCCACTTAGTAATGAAAACGATAATGCAATTAGTATTCTCTTAATTAAAGTTTAATTAATTATTTATGAATTTTCTGATGTAGACTCTCTTGCATAATTTTTATTTTTTTGCGGTGTGCTACAAAAAAATATCATTAATTAGTTTCGTGTTTGAAAACTGTTTTAGAATTTGATTTTTAACTAAAGTTTTAATTAAATAAGATTTAGTATAGATATAATACATTTCATGAGTTATATTTTTTGCGAGGAAGGAATGTTGAGGTATGTTAGTAAGTGCGACTACATTTGTTTATGTAGTATCTGAGTTATTATAAAACAAACTGTACACAAAAATAAACACACATTCTGGATATACTAATAAAGACTAAACGTATTTGTTCTGGAGGTCAAAATTGTAGGATCGGCTCACTTATCCGAGGTCATGTTGCTTTCGAAGAACTGTAATTAGTAAAGTGGGAACAAAGAGAATTTCCGTTTGTATCTTTAGTAAATACGGCTAAGTACTCAGCGTGAAAGCAAATGAAGCAATAGTGAATGGAATAAATTATTAAGTAAAGTACACACTGTAGCTGCAGTGGTGAGATGCTTATTAGATTAGCGAATGAGAGGCGCTGCGGTTCGTGTAATGGCAAGATATTCTCCACTTGATGTTTTCAAAGGTTTTGACATAGGTACGAATTTGCTCCATTTCAAAATAGGAACAGAGAAATTGTTAACATGAATTTTGCGCGTGGTTTAAACTTAGACACTGATTTGCGCATGTTTATATAAGATGACATAGATAAGTTTCATTTGATGAAAACTCAAATTCAGATATTATTACAGTTTCTGCTCATGTTAAAAATATTGCACATAATTAGGAACTGCTTTTTGTTTTTACATTAGTCGGTCTGTCAACATTCACGATGAAATGTGTAAGAGTAACTTTGAGGTATTGTAGATAAACATTGGAAAATATACTCGAATTACAGCTCGTATTTTTAAGATGTAACAGGAAGAATATGGAAACATGCACTGGATGCGACGGAGCGAGAAATTGTAAACAAATTACTTGTTACAATTTGACGCTAAGTCGCTTCGTAAATGCAAAGCAACGTGGTGCCGTTCGCTCTAAGGATTATATTTGAAAAATACTGTTTACACTGTTATAGTAGAAAGATTTTAAATAAACCGTTTTATTTATTTTTGTGTTATTTGTTATGTCAAAAGTTTTCAAACAATTTTAATGGGTCTATATCTGAACTACAAGTTTATTTGGACGCATTTTTTTGTATCATGTAGGTGTAATTATATTTTTGTATAAATGACGGCGTTAAAGTATTACTTCAATTCCCAACTAAGATAAACATCACCGTGAAGTCTAATCAAAATAATATTTTAAGATATTTTGAAGTGTACCTTTCGAGGTCAAAGCACGTTCTACTCTCTATAATCTAACAAAAATACCTACCTACTAACAAGAAACATGATATTTGTATTATCACGATACGATAAAGTTGGCCAGAGTTCGGTAAAGCATGTAAATGAAGTCAGATAACAGTAGCTATGTACTGGACAAAGTTCATGAACAAAACAACATCTCCATAATAAAGTTTCGAATAAAAGTAGACACAATTTATCTGATTTCAATATCGAGTTTCCCGGAAGTTTCGTGAGAGGGCATGCGAGATGTATCGGCGGACAGGGTATCCGCATAGTTCCGATACACCCGAATTATATTTGCTTTGCAATATCCCCCGTAAATATCACACTTCAAATGAAGGTTCCAACGTATTATGCTGGGACGGAAAAACGTTTGCTCATTTTCAAAGAACAAATATTTAACCAATTTCTAGACGACACGTTTACCAACCTGGAATTTATTTATTTATTTTAATATTCTGTCATATTTCTACTTAGAATATAACGCTTAATATGTTTTATCTGTTTGGCTAAATCATCATCATCATCATCAGCTTATAGACGTCCACTGCTCGACATAGGCCTCCCCCAAAACCCGCCACATCGACCGGTCCTGCGCTACATCCAACCACCTCCCGCGATCCTGACCATGTCATCGGTCCACCTTGTGGAAGGTTTGGCTAAATAAAATGAATTAAATTGAAGGTGAAAATTATTATGATTTTTTAACTCTAATTCCAAACATGACATAGTGTAAACTATTCCTCATTTCCTCAAATTTTAAGTGAAGTATTTAAACAAACTTTAAATATTTCAGTTTCTATACATTTACCTTCCCCTTACCGGAAGGTCGTAACTAAAGAATCGTGTAAAGTCAGTATAGTTGAGTGTCTCTATAAATCTAAATTCAGACGACGTGCAGTTTACACTAGTAGGGACGTACTTTCGTTGCACAAATTTATACATAAACTAAGCAAAACGTGTATTCAAACGAACACAGTACACATAAAAAATTGCAGCACACATATTAATAAGCACTAAACCCAATTTTACAGACAGGAAAAACGTAGAAAGTCCTGCGCTAGCGTCGTCAATAGGTACTATCAGTTCTAAAGCTGTCATAAAACTGGTAGTTTAATTTCTATAAAGTCTTAATACTGAGTGACATAGTCGCCTCAATATACTAAGCCTTAATATCCTGACTTGTTGCATTGATTAACGTGTGGAGTTTTAAATAATATTCAACAAACCTCTTTTATCTTCGTTTATATATAGGACGTAAATTACAGCTTTTTCAGTCGTACGTAAATCACCCTGTGTTCGGTGTTAAATTCAGGAATGTACGCAATTAATATCCTTTTTCAAATTTAACAATTTTTACGTCGTTTCAAATGTATTTAATGTGACTGAATACATTTCATTAGACACCGCAATTTCATTAAAGGATTTAGCATTAACCTGAATACACGTAGACACCTACAACACGTAGGAAACCAAATATACATACATTGCTTAGCTGAATATTGTTTAAGTTACCTGTAATCACAATGAGCTCAATATTTATATCCAAACTCATTAATTGTAAATAACTGTAATTTACCCCTACATTTAGACATTGCACATTGTAATATAATAAATAATATTTTGGTTACAGTGTAGGCATAGTTTTTATACAATATCTTTAAATTGTAACCATTACATAAACCGATTTAGTAATTAAGCGTTCACTCGTACCTGCAACACGTAGGTATATTTGCTTTACGTGAACAGCGACGTAGAAAAATACGTTTGAATATTCACGAACAATTTCACATAAAATTCATTCAGAGACCGAACACGGAATACAGTGGACTAATAAGCGAACCCAACGCTTGCGTTTAGCGAATACAAATCAAGGATGGGCTAGGATGTTGCAGTATTTGACGACAGCTGGTAACCGGTCGACAAACTTCATTACTGCCACTAACGTCGAGATATCCGAACAAGTTTCGCATACCACACCCGACCACCGCCTTCAACACAAAGCGAGCACTCTCTTATCTATACACTGATTTCGGTAGCAAAATTTTGTGGCTTACTGAGAATTCGTATGCAGTAAACTCTTGTTAGTTTCTAACTCTAACATTTCATTAGAGCGTTCTCTCTGTCAATAACACGATGAGTACATAAAGGTTTTAGTGTGTTAACATTGTTCATTTTAAGTTTAATATAGGAATAAAAATATAGAAATATTTAATATAGAAATTATATTATGGCTTTTTAATTTTTAAAGTGTTAATTACCTCTTTGAAAATTTAGTTATCTATTATTATTATTTGCTAAGAACTCAGACTGTTACATTTCAAAGTACTCAAATTGTATATCGTCGTTAAAAATGAAATAGAACGCAATACCAAAAGTATATGAAATTGTTCGGAACTCGTAGACTTCTGGATTGGAACCAATAGAAATACAGTTGGTAAATTCAAATCCAACTCCGTTTTATTTGAGAGAGCAAGCACTAACATCTATTCTATTTTCCGATGTCTATTTCCTCAGCACGCGGAAGTACCGTAATGCTACGAGTCCTGGAAACTTGCATAATGCATATATGAAGCATTCGGATGTATGCAATTTATAAACATACTACAATTATGTAAATAAGTGGTTTGTGAAAATATTTCTCTCTCATTTGAAATTCATAGCATTTCTATTGAGTTTGATATTTGAATTCAACATTGCAGCGTTTGATATAAGAGATTATTGAGTTGACTTAAAATACTTTGAGAGTCCAGACTAACGTATTTGGAATCTTAAAAAGGATGATGGATTTTTCGAGAAAAATTTGTTACGCTAAAGTGAAGTAAGCTGTTATTATGAAGATTGCAGGTCATTCTTTCTATATGGAATCAAATAGCTACGCAAACATCTGATTTAAGTGCAAGATAATTATTTAAAAGTATCCTTGTATTAATATTGGTACAAAGAACTATAAACTATATCTTACCACCATACCAAATAATTAGTAATATATGTTACAAAGTACCTACTAGAGTACATTCCCGTAAAATATGTCAATTGTTTGCATTGCCTCACTGTCGTACTAACGCTGGTAAAAGATCTCCTGTATATCGATTAACTTATTTATATAATAACTACTTTGACTCTATAGATATAACTATAACTACACGTCCAAGTGAATTTAAAAGCTCGATAGCAGAGTAGGTATTTAAATAACTTAATATAGGTAATTCCATTAACTCATTAATGTTTCTTTACTGTTTTTTTGTATGTTTCTGCAATGTTGTTACCTCAACCATTTACAACTTAGCAAATTAATTTAACTTAATCTGTGGTAAACGATGTTGATTCCACATTTATTAATTTAGATGTAACTTTATATTCTGTACTGTTAGCAAAAAAAACCTACAAACTCTGTACACCACACTCTTAACAATAAATATACTTACCTTCTTTATTTATTAATCTACGTCACAAGATTTTCAATATCTTACTAGTTAGGTCCATCAATTTTACTTACAAAAATCGAATACGTATCTTGGTCGAACCCGTTTAAAAACTCTCTATTAACACTTCCGAAGGCTACGGGGCCTACGGGGCCAAGCCACAGATTACCCAATAGTGTCTAACTGCGTGACCCGAACCCGCATCGGATCTCTTGAACGAATTTGATGGGCTCTTCTACGCTTATAAGAAACAATTCGTACCCTACTTAAATTGTGCGGTTCGAATATATTATTATTGGAATAAATATATTTTGTTGGTTAAAATAAAATCTCCAGTTCGTATCTTTACCAGAAGAACTTTATTCATTTAGCATGATTTTTTAGTGCCAGACTTAATGTTTACTGTGACAGTCATCCCTATAGATGCTTACTATTACTTTTACAAAATTATAATAAATAAAAGCTTTAAATATCCTAATTTCTTGTTTCAATATATAAAGCGACACTCATATTCGTTCCTACACTGAATTTTAGACACATCACAGATCATGCTACGTAATGCGTAATTTTTGTACCGAAAGGGCGTGCTCCTGCATGAATAAAAGCAACAAAGTTCCGTATGTGAGTCAATTGTCGCCATCTGTACTTTGTTTTGCCACAACGGCCTGTCGGTTGTCGGATAAACTCATACATACATTCATACACGTGCACTCGAGTGCTTAAAACTTTGTTATTTGTATTTAATGAATCTCGAAATTATCTTGTGTATTTTCGCTTTGTATAGAAGTCATACATAAAATTCTATTATAGTTTCTTGTTTGTTAAGACCAAAGGAACCTCATCTAATATCAATGTTGGTTATATAATTAGGTATAATACAGGGAGTGGCTAATATCCATCGTACCTAGTCGTAGCATCAATGATTGTGGAAGCTAACTCTAACTTATTCATAGAATGAACAACCCTTACCCAGCTTTTATTATTATGTGAAGGAAATCTCTTCAAAGGACGATTACCAAGAAAACTAACCATTTTATTTACACTATAATATATAAAAAAATCACATAGGTTATTTGCGTTGTAATTCATTAAGGCTATTAAGGGTTTTTTGGTATGAGAAAAGTGAAATATGTAAATGATGCGATAATAAACCGGACAAATTGTCATTAGTATGCAATATCCTCTGACCTGGATAATTCTTATGAAGACATCAACCCAGTAGTGCCGTACATATTAATTTCGTAAATTAACATAAAGTTTGAGAACTTTCTTGATGCTCCAAAGCCGAATTTACAGGACTTTCAAAAATTGTATAAAATATTGCCTAAAATAATATGTCAGTAACTTAGGTATTAGGTTTTTTTCTTTTGTTTTTTATTGAGTTTACAGTGTTACAGTATTTTATTTATTTATATTAATAATTATAATATTATGATATTACAGTATATACTTTGATATCATATAAAATGGTTGCAAGTAGCAAAATCCAGTACCTACTAGAAAGAAAATAAATTGGAATGAGATAGTACTTTGTCGACGGTTTGCTTCCAATGATGCAATATATTCCTTTGTCGATATCCAGAAATACGGACAAATAATATTGGTTGCGGGAATCGCCAAGAAGAATATGAGACCCACTTTGCAAGATGGCCAATTTTTATTGTTTTGTTATTTTCAACTGAACCTGTTTGATGACACATATTATTATATTGCTGACAATCGAACATATACAATTGAATAGTATTCTTATATTGTTAGATATTTTGTGTTTTTTTGTTACAGCCTAGGTATTCCAGCATAAGTTAAAGTTGAAAGTAAAAGATTACATTTCACAATAATTTCAACTTGTCTTTTTAAAAAGTTACTTTTTTTGGTAAAATTCTAAACAAAACCTCAGTTTATCCAGGATATTGAGATACCTCATAAAAAAAAGAAAAAATGCTGCGTATTAATACTAAAGTAGAAGTGTGTCACAGAGGCTTGGATTTAAATAATTTTCCTCATGTAGCCTCTGTTACCTCAAAATGTAGATGAACATGACATAAAAGTGAATGCATTGTATCGTACTCACTGAAACAAGGTACCGACTGTTTCGGACATTTTACAACTAAACAATCCGGAATACACGTAATATGTAAACACCAAACACCATTCAAATTATGTTATACAAGTTTAATCTCAAACTGTTATTGGTCAACTTTTTTTTAAATATATTCATCAAATCCTAAAAATCTCTAATTTTTGTTGTAATCTAATCTATACTAATATTATAAAGCTGAAGAGTTTGTTTGTTTGTTTGTTTGAACGCGCTAATCTCAGGATCTACTGGTCCGATTTCAAAAATTATTTCACTGTTGGAATGTCCATTTATCGAGGAAGGTTATAGGCTATATTTTATTTTGAAAAAAATTAGGGATCCGTATGAAAATATCGAATATGTAACACAAGTGAATAATCGAAAACCTATTTATGCGTACGCTGCAAAAACTATTGACAATAGAACAAAATGATGTACTACGGGTTTTTAGGTCTTTTGAAGACAAACAAAAAAGTCCGCGACAGCATATATCTAACTATCATAGTTTAGTCACAATAACCGCTTTTATGTTCAAAAAAAAAAAATTCGTCCGAAGAATGAATTTAACGTTAAATTAGTATTGTTATATTAATCCTTATCCAAATAAAGTATTATATTATCAAGAGTATTAATGTAGAAGTAAATTACTTTTTGTTTTATTCCAATCGGACTTTTCGTTTAGAAGTTATTACGAGTATAAAACATGAATACTCCCCGGGCCACGCAAATAATATCGCAACAGCATTAAGAGTACTGTTTGAACCCCTTTGTGACGCAGACGAAGTTGCGAGGGTCATCTAGTATATATTATAAAGGCGAAAGTTTGTAAGTATGGATGGATGTATGGATATTTGTTACTCTTTCACGTAAAAACTACTGAATGGATTTGAATGAAACTTTACCACAATATAGCTTATACATCAGAATAACACATAGGCTACTATTTTTGATAATACGGGACGAACCTGAAGTCCACGCGAACGAAGTCGCGGGCAAAAGCTAATATATATTTCGTTTGAATTTGAATTAGTGCTGTACAATTTGGCCGTTTAAACCGGCCACAAAGTTTAACCAGGTTAATTAGTTCAGCAGCCAGCTAATTTTTTGAAATTAACCGGTTAAATTAAATTAACCGGTTAAATTAACTGACTGGCTAACCGGTTAATTTGCAAAAGATTCTTAACATTAAATAAATCATTTATTTTTATTTTAATTTTTAAAACTTTAATTTTATTTTTATTTTTAAATTTATTTTTCAATGTATTTATATTTTTAAATTTATTAATATTTTAAATTCATTTTTATTTTTATTTTTAAATTTATTCTTATTTTTAAATTTATTTTTATTTTGAAATTTATTTTGATTTTTATTTTTAAATTTATTTTTATTTTTAAATTTATTTTTATTTTTATTCATATTTTCAATTTATTTTTATTTTTATTTTTATTTTTAAATTTATTTTTATTTTAAATTTTTTTTTTTTATTTTTTAATTTTTTTTTATTTTTAAATTTATTTTTATTTTTATTCATATTTTCAATTTATTTTTATTTTTAAATTTATTTTTATTTTAAATTTTTTTTTTTATTTTTTAATTTTTTTTTTTAAATTTATTTTTATTTTTATTCATATTTTCAATTTATTTTTATTTTTAAATTTATTTTTATTTTTAAATTTATTTTTATTTTTAAATTTATTTTTATTTTTAATTTTTTTTTATTTTTAAATTTATTTTTATTTTTAAATTTATTTTTATTTTTATTCATATTTTCAATTTATTTTTATTTTTAAATTTATTTTTATTTTAAATTTTTTTTTTTTATTTTTTAATTTTTTTTTTTAAATTTATTTTTATTTTTATTCATATTTTCAATTTATTTTTATTTTCAAATTTATTTTTATTTTTAAATTTTTTTTTATTTTTAAAATTTTAATATTAAAATAAAAAAATTATTTTTATTTTTTATTTTTAAATTAAAATTTTAATAAAAAAAAATAAAAAAAAAATTAATTGAAAATAAAAAAAAAATAAAAATAAAAATAAATTGAAAATATGAATAAAAATGAAAATAAATTTAAAAATAAAAATAAATTTAAAAATAAAAAAAAATTAAAAAATAAATAAATTTAAAAATAAAAATAAATTTAAAATATGAATAAAAATAAAAATAAATTTAAAAATAAAAATAAAAATAAATTTAAAATATGAATAAATTAAAAAATAAAAATAAATTTTAAAGTATAAAAACATTGAAAAATAAAAATAAATTTAAAAATAAAAATAAAATTAAAGTTTTAAAAATAAAAATAAAAGATTTATTCAATGTTAAGAATCTTTTGCAAATTAACCGGTTAGCCAGTCAGTTAATTTAACCGGTTAATTTAATTTAACCGGTTAATTTAATTTAACCGGTTAATTTCAAAAAATTAGCTGGCTGCTGATCTAATTAACCTGGTTAAACTTTGTGGCCGGCTTAAACGGCCAAATTGTACAGCACTAATTTGAATAACAACTGACAATTAAAGTCACAAGTGGCAGTGTGCGACAGAGATAACGCTCTACAAAACCGAAGTTATGATATGGTCTCTTTCTAAAACACGATGTGCATTTAAACCTGCCCCTATGTATAATCACTGTCGTCAGGTCATTTATTCATAATTTTTCGGCCTTCAAAGCGTTAGAAATAGTGTCCACAAAAATTCATCTCATCAGACAAAAAAATAAAATAGGTGTAAAACAATGCATTTCTTCACAATATTGTGTTATGTTAACTCAAAGTTGTATGTAGATACGATCATTTGTACGGTAATTTCAATTAACATAACTTCAATCATTAAATATTCATAATATTTCCCTCATATGATAGTTAGGTATTTGAAAATTGCATTACCCCTGGAATAGCGTTGACTGGCATGAAATGGCCTGAATATTATCGCTAAACTGAACAGGCAGGAATGGGGAGAGCTATGCATGGAATCGCAACGCAACTCGAAAAACGTACAAACTGATGCACCCGGATCAAATCAGGAATGTTTAATCGAACAATTCCGTGCTTACAAAGCAGTTTACTGAATTAATTAAATCATTAATCGAAAATCTAATTCTCTTTAGCCTTTCCTCAAAGGCTAAAGAGATCAATTTTGTTTCAGAAAATACAAATTAAGTGACTGAAGCTGTATTCATTAGTTAACGTGCCGCAAAATACTGATCGCACAAGCTATGAATTAATAATGTAAACATTTTAAAATATTGTAATTTTACGAGCTGTTGGTTTTCCTTTTAATAAATAAATAAAACAAATATATCGTTAGTCTCCATTTAGCATAATAACTTTAGTATCTCCCAAACTTAACTAACTTACGTAACGTAACTTTAGTCTTCTCCCAAAACATCTGTTTTACACGTAATCTGTGGCAATACTACGTGAGATTAAAGAAATTCGCAAGCGTAAGATCGCGCGGCGAGGTGCTTCGAATGCTAAACAAACACAATTAAACCTAACCGTGGACTCGTAGAGTAATCGAACAGGAAAACTCTTAATTGAGAGTTTGAATCGATATGATCTCGCTGTGTTAATTACTTTTAGAATCGAGTCGTGCTCTTCAACGCGTCATTATTGAGCATCTATGAATAATATACTTTCTTAAACCTATCAAAACATAAATACGAAAACATGAATAAGATAAGTTTAAATTTTATATAGTTATTTTATGACGAAATTTGTGACATAGAAAGGTTATAAATTTGTGGCTTATGTTTCAATAAATTCTTAAATAACAATACCAATACTAATATTATTATAGATACACCTTATATGTATGTATAGGTTTTTAATTTATTTAAATATTTAATTTATATTAAGATGATCCTTATTTAGTTTTGTGAGTTAGGCCTGATTTAGATGAAGACATTTTCTCGACCGTTCGAGGCGAGAAAATATCTCAAGCAATACTCGCCATAACATAGGTAATCGTATTAGAATGTTTACACACAGGCAAGAATTAAACTCTCGCCTACGAGAATGTCATACGAGACTCGCTTATGACATTATCGAAGACGAGAATTGCCTGTGTTTGTTTAGACCAGTCGAGATTCTGGCTTACGAGAATCTCGACTGGTGTAGCACGATCTCGCCTGACATTTTTTCAACTGACATTCCAGTATCGTACAATTCAGTTTGAATCGTTTTCAGTGCGAGAATTACCTTTCGAGTTTACTAGTATGAAAAATAACAACAACTGTCATAAAAACTAGAAATACGATTATTTGCTTTGGAATTCTGATTACACAGAGGAATTAATATTCCATGGGCAATTATCGCCCAAGGTGACACAAGAAATATTTTATATTCTTTCGATAATCGTATCTTCGAGGCGAGAAAATGTCATCGTGTAAATGACACTTTAATGTTGACACAGGCTTTGTTATCCTTGATTTACTTATTTAACTCAAGCGATTTGAGGAAGTTGAAATTTACACAGAGTACCTATTTGAGAAAGGGCAAAGTTATAGTTCGAGTGTCAAACACTTCAGCTATTGTTTTAGTTTCCCAAAAACCTGTACTTCTGGTTTTTGAAGACCTTAAGTTTTGACTCTTAGAAAGTAGATTTCAATAGCATTTTATACTATTACCATAACATGAATAACACCATAATCCATGGTGACTTGTAATCATAAAAATATTTGATCTTAATAAGTGTAAATAATATTATTTAATGAAATAATTAATAATTTTTGAATGCATACTTCTTCTCCTAAACTTACCTACTTAAACCAAAGAAGTATCATAGACATAGTCTAATTTATAATACTATTTACACATGTAAGATAAGATGTAAAACAATGGACACTTCAAAGTATTGAAACTCATAGTCTTGGAGTGTAGCCTTTTACTTAAAGTAGAGTTGTTACAGTGACGTAGTAGGTATATCCTGTATGTCAATATTCAGTTTTATAATTATAGTTTAGAGCACATTGAATGACAGTTTAAATATATATTTTTTTTAATAGTTTTATCAAAGGTTTCACCGAGTACGTGAAGGTCACAGACGTCACTTAGATGACCACAATCGACATCAAAAGATGTAACTCTCCGGCCCTCGGGGAAATCAGACTTGCGGGAACTACAATAAGTTCTTTTAGCTAAAAGAGAACGTTATAAGAGCACACAAAATAAACATGGGTAAGCTTAAGTGTTTCTGTACCTAACAATTTATTTCGACCATTTGAAACAGAATACGAGCAATCAAGCCTTATTTGCAGCTACATTGCAAGAGAAGAAAGTGAAAAATTATTCGCTCGTTAAATACTGAGAGCCGCATTCCGCTATTCAGTAAAAGGAAAGTTGCGGGGAGTTATCGAGAAGGGTGGTTAACACATTAAAAACACGTAATTGAATTATCCGACACTCCGTTTTCCCCTTCTCTATAAAGAATTTACATTATCTCATTCCGCTGAGACTGTCAACAGCTAAGGAGAGATTTATTTTTCTTGCAATAATGCGCATTTTTATTCAGCTAGGTGCGAAACACAATCAAAGTGTTTTATATCTTGAGGATGAGGACAGATGTGTTCCTATTTTTGCCACGTAAATATTTGAAAGTAAGGATAGTTGTTTTTTATTACCCACAAAGCTCCGCACCTGATAATAAATTGCTAACGTCGCTCATGGACGTCAGTATGGAAGTGAAACTGCTGCTAAGATCACTTGAGAAATTACCTTAGAACTCTCAAAGGAAACCGTGCAGCTCACGTTTGACAGTCCATTTACCCATATGTCTTACGATCACGCCACTTGAACTCGTAGTCTTTGATCATTATTGAAAATATTCCGTTTCTCTTATTTCCTTATTAAAGACTTTCAAACCTCACTTTTCAGAATGTTGGTAGGTTGTTAAGCAAAAATCGTATCAAAAACTTGTACACAGTAAAAATGCAAATTGAATAGATATATTTGGAACGTGGATTAACATTCAGTCGGTATAAAGCCTTGAACTAGATGAAACTGCTGTACATACATACTTCGAACCTTAGATAAATAAGTAAACAAGATACGCGTTGGCAAAATACTTGTAGGTACATAACTGACTTATTAGTGCGTTAAATAGCTACATTGATTGGAAAGCAACAAGCGACAACATTATTAACGAAAAACAGATCAAAGGGGTTATTGGAAATCGGCTTATAGAATGAATTGGAAAATAACCGCTTTAGTATTTAATGAATGTCCGCTTTTAAAACTAATGCAATTTGGACGGTATATTCATTTATATTCATATATGTATTTATAAAAGCAACAGTTTTAAATACAAGCTTTTAAGATCCTGAATATCATGTATTAGTAGAGTACAAGCCAAGACAAATAAAATGAGCCACTTTCCAAACCCAACATCAGATCAGCACCATTTTGTCATATTATTGCATTGTCACGCGATATACGTCTGCGTCCAAAATGTCAGCTTTATTACCTTAAATATTGGAGTTACGTTGTTTTTCTGAAAGGAAACATAATTTTATTTATGCTAACTTCTTAACTTTAAGACACTATGTTGGTTCAGATAAACCAAACAATGTACGAAAAATCTAGGACTTTAATATTATTAAACATCAAAAATAAAATGATGTTTCCTTTCAGCAAAACATCCTACCTCTAATATTTAAGCTCTTTTCCTAAGGTTCTCCCTTTCATATCGCATAGTTCTGGGACACCCTGTATATCGCCTGCTTCACCTATTAATGACTGCATAATTTTTAAAGGTTTGTTTTCACGTTATTTCGATATATTAGAAGCCCGTTATGGACAGTTCCGGTAAAAGTAAAAAATTGTTTTCACGAAACTAACGATTTTCTCAATATGTCAGTCTATCCTAGGTCTCTAACGCTGTTTTTCCTGATCTAAACTATAGCAGGTATAAACACTTAACCATTTTTCAGGAACGCGTATTTTTTGGTTTCATACATTTTTCCCATTTTCACTGTCAGTCACGTATAAATGTTTACCTATGCACGAATTTTATTCAACTTGCTTATACAAACGGTATTTTTCAGTACACTAACATTATATTTTATTTTTCTCTTTAAGAATTCTTTTACCATTTATATTCAAATTGTTTTCATTTCATTTTATCATTTGAATGTCATTTTCATAACATTATGTTATAGAAACATGCATGCATGATATTGAATGGCGGTAAATAGGGTTCAGTGAACAACAGCGGAGTCTTAATAATTATAATCTACACGGGAGCACCGAGATATAAATTTAATTCGATTTAGAAAATTGAAGCGAAATATATTTAATGTATATTTTTTTTATCTTACTTCTATAATATTTGAAATAGATACGTCAAGTACAGAAAAATTCAAACAAAGAAGCGTGATAAAATTTTCATAAATTTTCTCGGCATTTTCTTTTAAAACGTGCAAATATCTACTAAATTCTTTAAATCGATAAAATATAACAGATTTGCCGAGTAAAATAAAGAAGTCGTTAATCACCCGTGAAGGAATTTCTTCTAGATTTTTTATTATTTCATATTCTTTAGAGACGGATTCAATTTATAACACAAATTGAAGATTTTTTCTGACTTATTAGTTTTCTTTTTAGCGGACAGAAACAAAGGAATTTAAGGGCAGACATTTCGGTCCGATTCCAACGAAAAAACTGATGTAATTTTTTTTTTTCAAATAAATATAAAATCTTATTTTTCAACTATATTGTTTTGAAAAATTAAACACTAATAAAATCGCAGTGTAATTTTTCAAACGATCTCTCAGTGATATTGTTATTAGGCTCTCATAATTTGTTCTCGGTAGTTGTATAGGTAGATGTGGTTTCGTGGGTATTAGCGGGATTACTAATACCCTTCGTCCAGGGACGTTTTGCAGAATAGCCGTTACCGAAGGATATGGCGGAACCCTTTGGCATTGTCGCCATCTGAGACCGCTCAACGAGGACAAAGCTTCTTTTGATGCTGGACCGCTAAAAATTAATTCATTCGAAATACATTAAATATTCAGGTAGTAAGTTTTACGATTTTAGCTTCAACATACACGTGAATAGATGTTATTTACATACGAAAGTCATGGTTGATTCTTTAATAAAAAATGTTTCATCGTTCAATCTTTTTAATTATTATTATCAGATTAGTCGTAATTTTAAAGCGCAAGAGTTATTCTTAAAGTAGTTTTATTTTTAGACTTAAATTTAGTGTTTCTTAAACCACATCATTAAGTGATCGATCAATTATTTTTAATTATCATAAATAGAAAAGCAAGCTCAGTTAACTTCCGTAAGATACCTAATCTCTTAAAATCTTAAGGGGTTATGTTCTAAAACAATATTACACAAGATAACAGTATCGGATATAAAAATTATAAGTAAATTTGATTATTCCGTGCGCTATAATTACATTTTTATTTTAAGCTTTCAACCTTTGTTATTTACATTTCTTATTAGTAATAATCTCTTAAAGTAAACGAAGTGTATTCAACGTATAATTCGACTGGAACGATTAAACTAAAAGAAAACTACGGTAACCACAAATGGTTACTGGTCTTTGTGAAACTGCTACTCTATTATGTGTTAATTTAAATGCCGGGGCCTCACGTCAGACTTAAACGATAGCCGTAAATGAACCAAATACAAGCAAATTAGATTTTTCAACTGTAAACCTGGATGACCACAAACGAATTAGACGTTTGCCAAATGCAAAGCTTTTAAAACTAATGCATTTAAATGGAGTGAATAGCGTTATTTTAACATTTAAAAATAATAATGTATCATGTCTGACATTTGCTTTCGATTTTTATTTGTTTTTAATTTGTAATGTTGTCTTTTGATTTACTTGACATTTTATAGTAGCTGGAATATAGATGTGGTGGAACTCTAGACTCTTTGGTAAAAATAATAACTTTGTAACGTAAAGTGACAAAAATAAGAATTTAATTTCAGTCCATGCTTTGTCGTTTTATTCAATTTACATCGCTTGGCTCCATAATTTCCGTCTAAACCTACATTAAAGGCAAACTATGGGCCGCGAGCTTTACAAAATAAATTGAAAATTTCTCGACTGATTCTAGTCTAGCCTCCGTTGAGACTAATCAAAGGCGGAATCCCGGTTTGAGTGGATCAAAAGCAGCGTATTTCCTGAGCTTCTTTTTAAGTGAGAATTACTTTAAGAAATGTTTTTTAATGCTTGTAAATCGTTTAAAGATTTATACACAGTTTTTTGAATAGCGGTTCACGAAACTACTTTTTCTTTAAAGTATTCCGAAGCTCACAAAGAAAAATCTACAGGTATAACCCGTACACAGATTTCGGTAATTTTTAGTCTATAATTTAAGAAATAGAAATTCACTAAAACATTGTGAGCCAAAATTCTTTTACTTATAATTTTGTTTATTTATTTTCTATAAAGATATTTAAATTCGGTTTTATAAACTTAAATTTTCATTGTGGCGACGATTTAATGAAAAAATTAAATTAGCATAAAAAAGGGGTATAAAAATCCATTGTAAACGAGTCCCGGAAGAAGGGACTGTGACACAAAGAAGCTTTTTTAACTAAACGTCGCGACAGGTTCTTACCCCTACGTTAAATGGAAATGTGTTTCCTCTACTTCAAAACATGCTAAGTTAACGCCTCCAAGAAAAATTGAATAAAGTAAATAATGCCTTAATTACGTCAAAGGTTCACTTTAAGGTCCATTTTATTTATACAGCCCTGACGACTCAACTTAATACGATTGTGGAAAGAAGCTTGTATAATAAAAATTCTACTTACGTAGGTACCTACTTTATTATTTTTTTGTGTTCATATTTGGCTTATCCTTATTAACTTTGAACAGAAATAATTCTCTTTTGAAGATATTTGCTTGACATTTTATCTTTTAGAAAGAACCTCTATTTTCAAACATGTATCTATAGTGTATTTATCATGTAGCACATAACTTGATATAAATACTTCATTATAAGTATATTTCTATTTAGCAATGAGAGTAATTGGTTTCTGAATTACATATCAAAATCAAAGTGATTTATAGTGCGCTAACTAGACAGTAATTGAACAGCACAACTTCATTCAGGGTGTTAATTTAGTACCGGCAAGTTGCACAGAGTAGTCCATTAATGTCAACGACCGAGCGACCGAACGATTATATGAGAAAACTTCGTCCAGACGAGAAACTAGATGCATGATTTCTAAGATGTTTGATACCCACGATCGCAGACTCAATTATAAACCTAGCTAACTTGTTCATTTTTTTTCTGGCCCGATCTTGTTCATTTATGATCGACTGCTGAAAAATTCAGAAGTTTCCGTTAATGAGTGTACTCCATTTTCCTGTTCATAAAAAAACTCTGTTGATTTAGACTTGCAACCAGATACTTTATGGTTTAGGTGTTATTTTTTATTTTATATAAATATAATAACCTAAACTGGAGAGTACCTATAGCATTATGTTACGACTGAAGTCAAAATAGATTTAATGTATAATAAAAAATTCAAGTGGGAATGGAATAAGATGGAGTCTTATGTATGTGATGTGTAGGCATAAAGTTCACTTAGAAAATGATTTACGAACAAAAATGTTAGTACCTAATGTAAAGCGACAGTCACACGTCGTACGTTAGAGATAATGCTCTCGCGTGTGAGACAAATGTTCTCGGCGTGGACTTGACATGAGGCTGTAAAAATAAATAAAGGGACCGCACCATACCCGTATAGCCGTCTCGAGGCGAGTCCTGGTCGACGCCCGGAGGAGGAGGATTACACGGAAAACAACATTGCTCGAGTCAACCGCAATCTCTTTGTGAGTGTTTCCAAATGACCTATAATCATGACTCCAACGCATTACGCTAATTGGTACCGAACAGCTCATTACTTCCACTGATCTTCGGCTTGAACTCTAAGTTCTAACAGAACTATGAACTATAATCAATTATGTTAAGCATTCCTTAATACGTACCTAATAATAGTGGTGAACGTCAATAGGGTGTACGATGACATACAAACGAAAAAGGGGCAACTTTGGATGAATAAACTAGATATTTTGAAAATCACGTAACACTTTATAATCAATATTCATAAGTAATTTTATTTGAAGCGTGTAAGTGAAATAGATCAGGAAAAGTTTTCTCATTTTAGCGTGCGAAGAAAACAAGCTGACGCAGTCGGCAATTATAGGGTTTTAATTGAGTTTCATGCCCGCATGCTTCAGTGCGACATGCGACAGTCTTGTATTTGTCTTTAAGCTGACTTGCATTTATAGTGTGTATAATATATGTATGTATTATTTCAATTTCATATGATTTTTTTTCTAATTAAGGTGTTTATAATACTGCCTTTACGGTTGATTTTATTCATTAGGTAGTTCAAAACACTCACAGCGGTGTGTTACCAAGGTTGTTCTTTTTTCGTTAGTTTCGTCATGAAAAAAATATAAATTAAATTCTAATATTGAAAATAAAATGTATTTATAGTAAACCAAGAATGCCATTCTACTTCTAAAACGAAATTGACCACCTACTACTCACACAAATAAACTAGATTTTACTCAAAGAAAAGAAAGTTAGGTACAGTTATAACAAAAACGTAATGGATGAATACCGTTACGCCTAACTTACGAAACCTCTTCGACTGTGAAAATCGTACAGTAGATGTTGGCAGGATGTCGACAGAAACATTATCTGAGTACATACACGCATTCTTTGTAAATCGAACCTTTTTCTTTTAACGTATGCTTCGGACCTTTACAGCCAATAGTCTAAGAGACATGGGAAAATAATATTCACCCATCTGATGGACACAAACAGTATTTTTTTATAAATAATATATGTATATTCATTTATATACTTATTTTTTATAGTCTATTTTTAAAAATACATTTACAAGAAAATAAAATTTAAAAATTCAATTTAAAAAACAGAGGGCCACTGCAGGCGGAGTCTACGACCCAAGCCATCAGTGGTCAGAGCTCAAGAGAGAGGAAATAATATTACAAAGCGTTTTTTAATACTATTAAGGTTTCCTCAAATAATTTTCGATGGGGAAACGATGTGTGTATTATAATATAAAATGTTCTTCATTATATTTATTTCACACAATTTAAAACTGTCTCTTTAGTTTAACCTGTCGAATTTCGTCTTACCAAAAGGAAAAAATACAGAGTTGAAATACATTGGTCAAAACTAGCTTAATTAAAAATATCTTCTACACTTTTATTAGGCCAACTATAGCAATTACAAGGGCGTTCTTCGTTTTTGCGATAGGTGGAGGTCAGTCTTTCATATCTCCTCTACTACTAGGTACCTATTAAAGAAGGGTAAAACACGCAATGTATGCCACATCAAATATGTATAATTTGAACAAAAGGCTTTTTTTGAGCAACAGTCATCAGTACTACGTTTTAGCGGATATTGTATTTTAATTATTTACGGACAAAAGCGATTCTTTGTCCCGGAAAATGGCTGTCAAAGTAAACGATCTCAATAAAAAGTATTTAAATCGATTGTGTTTTCCTCAGAAATTGAATGACGAAAAGGAATGTTTTGTCGAGGATAAATGACGTTATTAAAGCGGATGTAGCCGGACCTTTTTACAATAATGTATTTTTAATGAATAATAAAACGAAGTCAATTTGATCAATCAGATAAGTATTTGTAAATATGTTTGCTAGTAGTTTTGAAACACGAAAAAGTACAGTTGAGTAAATATCACGATGAGAGTGAAAATGAATTTGCTAGTCTAAGTTTAGAATATATTGAAGAAAGTTCTAGACATCAAAGCAGTGATTCAAATTGCGATATTCTAAAGTTCTGTTCTGACACATACATAAATATTGTAATGTTTATGTTCATAAATACAGTACCGTTTTGTTTCAACCGTTACATTTTTCCTATTAATAATTCCTTGTACCGGAACTCTCGATCAAAGCGGATTTCCAAAAATGTTATCGAAACCCTTATCACAAATTTACGGACTGTAAGCGGTTCTATGGAAATTTCAATTATTGTAATATTTAAACGGTAACCAAGCATAGAAATCTATATCAAAAGACAATAGTAACTATAAGAATATATTTAATTATAAGCCTCGGGTTATTTTTTCTTTTATGCTAGTTTTCACAGTTTTTAACTGTGAATACAGTTATGGTACTTGTACCTACTTATCTATATGAGGTAGTATAAACTTGATGTTGTTATCTCTAAAAATATTCAAAATCTATACCCATACCTACCTGTACGTTATTATACGTACGATATTTCCGAATTATGTAGATAACCATCTACATAGACAACTTTTACTCTATAAATACAGCTTATTGCACTTACGTCAATTTCAATTAATTAAAATAATAAGTAGTAAATAGTAAGTAAATTTAATTTAATATATTTTTTTTAAATTTAAAACATGAATATTATCCTACAATGTGATTCGCAATAATGCAAGAGCTTTAAATAATTATTTTAATTTACCATTTCACACTACCGTGTTGATAATCATCACATCAGTGATGCAGTAAATTCGACAATAAGTTTAATATTCATGTGCATAATCATATATTTTAATAGTATGTGAAAGTGAATTACTGAGAGCAAATATAAATATTATAATCCTACTAAATAAGCAAAACTACAAGCTTAACCAAAAAATCTAAATTTTTACTGGTAAGATTTTTAGATGAATTTCTTATGAAACATGATTATAACGAGACTGAAAACTTAATACAGATTACAACTTGAATGTGATTAAGTGTAAACTATATGAAAACTATTGAAAACACTACACTGATGTGAAATAATATTATTATTATTTATTTACACTTATTTTTTACATTATATTTTTAAAAAAATTAACAAAGGAAATAAATTTAAAAATACAATATAAAAAACAGAGACCCACTGAAGACGAGGTCTACGACCCAAGCCATCAGTGGTCAGGGCTCAAGAGAGAGGAACCTCCTCACAATACGCGCCGTGTCAAGAACGACCGCCTTCTGAATCAAGCCCTTTACCCAGCCGGGGAGCGAAAGCTTCTCTAGATGTCGGTCGAAGCTTTTCGCTATTAGACCGTGCACAGATACAACGATCGGAACAATGATGGTCGATTCAACACGCCACATGTCGGTCACCTCGTGGGCCAGGTCCAAATATTTTAGCAGTTTTTCTTTTTCTGCCTTCACAAGGTTCTCGTCATGTGGAATGGTGACATCGATCAGCACCGCCCGATGCGCATCCCGATCTATTATCACTATGTCAGGCTTATTGGCAGCAATAGTCCTGTCAGTGATAATAGATCGGTCCCAGTAGAGAGTTATATGACCATTATCGAGAACCGGCTGAGGCCAATACTGGTAATAAGGTACGGCGGCTTCAACAAGGTCGTATTTCAGAGCAAGTTGCTGATGAATGATCTTAGCTACTTGGTTATGCCTGTGCAAGTACTCGCCGTTAGCAAGACGGGAACAACCGGAAACGATATGTCTAATAGACTCTCCCGGACGGTGACATGCCCGACAAATGTCGACCGTCCCATCCTTTAGAATATATTTACGGTAGTTGTTCGTCATGATAACTTCGTCCATAATTGCTAAGACAAAACCTTCAGTCTCTCCGAAGAGGTTACTGTATCGTAGCCAGGCCACGGAGGCTAACTGATCTACATCGGGACCCGTAAGGGCCCGGTAGAATCGACCGTGTAGTTCCTTGCTCTTCCATACGTCCGTGCGATCCGCCACACTCATCACCTTCGGCGCTCGCCAATTCCCGTTCGCTAAGGATAGCGGAGTGAGTCCTTTATCGACTGCTGCTACATCACGGTACATACCCACATTCACCTTTAGGAAATATTCCCGAAGGTTGTATATCTCTCGGTTGTGCAGATCCTTGGCATTTAACATGCCACGACCCCCACACTTCCGAGGTATATACAGCCTCATAACAGATGAGCGTGGATGGTGCATCCTGTATGCCGTCAGCAGTCGCCGAACTTTTCTATCCAGGGCATCCAGTTCTGATTGCGTCCACTTTAGAATGCCAAAGGAGTACGTCAGTACAGGCATGACCCAACCATTGAAGGCTCGGATTTTGTTTCCGCCAGACAAGAGGCTTTTCAAAACCTTTATCAGGCGGCCGAAGAACCGATCCCTCACCGATTGTTTCATATCTGCATCGACGATACTCAAAGCTTCGAACATTCCAAGGTATTTGTAGGTTTCCGACTCAGACAGAGATCTAAGCACCTCACTCTGGCTAAGTTGCAAACTCTCCGAGTTTACAACTTTACCTCTCTGCATATCTATGACCGCACATTTATCTACTCCAAACTCCATTCCAATAGCTTTACTAAAATTGTCGGTTATTTTGAGTAAAGATATTAAGTCTGTTTTTTTAGTAGCAAATAATTTGAGATCATCCATGTACAAGAGATGTGAAATGGGCTCACCCCCTCTCTTGAGTCGGTAGCCTAGCGTTGAATCTCCAAGTAATGTACTTAGAGGATTAAGCGCCAGACAGAACCACAAAGGACTCAGACTGTCACCCTGGAAGATACCCCGCTTTATCCTTATCAAGCTCGGGGAGGCCGGAGAGCCAACATGTCCTGGTTGACGAAGAAACGTAGACCACTGACCCATGCATGAACTAAGAAAGGAGCGTAGCGTGGAATGTACTTTATAAAGCTCTAAAACTCTCATTAGCCATGAATGGGGCACCGAATCGTACGCTTTCTTATAGTCTATCCAAGCCATGTGTACTCCCTTTCTGCCTCGACGAACTTGTTGCGTAATGGCCATGTCTATGAGGAGCAAATCCTTAGTACCTCGGGATCCTACCTTACATCCATTCTGAGAAGGTGACATTATGTCATTTGCCGAAATATGTATTTGAATTTTGTTTCTCAGGATGGATGTAAGTAGCTTATAGATGGTTGGTAAGCATGTTATTGGTCTATAGTTTTTAGGGTCCGAGGTATTGCCAGATTTGTATATCAGGTGAGTGACTCCCGATGTCATGAAATCTGGGAGGGTTCCCGACTCAAGGGCTTGTTGAAACTGAGCAGCCATACGCCCGTGCGAGTTGCGTATCCATTTCAGCCAGTAGCTGTGCAGCCCATCCGGTCCCGGACTTTTCCAGTTCGGGGCCGAACGTACCGCACAAGCTACGTCAATCGGCGTGATTGTAATGGAGTCCATATCTTTAATAGACTCGCACGCGCGCCCGACCGTCTCAGTCCACTCCCCCTCGGAGTGACCGATGGGCACCGACCAGATATTTTTCCAAAATGAGGTCATCACATCCTCATCAACTGGTGGGTGTCCATCGGTAACTCTTCCTCGAGAAGCCTCCCAGTCTCTGTAGACACTCTTCTGATTACTCTGGAAGACTCTATTCAAGCGGTACCGCTCCGATCTTATTCGATACCTACGAATACGGTTCGCCCATGCGCAAACCTTCTGCTTCCAGTAGTCAACACGCTCGACGACACGAGCCAGGTAGTCGTTCCTGCTGACACCGGTGTCAGCGAAGGCTCGGTCAACGAATCGCATTACGCGCGGGCGCGTGTTGCCTGCCTGGAAACAAATAAGCTTCGCTATAAGGGTCCTGGCTGCATCTATGCGCCTCTCGATTCTGCACTGCCATTGCGGCTTACCATCATGTCGGCGGTATGTCTGGTTAGGGTTCGGGAATTTTACTCCTGCCACGCGACAGACAGCAACCGCACCGCAGTACAGAACCGAGTGGGTGTCGATAAGGTCTTCAGTCGACTCAAAGTAAGGTTTTAAGATGCAGTCCAGGGCCAATACCAGCGAGACATTACGCTTACACATGGGCAGCCTCGGTAAACGTGGCCGCGAGCATGGATGAACAAACCTAAACTCTTGAATAGAGTCCTCCAGAGCGCTCCTCAAACGCTCATCGTCCTGGATACTTGCACATGCCTGCACCTGAAGCTCCTCCGCTGGTGGTATAGGTTGGGTGACGGTGACATTTACCACATGTGTTGGTTGTGGTTCAGAAGGAGCAGGCAGTGCTTCATTGCGCAATCGGTCAAGTACAGTCTCATCCAGTAACTTTAGTCGCTGAATGGCCCGCACCTGATCCGAGAGTCGTTGCACTGTGACGTCCACAGCTGGGCAAAGAACCTGAAACATAGACAGCAACCTTGAACGGTACGCAGTGAGGTTAGTTCCTCCCTCCGTAGCCCTGTAGTACGCCCGCATGACATTTTTATTTAACTCTGGGGTCCATCTCATGCGTTGGCGCAATAATATTTATCAATACTATATATATTTAAAACAAACAATATAATTTATTATATTTTTATATATTTACATATCGTATTAAATGTAGAATAGCTTAATATTATTTACTTAGCTCATCTATAAATATTTGTTGAAATTTATAAATTATATTATATATTATATACAAGACATAAAAAAAAACCTACAAATATATATAAATATAATATACATTTATTTTATCAGTTTTCCTATATCTTTTATCTTTTAATCTTTATCATTATATCTTTTTATTACTTTAGGTTAGTTATTTTAATCTACTGATTATTACTTTTGATTGTTTTGTCTACTTTTTTTGCATATACTACTTTTTAATGTTATCTTGTTTGACGAGTATGTAACTATCGTAAACATATAGAATGCACTCAACTCTGACCTGTATTGCATTGGGCGAGGAACCCATCTTGCCGTAACACAGTGATTACTAGCACGGGAGATGGAGGTCTTCTTAATGTTATACTACCGTCATTATAATAACATCATAATATATTGTTAACATCTTGTTGTTAATTTCATTTAAAGCAAGATCTTGAGTTCATTTACGTTTAGTTTTAATTTGTTTTGTATTTTTTTTTTTTACACAATATTATTTAGTGCTTTAATGATAATGTAAGTCTATTGTTATAATTAAGTGCTTTTGTTTAAGTCATTACTGTATTGGTAGTTGTAATTTCTTTTTAAATAAATTTTATTATTTTTATTATTATTATTACTTCGAAATTTCAACTCTTTTGATATTTCGCTCGTAAGCCTGATAATCTCAGTCCATTGTGAATGAGATTGTCGACAGGAAAAATACAATGCTTTAGTGACTGTCCTCCATAAGAGTCTTCAATGTTTTATATTTTCCTTTGTGCTATAAAACAACTGTAATGTTTGAACTAAGTTTCAATTCTTAAAAAAAATATGACACGCTTAGTCAACTGTTATTGATTACGATATTTATAAAAGTAGAATATTTTTAATAGGTATTTACGACTACAAATTCAAAAGTAGAAGATATCAGGTAACAAATAGTTTCCGATACTAAAAAGCAAAATTCTATAATAAAATTTAACGATCCCGTATCAGTTTACAGAACTTCACTTTATTACACTTCGTTATACTTCTAGTCGGTTGTAACATTAGTCTATATTGAGTAGATAACAGCGTCCTGCTAAGTACTTCCTTTGTGATACGGATCTTACGGATACCAAACACGCTTATATAGATTAGATTTTTTTTTAAGATTAAAAATATTTATTCAGCCTAATAGTCTGGGAATGTGTGTAGCTTTTTACTACGGATTGTGTGATACTTAGTGAATATAAACACAAGCACGCACACATACACTCTCATGGAAACAAACACATACACACACACACACACATATACACACACCCATTACACATTACATAATTTTACTATTTGTTATAATATTTTGTTTGATCTATTTTTATCATTGTACCCCTAAGGACTAAAATCAGTGTAAACAAAATGTAAATCCGTAATTGGCTAATGTTCTATTTTATAATTTTAAGTTGAATTTAATTGTAATTGTAGCTGTGGATTCTTGTTGAATAAATAAAATTAACAGTGTAATATACAATTAACCATTAGATCTCCACACTAGGTGAAGCCTGTCTCGTGGAGATCTTACTAGTACATTTATCAGTCAAATTAACCGTTTGTATCGATACCAAATTACAATCTTGAAAAACAGAAAATAACTACTTAGTGGCTAGTGAGACAAAACATAGGTAAATTATTAATTTCAATAGCAATACGGTGAGTAGTCTGTGTATGATGAGTGTATGTAGTGTTTGTAGGTGTTGTGAGTGTGTGTGTGTGTGAGTGTGTAGGTACCTACGTGTTTATGAGTATTTTCAAGAAGAGCGGACAGTAGAAGAGTGCTCGTATCCGATAAAAATAGTAATAATATTATTTTTATTGGATACGCGCACTCTTCTTACATACGCGATCTTCTTCTTACATACTTTTTAGAGATAAACGAGTCCACAGCTATCATTCCACGTTACAAGTAAAACTAAGTACAACTTAAGCTTATTACTACTCTGATTACTTCATATCCTCTTGAAGTAAACAGACAATTGAATTTAACCAATACACTGTAGTTATACTGGAACTAATACGTCTATAGTCCAACCACGTTTCGCAGGAAAGCGCTCTGACTTGTTTGCTTCAGCTATTCAGTTATTGAATTCTCAGAATTGGAAAATCCGTCGGTTTGACTTTCCACGTGATCATAAAATAAAACGAGATCTACCGAGATCGCTGACTGAACAATACCTATCTAGTTAAGAGTTCAAACCGAAGTTAGTTGTTGAAGCTTTATTAAACGTGTATACACAATCTGAAAACAACATATTTTGATACCCCAATATAAGTTTAGAACAATGTGAAACAGAGTTCGCGGAGCTCTTTTGTTATATTTTACGATGATCCTTTTTGCCTCGCAGGCATTCTAAACAGTTCATTATTCTATTAGAGATGCTTGTGCTTGTTTTTCGGATTTAATTGCTTGGTAGATTCGCGTATTTCTGGTATCTATTATTATTAATAAAGTACAATATCCATGTTAACACTTGTAGGCAAGCAATAGTAAGTATTAGATAGTAGTAGTAGATGTTGGTGAGGGATGTACTAACATCCAACCCCAATAAATAAGGCGATATAATTCTAATATATATAGGAACTGGTTACTATAAATATTTATAGTATCTTATATGTATCCTTATAAATGCAATAAACTATAACGCGTCACAGATAAAGAATTGGCAATGATTGGTTTCGATACCAAGATTCCCTTTAGAAGCTGAATAATTCACATTGGCATTTTAAGCAAAGCATTTTGATGAGGGTAGATCTCTATTACGACATTAATCTTACACTGAAATATTCAGTATACTGAATAAATTATGTAACAAACACCCTGATGAAAACAGTAGCTAAACAAGACGGCAATCAATATGTTCGGTACTAAACAGTTTGGTAATACATCCAGAATAAAAATGAGAGATAAGTAGACTCTCAATTACTCTTCTATGAAAACTAAATACGAGTACACTAAATAACGAGTCATAAATGTTAGCGGAAAATTCATGCATCATTATTACATTATTATTATAGCTCATAGTCATGTACCTACTGAGAATGAAGGAGGAGTCATGAATTACTTTTTATTATGAGGATTATAGGCACTAATTGTAACTTGTATAGATAGTCAGTTTATTAGTGTTATATTTATAGTCTAGATATCGATATAATAGAGTTAGTTTCATTTAGGTACACAGATTCTGATACTGGTTTATGTTCCTCATATTTTGGTAGAATGAATCTTTCAAAATTCTACTATGACTGACTGTGATAGACTACTGACTTATTATAATAGGTAGTTATACTTCTTTAAAATTAAGTTTATTAAACCTATTTTGTGAAATAAAATTAACGAGAAGCTTTTCATATAATTCGCGTAACATATTCAAAGTAAATGCATATATTGGTAGGTACTTTGCATGTGAATAGTCTGAATTACATTAAAAGAAAGAAAGAAAGTAGAAGGCGAGACGGTACGTTGCTTCGAGAAACTTCTCGAATACATTATCGAGGTGGGATTGAATTCATGTTCTTCCTTCCTCCGACATATAATGTTATACAGGCTTCACCTGCCTTTTCAAACTCATTATTTTAATAAGAGAGTCTCGGAAGAGATTTTATCGCGAATATATTTGACGGCCGGAGGTTCTTTTCGCTATTTTCCTGTCCCGTGCCCGAATCCAATAATGTGAAGGATATTTTTCAACAATTTTCGTCACCCAATATTAGATTTACGGTAAATAAAACGGGTGTAAAATTTTCGTGACGTGACGGCAATTTACGTACAAGATGAAGGTTCTTTGCCTCGTGAAATATTTGTATTACAATTTATGGTTATAAACATGAGGGTACACAATTGGAATAATTTTATGTTACGAAGTACAATGCGCCACGTTATTATTTATAGTAGATACAATTACTCTTTATTGGAACAATAAAACCTGCAGGCGGACTACAAATTGATATTTATTATAATATATACTTATTGCTGAATTTAAAAATAATACTGTAATATCTAACTACCCTTCAGTTTATATAAAACCACTTGAGATGTTTGTGTTTGTTTTAAGCTTTGAAATAACATATCGTCTTAAAAGCATTTCAAATAATTAACTTTCGATATTTAACGTAGCAATTTAAAGTAGCAATTTTTACAAGTCTGATAGTTCCAGGTAATACATTCAACTGAATTTGATGGGACTCTATCTTTGAGCTTTGATAGATAACGAATATTACTTAGACAACCTGGCACAACTGGGACTATTGTTGATAAATAACAATGATGATACAATTTTTATGTTTTCAGGATTAAAACATTTTTAAGAACAATCTTGCATAGAAGGTAGCCCATGGGCTTGTTAATCTGTCTTGCAATAAAAAAAACTCAGAAAGTACATCGTACGTTCTTACTTTATTGAAGCTAAATAGAGGTGTGTGATTTACTTTCATATTAAAATAATTTTGATATTACACATTATTTTTACAAAATCTTTATCTATTTGAAAAACTATTGGTAAAAACTAGTAGTCTAAATAATATAGTACCTATGTGTGCAGAAATCATGAAACGTTTACACTCAAACCGTAAACTAACGTAAATGAAAATGATCGAATAACCAATTCCCGAGGACAAAGAAAGACACCTTTTATCACAAAAGCCCCGTTGAGTCCTACTTAATTCGCTATTAGTTCGTATCATTGTTGGACGGACGCGTTAGAACTACGGGATAGTAATCCCGGCGTCTTTTCAGCTTGTCTCTGTTAAGAAGCTGAAATAAATTATTAGGGAGAGTGAAGGAAATGTCACGATTCTATCTTACCCTAAACCCCTTTAAGGCTACTTTAAATGGTAAGAAGTACGTTTATCCTACGAGTATTTATGCGTATTTATGTTGTATGAATTTTTATATATTTCTGGTTAACCCATATAGCTTCCAACAATATTTTAAAACAAAACCTTTTTTTTGCTTAGAGGTAGGACATGTTATGTTGTAGCCAAATATTATTTCTACACTCTACAAAGGATGATGAGGTCTCATAAGCTCATACATTATATTATTTATGAAACCTATTGTGCATAGTACCTAATATGTTCTTTGATTTTTATTTGACTAGCTCCTAATATCTCGACAGCTCACCACTGCACTGTAGCGAAAACATTTGTTCAAGAGATTTAGAAATCATTCTTAGGATCATAATTATTTAACCCTTTTACGCGCTGTGAAGTAGGATTTTGTAATAAAATGTAAGTCATTTATCCGTAAACATTACTACTTGTATGGAAATTAAACGATTATTTTAATGGCTGAATGGTCTGACAGTTTTCCACTGTGGAACAAAAATAATCATAAAGATTATATTAATTAATGTGTCTATGCGCAATAAATTGTAATGAATGAAAATAACAAATATAATAAAAATTTATAGGTTAAATTATGCACTTTGCATTCTTAAATTTGCACGTTCATGCTTAGCTCACTATTTTCGTTTGCAAAGCCTTCTACTCAGTTACCCGTAAACTCAAATACTTCCACAGAAAAAACACACGCCAAATTTCCAGATAGTTACGAAAACACAGCAAGCCCAAACTCTGTTATTAAATAAACACAGTGGAACGGTCAATTATCTCCTCAAAAATTCCACAAACTATTTAATTTGTTTTGGAATTTCCGAAACTCAGGTATAATTAACGGTAAAGTTATCAAATAGCTAACAATTAGTGGTGTAACAATTTAATCAATAAATCAAGTTTCATCTCCTCAAGAAACTTAGCAGTAGGCCGACCTACATATAGTAATTTGTAGTAAAATGATTATCAATGTGGAGATTCTAGTTGTTTCTCAAAATAAATATAGTTTTCTCAGATATCTTTATAAGCTCATTCATTGCCTTGGAAAATGATAAGGTAAGCTCCTGTGCCTTCAATAACAATAAACTGAAAGTGCACGGGAGAGCTCATCGTCTAGTGTTAATTAGGAATCTGAGTCCTTATAATACGGTAGTTACCTTAAGATATGAAAGCCATTTCGCTAAGAAACTATCTTAACGTTATCTTACTGAAATATAATATTTTTATGTTTAATGAAATAATAAGGATCTAAAGATGCAATTCTGTTCTATTTATTTTTAAATCTAATACACAATCAATAGTATATGACTGATATATGTTAAATATTATCTATGTTTGATGAATTGCCGATGCCTTGATTATTCGCAAAACATGCCGCGGGCACACATCCCTTGATAAGCTCTTGATTTGGAATTCCGTTTCAACGATTGCATTTCTTCAACTCCTTAGATCTTCTAATGCATAATTTATGTAGAGCAAATTGTTGTTTGAGTTCAACGGTATAATAGACATGTGGTATAATACATGTCGTTCAAAGTGATAAGTATTGCACTTTTTGAAGTTTATTGGGAAATGTTTTCATAAGTAAAGTTAACAGGTCTAAAGGAAGTGTCTAGTAGAAGACACTGTACAAGAGTGTGTATGTCATAATAATATTATAAAGGCAAAAGTTTGTATGTATGGATGTATGTTTGTTACTCTTTCACGTAAAAACTACTGAATGGATTTGAATGAAACTTTACCACAATATAGCTTATACATCAGAATAACACATAGGCTACAATTTTTTAACCCCTTTGTAACGCAGACGAAGTTGCGCGGGTCACCTAGTAATTACATAAAATAGTGATTACTACTTAAGTACAAAGTGTACTAATTAGTACCAAATAACATTTTTTTGTTGAAAACTTAGAGAACAGTGATAAAGGTTTTTTTTACGATTTATGGTAGACAGCAAATTTAGAGCAGTAGCGAACAGATGTTAGGCTTAACATGTAATTATCAGTAGGTATATTATTTTTATTATATCGTAGACAAAATGTATAATAAAATCAAGGAAAATCAAGCCTTAGAAACAATTGATTTATACGCCAAGAATTCGCAAAACCCACTTTACTACTTATTACACAAATAAAACACTGTGAAAAACTGTTAGCATTGCAATAAAATATTACAGAAGAGTCGATTTAATTTGAGAAGATTCTCGATAGTCAAGGTTCTTGCCAGGTATCTTGTTTCCAATTATGTTAAGTTTTCTTACTTCGTTTTTCATTGAAAAAACTGATTTACCTACGGAGTCGAGAATTCAAGAGCTGTCTTCGTAAAAACATCGCTTGTTTTTGCAAGGTTTCACTTTACTTGGATTCAAATTTTCTCATTCTTTATTATATTTTCTTTGAGAAAATCGACGTGCGTGAGTGTTGGTTGTTTCATTCTTTTTTAATATGTTATTTTTATTACTAAAATACCTACATTATTTTGTTTTACTGTTTACGGCTGGAATAAAGCTCACGCACTTAATTGAGTTGTTCATTATATATTCAGCAATAAAACTAAAATAATAATGCCCAATTAACACTGATTTCGTCCAAATTATATCACTAATTGGATTTGAAACTCCATGTCCCACGGCAGAGAATTCCACTAAAATATTTAGAGTTAGTAAGTTTCGAACTTGAACTTTTCAATTAGAACCGGGCTCCGAGACAAATTCAGCTATTAATAACATTAACAGACCGATATTATCTTGTTAAGTACTTAAGGGTCCCACAGCTATTGGTAACTGGCACGTTGCCATCCTTATCTACCGTTTCTTCGTAGTCAACGCATCAGGGTCCCAAGTCACGTATCTTGAATCCATAATTCTGAAGGAGCATGAATATAAGCAACTTTAAAGAACATCTGCTGGTGTTGTCTACCTTCAAAAATAGCTACGATTTCAATTTGAATAATCTTACTAACTTCATAAATAGCTCCTGTTCTTATCTTATCTATATTGAATTTTAGAAAAAGGATAAATAGAAACTATTTTGCCTGTAGCATAAATAAATAGATCGTATACATACCAGCATTATGGTAATGTCTCCAGTACATATACAGGTACCTTCGAGAAAAAACGACACAGTTCGACCACAAATCATAAAAAAGATACTCCCCGAAGACTCGCAATCTCTTGGCAGCCGAAGTCGATTATAATGCTAAAGAAATAAAACTCACTCAAGAAATGGAACAAGGTATTTGTAATGTCGATTCTCTCAAAGGAAACTTAAGTCAATGACTCGCTAAATTCTTGCAGGTAGGTACCTCTCATTCACCGATTCCACTCAAGTCTAGCGAATTTCCTCGGTGACCTTTTTAATTAGCATAAACCTTTCTTGGACAATTGCCAAATTAAATAGATTTTCGAACGAGTAAAAATGTTGATGAATTTTTCTCGAAATCGATCGTTTGATCACGGATAAATTTTCCTCATAGGTAATGAATGTTAAAAACAGGTAGGTTATCAAACGAAGTTTCAATCATGACTTGGGCAATAAATAATAAAACATAACAATATGAGCAGATTTTGATGACTTATCCGGCTGTCCATTGACACGTACCTTCTTCTCTGAATACATTATTATACCTTTTAATAGATAGTGCAACTACAATTTCCAAGTTATCATGATTATATTTAAAGTACCTAATTAGGCAAATCTAACTTACCTTGAAAACTTTTAAACCAGATTGTGTCGATTGCGTATAAAAGGGAATAAAATTCGTGTGAACTTCGTCCATCTTTATGTGGAATAAATATGAAGTTTTCCGACTTCGTTTAAAACTTTTTCGTTTCGTTCATAGAATTTAATCGCATGATGCCGTTTCGGCCTTCAAATGTTCCACAAGAAACGAAGTTCGACTTATAAAATTAATACACAGAATCTTAAGTTTTTTGTTAGTTAAGGATATTATCATTGAACACTCAACACTCTACGATTTGAAGATCATGATAACTACTAATTTTCGTACTAGTAAAATACAGCCAAAATGAGTTAGTAATACAGTATAACTTTATTATTATAAACTCTTTGCTCAAACAAAATAAACTGTAGATCAAATGAATTATTTCCACCAAAACGAGTTCAACAGGCAACTGTAATTTAGAAACAATTAATTTTAATATGTGAAACTTTGTGTTGCCTTTACTGCTTCTGCTGTGTGTAACGTTAGGACTCTCTCTTGCGAGCTATGAACTAGATCAAGTAGACCATTAAACTTTTTACGACGTTCATGTTTATTTAGAAGACGCAGTACGAAGGTCGAAAAAATGATCTACTTTTCTTAGTAAAAATACAGTAATTTACAAGATCATGGGTTGGGTGGAACTCTGAAAATATTAGACTATGAAGATTCAAAGAAGACCTATCCTTTATTAGAACTAAGAAAGCATCCGACCGATCGTTATGACAATATAGTTAGGCCTATATACTATGTATCCACAGGCTTATTAAGATTGAAAGAAATAAATAATTATTATGTATTTCAGTTTTACTTTAACAAACCAAATATAAACGTACTGATTACATAAAACAACATGAAACGTAAGAATAAAATAAAAGGTAAAAGATAGATGGATTGCGAGAACCAAAAATAAAAGGTGCATAATGTACAGATAAAAAGAAAATGGGCTCCAAAGAGATTACTGTGATAGAAGATCAGAAGCATAATAAATTAACCTGAAACAAACCGAAACAAATGGTAATGATTTATTCAGTAGCTTATTTTTAAAAGGCTTTTCTGAGAAGTTATTAAAATAGTACCTTATTAAATTTATGCAATTGTTATAGTACTAAAATGTAGGCAATTTTCTTCTTCAACTCATTAATCTTTTATACAATCAAAGATATTTATAGCGGTGTTTTCAAGGTACCCTATATTCAAGGAGTTCTTGGAAATGAACTAGTTAGGTATCCATGTTTGCTGTAATTAAGTATAACAAATACTACTACTATCTACCACCGAAGAGTAAACTGTTTCAGTTCGTTTTGATATGAAACTGATGGTAAGCACCGTCGCAGAGAAGCTTGACATCAATCGCGTGTTTCTAAAAATACATTTTACCCAACCATTAAAACTTCATAATAAATCAGCAACTCTTCATCCAACAACACCGTTATTAATTAGTTAATTAATTTCAATGTACACATTAACATGTAACAGTTTCGAACAAGAACAAGCTTTATACAATATTTTATATGGATACAAGTGTTTTATACAAACCTCGTTGACTAGTTATTAAAATAGCTGTTCGTACTTCGAATTGTAGATGAGCTATTTCTGTAATCCAATTGATAGTCAACTATTCAACAGAAATAGTTCTCCCAAAGTTAATAATCCTTCATACTCCTCTTGCACCCCTTACCCTATCACGAACTGTTTATCCGATATTCACGTTGTTTCAACCGTACCCAGTCTACCCTATAGAAGTTGTCTAATTTTAAACTTTCCTGCTATAACTTCACGCAAAAACTTCAGTGGTATACAGCTTCACTGCAGTAAATTGAAATAATATTTAATTATTACTTTATTTATTTATTTTTCATTCTAACTCGGAGTAGTTGACTGAAATCTTAATGTAGAATAATCTTACTTACCATCAGATGGTAGGTGGTTGCATTGTGCTAAGTAAAAATCTGTAACAAACTCTTATAGACTTAATACATTTAAAAATATAAAATTTATTACATTTTGAAACGTAATATGTAGATACTATGTATACATTTACGTTTCATATGCACGGTTTCACATTTGCATAATTCATGCCTTCCTTCAAGGCAATGTAACATCGATTTCATAGGCTCCGTTGCTTGACACTTGGTTCGTTAGGACATTAGTAGCACTCCCTATTCGCTAGTCATTTTTTTTATTTGCTTACCTTTGTTGTTCTTAGTTACGTATGTTTTACCTAATCGTTTTACCGAATAGTACAAGTAACCTTTAGATGTTATGCAAAATATTTAAAATTTAGAAGTTTAGATATAGCATCAAAAACATCTTTAAAAATAATGAACAAAACATTTAAATTGTTCAAAACTAATATTCCAGAACAACGTGATAAGAAACGCGTCCCTATAGTTTTGACAAATATGCGCCCAAGGCGTTGTTAAAGGGATTGCTACCGGTAAGGTGAACTGGTGAAAGTAGTTAGAGGATTGTACGTGCCGTGTCAGTCGTAATAGGCGGAATCAATTTTGTCCATCAAAGCCTACGCACGGCCCATACGTGATAAGCAAAACAAACGCTATAACGGATTACTCGTGAATGCAGTAGGCGTTATGAGGATGTATGGATAAATAAAGCTATGAATTACAGGGTTTACGAGTATTGAGTACAGTATGTTTAGTATAAACGGATATCAATAAAAAAGGTTGAGATCAAGGTGCCTATTTTTGGAAATAATGTTTCCTTCCAATACTAATGTAGTGTAGAAAATATGTAATGAAGTGTAGCGTAATGATTTATTACATCAACTAATATAGAACAAAAACCACGTGTAAAACATACCTACATTTTATGTTTTTGTTCTCTTGTACATGTAATAAATCAAATGTCAATAAAACTGAAAAAGGTTTGTTTTGTCACGTTTAATCCAAGCTGGTTATAGCAGTTGCGTGCGCGTGTCTCTTGGGATCTAAATATATCAGGATAAAATGTAGTCTTTGTCATCTAATTTGCCTTCGTGGTTTGAAGGTGAAGATATTATAAACATAATACAAAGATGGTGTTTTATTCGTCTTTATGACAGAATATTTACTCTAGTTAAATGTCAATGTCTTCCTTATTGATATTGATTATTTTTCGAAGTTTAATTAAACGTGTCAAACGCCCATAAATATCAATTGATAAGTACATGTAACAGTACAAGTATTTATATTATGTGATCCATCGTCATCCAATAGTTTTTTGAAATCTTAAAAACTCTATCTTGTGAGCAGGCAGGACATAAAATACAATTTTACAACTTTAATTATTTTACATTGCAATCAGTTATTAACAATCAGTTTGTTCATTTAACGAGACCTGAAATGGTTCAGTCGAACTCCATAATGACGGCAACATCGACCGAATACGAAATGCGTTCCGAGTGCGACAAAGTTCTCACCGCGAATGAATTATAGCAGTTGCCTTTGGCGCTAATGAGAGAAGTGGCGGCATAACAAGTAGCAACGAAGGCTTGATAGATTACCGATAGATCAATGCCCGCCGGAACGGATAAGGGTGGCTATACACTATACATTTGTTCGTTTCTATAGTACACACTGACTTCACAATGCTTTCGAGACAATTTTTATCATACCTTAACTATGATTTCTTTATCGAGCTAACACCACACTACGTAAGAATTTCAGCAATGCAAATGCAGAACCAGGCCGTAGCCTTCTCTTACACCTTGATTAAAGAGAAAACTGTAATAGCGTCCTGTAAAAACTACTTATTCGTGAAACTAGCCGCGGTTGACTCAATAGGCTATTTAGACACTGCGATTAAATTAAACAGGCTAAAGAGTCGCTTTGATTAAATTGAACGAATTGTGCAGTCAGCGTGATATAAAGACGTCGTAATTAAATTCATTAAGCCAAAAAGTCGATGTGATTGAACTTAACGGACTAGAGAGCCTGATCTAGGCAAATTCAATGTACCAGAGTTAACATAATTTTACTAAATGAGCAGTTAAATTGAATCAGCTAAAGTATCGTAGAGGTTAGGATGGAGGCGGAGGCGCTCGCTGGCGACTATCGCTGGCGATGCGACCTCCGCGCCCGGGGCGTGGTGCGTCCTCTGCGGGAAGCGGTTCGCGATCGGAAGGTCCAATCTCGGCGGTCCGTAATGGAAGCGTGGAAGCGACGTCTCGCTAACCCCACCTGGGGTCTACGGACCGTCGAGGCGATCCGCCCGATCCTAGATGATTGGGTGGGTCGTGGCGAAGGACGCCTCACCTTTTGGATGGTGCAGATGCTGACCGGGCACGGGTGCTTCGGTCGGTATCTGCACCGGATCAAGGCCGAGCCGACGGCGAGGTGCCATCATTGCGTGGGATGTGACCAGGACACGGCGGAGCATACGCTCGCGCGCTGCCCCGCATGGGAGGGGCAGCGTTGTGTCCTGGTCCAACAAATAGGTCCGGACTTGTCGCTCCCGGGCGTCGCGGCGTCGATGCTCGAGAGCGACGAGTCTTGGAAGGCGATGCTCGACTTCTGCGAGGCCACCATCTCGCGGAAGCAGGTGGCGGGGGCTGAGAGAGAGAGGCTGTACGCCGCTCTCGACTTGCCAACCCGCCGCCGTCGAGCAGGGGGCCGGAACCGGGATCTCGCCCGGATTCTGGCCCCCTAAGAGTTTCGGGTCCCCAACGCATGTGAGTGCGAGCGGGGACCCAAGAAGGTGCCGTGATCCGGTGATTTCCTCCAACTGAAAAAAAAAAAAAAAAAAAAAGAGGTTAGGATGTGTTTACGTTTAAATCAATAATAGGTATTATTTGTTTACGATAACAGATGGAGGAATAGATTTATTGTAATAATTAAGGATGCCAGTAAATCACAAAAAAAATATTCTAATGAAGTACCTAAATAATTTATATTTGAACTTACAGGCCTTAAATATTTTGTAATTATTATTACATAGTATTGTAACTACTAAGTATAGTACTTAGGGTCCCTTTCTTAACTTTTTTTTTTGACGGGATGAAATCGCCGGACTTCCACTCGCCCCGAGTGGGATATGTGGGAGTTGAACCGCACTAAAACCTCCCGCCAATCACGCTCGACATCCGATAAATAGGGGTGACAGGACGCGTTCGCGATTGTCGCTCACGTATCGGCCCGCCTTTCTTACCCTTGAAAAGTAAACAATTGCATAGATCATTGCCACGTTGCATTTTCCAAAACCCTAAAAAAAATAGACAATAATTTTCTCACCCAGACAGTGAAATGTTCAATACTTGTTTTACGTTTTCAATTTGCATCAAGTTGTCCCTCCCGCTGCTAGACGAACCGGCTGACGTCATCTTGTATGTACCTACATACTTCGATATTATCATTTACTCTGAAGCTATTCTTACACGAGCAGTTTCATGTTGTTTAGCTTTAACTTGAATTAAGATCTATTTACTAAGGCTAAACCCTTTCGAGTTACAACTCTGAAAACTGGCAGTTTCTTCAACGGATTTTACAATTTGGCAAAGTTACAGTTGAACATGGTCTAAACCAAGAAATCGCACGAAATCTAATGAAGACTGATAAAAGCGATAGGTATCTCCAAGAATCGTACCCACGCGTATCTTTCAGCAATTAATTAAAAACGAACAAAGAAACTTACTCGAAAAATCTTTGGGATCTACGCAACTACGACTTAAATACTTTCCTGTTAGACACTTAACAAGGTTTTGTTTCGAGCATTTAGTTTATCGTTTCCAATCAAACAAAGTAACGATTCGGTTGTTTTTCCCGAGATTAGGTTGTAATTATTTGAAACGCAACGGTACCTACAATAAACATTTTACAAAGTGATCAAACGCGGAAACTATGTCTCCCTTTATGTTGAGGAAGAACAGAATTATATTGTATTTTCTGGCATATCGTAGAGTAATATTAAAAAACTAATATCACATACTTAAGAAATTGCAAACTCTCTAGTGTGTCTTTCATTCCGTCTAAGAGCATGTTCTGCGCTTCACTTATTGAAAAATTGTACATTTTAGCATGGTATTTATGTTATGACGATATTGCTCAGGGAAGCCTTTTTGATGTTTTATAATAAAACAGACTGTTTCTCACAAGTGCACCGCGTACAAATAATTAAATACGTCAGCAGTTATTTTCGCGGAAATAATATTATCTTCAATTTTATTATATTACTTTAGACATGAAATCCTGGATTTAGTGACAACAGCTTTACAAATAGTTGTACATTTCTGAACAGACATGAATCGACAAAAAATCTTATATCACAAAGAGGCTCTTGCCCTGGATATTTTCAAATATGTCAATCTTTTGTCATTACATTTAAGGATAGATAGATACCTAAGTGCCTTTTTGTGGCGCTCGTCCTTTTCAAAACGATTATTCATACATTGTCAACGTTAAAATAGATTTAATATCCACCTACTAACAATGGTAACAGAATATTATATATTTTATATGATATTTAAATATCAATATCTAAATGGAAAACTGCATTCTTCAGTTTATGATATTAATATGTCTACTAAGAAAATTGGGATAATTTTATAAAAGCTTGAGTTGTTAAACTTTTGACAAAATTTACGTATTTTACATAACTACTCGTGACATTTTTATAGTTTGTCTTTTATACATAACTAAAATTAAATAAATAAAAGAAACTAGTCTATTCTCTATTCATGTATCCATTTATTCAAAAAACAGAATGGATATAAAAAAAGGCTTAATTCCCAATAATCGTGTAATTTGAGTCATGCGGATCAACAATCCACTTCAAATGTTCCAAATTATCTATTTTCACCAATATTAACAAAATCCTTAAACAATCAATTTTCGATATCTTATACAGAATACAAGAATAGGCAAAACTACACATAAGCCAGTAAATACTGCTCAGTTCGCATGCATCTTGTACGTAAATCCTATCTATTGTCTGACCGGCGCGACACCCCCACTTATCAAGTCATCGGCATCCGATAATCCAATTTATTCGGTCCTTCTAGGCGGGGAACTAACGACGAAACGAACGACTTCAACTCCAGCCACTCAACACATTCCATTCAATTACTTTTATAAATCATTTCAATTCATGTCGAGTTTTCTTCGAGGTTTACAAACCTAGTTCAACTGAGCCAAAATTTTACTCTACAGTATAAGTAGAATAAATTTATTTCATTTTATTAAAACCGTTTAATAATCAATTGTTTAATATGTCATTAGTACAAACCTACCAAAAAACCATAATACAATTTTGGGAATTCCAGTATTGAAGAACGCAATAGTGCATTGCTGAAATTAAATTCATAATTGCTGTTTGTATTAAATGTATAAAACATGTGCAACTTAATTGAACGCGATAAACGTGAGCATACGTGAAATTCGGAGTATTATTCAAGAACATAATATTACCGATAAATTTTCATTTATAATCAAAGTTTGACAATGAACATAATATTATTATTTTACAGTGTGTAAGAGCTAATTTAAGTGCAGGAAGGTTTTTTAAGGGGCACCTGAAACTATTTTTACTTTAAACAAGCCAATTTCGCTAAACCAGAAACAATCTCCTTAAACTTCTTCGTGCTAAGAAACAGTAACAAAAGGAGGTCGGTTCAAAGCTTTGTCGTTCAAAAATAAAAGAAAATGCGAGACTTACGCCATAGAGTTTAATCACAGGTTTTGTAGCTTGGAATTTAAAGTACAACAAAGCAATTTTCAAAAAAGATACCAACAGAAATCTTTCTTCTTCTAATAAATACATGTCACGTTCTTTCGTATCATCGAAATATATTAGATATCCTAACGAGATTAAGTTGACAAAAATGTAACTAAACTGTAAAATTACCTTTGCAAAAAAGAATTTCAAAGAATATTCTGATATAGCGTGTATAATGTTAAAGTAATATTAACAACAAACTAGACCTAGGAATAAGTGCCTTGCTTAAAATGAAGCCCCCTATCTCTTTTATGTCTTAAATATTCATCGATCTATAGAGAAACCTCAAAGTACAATATAGAAGAAAAGTAGGTATATTCACAAACCGTAAATGAGCCCTGAAACACGAATTATTAAGATGCCTTGCGAGATAAATCATGGATTCGAACTAGAACAGATTCTTTATCTCTGTCTTCTTATTCAAAGTTTGTGAGTTAATGTTGATTGATAGAGGATCATGCCTGAACACGCTCCATTATCCCCTTGCAAACATCAGTGAAGATGGTTCTTGATATTCGCATTGCGAAATGCACGGTTCTATTTGCGTAGCCGAGGTCCTCGTATTAGCACAATTTTAATGCGGTTTTCATGTTCAAACATTCCTTTTCTTATGCAAAATTACAAAATTCTTGAACATAGTGTTAAGCTACCTATTCTTTTAGAGAATTTAAAAAGCTATTTTTGAAATGGTTTTATCCTAGGCAGAAGCAAAGACTTTTTGTTCGAAAGTGATCATTTTCGTGAACAAAATGAAACCTGATCCATTCATCCACCTAAGAGGAAGGCACTGGTGCGTTGCGCTGCGTTGCGTCGCGTCGTCGCAACGGTCTAATGAGGCATGTTATAGGAATTTTATGAAAAATGACGCAGCGACGACGCTACGACCTCGTTGTAACTGATAGAATCGTTTTAAATCTTGTTCAGGAAACATTAAAGTATACCTATATATTTTAACGACTAACGATAAAAATAGAAAAAAAAAACGTCAAAATGAAACCAAAATGAGAACCGTGAAAAATATTAATTTATTTAGACCTCGTAAGTTACCTACACAAATCATTTTTGCAATACAATCCAGTCCAAGGTCTTTGAATTATTACTTTTACTTATGTTCCATTTCAAGGAAAATCAAATAGTTGTTAGTTATGTTCTCGTTCAATTAAGTCCGTTTCTGAGTATTTGCGATAGTTTTCGAACTAGCGATATAAATGATTATCTCTAATATTACTTGCGATTTCTGATTCCCACCGATCACCGTTCGTCAACAATTTCTCCTTGTTGTACAAAAGTTCTTCGTGTGTTTCGGTGCAATATTCAAAATTAGGTCCTTCTACTATAGCGTCTACGGGACAAGCTTCTTGGCAATAACCACAGAAAATACATTTAGTCATGTCTATATCATATCTTACTGCTCTTCTCGAACCATCACATCTTTCCTCAGCGTCTATGGTAATAGCCTGAGCAGGACAAATAGCTTCACAAAGTTTACATGCTATGCATCTCTCTTCTCCAGACGGATATCTTCTTAAGGCATGCTCGCCTCTAAATCTTGGAGAAAGCGGTCCTTTTTCAAAAGGGTAGTTTATTGTTGCTGGTTCTTTAAAAATATGAGCTAAGGTAACTCCAAAACCTGTAACCATATAAAATACGTATACAGAACATGTCGCAAACTAGCGAGTTTCCAAAGTAATAGTAAATTCTCCAATTGATGTTTCGTTCGACAAGCGAGTAAGTTTCATAAAGGTTCGTAACGAGTACAGAAAGTTTTAGATGGTTTCGTTTAGTAAAAGAAATATGTAGAAATAAAACTGAGTTATATACGACTGATGTTCAATAGTGGCCAAGAGTTGGTTTGTTTATACAAATCTATGATGAACTTAAACAAAATGTTCGAAATATTCAGCTACATTTTGATTGTCATAAGAAAATATCGAGTTTACGACTCTGCAGATAATAAACCACGGCAGGTAAACTACTTTTCAGAACACTTCACTCGTTTATTGACATTCAATATACCACCTTACATTAATACAAAACGAAAAATGTATTTTTCTGTAACAGAAATTTGAGAATTGAAAAGTGAAAGGCAGGGCTAATAAAATTAATGAACATATTTTATGTGATTAAACAATAATATTTAATTAAGTCCATAATGATTACGTACCAAAAATTTAGTTTTATATTTTCTCATGGAAGCTGAAATGTTCCGATAAAATGAAAACAACAAAAGTATTAACACTGACTGCTTAAATAGGTCTGTGTGAATGTGGGTTTGCAGACGTACTCGTATTGAGAGCTTAGACGAACCGTTTTTGAGAGGGTCTAATCAGAAGAGGCAACTGAGGCATAGGGGATTTAGCTAAGACGGCGTATTCCGACAAAGTGTTCGGACTGTATTGCAGTTTTCTGAACCGTAATAAAAACCAAAGTACCTCTAACTATTTCTGTCCAAAACACAATTTGCGCGGCTCGATCAAAAAAGTCTTTCATTGTCGTCGATGGAGGTTTGTCGTTTATGTACGTGTACCGCACATCGTATTTAGTACGAGGACAACAGTAAAATGGAGGGTATCCAGATTTACAAGCGTCAGTGGGCGAAGTTGAAGCGTGAAGCCTGTCTCCCCCTCCGCCGCAAGTATTAGCAGCGTGACGAAAAAATGAAAAGATAAATATTTGTCTTCTTCCAGATAACTTACGACACTGCTTCACCAACATTGTTTTAATCTTGAAAATAGAATCAAAAGCATTCACAACGCATTGTATATTTTTAAACTATTGTTTGGATAACTTTGCGTCAGAAGCAGTTGTCATTTTCAGACATCTCGCAAACGTCTTGTACCTATTTTAAAAACCCAAACTCAAGAAAAGAGGATAAGGCAAAATTGCGATGAAATTAATTTATTATTAATGATTATGTCTAAGGTATCCAGTATCCAAGCATATTTCTATGTGTGATAAAATTGTTTGTATCATTAAATTACATTAATTATAAACCTACTATATTTTTTACTTTTTGATTATTCAATGTAAAGTATTAATCAACAATGGGTATCTACTTGATGTTTCAATGGATGTTATATATTATATTTATTATTTTCTAATATCTAACTCTCGTTAAAAATTCAAAATCTATTTGAATAATATATTTTTCATATACAATATACAGTTTCAATAATAATTGAATTTCAGTATGTTTCGCTTAACATGCTTGCTTCGTGCTAACACTAATGTTATAATTGTCAATTAGTGCAGAAGTGGCGTTGAACGTAGTTTGTAGTTACTAACTTGTGATGGTAGTCATTAACGAAGCTGGGATTGCCAGGTGCATTTCACATCATTATAACTTTTTCAATGTGTTTCAAATGTACTTCCGAATTGATTTGAAGAGCTTCCAAATTTGTATGAAATTTGAGGGCGATAGGTAATATTTTTTTGAATAAAATAAATGTTTTTTTTAAGGTCTGCTCCAGCTGATAAGTACTATATTCCTGGAAAAGAATATAGGTTACGTAATAACTCGACATTAGATCCTCCTGAGATTATATCGACGGTCCCTACATACGTTCCCCTAATAGCAAAAACACATTTTATACGAAAGCTTTTTAACTTTACGTTAAGTAATAAAACATAATGATATTGTAGAGATTTTCTAGGTGACGAAATATATGTTATTATGTAAAATAAAATTACACGGCTGTTCTAAATATTTTAAAATTTGGGTTTCCTGTGGTGCGTATTAGAAACTGATGTCTTAGTTAAAATTTCAGGATATGTATTTTTTATAATGTAAATTATATCCTAATTTTCTTATTATATGATGTAGATCGGTTAAACTTTTATCCAATTCCTAAAATAAAAGTGGTCTAAGTTTTATATCAACAGGTCATTCACCCTACGTCATACTGTCCAAAGTTACAGATCTACCCTGTATATAAATAAGCAGGAATTTTATAACTAAGTTTTCTGTTTAAAACTTTTAGTTTCTATTAGGTATTCGATACACATGAAGAAATAGTGGCTTTATTTATTGTTCAGTAATTTTTGGTCAAGCATTTTTAGTTGGCTTCTATATTTACATTAAAAAAATCGTAAAAATATTAGATACTAAAATATTATCGATCAGACAAAACAGAACATGTTATAATTTCCAGGAGACTACTAAACATCGAAAACCGTCGATTAAATGTTAAAACCCCTCGTGATTCCGAAACCAATTAATTTACTGTTGAGATTCCTCTCAGTATCGATGCACTAGAATGTCTAGTTTAACCATAATCACGAGTGTCGCATGAAGAGCAGTGTATTGCGTGGAAGCTATGACATGTCGTCATGTGTGAGTCGTTAGGTGCTCGTTATGCTAATAGCTTGGGATATGAAGCGCTTCATCACATTAACCATCGACTTATATCAGTTAGCTTTTATTGCTTTCTGCATATTACTACTTAAGTACAGCAGCATATTTTTATTATTATTAATTGGCTTTATAATTTTGATATTGTTCAAGTGGATTTCAGTAAGCGTCATAGTGGATTTCAGAAACCCTTTGCGTATATTTTTCTCTCAATTTTCATAATAAAAAAATCATAGATGAATTCAAAAACATCTCAAATTGTTGCCTCTTAGCGCTATCACATAGTTACAACCATCACAATTATTAGACCGTTGTCGTCTACTGAGCTAGTCCCCTTAGGCTCCCTCCCTCTTGTGCTATAATGACAGGTTCAGAAATATTTGAATGATTAAATAGTTTCAACAAAATGATAAAGTAATATTTTTACAATTACGAAAAGTGTATCATACTCTTTTACATACATTTTCATCACATTAGAATGTATTTTACTTGTACCTTATGGGGTGAAAATTCTTTCTTTAATTAAATAAAACAAATAATCAAGATAAATTACCTTTATTGACCAACATGTAAACACAGATACAATAGGTACAATTTTTAATCCTAATTTAGAAACAATACAATTACAAATTTACGAATAATGAAACATTTTTCATTCATGTTCTACAATTGTTAGTGAGATCTAGTAACGACAATTGTCTGCAATTGTATGATTAATGAAGAAAATAAAAGATATGATCTTAAAACATTTATTTATGTTTGATGATTTGCAGTCTACTTGTTTAACATTATACGTAATGTGGTAATAAATCTTGATGTAGATGATGAAACCGAGAAAATTTTCTTTTATACGATATGTATTTGTCCGGAATCATTTTTTAAATACATGCAGGAAAAGAAAATTATAATCATATCTTTTTCTATAAATTAATTTAAAAGCGTTTTTTATAAAAGCATGTTGTCACTTACTGTCGAGAATAGTGACTTTTTACTAAAAACGTGTAAAAAGTGTGAAACAACGGAACAATGTTTCATATCAAATTTATGAGTAAAGTTGAGCAACGAAGGTACAATATTACGGATAGGTTTACTCCCTTGAGACATAATCGATTCTTGATATTACTGATTTGATTCATTGATATTAGAATTGTAATTTATGATGGCTTTACTTGTGAATTTTAATGTGACTTAGAATTTATTTGGCTTTAATTTAAATAAAATACATCATCTTTTGCTACACAGAGTGGATTTTTTTCTGCCACATCCAGGAAAATACAAATTATAATAGAATTAGTAAAATTTACTGAAAGTAAACTTTCATTTATTGTAACTAGAAGCGCAATTGAAAATGTTTGAAAATGCTTTTGCTCCTGTCCTGAAATTTGCAACGATTTTAAAAAACGAGTTTTAGGCACAAAGTTTACTTTATCATGTTTATCTGACAGATTTTATCCCATTATATTAGATTTTATAAGTAACTCTATGGATAAGTAGTATAAAAGTTCCAATAAGATTTTTTCGATTTTTAGATATGATTCCGTAGTGAGATTCAAGAATTGTGAAAAGTTTAGGTAATGCGGTATTCTTTTCAAAAATAAAGTAATATTTCCTTTTAGTTAACATTGATATTTCCATTATTTCGAGTACTTTCCAAAGAGTGGTGCTGAAAAAATCCACCCTGTAGGTATACATTTTATAACTCCCTTTAAAATTTAAATTACTGTATCGAAAAATCTAAGAGAATCTGAACAGTGTGCTGATTTATAAAATCGTACAAAAATTTTAATTATCAAAATAACAAATATGACTGATGTTGTTATTCCTGCTAATATGAAATTGTACGGATATGTTTGTAATATGTAACTATCGAAATATTAAAAAAAAAACAATTTTCCGAAAGTTTCTTCGAAACTGAAAGAGTACTCTATAAAAAAATTATTTACGATCATTGCCCTTTACATTTAACATAAAATAGGCCGTTTCCTCATCTGTCCATCACGTAATAAAATAATTAAACAAATAAATTATAATTATAAAACAAACAATGACATTTTGACTAGTTGACTGACACAAAATCTTCGCACTATAGTCAATACACAGTACAGAATATCTAACTTTGTAGGTATTGGCTTCTTTACAAAATTATTTTCATATTTCAAATGTTATCCTTTATCGTCCTGATGAAAGAATAAAAATATTTGAAATACTACCCCATCGGATAAAAGCCAAGAGCAATTCCCCAAGTCATCTGTAACTCTTAAAAATGTCAATCCACGTTTCATGAAAATACCAACAAGCAAATTGACGAGTTTCAGCATTGTCCCGATTTTTATACTGTATTTTTCTAAATTAGGATACTGGGTGGTCATGGTCAATCTGGATTGATTTAATTTGTAATTTCATCATTTCAATCATGTAACATTGGTTTTGTTGCTGGATCTTATAAAAAAAAGAATAAACTTTTTAGCATTTGTTTCAAGAAAATGATAATAAAAGATTTTTTTTAGATAATAATAGAAAGTTTTCTTCGAACCAAACTAATTCATATAATAGTTTACTGGTAATGCCAAAAGTATAGAAGTGAACTGAATAATAAGATAGAGAAAAATAAGAATGTTATTGCAGTCCGCAAAGCAGCACTAAAAAAAGAAAAACAATCAAATATAATAGTGTTATCGAAGTTATCACATGAATCTGAGTAGCGTCCGTAATGGTTGCTACATATTTAGGTGCCTCAAATATGAAAATTATATTAAATAACTTTGCAAAACAAAGTAAGAAGAACAACTCGCCAAGTTATTTTTTTCAAATTCCAAATTAACTCGACCCTTGGAGAAATGTTTGTTAGGTATTATCTTCTAACACGATCAAAACACAAAAGTTTTAACCTTGCGTTTATTTTAAACATTCTGGAAATTGTGTTCTATTTATGTTGCCCTGTGACGGTGCTGATCGATGTCACCTTTCCAGATACGAGAATCTTGTGAAGGAAGAAAAACTGGTAAAATATCTGGACCTGGCCTGCGAGGTGATGGACATTGAATCGACCATCATTGCTTCGATTGTTATACTGTGCACAGATTAATAGCGAAAAGTTTTTACCGTCATCTTGAAAAGCTTTCGCTCTTCAGCTGAGTAAAGGGCCTGACCCAGAAGACCTTCAAGGCCTTCGAAAGTCGTCCTTAACGCGGTGCGCAATGAGGAGGTTCTTCACTCATGAGCCCTGACCACCAATGGTTTGTGCCGTAGATTCCCCCTACTTTGGCATTCTATTTGTTTTGTGCTTTTTTATTTATTTATGTGTATTTTTGTATATATTTAGAAAAATATTCTACACTTCAATAGAAATGACTCGGATTCTAAAACATATTACAAAATTGGAAAAATTGTTCTTACATTCTGGTGTTCCAAAACTGAGCAAACCTAAGCTTCCACAGATTTTCTTGGGATTAACCTAGTAAAGATCCGGGTAATGCTGAAAACAAACTTTCGTTTGTCTTGGATACGTTGGTTTATCCATTTTTTTTGCATTGTTACCATTTAGTTTCTAATACCTAAAGTAAGCCGGGTAAATACATTTTGTGATCTTTATCGCGAGTCATTTTGAAGTCAATGTTTAAAATAAACGCAAGATCAAATCTATGTTTTGGAAAATTGTATTTACATTGTGGAATACTTTCTAATGTTTATAATCATTGCAAGATAATTTAAAGGAATACAATCAATATCAGCATGTAGAACAACCTTTCCTATAGCCGATACGATACCGAAAACTATTTACATCTACTAAACTGAGCGTAAGTAATCATTATTTTGGTATTATCGTTATTCATGAACCTGTAACAACTGTACTACACGCATATACTACTCAGTGGGACTCAGTGTAGCCACGCACGAAATCAAGACAATGACATTCTCCTGTTGTTTACGATGCTAGATATTATATATAGAATCTGATATTTTTGTCCTGATTTCAGTCGACGTAAATGATAACCAGACGTGGTTATCAAAGTTAGTAGCTTTGTCTTTAGTGATCTCTATTACCATTTACAATAAGCAATTATTACGACATAGAATCTGCAAAGATTAACCATTCTTCGAGAACTAGAAGTATAATTACTAATTTTAATAACTTTAATAATTCCATAATCTTCTTTCTTCTCTTAGATTCGACTTTAGGAAAGCTTGTCTTACACTCGTTTGATTAAACTATGTATTAAGTTTAATATTTTGTATGTTAATATATTTATGGATATATGTTAAAGTGCACAATCACTACAAATATTATGGATTATTAATATTGGTTTGGATATTTTTTTAACATTAAAACACTAATTACGAATCTATAACATTTAGATTTCAAAAAAACTACTTGTATTATTGATATTGCATATTATACTGACTATTATTGATATTACATAATATACTGATTATACTTGTGACTATTTCCGAATAATACTTCCTCTATAGATTTCAAATTCAAAATCACTATACACATAATATTATAACCACATGAACTATCGACTAAAAATGCATAATACAAATTTCCACAATAATTTATATAAAACATGTAAACACATATATAAATCGAAGTGATATTTGAAACACGACACTGCATACTGAGCGTTCTATACTACACGAAGCAAAAGAGATATGTTTTTGTCATATTATAATATTATCACTTAAAATATCTATTTTTTACTCTTACTGATTATAATGTGCTATTTATATTCATAAACTACACTGAAGGTAAATCTATTAGCGTGAGTAAAGTACATATTGAACTTTGTAAGCTTATTCTTTGGTTATTATTTTATGAGTATTTTATTATAATTTTACTGTTTTTTTTTGGATTTTCTTCTTTTTCATTGGTCTATTCTATTTTACAACTATTTTTTTTATATATTTTTTGTTTATTAATATGTATTACTTATTTTTGTAGTTTGTCTTAAATCTAATAAATAAATTATATTCTCATACCAGACAAGTAAACTTGATCTCTTTGGTATTGTGTTTATAATTTAATGATTACGTTAAGTAATGATATCATAGCATAACTCAAAATACTGTTAGGTCATGATGTAAAGATTGATGAAATGCGTGAGATAAAACTTATATATTATGTACCTATTCTACAAAAATGAAAAGCTTTAATCGAATGCAAAATATATTGCTTCATTATGCAAAATAAATACTCTTGAAAAATTGCGATGCAATTCATATACACAATATAAGGTGATATACCTACCTATCTAAAAGCTAAAATAAATTAAAAACTCAAAATATTTAAAATCTTAAATATTGATATAATTTGTCTTATTTCTCTATATTATGTTTAATATGTTGGACACGTAATCCATTTGCTTACAGACTAAATCTACTTAATTGGTGTTCATCTTACAGTGCAATCTCATTGTATTGCTTCAAAAATTTAAAATAAAAATATTTAAAAACCACATCAAACAAAAACGCGATTACATCCACTACGTACTAGTTACATGATAGAAAGCGAATTATAATTATTATATATTGTGTTTTTTTTCTTAATCGTATGAATATGTGCTTAATAAGATTATACAATGTAGTGCAGAAATTTTACTTATATTATACATGTGTGTACACAAAAATCGCCAAAGCTAACGGGCGGTTGAACATTATGTTGCGGCGATCATTAGAGAGCAATTTATGTAAATCCAATTAAAGAGGCTACTGATATTTCGGCTCATTACATATGTATCGTATGATCGTTACAACTTGATAATTTTATACCTAAAATTTAATTATACATAATAAGAGGTGTTTAGAAATGCTTTGAAAACTAAAGAATAGTAAAATCTCATCACAGTTAAGTCTATCATCCTCTGACATTATTGTCAAACCTTCACAATTTTAGGCCTCGCTCTATAAAAAATTACCAGAAATATCACACTCGCTAAGGTTTGTCGGTTTAAGATATAATAGACGATTAAATTACTATACCATAGAAAAAAAAATATATCATCGCCATATTTTGAATCGATGTTTTCTAAAGATATATAATATTTAATCTAATTAAATAATTTTCATAGAAGAGCCATGTCATACATTGATAATAAACACACTACCTTATATTAAATATCAGTGAATATTTTGGCACAACGCCCTTAATACTATGCACGAGTTACTTACTACTAAATGTTAAGTTTTACTTTTTAAATAAAAAGAAATCTCCTTTTACAGTAATACAGTAGGTATTTGGGATTACGAATACTTCTATAAACTACAAAATTCTTCATAATAAGTTAAGCAGAACAATGTGATGTGCCGTTACTTTACGTTAACTAAGTATTTATCGGGTAAACTCGGTAGGGTAAACTAAAATTACAAACACTGTGTGGACTCACGTCAGTAAACACATTGTGTTAGCACTATTCACATTAACATCAACAATTTCAATATGCTTGATAGTTTTCCTAACTCTATACACCTGTTTCAGGTCAATTATGTTGCGCACAATATCTACACATAAATACTAGGTGTAGAAAAATATTTTTCAATATTTAATTTCTACATACACTATAGTTAAACTCGCACTCGCTACTGAGTGCTCATACAAATTCAATAAAAGTTCATACAACTGTCTTCAATACCTTGTAAAGTTCCATTGTTTGGCTTTACACTAGATCATCTTCGTACTCGTATCAAATATCGTTCATGTCATTGAAAAGCTGAGGCGGCTCAATACGTACAGATAAATAATTCAGCGACGTTGTTTCAAAAGAAGGAGAGACTGACGCAAATGGTGCTGGGGGATCGAGCAACTCATGCAAATCTGGTTGCGACGCCGGAGGCGACAGGGCGCGTTGTTAGCTGTCCTTAGAGACCAGATGGTAAGGCGCGTGGATGGTAGCCACGCTGCCGAGCTCTGTGTGTCCAAGAAGCTCTTCCGGATGTTCGTGATCGTGCTCGCGGCGCTTTTCCTCATTTGTATAGTAACGAGCGGCACGGCGACGAGTGCAGCAGAGTGCCGCTGCGACTGTCGAGATCACGGCCACACACAGTAACATCAGGCCTGCAATCACACTCATCTGAGCCTCATGTGTCGTCGGACATGGATCCAATTGTTCAAAACTTATACTCCCAAAATTTGCGCCTCGTAGTCTTAGTGGAGAATGACATTTCAAAACTCGTATTGTACTATTTAGTACTGTTGTGGTCATGTACACAATCATATTACCCGCCGAACACTGATCGCAATGCCAATTATTTTTCACCATGTTTACTTCAGCTATGGCTTCTAATCTCTGTAGATCTTGCTCGCTTAAGCTCTGTAACTTATTGTGCGATATATCTAATCGTTGTAAAAACTTTGTCTTCGACAAAAGTTTGTAGGGAAACTTCGATAATTTATTCCAGGATAAATCCAACGCTACGAGGTGCTCGTTGTATGTGAAAAAATTTTGAGGTATATCTTGAAGGGATAAGTTAGCCAACCCTACTCCGTGTATTTCAGGTAATATTTGCAACACGATAGCAATTTCGTTTAATGGCAGATTATTTCCACTGAAATTGATTGTTTTCAGAGAGTCTACAACAGGAGCAAAAGTTTGTAAATGGAACCTGTCGATTTTATTATGACTTATATCCAAATGTACAAGGGAGGTTAAATTTGTAAGGGCCAACGGCGCCAGTAGGGCTAGACGGTTGCGTGATAATGTTAATACGTGAAGTTCCCGATTCCGCCCAAACATGTTGTCAACAATTACGGACAGTTGGTTGCCATCCAGTTTTAATTTTTTTAATTTTTTCAAACTGATAAATTCATCTGAGGTTAAATATTTGAATAAATTTTCTCCCAAATCCAATTCTTCCAATCGAGGTACTAAATGATAAATCTGTGTATTTATTCGTCTTAGTAAACACCTTCTGCATTTGAATATTCTCAAATGTTGTATATCTTTAAAAACCTCGGGATTCAGATCAGCTAATGGGTTGTCACTCAAGTCCAGAATAGATAACTTCGCTAACATTCTAAATAACCTAGACACCAGGGTCGATATTTCGTTTTTCGCCAAAATTAGAGTTTTCAATGAGGTCAGATGTTTAAAAGTTTCGCTTGGCATCTGTTCTATATGATTGTGATCTAGATGAAGTTCAGTCAGATTAATAAGACCTCTAAAATTATCAGCACCTATACTCGTGAGATTGTTGTATGTTAAATTTAAAACTCTTAAATTTTGTAATCCCCAAAAGGAAAATTGTCCAATCGATGGAACATTAGAATTGACTATGTGAAGCTCACGAAGGTTTACAAACGGAGCTGGCTGGGTAAAAATGGGACCAATGGTTAAAAAGTTTGGTCGATCCGGGGGAGCCGCTATAATGACAACATGCGCATCGCGGTCCATATAGTCGACGGGGATTACCCTCATGTGCCCATGACGGCAAGCTACTTGAGTCGTGTGACCTTCTTCGGGATCAAACGTCATTGAACAAGTACATTCGTCCGGGCAGATCGTTGCTGTGGCTACGACGTTGTTCGCCGCCAAGACTGATATCCATGCCAAAAACAGGAACTGATGTGTTTTCCTGTAACAAACAAACCTTCAGTTAATTAAAGTTCAGAGATTTTTGTCTCGTCTAATGACAAAGTTCCCTCGTAAATTTCAGATAATGTACAAAAAAGGAAAAACTCTAGTTTTCCTTTTCCTGCGCCAATAAGAGTAGGTACATTATTCATAACATTACGAAATCATTTTGTAAGTTGTACTTATTTTAACCAAAAAGTTTCAGGTCAAAACGGTTGAGCCCTAAAAAGTTTAGTATTAAATCAGAAACTATCAAATCTAATAAGTACATAACACTGGCGACGGGTAGCCCTTCATGCCCTGGGAGCATAGTTTAAACACGTATCGAGTTGTTCATAACTTTGCTTAACTACTCACAATATTGATACTTTTGATTGAAAACTGAATCTATGGCCAAGATGCTCATTCAATAAAAACTAGTATGTGAGTCGAAACTGAGTTTTAATAATACCTAAAATGTTACTTTACATATTAAGCAACAAACTTTGTTCACAATACCACGCGACTGCAGTTTTACGAAGAATTTGTTTTCAAATACATTTTTTTACAATTAGTAATGTATTGCAATATTTCGAATAATAAATGTGGATGAATTAGCGGAGTGTAGGAAAGACCTCAAAGCCTAAACTAGGAACGAGATTAGAGCCTTGTGAAATATGTGCCTCGCTTTTTCAGTAGAATCCAAACCCCTGAAAAATAACGCGCAGATAACAAAAGGCATTTTGACACGAATAAGGGGCATCCATTACGTAGAATTCCGAAATATAAATTGTTACCATCTTAATCAAAAACATTAACCCAGTTTTTGAAGGTGTTATTATAACTGTAACAATGTAAATGAAAGTACGTAAAGTATACTTTTGTTGAAACTGGGTGATTTTAGATAAGGTTGGTAAATGTGAATGTCATTCAGTTCTACAGACTATTGTATGTCTCGACATTTAGAGTTTTCCAAACGGCACTAACTAAACAACAAAATCAGAGTCGCTCAGGTCAATATAATTTTATATTATAAATTAATGAATACCAATTTGAAAAAAAATATTTTCAATCCTGTCTCCTAAAAAATAAAATAAATATTACATATTGTAATTCCACCCTCCACCTTCCACCACATTCATCTACAGGTTGACTTTAACTGTATTTTTAACAAGTATGGTAACAATACAGATTACATTCTTATTTTACAAAACAAACGAATAAAAACCAATTGTACGGTTCTTTTTTCTAATCTTTTCCAACTAACCATACCTAATTACCAAATAAACAAACCTACACAAATCTGTCCTTGTATCGAGTTTAATTTAATGTCATACATAAATTATTTATCGTATGTCCAGTAGCACATTCACGGACCATCAAATTTGTATGGAAGATAGGGGCATTAACAGAATCAATTCTGAATGGTTTTTGATACTCGCCCACGCATCGATCGCCGATACATGTTACATTCAAAGAAACGGGTAATCAGTTCGTATTCATACCACGATCCGTCATGCAAAAGGAACAACTATAGCTAGTGAAACTAAAATTACGAGTAAAACTGTTGAAGAAAAAACAAAACGTTTTATTGATAGATCGCGTTTAGCTTTAATGATTTGACATACAAACACTGACACTGGTACTGGTCACTGCGATTATTTAAAAAAAACTTCTATTTATCACGGGAAATATTTCATAAAATTTGCTTAATTCATCCCATGACAAAGTTTACACAATACATATTTCAAGAAGTTACTGTAGCTTATGAACTTTGACAACGCCTGGGGTTAAACCACACTTCAAGAGCTCAGAAGACGAATATTTGCTTGTTAGGTAAAACCAAATTTTACAGTTGCAAATACTTAGATAAATAAAATGTGAATGAAAAACTTATTTATTTATGTTGTTAATTAAATATTAAAAAGTCAGTCATAAAACATACTAGTTATTACGTATTTAAAGCTAAAACTAAATTATAACCAATTTAATCTTTTGCGATCAAACTGTGTACAAAGGTAGTTACATAAATTTAACAATACGACTACTCGCAAAATATAGAACGTTAAGATTACCTCCGAAAAAGGATAAAAGGACTATAAACTGCATTTCTGTATCATGTCTACCGAGAACACTTAATAATCCGTGCTGAGGAAATTATTAGATATTAATTTTCAGTTCACTGTATTTCTTCTATATTTAGTACTAAATTTAAAAGACATCTCAAGTAACATCAGTGTGGAAAAGATAAACTTCAAACTCAAAACCAAAAAGCGTTAAAATAGTTTTTATTTCGAATAGAAAGATTTATAAAGCATTGATTTGTAATCGGTATTATGTCGACCGTAAGTGGTTGTCTACATACGGATGACGTGACGTATTGATGAATGTATGTATATTAACGGGTCATTTAACGATAACATCGTCTATGCCAGTCGAGGTATTAATGGAAACCCAATATTAGAGACTGATCATAAACGATTGTCGATTTAGCAATTACGTAAGTGATACTTTACCTTTTACCTAGTTATTGAGATATCTAACGTTACTATATTATTGTTACAGGTTAGATTGTGAACGAAATTTTCAGTACCGGTGCTACTAGTTGTTTTTTGGAAAGGATGTAGCTGTTGGCAATAGTTGTCTCTTTTGTTTTACTGATTCGAGAGCGTCGGTACATGCCTCTATTTTCAACTTTATTTCACTGCACCTTCAAAATTTCAATATTTTGAAATTTTTTTATAAATTTTAGACAACATTTTAGTTCCTTTTATGAAATACATTTGACTTTTTGTTCAGTTCAGCAATTTTTGTTCCAAAAACATGAAATCAATGCGTATACACGGCTTCAAATAAAAACATACAATATCGGTGTGTAGCGTAGGCAAACAAAATGAATTGCCTACTGGGAGAAACAAAATAGTAACAAAACTATTGGTGTTTATTAAATAACCATTTTTCCTGACACATGTCGATAGCGCCTTGTCTTTACGCAGGATTTGGGCTCCTCATCGTCGCGGAATTGATTAGCGGAACAAGAATATTAGAGATACACAGTTGTGTTGTAGTTGTGTACTTTTAAGTTTCACTGTGTATTTGGACTGTGGTTGACTTTATGAACATTAGCCAGAGTATTAAAAGAAAATAAATTTAAAAGAATATTGGGGATTTTCATGGGTAGGTAATCCAGTCTAGTGTGAATAACTATTCCTTTTTCTTTTTATAGATCACTGAGTTCAGTTTTCGATAAGCGCTTTCAATATGGAATGAAGCTATCGTGCACCAGGAATAGACAGCTATTCACTTCGAATAAGAATTATTTAAATTGAATTGTTGACGTCACATGTTCAAATACATGGTTTCCTCACTATCTACGATCACCATCTTGCAGTGAATTTATAAATAGTTGAATGATTGAAATATTTGTAGTAAACCTGTCTAAACATTGAATACAAACATATATTAATTAAAGATATAAATGAGACAACAATTTGTTTAATAAAAATTAAAAGAAAACAATAAAATAAATAATACGTTTATCTCCAAAAAATCTTCCGGAACTGCTTTTTCTTTTGCACTTATCCCAATTACTTACTTTCGGCAATATGTCCCTCTCCACATCCTTTTATTCAGGCATACGTCATCTGTCACGCCGCAAAGCCTTATCATCCTTCACACAATCAATCCGTATTTTCTTTGATTCACTCCACTTGTTATTGGCCACAGAGTTTAACAAGTGCTTTCATTTGTAATATAATAGGTATTTGAAGATATATCTCTAAGGATAAGTATAATTATTTCGAAATTTTATCTTAAATATAATATTTATGAAGCAGAAAAGACCCCGGTTGACGATATCTTCTGAAACAATTTATGACATCGCATTATGGTTTTTTCTCACGTAGTTGAGACCTAAATTTTCGCGTGAAATATTACTGTCCTAATTATTATAATAATGAAGGTCGTGATTTAGATGTAAAGCCACTTCTCCGAGTTACTTGGACGATGGCAATTTAAAAGAGTAAAAACTTTATCCAGGTGCTAAATTTACTTTCAGAATATTAAAACTAAAGTTTCCGTTGAATATTATTAATTTAATTAGTGTTTTTACTGGTGATTTAAATCCTCGTCTTACTGAAATTAGATATTTAGTTGTTTAATTTTTATTCTTTCTTCATTTTTTTGATAGAAGTTTTATGAAAAAAGATTTCGATTCTGCTTTAGTACCTACTATTAGAAAACTTATTTTCTATTTAAAACTATTTGTAAGGTGAAAAGCGAAATGTTCTATATACATTGATTTACAAATTGTTTATACAAAGGATGTAAACTATACGATTCATAAAACAAATCACTAAATCTACTAGAAACCATGGTGAGGCAGATAAGCGGAAAGTGAGATTAATGCGAGCCATGGTCATCCACACCGTAACGGGACCCCAAAAACTTTGATTAATTTACGAAATATTAAAACTTTCCTCATTTTAAACCAGTGCGGTTTTTTATTAATAGTAGAATGTTAATCTTTCAACGTATTTTTGGCTTTTACTGTTACGAAAATGAAATAATTTAACACACCCTCAAACAGCATTTTCGAGAAAATTACAGTACATTATGACAAAAATTCTTGTACAACTTAATACATAGGTATTCGAGAATCTAGTAAAATCTAAACGTGAAACAACGTTCCATCCCAATAATAGTGTATATTTTATCAGTACTATTTACAATGTTAAACAGGAATATCATATGTAAATCTGGTGGACAGTATTGAAAGGCGTAAATTTGTCGGATTGTGTACTTTTGTTAGACGATGGAGTCACGTATTCAAGGAGGTCCGTGTCTTCTCTGTCACGTACGCAGTGCTACCCGGCGCTCATAAACGGAGGAAATCGCTTCCCAGGCCACAACCATTGTCGTCACTTTTATGGGTAATGAGTACAGGATGCATAATTATCCACAGATTTGTTGCATACTAAAACGCACGATCGTTACAACAGCGTTAGATAGAGTAGAAAGAAAAGCCAGTAGAAATCACTAGTATAAAACAAGGAAGACGCTTCGCCGCTGTCTTTCTTTTTATGTCCCAGATGTTTAAGCTATCTAACTTTTAGTTTTTTTTTTAATACAATAATTCAAGAGGAATTTTAAACTTTAAATCTTAAGTTTAAAATAATATGAATATAATGAAAGTAGTCTAACGTACACCCAGGCCTACAAAAAACAACAAACAATATTACTCCCATTGCGACTCAGAAGAAGTATGTAAGTCAGTTGCTAGTGTCTGCTATTTCTGTGATCAGCTAATAAAAGGTTATTTTATACTTCCAGATTAAATACTGCTTTATTAAACCATCGTTAAATTGTTTTAATCAGACTAATAACTTGGTAGGGCAGTGTATTTAAATAATTTATATTGAAAGGCTTCTTTGAGAAAGTTGACAGTACTAAAAGTTAAACATAAAAAAGTATTTTGCGAAAAGTTTTCAGTATAAAGTTTTAATTAAAAGCACGCTTGGACAACTCACTGCTTCAGCGAAGAAACACGCCTATCTTAACAGATATTATAATAAGGTTTCTTTGAATTGAAATGCATTATTATTGTAGGACACACCTTGAATATTTAATTAGATGCACACGGTTCAAAGAGTACCTACCGCTGCATAATAAGTGAATTTCTATGAAAAATATCCATTTGAATTAAACATAGCTCAGTGTGTTCTGCTATTGTATTGTACGTTATTGTGTACTACTTACAGTCGCCTCAAAAATATTTCGTATTGGTATTGGTTAGTAAAATATTCAATAATACCGCGTTCCACTGCAAACGCTGTGTTCCGTATTTCTTATTGAAGTGCTTCGGTGACGTTTCCATTATATATATCAGTCACGACTGAGAAGTAAAAACTAACGTTGTTTAAATAAAAACTATTTGAACTTAAGTATACAGGGTGGATTTGTAACTTTAGACAATACATAGTTTTCCATACAATGTCAAAAAAAAAATTTGCCGATCCAAAAACTAAAAATGGTGCTTTGTTGTATTTCGACAGGTCATTCACCCCACGTCAGATTGTCCAAAGTTACAGGTCCATCCTTTATAACTAGATTAATGTCTCAATTCTTATTTCTTTTAAATCACAATCAGAACCACCTTTATCTTTATACAAATTTGTGTAGGTATACCTAGTCATAGTGCCATGAACTATAAGAAAGATCGTTAAATATAAAACCACTACCATATATACTACTGACTAACCCATAATGGTCAGTTGAATTATCGAAATTAAGAACACAGAAGATTCATCTTGTGAGATTACTCCGTGTAACTTGTGTGGGTTTCTTTAATCTGGCCATGAAGCTCTAAAAATTCCGTGCAGTCTTATTCCGGAAGATAAACGAAGTATGAAAATATTCCATAGATAACAAGTTACTTCAATTCACCTCACTGTCATTTCATCTCTGGGGAATGTGCGTGGTAGATTAAAGTGGACACGGGTAGGAAACGGTTACGATTGAAAACCTAAGTCAATATTCGTTATTGAAAACGCCAACTTCTAGTGTTTTCGTGTGCAAACATCACTGACCTTTTTGAAAAATATTTGACCCAAAATTTACTTTGCCTTATACCTATCAGTTCCGTTTACTTTGACGTTTTTATTTTTTGAAACCGGTACTTGTATGCAAACACACCTGTGTAATATATTTACTTTACTGGTTTGTTATTCTGTTATTAAAAAAATAGTAAATAGAGATACAAAATAGTTTATTAACAAAATTTTACAACTGATACCATTTGCTTTCAAATTATGTATATGTAAATGTTATACATTTAACAGCACTATCGCAAAAGTAATCATTAGATTAAAAAGCATTGTGCTTTTAATAAGGTTTCCATGTCGCTGTTCTTCTTCATCTATCACAAGTCTTATTGTTAACTTTCGATTTTTCAAACAAAGGCTTGCCAATAGGCTTTTTGTGTGAATCTCGAACACAATAAGATAAGGCGCTACATAAAGAATCTTCTCCGTGGGTCAAATCGAGGGACTTTATCGTTATTATTTATCTTCGAAACACATTTGTTGAAGCTCCCTTTTATATCCCTTTATTTTACATGACGACAAGACAGTACAAATTGATTTCACTGGGATCGCTCAGGAACGGGTTCCATCAGAAAATAGACAGTATACGTAACAATGTATTTATCATAAACACTATAGTTATATTGAAATAAATGATCTTTATTTCAACGGCTACTCAGTGAAGCTTCAAAAAAGTATTTTTTTTAAAGAAAAAATAATAACAAAGATTTTTTACTCTAAAAACCATGTCATTTATTGAAATAGAATGTTAAATTAAAGAAAATAAATCCAACAAAAGAAAACATAAGAATAGAAGTTATATTAAACAAACATCCATGACATCTCGAACAGAAATTGAAATACGAAAAATATTTCTGCGAACGACAATGACTACAAAAACATCTAACAGCAGTACAAAGTACCTAGTAAAAATCTACTTGCTTGAATCCTGTGCGCAGACTATTCAAAGAAAGTCTTTGTTGACAACTAAAACGGAGAACACGAGATTTCTGAATACTGACATCAGTCCGTATTGCGTCTGTTAATGTTTCTTTATTATCATTCTAATATTTCTTGCAGCCTATTTGTGAGAGTTTAAAGATTTTTATCTCTTTTGTGTAGACCCCTTGCTGAACGGAATCCTGTTTAGAATCACGAAAGAAGCAATGTTAAAATCATAGCAACCCCCAAGCGTTGGCACAAGGACGAGTAACGCTATTATTTCGTACGAATTGTACGCAACGAGATTCCTTAAAATGTTTTTGATGCTTCCTATAAAGAACGTTATGAAACAAAGATTATGTTAGTTCAGTATAATGTATTAAGAAATACTCTGCTAGACGTTAAAAATACATCTAGAGATTGATATGGGTTTGATATTACAAAAAAGTGTTTTGCCAAAATATTTAGGTTTTCATTGATTTTTGATAAACAAAAACTTATATAAAACTACTTACTATAAAAATATTATATTTAACCCCAACTTAAACAATTTCAGAGTATAATACACGTAAAGAAATACATTACAAAATACGTAAACAAATAATATCGTTATGTTTAATGACACCACATTAATAATTCTAATGATCGTCTTGTCGTAGAGGTTAGTGACTCTAGCTGCTGAAACTCGGGATCAAATCTCAACGAATATTAATGTCTTTTTGAAGATTACAGGTATACATTCAGTGCAAATTAAAACTATTATTTGTAGTGCTCAGATTTTTCCTGATATAAATATAAAGAATACAATTTCTACAATGATGACTACAAATTTAATTCATGAACATTGTAGGTATATGTAATATAAAGATGATGAAAAATATACCATCTATGTAGTGTAGGTAAACCATAGGATGTATGTTGTAGGACCGCATTCTCAAGAACTCTCATTGATATTCGAAAAGAGATTTAAAATGAAATAAAAGTCATTGATGTGTGTGTGCCAAGGAGCGGTCACATCAGTACGGGTGTATTCGCTTGGGATCTTCGTTCCTCGCTTATATTCTTTTACTCTAGTTGAAATAATATCGAATTACAAAAGAATTTCGTAGGATTGTCGAATACTTAAGGATGTTTAATTTACGATGTGTTTTTTCGTTGAACTGCTGCCAAAAACACTTTTAAGATAATTCACTTGATAAGTACAGTTATTTATGGTAATGTTACATGTGACATCACTTTGTCAAAGTTTGGAACGAAATCATCGTACCTTCCGACTTAGCTATCACTGATCGCAATCTGGTCTACACGTAAATTGATGAGCATCGGGGTGCGTTGGATCACTGCATAATAGATTCCTTGCCATTACCACAAACGTGCAAGCCAGTGTAGCGAGTACGGCTATTTGACTCTATACAAATAACGATTTTTGCTAGACCTCTCCCATTTGTCTCTAAAGAGCTATAGTAAATAACCTCTTAATACAGAGCGCGTTTTATACCTACATCTTATTGGGACATACTCAAGTTATTTAGAAAGTAACTTATACGATTCCAATAATCAATCTAAACATGCACTAACAACCAGTCCACGTTTACCAAAACAATACAAGCATTAAAGTAACATGCTACAGTTTATATGGCTTCGAAACTCAATTAATGTGTAACACGTGCGTTTTCTATTTGTCAAACCGATTGCAGGAAAATTACGGTTCAAATAAAAGGTTTCACCGTGTTTACATTATTCAAGAACGGAATGAAAGCAGGGTGTGATGTCAGGTGCATTGGGTTGAGTCGACGACGAGAGCACACATCGTAAATCTCTTTAACATCTATAATATATTTAACACTTTATCTATTTTTATCATAAAATACGAAGTAATACAGGTGTTTTTCTCTACTAGTTTTCTGAAAATATTAGTGACATCTTTCAGGAGCCTAACAGAATTATTGTCATTATGATGGTGAAAGTACTTTGCCTCTAGAGGAGAAAAATATTTTATTTCTCATTTTACGGTAAGAAAGATGAAACGGTCAAATTCCTAAATTTAACACGAACGAAGCCGTGGTCGGTTGGCTAGTAGGTAATAATTTCCGCTCGTTTTTAGAAAAGCTTATTTTACGAGCGTTTTCCTTGAAAAAATGCTTGGACTGGACTCGTTTTAACAAGTGTTGCCTTTTGTGTGGAGATAAAACGTTTTACATTACGTATATGCCTGACAGGCTCTGTAAATTTTCTTGTTTCAGAACCAATTGCGTGAAGAACTATGCATTATCGCTGGCATTTACGTATTCTTCAGCACTGAATGTACCTATGTGCTCACAAAAAAACTTGTTTTTAAGTAATTTGGTAGACATTTGTTTAATAAAAGGACATTGCTCCCGTTAAAATGGGTCTTTTAAATCACAGACTACCACGCTGTGAATCTTTTTTCAAGAAGTCTAGTTTTGCTGCTCGAATTATTATTGTACATAAATCAGCGTTCATTTTTTAAACTATCTTAATGTTGTACTACTGAAAAAGTTGAACATTACATTAGCAATACAAAACAATTTAAAAGTAAATAAAATATAATAAACATCTTGCGTTTTTATTCAACAATAAACAAGTTTCAAACATTGTTCTGTTAGTTCGAAGTGTACGACCTAGATAGAGTACTGGTAACCACAAACCACATTGGGTGCACTTGAGCAACTTGATCCCAGGTTCTAGATTGTAACACGTCTATTTTTGCAACAACAACTCCTATAGTGTTAAGTTTGATGTTTGTTGTTCCCACTCTACCACTTTATTTCAATGATTATAAGGAAGTTTTTTTTATTTATCTACAGTCAGCCAAAAAACACACTGTTCTACGTAACGTAGGGCGTAGTAAAATATATACATATATATAATATGTAATTGTACAATCTTCTAGAAATGACCACAGGATCACAAATTTTATATTATTCTTAGTCCGTACTTGCTAACCAAATACTTATTTTATGTGTTCATAAACCCCTTATGTGTTTGCTCCCTTTGTGCATCAGACAATGTTAAAACTTAAAACTTTCTGTAGTTGTCAGTACTTACACGAAAGTTTCTAACAAACTGTCATAAATGTGGTATACAAGTTGTTGCAATAAAATTTGGCTAAGCAACTGAAACGAAGTGACCTCTGATAATAAAATTGTTGTAACTTTGAAACAATCTTTTGATTTTAAATTTTACTTTTTAGATGTTAGATCTTACATTTTAAAGTTAATTTTTACATGCTCTAAATTAACTTGCACTGGATATAACTATGTTACTATAAATTTCTTTAAACACTCGCGGTTATCTACATTACTCATTCAATTACTAAACGAGTTCTTACCACGATTATTAGTAAATGAGCGATCCCGATATTTCAGTACTGTTGCAAGCGCCATGATCACGAGAAGATTGAGTACTGTGGGTAGGTTATTTAACTATGTAACTATGTAAGTCCGGATGAAATCTTGCAAGCTAAATTTGAAAAACTTCCCGGTTTCTGATTGAGCTGACATTTTGCACGCAGGTGTATATCACGTCACAATGAAATAAAGTAACAAAATGGTGCTGATCTGATAATAGGTTCGGAAGGTGGTCAAAGGTACTCTTGTGCTAAACAAGATAGAACTATCGGATTTGGTCTCGTTTTACTTGTAGTAGCTAGCACTTTACTGATAGGTACATGATATTCAGGATCTTAACAGCATCTGTTTAAAGTTTTCTTTAAAATAATTTATTAATAAGTAAAGATCATAGTTGATCAGACAAGACTGCCAAGTTTACGTGAAAAATTGTTTTCTACAATTTTCTAATAAAAATCGCTCATTCAATTCAAAAGCTTAATATATTTAGGTAGGTATTAAACAAATTAGTAGTATAGTAGGTACAAAACAACCACACGTGTAGACTCAAAGGACTTATTATATATTTTCAGAGTAATTTTAAATACCTACGTGTTAATTAACATGAGAAAGAAATTTATAATGTATTTAAAATTTACATTGTGCAGTAATTAATTGGAACTTGGTAAATATTGAAATTTGTGTTCCGTTTAATTAATTCTCATGAGATTCAGTGTAGGTATTGATATTTCATTTTACAGCAAGCACTACGGTTTCAATCATATCTACTAAACTATTCATTGCAGAACAAGAGTATAACGCCCAGTAGGTACGTCCCTGCTGTTGAACCTAGAGCCTTGTAAATAATCTAGCGCGGTTACGTTCTAATGAAGCTCAATTCATTCCGACATCGCGCAGAATTTGCATACTTAAAAATTCTTATTATTATTGCAATCACATGAAAATATAACCTGAATTATCCAATTTTTACATATAATAATCATTATTAGTAGGTATATGTAGTTTAGAGTACTTTTCTGATAATAATAATTAGCACCTTCTTATAAAGAATTAAAGCTTCGTTAGCTACTCCTACTCCTCTATCTGTATTTATTAGATTGTTTCCTTTAAAAATGTTATTATTCACAAGACTCTAACTAGTTGAAAGTTTTGTGAAGTAATGATAATGATATAGTACAATCTACAGTTCCAGAAACTGATTATTATAACAATTGTATATTTTCGTGAATAACAAAACATTATGATAGAAGTTCCATTTTTATGTTAAAACGTTCTCATTCGATTCCGGTCTTAACAATACTCAAAACAATAGTTAATCTCAAGGGGACGGAACACAAAAGGAAAATACATTGACAAGCTCCTGAACAATAACTGCACGAATGTTACCCTTAGGTTAATGATAAAACTGGTTTTTATTAATTAAATATCTGACTTCCCAGTATTGTGCACAATAAAATGAATGAATGAAATAATTCAAGACCAATTGGAGTGCAAAAAATATTTCTGTGAACATGATACAAAATAAACTGATAGTCGGTTAATTACTATATTATAGAATAGGTATTATGACAACTAATAAAATATATGTATATAATTGAAAACATGTAGGTATGATGAGGTCTTCGATTCTATTTAAAATTTATGTCTTATATTAGTGTCCTATGAAGCATTCCTATTTAAATAAAATAAAAGAAATTAAACTGAATTAAATTTTCAAGTTCTTGATATTTTAGTTAAAGAATTCCACATGGACATTTTATTGAAACGTAATTTAGTAAATCAACGTTATAGATTTTCTTTGTCGACTAAAAAAACTGATGAAAGCTGAAAAAATATTTGTAATCTAGTGATGGAATTATTTTAAGAGCTCTGGAAAGAACATTTAAATGTAAATCGCAGAAACCAATTTGTTAGTTACCTGCTTGGTTAGTTGCAGTAGGTTTAATACATCGGTGACTGATAACCTCGAAGAACTTAATCCTAATGGAAAGCATCTAGCGGACGGTAACCGCCATTTTATCTTCTAACAACGTAAGCCGGTAAGCAAGGCTTTTGTAATCTACCTATTGAAACGATTTACGACAAGAGAAGGATAATCCTTTATGTCATAATGTCTTACACAAGAATCGTACAAGGAATATTTCGGTTGAGTTTCCTCGTTCATGATCAAAACACTTTTAAGGTTTCTCTCATAGCTATAATCATAATAACTATAGGTAATATTATATCCAACTTCTACTACCAATTATCGAATAAGTTTGCTACGGCATTCGTTTAAGTTTGAAACGTTGTAAATTTTTATTTGTTGTTGGTTTCAAATTAGTTGGAAAAACTATGAGAATTTAAGAAAGTTTTAATGATGAAATGTGAATTTTTTGAGATTGTTTTTATACCTTAATTTCCATGTTCTATTCTTGAATTGTACTTGGGTAGGTACCTACAATTCTGTATTTTACTAATTTACACAAAGTTCACGATACTAAATCTTTATATATAACTCCTCAAGCGCAGTTAATAAGACATGCTCTTCATTTTCATTAGCAATTATAATCCGTTCATTAGACGATGAACGCATTAAAGGACAATATGTAGTCATTAACGGGAACAAGGTAATATAATCGGTAAAGAGGCACCGGGGAGATGACATCGGCGCGCATGTACGAGTTGCATACAAAGGGAGGTATCATCAGGTGGCTCAAAAGCAATTTACACTTTCTACTCGATTACCCAACCGTTTTAAGTTTCCCCTTACCCACCCGATTACCGTACTAAGTTTCCTCTGAAAGCTAACACTCATATCATAGAGATTTTATCTAACTTAGTATATAGTAGCGGAAACTTGGAAGAACAAACCCATTATATTATGAAAACTGGTCAAAGTTATTTTTTAGACATACGTTTTTCATCCACTAAACACTACCAAAATCATAAACAATTTGTCCCTTAATCTCAGTCATTTAGCGACCGATATTTTATGGTTCATTTTTGAAGATACTATTATACTCATTCGATATACCTATTTTATATTTGATAGTAATTGATAGGCAAAAAACAAGCCATGTTTAGAAATCGATAAAATTTCATCGAATAATTAAACTTATGCCATAATCCGATAGGTGAATGTAGTTATTTGCGTCTCTTAGAGCAATAGTACGTACGTAGCTTAATACGGTCGTAGAATTCTAAGACAAGTATGTATTGTGTATAGTTACCCGCAGGACCGACATTAACACAGTACGAGGAACGAAACGATTCTTTTATTTCTCGATTTTCCTTGCAAATGGGAAATCAGACCCAGATTATTTATAAATAGACATTTTATAGCTTCATGTATAAGTAATTTTAATGTTTTAGGTTTAGACTAAATTGAAACTGTTACGATTCGAGTTCGAGGTCGTAATTTATTTTATTGTCATTTTTGTGGTTTATAATTAATTCTGAATCAAAAGAAATAATTTTAAATTATAGTATACCTACGCAATAATGTACTTGCATGTTAATTATTTTACAGAAGACCAACACTTTACTTTTCTTAAATTACACCATTAATCTCCGCTTCAAACGAAATAAAACAAAGTACATAATATTTTTGTATTAGGTAGGCGCCCCTTACTTATTAACAGGTAGACAAACTTTATTTGTGCTTCTCCGCACAGCACCACTCAGCAACATCCATTTCATAATTAAGGCTGTACAAAATTTCTCTCTTTTTTCCCCATTTAACTGGGTATATATCTACCTCAGAGCAAAAGTCCGGAGGAACGCGGTTTAACGTTTAAGTGTCGACTTTATACTTTTTTAACGGAAACAGTTTCGGTGCGCTGCCACAAGAAAATATTTCTAAAACTTTTTTTAGTTAATAAGGCACTCGTTTCTGCATTGAAATTTATTCGATAACCATTGAAGTTAAGTTATTAAAGTTTGAGTTTCGGATTTTTGCCCTCTACAAATTATAATAAGAATATTAGAGGTATATTCAATTGGTTCGTAAAAAGATGGTTTTTACAAGACTCAATGTCAACTCTCAATAATAAAAAGAAGTGTAATTAACCACATTATATTATTAATGCAGCAAGTAATAAACGTCTTACCTCCATACAAATTAAATATTAGCCAATTAAATACGAACATCACAAGCACAGTGCGTGTTTGGTAATTATAATATTATGAGGTTGTGTGTTGCTAATATCTGAATGATTCACTGAAGCGATGTCATCCTGTTTAGTTTCGTACACACTCTGTTAATATTAATAATGGCGCTTAGTTTCAATGTATTTAATGTTATAATTACATTATTGAAAGTGCCATGATAAGAAAGCAAACCTGGTTTACGCTTAACTACTTTCATCAAAAGATTCTATTTTTAAGTATAATATCAATTCAACAATTGAAAATAACCAAAAAATAATAAGGCAAACAAACAGTCACTCAACTTATAGGTAGGCATGTATTTTCTAAATCTCGATTCATACCACCACTGTCTTTGTAAAAGCACAAAAGGAACTTGAAACTACAGATCCATCCGACAAGATGTCTGTAATGATTATGAATGTTTATTCACAAAACACTTTTGAAGTTTCTCTTTTAGTAAGAACAACGGCATTTCGTATAATTTTGTTCCCTTGAAACTGGATAGGCACAGCGATCGTAACACAGAGAAATCAAAGGACTTTTACAATAGATTTTCGGCACGATTACGCTGCCTTCTTTCCTCTTACTTGGTCTTTTAAAGCTAGGTGCTCGTGGAGAGCTAAGGAGGTCGGAACATTATAGAACCTCTTTACACTTAAACGTGTTAAAAGTTGGAAGTACGCCTTTTGTCTAGAAGTTTTTACGTTTGATCGTAGCTTTACCCTTTATAAACACATCGAGCTACTTTTAAACTTTGCGAAACCATGTTTTATCTTCTGATTCTTCTAAAACGCTTCAAGGGAAATGTGAGTTTCTACGTTTTTTTAGAATAGAATTAGTAAATTGTTTATAATGATCACACAATTAAAATGCAATATTCTGTTAGGTATAGGTTTTTATATTTTTATTTGCAAGTGTTCTATTTATAATTATTCGGTATTGGCAATAACAAATATTTCGGTGAGACAAAAATTACTTATTACCTAATATAGTAACTAACTTTCAACTAAAAAGATACCAGTTTGCAATTTTCACAAGTGAGCTCCGACCTTCATCAAATGCGTCGAAAGTTATGACAAACGACTGATCCCAAAGGGCAAGATTTTTTCACTTTCGCCGAACACGAAACTTAAAAGCGTAGGTGGCAAGTACATCAAACAAACTTTGAATATTAATGAACAATTAAGTCAGTCCTCTTCATAGAGCTGGTACCATTAGTATCTCTTTCAAGTGTTATTTGTTTATTAAAATAAATGCCGATTTCATTCGGAGAAGCCTTTGAGCGAAAATATTTACTTAGTTTATTTAGGAAAATAAAATTACATTTATTTTAGAAATGAGAGCTGAATTTCAGTACCGTGTCCCTATTATTTTGCATGAATAATCATTATTTGCTAAACCGTCATCTGCTCAGCCATCTTGACTGACTTTTATCATGTATTGACGGCTCCTTAGCATCAATTTCTTAAATTTACAGTTTCATTTGTATAATTAATGCACACTGAGCTCAGATCTGGAGGTTGAATTATTGTTTCTTAATTATGAGTAGGTTTATGTTTAAGTTATTTTTATCAGTTTTATGATGAAATAGAAAATATTTAATTGCATTTAAAAGTCTAATACATCTCAGTAATAAATACCTACCAAAAATCTAAATCACATAATCTACATAAAATGCTAATATGTCCCTAAATACGTTTTGTTTCGTTAAAAGCGTACCTTACTTATGTTAATATATTTAACACATTAAGTTATGTCAATCGCAAGAACTCGTCGCATGTATACCCCCTGTTTGAATGAAAGGGTGTTAAATCCGAACACAAAGAACTTACATAGAACCATAAGCACAAAAGCTAACTGCGCAATTTAGATCTTTGAAACACTTTAATCAATGTACATTTTGTGCTATAATGAAAATCCTTGAACGCAATTACAACAGTAGAGAATCACCGGTTTTCGTAAAGCATGGTACGTACGAACCGGAATATTTAATGAATCTCTTTATCTAACTATTGCATACGACGCGGTTCAATAGCGCCCCTCAGAATTCGACTTCAATGTAGAAGAGTAGTGTGGCCCCTCTCATCTTTGTTAATACTTTTTGGGGTCCAAAATAAAAGAGGGGTTAGCATTTTAGGGTGTGAGTCCAGCTGCGATTTAACTGACGTATTTTGATTAGAATAAAGAAGGTTTTGTGCTCGTGAACTACACAATCTGATGTGGTCAGTTTTATTATGAGACGTTTGATCATTTCACAGATATGTTGAAAGATATTTATGAGTCAAACTGAACAGCTTATTTTGATTATTGAAATTATGAAAATTTGCAAATTGAATTATGAAACTGCAAATTATGTTATTACAACATCATGTAGAAGATTGATAGAAACAATTTTTCATAATAACAAAAATAATTGCTCATAATTTATTAGAGGTTAATGAATTTCAGTGAAACATTATGTTTGGAAAAAAAAGATCAAAAAGTAACGAACAAAACCATAAATTAAAGGTGCAGTTCCCACTTAAGTACCTACATCTATATCTATACATATAATAAAAGGATAGAAAAGTCAACATTGCAAAATACACTCCTCCAAGTCAAACAACCGTTGAACATTTTGATGGCGCGATTCAGAATCCATACATTTAGTTCTGTAAAAAAGTCAGCTTTGTCCGGGATAAACTCGAAAACTGCTGCACCGATGTACTTCAAATTTGGCTAGAATATTGCTTAGAAGTCGGGTCAACACATAGGCTATATATTATAGTGCTATCATGTCCGAAGAACGGGATATAAATATAATAAATTTCATTACACAATTTTAGAGCAACGACATCTATCGGCGTTCAAGTCAAATTTCATGTTGAATCATTTTTTTATTAGTACGAGAGCTAGCAACGTCGGGAAAAACAAACATTTCAGTAAAGCCAGTTTTTATTTTTATATATGCTATCTCTCATACTCTTTCACTTTTATATCAGTTGGCAAATTAATTTTGGTTTTTAGGTCCTTAAAAAGCTTCATTAAAAAATAATAATTCAGAATTAGCGTCTGGCACAGAACTACAACAAAAATATATCTGGCAATAATAAATTCATGTAGCAAAAAGTATAATAAAAATAAATTAAAGAAAAAAATGTCTTAAAATAATTTGAAAAATCAGTTTTTTATCCGTACTCTGCCGGCTACTATTAGAGTAGACAGTCCGTATTGATAAATACCCTGTAAAAACATTTCTAGCTCTTATACCATAATTTAAATTTGATTGTGTCATTTTTGGCACTGTCAATGGTTATTTTTTAATTGTCATAGATACAAGGAGTTCTGTTCCTTCTTAAAAATTGTGTCTTTAATTTGTTTCAGAGATTAGAAAGACTTATACATATAAATCATTTTAATTAAACAATTTTAGAGCAACGACATCTATTGGCCTTCAAGTCGAATTACATATGGAAGCATTTTTTTTGTTGATATAATTAATTTAAATTTGATTATGTCATTGTGGGACAATGCTTCCTATTTGCTAACTAGATGGCGTTGGCGTATAAATTTGAATCATTCTGAATCGCGCTATTATTTCGTACACCAAATGTCAAAACTGAGGTTACCTGCTTTGCTTATTTATCGTGTGGTTGGTCAATTTGAAATACTTAGCAATCATTAGATTATTATTTAGTTTCGACTTAAAATAATTAAAATGCCTGGAAAAGGATATCTAATTTATCCGAATGCTCAAACGATACTCGAAGGAAAAGAAAGGAAGGTTAGCTCGATGTGTAGAAACCGCCGTTGAGCGTGAAGCTAGGTTGGCTACTCTTCGAGAACACATTGCGGAAACTCAGTCGATCGAAGATCTTGAAGAGCAGGATACTCAGTTAAGGAGAGATCACTCTCAGCCTGCTCTTTCACGGACGTTGGAGACTGATGAGCAGCATGAATAGCGTAGTGCAGCTGCCCAGCAGAGTTACCAGGACGTACGTGACGATACTTCTGCTCATGTATCGCAAGACCGGGACGGAATGCAAGAGTTGCAAGAGCAACCGTGGCTAAATAAAGAGGGAAGTGGATTCATGTACAATGTTGCGATTAACTACGTCGCACACGGAGATATTGGCATCTTAGAAGAAGTGTGCGCCCTCTGTCAAGCCCGCAAATGGAGAGTACGCTTGGAGTCTGCAAGACCCACCAGAACTGTTGAAACTCTTACTAAGCGGCGAACATCCAAAGTCCAGTCATTTTTTGAAAAACATCCGAGTCTATAATAGCGCCTTCCAGATGACTTCGTTTGGTGCAAATCAAATCGTTGAAACAGAGTTCATGCCGACATTCAAGATTCAGGGACAAGTTTACCATCAAATTGGTTCGCTGCTACCCACAGATATTTCAAAATTTTTGCAAATTTATTTTGTGACTGATTTTGAAGAACAAGCAAACCTTCGAAGTAGATCCATCCCCAATTTGGACGTGCTCAAGAATTCTCCGATGTCCGTCTAAGTCTTGGTGTAGGTACTCTACCAGAGGAGAGAGGTGGACAAGTGGTGCTTCCAATGTCTCTCGGTAGAGTTGTATCCAGCTTAGAAGAACTTATTCGCTGTGTGTACAACGACATCAGTCGTATACCACACTAGCAGAATTCTTGGGTGCGTGAGCGAGCCATTTTGACACCATGATCAGGCTGCACAATGCATTCTCTCAGAAATTGAGAGAAATGAAGTGGTCTAAAACTTTATAAATACTGTCGTCGAGCAAGATGATGCCACACATTATCCTGTGGAATTTTTGAACTCTCTGTCAGCAAGTGGACTTCCAGCGCATACTATCAAGCTGAAGGTCGGTTTTCCGATTATGCTTCTTCAGAACCTAACTCCTCCGAAGTTGTGTAACGGGACCCGCGAAATTATCACTTTTTGCTCTAGAATTAAAAAAAAAACAGTCTTACTCTGTTACTCTGTTTAGTGTAGATATGAAAGGTAAAGAAGAAAACCAGTAAATTAATGTTATTTTAAAAGATATAATTATTGGTATATTATTATGGTGATGTACATAGCATTCACGCAGACGACGTCGCGGGCAATAGCTAGTTGATTATAATTATAGAAAATGGTATTAAAAGCAAAAAAAATATAAATATTTAATATAGATTGTACACTTTTATACTACTTTAGTTTAAATTTTAATAGCATAGCAATAACATTTAAAATATGCTTTTAAAATGTTCTAACAATAATTAAGTATACGTAACGTACGTCCATTGAAAGAAAAATATTAAACTAAGAGATTCGATAAATACCTAATTAATAATTATACTTGGAAACTTGTGTTATCACGTGATATATTTCACATTTCATTCGAAACTGTAACTACCTTCACTTGTCAGAACTTTTTCCCAAAAGCTTCGGCTGCCTAGTTTTTACGGCTCCAACGTAACGACAAAGCTGTCAGTGACCTGGAGTTTTTTGTTGTCGTTTTCAGGTCTTTCATCTAAAAAGTTAAGGGAAAGAAATTGTTTCCCTTAACGTTTGCGAGACATTCTACGCATACACCGCATGAATACGCTTAAAGTTATCTTTCCCTTTCGTGTATGTGAGAGCAGCGTTGTTAAAATGAGGAAAACATAAAATTAAATTAATTTCGAACATTTATAAAAGTGTCTTGAACACCTGAACAACCTCACAGTTATAACTAGGTAACTTGAAATTTTCATAATAATGAATAACGCACATACTTGTACGTACGAATTATTCATTTCTTGTTTCATGCTTACGAGTATACAATAATTTATTTAAGCAGGCAGAAGATGATAAGTGTAGCTATAAAAGTTCGATAATGACCTTTGTCTACATGTTCCGTTTTTATGGGTTATTGTAAATTTTAAATTCCACTCTATTGAAACTTTACTCATGGTTTAATTTTATTATTAATTTGTGAAATTGCTCGATTTTGATTAAAGCTTAAACGGACATGGATTTCAAATAAGTAAAATTTCTTAATGACTCTAATCAGTGAAATTCAAGCATGAGTAGATATTAGGCTCATAATTTTCTTTGTTTTTGTCTCTTATATCTAATGTTTGTTAATTTTTTATTATTTTATTAGTAGCCATTAACATAAGTGCTTAATATATTGTAATAACTATAACCCTGATGTGTTTTACTTAATTTTTATAACTTGAAATAGAAAAAGTGCGCACTCCTGCACACCCCTACCCTATATGTTTGTCTTAGAGTCTTGAGTTTTAACTTCTCTTGGATCCTACAGTGAATTCAATCACAATCCTACAGGAGTAGGATGTTGGACTTCCTTTCTCGCACAGGTATTAGGTACACACACACATTTTAAAAAGTGATCACTTGTCTTCAAATGGAACTCGAGCTTTCAACCAATGACAATAAAAAAAGTATTCGTTATACGTGTACTCGTATCGACCGAGTGATCGCATAAAATCAATTGGGTTGTGAACTCATGTGTGATAAAACCATCAATTTTAATATCGAGTTCAAGTTTTACGTGTCATAAAAAGATCCCAATTCCTAAGTGATGGAAATTTCCTTTTCACTTTCCTATTGGTAATAACTATTTTCCTTCAATTGACGAAATAGTTTCAGTGAGAAATATAGAGTTATTTTGTATTAGGAGTTTGGCGAAAAGGTCAGGACGTGAATTTAGAAATATTATTTTTCATGCAACAGAAAATATAAAATTGTTTGAAAAACTTTAACATAAGGTTACGTTATAAGATATAAATGATATTAATATTGATATTTAGGTCTATTGTTGTTCAATTACTAGTAAAATTGGTTTCATAACATGCTCTTATGTTTTGTTATTTTTTATTAAAAAAAAAAAAAAAAAAAAATATTTATTCAGCCAAAAATTTACAGTGTAATATACAATTATCCATTAGATCTTCACACTATTACACCGTTACAAAATAATTATCAACCTCGTTAAAAGGAATGTGAAAACAATGAGTTTATAACTAGTGCTAGTGTCTAGTATGTACTTAAAACATTATTGACAAGTTCCTAAAACATTATAAATTGATTTCCATTATGAAAATAACTAAATAAATAAATAAAACGCATGGAATTTCCCAAAACTGTTTTTTGTTCAATTGAAACTTTGTTCTTGTTCTTTACAAAAATATGATTTGAAAGTAGATTAATCAAAATTTACATTTTTACTGACCATTATCTATAGTTATAAAACTGGCTGTATAAATCCTTTTCTTGGGAAGGAGCAAAAAGGTCTTCCATCGTCTGTACGACGGGAGCATGTGGGAGTTTAGATCATAATATGCCCCAAGTGTGGGAGATGAACTTTAGTAAGAACTCCTATTATCAGTAACCGGCGTCCTAAAGATTCTTTGATTGTATACTATCTCAAAGGAAAATAAGCTGTTCAGTTTAATCTGTGGATAGATTAAGTGACTTCGCTGCCATTAAATAACAATACCTACATAGTCGTCGACAAAGCACTAAATTTTACAAAGAACTCCTAATTCCCTCTCCATCTGTACATTTTCTATTCTCCATGAGCAAGTGCGCATTACAACTAAACGTTGAATTACTTTAAGTCAGCAAACTCCTCATACGAATGTTTGATTGTAGTTCTACTGAAATAAGTTGAGTTTAGTTGCAGCTGACGAGTAAAGTTTCGGTCATAAAGTCACAGTAACTGTCCTTCCTTTGTTTATTATCTCCCGGAATAACATTGTTTGGTGCATGTACCGTTATATATTTGTTAATGTATTCTACAATGTAATCCGTTACGTGTTCGGGATACAGCCTGCAGAGACGCTGTAATACATTGTCTGTACCAACTGTTTGTCTACATAGTCCGGGTAAACAGTCCATAATACGCGCACGTTCATCCTGGTGTCCCGCTAATTGTTGGGACTAATTGAATTTCAATATTCAAGAACATAATCTTACATTAACATATTAGGTATTATCGTACATAGTTCTGCGTACAATTAGAACAATACTATTTATATTGATTTTTACAGGCTTTAAATTAGCTAGCACTGGATTTAGCTATACTCGTATAAGTAATAACTATGTACTAATGTATCTATGAACGATTGGGTAGAATCTTGCGAGTTAAATTTAATAAACTTCCCGTTGTCTGATTAAGTTGACATTTTGCACACATGACAATACAATAATATGTTACAATAATATCATATAGCTGATATGATATTAGTCGGCCGTCATCGTCCTTTTTTTTATAGGTATGTTGGACTTTGGCAAGCCAATGTGGAAACGCGACAATAGACATAAAGTGGAGAACTACACTACATGACATCAATAGTAAAGATAATTAAGTGTCAGTATTGAACAGTTGATGACTTAAATCGTATTAATGAAGACGGTGTTAGGATTAAAATAATTTACTTTGTTAAACCCTGTTAAGTATTGATTATTACATATTTTATGTTTTTGTGTACATGATAGGTATATTATTATTTTACATTGTCGTCAACAGATGAAATTACTAGGAGGTATTACTCCATCGCGCCACCAAAAATAGGTTACGTTTGAATGACTTGAAGTGACACAAATTCAATTAATTGTCTTCATTTGAAAGTGTGTTTGATTTTAAACCCCCCGTGAATCAGACGATTGTTTGGGAACTGAACAAACCCTTTGTACCTACTAATGATTGAATCATCAATTAATAATATTTTACGGCAACCATGCGGTAAAACTCCAGATCCCGTGAGTTATAGTACAAACTTAGCATCAACGATAAAAATGTTATGTATATTGCAGTCATTTAAGGAGTGTCGGATTCTTGATAACGATACATTTTTTATTCGTAAAAAGAAGTTCCACGTAACGTGACAACTTGATTTCCTGAAATGCGCCGTAGCGGACTCAAACATATCAAAACTTTAAAAGCAAATGCACTATATAAATTAAACTAATGGCGTTACTAATTCAGGAGTAAAACTAAGTTAAAAAGAAGTGGATTCAAATAAACCGCCAATACTAACGCTATCTTCTCACAATTTAATTTAATAGCATTGTATTAACTGAAACTAATTATTAAAATTGTTCATAAAATAGTATAAATTGAACCGTTGTTGAAAATCAAAATTAAACTATGTATTCATGTATAAATATTCGTAGATTGTTTGAAAGATTAAAATTTTAACTATAATGATAAATTTACATAGTAAAACATTTTAATAATTTAAATTGAATAACATTTAAAATCTCTCTGAACTCTGTGCAAAGTAACTTTAATCGACTTGAAATAGATGTGACTTTGATCCCATTAAATGAAACATACGAACGAATTAGGTTCTGTAAGGGTTAGTGAAATTAAAAGCCCAGCAGAGTACCTATCTATCTACTATGCCGAAAATTATAACAGAATATTTTTATTAGCTTTACTGAGTCACTAAGATAAAACTTATAAAAACATGACTTTATAATATGAAAGGTAATCTACATCGCAAAATCAATATGTGATCAATTTTAAAAATCATATTGAGAACACGAACATACAGTTCAGTATATCACACGATATTTTATAAGTAATATACAATGTTCAGTAGTTACTAAGTATCAAAAATTAAGACAGATCTGGGAGTGACTGATCCCTACTTAAATATTGCAGTTGTGATAGGCTTAAACCCCAAGAGACATCTTAATGTACACTTAACGAACGGTCATAAATTGTTTATTATACAACAGTGATCTTAAGATGCTAAACTTACAAATAAACCTGAAAAAAACCTAAAACTAGCCTAAAATTACTAACGACATAGATTAATCTAAATCTCAGAATATTTACCAATCACGTTATGTTAACCGAACGTTTACTTTTTGTTTCTGTGAGTGATGTGCAGCTAGCGCTCCCGAGGGCATGTTCACGCAAAAAATAACGCAAAATAAACGTTTTCTGTATTGGGAATTTGTATTTTCACATATACGCCCACTCTGATACAGTTTAATAACATGAACCAATCATTGTTAAAGTTTAATTAAAATCGATTTTATCAATGGATATTGAGCATATTGTATTCAAAACAAAAAAGCTTTTCAAACTCCTACTCGAAGAATATATCATATTTTGGCTATCATTATCTTCTGTTTATAGAAAGATTCAAAAGAAACGGCATTATAAAATCTTTAATGCCAATAAACATAAATAAACTTCCAAATTATCTCAAGTTTATCAAACCCATTGATTGATACTCGAAGCTACGCGATACTTATTACAGAAATAATTTAACAGAAAAGCCATAAAAAGTTTTCTTGACTACCGAACTTCCATTACTAAAGTACTGATTTTATTGTTTCTCGAGTGCCCTTAAATACTTATCCTCGTTTTATTGTGTAGTAATAAAATTAAGTTTATTAATAAACCTTATTTTTATTAAAATCTAATGCTCGCTCAGCTGTTCGAAATTCGCATAAAATGCCTGCCGATGCCGCCAAACTTAAAAATTATAAATTACATAAAAATATGTATGACATAAAAAAGATACTTACTTTGAAAAACGCCTGGTTGGCTGGCGCTGTCGATTTTTTTCTTTCATTTTTACACAATTTATTAAACGTCTTTACAAACTTTAACCGAGCACATGGCAAGCTCGGATACGTAGAGAACACCGGAGCGGAGTAGAGCGTGGCATCCAAGCCGCGGTCGCGTTCCGAACTGAGCTCACAGCTACGAGCAGCCGAGCTTCACTTCACCCACAGGAGGGTGGCAGTACCACCCTCGTCCCTCGCTACGTCCGCCCTGCGAGCTTCCTCTACGCGGTCCTGACTCCTAATTCTCAGCTATGACTCCACTACGGACAAACATTCGTACGACAAACAAAAATACGAATTTTCACAAATACACTCACTCAGTATTTATGGTCGCCCACATTTGCCTAAAACAATATAGGTTGCACAAATTTTCCCTATTGTCTGTTTAGCTGTACGAGTTCTAAGAATGGTTAAAAATATTCCCTAAAATGTTATTGTTATTACGAAATTAATTAACAGTCTCTATTAGGTATTTTATCACTGTTTGTGATTATAAACGGAATTACGTATAGCGGTACTATTCAATTCTTAATTTTGTAAATTATAATTATTCTTTAGGTTTTCGATACGATACAAACAATAACAATGATATTTCGGTGCAACTCGTCTTCAAACACCTCTGACTTGTGTTCCAATGTCATCCCTATTTTTGTCTTGAGAGATGCGACCTTAACAAAAACCTTGATTCTAAGTTCGTGAATACGAAAAAACTTAACACATTTCTTGTAGTTTTACACAAATTTAAGTCACGCCTATTGAAAACTAAAATCTTTTCTTTAATCCAAAACATCACTTTTTAACCGACTATTAAGGTAATCCGTGACAAATAATACCTCTAATGTTTTTTACTATCTACTTAAATTTAAAAGTAATCCGATTTTACGATCCACCTTATAGTAAGAGGGTAGCGCTCACTGATAAAGCTCTCTACTATTCAATGAAAACATAATGAAGTCTCCTACCATATCATTTAAATCTATCTTAAAATACTTTTTAAAAGATTTTCTGTTTGTTTACCCACTGCAATCGTTAAACCACAACTCCTGGACCAATCAGTCTACATATATCTTAAAAGGAATTGATACCATGAGGATTTCGAAAACTGTGACACGAAAATTTTATATATTAGATTTATATATGTTACCGGAAATGTATGAAATCAAGGAATTGTATACAAATCCTTGATTTCATACATTTCTATACTGTTTAGGAAATGTATAAAATATTGTTTGAAAAACTATTTAATTCATAGATATCCTAGGAAATGTATACATTTCCTCGGAATTGAATAGAATTCCAATATCGTATTAGGAAATGTATAAAGTGAATATAACAGACTTGCTAATTGTTTGCCAAATGATGATGTGGATAAGTGTACACTTATTAAAAGCGATTTGGTTCTGGCATTTTTTATCAGCATACTAACCTAACCTAACCTTAATTGTGGCAAAAATAGTTTTACTTTAAATAGAAGTCCATTTCCAAGGGAATTGATAAACTGACCATTCTTGTTGTTGACTGCTGTCCCCGCGTACTCACCAATATCTTAAATATTTTACATTTCCGATTGCTATTAAGGAAATGTTTAAATTTCCTTGGAAAAGTGTATAATATAATTTATTTCACACATTTCCGTGCGATTTTAGGAATTATAATATACATTTCCTAGGAATTGTATACAATGGCGGATTTCATACATTTCCGTTAACATAATAAAATATCTTATTGTGATATGTTAAGAATGATTGTTAAATATATCATACTGTTGATGTTCCTAAATTAAATAAATAAATACCTACACCCATCTCCATTTTTTAAGTGAGGCGATACATAAAACTTCCATCTATATTTTACCGACCGCGTCGCAGTCGACAAACGAAAATTGATTACAAATGGGTAAATGGTCAATGCTCCGTATAGGTAAACAGTTTCATGGGTGACTTGCCATATTCAATAACGTGATGTTAGGATGATCGATAAACCCGCACTAACACTGCTAGTAATTGCATTCAGATATCTAATTGTTCCCTAAGCTTCTGGAAGCCCGCCTGTCACCTCAGACATAATAGACAAGGATTCGCCAGACACGAATGAAAGCGGCTAATGTCAGTCGCATTTCACATTATAATACAGCCCGGTTCGACGTCTAGGTTTTTATTTCTTTTATGGAGAATTAAAACTTTAGTTAAATTTATAAGAGGTTATAAAGTACCTACTCGATAAATTATAATTGTAAAAGGTTTTAACTTTAAACAAAAAAACAATCAAAATTTAGAGCAGTCGATTTATAAAGCGTCGATAAAATAAACCTGTAATTTTGAAATATTCATAACTATTTTAACCTAACACTTATAAAATTATCTTTTTACCGATAACATGAAAATTAAATAATTTGACTTTTTTGACAGTGAATAAAGTTGTAGGTTACTTATAGTCCGGTCAAATTAGACTAAAAAATAGGGGTAAGGTTACAATAATTCGCACTAGGCTGAATTTTGGTAGGATTGTTCAATACACTATTATAAAGGAAATGTGAAAAGTCCTCATCGATCCGGCACGTGCAAAAAAATTTACTCGGGGTCTAAGGTCCCAAAAACGGGTTTTTCGCGTTTTTCAGCAAAATGGTGAGTTTTATCATAAAATTAGCTCAGACAAAAATGAAGATCAGATAATTATCAATAAAAAATATCTAAATACTTTTTTTCCTAAGAGCCACCGTTTTTGAGATATAACGATTCAAAAAGTTGAAAGATATCATCATTTTGATAGATCTGGATCGGCACATCAGCTTTTGCCTGAAAATCTTTTGCTGAAAAAGCTTCTCTTACTCGTGGCATAAGTTCTTCTAGTAAAACGGAATCTTTTGGAGTAACAATTTGAATAATACCCATTATGTGGAGCGTATTATTACCGTCTAGCGTATTTCCATTAATATCAGCATTGTCTAAAACGTATTGAATAAGTGTGCCACTTTCTGGTCGTAGGACATGAGGAGGACGATGAAAAACTGCAGCTGCTTCGTACCTTATTGTATCATTATAAGATATATAATATTTCCTCCATTGCCAGATTCGTAGATTCATCTTACGGTCGACCGACTTTAACCCTAGTTTTAGGTCTTAAGAAGGAATTTAAGCAGTCATAATGATACTTAGCCTCAGCAGCAACTAAATCGTATTCGTATTCTACTCGAGAAAGAACAGTTTTAAACACGTGTTTTCACTCCAGAATAATTCGTAAGTTCGAATTATTCGCACACCCCTAGTATTAAGATATTTTTTATTGATAATTATCTGATCTACAATTTTTGTCTGAGCTAATTTTATGATAAAACTTACCATTTTGCTGAAAATCGCGAAAAACCCGTTTTTGGGACCTTTGACCCCGAGTAACTTTTTTTGCACGTGCCGGATCGATGAGGACTTTTCACATTTCCTTTATAATAGTGTATTGAACAATCCTACCAAAATTCAGCCAAGTGCGAATTATTGTAACTTAGGATGTCTAAATTGACCGGACTATTAGTTGTATTTAGTTGTCTAAATACACTAATTTGCTTAGTCAATATGCCTATTAATGAAACTGCAGTGTGCAGACAAAAGCTATTAATAAATTAAATTATCTTACCAAATGAACCAGACAAATACATTTATCAATACCCCTATCCCGAACAAAAGCAATCATATTAAATGTCAATTGCATTAAGTAGACCAATATTTCAATATCAATTATTCCTAAGTGATAACGAAATTACGAAAAATGTGGTTTGATTTTATCCAATGAAACAAATGTTGCGAAAATGAATCAGCAGGGGTGCCTCCGGGCAGCAATGTCACCGGAAGAACATCCAATTACTTTTCTATATTTGGTGTAATATTTGTATTAACTGACTTACTCAACGTTTTGTTTCGACTTTTCTTTTTCTTCTCCTAATTATTGTTGTAAAGGAAAAGAATTAGACTACTGAATTGGCACTGAGCAGGACATGTTTGCAGGATGAACAATAGAACAGAGAGAACTAAGGGACAGTAAAAGGAGTAAAGGAAGACCAACTAATAGATGGAGAGACGTTTTTCACTTCAGGTGTGGAAACCACTGGATGCAGCTGGCTCGGGAAAGAGACGTCTGGAAAGGTTTAGGAGAGGCCTACGCCGCAGAGGCAACTACTACCGGCATACATTAATGAAAATTAAATAAAATATTATATTATAGTGTAGTTTTATCATATTTAGTTATTAAAAGTAAGGAAATGTAAATATTAATGTAAGTAGTAAGTAAATAAAGGTTATTTTATTTATTTATAATTACTATTGTACCTATCCACTTTTTATACCAAGTTAAATAGTAGGTAGGTAGATACCTAATTCACAATAATTTGTATTTCATCGATATGTTATATTCATCTCAAGTGACCGTCATGTTATATTATAAAAATATAATCCTCACAAATATAAAAATGCAGAACTAGGTATTTCACGACTTGTTATTTATTTTTTAGAAAATAAAAATAGAACCTTTGAGTTTACTCTCGCGGTATATTCGTACATATTTGTTTTAAATCCGTTTGACTACGAAACCTGTGATCATCGAAGATTGAAATTGGAAAATAAACATACAGAACACGCGAACAAACTGCGAAAGCAAGTTCGAAAACACGTCGAAAATTCGTGGAAAGTTTCGTGAATATTATCTATGGTCGGTACACATAATACCCAAATGAAACCTTATTTGAATGATGAAGTTTGACCAACCTCTGCACCTACTAAGCTGTAAGGTCGTCATAAGCGCCGCCACGTTCCGACACTTTCTCAACTTAGAACCGCTTAATTTCTCATTATAGCCGACCTGCAGTAAGACGTCGACGAACTTAGAAGTAGGAGGATAGGATACTTCTTTTGTACATTTCATTAGACCTTGATTTCCGCCCAATTTTCTTGCAATATTGTGGAAGTTTCCATCCTATAATAAGGAAATTTCCAAAACTTTTTGGGTAAAGTTCCTCGATAAACATTAGTTCATTAACATGTTACCTATAGAGTAACAAAAATATTATGTGAAACATATGATATATGTATATAATATAAATTATGACAGCGAACTATAATATCGTAGTCTATTTACATACTATGTTGTTCTGGCCTATGCTAGATTATACGTCATGATTGAATGACGAAAGTTTATGCCAAATTTTTAAATGATTTGGATAAAGTAACAAATTTGTTGGAAACAGATAGGAAGTAAACAAACGAAAAGAAATCTATTACTGCAGATTGAGAATACGGGGACATAAGTAACTGAATAAGATGACTTATCAGCCCGTATGTGTCTCATAGCAATAAAAAAATTATGGAAATGTTTGCGCTGAGACCAATCTACAGCGTAACGCTTGCTTCCAAGAACGTATCAAATTTATTGAGATAGCAGGCTTTATTCTGTTCTGTCTTTTAGCCGCCTGCGTCGCGTTTCTAATATTGTGCTAATATTTACAAGCATTTTTACGTCTTCGTGAAAACACTCAATGAAGCTTAAAAGAGTTTATTTATTTCACAATTAAGAACTGAACAAACATTTTATTCTCTTTGAAAACTGAATTCAATAGTGAATGTGTATTTTTACTAAGCCATAAAAATGGAAAAATAAAGAGCTTTTTCTTTGAATTCTGTTTTCATTGATTATTCTCTTACATTAGTCGCGAGCAAAGTACAACATCAAGAGTCGCTTCAGAGAAGCAAACATATCGCGGTTTGAACTAAAACAATTTAAGCTCAAACTTTACCTTGGTAATAACTTTAATCTTAACACTTGTCTAGAACTTCTAGTTTGCTAACTAGATTCGATTTCAGGGTTCACATTTTTCAGGGGAGCAGCGTTAAATATTTTATTCACGTGTATCATTTGCACTTATATGCGTGCCATTTTGTAATTAAAACGGTAGATACAGCGAGAACTGAAAATCTTGGCTTTCGTGATGTCAAAGGATAGATTCCGATGCCTGAGGCACAGCAGACTTATCTCTAGACCGAGACAATCGACAAAAAGATCCTCATTGTTACAATACAGTATCAAACAAAACCTATAGACTGAGTTAAAGAACCATCTCTTTGACGTAAAATTGAAAGAGTATGTATTTTTCTTCTGGCTTAAAATTGTCTGAAGGAAATCCGTGACTTAAATAAGACTATATAGTTGGTCGTTCAAAAGTTGCATTTTTTTTATTGCATAAATTTAGTAGTAAAAGTAGAAAATTATCTCTCGAAACATAAGTTATAATTATTAACAAAAAAACCATAAATTATAGCACGCGAAGTTATTAAAAGAATAGCAGTGTTTTACGATAATGTGGGAATGCAGCAAAAACTCTATCATGTTTGAATGGTTCACAGCATATGGCCGAATAAATGGCAATATTACATGCCGAGAATATATCTGATTGTTTCAACACTCCCATATCGTGTGAAAAAGCAATAAATGAAAGGCAAAATGTAATCGATACTTGTGTTCATGAATAAATGTTTGCTTTTGAAACGGTAATAAATGGAAGTGATAAAGTTTCGAGCATAAAATCGTGACCATATTTCCCTTTTTGTAAACGAAAAATTTCGTGCGTGAAAGCGTTTTAAATTAATTTTCGATGTTTCGATTAATTACGATAGTTATTATCTCGATTGAAATTTTAAAATGTTTGATACGTAAGCGACAATCGCGAACGCGTCCTGTCACCCCTACTACATCGGATGTCGAGCGTGAGAGGCGGGAGGTTTTGGTGCGGTTCGACACCCACATACCCCACTCGCGGGGCGAATGGAAGTCCGGCGATTTCCTCCCGTCCAAAAAAAAAAAAAAAAAAGCGTATATAACGAGAAAGAAGCTCCGTTACAAGAAAGAGCACTTGCTCCAAAGACATTCAACACCATGTATATTATATACTGTAATCTCTTTGACTTACTCAAATCCTTTCTCTTTTACAAATTAAAGTAAATCAAGTAGATAAAAGACGTGATAAAAGTGGAAAATTGCCAAACTAGAATGTCATTTATCAATGCCATTTGGTGACGTTTCGCGTTGTCGTGATGGAATGGACACTACTTGGCGTTCCCACAAAACCATGAGGCTTAAGAAAGAAATTTACGTACTTCGAAAGAAATTTTCTCTGTGATTTATACTTTATCTAGTTTTGGAATTATTTTTACATTTAATATTATAATACCACACAGAACATTTCTGTATAATGTATAAATGTTAATCACTGATCACAAACACATTAACGGCTTTACGCCTAAGTCGTGATGAACACGTAATAAATTATTATCAAATAGGTACGAGTAATAATGCTCCAAAATATATGTTAAGTATAATTTAAATCATCTGAAATAAACATTAGGCTCATAAATAAATACTTTTTTGAAAAACTACGAATTATGACTATTTACGTGCATAACAAAAAATATGAAAAAGCATCAACAATAAAGCATGAGGTCGTTAAAATGAAATTATTTTCTTCAACAAAACATCAACGGATTAAAGAGAACAATCTATCAGTTTAATTTATCCTCACAATTTGCAGAGCTTCTCCCATTTGTTAAGTACTTAGCTTCTTAGGTCAGGTTACTCTGTAATAAAGGCTGTGTATTCAACGTTTTTGGCAACGTAAATTTTTTGTGTAATTTTGTCTTAATAGAGGTTTATTTATTTAGTGTTTGCGAGATTAGGTTTTGTTTTTTATAATGCTTTAGTATGATATTCGAGTATATGTTATCATTAGTGATATTATGATGATGTTGTTTTGATATAAATAAGTAACTCAGTATGCTCAATTTTTAATAAGTTTATAGTATCTATTAGTTCTTTACAAAATATGTTGAATGAGATAAAAGGCTTTTTTGTAAGCCACATCATCTTTTATTCTACTTTCTTCCCCTTTGCTTATTTTTAAAAATATCTGAAAAGTATTTTTTTTACAAGCTTCCTGTTTCATTCCTTAGCCAGTGTTCCTATACTAATTGTAAAAAAAATACAATAATAATATGATGTGACAAACAGGAAGTTATATCATAATTTAATTTATTATATTATATTACTTTATTATAAAGTCTACTCTATCACTTATACTTTTTGTTTTCACATAAAAAGTCTCGGAAACTGAGGGTCTCCAAATAAAATCGTGTGAATTATAGCAACGACATAAACCTTTTGTACTCTAATGTGACTCTTATTACGGACAAAAAGGCACAAATCTCTACCTTTTATTGCGGTAGTTCAAGTTACACCTAGTATTCACGAATATGGTAGCTACCTACCATTATAGATACATAGCTTTTTATCGATCACAGAGCATACGAGTTAACAAAGTCAACTGTTACACTAAACCAAAGCATATTAATATTTATTCATCTCGTGAATCGCACCACCTTGTCTGGATTCTACCTAGTTATATAGTACTGACAAATATCCATTAGTTACAATATATCTTCATATATTTACAATATATTGTTCGTATTGTTTTTATTCATTTATTCATTTATTTACACTTATTTTTTACATTATATTTTACTATATATTATTATTAGACTTGCATCCTTGAAAAATTAAATTAAATTTGAATAGATGTTTTAATCTCGAATCAATGAATGAATATCCAACATAAACATGTTATATTACTAACAAAATTGTTGACTGACATAACCCTTTGCATATTAAACGTAAGGAACGAACTAATTTAGGTAGTGTAATTGCAATCACCGTTCAGGATCCGTTATTGAATATGATAATGAAACTATTTGCATTGTCATTGAGGCTAATGGAGTTCGTATTATAACGGTTGATTAAACGAGCGGAAACAAGCGAAGGCGTATGCTCACTTTATACATCTACTTGCCCAGGGGCGGAATATGAGTTTTGAGGGCCTAGTTTAACACTATCTAGTCACCAATTCAAACGACTTTGTTGTTATATATTTGCTTCTATACAAATAACTAAATAACAACTGTAAATATTATAGAAACAAAAAGGAATACATAAGAAATTAATATAACTGTATCACTAGGGTAGATAAGAGCTTTAAAGATAATAGATTAAAATTTAATCAAACTAGGAGTAAAAATTGTATCAGGATCTCCAATATACCTACTAGGGTCCTCTTGCCTGTCCGCCTATATACCTACAAGTTAAGTACTATAGGAACTATGGCATACTGATGTAGGATACATTAAAATAACAGTACATGGAAGAGTTCCACAAATAATAGAAAAGGTTCACATTTTTGTAACATATTTGTCCGTAACAAAGATTCCCGAAAATACTCCAACTAAACTACAACGATCAAATATCGGTATCGATCGGTAACAACAAGAGGTATAAGTGAAGGTTAATATGATTTTATTACTTTAAGAACTTATGATGTTAAGTTGTCATTAGATAAAGTTTGGATGAATGTTTACTATTATATTTGTTGGTAATAAAATGCCTATCATATTATTTTGTTTAGGTAGAATATAATGAATAGAATAGAATATAATAAATATTTAGGTACTTAGTCGTTCTTACATCAGTATACAAACGCATACGTAAATTACATATGCCATATCTAAAGATAATATAATTCTCTAAACGAAATTAATTATTTATTTTAAAACCACTTGAAACACTCATGATATCAAGTATTTGTTATTATACGGATAAATCGCTCGCAACAGAGAAATGCACTTGTAAACACCATATGTTTTCAAATGAGACAATTTATTTAATGAATATTGATTTTAATAACTCTTTCATTAATATTATAATCATATTTCGTCTGTCTGCAGTATGAAATATCTTTGTTTTAAACTTAAGTTACTAGCGAAAATAGCTTTTACTTTCAATTCACAACCACATTTTAATACCTACCCAATGTATTCCACCATGCATGCGAACCCAGTAGGTACACAACTTTTAAGAAACAAATGACAAACATTGTTTCAAAAGAAATAAAACCAGAATTAGAAAAACAGCACCGTAAGTTAATTATTGATAACCTGAAATTTTAAAAGCACTCAGCTTTCGGTATCGTGTGTACAGAACTTAATTTGGTTCAGGAACGAACCCCTTAAAAATACGTTGTTTCCGATGTCCGATTCTCAATTAACTCGGCCGGAAATTGATACAAGAATTAAACCAAAACAAAACAATGCGTTGATTGTAAAAACTCTTTTGTTTTTTGTTGAATATATTTCACAATAACGTCAATGGTGAACAAAATACGATCCTACGTATCTACGTAGGATCGTATTTTGTGTATCTACACAAAATATGAACACGAATCTCCTTTTAACATTATTATAATGTGTATTAATTTTAAAGTACCTACGAGTATCACACTTTGTTCATATTGATATGCTCGCAATTAATTTGGGAAAATTTTAACTAAATGAGTGCATTAAGTTATTGGTTGTGCCTATATAGTTTACTAGATGACCCACGCAACTTGGTCTGCAGGGTGGGGGTTACAAATACACGTTTGTGTGATTAACACACAAAGAAATGTACTTATGCAGAAGGTGACATTTACTGAGATGATAGCGAAAAGACAGTAGAAGATAATTAGCTAAAAGCTCACATGCACATAACCTTTAACGAGAAACAATTTTTATATTCAGTTACTATAATCACAGTCTGAGATCACGCAAAAACATCGGCAACTCGGTCGCCAGGGAAATAAATGTCTCTTTTGTGGCCATAACTGCCCTAACTGCCTAATTAGAGACACGTTATGTAACTACGAAAGTTTGGACTGCTCGTACAGAAATCCCAAAGAGAAACTGCTTCAGAATTCAAACGACATAGTTAAGTTTGACTGAAGAAGCTTCGTCTTTATTCGATGTATCTAGCATACATAGTTAGATATACATGATGAAAAGTATTTTCTTCCGAATTTATTACTTAATGTTTTCAACGTTCTGTATATAAATATTCGCATTTCAATTAATCTTTGTTTTTTGTTACTGGCTTAGATTACAGTAGGCTACAGCGTGGATTCAATTCATATGCAAATAAAAATCGACCTGCTACTTCCATAATGTTTCCATAAACAGAATTTATTTTCATAATCTTATTGCTTCTCAATTTCGATTTTATATTTATATAGAGTATGGACGTATTACATATATAGGTATTACTGAACTATTGCACACTATTTTCCTTTCAGAGTGTAGTAGGAGGAGATTTATCTACTCAATGCTACAGTTGTTAGTAACCACACAATTTAAGGTAAACCCTTTCTCCGTAAAGGGTTATTAAGAAAGGTTAAGCCAGGCCAGTATCTTTCCCTAGTTCCATAAAGTTAATAGCTTATGGGTTGCGGATAGTGTTCGGCATCAGTGCAAATAGGTGGGTTAACTTATTGGCACCAGGTGGAACAGAATAGAACGAATCCTAATAATTAATATGTAGATTTATATGAGGGAACTTCACGCATTAGTATTGATACAAATCCAAGTTATCCTTATTTATTTTATTACACTGTAGTTTGTTTCTTTTGCTTGCAAGTAATTATTGGATTTAATATATTTTGCTACTTTTGTTTAATGATGACTTCTGTATTCATTTATTACTTATTTTTAGATTAGGTACCTATATTAATAATTTGCATATGGATATAATTCTTGTATATTAACGGAATAAAAGTAAAATAAATTGGTCATTAGACTTTGTTTAATACTATATACGTATTAAACAAAGTCTCTTAGCACCATCTGTCTTTATGTATGCTTAATTTTTTAAAATAACGTAAAGGGTTTTGATGCGATTTTTTAAATAGATAAAGTGATTCAAGAGGAATGTTAAACTGTAATCCATTCATTTGTTTTTTTTTATGTTATTAGTTTATATCTTTATGTGTGTGGAATAAAGTTGTTTTCTTTCTTTCTTTTCTTACTTCATTCATAAAGTAGTAGATAAACACTCGTAGTTTTAGGTTCAAGGTTTTTGATGAAGTGTCGTTAAACACTTTTTTCTGCACTAACATCGCAAACGCTCTCAGACCTCTTATGATAGACTAAAATGAACGGGTCAACTTACATGCTCAACTATGATATTTACAAAAGTATTAAGTTCCTCCAATTACATTTACTATCCAAGTTATCCAACCTTTGTAGGAATAATATTGCTCAGGCAAATTCATTTCGCATATTTCAATAGGTACTCCAGCACGAAACTACATCTTGTTATTTTCATAATAATATCTGGAAGCGACACTAGTTAATCTAACAAGTTATGGATGTTATCAAACTACGTCGTACGAGGCTGTGTGGAAACACCTTTATGGATGGAAGTTGTTTCCGAGTTTTGGTACTGAACTTTATGCACTTTACCACCAGCTCTGTAGAGTACAAACAGGTTAAACCACATCACAATTATCACGATTGGTTGTACAAAAACAACAAGGTTCTCAATTCCCGTATTACCTTGTTTGTGCTCCCGAGTTACACGGTCAACTAAATTCATACATACAGCTTATAAATTTCCTCAAACGAACTGTTTGCCAACATTTTTCTTATAAAAAATATATAGATTTGAAATCTGAGTTTCTGTGTATACCTATGGGCATTATTACTTATTTTGTAGACTCTATTAAGCTTAAAACTTCAAAATATAGTGTATTTGTAAATGCAGAAAAAGTAAAGCAGACATACATATTATGCATCACAAAGACTTAACAATTTGGTGAAATAATTTTATTTCAGTAAATACCTAGTCAAAATTTTAAACCAGTATGTTTGGAAAATTCCGTCATTGCTGCCATCATTATCACCATAATAAATGTTATTATTTATTGTATTTAGAATACGACGCATCAAAATCAATTGTATTTATTTATTCCTTCAAGATCAACAAAGAGATATATTTTCCTACAAAGGCACCTTATTACTTTGGTTAATTGTACCTACTACTATGATTGGCAACTTACCTACATTCATCTGAGAATTTAAAAACTTGATAAGATTAAATAATAGATAAAATTAAGATTAAGAAAATACTGCGTGAATGCAATATTGTACACCGCTTTGAGCAACAAAGGTATTCAATCAAAGTTTCCAGGCTGTTTGCACGATAATTGGGTTGCGGTTTCTGGCAACCCTATATTATGGTGATCAGCGAGCGTGCCAACTGAAGTGCACAAACTGAACTCTAAGCGTTGGCTGAATATAAAATGAAATCATAGTACTCCACCACGTTACGATAAGAGTGCCTACTCATTGCCTAAGTGAGTGTAACAAACTTTCTCGAAATGCTTTAATGTTAGGATACTAACGGTTTAGATAACCCTTTCGTACTCGTAGTATTAGTGTAAGTATCAATATTTTATTGGATAGATGCAATTTTATGTATATAGGGTAGACGGAGGCGAATCGGGTCACTGGGGGAATCGGATCAAAATAAGCATTTCGGTCAAATTTTAAAGATCACAATTAGTTACAACGACCTAATAAGCGTCCTAGGTTCGCTTTGTTCTCTACGCACGCTGCCACTGTTACTGATTTTATATATGACTCCGGAGTCATTCACGGTGGCACTTCCCGTGAAGTCCCTTGCGCAGGTGTGTTGTAATTTTGTGTCTGATTTAAAAAATGACAATTTTCCTTTCGAATTAAAAATGATTGTAAAAAGATTTAGGATAGTAATCGTTGTTGGTTATTGTTGTTATTTTGTGGTGTTTTTTGGTTTGGTTTCGTTTTTACTGTATCGAAAGGTATATTGAGGTTAAGCAAAATTTATTGAAACCTATGATGTGGGGCTATTCGGATCATCTGACGCGGGGTGATTAGGTGATTGATTCATATTAAAAAACTAGATTTTTGGTAGGATTCTTTCAACTTATTGCAACTTATTGATCGGTATTTGAAGTCATGTATTATTATTTTGCATTTCGCTTTCTTAAGAAACAGCATGATACCTATCTTCAAACTTCGAATTAAAATTATTATAACCTTATTTAATAAAAAAACTCGCATATCTTTGGTCTAGTTTTTTAATACATCATAAATTCTAGGTATAGGCAGGATATCCATTTCTTTTTAATATTTTAGTAGACTAAAAACGTCAATTCATAATCTAGAGAGGTTTTTTGATAATTGGAAGTGCATGGCAGCTCCGGACAGCCGTGGCGCTCGGAATGGGCTGTGCGCGCTGTCAGAATATAAATCATAGTTTATATACAGTTCACACTTCGCCACGTGATAACCTCACTCGTAGCTTCATCCAACCGTGCCGTTGCAATGCACATTTTAACCATTATCAGCGCTTTCATTAAAATTTAAAGCTTTAGATAACTGGACTTTTTTCAATTCATAACAATGCATAAATACGCTCTTGAGAATGCTATAGTAAGTAAGTAGGGAAATGTTTGAGATTTTAAGTAGGTAGGTAAATAAATTGAATTCTAGTTGAATTGAGTTTATCTTTGTTAAATGAAAATTAGTAAATGTAGAGGTTGTCCTACCATAGTCTAAAAACCACGACGAACTTCTACATTCCAAAACAGATGTTAATTTACTTAACAATGTCTTATGATTGTGTAACAATAGAAAGTAAACTACAACTCTCCATTAAAATATTTTCAGACCGAACTTTTGAAACCAAAGTCAAACCAAACATTGAATATAATAGGTACAAAAATAAAATAAACACGATATTATTTTTAAGTCTATTGTGTAGGATTACGAATTATGTGGTACCTACTATATGAAGTGTCGTAGTCGTAAAATCGCGATTATGTAGGTAATATCTCCCACAAATGCCTCACCTGCCACCTCTCTTAATAACCATCCTTACTTGAAATAACATTACGAAAATAATAAGCTTGGTATTATTCGATGCATCATGATAATATTTGAATTTAAATTAAATTTAGTTTTGTTATCTAAGTATAAGAAGAGGATGTACCTCTTTATGTAAGTAGATTTATTTTATAACTATTATATAAATTACCTATTGCTATTTTAAATGTTTTATCTATCCAAACGAACTATTTAAATACAACTTATTTATTAATTTTACTAATTACTATTAGACGCAAGCAATCTAATACCACTGTAGATAGTTGAATGGTTGAAGAATTTATTTGTTGTATTTCAGCTCATTCTGAAAAGCTTGAAGGACATATAATACCTACCTAGTGCTTCATAGTTTTTATTGCTATTGACACAATAATTCCTAAATGAAACGACACAAAACTATAATTATTCATCTTTTCAAAATGTATAATAACAAATTAAATGTGATAACGATTTCATTGTTAAATAACTTGTTAAAATTACGTAATGAAGTGAATCCCAGTTCTGAATGAAATTGCTAAGCCTCAGGCTCAATAAACATTACTAAGAAACGGGAGACAGTCGGACTAGTGATAAACTGCTAAGTTTAAATTAATTTGCACGTTAATAAACTTCAAAACTAATCAAGTTTCGAAAGCAATCGTTCAAAACTAACAACGAAAATTGTGAATGTACCTCTGTATTTAAATAAACGAAATATATTAAAATATTAGTATGTATACCACCAGTAGAGGGAACCTTGCTAACTGAACGTATATATAAATAAATCATTCAAGCTTTATTTATCTGGCATTATCGAAAAACCTAATAATGTGATTTGTGAATGTGTGAGTGAAAATTTACATTTAAAAATTTCTTCGAAAATAAAATACAGCCTATAGCCTTCCTCGATAAATGGACTTTCTAACAGTGAAATAATTTTTCAAATCGGACCAGCAGTTCCTGAGATTAGCACGTTCAAACAAACAAACAAACTCTGCAGCTTTATCATATCATATAGTATAGATTATAAGAGTGTATCAGATATGTTCACATACTAAATAATCAGTGGAGATTCCTGAGTTCATTCATGTGTGTGTGGTCAGTTCGGATTTGATTACAAACGGAGCTTCATAATAGCTTCGTTAATTGCAGAGTAGTTAGTACCTACCGAATTACTCCACTCCAAAGAATCGTTTCATGGACCTGTAGTTATATGATTCAAAAATACCTATTGTTACTTTTATACACAACATACAAAATGAATTCACCAATTGTCATGTTATACCTAATATAATATTATATTATAAGTGATTTAACCGTATGACATGGCTAAGAATTAGGAAGAGGTACTTACTTTTTACAGATCAATCAATTGGAATAAAATTAAGTATTTATACGAGATCGTCACATATCTTATCCATATAAATAGGTAAGTACTCTGTACTTATTATCTACACACTTATGACCTTCTTGTATGGATTAACAAAAATTGGGAGGAAGTTAGGTATATTAAGTTTTGACTAAAATTCTAAAAGAGCTTTTAATCATAAGAAGCAAGCATTCTGTGAATGCAAATTTATTTTTCAATCTCGGATTTTACCGTAAATTACAAAGTTGGAATGGTTAGTTTGCTAAAGCTAATTCACTTCGAAGTGCGGTACACGAAGAAATTTACTTGAGCTATATAAATATTGTGGCAATTTTAAAACTGTAATTAGAATGTGACTTAGATTTTATGGATATTTTTAATGAAATCTTTCATCCACAATAGTTTTTAACTACTTCAAATGACCTGTAAGCAAGCTGATATTTATAGTAAACTAAAATTGCCAGGTAGGCTTTGACAACTCAGGGTAAACCAAAGACTTCATCACATAGGTTAACTATAACATTATGGTTTTTACGTATATTTTTTATTTCAAGATAGATAAATGAGCTTACGAGCCACCTGATAAGCAGTCACCGTCGTTCATGAATCTCTGCAATGCCAGGGTAAGGTATATTAATAATTTTCAACTTACTGAAATATATAATATTATCTGTAATTAATTATTTATCCTAATATTTTTCCATTCATAGCTGACATGTGACTAAATTCTCAGGGGCAAAAAATATTGAAGCCGTATTCCAGGGTTCTAAAACAATGTGACACAATTATGAGAGTATGTGCTATTTAAAACTTGAAAACTCAAGAAAATATTGGTCATGCCAGCTACAAAATATTAAATTATAATTTCTAAAAGCATTTCCTTCAGAAAACATTTCCTGTCCTTACGAAATAAAATAAACCTGCTAAAAGACGATCTTCAATTCAATCTTCTATAGAAAACATTAATTTATTTGAATGTAATTAGGCGTAGGTACCTACTACGATACCTTACCTTAACGTTTTCCTCCGGGCTATTTAATTTCATGACCAAGTAATCTTTTTCTAATAATGGGATTTTTGTAAATTGGTTTTGCCTTATTAATATTCAATAACGAAAAGTTTTGAAAGTATTTTCGTTAGAATTTAAACCTCGAGTTCGTCGAGATAGAGTATTATTATAATTACATTTTTACGATACGGATTATGTAATTAGTAACTTTGTTTTGCAGATTACCTAATTCAACTTATTTTTTCCTCTAATTCTTAATTAGAACAGGGTAGGTATGATATTATGACGAACTTAACCGTTAGCATGTCAAAATGTAAGGACGCCGTGTCTATACTTTCTAAACTAACATATTAAACAATGAAAAGAAGAGGGATTTAATTTTGTAATTTATCGGAGTTTATCGTATTTTATTTGTGATTTTATTTACTGTAACTACGTTAAGTTACAATTACACTATTAATAGCTACCTGGGTATACAAATAAATAGGTAAGGACTTCGATCAAAAGATCGATGGGTAAGGATCTACTCTCCTTCTTGTCGTGGTGTATCGTAGACTCGTACGTACGACTCGTATTCGTAATACGCTGTCCTATTCTACAAGACTCAATCAAAGTCCAATTTTACTTCATTTAATATTGTTTACCTACGTGCATGATGTTGTTTAGTTTTTCTGATGAACGCAAACTCGCAGATTAGTAGTAAACATTAGGTATCCGAAAATACCTACCTTATTTCTACTTATGTACAATCAGTGTCATTCGGAACTATCTAAGGAACTATTAAATATGATTCCTTCACTATCGCACAGACATTCAACATCATATAGACTATTTTGTATAGCACCATATAAACTCAAGTAAAGTTTATTTTTTGTACTAAATTCCCGTCAAAAGATTTTTTTGTCGCACAACAGTAGGTAGGTACGCTTTGGAATATGATCTCCTGACATAGTTTTATCTAATGTTAATCATACCGCTTTAAACGAGGTTTAAATAATTTAAAGTTCTAAATACTTAGGTCTCCATAGTTTATATGCACAGAATTATTATATTCTGATTATCTACATTGTGTTAGGTACATTGTAAACTAGATTGAAACAAATATAATTTATATTATTTCGAACTATACTAGCCAAAGACATTCAACATCATGTATTAGCGAATCGGATTTCTGAGATGGGTAGGGGCGGCAAGATTGAACAGCCTAATACTCTATCGTGTAGGTATTATTATTCTAAGGCCCTCATTTAATTTTCAATTTACGACTAGTATTGAAACAAATGTAAATGATAACAAATTCTTTGACCAATAAAAGACCGTTTTCCGTCTTTTATTGGTCAAAGATTTTTTGTTACCAATACAGCCAGTCCTTATAAGCTTGAAGTTGGTAGGTACTCCTCTGACTTATCATGGTTGTTGCTACTACTGCCATCTAGTTGAAATATCATAAAACTTAACACAGCCATTTCAAGTTTCTACTATTATTGTTATTTCAACTACAAAGGGGTATTTAATTTGACTGTCTTTTTTATGTAAAAAAACATGAGTATAAATATTCTTATCATATTAAGATAGGTTCTTTTCAAATACCAATAATTAAGTACCATTCCAATACCTGTGATATGATTAAGTCAATTAATTAGACACATACCAAAAAAAACTACATAATTGAAATCTATTGCAATGAATATCCAATAAATATTATAAACCTTTAGCGTTTAACTTTTAGATCTTTATAGCCATTTATAGCGCGCTGCGCAAATACTGCTTTTAAAAATGTAGGGTAAAAGACCCAGATGTCCTTCAAGTAGTAGTATTTTATTTAATTTACAAATTATTTTTTCTTTTACAAATAATTCATGACAACTTTCAGCTTCTCATACCTATCACTGACTGCACACCTACAATAGTATTAATAATACTTGTGTCATAGGTATTTCCAAGACTTATCGACAATGAAATCACAACACACAACACCCATATTTTAGTAACAAGGTAAAATTTAACTAGGTTCCAAGCTATTTTTGAATTTAATTTCAAATAGTGCACGAAAACAACCCGTAATGTCATGGCGTCGCGTTTGATGTCAAAACAAAGTAAACAATCGCAAAAGTGTCATGGCACAACCAGAGAACGTCAGTTTCATTTGTTTACTTATAAGTGACATCATGCAATGTTCTTGGTGTTTCAGCCAAAATGGCTGACTGTAATATTTTTTTTTTTTAAATCTTACTTCTCTAAAGTTACATTAGTCACATATTAAAAGAATTTAAATCACTATTTTTTTTCTTGTAGAATCGTGTAATCAATAAAGTAATTCATAAAAATAATCTGCTTCTTATTTATTACCTATGGGTAATTTTACTTATCTAAAGTTACATTAGTCACATATTAAAAGAATTTAAATCACTATTTTTTTTCTTGTAGAATCGTGTAATCAATAAAGTAATTCAGAAAAATTAACCTGCTTCTTATTTATTACCTATGGGTAATTTTACTTATCTAAAGTTACATTAGTCACATTTTAAAAGAATTTAAATCACTATTTTTTTTCTTGTAGAATCGTGTAATCAATAAAGTAATTCATAAAAATAATCTGCTTCTTATTTATTACCTATGGGTAATTTTCTATAAAGCAACTGATTAGGTGAATTTTTCCAACATTAAATTATTAAACGACTTCAAACATGTTATAGAATCTCCATCATACGTCACTTCGTCACATTTGTCATATCAATCGTCATTTAGATTATATTTATATAAATTGCCATGAAGTTAATCAGTTTTAAAAAAATCATTTTAGAGTCAATTATTTTCCGAAGAATTTGTTGTTATTAGTTAGTTAATAATCGTCGGACGAATTTTTATAATCTAGTTTTCCTCATATTTAAAGGATAATTTAGCTATCATTTAAATTGATATTTGAAAAAAAAATTGAATCTAAAAAGTAAGACCTCAACAATTAATATAAAGTGTGTAACTATTATAAAATTGTTACGAATTGATGGTGATCATAATGAGGTCGGTTACCCTAGATTAGGTAGAAGATGTGTGACATACCGAATACGATTGAAATTGTCAAATTGACAGCTGTACCGAAGTTTGTTGAAGAAAGGACGCAAAGTCACTGACAACATCGACTTTAATCTGTATTCAAGAGTTTAAAATTTTGCCAGCTGGGCGGTTCCAATATTTGGTAAGTTTAAATATAATTGTTTAGATTATTTTAAAGCAAATGCAATTTTTCTAAGTCGTGAAGAATAACTTGATTGCTTAATAGAGTGCTACTTTGATATGTGAGTACCGAAATTAAAATTAAACTACGTGGTAATCTGTTACATGTCGATCGAAATCAATACCAAGCTGTTGCGAAAGTAATTTAATAGATTAGTGCATTAACCTCACAGTTACACAGGTGGTACTTTTGTTTGTCGGTAGATCTGTGCGTACAAAACATGTCCATGTGACTTTGAGTACGAAATTAGAATTTTTTACATCTCCAAAACTACAAACATTCTGTTACTTCCCTACTTTACTCTAATACTTTTGAAATGAGCTTGATCATTTCTATGTATCATTTTCTGGTTACAGTTAAAACAATAATTTTACTTTAATTAATATCTTGCAGCAATGCAAAAAGCAGGTAATCTAAAAAGTAATTTTCAAGTACAAAAAAATATTTTTTTAAATACTGCAGAATGTAATAGTTTACCACTATTAAAACTTTTAATGGTTTGGTTTGCAATAACTGATACATTAACTAACTTTCGAACTGAAAAATAACAAAAAATATGTTGAATGTAGTAAAAAACTGTTAGTTTTGAAATTCAAAAAGTCAGTTGGAAAAAATATTGCAAATAATATTATACACTTCTCCTTAACGACTTACTGAGCACAGGTTTTATATTCCGAAATTATAATACTAATAATTACCAAACAGAACAGTTGGATACATAGTAATGAATTACTTTTTTATGTAATTCATATGAGTTTTTTTTATTTCTGATAGACTTGTTTTGCCTGCCTTCAATCATCTCTCCATGACCTAAAGGTAGATTGGTAGAGAATGCCTATGGCATTAAGTCTGCCTATGTACACTCTTTTGTGCATGAAGTTTAAATAAATAAAGTTAACTTCAATTTATGAATGTATTTTCCTTTTGGACATTCCACTTGAGATGAGCTCATCAAATCAGTACAGGTATAAATAAATTTTTGACAGTCCAAATTAAAATACTGAGGAAAACTGGATTTTTGGGTTTAATACATCATTATGAATTTATCCACGTATTTTTTTATTAGTTTATAATTTTTTTAACGCTTACATTCATAATTTTGAAATTTATTGTTAATTGTGTACTGTTTGTTTCCTAAATAAGTAATTATATATTTATTCATCATCTCCATATTAATATATTTTGTCATCATCTCCAGCCCACACTAGTCCACTCGTGGACATAGGCCTGTCCCAAAATACGCCACTTAGTCCGATCTTCTGCTTGTCTCATCCAGTTGATGCCGGTTGCCAATCATAGATTGTCGATTCGTCTAGCATGGGGGTACCCCACACATTGCTTACCGTGTGACATGTATTTAAATGCATTAAATCAGAAAACACTATTTGTCAAAATAGTTTTGGAAAATAACATTAAATAGTTGCGCATGCCTAGTTATAGTTATATGCCTAAAAGAAGACAAATAAAAATTTGATGTTGCTGAGATATTTGGTATTGGTAGTACCAATGTTTTACAGTTTATACTGTTACATATACTCTTTAGTGTTAAAGAGATGAGGATCTGTGACAAGTTTATTTACCATTAAGAGAAATTAAGATTGATCAAACTAAGTTGGTTAACAAAAAAAAAATGATAAGAGAATTATAATTAAATTCTCTTATGGTCTTGTTTCTCATATGCCATGTTAGTTAATTTCGTTGTCAAACTTATTTCAATAATAATTGTACATTTTTTCTAGAGCTATTTGCATGCTATGCGAATTTAGATTGAAAAGTACAACAATATGTAATGATGAATAACTTCATCAACAACTTTAAATAAAAATTATAATGTTGCCTTATTTTGAGACAACTTTGAATATGTAGCATTGTTTTCGTTATCACTTCTTTACTTATCAACATCTAACTTAACAATAGTTTAGTTTTAGTTTATGTTATTTTTCAATGATAGTAGTCTGTTTAAAAAAAAACAATTTTCATACTATATTTAATATTAGCAGCTGTCTGTTGACTGTGATCTTGCAAATTATGTAAAAAAACTTTTTTCACAATTAAATTTTTATTGATGTTTGTCTATACTATAAATGTTTGTTACTATAGGGTAATTTTTTGAAAGTATTTATTTATGTTTTCAATTTAATGAACTAGGAAAACGTTACGAATTTTTCGTTTATTTCAGATTTTACGACCTACTAGGTAGGTACATGTTGTGGCAAGAGAAAATTTCTTAAAATATCTATCTGTATATATCAAAAGTTTAATTGTTTTGACAACCATCATTGGAATTTAATGATTATTTGCAATGGTCAACAGTCACACACAGCTGTTAACCTAAATATTCGTCAAGTTATGTGTTTTTTCCAACACGTAAATATAACTTAAAACTAATTAAACTGTATTATGATCAATGTAATGTCAATACAGGTTTGACTAAACACGTAAAACTTTATTTTTACACGTTTTTTTATGAAACTATGCAATTACCTAACATAATGACTAATACCTATAATAAAAATACCGGTTTCTAACATAACATTCTATTGAACAGAATTAATTATGTAGCGACAAATGGCACAAGCTATTTCTGTACATAAACAAACACCTCGATCACCTGTAGGTACTATCTACTGTACTACTAGAATACCTTACAGTATTAAAAATATACTATTACGATAATATAAAAACTACGCTCGTTAAAGTGTATTTACCCGTATAACAGTGTAATTCATTGATTAGAGCTCTAAATTCCAAATGTACAGCTTAAGAACCATTGTAAACGCAAGTTAAAATATTCTCAGGCTCAAAAGCGGTATATCGTCATTAAGATTGCAAAGTTGAATTTAGTCGGGTAAACGGAACCAGTAGTCAGTAGCCTCGCCATGAGTCACGGTTGTCTAACCTCGTCGTGTGACTGTCATTTTTTGTTGGAAATATGTAGGTGTAAAAACGTACACAAAGCCGGCGAACTCGTTTATACATTTAATAACTTTGTAGAAACTTTTCACAACTATAACACTGTCCATCGGTTTTGAGGACTCATGTCGACTAAATGAAAATAATTTAAATAAAATAACCAGTAAGTACGAAACAGATTTTTAGAACATTTATAATTATTATTTATTTATTTAAAGGAACAACAACAGTATAACATATTGAGAAGACACATTTTGTTACAAGCCATTCTGTTCATTTTTTTTTCTGGCCCGAGTTCTTTCCTTGCGGATGACAACTAAAGTCACGTAGATAGAATAATTCAATATTTATTCTAATTATTTTAGTTGAACGTTTTATTTAATGAAAGACTAGCTTTATTAGGGTAGAAGGAACAACAGGGTTTTTGTTACATATTGTATGGTTAAAATCTCGTATTAATATTTTACTAAGGTTTTTTTTTGAAAATGTTTTCTTTCCATTGTTTCAGTTAATGACCGATCCAGATTCATCCGAGGAATTGGAGGAGCACAAGTCAGACGAAGGTATTTCAATATTTAATTTAGAAAAGATAGCTTTTTATTTAGGTTATTCAAAATACTTATAAACACTACAAATTGAAACATGCAATTTTGATTTATTTCGCTTGAGGTTTTTAGAATATCTACATTTAACACTATATAATGAAAGTACTAAGCACAGAGTTGGCCTACTTAGTAGTTTATCCTATCGCATCACCCGAATTTTATAGACAAATAAAAATGATGCTGATTGTTTTTGGCAACGTATCAAAAGTCGTCTATCAACTCATTTCACTGCAGTACGTTCACATTAGTAATGCAGCAAGTATTTAGAACATAATTTATAGTAATTCTAGATGACCCCCGCAACTTCGTCTGCGTCACAAAGGGTTCCAACAGTACTCGCAATGTTGTCGCGACATAAATGCGCGACCCGCGTTGGGTGTATTCATTGCGTTTTATTTCATTCTTCGGATTTAAATACTTTTCATAAACATAAAAGCAGTTGTTGTGACTAAACTATGATAGATATATGTTCTCGCGGACTTTTTTGCCGATATAACTAAGACCAAAAACCCGTAGTACGTCATTTTGTTCTATTGTCAATAGTTTTTGCAGCGTACGCATAAATGTTTTTGATTTTACACCTTGTGTTACAAATTCATTTTTTTTTAACAAAATATACATATAAACATCCTTAAGGATCACTTTATCGATGAAAAAAAACCGCATCAAATTCCGTTGCGTAGTTTTAAAGATTTAAGCATACATAGGGACAGACAGACAGACGAATGCGACTTTTATAATATGTAGTGATGATGCTGCATCTTTGCAACGCTGACATTATTTTTATTACTTTTAGTATCATATTAAAGCATATAAATCATAACGGTCCAATTTCGCATATTAATTGACTGAAAGTCACAATACTAACAGATTCAAATCGAAATTGAAAATAATAACTGAAACCTGGAGACCTATGTACTCGTTAAATTAAAAGCATACAATACAGTCTAAGTCTGCTTATTTCGATAGTTTATTATACTATAATTAAAACACTTTTAAAATAGTGACGCCTTTTAATATAATAGTAGCCTTGAATTTAAATGTAGTGACTGAAATACAGTACAGATATGTAACTACAGACTCTGTAAATATTTCATGTGAAGAGATATCGATGTTCAAGTGCATTATTTCAGGTCACTTAAAGATCGATACTTTGTTGCCATTTATACTCATACAGTAACATGATTTGTTTATCCAAAGCCAACATATAAATAGGTATAACCTCCGAGCTTCTTAAGTGCTTTTCACTTCTATAAACAAAATTAGAATCCGTATCATATTCAGTTCCACTTATGAATATTGCTTCGGGTATTGCTATAGAAAGGATAAAATATTTTCTAGGTGATGACGTCGAAATTAGGTGTAATTAAATATGTATATATTTTTTGTAAATTAAATATTGCTGTTAAATATGAATACAGGAAGGAGGCTCATGTCCAACAGTAAATGCTTACTAGCTGTTAATATTGATGATGATAATATAATAATAAGTAAACACAGCAGCCTTTTTATTTTTTGGAATTTTATTCATTAAAATGGAAAAAATATTCAGTTTACATTGTGAAACGTATAAATTATTATCGTCGCTAATAATATGTACAATTGAGGTCTAGATTTCCGGATTCCACAAGCGGTAAACGACTAGATTGGACTGTTGTAAAGGTAAATTAATAAGGGTTTATTTGGTGTATTTAGGTAATGGTGTTCTTATTTTATATCTTATTTTTTGTATCTACCTATTTCAAGCCACAAAAAATATAATACATGGAAAACCTACTGTGTTCTTGTATTTCATATAGGTAAAATAAACAATTGGCAAATAACAAAAAAAACGCGGTAATTAATATTTAACAAAAGAACCTCACGTAAAAAACTTAAAATCATAAATTGCAATCAATTTGAAATTCGAGTTAAATATATTCAATACACAAGTATCGTACAACACGCGAAATGCATTAGAGGTCGTGTAAAACACGAACTACTGTAATTGTTATGACTTGGAATAAAACATTAATTTTCTTTGCAAATGCTAAAAAAAGCTAGTTTAGAAAATATTTTTTTCGTAAGATGAATGTAGATACTAGACCAGTTGTATTATGATAATATTCTCGTTTTATAACCCCAAAATCGTGACGCAGTGGACGTCTACAGGCTGACAATGATGATGATGATGATGATAACCCCAAATAATTTAGAAAAGGTTTAGTTTGTCTCTACCAATTTTTTATATTTTTATTATTTGATTAAAGTTTCGCGTGTACGTGTATTCCTACTCTTACGTAATATAATTATTTTGCGAAGTATTTAATGAAAAAACTATTACGCATACACCAGTTACACCCAGCCTAAACACGAACGCACCCTCCTAAGGGCATTGGCCTAAACAAATTTACTTACAAAATGACACAAACAGACGTCTCCTAACTGTAAAAGTAAAAGGATATAAAAAATTGAAGTTTAGGTAGTAAGTTATAGTCTTTGTTTATTTTAATGATAAAAACTTAAAGCAGTGTTTACGACTTAAGTCGGTAGTTTATCAAGCAATGTTGAATGAAGTGTGCGCTCCACGCTCGTGGCATGCTTAGTATGATGTGGAGAACACGGACGGCCTTCATGCTTAGTGGGCGGATGACCGCCGGCCGAGTGCGCGCAACATCGCTGACTTTCACCTGTGAACACTATTTTATTTAAACTATCTCAACATATTATTATACTATAACGTCCATTTTTATTCTCGTGGCTATTGTTCCAATAAACCATCATATCTACATCGAAAATTCATTTCATACGTATACCATTATTATTTATGTAAACCATTGAACATTATTGTCGTCATATTGGACTGTATTTGTCTATTCATGTGTTGTGCTCTGTTTAATGCATGTATGATTGGTTTGGTATTGTCTGAAATAGACTGTTCGACGGTAATAATTATTATTCGTAGTTCGTCTCGTGGTATTTAATCGATTACTAGATATTTGTCTAACAAGCATGGGAGAAATGAAATAGTTTAAATTTATTAATTCTCTATTAAACCTACTTCATGCACGATATTGTTAATTGACAAACTTAAATATATGAGTTGATCAATTACTTAACCAAAGGTGGAACAATCAACAGTGAAGAGTGTAGTAGTTGATCTTGAATTGTTTGAAATTACATTTTGCCTGCATTCAAATATTGCAATTATTGTATATTTCATTATACATTTACCTATAATTATATTCTTCGTACATACGACACAGTGATATTTACAATAACACTCTGGATAATATATCGAAGAATGTGTTTCGCTGAAATCATTATGTCGAATATTGAAAGAAGTAGAGTGTAACTGTAGAACGTAAACGGGATGGAACGTCGATAAAAGAAAAGTATACACTAGGAGTGCGGAGGTGCTGGCGTGTTCGCGCGTGTCTGGCGGTGAAAAGAGCGCACGTGGAGAGACGGAGCGGAGAAGCAGAGGAAGGGTCTATATGGCAGATCACGAGTCATCATGAGGGTGGATGCCGACGCGACAGACGCGCCCGCCGCGCTGCCCGCTGCCTCTGCAACACCGACCGCTAGTAGTACCGAATCGCCAGTCTCATCTCTCGACGGTTTGTTCGATTAACACCCTAACATTAACAGCACTTTGTAAATATCCTAACCGCATCTTACCCATCGTCATACTTACGATCATCACTAACTAATCATCGCTTTATCGACATTACTATTCCGATTGTCCCTACCGTATACATGTGTGCAATAAACAAGAATGCAGTAGAAAACGTTACTGTAGATTTTATTTTTGGTAGTAAAAGTTTCATGCCACATTAAAATAGAAAGTGTACATTTAGAGAAAATGTTAGTATAATTATTTTACGAACTACAGATAAATTACGTTGATTTTATTTATACGGTCTATGTGTACGGAATGTTATATTGTGACTCAATCAAAGGTAGAATAGTAATTGTTATAGTTATGAGTAGGAACTGTTTGGAATTTTACAGGTAGGTACTTTACTCCTCGGCTACACGCATTATTATGTCTCTAATTATGAACGGCCAGCTAGCATGACTTCCATTACACGAATATTCGATGACCTTACACAAAAAACAAAATTTAAAAAATTATTTTGTAACAAACATAATATTATTAGCAGATTGTCACTAACAATACGCAACAGACCATAGTATACCATTAACCCGTTTTACTTTATAACATTTTCACTATTTGGTTAGTAAATAATGAGTAATTTCAACACAGACTGCCGCATACCCTCAAGTGAAGCTATCCCGACGCCCGAACGGGCGCTTCTCGCCAAGCTGGAGGAAGAGAACCGTCGTATCGAGGCCGACGCGAAGAATGCCTCGCTCAATACTGTTCATAGTCGGAAGAGCTCCGACACCTCACTCATCTCACTTGCATCTGGTAAGCACTAGTTTATTTACCAACCATTTAAACTTATTGATGAAATTGATGAGTTTATAGTCTACATTTTGTAGATGGCAACAAAGTCAGTCCTACTTCAATTGTTTCGTAAGATCTTAGATCAATTGCTATTTGTAGTGCCCCTAAAGAGCAATCTGTGACCTCAAGGACCCCATTAATTGGACTCCACGTGAACAGAAGTGCATTGATTTCCTTATCGATAATTGAGAGCGATAGATTGTATTAACGTAGGAAATACAAATTACTTTAAAATACCTGCAGTCTTTTTTCCTTGAGCTCAGGAGGAAATCGATGGAGTCAAGTGTTGGGTTAAGGCTAAAAATTATAAATTACATCTTAGATACATTATGAACTTCCGCCTGAATACTTTGTTTAGAGCTTACTTTTTCTCTTCACATACCTAATGTCAGATGACCTATTACGAGTACACAGTATGACACACTTCAATATGCTCTCAGAATCGTAATATTTTAAAATATAGACTTATCTTTCATGGTACACTCTCTGACTACGCTCAGCTTTATAATTGAATGAATTTTAAAGTGGCACCCATCTGAGGAGTAAAGTAAAATGCCGGCGGTGGCGTGGTTCGGACGTGTTATGTGTACCTCACATCTATACTAATATTATAAAGCTGAAGAGTTTGTTTGTTTGTTTGTTTGTTTGAACGCGCTAATCTCAGGATCTACTGGTCCGATTTCAAAAATTCTTTCACTGTTGGAAAGTCCATTTATCGAGGAAGGTTATAGGCTATATTTTATTTTCAAAAAAATTAGGGTTCCGCATGAAAATATCGAATATGTAACAAAAGGTGAAAAATCGAAAACCTATTTATGCGTACGCTGCAAAAACTATTGACAATAGAACAAAATGATGTACTACGGGTTTTTAGGTCTTTTGAAGACAAACAAAAAAGTCCGCGACAGCATATATCTAACTATCATAGTTTAGTCACAATAACCGCTTTTATGTTTATAAAAATAGTATTTCGTCCCGAGATTGAATTTAACGTTAAATGAGTATCGTTATATTAACCCTTATCCAAATTAAGTATTTTGTTATCAAGAGTATTAATGTAGAAGTAAATTACTTTTTGTTTTATTTCAATCGGACTTTTCGTTTAGAAGTTATGACGAGTATAAAACGCAATGAATATGTGCACTTCGCGCCGCGCAAAAAATAGTAACGCGACGTCATTGCGAGTACTGTTCGAACCCCTTTGTAACGCAGACGAAGTTGCGCGGGGCAGCTAGTTACAAAATAAATTTTGAATTATGTAATTTTGTTATTAAAAATTGAATAGATGTAGGAGGTGAGGAAGAACACAATGCTAGAATAAGAATAAATGTGAAGATAGCGTTGAGCTAAAAAGAAGGAAAATAGTGCACTCCTTTTTGTATTTGCTCTAATATCCCAACTACAAGAGATTAAGGTTCATAAACACTAACGGGAAATATTATTGTCAAAATAAGTTATCTAACCGGATCTATGTAATCTCATTCATACAGTAATGTCGTCTCGCTGCAATTTAGTAACGTCTCGCTATTCAAATGATGCGTGGATGATTCACCGTGTAAATGGCAAGGACGATGATACACGTGCGAACTTGTTTTACATAATAATAAATACTAATCTGTGCAAAAAAAACTACCTACTAATTTTCCGATTCTACTCAACGAGGATCATTAACACAGGACTATAAACTGCGTTTATTTTCTGATATATTCTGTTTAGTTTGCAATGTCCAGCGCCAAATGATCGAATGCAGTAGGTATTAACCATTGGTATTAAGCACACACTATAACAACATAACTTTTTATTGTGTAGCGTCCAAATTTGAACCTTAGATGATGGGCATTGGACAAAATATTGCGTATGAATAGGTGCTAAGAATGTTCGACCAAATAAAGAGGTATCCACGCAAAATCTTACAATGAGTCCAACATGCTACCCTTATTGCAGTGCAGTGCATTATAATACCCATATTTTAGTAGTTATTGAAAAAAATTAGGGATCCTTACTAAAACTCCAATAATATAACATAAGGTGTAAAAAAATGACCTGAAAAATTCCTTACGTCGTGTGCGCTGCGAAAACTATTGACAGTAGAACAAAATGATGTACTACGGGTTTTTAGGTTTTAGCAAGACAAACAAAAAAGTCCGCGACAGCATATATCTAACTATCATAGTTTAGTCACAATAACCGCTTTTATGTATATAAAAATAATATTTCGTCCCGAGATTGAATTTAACGTTAAATTAGTATCGTTATATTAAACCTTATTCAAATTAAGTATTATGTTATCAAGAGTATTAATGTAGAAGTAAATTACTTTTTGTTTTATTCCAATCGGACTTTTCGTTTAGAAGTTATCACGAGTATAAAACGCAATGAATATGTGGGTGCACTGCGGGCCGCGCAAATAAAAACGCGACGGCATTGCGAGTAGGTACTGTTTGAACCCCTTTGTAACGCAGACGAAGTTGCGCGGGTCAGCTAGTTTATAAATAGGTATATAGATATCACGCTAAAAGTTTCACACGCGAATTCCTAATTCAAACAACAGTATATCCGAGAATCCGATAAAAACAATTCAAACTATTGCATTGGTGGGAAACGTCAAGGCGCACGAGTTTAGATTGAAGATAAGTTTATTTTGTACCGGAATTATGCATCGCGGCCTATAATGAAAGTAACGTACTATATATAATTTTAATTAATCTGTTTATTTAATCTGAGAACTTAATTTGCAGTTATGTGCGAATCATCGATAGGTATATTATTAGTGCCCTTGATGACTACTTTATACTGTACGATCGCGCCTGTAGGTGGTTATTTAAAAGAGGGTGAATATAGAACGGAACGACAGTTCCCTCTTATCCCGCTGACAATTGACCGTAATTGTAATCTTCTGTGTTAGTACTCAAAATAAATGGGATCTTATTTGTTTCGGGGTCTGAAAGTTTTTTTTAACATTAAAATAATCATTCAAATATTGCGCTTGCAGCTTTTTTCATCCAAAAAAATATTTTTCATTTTATTTTTACAAGTGTACCTAATATTCGTTGATTAATTCATATAATATCGTAATAAGGACAGGTGTGCAACCCAGGTATTTTTGATATTACTTAAAATTTAACGATGCTTAGTAAAAGGTATTGTATTTTTTGTTATTACTTTAACAATGTCATAACATTTGTTTATAAACTTTGAAATAAGACGATAACTACCTTTTCAAATAGCAATCATCATTAATTAACAGCAAGTTTTCACGAAAACGCAACTTGAATACAATGATGACCTCGTTAATATTTTGTAATATTACGCGACGTCGATTTACGAAATAGATTGCTCAAACACAAAGTTAACGTACCGGTTCGATTTAATGTTTTTTTTTCTGAGACAAGGCGCCCACTAGCACAACATACTATATTCATACACTTATCTCTTATCAGTTCGTGACAAACTGTGATAGTGCATGGTGCAGAGGCTCAGTTTTATGGGTGTTAAGTTTTATTAAATTATGTTTATGGCAAAATGAATGATATAAGTGATTTCCTCGGTTCGACAAGTGTATTGGAGTTTTATCTATCAAGCATTCGAGAAAATCTATCATTCGGTAATTATAGTAGAAAATTATATTTATAAGTTTCATGATGAGGTATGTGATTCATACTAGTGATCATTTGTAAAACTGCGCACCGTGATATATTTAGGGTCGAAATCTGATAATTTCATGTAAACAAGATACTCCAAGATAGAGATAACAATATAAGATTGCAAAAATATAATAACATATTTCACATGCAAAATAGAATATGTCATTATAGCACCCATTACACGCAAATCGAATATTTATTTAAAATCGTGTTTTATATTTTAGGTCACAAGTGTGCATGCAATGTCTTCAGTATTGTAGATTCTGTATTTTAGATTTACATATTTAAATTATGAGATAAAAGCATGCGTCACTAGTTGAAATAACCTACTTTCAGTAAACTTAATATTTTGAAAAAAGAAACTAGTCAAATGAAGTAACTGAAAACAGTTTTTTAGAGTTACTTTTTAAAGAGTTTAGTTAAAAAGCAACACACCAATACAACAAAAATCAAGCATAGTTATGGTCCGAAGAGATAATAGACGAATAATTTAGAAGTTAATGATGATTTCCTTAAACTTAGCCACAAGCTCAAGTCATGATGGAGAAAGTCGTCCAACCCCTGGTACTAATGGTGAGGAAGACCTCTGGAGTCTATGGGGTCGTCTCGTCAGCAACTGGGAGATGGAATGGAAGCGACGGAACCAGTGGGTCCGGGACCTAGTACGACAAGGGGTCCCACATCATTTCAGGGGCATCGTTTGGCAGCTATTGGCAGGAGTCGATACATCGCCTGAAAAGAAACTTTACGCCATTTATATCAAGGTATAATACTTGATTAACCACAATTCTTGTTAATTACTTGATGTTTTTTAGGTACAATAAAGTATATTCTATTACATGATCAACTTGAGGCTGAAGAAATTTGTTAATATATATAAAATAGGTTTTCTATACAATTTTCCCGTTAACTAACGTCTATTTGTATATTTTACTGACACATTATGGATATTTTAGGCAAAATCAGCCTGCGAAAAGGTTATCCGTCGCGATATAGCGCGGACATATCCTGAACACGACTTCTTCAAAGAAAAAGATGGTCTCGGGCAAGAGTCGTTGTTCAACGTGATGAAGGCATATTCACTGCACGACCGAGAAGTCGGCTACTGCCAGGGATCTGGATTTATAGTTGGCTTACTACTGATGCAGGTGCGTCTCTAAATTATATTTTTATTATTTCACTTTAGTAAATAAGTCAAAAAATGATCACTCTCTAGTCTGTGATCCCTCCAACTACTTTCCACGGTTAAGTTGTCTAATCTGTTCTTAATTACTAGTCTCTCATTGTCTTTGATAGTGTTCAATATTTATAATATCTTAAGTATTATATCCACTGGCTTATTATTTCTGTTTAGAACTAATTTAATTCTTATTTTCTCCCTGCCAGACAAAATTTAACGTTACGAGAAGAACGATGTCTGTTTTGGTTTTTGCATCAATATTTTCGTTCCGCTCTTTAAGATAGCTTTATAATAGTTTGTAACAATAGCCCTAATGTGTTCGGTTGAATGAACCCAAAATATTTCCGGAAGTACATAACTTGTGATTTGTAGATGCCGGAAGAAGAAGCGTTCGCGGTGTTAGTTAAAATAATGCAGCAACATCGCATGCGTGATATGTTCAAACCCAGCATGGCGGAACTGGGACTGTGTATGTTTCAACTCGAGAATTTGGTGCAGGAACTTCTGCCTGATTTACACGTACACTTCCAATCACAGGTATTTTTTTATTATTATTCCTTTAAACGTTGCTTGGTCTATACCAGATACTATAATGTTAAATCCTCCTTATAATAGATCTACAAATTAAAATTAGTGAACATTGGTTATTGTAGTTTGTAATAGAATAAACTTATTCAGACACTCGCGGTTTTCTATAATACTTTCATGCATTTTTAACGGGTTCTTACCACGATATTTAATTAATTGAGTTGTCTCGATATTTCAACGTTGTTGCAAACGTCATGATCACGAGAAGACTGGATACTGCGGGTCGATTTAAGAGCAAACAAATCTGTCTACCCTCTTTCTCGTTCGCTTTTGGGTAGTACCACTGGAACTCGAACTCACTTCTCTTAATTCGAACTTCTTCTTAATTAAATATCGTAGTAAGAACCCGTTAAAAATGCATGAAAGTATTGTAATAGAATAATATTGTCTATTCGCAGAGTTTCAGTACATCACTCTATGCCAGCAGCTGGTTCCTAACTTTGTTTACGACAACACTATCCCTTCCACTGGCTTGCCGTATTATGGATGTTTTTCTTTCTGAAGGTATAGAAATCGTATTTAAAGTCGCTTTAGCGCTGCTCACACTAGGAAAGAATGATCTCTTATCACTTGACATGGAAAGTATTCTGAAGGTATGTGCATCTCTTTCTTATTTTTATTGGGTATTTATCTCTGTCTTACTAAAATCTTTTTTAACTAAAACAAGCTTTTAGATTCATTAGCTACACTTTTTTTATTTGCGTTAGACATTCTACTTACATTTCGTATCAATGAAATTAATAGATTGCTATGATGATAATTATTATTTTAATTTGATCTGTTTCCCTTACTAATTAAATATATTTTTTCCAGTATATTCAGAAAGAATTGCCTTCCAAAGCAGAGGCGGATCAAGCAGCATTCATGAACTTGGCTTATTCAATCAAGGTGAATCCTAAAAAAATGAAGAAGTTAGAGAAGGAATATACTGTGATTAAAACTAAGGAGCAAGGAGATATCGCTGTACTACGGGTAAGTGTTAAAAATATAATTTTGTTCCATTAATATTGGTTTAGGTTACTTATTATAAAACTTTGACTCAGCCATCTAAAGTGAAACTACGCAAATGCAAAAAATAAAAAAACGCTTTAGCATTGATTAATTGGTATTATGATTCTTATTATGAGCTGATTTAAGACTCAAACAGTATAGTAAATTAATTAATCTATATAACCATTTCTTTAACTGTGAATATATAAATGCTTACCAGATCTGTCTTTTTTGTGTCAATATTTGTTAATACCACCTCTTCTCTTTCTATCAGTGCCTCCGTCAAGAGAACCGTCTGCTCAAACAAAGAGTAGAACTCCTTGAGAAGGAAAGTTCCGCATTGGCCGAGCGCCTCGTACGAGGTCAGGTTGACCGCGCGGAAGGTGAAGAGGAAACATTCGCTTTAGCCCGCGAAGTGCAGGCGTTGCGTCGAGCCAACGTCGATACGCAGCAGCGTCTAGCCGTCGCCTTAGACGAGATCAGATCTCTTGAGATGACCATTGCTGAGGTATGACACTAATATAACCTGAACTGCAGTAAAGTTTCAATATTTTTTTATGTTATATACATTTTAAATTGAAACGTGATTACTCTAATTCGATATGTTTAAAGGCTAAGGTATAATCTACAGGATAGAAAAAGTACAGCACAATCATGATGACTAGTCTCACCAGTTTTGTTGTTCTAAGAAAGGTTTATTTTGCCAGTCATTAACTTTTGCTTAGCTGTTTTAGTTAAAATATCTTCCTATTACTAGAAGCTGTGAAAACATCTGAAAATTAAACTGCTAAGATAAAAGTAAATTACAAAAATCTGTACATTTAACAGAATAACTCAAGACAATCGTCCTTAGAAGGCACCGAAAGCGCTAGTGGTCAAAAACACGAGGAGCTAGCGCGTTGCCTTCAAAGGGAACTCGTAAGGGCGCGTCTACACGCCGCAGAGCGCGAGGCCGCCGAACGAGAACTCACGGCCCGTATCGACGAACTGGAGAACGAAAACAAGAGTCTTAGGAGGCAACGCGTTGATAATAATGTTGCTCACTTGCAGGTAAAACAGATGTATAAATTGTGTGTATTAGGTAACGTGTTTGCGTGCACAAATGCGTGCATGTTTGGTAAGAATGCGTGCTTGTTTGGTAAGAATGCGTGCTTGTTTGGTAAGAATGCGTGCTTGTTTGGTAAGAATGCGTGCTTGTTTGGTAAGAATGCGTGCTTGATTACACGAGTGTGAGTGTTTGCGAGTATGTTTGTCTATGTCCACCCTCTAAGGCGTTCTTATTGAAGAAGTTTACTTGAAAGTCTACGGCAAATGTTTTATAGCTAAATTGTAGTCAAGATGTAAATGATATTATTTTGTCACTAGGACGAGTTGATAGCAGTCAAGCTGCGCGAAGCCGAAGCTAATCTTTCCTTGAAAGACTTGAGACAGCGCGTCTCAGAACTATCTGAGTCATGGCAAAGACATTTGCAGGTATGCCTATGACATTTGAAGTATAATTAAGATTTTCTAACTAATGTCCATGTAGAAATAGTATATGAAAGAAAGCAATAAAATCGTTTTAATGAAATTGTTATAAACTTGTCATCTCTTCCTCTATTATTACATTTTTAATTATTGCAATATTTCATTATATTCATCCTATATTTTGTATAAAGCCAGTCATCATGTCATCTATCATTTATCACCCAATCATCAAACGTTACAAAACGAAATTGTAGCAAGATAACTAGCGTACTCGAAATATTCAGTTGCATTCGCAGGAACACAAACAAGAAGCGCCCGCCGCCCCGGTGCAATCAAACGTGGTTTCAGACATCATGGCGACACCTAAGAAACTTCTGCGTGCTTGGGAGGGGAGGTCTGGCGATATACAGAAATTGGATGAGGAGTTAATGTCCACCAGAATAAGGGAAGTCGAGGCTTTGACCGAGTTAAAGGAGTTAAGACTGAAGGTATGACAATGTTGGCTTCTTTAACTTCCATCTATGCCTTGACTTACGAGTTGATGAAAACAGATTTGATTTTGGGGCATTATGTGGTGCTAGTTTTAGTCATCACTCAATGAGTCACTCAAATATTAATTGCGTGCTTAGTAAACCAAACTGAGACAAATTCGACCTTGTCTATCGTGTAGTAAATCTCATGCGTGTAATTATATAAACCAGTATTAATACTTAGTATAAATACTAGGTAATGGAACTGGAGACTCAAGTACAAGTATCGACGAATCAGCTTCGGAGACAGGACGAGGAGGCTCGACTGTTGCGTGAAAACCTAGATGCCGCTCTACAGAGGGAACGCGCTCTGCAAACCAGGCAGAGAGAATTCCAGCACAAATACACTGATTTGGAGAGCAAGGTAAGTTATAAAACTAGCAAATAAATATCTTGCAGAAGTTAGAGGTTTAATAAAGTGATGACATCGAAAAAAAGTACACTTTTTAGGGTAAACTTACCAAATTGTAACCTATCATGACATGACTTTAGTATTTTAACTTTTGTCTTACACAGGCTAAGTATGAATCAATGCAAGCAAACATCAGAAACATGGAGGATGCACAAAGAATAGCTGAATTGGAAACAGAGGTGTCAGAATATAAATTGAAGGTATATATCACAAGTTTAATCTACAATTATGGATTTATGATCATGTGTAGACAAAGACAAACATCGGTAGTTTATTATTTTAGAACTGACTTTACGAGGTAAGACTACAAAATTGACTGTATATTTTACAGAACGAAGTAATGGCAACGGAAGGTGAACTAAGGAATAACAACATGGACGACTCGGACAGAGTTCGCGAATTGCAGGAACAAGTCGCCGAACTTAAAGCAGAGGTAAAACAAATATTCAAAATAACTTTCACTCATAGTCAAAATAATAAGAGATCATAAAATAACTAAAAGAAAAACTTGTATAAACTAACATTTCAAAGGAATCCGCTTTGCTTATAACAATGATGAATTTATTGCACTGAATTAAAACGTATGTCGTAACGTCAAAGAACGCAACGCAATCAATAACACTCGCTGCGTATATGCTTACCGAGGCATACGCTTTTGTTTGTCTATCAATCAAATTCAAGGAAATAGTAACTTAATGTGTACAACGTAAAGCTGAATATTGAACGATTGCCTTTATATATAAACTCTGATGTTTTTTGTTTGGCACTGCACAGTTTCCGACACCAATCAACACAATGGACAAAGAGCCCTGGAAGAAATGGCTCGAGTAAGTCACCACATTGTTTAGGGCGGTGTATTTACGAGTAAAATCCTCACCATTCCCTTAAAACTAAGAATAAAATTTATTGCATTAATTTGTAGAATAGCACTTCAAGGTCCTTAGTGTTGTCACTGCAATCGCTTATTTGGAAAAGCATAAGATATAATGGTTAATCTAATTAGGCATTTCTGTTGTTGGATCGAAGTTCCTTATCGCGCGTTGTGAAAGGGGGCTAGACGGAAAAAATCTTACGAAAAGTTGTCACGACACTTTTTTTGTTTTAGATGATTATCGCTAGATGGCGCTGTGATCAAAATCTTTTAAAACACGTTCCTTTTAAATTATAAGATATCTTTTAATCGAAAGGAACTTCGTTCTATTCGGGTGTCTCATGACACCTCTCAAGTTTTTTTTTATAATAAATCAATTATTTAATATAATTTCGAATAATATAAATGAGCTGTTTATTAAATGTCTTCAAAATAGGAACTACAGTACCTAATAGTAGTGTTTCTTATAAAAACATTGGTGTTAAAGGATTTTACTCGTCGCATAGTTTTGCTAAATTTCCGTATAATTTGTTCGATTAAATTATCTATCTGTTTTTTTTTTTTCTGTTTTGTAGCTCGTAACATTTTGGAGTTTGACGGTGTTTGTATGTAGTTAGTTAAATGTTCCCAAATAATATTGATATTAGTATAGGTATATACTACATTAGTATGGGTTTATAAAACGAATGTTGTTGTGTACAAATTGCATGTATGATTGTAGCATGAAATTGCTTGCTTTATAGTTTGATCAACTTGAGTATTAAGTCGATGGATGATAATAATTACTTTAATTTGTGAATTAATTGATAAACTTTTGATTTTATTTGAAAGTATTATAATATGCAACTTTTTATTGCAGGTCTAATAAATTATTTATTTATTCAACTTCTACACAGTATGTTACACTTTAAAAAAAAATTACTTAAGAGTTATGCACAGTATTATTTTTTACTTCAATATCGTAGTGAATTAGAAATTTTAACTAAAACCGTACCAGTTTTTATTCATATAATTATTGACCGACTTCCAAAAAGGAGGATGTACTCAATTCGTCTGTATTTTTTTTTAATGGTTGTTCCTCCATAACTTTAGTTTGGGTGGACCGATTTGATTCTGGTGTCAGATGATGGATGAACTTAGGTCCCATTGTTTTTTTTTAAAGATCAAACAAGCACTTTGGTATTTGTGTTTAAAAATGTGTATTTTTAACGGACAAAATTTCACGATTTGCTATGCGTTTTTGGGTCTATTTTTTTATATGAACCGGTTTCGGTGATCTTTTTTTATTAGAAAGCAGACATTTTGAGCATTATCTCGTATAAATTTAATAAAGATCTGACTGGTAGTTTTTGTGCTATACTTGAGAAATAGAAATCGGTCGTTTTCATTTTTGTAAAAAAAATATGTTTAGTTTATTTTTTTGCGATGTGTACTATGATTTTACCCAGCAGCGTATTAGTTAACCAATATCTAGATGCCATATTTTAGTAATATATTTTGAACTGAATAGGTCATGAGGCTAGAGGTATGGAAATCTCGCGCTCTGGGTCACACCGAACTTAGTCGCACCATCTCACTCGAAGACGATTTGGAAGAAGACGAGAAATTAAAGTTGACACTACGCCGTGAGTCATCAACATCGCTGGAATTCACGACGGCTATACGAAAACCTTCCTAACGAATGCTGAAACTGACCAGCGGTATATATATTTTTTTCTTTTATTAATTGACAAATTTGTAATTACATGGAGTTATACTCAGTGTAAGTTGAATTCGATTGAACTAGATTTTCTAGATTATTTTAGACGCTGTTTATGTTTGAATTGAGAACTTTGTGATGGGACAATTTAGTCTTTTTAACGGTATGGCAGCAATGCAGAAACAAGACCGGTTTTTTACAGCTCTATAAACATATTTTTGTAATAATCTGTTTAAAGTTATGCTATGCTACGCCATGATAAACTCCGCTGTTTTATTTTTAAATACCTAAGCTATGCGAAGTTATTTCATTAAACATTACAAGCTAGTATATTGTTCTGAAAGTTAAACTGCAAAAATAAAACACATACATTTGTTTTTTATTTTTGAATTGCTATACTATCACTAATACTATCTAATATCCCTGTTTTCATCATTTATGTAAGTTTCTCATTACTTACTACCACTTATAAAATAAGTGGAATACAAAAAGTATAATAATATTATGACAACTGCATAGCATGGCTTTTTGCCGATCGGTTTTTATTTACTTTTCTACAATCTACAAAGAGCACGAGTTTTCAGATGTTTTAAATAATACTGTAACGCCAAAAGTACTTTTTATACAAAACAATATCATATACTGTGATATATTATTACGATGGTTTAGTTTTCAAAACCATCGTAATAAAATTTCAACTCCATTGTGTTTACATTTATGTCTTACTTATTTAATAAGTATTTACAATTAGCAATATTTTTACAATCAGATTTTATTTCATATGTTATAACAGAATTTTATTTTTAATAATGTTAACCAATTAACAACAATTTATATTACCCAAACGCAATATTAATATAGATTCAATTTTAAAGTTTATAATTATACAGCTCCTTCTATTTATCTCTTATTATCGAATCGACCACGCGGTGGAATCAACTATTTCTCGTTTTGTAGGATTTTTATAGTAAGTGTAGTTTTTCACTTAATAGTTGTTTAAGGTATTTATTAAAACGAGCTAACAAGACAAAAGTAGTCAAATAAATAATTTCGATTCAAAAATGGTATTCCGCGTAATTATAACTACGTTAAAGAAAAGTAATTAAAACTAATGTCAATTGATTAAACTTTACTGTCGTTCTTGTTGAACCCAGTGTCAGCTAATATCTAAACATAATGTTTCGAATCACGTTTTAATTTTTGCTTACCTTATTTAGAAAATATTCAAGTATCAACAAAAGTAAAAATAACGTAATAAAGACAAGGTTTAAAATAATTAATGCTGTAACAAGAAAAAAAGTACATAAATATATTAAAGCGTAAGCTTTTTAAACACAATAGACGATAATCATTTTATTGAAGCCTTACTAAAATCGGTGTCGAATATTAGCTCGTATCTATGAATATCATGTTATAGTTAAATGTAGTCGGACTTAGTAACAGTGAATGTTAGTTGTAGTTTTATTATCATTGACTTTTTGTAGTAAAGAAACAATTTCGATAGTAACTAGTTGTATTTCATTAGAATAATTGCAATAAACACTTTGAATTGTTGAGTCGTTCAGATATTATAGACCGAATAACTCGTTGGGACTATATCAAATTCCAGGATCGATAATATCACATTCTCTACAAAAATTAACTCCCGACTAATTGCGCGCGAAAACAAAAACAATAATGCTGCAATAAGCATTGAGAAATACTCCGATGTAAAACAGAATGGCGCTGTTCAAGACAATTTTATTGGTATATACCTACAAAACGAGTTTGATAAATCTGAGCGAATATTCATTATTCTTAATTTTGCACTAACTGTAGAAGTGACGATTCCCAATATAAATTTCATCTCATTTACTCGTGATGCCAATATACTGACTACTAGTTATGGTTGTAGTTGAAATAATACATCTAGTTCTAATATAGTATTATGTACGTTTGATTTTATTTAGTAGACGATTTTAATAAACGACGAGTAGTTAAAAACGAATAGGTAGTTAGACTACAAACAAATGGAGCCAAATTGCTTAACGTTTAAATCAAATTTGAATAGAGAAATGGTAGGTGAGAAACTGCAAGACTTAGAAGCAATTTTCAATCACAATGCACAAGCAGTTGTCTGATATGTACTGGTAGAACAGTTTCTAAAAAAATACATAGACAAGCTGTTCATTTATAGGTACATTTTTATCCTAGATTAACATTCCATTGTAAATTCCTTATAATTTATTTGTAGGTATAATATATTTGATCTGGCGAGATTATTTATTTTATGGCTAATTTTATATCATTGATTAGCTAATGCTTGTAATTATGATCAGTTTCACAAGATAATTTGATTATTTTAATTTTGATTGCGTTTTATCTTAATAAAACTTCACGCGATTGTGGAAATGATGAAAAGATAACTTCCAAAGAGTTTGTCTGCGTGAAGTCAAGCCAATTTCATAAAAAATAGTCCTTTTAACACTGGACTGTGAACTTAAATAATGTCAATTAATTTGCAATAAATAATATACAAAAAATATTCAAAGAGCAGGATCTAAAAAATATCAATTTTATAAAATTCAACTGAGTCTTATGCCCACAAGGTTACATACACAATACTACAAACATTACAATATTTTTATACTTATGAAAACTAACCAAACATCAATTAGCGTAATAATATAATTTCCGAATACGATGTACATACAAATTTATTAATATTATTATAATTTTAAAGAACCTTATTCCAATGTAACTTAATAGTATTAATGATGTATTAAGTTAATACCGAGAGAATCTTAAATATTTAAATTAAATTGCTCTTTATTTCCACAACCTAAAGCCTAATGAACCTAAATATTTGCAGGTAAATAATTGTAATAATGTTACTTTTTATTTTCACATGATTAGGGGTGGATTTTCATCATACGTAAATTTAATAAAATCTTTGAATTCGAATCTATACGACAGCTATATTATGTGCATAGCACTGTGTACTTACTTATTTATCTAACTTAAGATTTTGAAAACATAAACTTGCAATTTTGTTGAATACTCAAATAATTATTGTTAGTTAAATTAATCACACAAATTGATGTATATTATTTTATTAATTTTTATGCTGCTTGCATAACAATATAATATAATAGAAGATATTACTACAATGTGTATTCACAATAACTTTAAGTAAAATGTATTATTAGTTTGATATAATTTTGTAGGGCTGGTTTTTATCTCTCGTTTATTGTTATAGTAAGGCATACTAATTGTCTTAATTGAATTATTGTTTTACAGTATACTTTTAATTATATTATTTACTAGCTGCCCCGCGCAACTTCGTCTGCGCCAATCTCAATTAAATGTCAACTATTCGATTTTTTCTCGCTGTAAATACCATCCTTGAACTTCATCGAGAATTAAAAAAAACAACTATTTCTAAAATAAATATAGCCTAAGTTACTCGTTATAATATAATCTATCAGCCATTGATAGTCAGCCCGTCCGAATCGGTCTAGCCATTCCAGAGATTAGCCAGAACAAACAGACAGTGGCCACCTTCCAGCTCCATCATCAGACCTTGACATTCATCCTCAACGCAAAGAACTCATCAATACGCTTCATTAGAGCCTAAACACGATGAGGTTATCTTGCTTATTGACGGAGTTCCCATAGCCACCTTTTAGCTCCATCATCAGACCTTGACATTCATCCTCTACACAAAGATCTCATCAAGACGCTTCATTAGAGCCTAAACACGATGAGATTATCTTGCTTATTGACGGAGTTCCCATAGCCACCTTCCAGCTCCATCATCAGACCTTGACATTCATCTCATACGCAAAGAAATCATCAAGACGCTTCATTAGAGCCTAAACACGATGAGGTTATCTTGCTTAAAGACGGAGTTCCCATAGCCACCTTCCAGCTCCATCATCAGACCTTGACATTCAGCCTCTACGCAAAGAACTCATCAAGACGCTTCATTAGAGCCTAAACACGATGAGGTTATCTTGCTTAAAGACGGAGTTCCCATAGACACTTTCCAGCTCCATCATCAGACCTTGACATTCATCCTCAACGCAAAGATCTCATCAAGACGCTTCATTAGAGCCTAAACACGATGAGATTATCTTGCTTATTGACGGAGTTCCCATAGCCACCTTCCAGCTCCATCATCAGACCTTGACATTAATCCTCTACACAAAGATCTCATCAAGACGCTTCATTAGAGTCGAAACACGATGAGATTATCTTGCTTATTGACAGAGTTCCCATAGCCACCTACCAGCTCCATCATCAGACCTTGACATTCAGCCTCTACGTAAAGATCTCATCAAGACGCTTCATTAGAGCCTTAACATGATTGGCTGGGTCGATTTGGATGGGACTTTCAATGGCCGAGCTTATGTAATAAATACTAACTTAGGCTATATTCATTTTAAAAACTGTTTTTTTTTTTAATTTTCGATGAAGTTCAAGGTTGGTTTTTACAGAGAGAAAAAATCGAAAAATTGATAGTTAATTGAGAGTGGCGCAGACGAAGTTGCGTCCGCCGCGCCATTACGCCCTCCTTATACCTCGTGGCCCAGCGCAATCAGAGTCCACTTTAGTCAGAGCTCCAGTTGCGACGATTCACCATATAAATTGGAGATCTCTTTATGTTGGCCTTCCGAACGTAATACCCATCGACGTTAATTCGCTTATAACTTTTTAAATACTGAACCGATTTTGATAAAACAACGACTAAATGTTAAGTGAGACTTGCCATAATACATTATAAAAAACCCCAACTAAATTGGTTCGGCCGGTTCGGAGATTAGCGTGCACAAAGATACAGACAAACAGACAAACAGACAAAAAAAATTCTAATTGCATTTTTGGCATCAGAATCGATAACCAAACACCCCCTGCTAGTTTTTTTTTTGATATTTTCAATGTACAGAATTGACCTCTCTACGATTTTATTATAAGTATAGATTAATTTGTATTGTTGCAAATAATATGTATACTTGATAAAAGTGAGGCATCTATAGAGTCGAAACTCGATGGGATTTGAGTTATTTTAGCACAGGCTCAGCAGAAAGAATGAAATATAGATCTTTCTCTTTTCTATAGACCATCCTTAACATAGATTATAAGTAGTGCTTTAACACAAGAATTACAGTAAGAAAAAATATTTTGCATTAAAACCATATCACATCTTATAAAATACCCTAAAAGCCTAATTTATGCTTTTATATTGCTATTTTTTTTTAATTAACAGGCAGCTTATAATGTTTTAATTTACTTCTGATAATTGGTATTAAACATTCATATTTTAACTTGCTGCTATGATAACTTATTAAATATTGTAATTATTGCAAGATTATATTTAATTGATTATCTATATATATATATTTTATTACATTATTTTACTTACAACATGCCCTATTTGTCTACTTTCGATTTATGAATAAAATAAATATATAGTAGATCCATAAAATGTCCACTAAAATTATAATTGTTGCATTGTAATTAATTTATGAGATTTATTTAATTTAATACAAATTATTATTTATACATTCAATAAGTCTATCAAGGTATTATTGTGGTTGATTTTTATGTTAGTTTTATTTTAAATTAATTTTATTTCAAATATATTTGCAATATTAATAATAAATAATCCATTTCTAAGATCTCTTGATAATAAAAAGCACTAATATTTTCGATTTTATTTTAAGTACCAATATGATTGAGTAATCGGGATGTGATAAATTTATTTCACTGCCGGATGTATTGTTTGAACTCTGATCAGTACTAAAACAGATATTTTTAGGACTTGACTGCGATTTTATGTATTTTCATATTGTGTACGGTAATAAAATAGTAATCAGAAAGTTTTGTTTCATTTACTCAAATCAATCTTAAATGATATTCAGGTATTCAATGATTAATCCGATTAATCATGATCCTTTCCGATCAACATGCTCTTCAAATATAAATAAGTAAAGTTGAAGTTTTCGTTTCTAATATTAATATACTTAAACACTTTAAACAGTTTTTACTGACATCATAGCATACCATTTTTTTTTATTTCTTCAGTTATTTGTTCCTAATAGTCTCGACTGGGATTGCTAATCTGATGACATCTTTGTGATTGCAATAATATGGTATAAAGGAGCAGATCTGTTGATGGAAACGGAAGATAGCAATAGGAACTCCTTTAGTAAAGATAGAGCCATCGTGTTTGGGCTCGTTTGATTTGTCTTGTCTAGGACTTTACTGCTAAACTTTATGTACTGTACATGTGCTTGTACCTTACGTGCACTTGATGATAATAACAATATAAAATACAATAGGCATGGCTTTTAACAAAAAAGTACCTACCACCAATTTAAAATATTGTAAATTCTTTGCTAAGAGGATCTCCGACAACAGTGGGGAAATTAAAACAATCTTTTGTTAGTTACATTATTTATTTATTTTAAAAGGCACTATTATAAAAGGCAATAAAATATTTTTTATTAGTACTTAATTGTTAATTTATGTTATATTATCACACTTGTTAGTTCAACCATTGAATGCAAATTGCACGGTGTTTAAGCTATATTTTTGTATTTAGTAAACAAGTTGTAGAGTACTCGAAGCGTTGACTTTAAATCGAGATTCACGATATCTGAAAATAATAAAATAAATTGAATATATTCCATTATAAAAATAGTTTTGTACATTTTATCTGATGTTCTTATAGTTTACCTTCGGGTCGCGCCTTTGGTTTACCCAAACCAACATCTTGCATTAACTCAAATGCAAATGACACATTATGGACCTTCTGATCAAAATCTTGAGGTGTTAAATGAAAGTCGTAAAGCGGCACAAAGAACTCTTCAAGCAAACCCATCAGAAGGCATAAATACACTCCATCATGGAATTGAGTATCCAAATCCATTACTTCCAAATTCACTTTACTCAAATGCTTGTTCACAAATGTAATCAGTGACTGAAATAGATAAACACAATTTAAAATAAAAAATATATTGGTTAAGGAAGTATTGAAGGTAGTTCATTTCAAAACTTCTCGAAATTATTAAACACTAGGAATATGTACCTTTTTAACAACTTGCAACTTGTCTGGAGCGTGATCAAACAATGCATCAAATGCATCTCGTTCACATTTCATTCCGAGATCGTCGTATGTGGTCGTTATAGTTTCAGTTAAAGTTCTGAAATAAAATATCATACTTTAGGATTAAACTTCTGTCATACAAAAACAAAGTAACAGTCAATATTATACTGTGGAACTCATAGCTACAAGGTAGATCTGAAGATTCCAAAAATAAGTGGTTCTAAATAGTATTTCGATAGTTCCTTCACCCCACTTCAGCTGACACAAAGGTCTACCCTGTATGTTACTGCCAAATTCAATTTTGCATTAAGTTTAATCAAATGACAATATAACAAAATATATTTTTGAAAATATAGTAAAACCACATTGAAAATCAATTATCCATTATAGTACCTGCGTGAAAGTTCGTTTGGTGTAGTTTTCTTCACAATAACAACGTTAACGGAAACATTTTCAGGAAGACGTATAGGTGCTCTGAAGTGGCGCGCCAAAGCAACTAGTAAATGTAGAATGGAAACAATATTTTTCGAATGTACACTGTCGACACTCCACTTAGGAACAGGTTTTGATGTTCCATACAACACCTAAAAATGTTCACAATATTATTGTAGATGTGGTGTTGTAGACGTAGTACGTGAGGTACCAAATAAAAACACAACAGCCCAAAATTACAGCATATTATACAATAGAATACAATATAGAGAATCCTTTCATTAATAATACTTAAAAAGAATATATAAATTTATTAGCTTTAAAGAAAAAACTAAATGGTATATCATGAAATGATTTGCACACACTATCACTAAACCATAGTTAGGCATGGCTGAAATTATTTCAGAAATTATGTACTAACTCGATTGACATCTCTTAAAACTATAGTCAGCTTCTGACGCTGTCCTTCTTCAGATTGAGTTACTTCAGGTACATCGAGTTTCATCTGGGTTAGTTGTTCCAGAAGTTTCTGTAAAACTTGTCCATCATAAAGATCTTCAATGATATCTTGGACAATGATTCTTTGAGAGGCCAGCACATCATTCATCCAATCGATCAGGACTTGAATGAGATCTCTCACTCTTGGATCTTCAAGTGATCTTGGTTCAACTATTGCCCATTCTTCATTCTCATCTAAGCATGACAGAAATTGGTTTAGATTGTTTCAAGTTATTCCAAATTGATTGTCAGTTAGCTCTACACTTTTAATTCTTTTACTTTAGATAGATATGATACTAAAATATTGAATAATTATAAACAAAAATAAATGTTTTTTTTTTATATACTTTCAGTAAGTGATACAATGTAAGGAGTAAACATCTAAAACAAAAATGGAACACACATATTGCCAAACACAATGTTTTGTAATATTCTAAATAATTTGCCCTTGACACATTTTAAAGAAATAATTATTACTGTTCAATCCGCACTTAACATTAATTTACCAACGTAAAAGTACAGAAATAATAGTATATTTTTTTTCATGTTTCTAGTTTAACTTACTCAAACTATATTCTTCAGGAGGAATCTCAGGTGCAGTTGGGCTTCCAGGTGAATCAATGGCATATTTTCCTTCAGCTTGAACATCTTGTACTAAAAAGAACATTTATACATTCATAGAAAATTTCACTTTTATATTTTACAAAATTTTAATAGACTCATTGTCATTTTTAGTGTTTACAAGTAATAACAAATTGTTCTTCCATACATACATGGAAAATATTCATCAATTTAAAATAGTACATTACAACATTACTTGTTTTTCGATTTAAGATGTTGCAGCACTTCCTTGTTATAATTTTCCTCCTACACAAAATGGCTATCACAAATTATTCCCAATTAATGGACATTTAGAACAGTTGTTTTTAAGTTATAGTACAGATATGAGCACATAGCAGATTAATTATACCTTTTAAACATAAAATTTCAGTAGTTTTGTATACATGTGTTATAAATAGGTCATTACATTATGTTCTGTCTTATTACTCATAACATTGAGTAATGAAACATATCATATTAGAGTCAAAGCAATATAAAATATATATATGAATACCTTCTTTGATACCCTTCTTGCGTCCTATGGTACCAATTTTGTCCCAGAAAGATTCTTTTTCCTCCTTTTTAGGAAGGACTGGAGTACGAGGAGATTTTGGGCGTGGTGAAGACATTTGTAAGTGTTATATTGCTCTTTAAATCACATGTAATTAGTAATTTGATTTTAAAATATGATTAAATAACACACATAAATTTATTAGAAATCATCTAATTCAATAGAAAATATTTTTAAACTTTTATCAACCAAAACAGCAGGAGGAATTTCTGCCATTAAACTTGAACTGTCACTGCTAAAAGCTAATGTCAAATGTCAACGTTAGATATCGTCAACTGTCAATTTGGTAGGGTAGCACGACCAAACCAACCAAGGGTAGTTATGCAAAAATAAAGGTATAAGCAGTAATCAGCACAGACTAAACATGACATTAGTTATTTTACGTTGGACTATTAATTTCGTGCAAAAAATAGAAAACATTTTAAATTTGGTAATTTAAAATTGTAAAGGTAAATTAACAGACTTCTAAAATTATAAGTTCAATCTACAATACGTAACGTGTCATGAAATGAATAAAAATAACAGTATAATTTTTAGAAATAATTAAATCGTGTGTAGGTGTCAGTAGATTTGTAATAATTATTTAGTCTGTAGTAACCTGTGAAGAAGACAAGTAAATAAATTGATTGTGGAGTGGAATTTGTTTTTCTTTGCAAAACAAGTAGTAGGTGGGTGATTTATAACACACTTGTTCGAATACCAAGCTATTGTTTTATTTTAAATGTAAGAATATCCTATAAATTCAACAAAAAAAGATTTATAGTTTCACCACTGTTTTCTTTTGTCAGTAAAAAGTAAAATTACCAACCGTTCGATGGATTGGGACTGGGTGTAGTGAACAGTCATAGCTAAAAATAACTTCAAGATTGAATTACGTCACTGTTCCCACTCCTGACTCCAGGTAGTGACTTAATATCAGTATTCTAAGTGAAATTTGTTTGCAGCTGAAACAATGGAAAAAAGTGGTAATCCGCCTCCATATGTGTGGAACAATGCAAATATTTTGCAGCCACCACCAGCTGCTCCGCCAAGCTACTCTCAAGCTGTCGGAGGTGTGGGCCCCTCAAGTCCTTACACTCCACAATATCCTGCTAGTGAGTACCTGCTTTTAATACAATAAAAAAATCGATTAGTTAAACATATGATTCAATGCCATTAACAGATGTTAGCTAAAAATAATTGAAATCTATAAATTCAAAATCATTGAAAAACAGCATAAAATATCTAATACTTTTTCTAAGTATTTTCTCAAAATGGCAGTTGTATGGCAGAGTATTAATTTATATTTTTTTGAATGCTGAATATTGTATAAAAATAAATTTGTAAATATTATATCAGTAATTATTATTTAATACTCAAAAAAAGTTCCACATCTAGAACAAATACTAAAAAGGTCATGTATTTTTATTTTGAGTAAATGACATTGACCCAGTTAAAATTTAAGAAAAGTAATCTTTCAAGGTTTTTGAAATGGACTTTACAATCCTAAGTTAACAAAGGAACATTTAATACAAATTATCTATAGCTCCAAAAATATTGAGCGAACATCTACTGTTACTTTACCTATTATTTACTTAGTAAAAGTACATTATAATATAAATTTCATATTTAAGAGGAGTCTTAAGATATATTGACTTACGGAACTGGCTCAGTATGAGACTATAGTTAAAACAATTAATAATAATGTGTTTGTAGTTTATTAACTTATGCATTTAGGTTGAACAGGATAGCCAATAACAGATTTTACAATAAATATTGTGTTATTCATGAGATTTAGTGAGTACTCAACTAAACACATATTATTTGTTGTTAGTATAACAAGTAAAGCAAAATGTTGTGATAGAGTTTTGAAAATTCTTAGTAGTCTTAGTGTATTATTACTACAGATAAAATGGATATTCAGCAGCTATCCAGCATCTGACCATCTTTTATTATCTAGAAGTTATTCTGAATCGAGCTGGATTACAAGTTTAAATGTAGTTTACAGCTAAAATAGGCCTATTAAGTATCACTTTCTTTGTATTATAATTTATTGATATATAATCGAAACTGAGGGTGTCAGGAAGTCTTTAAATCACTTATAAGTCACAAAATACTTTAATTATTTCTATTACAATTTCAAAGATGATCTATGACTCGCTCAGAGCCAAATTATTAATTTTTTATAACAACCACGAACAACTAAAATCTATAATCTATTTTGTATTTCAGCTGCCGGACCACAAATAGTTACAACTGTGGTACCAGTTGGGCCAAACCCAACTCATATGATTTGCCCAAGCTGCCATGATGAAATTAACACATCGACACAAACCAAGCCTGGTCTCATTGCATACATTTCTGGTGCAATTATATTCCTATTAGGGTAAGTATTAGTTTACAATTGGTTAAAAATAACTAAATGTTGTGAGATTATAAACTGTTTTTGTTTACATAAAATTAATGATTAGTTTGAAAATAAAAATATTACATCTCCATAATGATTACAACTACAGTGTAACTGAATCTTAGATGAATGTAAAAATGTAACTGGCTAAGAATGTTACATTTTTCTTGCAGATGCGTATGTGGATGTTGCTTGATTCCATGCTGCATTGAAACTTGCATGGATGTACATCACAAATGCCCCCACTGCAACACCTACCTTGGCCGTTATCGTAGATAAACACCTTGCTTATCTCAAATATTTCAACTACTTTTATATACTTACTGAATAATGAATCTACATTTGAATTACAATTTTAATTATAGGTGTTATTGTGTAACCTTGAGTCCTGTTGTAATGGTATGTATATCTCTGAACGTATTAATGTGAATTTTGAGTTCATATCATTCATATTAATTAACAGGCCTAGCCTGTCCCTGCAATCTTTGTAACAATTTACAAGTAGTGAAAATACTACTTAATATAATAATATAGTATTTTGATAGTATCATATAATTGTTTTATAAGATTTAAGTTGTGGGACAAGTTTAACTTAGATGTTACTTATATTATTTGTTTTATTTGCTTTCTTATGATATTTTAATTGTATTTATTTACACTGCCATAATTATTAAAACAAGTATATTTTAACAATTCAACAATTTAAAACATATAAACTTAATGATTATTTAATCCCTTTCGTATTTGACAAAATAGTCTATTTTTAATGTTGCATTTCCCTTTTGATAAATTGAGACATAACTACCAATAACAATATAAAATATCAATATCTAGTGTTTTAATGCAATCATGCAAACGAGGTAGCTGTTATGAAATAAGTAGATGTTATCTTCCAATGAAGTGAATATGTATCAGTCTTTTGAAGTAGAAATTAATGAAAAGTAATAGTAGTGGTGTAGAAATTTTTGTACAAAAGTTGTGATCCTTCTTTTTAATGCAAGTATTTTTGAGACTAAACATAATTTAGTTCACGAAACAATGCAATACTATTATCTAAGTGTCTATTTACATTACGTTATCATTTACCAATTATTTATTTTTTACAGTTCAATCCTTTTATTCCATGAATTGTGATTTAGTATTAAAGTATGAAAATCATCAGAATCTCACCGAAAAAAATCTCATATTGACCAATTTTATTGTAGAAAGAATGAAATGAATATGATAAAAAAAAATAGTTCCACTTGCAAGCAGCATTTTTGCGTATCTCAAAAATGTTATACTAAATTAACGCACGACATAATAATATTTTATTCATGCTTATTTGCTTAAAATATCATATTTTTAGTAAAATTTAAAAATAAATTTCAGCATTATAATCAGTAACTATCTTGTGGCAAAAAGAATCTCCAAAAAGTTAGTAATAACTCAACCCATCGCTAACGACAAGTCATAAAATATTTTTCTGAATTGAACTGAAATATATTATTATTTTAAATAATATACCCATATGGTATTCAAAAAACCTTTGTTGCCTCTTAAAATATCAAGCTTCCGATTACAACTTCCATATTAATTAAATAAGTATATAAAAATAACACAATTGTGTTAAATCATTGTCTTCGGTTGAAAATTATAATTTAAAAAAACTAAAAATTATAGATATGTTTAAAAGTTAATAGATGAACTTAAAACAGTGCAATATTAACAGAGGATGTACAAGCAATATAAACAAATTCAGAAATTCTAAATCAAGCTACTGTGAGAATTAAATACACAATATTGTTTACTACTAAAGAAGTTTAATCTTTTATATCAAAAAATGGGTCAGCTTTTAGTACCTAGTAACCAATTTTTTACGTGAATATCTCTCAGTTTTATGCTATTATAATAATTTACATGTTTAAAACAAAATGTACTTATTAATTTATCATTAAAACAATTTTTGGTGCACTTTTATTTTACATTACTTCATCGTAGTAAATGTATTTATTTCTGTATTCTGTAAAAGAAAGAAGCGAAAACTTGTGAAGAAGCGCTATTCTTGAATTTTTATGTATTCAAAAATTTCAAGCAATAGATTTATTGTGTGTAACTGCATGTTTCAATTGTAAGAAGAGTTAAAATAATATTCTTATGTGCATAATACTTCCAAATCATCATAGTATTATATTAAATTAAATTATGTAATACTTAATTTAAGTTCTTGTATCTACACAAGATACCAGCTAGACAACTCTATAATCTCCGAATCCTATATATATGATAAATAGGTACATTACTTATTGCACTAAAGAAAATATAAAGTAGATATGCTCACAAAATTAAGGTATGCTTTTAACTAACGACGATCTAAAAAAATATTGCTATTCAAGAATATGTTGTCCATAATAAAAGTGCGCCACCTTATGGTACAATATTATGATAATTTTAGTTTAATTGTAAACGGGTGTTTGACTGTAATGAAGAGAATAGAGATCTATATATCTACTTTATTAATATTAAGTACAGAAGGAAAGGACTAAAATAAGAAACCTTGCCTAAATGAAACCGATGTAATGGAAACTCGTTAACTTAGCCAGCTAATAATATATAATCCTATTTAAAATCGTTAAAACGAATCTTGGTTTTTAAAAAAATAATTCCACATAAATATTAGTAAAGAACCTTCACAATCGTTTTCTTATCCTATTCATATTTAATTTTACTTTTGTCGAGGTTGTGAACAATACAGGTAAAACGGCATAAAAATAAAATATTCCAAGGTTCGGTCGTTGAATTCATGGCCTCAATTTTTAAGATGTGTAAACAACAAGCAAATGATAAAAGTATCAAGAAATTCCAACAGTATTCTCTTTGCACTGTTTAAGTTGTCGCAAAGAAATGCGATTCAGTAAAAAATATTATTTTTACAGCCTAGAAAACACCTTTTTGAGACTTGCCATTTTTGTTAATCTTTTGCCTCTCTCTATCTTTTTTATTAAAACAGTCAAACATCTATTTAATTCAGCTTTAAGATTAATTTGTTATATTATACTAATTAACATAATAATAATTATTAATTATGTAATAAATGGTTGTCATATCAATTGTGTTTATTTATTTTGGAGGAATTTTATAGGGTGAAGTAACTTCTAGAATTCGTTTTAACGGATCCTTTGAAACAGAACTGCTAAAAACAATGCTTACTTAGCGAAGGATAAAATTATTGATAACAAGTATTAGCCACATGTACAACTATATCCACTGTCCTGACAGCGTTACCAACATAAACAACCCGAAAGCTCGTATCTGCAGAGGGATAGATGGGGGAGTTCGCTATGGTTGCCCAATGCGACTAACAACGAATTGGAGACTACATATTTTCAACTGGCTTATAAATCCTTCTTCCAACATACTGGCATAGAACATACTGGTTTCCTCAGGATATTTGCATAATGGGTGGTCGTTCGAATGGAAGCCCGCGCACGAAAGGAAGGCAGACTTAGATGTCATATACAGGGTGTCCCAGGACTATGTGACGTGAATGGGAAGTAGATACTTTAAATATAGGAGATAGGATGTTTTTTTGAAAGGAAAAATTATTGTTTTTGATAATAGATCTGCATTCAAGGATTTTTCACAAATTGTTTTATTTGTCTGAAAATCTAATAAACCAACTCGGAAAAAAGAACATGAGAAGATTCTACATTAAGGGACGATAGGACAATGGATGATAGGAAGAATAGGTACTTGAATAAGGAAAAAAAAATGTTTCGTGGGACCTAGTCGGTCCTGGTCATTCTCATATATACAGGGTGATTTGTTAGACAGGGTACATATTGCAGGAGGGTGATGAGTACTCTGTTCTAATACGGAATATTACAAAAAATAAGTAAAATTTCATTTTTTTTTTATATCTAAATTCGACATAACTACCTCAAACATAAGCAATTACGGCTTAAAGAGTGTTGACTAATGACCTCTAGTGATCTCGCGCACCACACACCTCCGTCACACACATCAGCTGTCGAAAAACCATCATTTTGCAAGAATTTTAGGTATTTTTAAGTTGCGATTACTAAGGCATTAAGCCATATTCTTTGGTAATATTTTTACTAGTCGTATATAACCATCAGCTACCATGACCTTCAATATGTACCCTCACTAGGAAATCACCCTGTATATGTATGGTCTGTGCTGGTCATCTTGAGAATCTTTCGCTCCCCAACTGGGTAATGAACCTGATTAAGAAGTGGGCCGTTCTGAACACGGTGTGCATCGTGGTAATTCGTGATGAGGTTCCTCGGTCTAAACCTAACGATGTTTAATTTTAATATTTAAGTTTATATTATTACAATTTGTATTTTTCTTCAATTGGCATCGGATTGCTAATGATGTGGTCCGCAAATCAACAAGACGTAAAAATAAAGTAAAACTACTTGTGAACATGATGTTCTCCCAAGGGGTAACACCGGATGCATGGCGCGAACAAATTGTTATTCCAATACTAAAGCCTGGTAAAGACGCCACGTGTCCTCTTTCGTATAGGCCTATAGCACTTGCATCGGTCCTGAACAAAATTACTGAACATCTGGTGAAAAACAGATTAGATTGGTTCATCGAAAGTGAGAAAATTTTGCCTGAATTCCAATATGGCTTTAGGAAAAACAGAAGCGTAACTGACTGCCATTGCATTCTGACCTCTGACATCCAAAAAGCCTTCTCAGTCAATAATTATGTTACCGCAGCTTTTCTAGACATCGTTTCTGCTTATGACAATGTTCTTATTCCTAAACTCAGGGAAAAACTACTCAGTATTGGACTGCCATGTAAATTTGTGCAATTCACCTGCAATTTAGTAGCTGACCGTAAGGTCCATCTTCGTGTTGATGGTAAAATCCAAGGGGTCAGATCAGTTTGGAAAGGTCTGCCACAAGGATCGGTACTGAGTCCAATTTTATTCAATATATATCTATCTGATATAGGCTCATCAACCAAAAACGTGAATATAATTCAATATGCTGATGACATCTGTTTATACGCTAGCAACAAATCCGAAATACTTGCTGCAGACCATCTCACCTCTTCCCTGGGCTCTGTAGGTCAATGGCTGTCAGATCGAGGGCTTTCATTATCAATAACCAAAAGCTGCGTGGTCACCTTCAGTAGAAAACGCATAATATCGGCAGCGGGTATTTATCTTCAAGGTGAGCGACTACCCGTAGATAATAAAGTAAGATTCCTTGGAGCTATCATAGACTCACGACTATCAGGTAAATATCATATAGTATAATCATATAGTAAATATCATAGTATTGGAGTTTGTGGAGTTTGTGTTGATGTACTGAAGCAAGTATAGTTAATAAGTTTTTATAGACACTAGTATTTTTCTTTATATTTTTCTTCATATTTTTTGCCTGTTGTTTTTGAGTGTTCCTGTAATTTTATGAGTTTAATATTGTTTTGTACCTATTTTTACCAATGATGTGATCATCTGTAAGTGAAGAAGCACAAAATCTTGTTTTCTTTATATTGTTCATTACTTTTAAGCATGCCATGTGTGTTCTTTGTTGATGATCCTTTCTTTAAATAAATAAATAAATAAATATAGATTATGTGGTCTCTAAATGCGAGAAGGGTATCAACTTGCTGCGTGCCCTGTCAGGAACTTGGTGGGGCGCCCACCCCTACACGCAAAAGCTTTTATATAACGCCCTAGTCCGCAGTATTTTAGATTTTGCTTCACTCATACTCGAACCTTGTAATAAAAAGGACCTGGCGCGCTTGGATGATGTTCAAAATAAGGCCCTTAGAGTGGTTCTAGGGGCAATGAAGTCTTCACCCAAGCATGGCCTACAAGTCGAATGCGTAGATGCTCCCCTAAATCTAAGAAGACAATACCTCTCAAACAGATTCATATTTAGATCTGCGCAAATTTCTCCCAGTTTTTGTTTGCAGAAAGTTTCAGCTTTACATAACTCTATAATCTCTTCCCGTTATTGGCAGAGAAAAGCTTGCCCAAATTTTATAAAAAGTTTTACCATTTTACAAAATTTACATACACCTATTTTATCTTTTAATACTCTGCCTATTTACCAAATACCGTTCAAAGCTGTAGTCCATAACCCCACCATAGTACTTAACCTAGGAATCTCTAAAAACACTAAAAACATTAACTCCGTGTTTTCACAAAAGTCCCAGGAGAAATGGCCAAATTGGAACTATTTATATACTGACGCCTCAAAAATTGATCCCGACGGGCTCACTGGGGTTGCGGTCTGGCATGCAGATGCAAATCATCCTATCCTACATCAACTTCCTCCAGAAACTTCGGTGTTTACAGGTGAATGCATCGCTATACTAAGTGCCCTAATATATATTGCTCAATTTTCAATTAATAAATGTGTAATATTTAGTGATTCACGGAGCGCTTTAAATTCGATCTCAGAAAATTCCATTAAACATTGTTCACGTCATCCTATTATAAGCATGATCAAAGACTTACTATATACTTTCGAAGAAAAATACATTAAAGTTGAGTTAGTTTGGATCCCTGCTCATGCAGGAATTTCAGGCAACGAAAAGGCAGACAGTTACGCCAAAAACGCCATTAATACGGGAGATAAGCACTTTTACTTTAATGTCATCAACGACCTACTTGCATTAAGTAAAAAAATTATGTTCAACGACTGGAACAAGAGTTGGGAGTCATACAAATACAAATATTCTTACATACAGCCATCGGTCCCTAGACGTCCTTGGTTTTATAACTTTAGAAATTTTGATAAACAGACCACGAGTACTATTATACGATTAAGGTTGGGCCACGTATGTTCCCCAGTGAAACTCTATAAATTTAAAATCAGACAGTCCCCGATCTGTGAGTGCGGTTTAGAGGAGGGAACTATCGACCACATATTTTTTAACTGCCCCGCTACACCCGAAAAGTCCGCCCCTCTACACCCTACTAAATAACTCCGAAACCCCTTTCCCGTTAAACATGGCCTACTTACTCACACTTCCCAGTAAAGAAGTAATTTATAAACTAGCAAAATTTATTAGTATGAATAACATCCACTTATAATATAAAAAATTTAATATTTAATTAATTTGTATTTTATATGTATATTTGTTTGTAACATATATGTAAATATTTTCTTTGTTAATTAGAATTATAAGCAGTGTTATTTGCAACGTTTTGGTCAATCCGCGACAAGTACAAAACGTTGCCTTCGCTAAACCTGACATTGGCTGGGCCGCCCACAAAAGCGGTGGCAAGAAGCCATAAAAAAAAAAAGTAAAACTAGTGTTGTAGCCATTCTTATTCAATGATCTTTTTAAATAACACATTGGCTAGAACTTAAAATATTTAGGAATACTTAATAAAATTACAATCGATCCACAGTTGGAATCCAAAAATGATAACAACTAGACATCACTAAAACTAAAAAAATCCTGATTTTTCGGATAGCGAACGTTAATTTACATTCGAAGTCTTACTTCAATGTTGCTTTTAAATAAAATAAAAATGTTTCTCGTTCATTAAACAGACAAACTAAGATTATTGTCTTGAAATTTAAATTAAACTATGAAAATACATCGAACTTTTTATCCATTTATTAATATGTATTATCCAGTAATTGTCGGCCGTGCAACAGGGATAAAACTAAGATGAATAGTACGTCAACTTAGCGCCGTATAATATGGTTCACATTAGTTGATTGTATAAATTGCGGAAAAAGATTCATCTTTACCGTGACTTCAATCAGTTGTGTGGTTTACCGTAAAATCTCACAAATACAGTCTGAGCCGTGGATAATATAAAATATTTTTTAAAATTGTAAGAAATCTTGTGTTTTGATGCAATTTTTAACATTCACATCCCTAAATGTGCTGATAATTGACATTAAAAATAATCTGACAGCTGACAGTAACAAATTTTGACAATTCTTGGTTTGCACTCGAATTGGAATTTTGCTCATGCTTCTCGTTGTCAGGAGGGCAACTCAGTGAACTTACCGCCGCATGTATCAAAATTTTCTGAACAAAATATCGCGTTGCGGATTACTGTAACAAGTTAAAAGTTATTTGCTCTAGTCACAATGTCGTGGCTATTCGGTTATAGTACAAAACCACCTCAACCTCCCTCGGATGAGCCGCCAGCCGACGGTAGCGGTGCCGCTGCACCTCCTCCAACCCTCACGAAATCAGAAAGGAAAGCTATGGAAGCCTATCGTTTTGATTCAAGTGCTCTAGAAAGAGCTGCCCAAGCTGCGAAAGAACTTGAAAGATCAAGTAAGATTATCTTCTCGGTTTAAGTCACGTTGTGCGTTATTGCATAATGCGACCGCATAACCTTACATTTCGATGTCTTTGAACTGCTATTACGGTTACCATGATGTTCTTTTGGTGATCACAAAGCTCAAGATGTTGGTTTAATAAAATGTTGCATTTGTTTTCAAAGATAGTAAAAAAATACTCTTTAATGTTTCAATTTCGCAATGAGTCCTGAAACTGATTAACTTTGATTGAAGTCAATTGTACTTTTGACTCTTACACAAAACAATTGTATGGTAATAAAATTCTTATTTATTCTACATTTTGTTATAAGGTTTCTTTTGTTTAATATTGTTTTAAATGATGTAAAGAGATTTTCAAAACCATGAATTACAATAAATGCTACTATGCTATTATAAAATGTTATTAAGTGAGTTATTATAAAATACAACTATGAAAATTATATTGTCTTAGGACATGCAAAAGATGCATTGGAGCTTAGTAAACTTCAAGAAGCAACCAGGCAGCAGGAACAGATGGCAAAAATCAAGGAATATGAAGCAGCTATTGAACATGCCAAAGTTGATCAGAAGAAAGTTGACTATGAAGAGAGACGAAAAACATTGCAGGTTGGCTCGTCTGCCTACATGGCAATAATAAAAAAATATATATATATATATGTACTTTTATTAATATTGACATCACCATTTACCAAAAAGTGTGAATTTGAATTTCCATAAATGTTATTATTCTACAGGAAGAAACAAAACAGCATCAAATGAGAGCACAGTACCAAGATCAACTCGCTAAGAAACGTTACGAAGAACAACTCGTTCAACAGCAGAAATCACAAGAAGAAATTCTCAGAAAGTAAGATTAAAGAGATTGTTAAACTAAATAAAGCTATTTTTTTAATAATTACTTACAAAAAAAATGTAAACTAACAATTCATTTCAGACAAGAAGAAAGTGTGGCCAAACAGGAGGCATTACGAAGGGCCACAATTGAACATGAAATGGAATTACGTGAGAAAAACAAACTGAAAGCAATAGAAGCAGAAGCCAGAGCTAAGGCACAGGCCGACCGGGAGAACAGAGATATCAATCTCGAACAAATTAGACTGAAAGCTGCTGAGAACAGAGTCACCATTCTAGAAAGTATTAAGTAAGTTCATATAGATTATGCTATGTGCTAAATAGAATATGTCTTGTTTAATTTTATTAATATGTTACATGTTAATAAAGGTATTTTTGCAATTTACTTTAGCAATTATGTACACTCTTAAGTTATTTTGTCAGATTTAAGTTAAACTGTGTCTTATTTCTGTTTGAATATAAAGTCATTAAGCTCTTGCTGTATTATTAAATGCTATTTGTCAGAAACAATAAAGTAAAAAAAGTGATTTAGTATTTTAAAACTGGGTGTGAAATTAAATCTTTCATGATAAAAATCATCTTGCAGGACAGCTGGTAGTGTAATTGGTTCTGGTTTGAATGCATTGGTGACAGATTGGGATAAAACTTTAGCTGCTGCTGGAGGGTTGTCATTACTAGCGCTTGGTGTTTATACAGCCAAAGGGGCCACATCAGTTACTGCCAGATTCATTGAAGCTCGGATTGGTAATACTTTTATGTCAATTACAAAACAATAAAGATAAAAAGATTTTTTGCTGTTGACAAAATTCAAGTAAAATCTGTTGCAATATCTACATGAACTGTGCACATTACACTATCTTAATCCTACTTAATACTAAAATAGACTTCTTAAACAATACTAAATTACAGTTTTAACTAGTATTTGTGGTAATACAATTCTGTAATATGTATGTAATTTGCCTTTTACTATTTCCAAAAATTTTTTAGGGAAACCTACACTTGTTAATGAAACATCAAGATTTTCTTTATTGGAAGCTGTAAAACATCCTATACTAACAGTGTCAAAGGCCATATCTAGCTTTCGAAACCCTCAAGATGCACTGGCCGGTGTCGTATTGGCTCCTAATCTTGAAAGAAGATTGAGAGATATTGCTATTGCAACCAAAAATACCAGGCTAAACAAAGGTTTCTACAGAAATTTGCTCATGTATGGACCTCCAGGAACAGGAAAAACTTTGTTCTCAAAGGTAGCTTAAATGATTTTTGTTTTAATGATTTGTGTATTAATTGTGTAATCAGTGTAATGCATGTTTTTATTAACTGTTTGATTAAATAATTATAAAATTTTCACAGAAACTTGCAAAACATTCGGGTATGGAATATGCTATTATGACAGGAGGTGATGTGGCTCCGATGGGAAAAGATGCTGTTGCTGCAATCCATAAAGTATTTGATTGGGCCAATACCAGTAGGAAAGGAGTCCTTGTGTTTATTGATGAAGCTGATGCATTCTTGAGAAAAAGATCATCAGAAAAAATTAGTGAAGACTTGAGAGCAGCATTGAATGCATTCCTGTACAGAACTTCCGATCAAAGCAGCAGAATTATGTTGGTATTGGCTTCCAACACTCCTCAACAGTTTGATTCAGCTATTAATGACCGTCTTGATAAAATGATTGAGTTTGGTTTGCCTGGACTTGAAGAAAGGGAACGGTTGATTCGCCTATACTTTGACAAATTCGTTCTTCAACCCGCATCTGAAGGAAAAAGGTAAAAATTGCCAATACATCATCATATCTCTAGTATTAACCATGCTGACAGAAAATACTTATATTTTTTCTTTGTTTAGGCGTCTGAGTGTTGATCAATTTGATTACGGTGCACTGTGTTCGACATTGGCGGCAAGAACAGCGGGAATGTCTGGTAGAGCACTTTCAAAATTGGGTGTTGCATGGCAAGCTGCAGCCTACGCGTCTGATGATGGCAGACTCACTGAACAGATGTGTATTGATATTTGTGATGATGCTGTAAGAGACCATCGGCAAAAGGTGAGCTTTTCTATTACATAACATTTTATTATTTGTATTAATTTTAATACCGTGTTGCAAAAGAGCCAACGAGATCTGTGCTGTCTGAGGTAATCATCCTTTTGCCTTGAACTCTGCAAGAGGTGGCAATTCAAAATCTGGTTATCCAAATTACAAATTGCTATCACAATACCACACTCAACCCAGTAGAGCCACATTTTGACGTAATCTGCATATTGGAGAATTTAAATCTTACCTTTCCGGAGCTTTGAAAAAATACGCCCAAAAAGTGTTGTTAGGCAAATTAGTTGGAGTGATTGCCACAATTTTGAGCAGTAATGAGTTATAACACAATTACAGTTTTTAATTACCATGATCTTTTGTAGATGGAGTGGCTGTCGACGGAAGAGAAGAGCCGCAGTATGATGCCGTATTTACTCGACTTGCCGCCTTTAGACACTAATGATGATGCTACAAATAAGTCTAGTTTCACAGAGAATGATACCAAAGAAGATAATATTAAAACCAAGTCTAAATCTAAGGCAAAGACCATAAAGGAAGTTGAGAAGGACAAGTGACACTACCCTACAATTAAGAAGATAATAGAAGAGCCAACAAAAGTAAATGAAATGTGTTCCACCAATAGACTTGTTAACACTACCTGTGATACTGTTGTCAAGTTTGACTTTAGCATTTCTAAGCCATATTGTTATGTACAATTAAGTGAGTGTGACATGAAAATTTTAAAAAGACTATCAAGAAATGTGAAAAGGTTGGCGCATAATTAGTAAGGCATGTTGACTTACAATTTGTAACAATCATTATGTATACATAAGTATCATTTGGAAACTATAAGTGGCATCAAAAATTGCATTCCTGAATCCTTCAAATTCATTATTTAAATATGTAGTATAAATGGATATTGTAGTTTGTAAACATTTGATTCATTGTTTACATATGCAGGCATGGATATATTATGCAATTTAACTTTTAAAATGCTTGGTAATAAACTGAATTGTAAATTTTTTTATGTGTTTTTCTGAGAAAACTATTGAAGCACAAGAAATGTATGTACAAAGTTGAGCTTAATATTGTTTTAACTAGTTGAAAGTAAATTTTTGTGGACAACAATTTTTTTTATGTACAGTTCATACTGTACTTAATCATTTTGTATTCTATAATATATTGTTTACTTTGGTTTAGTATAATGCGATAGTTGTATACTAACTGAACACATTGAGGTGTGAATGGCTTTGGATATATAGCAGAGCTCGAACAAATAATATTATTTGGTTTGGTTTGTGTTTGCTGTTATAAATTAGTGATCTAATAGAATATTGTTATATTGAACATTTTGTTTTATTTTAACCTTGAGTTCTAGTAGTACAAGGTTGTTTTAATATATTCAAAATTGTTAACAAAACTAGTTTTATCACCATAAAAGACATGCATAAAGAACATTCACGAAAAATTCAACATATCCATAACATATAATTAATATTTTCTTTAAGACAAGGTAAGACTTAAGTTAGTCAACTTGACCATGCACAATGTATTTCTTTTCAAATCTGATTCTGGATTTTCACAAATTAATAGTATTGAAGATAATCTTATCCAGTTAAATTTACTAAATTAATTCTAAATATAAAATTTACTGAATATCTTTTGTAGTGATTTTCTATATTTTATTTTCACCAATAATGTAGGAACGAATAAAGATTCAAGTTATTGTTAAGTTTAACACAGAAAAAAGAACACAATTTAGTAACATAATTTTATTAAACAGTACAAAGTCATAATAATTATAAGTTTTTTCTAAGTCATATTTTTTAGATTGGTGTTCCCGTAGTTCATAGTCATCATATGCAAATCTTTCACTTTGTACTATAGTGTATAATTACATAATTATAGCCTAACACAAGTAATAATTTACCTACAAATATAATTATTTATCCGAAATCATCAACAGTAATAATTTCAACAAAAATAATACAACATACTTCAGTATTTTTCCACTAAATTAGTATACTGTATAAAATTGTGTGTAAGTGCACATACATAATATCTTTAAACATTAGAAATACACAGCACATGAAGTGTAAATATTATATAGTTGAAATCATAAAAATATATGAATTAGAGACAAAGTATATTTTTTTTATCTAAGTAAATATGAAGAAAGTCACATTGTTCAATGGCGTATTATATACTCTAATTAAGAAAAAAAATCTATTCTTTTCTATAGCAATTATATACAATAGTTGCCCTTTATTAATATTATTATTTCAATTTGACTTTTGTACGATGTCTGTGAAAATAACAATCAATTCCATAAAATATTATAATAATTATTTATATTATTTAATGATTATTCAGTTTTATTTGTATATATAAATTTAGTTTTCATTAGTAACTTTAAAAGAATGTATTAAAGCCTCATTGTAAATCTCTAAAAGTTACTATTAGACTTGCAAAATTTAAACTTACTGAATGATTCAGCAACTACTGTATCAGTCACAGAACATAAGTCAATAGAAAATTTAATATTGTTAATAATTGTAAATTTAGAAATATTTATTGTATAGTCACCACAACATACATTGTAAATTATTTTGATCTCTTAAGAATATTAGATTAAAAATAGTTGATAGAAAAAGAAAAAAATATATGCATTTAGGAACTCCTTTGTCCAGAACAGCATGAAGACTGCACGGGGACCTCATCATCAACAACAAGTACTTGGGATGTTCGATTAACTTCTGTCTGTGTGTTATTTTCTTGTCTTTCCAACATCTCTCTAGTCAAATCGAGAAATAATTCTTCAACACCTTGATTTAATTTTGCTGATGTATAGTAATGTTTAGCTCCCACCAATTTTGCATAACTAGAATGAAAAAAAAAATAAGTCTGATTTCTGTTTTACATTGAAATAAAAATTTAACTAATTTTTAACTAAAATACTTACTTCTCAGCCTCTTCTAGTGACACAGTGCGTTCATGCTCAAGGTCAATCTTGTTTCCTGCTATTACTAGATTAATATCAGATCCCAACATCTTCTTCAATTCTTTAACCCAGTTTTTAACCTGAAATCAAATGATTCTAATGTACCAGCAGTAATACTTGAGTTAAGTACTAATTAATAAGGCAAATTACCTTTCTAAATGAGTCCTCATCAGTGATATCATAAACCAGAATTGCACCATTAGAATTTCTGTAGTAAATAGGCCCTAGTGCATGAAACTTTTCTTGTCCAGCTGTATCCCAAATCGAAAGATTGATTCGTTTTCCATTTATGTTCAATCTTTTATTAAGGAATGTAGCCTAAAAAAAAGAAATTAATAATTTACAGCTAGCCGACAAAGAGCCTTAGATTAAGCCAGTAATAGGATTTGTACGTCATAAATACCTGAAGTGTAGTCAGATGCTTTTCGTTGAATTTATCTTCGATGTAACGAAGCAATATAGAAGTTTTTCCAACACAACCATCACCTAATAGAACTACTTTAAAATTTCGAGCACCTCCTGTCGTTGTAGTCATTTTATATTTTTTATTACTAGATCTTTTGTTACTTATTAGCAGCAGTATATAACTAAAATGATAATGTAAATGTAACCACACGAAACTTGTAATTTAACTATCTGGACTAACCTTTCATACGTTTTGTAGTATAGTTTTATAACATACAGTACCTTTTAATAACTATCCAAACCTGAAATATTTCGTAACAATTTCGTGCTTAGCTTTTAATTTTGTTGATATTTTCCTAAAAGTTTCAAATTTCAATGTCATGTCAGTAAAATTGATTGACATTAATGACATTGTAAAATTTTGACAGCTTTGACAAACGACAAAAAATAAACCTTTTTTAACTCGAAAACTATTCCGTTATGTGGTATTTGATCATACTGCCATATATGTACAAATAGTCTTATTTTTGATCGACTTCCAAAAAGAAGGAGACACTCAATTCATCGTTATTTTTTATTTTTCTTCCTTCATAACTTTAGTTTGGGTTGGGATCGATTTTAATGATTCTGGTGTCAGATGAAGAGTGATGGTAATCACTATATGGTAATCATGTCATGGGGTCCCATTTAAGTTTTTTTAAGATCCAACATTCCATCGTACGGAGGCCAACAGGCAAGAAGACGGCCCAGAATGGGCGCGGATTCGGCCGGAGCTGGCCGACCAACAGCTCAAACCAGTCTCAAAACCAGTCCATGGGCAAACCCCAAGAAGGGGATTGTGACAATGCCACACCACAAACTCACCTCCGCCTAGAATGGCGGAGAGAAAGAGCCCGGGCAGAGGGGTGCCCCCAAGGCCCGTCCGTGTCCCCCTTCGGGGGACACGAAGACCCCCATGGCTGGCTGCATCCAACATGTACTTTAGGATCTGTGTATAAAAATGTGAATTTTTAACGGACAACATTACAATGGAAGTCGGTCGTTTTCATTTTTCTAATAAAAATATTGTAACCGAAAACTTATTCATTCGAATACTCTTGACTTGTCAATCTAAAAATATTTTATTAATAATTTTAATAATGTCGTTGTACGGATCTAAAATATTTTTATCATATAAAATCCCAAAATTCGAATACTTACAGAAGATATAATAATATTATTACTAAATTGTTTGCCTAAAATAATTTTATTCATTAAATTTGGGCTTTGTCACAGCGTTGCTCTAGGTCTGTGTTAAAAGATTAAAACCTGTGATGATAGGTAAATTAAGGGTTGATTTAACACGAGTGTTTTCATTACGCCTGTACAGTAGTCCTTAAACAAACCGAAGCATGCAGAAGTTAGAAGTTCGACTTCAACATTGTAAGATTTTAATATTATTTATACAGTCGCGTAGGGACTTGGCCTTATAACTGGCCTTTGAATCTAGAAGGTTATTTTAATTGTCGTTCCCCCAAACAAGAATCCTGTGATTTTTGTGAACTGCAATACTAACGATCTAGTAGTTCGCACATGTTATGGGTATAGCTATTACTAGTAAGTAATATTAAATTTCAATTGGTTCGTTTTGTTAAAGCTCACTATTACAAAGTTAAGATTGCTGTGTGATGGTGAAGTTATAAAAAAACTTCGAGTGTTGGATAGGTCATTTTTAGAGGAACGCTTTAGGTTAGTGAAATATCTATTACATTTTAAAAGTATAGGGATCCTAAACCTACCTACTAAAAGTCCCTTAACGTAACCAAAGGTTTAATGAAATTAAGTAAAACCTCCTTTGTTGCGCAGACAAAGTTGACGATGAAATTAACTAGTCTCATTTTAATTTACTAAAAGTATGTTTAGCTGAGCGCCTTTATCCACTCAACTGGGATCGGCAACCAAATTGGTTTGTTTACTTTTGCCAAGTCTGTGGCAGGAGCCAAAATTGAGCACAGTTCTAAAACTTGTTTTGTTTAAATTTTTTAATCGTCTCATATTTTACGGAGATGATATATTTTCGCTGAAAATGCAATACAGCGTCGTTAATAAAAATAAATATTTACAAAAATATAAGGTTTAAATAAAATCAAAATTAACAAATATCGGAAAAAAACGTTTAAAAAGGTTCAAACACGGTATTGATTCCGAACAAAGTCCCCAGTTTCGCCATCTAGCGAAATGACGTTCCCAGTTGAGTGGTTATGCTAAGTGAGATCAATAAATTCATAAGTTCTTCCAGATTCGGTGGTCAGTATGAGTAATGGTGGGGCACTATTTCTAAATTTATTTTTGATATTGTTGTTAAACCAATCCATTACATTTGTTGGTTGAGTATTCATCGTAATCTCTGTTGCGGTGGAAACTGGAGTTGTTGAGGTTGCCACTGTGGATGAGAGCGTAGTACGAGTGATAACCATCGTCGTTGTTCTTCTAGGTTTCGTCGTAGTCCTTGGAGAACTTGTCGTAGAAATAGAAGTTGTATGTTTGGTACGGAATTTCTTTTTTTTTGGTTTTACTGTAGGCATGGATATACTTTGTGTAACATTTGAATATTTCAGAGTAGTATTCTGTATCTTTGATCTGACTTGAGTGTGATTGTTCTGTGTTGTATTAGGTAAAATTGAAAAGTTCTTCTGTCTTAATATTTTTACATTATCAGTTGTTAATATATTGTAACGAATTTCCATTTTTTTCACGTTTATTGTGATCCAGTTGAGCATAGAATTAATGGCAATAAATACCATTTGAGGATTGCTACAATGAATATCAACAGTAAGGCCTATCAATCGGTCTTCTAGTATAATAGGAAGTCCTTGTGGTACGCGACATTTAGGCTTGTCTCCACGAAAAAATATATTTATTGAACACATATAGTATCGGGGAAGAAATAACTGTGTTCCACATTGCTGTATTAAAATTTCATGGAAATCTGACTTCAGTTTCAATAACAAGTTCGCTTTCAGTCCAACTGTAGAGTAAACATCAACTGCGCTTAGTCTTACATTAATATTTTGCTCATAGCCTTCTGAAATATATACTAAACCAATATCTTTGAATTGAATAGTATCATTTAAATTATAATTTCCATTTTCTATTCGTTGACACGAATTCGCACAATAAGAAGTAGTTATTATAATTTTGGGCACGATATAGGTTCCAAAACAGCACTGGTTTGGGTAAGGTCGACAAAAATCACAAAATAAAGATACAACTTTTATAACTTTCCTGTCCTTTAAAACTGATACGATAACATCTAAGAGAAAAATACAAACTAAAATAATAATTTTCATACCTAGTCTGTAAAGTTTTATAATATAAACTTTTACTACTTTTTCATTGTAAATAAAATGCATTTACCTATTTGTAATTCAATAACAAAATTTCAAATTTCCTTACGCTGTTGAAATCGTGTTTTAGACGAAAATGGTTTAGGTAGGTATGTGATTAATTAGGATTATGATATTGTATTAATTGAATATAAAAATATTTTAATATATTTCTACTAATTGTAAATTACGAGAAGTGTTTTTAAAATAATAACATGTATAAATAAGTAGGTAAATCTCCTCTGAAATAGGTAGGTTAAATATACCTACTTCAGAGGGTTCAGAAATACAAAATATAGTGTAACTTATAATGACTAGTTTGAAAACCGCAGATTTTAAAGTGAATCTTTTAGAACGTGGATGAGAACCGTTCCGCTGTTCTGTTTCAGTGTATTATTTTTTCAATTAATGTGGCGTCGGCGGTCGGCGCCAATGCGATTATTATCGATACTGAATTGCATACCATGCAAGCTTCACGAAAGTGCATTCATGAATTTATACACAACAAACAAGGTCTCGTAATTAGATTTATATCACGTTCGGCTGCCTCAAAATAGATCTTTTCATAAACAATGCAAATCATGGTTGAAATACCATCAAACCGCACCACATTAATTGAATTAATCAATTTGTGAATGATATCTCACAAATGAAAGCATTTTCATAAATCAAGATAACGCTTGTGGAGTTATGCGGATGGGCATGTTATTAAAATACCAACAATGTGCCAACTTCGATTGCAATAGACTAGCTCCGAAACAGTAATCGTAATCAGCTGGTTCTGTGCGTAGTAAACTGTAGACTCGATTTGAATGTCGTCATCAGAATGGAAGTTTTCAGGAATAAATTCTTAGGAGAACGCAATATTATTGATGTGGAATGTTTTAAAATATTTCAATTGGATTGATCCTATTTATAAAATGTTCCAGTTTATACAGATTGAATTTTTATAATAAGATTTATGGTTCATCATTATCCTGTAGTAAAAAGGCAAATTTGACAATGTTGATAGTAACAAAATAATTATTTAAGTGTATGTTTGGATACAATGAATATTAGCTTCTCTATTTTTAGGTATTTTTTCTTTTAGACAGTAAATTGATGTTTTGTTTTACCAACACCTAGTAGGCACTAAGTAGGTACGCTAAATACCTACTAAGTAGTCACATATTATGTGGAATAAGATCCTTGTGTTAATTTAGAAGAATTAAATAAACGAAAACAAGGGGCGATCGTTCAAAATTGTTATTTTTAATAAAATATGCAAATTCTGTTCAATGATTTATTTCATTAATTCATCGGTAGGTCAACATTCATAACAAAACAGATACTATAGAATTGTAAAGCTTATATATATGATTTACGACATAAATTTAATTAGCACGGAATTTTGGAAGTCCGTATGTTTCATGTGGAACTCCTTGACTAGTAGAGATAGTGTTAATATTGTCAAACAAAAGGCTAGATGGGGTAGATGTCACGAATCCATTGGAGATAGCAGCTGCTGTGCTGCTCTCTGGTACACTGGTTACAGTAGAAACACTTGAAACTGGAGTACTTCCAAGGATGCTAGATTCAGATACGCCAAAGGAAGGCAGAACCGTGAAAGATTCAGGACCAGAACCAGCTTGGTTGACGGAAATAGTTTGAGTACCAATGCTGCCAAATCGTGTTGGAATTTCAACTGGAGCGCTTGATAGTGATTGAATATATTGTCCTTGTGAAATGGGGGTACTAATACTGCTCACTCGCGCTGGAATCTCAACTGGGGCACTAGATATTGATTCAAAATATTGCCCTTGTGACACTGGTGAAGGTGATGGTACTGTGAAAACTGGAACTGTGTTGGAACCAAAGTTTGATCCAGATCCGAGAATAGTTTGAGTACCAGATCCGAGAACAGTCTGTGAACCAGATCCAACAACACTTGGTGCAACTTCATCAAGACCGGAGAAAGACACCGATTGTTCTTTGTTGTAGTCGTTTACAATATTGTTAATGACAGCTTGCGAGTCTTCCTTGTTCTTGTACTTAACGAAGTACACTTCAGGCTTGGTTGGTGGCTTTTGTTCGATCTTAGGTACAAGAATGTCTTGAACTTCTTCGGGTTTCTTAGATAGCACATAAACGATGGTCTTCTCTTCATGTTGTTGCGGCACTGGAATAACTTGTGGCGTGCGAGTTTGAGACGGTGCCTTCACAAAAATGATTTTGTAATGTTTTTGTGCAGGAGGAAGAACTATAGGTGGGCGGGGTCTTGGAACTTCAGGTTCTTCGGGAGCTGAGTGTACATAAAAATGTTTGTATACTTGAGCTGGTTGCTGTTGTACATAATATTGTTGGTATTTGCTGGCAGCTAGATTTTTATATTCGTTGTAAGTGGGAACTACGGTTTGAGAAAGATCTCCAAATGAAGAGTAAATAGGGCGGTAAGCTGAGCTTGAGTCACTAATACTTGAGGTTGGATAGTACAATCCACTAAGACCACCAAGACTGCTACCCGTAGAGTAGTATGGGTAGTAGTTAGTGGTTAAACCATTACCAGCAGAATTGGCATCACCATAATAATATCCAGATCCGAGACCAAGACCGCTATAGCCAGAACCAAAGGTAGATCCTAGGCTTGATCCTTTGTAGCCATAACCGGATAATAATCCAGAAGAGGATCCAGAGTATAATCCTGAGGAAAATCCAGAAGATGATCCAGAGTACAATCCAGAAGGTACTCCAGAAGACAATCCAGAGGACAAGCCAGAAGACAATCCAGAAGATAAACCAGAAGAAATATCAGAAGATAATCCAGATGAGAATCCAGAGGATAATCCAGATGAGAATCCGGAAGATAAGCCAGAAGTAGCGTCAGAAGACAGAAGACTGACTGGTGTCGTGGAAGATACTCCGGAGGAGAATATGGGGGCCACCGTGGAACTAACCACAGAAGATAATCCTGAGTTATCACTTAAATCAGCACTGTAACTAGGGGTTGAACTTCCACCCAGCTGGTACGATGGGAAGCCATATGAAGTTTTAGGGACTTTGTATTGATAGCCGAGATGGCTAACATCGGCCAAAGCCGCTGCTATTACGAAACTCAGTACCTGTAACAAACAAAAACAAGTTATAAAAATGATAAATAGGCAAATTAAGTACTATTTTTTAAGAATTATATCGTTAGCAATGTATAAATTACTCGTACAATGTTGAACGGACGGCAGAATTTATTATGTATATTTATATTATTAGTGTATTGGGTACATTCAGTCTTCAATATCAAAGCGTCAACGGGAATGTTTATGGGCTTTGATAACAACTTGACACTCGCTGATCTCATCAGACTATAATAAAGAGACAGTGAAATATATGAACCTAGTTCGTTATATTGCAACCATAAAGAATGTATAATAAGATATTGAATCATCTTTAAGATGTAAGCACATAACGAAGAACGGAATTGATCAGTTTATTGAAAATGTCTCCGTCGTGCGTTTGAAACGATACAACACAGATTTTATTTAAATCTAGTGTTAGTAGGTTTACTATTCATGTTACCTGGTTTAAAGTTCTATTTACCGGCGTTATATTTAACTGAAACTTTTGTTTCACTTAACTACGGAAAAGATCGGCCAATAAAATATTGTAGGTATATTTGTACCAGATACCTATCAATATCAATAAATATGATGAAGCAATTTAAATTGTTTAGGTACATTTTAATGGGAAGCTCAAGTGTTTTGTTTTTTGTCGATAGAAAGTGTCCGAAGGAAGGTCGAATACAACGCCCACGTGTGCTCTCATGTTTAGAACGTCCAGATTACAATTTGTCTGTTTTGGTGGTCTGAGTACGGTCGCTGGCGTTACGCAACCGATGGCCACGACTTTGGGTCACCGATGCGAGTGCGATGAACTTGAACTGTCAAGTACTTCCGCGGTACAGGTTCTGCTCGAAATATTTTGATTTAGTGCGTTGTCAATGAAGCAAAATCGTTTCAATGATATACGTGTCTATCTATTAATTAAAACAGCTTCCGATATTTTGGACGATAAATCACTTGTGATCATCGGAAATATGATATATTCGATAACATAATTTATTAGATGATCACTCTGTTTTTATAACTGGATATTACGTTCTCCATTACATATCAATCAAACAAGTCTCTAATAGAATCAGCTCAATTCAAAAATACCATAATTGTATTTTTTTAGCCTTGCCGGACACTGAAGGGCCGTTGCCTACGACTTACTTTTAAGGACTGTTCTTAAGTATCGCATCAAAACTAGTGACTTTGGAATGGTTCAAATAAATTGAAATTAAACAATGATGGGACCATGATTGAATTATCATCACTAAATAACCGCGTGATTCTGAAACAGCGATAACTACTGATTTATTAAAAAGCATGCAAGTTGCAAGGAAAAATAAAAAATACAGAATAACAATTAATGATAGTACAAAAAAAAATTAAGCATGTTTCTTCAGCTAAAACAGAAAAGGTGCGGCAAGGAATTCCACTATAAATTTATCGATATTTTATTTTATTATCGTTGTTTTTTTGTTAATAAAAAAATAACCGGATCTAGACAAAGTTTAGTTATTTAATGTACAAACTAAAAATAGAATATTTATCGCGTGAAAAAAATCTTAATTGATTGATATTAGAGACGTACGTTGTCAATTATTTATTCTTCCTTTACGAATGTATCGTCATAAAGGCACCTAATGTATCATTTATCGGATTATTAATACTAATCATCAGGTTCAAAAGGCACTGGTAAAGTCCTCCGAATCAATTCAAAAGTATAATGTAACTGAGAAACCGTACTAATATTAGGTACATACATACCTATACCTAATAATCTTACTTTTCAAATAAAATAAAAATACTGGGTTTATCTTAAATGTCACAACCTTTTTGTTTAATCTTTTTGTGTAGTTTATAAATAGATGTAGCTATTATATACTAGACACTGGCTCCGGTAGCATTTAATACTAGGTGGGGGTCATCCGCCTACTTACGACAATAAAAACAACACTTATTCCTTAAATACATAGAAGTGACCTATAAATATTTATAACTATGTAAATTACAATGTTTTAATTTTAAAATGAGTAAATAAATTATGCAGAGAACTATACTAATATAGTCAACGATCTTGTTCACATTCCAATATATTACACGTTTAATTATAATATAGAAACGTTCGTAAAATAATAAAGTTGACGTTAATTGACCTCTGTTTAATGCAAAATGACCTTTTATTTTAAACGTTAAAGGATCATGAACTATATAGACTGTTTGAAGGACTCTACGTTGTATTAAAAATTCTGAAATTGCTTATAATAGTTTCTGAACATCACTGTTGTATAATAATATGTTAAAATAAGATTTATTGCAGTTGACCCCTCACATTCATCCACTAAAGAATACTAGAAAAATAAAACTCTACTAGCGAGAATACATTTTTTCTTCCTCTTCTCATCATCATTCTAATTTTTTTTCAGGGACACTGAGGGGTCGCTACCTACGACCTAACTTTAATTAATCTAGTTCCTAATTTTATACTAATGGTTATCTGTTATCACCAATTAAACGTTTCTGTATCGATCAATATTTATAGGGAAAGGAAAGTGATTTGATACATTTAACAACGAGCCATGTTGTGCATCTATTGTGACTTTTTTTGCACTCAGGGTTCACTTCATGTACCTAACTAGATCATTCATTGCTTCATTAATCATTTAATCAGTCATTGCTTTTTTTTGACCGACTTTCCAAAAATACTCTCATCGTAAAGTCATTTTAAGTGTAAATTTAATAAAGATCTGACTAATATTTTAGTGTAGACCGATGCAGAAGATTCTTTTCCATTTAAAGCAACTATTTAATTTTTTTACACACACTCTCTTATAAGGTAACTAAGTTACTTCAACTGAATGTTTTTAAATCCTCCTTTTCTTGAAGTTATAAACATCAATTGAGATTTTGTAGTAAATAATAGATTTTATTTTTAGTCGCATATTATTAAACGTATTTTAATTATTTTTTCATATATTCCGCATTTCGATAGTCGATGAAATCATTTTAATGTCGAAACATTTAAGCAAAAGTTCAACGAAAACGAAAATGGTATTTAGGTATATAAAATTTAAAAATTAAAAATTATAAGTACTTTTTAAGTAGGTAATGTGAAAGATAAGATCTTGAAGTAAAGTGAACCATTGAAATTGAATATGGTTATCGAATATTTCAGACAAATAATTATATTTGAAAAAAAAGGATGAATTAGGATTGTTTAAACTTTGTTTTCATAGAACTTGTTATAAAACTAAAATATTTTTATTATTCCTTTAATTTCAGTTATTTTCGTTTTCAGCCATCAAATAGTCTTTTAAAATTTTGAATTTAGTAGAAAATTGCAATAAGAAAAATACTTTAATTATTCACCATTCTATAACATACAATATTAAAGGAAATATACTGATATAAATATTTGCCACTGTAATGTCATCTAATTATATCCGAACTACCTAGTTTAAAAATTAATAGCTTTTTGATTATCACTATGATCTGAAAATAACACTTCGCATCGCATAAAGCTTGGCTAAAAATACTCCATAATTAACATCGTGGATTAAAAAGATGAACATTACAAGTGGCAAAAAAAATAATTGAGTACGTACCAAAAGCTTAGCCATGTTGAAGCGTCGCTCCCAACAAGACAGACCTCCGAAGCACGTGAGGTGTCTAGTGTCACATCGGGCACAGAGTCACCTCTTAAATACCTCTCGAGAATAAACTAGTGTGAAGCACAGACTCACCTGCCCACTTGACCGCCTCCCTCCGACCGGATCCAAAGCACAAGGTTATGTCAATGGGTTCACGACACACAATAATCTAGGTAATTTTCATATTTATTTAAAAAACATGATTTAATCATAAAAAGTCCAGAGCGTTAATTCTTTAAATTTATTACAAACGAGATTTTATCTTATTACATCATAATATCTTTTACTTTTGACTTTTATTGATCTTAAAACTTTAAATCAACTGAGGTTTATGTCGTAAAGTTTTTAATATTAACAAAATTGTATTATTGATGAATTTGTTAAGGGTCTTCCGATTAGGCTTATTATTTAATTATAGTTATAAATAACATATTATGTGAAGCCAATTTAAAGCAGGATGTACAAACGGATTTTTTTAAACAAAGAGATTGTAAGCATCTCATTAAATATTTAAAAAGGTTTTAGATAATTAAGATGTCGGATATTTATCTTAAACATCACTATATTTATATCTATTTTTTCAACAAAATTTCTGAATGTATCTTATGAAGAAAACAGTTTAAACAGAATGAAGTCAAAATAATAGATAGGTACTCACAAAAATGTTTAATTAACGCCCATACTTAAAATTATTGTTTATTTTTTATTGTCCATTACAGAAAAAATATCACTAATTTAACTCATTACACTTTAATTTCGTAATAATAATTATCTTGAACACATAGTACTATACTATACTATAGTACCTACTTAATGTACTTATTAATAATAGTCAATAGATCTTGTTAAGTAGATACTTAAAACATTTATCGTTTAGATTTTTGGAACGTTTAACTTTTTAACCATGAACTGCTAATGTTTTGACATAATAATGTAAACTAGATGACCTAATAAAAAGATTATATAAGTAGATTTCAAATAGTTTTAAGGACAGTAGGTATATGGTATAGGTATTTCCGTGTAAAGATACATCAGTAACTTATTAATTAAACATGCAACGCAGTAACATTACACACTGTTTCGACAGATTAAGTTTTATATTTTCTGTATACTTACCTATAAGATTTCCATAAGATTTAATTTAAATGAATTTCACAAATCACACAGATTATTTTCTTTTTCTCGGTTCTCCTTACCAAAAGATTCATTGTCAACATTTAACTTAAATATATTTTTTCGAGCAAGACCAACTCTCTAAAATTTAATCCGATTTATATTTTATACTAGCTGACCCACACAACTTCGTCTGCGTCACATAAGAAAATTTTCTCATCGTTTAAACCTTCCCTGGACTTCTACGAATATTTCAAGATTAAAATAAGCCAAATCGGTTCAGTCGTTCTCGAGTTTTAGCGATACTAACGAACAGCAATTCATTTTTATATATAAGAAGATTTAACAATTGAAATTGGTTGATCACAATCTCGAGGTAAGTACTGAAATGTTACCTACATATTACGTAAAATAAAGCATAGCTTCTGATCAAGTTCTTTTGAAGAAAGTGACTCACTTGAACTTATAAAAGTTAAGTGGATGATATTTAAGTGTAGGTGCATTTAAACAACTCTGCAAATGACATTCACGTTCCTTTAATTTCACCAGTTGGACCGTGAAGCATTTTATGCCTAGAGAACTATTATCCACTTTTATTAGAATCAAAAGGAGCATCAGCAGTTTGGTTCAGAATTTGGTATCATATTATTATAAAAAAGATGATGACCATTCATCAATGACAAATGACATAGCAAAATATCTTAGGTGAGGTAACTGAAATATAAAAAAATGTGATCTCTGGTTTGCCTTAACCGGTTTATAAATTTATTCAAATTATGAAGCATACGTGATGTGGAAAACAAATGTATCATCTCTCCGCGGAATGTGGATGGAAAAAATGAACGTTGATATGATAATCACTATAAAATATGATTTATACAGGGTGTTGTTGCCCGGTGAAACAATACTTTAAGGGCTTAATCTATATCACATTTCAAATCATATACACATACTTTTGAAACTGAGATAGTTACTTTATTTTCCCATACAAAGTTGAAAAAATATTTTTTTGTATTATTTTTGACAACCCTACTCTGACCTACATTTAGCGTTCTATATCTATATGCTATTTTCACGCACACAGGCGCATCCGATCACAATTTTAGAGTTCTGTACTATAATAATCACCTACTAATAGAAAATTGATACTAGTTTTGATTATTTATATCTCATGATATATTATGCCTAGAAAACCCAGACTTGGTGGATGGCTTCTACATCAAGTATACTATTTGCTGTGAAAGTATTGTTTCATCGGATTATAACACCCTGTATATAATAAAACGTCTGGATCTTGTATTACTTACTTGAGAAAGTATAAGATTTGCCTTACATTAAGTAAGTTATTATAATATGTTGCTAAGTGCAAAGTTTTGGGAGGCGACATCTCTGATCGAAGGAACGAACTAGTAGTTACTATGGTGACTAGTGTCAACGATGTAAAAAGTATTATGTTAACAAGAAAATGTAAAAGCATAATAAATTATATAGTCTAACATTATATTATTATTATAAATGTTTATATATCTTTACACGTGTCTCCTAGCTTGAATATAAAATAGAATAATATTATTATTGAGCAATCTTAGTAGTCACATTATTAGGTATAGCGTTTTCATCAAGGCAATCAAATTTCTTTATGATCGTAAGCAGTGGCTTTGCTATGTCCTACCTTTGTGGAGATGGGCAACAGTAGGTAACCACCTCCAACTAAAGGACAGCTTGAAATAAAAAAATAAAATAAAAAATTGGAACATTTTAGCGTCCTCATTAAATTGTTTGACCATCTATTGTCACATTAAATTAAAAAAATATAGTGTCGAAGCCTGACCCGAAGGTATTTCTTCGATAATTTGTAAATGAACCAAATCTATTTTCGATGAGTAATTTGAAACCTTGGATTAAATTTTTATTCTGTAATATATACCATTAGTAGGCATCTAACATTCTTGTCACAATAACGATGTTATCAAAAGAAGAATCAACCTGTTCTAATTTAATTTAAATTGTTGATTTCTATTAAAAGTAGGTAGGTTTCAATACCTACTTTGTTATTCATATGAGGTATCAAAATATATTGGGATATTATTAACACGTAATATAGATATTTTATATCGCACACACGGTTCAAAGGCTTTATCTTAAACTCAAGGTCATCCCAAGGTGACGACGGGAATTATTGGTACGAACAAATCCGGAATAAGAAGATTCACAGTAAAAGGTACAAGTAGAATTAAATCAGTGGTGTCGTATTGTTATATTTTGGTTTTTTGAATGGTAAGTACATCCAAAATTACACTAGGCGAGAGTAAGTACAGTAACTACCACAGTATTACTTTCTTGAAGTTTAATGGGCATGTTATAAATATCATAAAGTAAGCAGCCTGTAGTCGACATTTACATTACATATAGGTATTTTACATTACAAATATTTTTTTTTTTTAGTTTTAAGTTAGTTATTACTTTTAGTTAAGTAAGGTAAGGATCAAGGCAGTGATAAGTTTCTGTAAATCATAATAATATTATGTAAGTACCTATTTCAAATATTAAAGATTCTATTCAAAACCAATTCATCATATTTTGAGCTGAGTTGATAGCTGTGCTGAGAGAAAATTAAGTAACAATTAATATAGTTTTTATAATAACAACCAATGATAATATACCTTTATCTAATTCTAAAACTCAACAAAAAGAAATGAGCATAATCTTTTAACATAGAAAAATGCGGTAATGTGTATCAAACGTTAACATTGTTTTCCACAACTACGTCATCATATAATCATTTTAAAGATAAATTAAAAGAAATACTGAAAGACAAGCATTTTTTGCACCATAGATAAACGAGCTTACGGCCCATCTGATGGTAAGCGGTCACCGTCGCTCATGAACCTCTGCAATGCCAGGGCAATAAGGGGCCGTTATTTTTTTTTATTTTATTTAAGGGACAACAAACAGCTACAACATATTATTTGTATAAAATTAAAATTAAACAAAAGCATTACAATGTCGCAGCCCACAAGGCTGTCCACGGATAAATATCCTAAATATTATTACAGAAAAATCGATGTCGATAGAGCGATATTAAGTGTGATATCTCGACACGCGGTAGTGTGTCGACGCAAGTTCAAGAAAGAGAACTGGCGAGCCGCACCTTGTATAATATTACATTTGGAACCACTTTTGACCCTCTCATAAATCAAATACTATTTCACATAAATAGTATTTAAAAGGTATTATACAAAAATTCAATTCTAAAATTTAGGTATTCTAAATTAAACTTATTGAAATAGACAGTCATAGGTAGACTCATTAGAATAACAAGACAGCGATAAATTATTGTCCTTTAAATAAATTAACGAAATTCGGAGAAAAAGTCCAGTGGTAAATCTTAATTATACCTTTGCCAGACGAATTGAGGAATTTAAAACGAGTTTTATTTTATAATATTTTTATTGCGCACAGCTCTACGAACTAACGTCATCAATTAATTATTAATTGATCGCCGATTAAATATTTTTAAATAATTATGTATTAAATATTTATTGCGAAATTAACGTAATCTAATGTTGATTTAGTTATTTTGTTACTTCAGCAGACATACAACTGACGACAGGCAGACCTGGTGTTATGGTATAGTCGCCGCTTATAGTCCTCTGCATACTCGAACACTGCGAAACCACCACCTACCGAACGAAGGAGAAGTCTTACTTCATAATTAGATAGATCGTTGAAATTCAAAAACATCACTCGATTTAATTCATTCTTTAATTTTTTTTCTCGTTTATGCAAATTAAGTCAAACCAATTCACCGTCCGTTCTTAATTAAAATAAACACCTACAAAATACGAAAATAATCATTCGATTCAAACTATTAAGGTATCTTGTTCGTAGTTTTAACGAATTAGTAAAAAGACAAGTATTAAAAATCAAACAAGCATTAGGTTTATCATCACTTTTTTGATATAGGTAACATAATCGTGTAATGATAGGTACATATTATAAACGCAAAATAACTATACAGAAATAGAACGACTTTTAAAGTTTCTAAAATCACATTTATACGCCTCTCATAACGAAATACCTCGTAGTTTCAAGCGAATACGAGAGTAGGTGAATACTAAAATGAAGCAAATTAATTCAGTCAAATGTTTGGTCTTATCACCGGGACTGGTAAACGTTAAAACACACAAACAAGATTTCCTTTTGCAAGATTTTGTATAGTAAATTATTCTGTGGCAGCACGGTGTAGTATTTTGAAGTGGAGTAGTAGGTACCAATATGGATTTTGAAGTCTATTTTCAAAATGAGGACCAGTATCATCCTTATTTTCATGGTTGATAAAGGCCTTATAACAAAATAATATTTTTAGTTAACTTAAATTAGGATTGATATTTGCATCTTTTTAAGTCAGTTAGATCTTGAGATGTCGTATTTAGTCAACCATTCTGTGGGTGGTATATTAACGATTGTGTGGATCTGGATTTCGATGTTTTAGTAATATTTTGTCAAGGCTTAAGATATTATGCATATTAAAAATGAACCGGATATACGTATAGTGTTACATGCATTTAGATTTTCGTCATTAATTCAGCATCATATTATGTATATTGTGTATAATAATATAAAGGTCAACTTATGACCTATGACCAGTAAGTATACAATTTATATTATTCATGTTTATGTATGACGAACAGTTTTAGTTTATATTTCTATTATTAAACAATTTCAAATCTACACATCTCAGTATTTACAAATAAATAAAATTGATGACTGTCTGCTCTTACTCATCTCTAAAATAGATTAACTTCAAAATTACTTAAAGAGTAACCACATCTAACTTACTTTTGGATCTGTGTAAAAATAGGCGAATTTTAACGGACAAGAGTTCACGACTTGCTGTCTGTGAGTCTTCACAGACAGCAAGTAAGTAAGTAAGATGTACTATCTATTCTTATTACGTGTGCGACTTCTTTACTAGATGAACTGGTTTCGATGATTATTTGTTGCCAGAAAACTGACACTTTGGACATACCTAATCTCATTTTTGTAAAAAATAGTATCACAATCATATGTATTATTTTTTATACTATTCTGTAGTTAGGTGTACCTATAAGGCTATACCTAATAATTAAAAGCTATTTTGTTTGTATTGATTTGGAAGAGTAGATACCGATTGTGAATATTGTCCATAGTTTTCTTAATTAAATAAAAGAAAATTCTAAAATTATGTCTATTTTAAAAGATAATAGTAAATTCGCACTTTAATTTATAATACGTTTTATAGACTCATAAACGATCTCTAGCCTTATGCCATAACTAGCGATAGCAAAAATTAAGCAATATTATATTGATTGTTACTATAAAAACAAATCGTTTTAATGATAATCCCAACTCTCAACTTTAAAAATTGTTTACAGATATCAGTGAAAATTAAAAAATCACTATTAGAATCGTATTAGATTCAAATGCATTTGTTCTCTTATTTTTACAAATTATCACATATTATTAAACAAAGTCGATATCCGCTGTTTGTCCTTATGTATGCTTAGATCTTTAAAACTACGCAATGGATTTTGATGCGGTTTTTCTACTAGATAAAGTGATTCTTAAGGATGTTTTATAGGTATAATTTATTTTGAAAAAAAATAGGGATCAGTATGAAAATATCGAATTTGTTACACAAGACGTAAAATTGAAGACATTTATGCGTACGCTGCAAAAACTATTGACAATAGAACAAAATGTTGTACTACGGGTTTGTAGGTCTTAGTAAGGTTTGAAAAAAGTCTGCGAGAGCATATATCTAATTATCATAGTTTAGTCACAATAACTGTTTTTATGTTCATGAAAAAATTTATATCGTCTGAAAATTGAAACGACGTGTACTGAGAATCGTGATATTAATCCTTATCCAAATTAAGCATTATATTATCAAGGGTATTAATGTAGAAGTAGAATTCTTTTTGTTTTATTCCAATCGGACATTTCGTTGAGAAATGATCACGACACGAGTATAAAACGCTGTCCGCTACTAAGCATATCGCGACGACATCGCGAGTGCTGTTTAAACCACTTTGTGACACAGACGAAGTTGCGCGGGTCATCTGGTTACATTTATAAAAACGTTTACATAAAAAAAAAATATAAAAAAACAGAGGGCCACTGAAGACTGGCTAATAACTGTTATTATTTTGTTTCTTTTTTTTACATATACACACGGTATTAACGAACTATTTTAACAATTAATTAATGTTGTCACTATAGCTCATTTGGAAAATCGAAGGAACGAAATGTACTTCATTTAAACTTAGACAAGAAGTAAAAAAAGTATAAAATGTCTAACTTATATCTAATACCTATTAGTATGAGTAATACGTAACAGAATGTTTTATTATAATTACTTATCCACTAAAAAATATAGTATTTTTTGTAAAAATAAATGGTCTTATTGAATTAGCAGTCATTATGGATGGATAAAGATCAAGTAATACATTATTCTATGTAGGTAATTGTTATTTTAAGTCATTAGCATGCGGCATTATTCAATTGGTAAGGAATTAAATGTCATATTTGATGTCTGACTGCTGAAGTTATTCATTTTCACAGGATTCTTATTTGATTACTTGCTATGTTTAAACTCTGCTAGTCATTTACGAGTTCTCAGATGGACCACATAGTATAAGGTTAAGCAGACAACAAAAAATAGATCTCAATGTTTCTACTACAAATGATTAGTTTTACTAAAATCATTAACACTGGCACTTACCTACTTTTAGCGAGAAGAAATTCTTAAGTCGTAAAAAAGCGATTTGTATTTTTTTGCGATACGTGATCAATCGTGTTTTAAATTACGATTGTAGTTTTATAGATAATAAGACTATCAGCTTTTAAATTTATTTCTTAGTTTCTCTAGGAACTATAAATAATTCAAATAATCGACCTTCCGCCAAAAAGCTTCGTGTAGTTCAAGGTTCTTTGATTATTGTTGTTGATGACTTGGGTTACTTGTGGTTTCTTGGTTTTTTAATTTAAGCCAACAAGATCTGCGATATGAATAGGGATATACCTGCATTTTAACATTTATATCCCGTTGCCTGCTTATGAAGGTCCATAACAAAACAGGCATTCGAGGGTATCGATTTTAATGTCACAACTTCAATAAAAGAGGTTAATGTTGAGTGATTCATAATCTGTTTATAATTTGTTCAGCAGGAAAAACAGATTCATTTACACATACCACTGTGACCTTTGACCGTTTTCTTATAGTAACATCAAATGATTATGGGCTCAAAAATGTTTAAGTTCGTTATTGGTGGTTGTCGAGACCAAAGCCCAAAATAATCACTCTGCAGAAGTAAATCTCCATACAAACTACTTATTCTGGATAATTTTACTTATTTTGGCACAAAATGCAAATCGTTCCGAATGAGTACAGACCATCGATGACGACTTGTGTGTGAAACTAAAATTGAAAGTTGAACTTGTTAATCCTAGATAGGCTTTACATCTGTATAGCATATCCACTATTATGTAGCCAAAGTTTGTTCACGCTTTGTCACTAGGTCGTTAGGTATTCGATATATCGTTGATAAAATTAAGATATGAGTTCATCATTATCTCGTCAAACTTGGCCTGTTGATAACTTCACAGCCATTTAATAATTGTTGCCGTTGTCCGATCCTTTGTATTTTTAAATATAATATTAAATATGATATTTTAGCACAATTACTTGACAATTACAACCAGATGTGAAGCGCAATATACGCAGTGCAATCCTTCTTTCCCGCTAAAATAAATAACTGCCTATTTAATACTACAAGATAGTTGCTATACAACTGTTCTTACGACATATTTGCATTTTGGGCATGATCATCTATCCTGTGTTATTATGCACTAAAAAAAAGATTGCCTTGTGCCTTTTTTTATTTTTATGGAAAGAGGAACTTAAACCTGTGGGTAGTGTTCATTGTCAAGAACAAGAAATAAACTCTCCAATTTCTTGTACTAAATGGTTAAAATTTTGATACATTAAACGCTTTTTCGATGACAACATCAAGACTTGATCTAAAGGAATTTTTTAAGGAACTCTCGTTACTCGTATCGTACATAACTCTATATCAACTCTGTATACAAAAGTATTATCAATACATACTCGTATCACTCTCTCGTCATAATAATAATATTATGCATTGGACTTCGACCGCGATGAATATCATTTTTTACTTAAATTAATTTGCTTGCCTAACTACCATTCGTACAAATACTATACGTATCCTATTATACGTAGACATAGTAATACATACTATTATTTATTGTATTTATTTCCTATAGTTCTGAAAACAGTACGAATATTTTACTAAATTAATACACGAATATTTATATGTACGAATATTTTTATTAATTATATTTTCGAATTGACCCTTAATTAGATAATTATGATTACAATTAATTATTGGATCGAAATAATCGATATTAACTAAATATCGATTCTCACTATTGAGTAACTAGTGTCGGGTATTCTGGGTATTTCAAACAGCTTCTATTAGAAAAAGAAAACTGCATTTGTAGATTTCACCAAGTCTAGATAAAGTAGGAACGGAGGCGGTACTTACCTCTCCTCACTCAATAATTGAAATATTCCGTAAATTGTCTTGAAGAGGTAAAGTCGTAGTTCTTTCAATATGGGCTCAATTGAAAAGATAAAAGAGGAGGCCTTTATTTTGGCTCCCATCAGATTCCCGGCGACAAACTTGAATAAACGCAATCTTGAAAATCACTTATGATCAGGTTGCCCGCTGCCTCGTCTTGCTACAAGGCAATAAAAAACAACTTTTGGTCAACAATTGCGAATTTTCCATTCCTACTACTGTGAACACCGGGTTGTAACGCAACCCATGCGATTTGCCGAACTGTGCTCACTCCTTTATTAAATCTCATCCATTAATTACATCACGCTTTTAAAGTGGAAAGTGATTGTTATTTGACCATATGTGACTTTGTTGGAGAAAAGCAAATAATTTATTTTAAAGAAGCTTTTTTTTAAATACAAGCTTTTAAGATCCTGGACATCATGTAGAGTGTTAGCTTATACAAGTATCTATCCGTGATGACATTTTAACCTTTTTAGAACCACGAATTTGTCTGCGGATCGATCCGTGGGAAATCCGTTGGACGAATCCGTCGGATTTGATCGCGGGGCGGGCGGGGTTCTGGTGATTTACTCCAAATGAAAAAAAAAAAAGCTCGGCTTTCCCTGCCTTTTGGCATGTTAATATTTTAGAAAAGGATGTGTACAATAAAGAATAATAAAAATATCTTAAGAAGATAATAATATTATGTTAATATTTTCAAGTTCATTAAAAAATATCAGAAAAAAAAAGAAATATGTTGATATTGTATTAGTTTAAATAAAAGCATTTTAATGAGTTCCAGCTACTTTTAAACTTGATTGCGATGTTATTTTTGCAATAAATTACCTTGAATTTCGGTACCTACTGGCCCTTTCATAACATCAGGGGCAAAAAGTGTTTTTACGGAAAATGCGAAAATAAATGACTATAACTTGCTTAATGACAATTATTGAATTTCTAATCCATAGCCTAATAACCAATGCTTCCAGTTCGACTGTAATCTCTTCCAAATACGTTTTCAATAATTTGCTAGGACCCCTTTAACAAAAACGTCCCTTTCATGCCACCTCTCCCCTACCTACATCATACTTACATTAAAATTTTTTACTGCAAGAATAAAACTCTTTATTACAAACGAGTTGATCCGCGCAACTTCGTCTACATCACAGAGGGATATAATATAGCCTTCCTCGACAAATGGACTATCCAACAGTGTAATATTTTCTTATTTCGTACCAGTGGTTCCTGAGATTAGCGCGTTCAAGCAAACAAACACTTTAGATTTATAATCTAGCATTTTTTTTTTTGAGAAAATCGCCGGATTCCCGGAAATCGTCGGAGTTGAGCCTCAATAAAACCTCCAACCTCTCACACTTAGCGCCCGAACCCCGGCTGAGGCCAGCACGGACTTATGAGGGACGGCGCGACGCACTCGACACGCTTGGCACTCTTTTCCGTCGCAACGCGCCCAGACGCCGAACCGGCCGCTGGCGATACGGCACCGGTTTTCCGAAGCCCGCTAAGATGGGACCGCGTGTCACCCACCCAAGGAATACCCCGCTGGGTTAGAACCAGCGTGGGTCGGGGAGCGCGGCCTTCCATCCCCCGGTTGCTCTGACGTAAGGTACATATTGAGCGAGACACGACACCTTCTTGGGTCCCCTCTCGGTAAGGTAGCGTCCCTAACGCTAACCCCCGAAACTCTTAGGGGGCCAGATTACGGGCGAGACCCCGCTCCCGGCCCCTTGCTCGACGGCGACGTGTTTCTGCGTGGAGAGAAGAGCTCTCTCTCACATGCCCCGCCGCCTGCTTCTGCGAGATGGTGGACTTGCAGAAGTTGAGCATCACCTATAATCTAGGATATATGAAAATGAACGCGATAGATTATATTTCTTATAAATAACGTGAAATGACCCAAATTTTTATTTTTACACAAATCTAGAGGATTAGTCAGAATTATATTTTCAACAAAATACTGCCTATATCGTTCCATATCAAAATATATCGAAATACCTAAAAGTATTACGGAATTTGTGATCTCATCGAAGGCGTATCTATACTAATGTTATAAAGCTGCAGAGTTTGTTTGTTTGTTTGTTTGAACGCGCTAATCTCAGAAACTACCGGTCCGATTTCAAAAATTCTTTCACTGTTGGAATGTCCATTTATCGAGGAAGGTTATATTTTATTTAGAGGCTATATTTTATTTAGAAAAAATTAGGGATCCGTATGAAAATATCGAATTTGTAAGATGAGGTAAAATATCGAAAACCTATTTATGCGTACGCTGCAAAAACTATTGACAATAGAACAAAATGATGTACTACGGGTTTTTAGGTGTTAGTAAGACCTACAAAAAAGTCTGCGAGAGCATATACCTAACTATCATAGTTTAGTCACAATAACCGCTTTTATGTTTATAAAAATAAAAAAAATTACCGAAAAAATAATTTAACGTTACATGAGTATAAGAGTATTAATGTAGAAGTAAAATACTTTTTGTTTTATTCTAATCGGACTTTTCGTTTAGAAGTTATCTATACTAATATTATAAAACTGCAGTTTGTTAGTTTGAACGCGCTAATCTCAGAAATTACTGGTCCGATTTGAAAAATCCTTTCACTGTTAGCAAGTCCATTTATCGAGGAAGGCTATAGGCTATGTTGTATCCCTTTGTGACGCAGACGAAGTTGCGCGGGTCACCTAGTTACGAGTATAAAACGCAATGAATATGTGGGTGCAACAGCGGGCCGCGAAAATAATAACGCGAGGGCATTGCGAGTACTGTTTGAACCCCTTTGTAACGCAGACGAAGTTGCGCGGGTCAGCTAGTAATATTATAAAGCTGAAGAGTTTGTTTGTTTGTTTGTTTGAACGCGCTAATCTCAGGATCTACTGGTCCGATTTCAAAAGTTATTTTACTGTTGGAAAGCCCATTTATCGAGGAAGGTTATAGGCTATATTTTATTTTCAAAAAAATTAGGGATCCGTATGAAAATATCGAATATGTAACACAAGGCGAATAATCGAAAACCTATTTATGCATACGCTGCAAAAACTATTGACAGTACCCCTTTGTAACGCAGACGAAGTTGCGCAGGTCAGCTAGTTATGTATATCTAGCAATACCGGGAAACCCACCTTTTCACTGGTCATCAAGGAATTTAAAGTAAATAGTAACAGTGAGAAACGCTCTCATTCGGGTCCTTAGTGTAAACGGTTTATCGGATAGACAAATAAATGAATACGAAAGTTAAAAATTATTATGAAAGAATAGAATAGAATAATAAATACTATAATAATACTTGATTAATTTATCGCATCAAAATCTCATTATAACAACCGGGATACTTTACACCTTATGTGAAGCAGACGATGTTGCTCTGGTCAGCTAGCTATAGATAATAATATTCATTTTAATTTATATTATATGATTGTTAAGTATTATACAGTTTTCGGTACAATGCAGTTGTGTGTAATTGGTATAACGTAACTGGAATGATATGACCATTGGTGAAATGGTAATGTAGATGAATATAAATGGACAGTTATAGGTAGGCGCGGGGTGTAATCGTGTGCGTTATCCTGTGGTGCGTTGTGCCAGTAGCAGAACTCGGCAGTCGCCACTCAGTAGCGCGAACAGCCCCGAACGGCACACACGATGGTCGCGCATAAGCACGCGCTCGCCGCCGCGCTGTTGTGCGCTCTTGCAGGGCAGCTTGGTGCTGGAGCCAGCCTTCACTGTGCTATGAGAAGAGAAATATCCCCATGTACCTGCCGACGAGAAGACACCGGCACCGGCATCGTTTTTGTCGTTTGCCAGCGAATCAACAATTATGAAGAAATTGCACGAGCTTTGACTAATAAGTTCAGTTCTGAAACAAAAATTGGTCTGGATATCTCCTACTCGCAACTTCCAGATTTTTCAGAACACAGCTTCCGGGAGTTGGGTCTGTCGATCACACGACTGAAGTTAAACTATGACAATCTAAGGCAAGTCGCTTTGTAGTATAGTTGCAATACCTTTCAGGAATAATTAGTGTATTTGCAATCATAGATTATTGTTTTCAGTCAGGAATAGTCGTTGCGTAAAGTCTTATTACATACTTTTAAATAACATTCATAACAAATGTGATCACGATATCAAAACAATGTGTGAGTTGAATGAGAAAACAACAGGTCTGTGATAAGACGAGCGCAATACAGATGAGGATCGGTTTGTTATCATATGAGTGGGCGGCACCCTTCTCAGGGTTGACAGTGGGTCAGCCACGAGTACCTAACTGTAATATTGTACCTATTGCCAAAAATTAAGAGAGGGTTGTCTTCTCGGGAAGCAAGAAACGGTGCCTCTTTACCTCAGCATATTTTCTTTACAGTCAAAATTGCGATATTCAACCATCAACAACGTTACCGGCTTAATTACAGTAAGTTAATAAAATTGTGGTTAAGAAAAAGATCTATTTTTCTACAAAATAATATTTCGCAACATTAATATCTTTCCCAGTATAAGAATTAAGGCGCCCGTGACCCGGAGGTTCGAATTTTATTGGTCGTTCAATTGATCTTTACAGATTTTTCCAGTGGGCCCAATCACTTATACCTTATTTATGATAATCTTAAATAAAAGGCCCTTTGATTTGTATATAATTTCCGAGAAATTCATTTAATGATTTTAAAGGCCAGAGACGTTTTCAATTGCAGTCAGATATTGTTCTGATAGCTACATAGCTGTAGGTAAATGTAGGTATAATTTATAATAATGTAAGACATATCTCAAGATTTGATTCCATGTTGAGGTACTCGAGGTACGAGGATGCCATCTTAGAGACGGTACTCGATAGTTTGTACGGGTTATCTAAGGTCGCTTCTAAAGCAGTAAAATTGAATGATATCGTATTGGTCTTGTTTCAACTGTGTTTACCCATTAATAAGAAACTAACAAATTAATGTAATTTACGTTTATCGTAAGTATTAGTAATGGGTTTTTAATGTATCATTTCTGGTCCTGTGAGAAAAAAATATTATACATATACTTCTTCTCATTTATGCCAAATGATACATTTATCAAATCTACAACTTCTTAAATATGAGAGCTGTGGTTTTATGCTCAATTGTTTTGTGATATGTATAACGTTAAACATTTCAATGAAAACATTATTGATGCAATCCTCAGAAAACTCGGTGTCGTACGGGGTTCAATGATAAGATATATTACCAGCAACATTTGTACTGTTGTCTGTTTAATATAAATGTTTAAGTCAGGAAACCCCCCAACTTTTATAATTTAACAAATAACTTTAACAAGAGCTTAACTAATAAGTATTATCGTGTAAATTTACCCAATTACCACCAAAAAATTCCTTCCTTACACAGCAAGAAGGAAAAAATTGATACGATTATAAAAGGGAACAAAATGTGGTAATTTCCAACTTTTCCGTCATATTATTATTTTCTATGTCATTTGGATGTTTCATGGTAGCACTTACCTAGATACTTTTCTGAGGATCGTAATGGTTATTTCGCTTAAAGTCAACCTGGATTTTTTTGAAACCAAACAGAAATTAATATCTAATATCAGAATCAATTACAAAAATATGTATATACCTAAAGATATTTTGTCCCTAAGCACCGCCGCGCTGTCCAGGTGCAGTCTCCAAAGTACAATTAGGTTTTGGAGCTCGCTTAATTCGCAGTTTTTTTCTGGTTGTTGGTATTCGTTGATCTTACATTAATCTAAATTATAACTAATCAAATACTTTGAGCTCCAATATTTGCAAGGAAGTTATAGTATGTACTAGATAGGTACCTTCAATGTAAAGCGGGAAAACCGAGGCCAAATCCTGAACGACAAACATACATTTTATTTACAAAGTGTACCGTGATTTGATTTCTGTAACCCTCAGACTTCAGCTACATTTCATAACAAATTAGCAATGACATAGACCCACGAACCTTGTGATGCTATAACAATAATCTGCAACCAGGGTTCTCACTTTGCGAACAACTTTATTGCGAGAAATAACCTTGGCTTGGACTCAGTTGAGATAAAAAAATTAATTCACATCGGATCATGAATTTATTTTGTGACAGTGGAGCAAATAAATTAAATTAGATATACCAAATGTAACGCATACGCAGCAGACATTTGGAGATATAGGTAGGTGAATCAATGAAGGAATCACGGTGATCAATGGATTATTATGTACTTGTCATTACTTCAGGAAACGTACTCTTAATATTAATTATAACATAACATTAATTTTAAGATGAACAACATTGTTCTACATACTGTTCGAAGATGCAATTAAGAGATCTACTTAGATTAATTTGACAGTAATCTAGTTATATTTTATCTAAACACAAATTACCTATAATATTAATTATCTATGTTAAAATAATTATATAAAACGCTGAACTAAATATAATAAATAGGTTTTAACCTGTGTAACCCGTATAAATAAACTTTTATAACAGTGATAAGAAAATAAAACAACAGCATTTACAATCGTGATGAAAACAACATCCCGGACAACACAATTTATTATGACGAGAACGACAAACTCTCTTTGTGTTCTGTTACTTATTTTATATCATCATTTATTAATATAATTGTAGAATATACAATTCAATAACGATGGAATTTGATTATTTACGTTAAAAAAATTTAGGGATAGGTAAAACTTCAAAGGTATATGTTATGTGCATAATAATTAATATGTTAAACTTTGAACACGTCAACATTTTTGCGATTCCAAATTTAAAATGGCCCTTTGGTAGCTAAATTTACCTACACAACAATTTCTAAGAATTATCGTCTTACAATATTAGGATTTCTTTTTCTGATAGTAAATACGTAACATAATGAGTCAAAAGGGTAAGAAATCGGTACGAGATGCTGTCGAGCTCGGTCGAGCCTAGCGGTCCGTTTAATTGTATTTGCTGGTCCCGTTTTGTAATTTAATTACCCTTTGACCTACGCGAGAACGTCAATTTATGAATCGTTCGACTCGGTGTACCTTGAGCTGTGTGTCAGCTGCCTAATTAATCCAATTCGCAAAGATTAATATCCATAAAAACAATCACTTTCTCGCGATAGTTAGTAGCTATGATTTTGATACAAACATTTAAAAAAACGAATAAGATTTATATTCCTGAAAAGAAAGTAAAATACATTTCATATCGAAACAGCACACTCTACCACTAAATTGGTATTTTAATATGATATACTGAAATACGCCTGGTTTTAAGTCTACAATTGTACCATTTTTTGTGCATCAAGTTTAATACATAAAGTAAAGACTTTGCATCTGGTGTATACATAAAGTCAACCTTATTGTTAATAACTTAATTTTACGGGTCATTATAAGAACTTGACTAATGCCAAACAGGCTTTTTTTAAAATTTGAGCATACAAATGTATTATATAAGACATTGGCTTGCAATGTTGGATAAAAATATCTGCAGCAGCAGCCCTACTTACATTCCCCCGGTTATAAACAATGTTACAGTCGATTAGAGCACCCTTGACCCAATAATCCATATTGTCGTCAGTGTCTTAGGTGGGCTTCTAAATTGTTATAACAATAAATGCAAATTGTGGTTTGAGAACAATAAATAATTGAGGATGCTAACATTAATATTTTAATTGGTAAGGTAATTCTAACACCGTTAGTTGAGAAGTGCCTATTATAAATTTAGCGATACTTTTACCAGAACTATACTTACTATATTTACGTCAAACATTGTTATCCTCTGCTGGGCGGGGCGTCGATGGCCCCCGACATACATGGTGAACATGGCGCATACTTTTCATATTACCTATTGAAAGGGAAACTAAAAGCATTTGCCAATTTCAGGTCTTGCGAAAATTATTAAATAAAATTAGTCTAAAATTAAGTCGAAAGATGAGTAGTTTTGGAAATATTTTTAGAAAATAAGAAAAGCGAATGTTCTATTGAACGAAAATATTTGTCTTAACAAATCAATCGATCAAAGTTACTAGACTGATGGTGTAGATTTGGTAGACAAAGAAGAAGTAACCTCATTTTGATGGGGAACTCAATTCCAAAAATTCGCCAGCATACAGTATGGAGGAGGACTGTATGGTTGGACGGGAAACAAGGTACTCTGTGCTCATTCATTCATGCTCATTTTAATTCTTGTGGATCTTCTCTGAACATCATAACTGGTAGGTAACTGCTAGCCGGTATTTGCGCCGATTGCAACGTGGCTATCAGGATCAACTACGTGTACAACACCATTGCTTTTGCAGCGTGTGCATTAGTGGGGTCGACTCTTCGAGACTAATGTTTTTGGGACCGACAGACTCAATCTCGTCTCAGAGTCGTGAGAAATTCGCCTCGCAGCCCAAGGACCTTCCAAGAGATTTGCCTCGTCGAAGTTCTTGTTCGCCAAGACCCCAATCGATCAAGACACTAATACCTAGTTAAATAAATCGAATAATGAAATAAGGTACGATCAGGTGGCCCGTTGGCTCGTCTCCCTACAAGGCAATAAAAAAAAATAAAAAAAAAAGGTGTCAACTCGTTAAATTTTACCTGTAATAAAAGGCATGTTACATAGAACTTCCTTGCTTGTTTTTAAAGGAAAATACACAACTACCAACTTACATTCAATGAATTTTGCATTGAATTTTACACATATTTAATAATAGTCAGAATTATAGCTTTATTTCAGTTGTATTTTTGTGAAGAACCTCTAGTTTGGTTGTAATGTAGGGTTAAGTTGGCTGTGGTTCAGAAGGGCGTAAGGGCGACAGTAGGCGCCGCGGCCGCCGAGCGACCATGCGACCGTGTGGCGCCGCCCCTACGTTGATAACCCCGGAACGTTGACCCGTTCACATTAGCGTTTACTAAACAAGTATCACTTGCATTTACTACATACAATCTGAAGCTTCTTATCATCACAAACATTTCCAATACTACTCGCAAATTAATTTGCAGCGAAGTAAACTTTACTTAATACATTTATATTCCACATTTTCAAGATTACCTAAACAGATATAATTTGATAAGTGGGCTGGAAAAATACTTGTCGTTATTGTGTTCTCATTCCCCAGTTAATCGTCAATGTTTACGTTAGGCATTCGTAAACATGTACGCAAGAATGTAATAATATCTAAAAGTAAATCCTTACTTAATTTTGTCTGAGCCTTTTGGAGTGTAAATTTGAGACTCAATAATTCTTCTATGGTATGAAAGCCCATTTAGATATTGAAATTAATAAATCAAATAATGGCCTTATCAGAATCATTCCTTTTAACTAACTACCTATATAGATCTAGACGGAATATGTACTGAAACTTTTCCGAATTTTAGGCGACGGTGAGCTTCACGTTTGCTTAACGAAAAGATTGGGGAGGAAAAAAAGTAGTGTAGAGTTGTGAGTAATGTGAAAAAAACCCATTTGATTTCTTAATTTATCCTAATTTGCCGTTTAAGTTTGTTTATAGTTTAAAGTTTGCATAACTTAATATACTATTATATCAGTTGGTTACAAGGGCTATATAAAAATAGAATTACAAACTATCTCTCTCATTAATTCGATATCTAAAACTAATTTATAATTTAATTATATTTACCAAACAAACTTCACCTTATAAGTGTTATCCGAGCAGACATTAGGTAATAAACATTGCATTATAATAGATAACAATTTAGGGGCAAGTGTCTGAGAAATGTTTGTATTGTAAACCTCTTTAGTTATGTACTTACTATACAATTGTGGAAATTAAATATAATAAATGATATTTACCACAACATAATCTCGTGTTACAACGCAACGTTTCAGATAAAAAGTTATAATTGCCACAAGGAATTTTATTTTTACTCTGTTGTTGCAGTCGGTGTCAACTTTCACTGATAGCAATTAGTATGCAATTTTAATTTATCAAAATAACTATTAAGTTACTTAATATGAATATCTCCAGTACAATATACTACTCGTAATAAGATATACTTAGAAAAGTAATAAGTATATAAATCCAATCCAAGAAATATTATTATTAAAAATTTTATACTAATACTTTAAGCTGAAGAGTCTGTTTCTTTGTTTAACGCACTAATCCCAGGAATCATTGATCCGATTTAAAAATTTTTTTTTTTAGTGTTGAACAGTCCATTTTTCGAGGAAGGAAAAACATAGTGTGCCCTTCTTAAATTCGATTCTGTTATAAAAATAGGTAGGTAGGTACTAAAATCGATCACATGTTGACAAATTATATATTATATTTTTACTTCTTATATTTTTAGCCATCTCTGAAAAATCATAGTTTACAAACACTTTCCCTGTAGTTTTTCCCTATAGTTGATAGTGTTCTTTATATAGCTTGGGGTTACAAAACGATTTAATTACCAAATAGCTTGTTGTAAGTGATTGTTCTTGAACTGTACAATGATCGAGATTCGTAATTGTACTTTATCTATAAAACTGAAACACACAACACGAATGGTTTGCATTATTTTACACTCACAATACCAAGTGTTTTTTTAGTAAGTGCAATAGTTCAACTTGACAATGATATGTCGTGCTTTTGGAAACAGAGGCTAGGTATCATTTTAAATTGTTAGACATAATCAATAATCTAATACGTATTATTATCTTTTCTTTTTAGTATCCTAAAAGAGAGCGTTTTTACCAAATTGGATTTGGTCGATTTCTTCAGTTTGGCGGATAATTCCTTGCCGGAAATGCCGCGACATGTGTTGCAGCATCTACCACATGTAAAGACTCTTGATCTCTGTAGGAACAAAATCACAAAACTAACCGAAGATGATTTTAAGGTGAGTTACTATTAAATGTGAAATACTTGAGATTGTAATTTTAGTATTAGAAAATATTGAAGGATTTTAAATGTGCTAACATTACATAAAATAAGCAATTACTAAATCTGTATGTTGAGAGAACGTTGAAGATGATTCAAGTCGATTTAGGTGTATATTCTATAATCGTTAATTTATTCTGGTTACACAAGTAATTTTATAAATTTCAGGATATCCAGGAATTGGAGCATTTGGTTGTCGCAGGCAATCAAATATCTAAGATAGAAAAGGATGCAATACCTAAAGGTTTAAAGCATGTTCATTTGGGAATTAACAAGTTAACCACCTTAAATGGTGCTCTTAAAGATTTAGATGATTTGGAATGGATTTTTATTAATGCCAACAACCTAAAATCTATTGAAAATGAATTACCGACTGTAAGTATCAACGTTTAAGCAACTTCGATTCTGCAATTTGATTTAGAAAACTGTTGATAAGAAATTATATTTTACAGAAAGCTAAAAGGATACAACTTATTCACGCAGCGAACAATGAGCTTCAAAGCTTGCCCAGCGATTTAAAATTAATGACGTCCTTACAATCTTTATACTTTTATGGAAATAATATTAAGTCTCTAGACGAAACTTTGCAAAAATCAAGAAACCTTATGCGCATAGGACTTTCTTTCAACAAAATAGAATATGTAAGTGTTCGGTTTAATATATAACATCAATTAGGTACTTAAATCATAAAATGATGATTAAATTAAAACACGAAATAAACATGAAATTTTATTACCTACTACTCGTATTTTAGTGTGGGAGGAATGCAAGCTTCGTAAAAAATATAATAGTAATTCTGTTTCTTGCCATCTGTTCTTGTATTTTCTGATTTTTACATTATTTACAGCTGACGAAAAATGATTTTACTGAAGCGGAAAAGTTGAGCGAGTTGGACATCGCATATAATCAACTGAAATCTTTGAATGGATCTCTGACGAGTTTGAAATCGTTACGGTATTTAAATCTGACTCACAACTGTATGACAGAATTTTCTTTGCAAGAAATCAAAGGCTTAAGAAGATTGTCTGTTATAGATCTTTCACACAATCAAATCAGTCTTGTTTCAGGAAACATAGAAGTAAGTTTAATAATAATAGTAGGTACTCGTAGATATAAGTAAAAATCTGTGTATAAAGGCATTTGTCTTTTTAAAGTTTGATTAAATTTGACATGTTCTCGTTAATTATTATTTCATAAAGTGTTTTTGATAAATTTACAGAATCTAGTTGATGTTGAAACTCGCCTATTGGAGTTGCGGTTAGATCATAATCACATATTCACCTTGGGCGGGGCACTGATGGGCCTTCATGGTCTTTTGCGACTTAATTTGAGCAATAATGCCATGCAACAAATTTCACCAGAAGATCTTTTAGGTCTAGAAGATTTAAAAGTACTTGACGTCTCACACAATCATATTACTACCATGGAAGGAACGTCAAAGGTTTGTTATTTATTCTAAGAGGATACACATTAATGCTGTGCGAACCAAGCGAATACATTTAAGGGCTGTTCATCCGTGTTAGGCTTGCGCGTTCTAACTGAAATGTATGTACAAGTTTCATTAAAATATTAATTGTTTTCAGACATTCCTGCCATCACTCGAGGATTTGATAGCGCACCACAACAATATAACCGCCTTGAATAAGGATTTTCATGGATTACCATCACTCTGTACTGCTGATCTATCGTTCAACAAAATCGACTCTGTGAATTATGACTTGGTTTCAAAATCACGATGTATCATCAACGGAGTTCCCAGTATATTGAAGATTTATCTTCAAGGTTCGTTGTTGTTTGTTGTTGATTTATATTTATGTTTGTTCATATCACTGAAAAAGTTTTCTTATGCAAAATGTGTAGTATAGCTTTGCGAATGTAATTTATGTGTAAACTCTGCCATGGCGATTGTCCCACTTGCGTGGGCAGTAATATCAACTAACAGTTTGCTTACTAAGAGCTCAAAAGCTTATATACTAAATACTATTAATGACTACTTAACATTAAGATATATTTCCTGCAAGTCTCTATTCAACCATTATATCAGACTGATTTTTGACTTTAAAATAACTACCACCGCAAAACGATTACCATCTACTATAAATTCCAGTCAAGCGTGAATCCGTCTAATATAATGTGTAAACTGCCATAAAATTTAATGACCATTATTTACTATTGGAAAATTAAACTTACAGATAATCCTGTGTTATGCGACGACCGTCTCTATGAGTTGGTGACAGTGTTTGAAAGCTTGAACGCTCGAGTGAGTGGAGCTTCTAAATGTGTTGCACCTCAAACTGCAGCGCCTATCTTGATGCGAGCGCTCAACGACATCAGCCCACAAAACGAAAATTCACCATTAATCGTCGTGGCGCACATGGTTCCAGATATTCGTCTCGTCCCTCAAGATAATCTAAATCATGACAATATACCACCGGCAATGCCTCAATTCGTATACAGACGAGTCAATTCATTAATCGGCCATGCACTGCCAGATCAAGATGATGGAATATCGTTAGTTGCAGAACCTCCTTTGACGATACCGTCCACAAATAGAAAGTATATTGTAAAGTGGCCAGAGGATAGTAGACCGGGTGAACCTTCACATCCATTAGCTGATCATTTGCGTCTGCGCGATCTAAATTCCTCGCCACAGTGAATGGATATAAGGACAGGCGAATTGTTAAACCAACGGCATCGAACTGAGTGTTTCATCTTAGAGTAAAATATACTGTTCTAGTTAGGACATGATATTTTTTATTAAGACGAATCAAATAAAATTATTATTAGGCTATCACTATTAATTTAAAAGCAATGTAAATAAGAGAGACTTGATGAAGAAAATTGGATCGATTATCGATAAACGAGATTTCTGTAATGATCATCAATAGTATAGATTCGAAAGAAATCAAATATTATAAATAGTACAAAATTTCAAAGATTTATATTTTGTTAGTATTTTAGAATTTATAACAAACCAATAGTTCAATATTGACATGCCATTTTTTTGTAGAATACATTAGATATAATACTCATAAAATGAAAGGGTGATTTCGCAGTCAGTTCGATTAATAGATATTGTAAAACTAATTAGTTTAGTATTGTACGTTAGTTTTAAGTAGATATGTACCTAAGAGTTTATTTTAGTATTAATGTTGTGATTGTAATTGTCGTGAGAAAAAATATGAAATAATAACAAAAAATAATAATGGAATGTATCAGGTTGAAAAAGAGAGTGTTTTTTTAAATTAAATTTCTAATCTCATACACATGTTTAGATGACATTTTATTATTCTCATTTTACATTCTTCAGTAAGTGTCTAGCTAGGTACTTCTATTAAAACCATTTCATGATAGATACAATTTACACATAGAGGGTGTCCCAGAAAGTAGTGATAAGCGGAGGTCCAGAGATAGAGCACACCTTTAGGTATTCGAATCACCCCTATGTATGTTCCTCGATTTTTCGGAGTTTTCGATGAACCGTTTCTGAAATTTTGAAAAACTTCGACCCGTAAGAACAACTTTATACTAAAATAAATAAGAATAAAAACCATAATTAAATTCCACAGGTATTGAGCGTTTCATCTTCTAATATATAAAATTCTCGTGTCACGGTGTTCGAACTTGAACTGCTCCGAAACGGCTTGACCGATTTTGTTGAAATTTTTTGTGCTTATCCGGTATCTATGAGAATCGGCCAACATCTATTTTTCATCCCCCTAAATGTTAGGGTTAGTCCACCCCTAATTTTTTTTTTTTTTTTCGACGCAGACGAAGTTGCTTGGGGCAGCTAGTATTATATACTATTGTTTTAGCAATCTGATTAAGGAAGAAGGTATTCCTATTCCGATGGCTACGTTTCATTCGACTTAAACGTATCAAATCCATATTACATACCTATAATAAGCATTGTAGCCCGCTCTAGTCGGCTTTTATCTTGAATATTTTAAGAATCAACACATCCTAATCAAAGTTCAAAACAACAACTTCAAAGTCAAACAAGGCAGATAGATATACAGTGTATTTTTTGAAAACAAGACAAAAGTACCTACTTATCGATCTCCTCCTTATCAAAAACAATATAATAACAGGCCAGTAACAATTTGTGAACAATCGTATTTCGATATAACAACAGTAACTAATAAACCTTTATATTTAATTTTCTTTACGATATGTAATGTAAGCCCATGCGTTGTTAGTGGCTAAATTTGTCTCTCATGAAACTATGTAATGTCAGCAAGCAATGTTCTTGTTGAATGTCTTCAAAAAATCGTCTATATCTAACCTTGTTTAAGGCTATAACTATTTTTAACATGTAAATTATCAGAATTTAACTAGGAACGTTATCTTTAACCTAATGTTTCGGCAAAAATTGTATTTCAAGGGGTGTAATGAAAGATCATAAAGATCGACGGTAACCACTTACCACAAGGTCAGCCGTATGGTTCGTAATAAAAAATATAGTAAATAAGTACTATTACTTATTCATCAAGCTCATATACATTCATTTACACAGTATCAAGTTCCATAATAACTAGGTATCTTACAAACATGATGCAAAAATTATTTAAGTTTGAAATGGACATAAACCTACACATAATATCTTACTGGTCAACACTTCATGATGCAGGATTCATATTACCTAAAGATTGATCTTATAAGCTGTCGACATTAAATTTCAGATCTTTTAGAGTGCAAGTCGTGTCTTACGGGCTTTTATGTTATTCAAACATCTTAATACCTATGTCTTCTGTATTCATTAATTATTCGTAACTTTTATCTATGTTCCCTTTATGAGTTGAAAGTAGGTAAAGCTTTTACTTATTGGGAGATGCATAAGCTTCATAACGACATTCTTCATGATCCAACCCAAGGTTGAATTTCATAGGCAAATATTCGCCATAATATAACTACCATTTGTTGCATCATCCTTTATTTAAACGTGCCTGAATTAGATTAGGTAATATATTTTGTATACCTAAACAATTACAAAGTGTTCTAAAATGAGGAAACATATACTTTTGTAACTTAGAATATATGTCAATAATATCTATATTATATCTATTGTAAAAATGATTTATTTTAATAAAATATACAACTGATATTAATTATTTTGCCATAGCAAATACATTGTCCTTAATAACAGGTATATAATATTATTTTTATTCTTAAAAAACTTGACCATTTTATTTTAAAAGCACTATTACAATACTTTGTGAACGTGGTCTGAGGATATCCGGTGTGAAAATATACTTACTTCCTGCCAATTCTCCTGGAGCGGACGGAGGATCAAACTTCATTATTGAAAAACCCACTAAAATATATTTTTAATTAAATTTACATATACAGAACACCAACGCGATATGTTGACAAAGAATAGCTTGAAAATTCATTTAAAATGACTGTATAACTAAGCATTTATTTATTTAGAAAGAAAAGAAATAGCATATAGGTATATTATATTAGTTTATTCTATTAAACAATATTTTTAAATAAAAATATTATTAAGTGCCAACACGATCTCAATGGACTGAATTACATAACCAGAAGTGATGGCCTGTCTGTATGTAAAATTGATAAAATCTGGAATTCAATTTTTTTGACTGCTTTTTATAACTTTAACACTAGACAGAAGGGTACTTATAGAAGTTTATAGTGACCACATATCGTCAGGTGGGCTTTCCGCTCGTCGATCGATCTGCTACTATTGCTTTTAACTGTACCGTACTGTACTGTAAATACCCATTACTACTCACGATTGGGCTCCGGTCTCCTCCGAAGAGGGATTAGTCCGCCACGCTTGCCCAATGCGGATAGGGGATGCGGATAGGGGATTTTTAGAATACTTTTCCGATATGCAGGTTTCGTCACGATGTTTTCCTTCACTACGGATTAATCCACACTAAAATTTTAATTTCTAATTTACCATGCTTCTTAGAGATTTTTTGCCTTATTTATATGGTTTACTCAATTAAATCATGTCATAAAAGTACCCGTAGTAAAGTCATCAGAATAAGGGTCTTCCCTATTATTTGGAACAGCCATGACCCACGGTCATATAAATTATTTTCTTTAAGGCATGTAATTAATTCAATGCTCCCACGTACTATCTGGCTTTGGAATGAGCTCTTTTCTTTAGCTAAGTTAGGTATTTTCGGATCGTTATGACTTAATTTTCTTTTAGCAAGGCTTAAAAAGTTTTATATATATGTAGTAGGCTATATCCAACGATTTCCTGATGCCCAGATATTAGAAGGTTCATTAACGACGGCAACCACATACCATTAGGAGTGCCGTATGTAGGTATCTATAAAAGCAAGAAAAAAACTAAAACCGGATTCAAAATTTTTAAAATTTTCGCAGGTTCGATTGAGTCCCACAAGTGAGTCCTGTGAATAAAAGAAAACCCTTGTACCATTGATACTTTCTCATAATATGGATGGGCAAAGTTACCTACGTGTTTGTCGAAACCTACAGTTATACCATTCTAAAAAACATTGCCCACCTCCATAAATTTTGTAATATTTATGCTACAGCAATGAAACTATAACTAAAATACAAGGTTAGTTGTTTAATTGTTAAATTTAATAAACACAATCAATTAAACTTATCGGTGTTTTATCCATTATTCACAATTCACTTTGCAAACTTATCGAAAATTGGCGCATTTAGGACACCTCCGTCTCTAACAAGTATGTGTGTGCAACAGAGCATGTTTACTTATCAGTATCCTGCGTTGCGTAGTTAAGTTTCTACTAGTTAAATTAATTTCGTGATCGGTTTAATAGTTTTTGAGATATTAGTTTGATTTCTTAGTCGTTTTTTGGGCAAATCTACCCCTGGGTAGCGATGGGCGTTTTTTTTTTTTTTTTTTTTTTTTTTTTTTTTGGGATAGGAGGAATCGCTGTTGGCCCTCAGGCCTTTACAGCTTCGCCAGGATGGAGGTGCGAGCTCAGAAGGGGCTCAGCTGAGAAAGGGTAGGAAGGGACTGCTAAAAGTCGCCACAAGGCAACTTGTTAGCACATAATGATTCTACCACTGGATTCGGAACGCGACCCAACTGAGAAGAACCAGCAAGAAACTCAGCGGGCGTGCAAATAATGAAAAGCAGTACACCAGAAAATAATTTATTAAATAACAAACTAAAACGAACTTGCAGGAAACGGGTGATGATGATGACGCTTCATGGGGCACGTAGAACTCTGCGTCGAGCTCGACGATGACGAGTGAGGAATCCGGGGCGCCGTCTCGGTCTGTCAGCATTAGGGCTGTCAGCGAGCAGCGTCGTCAGCGCGTCGGGAGGGTCCGTGAGGACGTGTCGCGGGCGTCGGCGTTTCGCCTTACGGGCGTGGGCGGGGTCGGGCGCGTAGTTCGCGGCGGCTACGATGAGAGGATTACTATGATCCTCCGCGGTCTTGAAGTATCGCTCGGAAGCTTGCTTCAAGAACTTAGAGACGGGGACGAGGTCGAAATCGTCATGAAGGTCGACGTTCCGCATATACCACGGAGCACCGACGGCCTTTCGCAGAAACCGATTCTGCAGAACCTGGAAGGACTTTAGGTGGGAACGCGCCGCATGAGCGAACGCTGGACTTGCATAAGTCATGATGGGTCTGACGCAAGTTTTGTAAAGAGTCAACTTATTACGAAGTGACAATTTACTACGCTTGCAGATCATGGGGTTGAGTCTACCGAGGATGAAAGCGGCGCGATCGCGCACGGCTTTGATGTGCTGACGGAAGGTCATGGCACGATCGAAGATGACACCTAAGTATTTGACCTGACGGGCCCAGGGAATGGGGCGACCGTAGAGAGTGACTGGGGGAGTTTCATTCCTCCGGAGAGTACGACTGCGGGACTCCGCAGTCGGGAGACGCCTCGAGGATCTTTCGAAGAGCACAGCTGTACTCTTCGCAGGGTTCACTTCGATGCGCCACTTCCGAAACCAATGACCTAATGCTGTGGCGGCTGCCTGAAGTTGTTTGACGATGAATGCCCTGTTTCTATCGGAATAGAAAACGGCAGTGTCATCGGCGAAGAGAGCCAGTGAGGTGGGGAAAGTACGAGGAATATCACTCGTAAACAAACTGAAGAGTAGGGGGGCGAGGACGGAGCCCTGAGGGACTCCGGCGTTAATGGGACGAGAGGAGGAACGGACGCCCTCCAATCGATACCGAAACGAGCGATTCGACAGGTAGTCTCGAATGATGAGCACGAGACGATCTGGCAGACCCAGTTCGTACAGCTTGTACAGCAAGCCGTTGTGCCAGACTCTGTCGAACGCCTTCGCGATATCGAGAAAGAGAGCGCCCGTGTAGACGGGCCTGACGGGACTGTTCAGACCGGTGAGGATGTGCTCCGTGAGGCGGTGCACTTGTTGGGTACACGAATGTCTGGCGCGGAATCCAAACTGTTCGTCGGGGAGGAGGTGGTTGGAAGACACAAAGTCCCAAAGGCGTCTGTAGAGCACCCGCTCATACAGTTTGCCTAGGGACTGAAGGAGGCTAATGGGACGGTAACTACTCGGGTCGTTACGGGGTTTACCGATTTTAGGAATGCCGATAACTTCTGCTTCTTTCCAGATATCCGGAAAGGCGCAGTGTGTCATAGCGGCATTGAAAATGGTGACGAGGAAGCAAATAAGTTGCCCGGGAAAGAGTTTGAGAACTCTATTGGAGATGCCGTCGGAGCCGGGCGCCTTGCGAGACTTCGAGTACTTAATGAGATCTTTCACCTCGTCGGTGGTGACGGGGGTAAAGAGACCGTGGGCGGAAGGGAAGATCTGCGCGCGACTTCCCTGTCCACCATTTCGACGTGCGCGGGGTCCGCGGTGGCATCGCTGAGCGTACACTGGGCTTCCAGTGAATCCGCCAACAGCTCCGCCTTCTCATCGTCATCGAACGCTACGCGACCACCAGCGGGGTGGTTGAGAGGCGGCAACGTCATAGTCGAGTCGTTCCTTAGAGTCCGAGCTAACTGCCAGTACGCTAAGTGGGAGGGTTTGATTCCTTCAAGAAAGGAACCCCACCTGGAGTTCCGATGCTCTGCAATGCGACGCCTCACATCACGCTGCAAGGCGCGCATGCGAACCCGGTTCTCCACGGTGGGGTAGGAGTCGAAGGCTCGGATCGAAGCGTTTTTAGCTCGGATGAGCTCCCTAATTTCATCGGGCAGTTTGAAGCGGAGAAAAGCATCCGCCTCGACCTGCCTCGATGCCCTATCTATGTGAGACTTAATGTCTGAAGTGAATGCGTGAAGCGCCTCTGTGGTTTCCTGAAGGGAAGGAGTGGACTGATCCGGGCCTTCAGAGAGAGAAGGAGGAACGGCGTCCGCCAGGCTGGCGCCTAAGACGTGCCAATCGACGACGGTTTTCATGATGGGTTCCGCTGAAGGCGGGGGGCCTAACTGCATGATAACCGGGCGGTGATCCGAATCTAATTCAGAATGCACCTCGATAGAATGCAAGCGCAATGTCACATTCTTGAGAAGGGCCATGTCCAGGATATCCGGCCGATGCTGGATATTGTACGGATAATGAGTCGGTTCGAGAGGGGCTACGATATCGAACTCCAGGACGTCAATCAGACTATCGAGACGTCTGCCGTTCGGGGTTGTGGCGAGGCAACCCCACCTAGCATGCTTGCAGTTGAAGTCCCCCGCCAGAATGACGGAGTTCCCCATACCGAGAAGCGCCTCGAGGTCGCTTTGCAAGACTGGTTTGTCGGGAGGGAGATAGACGGACGCGATGACGATGGACGAGTGGCCCGTCAGTGCGATGCGGCACACCGACGCTTCCATGTTAACGAGCGCGGGGGGATCGAGCGGCACGCAATGCAACACTCTCCGGTAGTAGACGGCAGTCCCACCTCCGGATGAGGTGAGTCTGTCGTTCCTAATCATGACGTAGTTCGCGATTCGGGGGTCACGCGTCGAAGGATTGAGGAAGGATTGAAGAAAATATCAACTTGATGACTTCGTAAAAAGTCAGCAATTTGATCGCGTTGAGAGTAGAGACCGTCGGCGTTAAAAAGACCGACGGTGAGGGCGTGGGGCCTACTTCTTTGCGGTGTACTACCCATAATTAAGTTAGTTAATTTTAGAGCGCGCAAGCGGATGCGCTGGGGAAGTTATATTTTGATTTTGGAGGCCGTAGGAGAACGCCTGCCACACGTCAAAGTATGTCAGGAATACCTCCATTCGATCCCCTTCTACATCGCAGGCGTTGTACGCCTCAATAAAAGACAAAAAACGCTCGGGCGAGACCGATTTCAGGACATGAAAGAACGCGGCGTTTTCCTTCATGAACCCGCTAGAGAGCGCCGGGCGCTGAGAGACGGGAGCGCGGGGCACCGGTTGTGCCAAGAGGGCGGGCGGAGCCGGGACGGCGGCGGGGGGCGCGCGTGAAATTGGTTGCGCTGCGGGTGCGCGAGTGCCCGGAAGGGGCCAGGCGTTAGTCTTGGGCAGCGGTGCCGGAACGAACTTTTCCACCGGCGGCGGTTGGGGGGCCCTAATCTTATTTTGACGCGCGGTGCGTCGGTTAGGCTTCGGAGCCATCGGGCAGCCGCGGTAGTTGGCCGTGTGGCCAGCTCCGCAGTTCACGCACGACGGGGGCCCCGTCGCGGTGTCCCTACGCCGTGGACAGTCGGCTGTCGCGTGGTCGTCCAGGCACTTCACGCAGCGCGGGCGCGCGAAGCAGTTCCTGGCAGAGTGACCATATTGTTGGCAGTTGTGACACTGCCCGGGCATGTCCCTCTTGTGAGGGGCCTCAAATTTGAGACCCGATAGCTGGCAGACAGTCTTCAATTTGAAGATCTGCTTGCCGCGGTCGGAAGCCTCGACGATGGCAAGGACCATGTTATATGGTTCCTTGCCTCTGGCCTTGTACATCCGGTGTACGGCCACTGCTGGGACTCCTTGGGAGATGAGATCCTCTTTGATGAGGTCAACCTCAATCTCCTTCGGAAGTCCGCGGATGACTACCCGGAGGTCGCGTTCCTCTTGGAGTGTATAAGTGTGAAAACCTATACGCTCCTTGCGGAGGAAACTAGAGAGGGCTCGGTGGTCCGAGGAGGTTGCCACCTTAACTTGAATGCCGGCGGCAAGGTTGCGCGCCGACAGGAAAGTGATGCCCTCCTCGCGGTTGTGGAGGGCATGGGAGACGTATTGCCACTTGCTCTTATCGCGGATGACAAGAGGTGGCGGGGGAGGACCGTCCGGCCGGCGGGGCGGCGGAGAAGGGGAAGCACGTGACGAGCTAGTCGAGGATGATGAGGCCGGCCTCGGACGAGGGCCGCCGTCGGCCCTGGTGATCTTGGTTGCGGCCTTCTCGCGGGAGGAGGCCGCCCTTTTTTTGCCCTTGGAGACAACTTCGGTGAAGCCGTCACCTTGGGCGACGATCTCCTCGACTTCCATGTCGAGGAGCTCGTTCGAGGGCGAAGCGGGAGGGGTGCGGCGCGGGGCACCGGGCGCGGTTTGAGATGACGCGGGTTGGGATGTCGCGGGAGGCGCGGCGGGGGTGGACGCGGAGTCCGCTGTCCGGAGCGGAGCGCTCGCGGGCGCCGGGGATTTCCGTGGTTTCAGCACGGTCGCCTTAAGGGCAGGGGGTATCGGGGTCGCCGGTTTAGCCTTCGGGGCTGCGGGTTTAGCCTTAGGGGCTGCGGGGGGTGGGTGAGACGGCATTCGCGGATGCCGTGGGTAGGGCGGGGTTTTGTCGCGGGTCTCGTGTCGCTGACGGGATCTTCTGCGCGAGGTACCGCTGGTAGCTCGTCCAAACCTCCGGGTGTTGGCTCCGCAGGAACTCTGCCAGGCCTCTCTCCGCTTGGAGAGAGGCCATCTCGTACAAAGCTAAACCGCCTTAAAGAAGGCGGGTCCCTAATACGACCTCGCTCCCTGGGCAGTGAATGCCACTGCAAGCAGAAACGCAGGGAACGGCAATTCGCCTTGAAAAAGGCGAATTGTTTGACGATTGCCCTAAACTAACTAGCCCTCAAGGCGGTGAATGGCACCGCAAACCGATACAAGAGGGGCACCAGCGCCTTGATAAAGGCACTAATGAGAACAAAAAAAACAAAAAAGGATCGCCGACAAACGACCACAACGATCAAACGAAGACCGCGCCGAAGCACAATCAACGTGACGTCAGGCGCGTGTGAGCGAGATGGGCGTATCGTACGGACACAGCGAGCGTTCAATACAGAACGTACAAGAGCACGTCTGCACCGGACGACGACTGCGAGCGGACTTTAGCGATGGGCGTTATTAACCATAACTGGTTATATATGCAGTTACGAGCTCGAACAGTGATCACTCGTTTTCCACTACAACAAAAACTAGTGATATTCATAACGCCATTTAAACGATCGAAATAGGCATCAGTCTTCAATAACTCTTTTAATCACAACGCCATAAAGTTAAATCGAATTCACTCTTATGTTTAAGGCATAGCGTCGATGTTTGGCTACTTTCACTACTCACGCAAAATCACTGGTTTTACAATATTCGTAATGACAAGATGAAAACGACGTTTTACATTGACCACCTTACACATAGCTTTGACAACGTAAAGGAGTAAAACGAGTAATGTAAAACGCGCCTAAAAAAATAGTATCGATACACGATACGTGTGCGTGAAGAAGAATTAAGTTATACTGCTACCTAACCAAACGATTTTACGTTACAATTATCACGTTTGCTTCAGAACGTTGTGAAAATAACTAGTTATAAAAATCACTAGTTAAGAAACTAGTTATTGGAAATCACATAACGCTTACGTTACGTTATCTCAAAAACCGATAACGACCCATCGCTACCCCTGGGGCAAAGTTGGCCTAGTGACGGTATCCATTATACCCCATAATCTTGACAACACTCTTGTGTTAGCATCCTTAAAATTTAAATTCCTATCGTAAAATAGCAAAAACGAAGTAACCTTAATTCATGTGCATTTAAACAAGCTCACAAAACGTTTTGAAGCGCCAGGTGGACACGCTTGGAACTAAAATTAGCATTAGCGTGGCCACACACCTACAATAGTTTTGCCAATATGGTGACAGAAGTAGAGATGGGATTTTAAAGTCATAACAATTGATCACATCAATTAAATTATGAATGAAAATTGAATTACTTTATTTAATAAGTTATAACGACTGCGTAGTCAATTATAAGACCACCTGAATATGATAACGATTTTAAAATACTTCTAAAATTATACAATTTTGAAATTTAATTCTAAAATTTAACTAAATGTATGAAGTATAATTTGTATAAAAAAATGCAAGTGCTATTGTGTAAAATGTGCTTATATTTAGCATTTTCTTTAACATGCAATTTTTTTTGTATATTTTCCCATCTCTTGCTCGAAAAGCATTGGCAAGACTATTGTAGTTGTGTTGCCAAAGCGTGCCCGCACACATATCAATACTTTCGACCGAGTGATGGGAAAAGATACAAAAACAATAGCATGTTAAAGAAAGTGTTAATTAAAAGCACATTTTCAAAAATAGTTAGTGCATGTTTTAGGATAAATAAAACTTGAAAAACTTAATTATGTTTTATGATCAAGTTCCAAAATCGTATAATGTTAAAAATATTAATCTTAACATCGTAAGTCTACTATTCAGGTGGTCTTTTTAATTTTGAATATTTGCAATGAATTAATTCAAATTTCTTTCATACTTTTACAGGTTTGATACCGCCTGAAACTACTTTTTTCATATCTTTTACAGCAATACATAAAACTAAACTCAGTTTTTTGGTGCATATTACTCAAACGCTAAAATTGCTATTTTTTTCTAACATTCTATTTAAATTGTTATGACTTTTAAATCCCATCACTGCTTCTGTCACAAGTATTGTCAATACTTTTTTAGGTGTGCGGGCACGCAAAAAGAGAAAAAGTGTTGTCAGTCGTCAACAGTTGTCAACGTCTATATCATAGCCGTCAAAGTGAAGAGTGCTCCGTGCTTGTTTGCTATGTGTGAGTGAGCTAAGCTGTGCGCAGAATCTATCGAGCATCGCTCGATATAGAAAATTTTCTCAGTTGAGTTATTGATATTTAGAGGGTACTTGCAGCTGCGTAAATCAAAACCCTAAAAAACAGTCTAGTGACTTTGTTCTAGAAAGATGAGCTGTGTGCTTGTGAAAGGACGTTTAAGTGTTTGCGGATAAAAGGTTTGTGAAATGGTAATAGTTGACTTTCCGTAAGTCCATTTACAGCAGTCAAATACTAAATTGGCAATAGTTATCGAGACAGGATGGCGAACAAAGTAGAAGCGGAGGTACCTTCGTTGTACGACACTTCTCCAGACACCTTAGTCGAGATTGCTCTGGATAATTTAATGGACAATCTTGACATCATCACAGATTTGGACACTACAACGCACTGGCGCAAACTCAAGGAAGACATCATATTGCCCGCTGAACTATGCGAAAAATTCATACAAGTTTATCAACGAACTAATCGTATAAATGACAACATTGCCAACTTGTTTCGCGACAGATATCGTACACGACTTGATGCCATAAGACTACGCAACTCGCGTATCACTGATGACGGATTTCGATTCCTGATGGAACACAGGCCACAAGAAGTGGATCTAATACAATGCGAATATCTTTCGCCAATGGCACTGGAAATTATAAACAGGAACAGTAAAAACTTGGTTTCCCTTAAATTCGGCCCTGCCACCCACGTCTTGGCACAAGATGAAGCCGCTTACAAACAACGAGGCTTCATCATATTCGCTCCCAGACTGCGCAGGCTTACTATTCATAAACGAGGTCTTGCCATTTTTCATTTGCCACTGCTTAAACCTCTATCAAATCTGACTCATTTGGACTTGTCTGAATGTGCATCAGCAGGTTCTATTTGGGCATTAACCAGACTGCGTAATCTGAGGTCCTTGGTTTTGCACAGTGTGCACTGGACTAAAGACATTACTGATTGGATCATTGCTCTCAAAGCATTAGAACATCTAGATATTTCCCAATCAACTGAAAGAAATGGGAAATATGCTAATCCCAATGAAGTGTTGACAAAGCTGGTAACAAATTTGCCAGCATTAGTCTCACTTGATATATCAGGCACTAACTTGGCTGGCACTGGAGCTGCTACAGTTTCAACAGTCAATGAAGCATCTTCTGATAAGATGGAAACTGAAGTACGCTGCGATATACCAGGCCTGATATCTCGTGTGAACAATCCACTAGATTTCCTCGGATTGTATGGAACACATCACGGTGCCTGCAAGAGACATGACATCCCTGCGAAAGTGGTAAGTCTATAATATTAATAATTTACAATCACCATATCGGAACTCCCTAGTCTTAGTTATATGTTAACTGATGTGGGTAGTCTAACATAGAATATAAGAAAATGGTGTGATTACAAAAGTTATTGTAGTTAGTAATGTACTTGTTATAAAAATATTATTTTTCCCATTTTTTAATGAAATGAAATTGAGCAATATGAATACATAACACCAAACAAAAAGCAGTTCAAGGTTATTTTAGTTTCCCTTTTCAATACAAGAATATATAAGAGAATGATTCAGTAAAACAGTGATCACTAAAACCATTTAATACTTTGTAAAAAAATTGAAACATCATTGTTTTACAAAAAATTATGGGTATATAAGGGTAATATTCAAATACAAATGGAACAATTATTCTTATTTAGAACAAGTTAGGTTAATAATATTTTACTAAAATTGAAACAATATTGCTGATTTACAAGTAAATTATTTGTTCAAGATATCTGGTGATGCAAATGAAAAACAGATTCTCATTTCGGCTGCAGCATACATGGAAAGGCCAGTTATTTTGACACGCGTTCTCAATGATCTGTATTATCTATTTAGATATGAAAATAATACAAATGTATTGCGTGCTCTCAATGTAGTGCTTGATGCCATGGACAGGCATATTGGAGAAAAACATATCCAAATCTCGGGAAGGTAATATTTATCATTAAAATTGTTTTTGATGACTTTTGATTGCTATTAATGTTCCGATCCTATTACAGTGCCACATTGTTTTACATTGTGAAAGGCAAGGAGAAAGAACGTATTGGAATTAAAATGAAGAAGCGTATAATAACAGCTCTTTTAGATGGCATGGACGCCCACCTCGGTGATGATACAATGATGAGGAATGGATGTCTTACACTTTGCCAATTTAAGATTCCGAATGATGTGGTAAAAATATAGCAATAAATTATAATATTTTATGAACAAATTTAAATAAATTTATATATAAATAAAATTATCTGTGCAATTTCAGCTTTTTGAGTATGAGCGAGTTGTGCAGATACTTCTGAGTGGAGTTACAGATGTAAACCAAGAAGGTTTTGTTCAGCGTATTGCCATATATCTGCTCAACTCTCTTGCATGCCAGGTTGATGGAAAACAAAAGAGATTCCTTGGCAACCAAGGAGCAATTGGGGTTTGTGTTTTTTATATAAATGTCTATTTCTTTGTCTTTTATGCCTTTACTTTATTTGAAATATTATATTTTCTTTCACTTAATCACAAAACTAAAAGTGTATCAACTTTAAGGTTTGTGATTAACTGAAAAAACCTCAATCTTAACTTCAATAAAAATATGTTATTTTGTTGATCCTTTTTCGTAATTAACATTAATTGTAATTCAACATTTTTGAAGATAAGCATACAGACAAAAAGACAAGTTACTATCTAACTAACTAAATTTACAAAAATAAATAATATGCTTAATGGCGAATCTGCTGATTTTCTTAAATACATAATACATAACATTAATATTAATATGTAAGAAATGCTAAACCAAAGCGAATCTACCAATGCTTGTTTATAAATATATAAATTGTCTTTTTGTCTGTGTTTGCTCTTTTTACATTGTTTTCAGCTAATCAAACCCGAATTCGACATCGAAACCTACATATTTTATGTTTATAATATTTATATTCACTTTTTATAACATTATACAAAATATGAAACAAAAATACCTACAATAAAAAATTAATGAAAGTACAGCTACTATTGAATAAGCAATAAATGCGATCTCAGATTAAGAAATAAAAGGTCTTCTTTAGAATAAACGGAAATTTTCCCTTTTTTGTTTCAACCAATTGACTTTTCAAATAGAACATATTATTATGTTAATCCAACCTTGGTCTTTGGTTCAGACGGGTGGATACATAATGTATTGTGGCGGTTGACGTCACGGGATTATTAAAATCTAAATGTCAATTCAAGTTCACATTGAGATGCGCATTTTGATGAAAGGGTCCGTAAACAACTTCGCTCGAAAACAATTTACATAGGATGTTATTGAACATTGACCTTTTCTATGATGCAAATGGGAAAGTGCTCTATAAATAAAATATTCTATTCAGTTTTAAAGTCTCCGAGATTGCTTTGCCTGAGTTGAATTTAGATTACTTATTTAAATATTTTGGGATAAAAGCAGTCGAAAGAAAATTCATTTTATTTTTGTTGAACGATAAAAAATTAAAATGCAGATGAAGAATTATCTTATTGTATACCTAGTTATCATTATCCGATAATAAGATAACTGTCAATTATCACCGAAACTCTCATGAATATTATATTCCCATCAATTAAAAAAAATGATTTTTTTCTTTTCGTTATAAAGTGTGTTTTGTTGACTCAGCCGTCGCGTATTATTGATGTTAGGGCTATTTTTGTGTATTCAAAAATTACCCACCTACCGCGTTATACATAGCCAATCATTTAGCAGCAAAGCGAAGTAGGTAATATTAAAGTATAAAACGTATTAGATTTTATTATATCAACGAAGCTTAACATAAATCGAGATAAATCATTCAGATGAAAATTGCCAGTCATTGAAGTCGTCCCTGTTATAAAGAGCATCCGCAATAAATCAATAAAGATGCGGCTTGACCCCGGCGCAGCTGCAGTGCCGCAGACACTGATTTAAAAATCCATATCATTACCTAGTTGCATCGCGCATGCTCTAAATTGCCTGGAAGTACCTACACGACCGGGCCAGCCATTTGATGCGCAGTATTATACCTATACAACCTATACATTACACGCACTGAAGCTATGAGTTATATGCGGACAAAGGAATGAACGTTTTGAATAACACTTTAGCGAATTTAGATGACGAAGGCCCTCAGTGAATTTGGGATGTTGGTCATTAAATAACATTTCAAAATAAAATGATTTGGAACTTTAAATATTTTCAGAGTAGGACGATTTCGAACGTCGTCGTTTTTGAACTTTCATGGTTACGAAAATTAATTTTCGACATTTTCTTCTTGAACTACTTAATAGACCTTTTTAAAAAAAATCAAGGGTTTTGACTGGATTTGAAAGAAAAGATTATTAAGTTTAGTTAAGTTAATCTCAACTTTAAGTTTCGCCTATTCTTGATCTAGTGTGGAGGGTACTTGCCTTCCCCACTAATTAATTGAAATTTTCTTGGGAAAGATCGTAGACCCGTCGTGTATGGGCTTATTGGAAAGGACAGGAAGATGACTTTGGTCTCCGTCAGATTCACTTTTTAACTTTGGTCAAAACATTCGCATCATTTAGCGAATATTAGTTGCATCCCTCCTTTATACATTAAAATGCTTTACAGTTTACACAATTAATCTCATTTATAAATGAGTAGTCAAAGTACACTAAAATCGAAAATTAAGATTAACTACGCTTTGCAAAACCATATATCAGGTACTACGCGTTTGGACTTCGTTAATTATTTGCTTGATGCAACGTTCAAAAGGTTACTAAAGATAAGGATATAATAAATTAGTGAAAAGAAATGATAACACAAATACCTACTGGAAGTTTGCCTGATATGTGTCGTCCATTATTATACCAGAATTGACAGAGTTAATCCAATCTCTATAGCCGTTGTTTATTGTCATCATGAACCGAGCATAATATTCTGAATAGCCAGTTCATATTATGTTCATACAAACATTCAAAGAGAAACAACTCAAATTTCACATTCTTAATAATTATACGGATAAGTATGCTGCTGACATTACTGCCAATTAGATCAAGGTAGTCTATTATAATTGTAACAATGTGGTTGCGGAATGAGTAGGTTTTTTTATTCATTATCTATTTTATGCGTACCTACCGTAACTCTACTTTTAATTACTTTTCAGTGGTTGCATCGAATTTGAGACAACTGGCTAGACTTCAAATAGTGATTATTTATTGAATTGTTTTAAAATATTTTTTTTTGTAGATAACGTACCTTAAATATGAAATACCAAAATATTATTAAAAACAAAAATACAATAATTTAATATAAAATACTAAGACTTGATATCTTAGTAGGCTCTTGTTGAATAGTATTAATAGTTTTCCAGAAAACGCAAGTTAGTGGATAATTTTTTAAAAAGTGCTACTGCTCTATTAACTTTTATTGGAACACAGGTAGGTTACTTTGGTAATATTCTTTGCATGGGTGTGCAAAATTGGCATTAATTGAATAGGTTATTTATTTATTCCGTGTTCTTATGTCAAGTATCATGAAAATATTTCTAATTAATCACATTATGATGTTATCAATTGTAAACTTAGACAACCTCTTTACTGAGTAAAAGTAAAATGAGTCGATTCAAATCGTCCGACTTCCACGAAACGCAACACAGATGCAGTGTTCTATTACATCATACATTGAATCAGGTGCATGGCATTTGAGACGTTACTTATTCAACTTTAATTTGTGACGTAAACCGACCACCGGGAAGATTAAGACAACGTGCCGCGGAAAGTATGGCTAATGAACTGTACAAAAATCTGTAGCTCATTTGCCGTTGTCACATCACATCGTCACACGAAGTAATTCAAAAACGTGCCAACAAAATGCTCACCCCTTATTATGGAAATTACGATCTTTGTAAACAAGGATCTGGTCTATAAAATTATATTATGTTGATGGTAGAACTTAAATTGTAACATAATTATTTCAATGAACTACATTTTAAATAATAGTTATATTGTCAATCTATAAAATTTAGGATACGAGTGGGTAGGTCTATTTAGGTTTCTTTTTAGCATCGCTGACAACAGTTTTAGCTGTGCAGTCAGTCGATACTGACTTTTGCTTATTGTTTTCTTTCACAAGATTCGCGCACTACAATATTAATCCTAATAGATTCGCTTAACTAATCTCTTCTACAACAAACATATAATTTTAATCAATATAAATTTAGTGAAAATTATGTTTTTCGGTAAACTAAAATTGCTGAATGAAGTCAAATACATAGAATTTATCCGATAGACTTTTTCGAATCTAAATACAAAAAAAAACTATTTTGTTATATATTCTTTCTTCTTCATATTGGTACATATATTTTCTCTTCAAGTATACTTGAAACGATAGTAGAAGTTTTAAAGTGGTCAAGTTATAAAGTTAGTTAACTTATCAATTGATGTTACTATTAATCATTAAATTTAATCTTCCACAGTAGTTATGGATTTAAAGTACATTGTCAATCAAATGATTATGTATTAAATAAAAATATATAATCACATAATACTACAAGCATTGCATTAGCTAAAACATTGATTGGTCATGTTTTAAGGAAATTTATTACGCCATTTTTAATAAAGTTTTTCAAAAAGTAGTTTCTATCTTACCTACCACTATTTAATATGATCTACCACTTATGATGAAATTACCCATATATTATCTACAAAATACGAAAAACATTTCCTTAGTTAAAGTTGAAGAATACCTAAATTATCCAGTAGTTACACGACAACTACAGAAAATAAAATAAAAACCATTACATTATAGTTATTAATTTAATCGCTACCTGAGTATTTACAAAAGTACCCTCAATAGGTGTGGTTTGTTTACCGACTGATTTCCTCGTTTTGTTTAACCTTAGTACGATTTAACAAATGTACACAATGAATGAAAGTAATGATTATTCTACTCTTTGCTAGTTTGGGCAAGTACATACTATTAACGGTGGTATCATTTGTCAACTAAAATGTTTATAACAGGGCCAAAAGATGTCTATAATTCAAGATTGAAATGGGAAATTATTAATTACAGAAAATGTTAAACCTGATTTCGGATCGCCTCAACCGCCGCCTTTGCGATGACGTTTTGGAGGTAGCCTGGTCCACCATGTGGAATGTAACTGATGAAACTCCGCAGAACTGCCTCAGATTCCTTGAGAGAAGCGGCATGGAGCTCTTCCTGGCTTGTCTTAAAGTAAGTACGATTAGAACGATCGGTGTAGTTCACAATAAAACATTTGTACTATCGCTCTTAGATTTGACAGTTTGAAAGGTACAGAATATGTATAGCTATGCAGGTATTGAATACATAGTTGAATAGTAGAATTAAAAATGTTGTTATTATTTTTAAAAACGAATGATAAACTTATATTCTTTTCATAATTTGCAGAGTTTCCCGGACAAGGAAGAGTTGCTGCGTAACATGATGGGTTTGCTGGGCAATGTCGCAGAAGTACACGACTTGCGTCCTCAACTGATGAACAGATTGTTCCTTATAGTGTTCTATGACCTCCTCGACTCTTCCAGCGATGGCATCGAGGTAATTATTAATTAATTGATCACTCGTACCACACTCGCACTCCCTTTTAAACTTTCACCCAATAAATAGTAATTAACATGATTCAACGGACATCATAACGTCCTATAAAAGAAAACGATTAATTTTTGTTGTCTCAAATAGTCTACAACTAAATTAAATATATAGTACTGTAAATAATAAATAATATGTTAGGTGAGCTACAACGCTGCCGGTGTGCTGGCCCACATGGCATCGGACGGTCCCGAGGCGTGGACGGTGGACGAGCCGAGCCGCTTCTGCGTGCTGTACCGCATCGCCACCGCGGTCGAGCGCTGGGACCTGCACGCCGAGAGGAACATCAACTACCGCTCCTTCGAGCCCATACTGAGTCTCCTGCACGCGTTCCACACCCCGCAGTGCCAGCACTGGGCTGTGTGGGCGCTGGCCAACCTCACCACAGTATATCGTAAGCGTTCTTCTTTTGTTAATGGGGAAGATTTGTTAATTTCAATATTGTCAGCCAGAATAAGGAACGGTTTATTATTGACACTGTTACTTTTATCACGATACTGTACATTGAAACTGTCCTAATGAGCAATCAGCTCAAATTCAGGTCTGTTTCGCTTTAAATATTCAGGTGAAGGATCAGGGATAAGCCCTTGCTTAGTTTAATTTGGAGACGTTTAATGTTTTAGTAAAAGTTTTTAATAAGCCTTCAATATTCATGTTTCCTTAACCGGCTTTAGCCAGTGGTGCTGTAATTAATTGAACATAAATATTTTTAAGAATTCAAATTTTGAGTGGACAAGACGGTTCGAACTTGTATGGAAGTCAAGCGGTTCAACCACTCTGTCATCGAGATACCAGAAGGCTATCATACAAATAAAAAAAATACAAAGCCCTGCTGCAACCCTCTCGAATACCAATTAATAGAATACTTCGCAAACATTATTAAACATTGCTCAGTAATAAAAGTGTTATTGTGTACGTAATTGATTCTTATCCCTACTACCTCTTGCAGACTTGCTCAGCCACACGATACCTCATTCGATTTTCAGTCAATTAATAACTTTTTTAAAAATTATATTTATAATGCATAATATCACAGTCGTCTGAAAGAGGTCGGTTTTAAGTGTTTTAACAAATTGTTGGAACGTACAAAGAAAAAAAAAAATTAAGTTCTGACTTGTTACTTTAATAATTATGAAATATGAATGTACCATAATGATTAAGAAGTTCAAATAAACTGCTAATTTCTTAATCTTTATAACTAAATGATTTACTGACAGAGGTATTGTTAAAGTTTTCATCTTTAAACATTTTAGCTGAAAAGTACTGCAACTTGGTCGAGGCTGAAGGTGGATTGCTCCTGCTGAACAATCTGCTGAACCACGTGGCTCCGTATGATCGCATCAAGGAGCTGGCCTGCATCGTGATGAACAACTGCGCCAAGTACGCGCTCAGTGAGGCCGTCACACCTCCTCCGCAGACCACCTCTGACAATTATTAACTAATGGAGTACTTTGAGGATATTGACCCCTTCCTCGAAGAATAACAGTACCAATGCAGGATTGCTCTGCTGATTGGTTTGGGTCTGACCGCAATATTCTGCTGGAATTTCATCGCAATCCTCCTGTACATTAAAGACAATTAGAAAAGACACTGTCGTAGGCAAAGTGGTTTGACAATTTTAACCCCAAAGTGTTTGTGTCCTTGTCTTGATTGGACGTGTAAGTGATTATAATATTATCATCGTAATTAGTAGTTTTCATGTTACTGAATGTTTCAATTTACATTAAATGCTTCATAATGTTATTACATTGCTGTGTTTTAAAAATGTTATGTGATTTTTAAATGTGTAGATGAGTAACAGAGTTCGAATATGATAATGTGGTTGCAGTTTATTTATTATAAAATTATTGCTATTTATTATTTTAGGAGCATCTAAAGATATGCTATATTTTTAAATAACCTGTTTTTTGTTAATATTCTTCATTGATTTAAGTGAAAGACAAATGTTCTATTTTTATATTTGTTTTAGATGTTTCTATTATTTTATTAGTTTTTTAACTTTGGCAGCGGTCGAGAATATTGTCTATACATTGATTCTGTCAAATACTACAAATTTAACTAAGATATAAAATGATATCAAAATTATTTAGGGACTTAGTCCATTTTAATGTCTTATTGTATTACCTTGCCCTAGTTTACAAATTTCATAAAATTACATTCGTAAAAGTTTTGTCAAATTCATCGAGTAAATCGAAATTTAGTGTTTAAGAATTTATGTCTATTTTGGTGTTTTAAAATTAAGAATTTAAAATGAATGTATCTTAAAATTATTCATTGATTGATGTGATTAAATGTAGAACTAAAGATTAAATCATTTTCTTTAAATTGCTTTTATGTTGATCATGTAGTGATTTCAATATACAGCTTAAATTGGTGTGCTTCGATAAAATAGTTTGTAATTGCTTCTTAAACATTCAAATTTCAATTATTACATTAGTAGAGAATAATATATCGATATACTTTTATGGCTTCTGTCGTTTTATGATCTGTGAGTGTAGTCACTTGTGTGAGTAAGACACAAGTGACTAAAATATTAAGAAGGAATAATTTCCACAATACTTTTCAATAGTGCTTGAAATTTTGTAGTATATAGATAGTTCTGTTAAGGTAGTATTGCTATGTTAACATATTATTATGTATTTATTCAAACTTCTTTAAAAGATGTGTCATTGTAGAGATTATTAAGTTATCAATAAATTCATTGATGTGAAATGGCCTTTTATTTGTGTTTAATAGTTTTAATGTTAACTGGGATCGGCATCAAAATTGGTTTGTTACTTTTGCCAAGTCTGTGAAGCCAAAATTGAGCACATTTCTAAAACTTGTTTACTATTTTTTATCGTTTCTTGTTTTACGGAGATAATATATTTTACTGAAAAGGCAATACTGTGTAGTTAAATAATTTAGTTACAAAAATATTAGGTTTAAATAAAAAAAGAAACTAAAATTTATTGGAAAAAAGTATTTTTAAAAAGATACTCAAACACGGTAATGATTCCTAAAGGACTTCACAGTTTTGTCTTGGAGCGAAAATTGACGTCCCCAGACGAGTGGTTAAATGAAAATTCTATATTATAAAGGCTGTCGAACAAGCTCGTTTTCAAAAAAGTTATAGTATTATAAATCCATTCATCCCACATACTATAATGAAAGCAGTGTTAAAATTAGTAATATTATCATAAAAATTAAGGATGTCTGATTATACTAGGTTGCCACAACGATAAGGGCTTAGCATGAATAAAGTGATTTTTGATAGTATTTTGCAGGTTATACGAAATTATTATATTTTTTAATATTTATTATTATTACTTACGAAATTAATATATTTACGGTATTTTACACATCTTAAGTACCGTGTACCTGCTACAATGACCAATCAGGGTAAGAACTACCGTCTTGGGAGCGTATGCTGGGAAACATTCAGCTATGTTAAAATAACGAGAGGCCATATGTTAAACTAATTGACCCGCGCTACGTCACAAAGGGATATAATATAGCCTACAGCCTGTACCAAAGTACCAACCCATTACTGCCCACTGTTGGGCTCAGGTCTCCTCAGAAGAGGGATTAGGCATAGTCCACCACGCTTGCCCAGTGCGGATTGGGGACTTCACATATCTTCAAAGGATTTTAGAACCCTTTTCTTACAGCATTCTTCGATTATAATTGGACTATCCAACACTGAAAGATTGTTTTAAATCTGGCCAGTGGTTCTCAAGATTAGCGCGTTCAAACAAACTCTTCAGCTTTATAATATTAGTATGGATTATTCTTACAGTTTAACAATTAAAATACGCGAGTAGATGTTGTTATAATACGTGTCTTGTGTCTACTAATGACGCAGGTAGTTTCACGAAAAAACTAACAATACGAAGCCAATGAAACATGATGATTTTAATGAGTTTGATATATCCGCTATTTAAGTATGGAATCAAATCACCAACGAATTCGTACAAAAAGTTAAATAAAAACACGTGAACAAAGTATTCACATATAGATAATGATGTCATTCAATTATGTGATGCATCCATTTTTCCACAAGAAAGATATAAGACTACACCGTAATATCAAATTGAAAAAGTTCATGGACTTGGCATGCTGCCATCTAGTGACAGTTCAATCAATCATCTAAAATCATCTTTATTTTCTCACCGGCGCAGTAGGACATTAAGGGCTTAAAATGCAAGTGACTTTAGAATGAACGGGTACCTATTTAATCTATCTTTGAGTACCTATTTATTACAGCAGCATGCCCATAAACATTTTATACTTAGCTACATAACTAAGTATAAAGCTAAGCTTAAAGGTATTTTTTACGTATGGTAGGTACAAGCGACGGAACACGTACCTATGTAATAGCAAAGACATTCAACATCACTCATATATCCAATGATTTTATTTCTTTGCGTAACAGTTACTAGTGTTACTACATTTTGAATAACAGAGCTGTTAATTTGGGCTTGTTATTTTGGTTAGAGGACAAACAAGCTCTCTCCTATAATGCTCAGAGCGTTGAGTAATATAAACATAAAAACATAATATTTTTATTACAAAAAAGAAATAAACCGACTTCCATTTTTCAAGCATAGCACAAAAACTACCAGTCAGATCGTTATCAAATTTATATGAAATAATGCTTGAAATGTCTGCTTTCTAACAAAAATAGTATCATCAAAATCTGTTCATATAAAAAGAAATACCTACACGCAAAGACGCAACTTGTATTTAGCCATAAGTCACTATGTACTTCTACCTTCATTTGTACCTAGCTGTAAGTTTTCCTAAAAATGTAGAATAAAATAAATACGTGCAAATTGTGAAATTATGTCCGTTTAAAATACACATTTTTAAACACAGATCCAAAAGTACCATCACCTTTCATCTGACACCAGAATCATTCAAATCGGTCCACCCATATTAAAGTTATCGAGGAACATACATAATTAAACATACGGAGGAGTTGAGTACCTCTTTGAAAGTTTAAAAAGCATTCAGTTTCAGAGAAATATAAGATTTGTAAGATAGTTACAATAAAGAGCTAATTGTATAGGATTGGAGTTAAATACTTACCTTATTTTTATAGTATAGGTATCTAGTATCCGTATCTAGTCAGGCGACGGGAAAGAGTGCCGAGCGCGTAACGTGTCGCGCCGTCACTCCAAACCCCGTGCTGGGTTCTGGCCTCAGCCGGGTTTCGGACGCTGAGTGTGAGCGGTTGGAGGTTTTAGTGCGGTACAACTACCAGATCCGGTGATTTCCTCTAACTGAAAAAAAACAAAAAGGTACCAATCAGATACACCTAACTAGGTGCGTTGCACTCATTTCACATAATTATATTAAGATTTTTCTTGTGAAGTTATTTTCTTGTGACATGTTTGCTTTACATTGATAATAGAAATCGAAGTAACAAAAAAACTTTGCTTTAGATAAACTTACTACATATAATGTATGGGAGATGAAGGTTACGCGTCTATAAAATTATATCTTAACTATGAAGTAAATAATTTTGTAAAGTCTAAAACTGGATCGGAATGATTAGGTACTATTTGAGTTACGATGAAACAACGAAGACTTAGATCAAATAAAAGTTATCACATAACACAAAAAACATTGTACAAGGCTTGAAGATCATAATAAAAGACAAGACAACAGAATAACATAAGTATAAAATGAAAATTAATATTATTTTCAAAGATTTTAGATGAGTATTTCCTATTATTCAGTATTTATCCGGTTCGTCGCAATTAATTTAGACTTTAGAAGTCTCATTTATACAAAAAATCGCTTAATTGCACTGCAAGATATTTATTCCATAATATTTTCCTCAAGTTAAAACTTGAATAAATGTATAATTCATTATCCTTCAAAATTTTTAAACTGCAGGAAGGTATTTTAATTTTTGATTAATTATGAATCTTAGCTAGGAAACTTAGGAACTGTTTCCATGGCTATTAGTATAGTATAATATTTAAAATTACATTTAAATTTCGGTTATTTAAAGTAGGTAGTACTACTGTTACCAATGTAATTGTGGGTAACGTAAGATGAAATAAACCACATATATTAAATATTCAATCATGTTTATTAACTTTACAATGAAATACTTTAAAAAATGAAAATTTTAATGTTTTCCAGCAGCAAATTGTCAAACGTTCATTTCCACGCGTCAGGCAAAACTCCATTCGAAATTCAAACGTCTGCATGACAGATTTTATGTAGCCGTTTACCAGCCAGTCATCTGGTTCGCTACATCAGCCCCCTCGGAGACCTTTAGGTCGTAATAAAAGAATGTAGTGAACGAGGGAAGTGTACTCGTCTGCCAAAACGTGTTCTAATATCTGGCTGAACAGTAGACGCAAACTCAGACGGGCTCGTATCACAGTCTTGAGATGTTGTTTGATCAAGATCCTCTTGAAGAATATACGCCGGTTTAAGTCGATCCACTGAAACTGTAACCATTTTTCCTTCAATATTGATCTTAAAAGTTTTGTCTGAACGTTCAATGACTTTATAAGGACCAGAATAAGGCGGTTGAAGCGGTTTTCGTACGAAATCTTTTCTAAGAAACACAGCTGTCGCAGTATTTAAATCCTTATGAACAAATGATTTACCCATGCCGTGGCGAAGAACAGGTGTTGGTTTAAGGATTCTTATATGATTTCTGATGCGTGATAAGAAATCACTGTAATCAATAATTTCACTAGTACTTGGCATGAAAAGATCACCGGGCAAATTCAGACATTGGCCGTACACTAACTCCGCGGAACTGGAAGATAGATCTTCTTTCCAGGCACTGCGTATTCCCAGCAGTACAAGTGGAAGAACTTCATACCAATCTTCATTGTCGTGACACATGATAGCAGATTTTAACTGTCGATGAAATCGTTCTACTAAACCATTCGATTGTGGATGATAAGCGGTAGTTGTAAGGTGGTTGGATCCAGTCAACTTCGCCAGTTCTTTAAATAAATGTGATTCAAATTGTCTGCCTCTATCTGTTGTGATTTGACGTGGGCATCCAAAACGTGATATCCAACCGGTCATAAAAGCGTAGGCAACGGTTTCGGCTTTAATATCCTCGATCGGAACGACTTCAGGCCAACGTGTAAAACGATCTACAGCAGTTAGACAATATCGATAGCCGTTAGAAATAGCTAGTGGTCCGATAAGATCGATATGGACGTGTTCGAAGCGAGAAGATGGAAGTGAAAAATTTTGAATCGGAGAATGCGTATGTCTGCTAATTTTAGACTTTTGGCAGGAGATGCAGGCTTTTGTCCATTCTCTGCAATCCTTGCGTATACTAGGCCAAATATATCTTTCAGTTAATAATCGAATAGTAGGTTTCGCACCAGGGTGACTAAGTCCGTGAATCGAATTGAAAGCTATTTTACGAAATTCAGGAGTCAGGTACAAGCGAGGTGATGGGCCAGAAACGTCGCAGTACAGTTTTAAATCTGTGGAGTCAGAAACGTTGATTTTCTGAAGGTCCAAAGAAGTGTTACTATCTAGTAATTTTTGTAATTGAATATCAGCATCTTGAGAAATTGCGAGTTTATTCAAGTCCACTGAACTAGTGATAGCTTCAATTCGTGACAGTGTATCGGCCACTAAATTTTCGTACCCAGAAATATGACGAACGTCAGTCGTGAACTGGGATACAAAGTTAAGATAGCGATATTGTCGTGGTGAACATGTTTCAGAAGCTTTACGAAACGCAGCGATGATGGGCTTGTGATCGGTCCAAATCGTGAAGGGTTTAAGCTCTACCATAAAACGAAAATGTTTAACTGCTTCGTAAATAGCTAGAAGTTCTCGATCAAAAGGACTGTACTTGCGTTGGGCTTGATTTAATTTTTTAGAAAAGAATGCCAAAGGCTGACAGTGTCCATTAACTTTCTGTTGTAGTACAGCTCCTATAGCTACGTCTGAGGCATCGGCTACTATCATTAAATCCGCTGTTGGGTCTGGATGTGCGAGAAGAGTGGCATTCGCAAGAGTTTCTTTGCATAGTTTAAAGGCTCTTTCAAGCTCGTCAGTCCAAATTACTGGGGTATTAGGCTTAGTTTTCGTACCTGAGAGAAGTTGATGAAGAGGGGCTTGAATTTTTGCAGCATTTGGTAAATATCTTCTGTAGAAATTGATCATACCGAGGAATCTTCTTAGTTCCTTCAGGGTTTTAGGTTGTGGGAAGTCTTTAATAGCACGAACTTTCTCTGAAGTAGGACGTGTCCCTTCGGCAGTAACAAGATAACCTAAAAATTCTACTTCTGAAACTCCGAAAATGCTCTTTGATGTATTAATAATAGCGTTGTGCGCTTTTAAACGTTCCAAAACTTGACGGACATGAGACTTGTGACTATCGTGATCACGAGAGCCAATCAGAATATCGTCCAAGTAAGGAAAGGCAAAGTCTAATCCTCGTAGAATCTCATCCATAAATCTTTGAAAAGTTTGGGCTGCATTTCTTAAACCAAAACTCATGAATGGGAATTCAAAGAGCCCGAAAGGAGTGGTAATGGCCGTTTTTGGTATATCATCAGGGTTAACAGGAATTAAAAAGTATGCGCGAGCTAAATCTATTTTACTGAAGACAGTACAGCCGTGTAAATTATGTGAGAAATCTGCAATATGCCGAACTGGATATCTATCTGGTATAGTTCTAGCATTTAAGCCTCTATAATCTCCACACGGTCGATCAGTTCCATCCTTCTTCGGGACAATATGAAGTGGTGCAGCCCAAGAACTTTCTGAACGTCGAGCGATACCAGAGCTAACCATCTCTTCAAATTCTTTTATAGCTCTTTTGAGTCGATCTGGTGCTAGTCTTCGCGGACGACTGTAGACAGGTGGTCCTGGAGTAGTTCTAATGTAATGAAGTGTATTATGTTTAACTTCGCGAACACCAGGCGCACCATAAGGTCTCGTGACCTCTGGAAACTCGGAAAGAAGCTTGTGGAAGGTAGACGTTACTGCAAAAGTTTTGACTTGACATATGGAAACCGATGATGCAACGGGTTGAGCTGCGGCATGAAGTGACGTTATGTTGTCAATAAGACGATGGTGCTTAACATCTACCAGCAGGTCGTAATGAGCCAGAAGATCAACTCCGATGATGGGTTTAGTCACATCTGCGATTACAAACTGCCACTGAAAAACTCGTCGTAATCCCAAATCTAAATTCAATTGAATACGACCGTACGTGCTGATTATAGAACCGTTGGCTGCATAAAGTTCGTAATCAGTTTTTTTAAGACGTAAATTTTTGCAATATGTAGACTGATAAACACTTAAATCTGATCCTGTGTCTATCAAAAAGTTCACTTTACTTTTGCGATCGGTAACAAAAATGCGGCGCGATGTGTTCAGACAGTCATCATAAGCCGCCATCAGTGACTGTCGTTTCAGTTTTCCGACTTGAAAGCACAAGGTGAACGGCATTTGGTCGCTTTCTTCCGAAAGTTCCGATGGTACCAACAAAAAATATCAGGTGTTGAAGAACGATCTCGAACTTGTTGATGCAAATGGGAAGAACGTTCTCCTGAACGTGGACGTCGAGATGTAGACAATGCAGCAACTTGTTTTGATAAATCGGCGATTTCATTTTTCAAATCATTTAGTGTAGAATCTTGCGTCGTTGATGACACACACTGAACTTGAGGTTGTGTTATAACATCGTTAAGTGTATCTGCGAGTTTTGCGAGATCATTCAAAGAATGTGTTGTTTGTGAGGCGATTATAAGTTGAATGTTCGACGGAAGACGGTTCAACCAAATGGAACGTACCAAGTCGTCGGGAACGTTCGGACCGGCAAGTTGTTGCAGATGTCGAAGGTAAACCGATGGCTTACGGTCGCCGATGTCTTCACGACTCATTAACTGACGAACTCGTTGTTCATACGACGGAGAAAATCGTACAATTATCTCGTTCTTAACTTTTGTATATTTATCACTTACTGGCGGATTTTCTACAATGTCTTTAATTTGTGTAATGTATTTATAATCTAAGTTTGCAACAACATAGTTATACTTCGTAGAGTCCGCTGTGATGTTGGCCAAACAAAATTGTCCTTCCAACTGAGCAAACCACAATGATGGTTCGGTAGGCCAGAACGGTGGAACTTTAACACTGACACTATTTACTGCTATCGGTGAGATGAGTTCGTTAGATTTGTTTGAGTCCGTCATTTTATCGACAAAGAAACGTTTGTAAAGCACTTAAACAACACTTCGATACACAGAAAAAAAAATGTTCACAAATTTGCACAGTCACTTTTGTTCATTGTTCATATTCACAATAGTCTAGGGTCACCAATTATATGTGGGTAACGTAAGATGAAATAAACCACATATATTAAATATTCAATCATGTTTATTAACTTTACAATGAAATACTTTAAAAAATGAAAATTTTAATGTTTTCCAGCAGCAAATTGTCAAACGTTCATTTCCACGCGTCAGGCAAAACTCCATTCGAAATTCAAACGTCTGCATGACAGATTTTATGTAGCCGTTTACCAGCCAGTCATCTGGTTCGCTACATAATAATTATAATGATTAATATGGTTAATAATGATTACTAACTAGATGACCCGGGCAACTTTGCCTGCGTTACAAAGAGACATGCTGTCGCAACATATTTTTTGTAGCATACACCGTTTTATACTCTAATATTTTCTCAATGAAATGTCCAGTTGGAATAAAACAAAATGTATTTGACTTCTATATTAATACCCTAGATAACATACCTAATACTTAATTTGGATAAGGATTAATAGAGCGATTCTCTATTCACGTTGTTTCTGTCTTCAGACGATTTAATATTTTCATGAACATAAAAACGGTTATTTTGACTAAACTATGATAGTTAGATATATGCTCTCGCGGACCTTTTTATTGAACTTTTTAAGGTAGACAATACTGTACATTATTTTGGTCTATCTCGTAGTGTTCAGCTAGCGTTTGCAATAAAACGCAAAAAAGCATGCTTATTTACGACATCACATTAGAAACCCCTAAATTAGTGTTTCGCTACTATATTATGCATCTATTATACATATAAACCTTCCACAAGAATCATTCTATCTATTAAAAAAAAACACATCAAAATCCGTTGCGTAGTTTTAAAGATTAAAGCATACATAGGGTCAAACAGACAACGGACAGTTGATTCTTGTGGCACCAAATCCGTGTAAATTTACACGCATATCGATTCCGTCGATGTCGAGTGCTAATCGGTTGTATAAAAGAGAAAAAACTTCGATATATTATATTAACATTTATGAATGAGACAAAAAAAGTGCATTTAGGGATTTGGTTAAATTATTCTCAAGCGCTCGATTGTGAAGATCGAGAGTTGCTAAAACCGTACAGTTTTATAAATGTATCGGAGATCTTTACATTTTAAATACATTTGTAGTAGTAGTAAGTATACAGGGTGATTTGTTAGAGAGGGTACATATTGCAGGAGGGTGATGAGTACTCTGTTCTAATACGGAATATTACAAAAAATAGGTAAAATTATTTTTTTTTTTTATTTTTTTTTTTATCTAAATTCGACATAACTACCTCAAACATAAACAATTTCGGCTTAAAGAGTGTTGACTAATGACCTCTAGTGACCTCGCGCATCCCACACCTCCGTCACACCCATCAGCTGTCGAAAAACTATCATTTTGTAAGAATTTTAGATATTTTTAAGTTGCGATTACTAAGGCATTAAGCCATAATCTTTGGTAATAATATTTTTACTGGTCGTATATAACCATCAGCTACCATGACCTTCAATATGTACCCTCACTAGGAAATCACCCTGTATAAGAAGACATGTTTAATTGGTACTGTTTATAGGAAGATTTCTCTACTTGTATGTACCTACTTGATCAGACAGGCTTCATTTAACTACAGAACTGCCTCTGCACCGGGTGGTTTAGCCGGTTTTTCTGGAGTAATTGGAACAATGTTTCTCAACTAAACGGGTTGGCGCTGTTTTATAACCAAATAGCTGAGCCACGCAACTTCGTCTGCGTCACAAAGGGGTTCAGACAGCACTTATGACGTTGTCTTTAAGTTTTATACTCGTGATAATTTCTCAAAGAAAGGCCTGATTGGAATCAAACAAAAAGTATTTTACTTCTATACTCTTGATAACTGCGATGAGGCTTAGTATAACGATACACTTTTAACGTTGGATTATTCTTCAGTCGGTTTAATATTTTTCTTGAATATAAAAGCGGTATTGTGGCTAAATTATGATAGTTACACATATGTTCTTACAGACTTTTAAAGATCTTAATAAGACGACCTACAAACCCGTATTACATCATTTTGTTCTAAGTGAATAGATTATGCACCGCACTATAAATAGATTTTCGATTTTACACATTCAAGACACATTGTTACTAATTTGATATTTTCTTACGGAACTCTATTTTTTTCCAAGCCTTACTCGTGGATAATGTAGCTTTCGAGTGGTGAAAGAAGTTTTAAAAACAGTCCAGTAGTTTTGCCTATTCATTACAACCAGACAAAATATAATATATAAAATTGTCGTGGCACGGAACGAAAAAATATATAGTATAAAAATGCATTAGGTATGCATATAAAGAATCAGTTATCTCAAGATTATTAAATTCAAACTTTCAGTATTACCTAAGGTTGTCTGTGTTTTATCTCGAAATTGATCTCTTGGCTACTTTTTTCTCCTTTTCCTTTTTTGTCCTAGTCCTTTTATTTATTTGTTTATTAATTGTTTAGTAATCAAACGGAACATTATTAACTATCCTTATAATTAGTAGGTTAGTTTAAATAAAACCAGCATAAACAGTACAACAAAATTATACTTTATTATTTGTAACGTCTTATATTTTTTATATAGTAACATATAAATATTTTTATTCACAGCAACTTGATTGCGTATAAAGATACAAATAACTAAACAAAATAATAGGTAATATTAAACGCGAATATACTTTGTGCGCTAATATACTCTGAAATATCGATATATTTAGATATTAATTCATAAGTGCTCATGTTTCAAAAGGCTCCAGGTTTTCCGTCGCTTACGCGTACAGATTTCTTATAGTTAATTGATAACACCAGTGATGTTATTCTCCCTACATAATATTATTTTATTATCAACGATGTGTATCATTGTTATTTCTATACTAGTTCTTTTATATTATTCGATCCTAAAATACTAATTGATTTGTTAGTTGTTCCAATGTCACCTCTCCTTATCGAACCGATTCGTCCCGTAAACTATTTTAAATATTTAGTAAATAGCATAACTTTATTTGTATTAAATGAATTTATTAGAAATAATGATATGTGATTACTTATTCGATTAAATTATTTAACATGAAACTAACGATTTAAATATCACATAATATTCATTTATATTACGATTATAGTTTTAATATCTTTAAATGGTCCATTATTAAGCGCAATATATCACGTGTCTGTCTAAATATTATTGTGCAGTGCTATAAGGCTTTGTATTCGATTTAATATCGTTTATTTTATCCCATAGTTGTATTTATAGTTGGTAGTTGGGGTCATATTAGAGTAAGTTGCATCTTTAGGTGACACGTGGCGCAACAGTAATGCAAGTTTTCATTCACTGTTATTCGTTGAGAATACAAGTGCGCATAAGTGCGTTGATCACAGAGTACGGGTCACAGTTGGAGGCCGGTCTGCGGTCTTCCAAGTAGCCCTTCTTTTCTTCAGCCACGGTACGAGGTATCCTGATACTGCTGCCACGGTTAGCGACACCTAAAGACAAAAAATTAAATATTATGATTGATTTCCAACTAATTCCTTCTAAATAATTGTTGTGTAAAAAACTTTTTAATTGATAACTTTGCTATACCTTCACATGGCCTTGAAATTGGATGTCTACGCAAAAAGTCTCTAGTTTGATTAATATTAATAGGTAAGTTATTACCTGCACTAAAATCATTAATACTGGCAGTTTCGTGAAGACCAGTCAGTCTCCTTTCGTTGTCTTTTCCTCCACGTGGGTCGTAAACCTTGATGTGCTTCATGTGTACTTTCGAGAGCTTGTCAATAGCTTTCTCGATCTCACTGAAAGAAAACGTATGAAAATTTAGAAGGCATTCGAAACATTATTAAATTACAGCAATTTCGGAATGCATATAAGAGTATGTACTTACATGATACCATTATCATTTCTCATTTTCTTAGTGGAGAAGTTGGTGTGAGCACCAGATCCGTTCCAGTCTTGTACCGGTTTGGGGTCAAAAGTGACGATGACACCGTATTCTTCAGCCAGTCTGTGGAGGATGTAACGAGCGATCCAAAGATCGTCGCCAGCGTGGACTCCCACAGAAGGACCTACTTGGAACTCCCACTGGGAAGGCATCACTTCTGCGTTGGTGCCAGATATCGGTACGCCAGCGTACAGGCAGCATCTGTGATTAAATTTGTAGATACTTTAGTAAAGATTTAAAACATTGAGGTGAACAAATTTTAGTGAGATAGTGAAATGTATTCGATTGATCCAGTGTTTATAATATATTGTGTAAATTAACCTGTAGTGAGCTTCAACAAGATCTCTGGCAAACACTTTATTGGCACCAACGCCGCAGTAGTATGGTCCCTGTGGTGGCGGGAAACCACCTGGGGGCCAACCGAAGGGACGCAGATCTGAATCCAGCAGAATGTACTCCTGTTCTATTCCGAACCAAGGTTCATCATCAACGCATTTGTCGTACGCTTCTTGACAGCTGATCCGGTTGTTGCTCTCTACGAAACAATAAGAAATTTACTTCAAAAATGAGCAGGTGCCTAGATAGCCAGGTTTATGAATATTTTACAATTTTATTTCTTAGTTTCTAGATTAAGGAAAAACAAAGAATCCAAGCAAAATATTACCTAATTATTCTGCGTTATATTTTAGACAATAGATTACAGTCAGTCAGTTAAAACTTCAAGCATGTACAATCTCATCTACATATTCAATTCAGGTAATAAAATATTAAATTAGGCATTCACCTGTTGGTTCCATGTTGTATTTATAAGTGTCACACATCACTAGAATGTGGTTTCCGCGGCGGAATGGGTCTTTGTAGATGGCGCGAGGTACGAGAAAAGTGTCGGAGTTGTGTCCATCGGCCTGATTTGTTGAACTACCGTCGAAGTTCCAAATAGGCAGATCTATAACAATAAAACTTACTGTTATTGATAATGTGAGTATATGTAAATTGATTTAGGGCATCCACATATTCTGCTACTTATTATCAAAATTGTTTTAAAGGATGATAACTACAAAAAACATTACAGTTTACTTAATCTATCAAAGATTTTTTAATGCTGCAATGAAAATGTTTTTTTTTAATTTGAAATACTTATCAGGGATATATTTTTCTAAACTCTAACTAGTTACGTAAGTCTACAGCTAACTTTAAATTTCTAAGATTTCCAAAACCTGAACAGTTTTCATCAAAGCTGTCCTTGTGATGAGTTCGTGGAAAACAGTTCATTACTGAAGTCGAGGGACATTCCAGGTCTTTAGCATAATAATGAATTAAAAAATCAACACCGGTTCTCCATATTACTTCTTTTGTTTCCATCCTTGCTTTTGCGTTATATTCTTCTAAAACTCTGGTCAGTTTATCTATGAATTACATTTTGTTATTTCTTTTGTATTGACAACAATGAAATTAAGTTTTTTTTGAAAGTGAAAATCCTCCTTGACACGCACATAATATCTACGTTACTGTTTAATTCCCCAGTCGACTCGATATTGCGTATTCATAATTCAATATTACGGATAACTACTTACATGAATATTCAAAAAGAACGTACTTGAGTTCCTAATTCTTTTGTGTCTTTGTGTCTAAATTATCATAAATAATCAATTATATTATTATAATAGCTTCAAAACTTGCCATGTTAGTCATGGGGAAATTCTTTATATCATTGATTATGTAAAACTTTGTTAAAGGTCAAACAATTTACGTAAATTGTTCTAATTACCTTAATTAGTTTCGAGAGGATGCAAACAATAAAAACGATCTAGTTAAAACAGTTCAATTGCGTCATCAGGTGCATGTTACTTACCAAATTCCAGTAAATTTGGTAGGTATTTTATTGTTTACATCCTCTCGAAACTAAATTCACGATATCAATTGACTATTTCTATTTCAATTTTGGGTAATTTTATTTGAAAAGATTAGAAATAACAATACCTAATTAAATTTAATTTAAAGTGTGTTGATTCTCAACGCTTACCTTTAGGAGCTTTAGGTATAAAATTCAACGTGCGATCCTTGCACCTAAGATGTTCACCGGTACCGTCGATCCAAATGTAGGTAGCAAGAATCTTGTCAGCCGGCAATGGTAGATCATTGTAACGACTTAGAAGAGTCTTGGATAGCACCGCGTTCGGGGAGTTTGTCAGAACCGGCCCCGATAGTATCTTCGGATTATCTGTAATTCATATTTCAGTTATAGTCTCAACTACTCCCAAGGGTACATGTTTAATAATAGACATAGTTGGTCTATTGAAATGGATACCGACAGGGTCGACGATCGATAACTGGGTCTAACATTTCTGTTGTTTGCATATCAATATATTGTATTGGTTTGTCGGGTTGTCGGTTCACGTGTCTGACTGATTATTACTCCCACAACAATAATTTTTACTCAAACTGATATGGGTGCGTGCATGTTTAATCGATGTTTCAACGAAGACAAAGAGTGATTCACATTGCGGTCATTAGGTTAACGTAAACAGAAGATTTCAATATTGTTTAAAACCAAATTATGTACGTTACTAAAACTGGGTTTGATTTTTGATTTGACAAAATATGTCATTTTTTTGACAAGTTATAAATAAATAACGATTTAGGTAATGACTTAGCAAAAGATTATTTTTATAGGTTGATGCATAATCTTTGTGATAAGAAGTTTTATGATAACAATTTTAAGAAAAATTGTATAATTATTTTTGTGTAATGAGCAACATTTATAATGACAATAGAGCATCTGAGCTTTTATTGAGTGATTCTAAATATATAATTTTATATATTGTATAATATTAAATAAACACTTTACTGAGATTAGTGTTCTAATATGAAATGTGTATGTTATGAATAATTTAATAAACATGCGGACATAATTTACATAGAGTTATACAGTATAAAAAGTGTGCTTAAAGAAAATTTCGTCTGATGCTCACGACTTACTTCATCAATTACTATTATAGGTGATCACTAGTCACATATCTAATTCAGTTGACTACATTTTTTAGTTCTATAATGACATCACCAATATGTATTGAAATGATTACCAAAAACTCAAGTGGGATTTAAAAGCGCAACGAATTTAGAAATAACCCACATCGTGTATGGTAACTCACCTTCTATTTTAGAATGCGCAGTATCAGCCATATTGACACAGTTAAGGCACGTGTATTTCTGTAAATAAACATAAAAATTAAGAAACAAGTCCTTATAAATCGTACGAGAGAAACCGACCAATTTGTACTGATAAAAATTTGCATGGATTTTCCTTGACATTTAGTTTTATCGTACGTTTATTACTTCTTTGAACGTACAATCGATTGAATTTAAATAAAAAATGTTTTTGACACACATAACGAATAATTTATTTTTGAGAATTCCACAAAGGATTAAGTTGTTTAGTTTATTTCCTGTTTTATAAACAAAAGTTTTATTGGTAATAAATATGAAGTTATTTCTTATAATTATTGGATCCTGTGGCAATAATAATATATTTAAAACATTCGTAGTATATTTATTATCACTTATAATGTCATTCCTATTTTGATTTACTAACAATATCATACTTATACATAAAGTAAACTAACAGATTTTGAAATGTACCTATAAAAGGAAGCTAAACTCAATTAACTTATCAAATTCAATCATTCAATGTGTTGTTAATAAAATTTACAAAATAAACTTTTATGTTCAATTTACATACATTAACAAGAGTATAATATATGTATAATATATCTACAGTTATTGGGAAAACTACATCGTTTCACGTATTTTGTAATTTTGTTTGACTAATTTAAATGGCAGTCTCCGAAAGTAAAGTAAGAATAAAAGTCAATACTTTCAGTTAAATTATAATATTCATTATTATTAGTTACCTAGGTATGAGTAAACTATGACTACTGATCGTTACTAAAGTAAGCACTAGTAAGCAGAGTACCACGACTAGCAACATGCTTTCTTAATTTTTCTAGGTAAATAAGGAAGTATTTATTACAAAGTTAAGTTTTTTGAATGTAGGATGTGTGTGTACGTAGATACTTATCAACAGTAGGTACCTACACACGCATCGTAACGACGTGCTTAAATTAATAATCGATACATATTTAGTATTATCTTAATTGGTCTTTAATATGTAATCAACATTTAGATTACTTGTATAACGATACAAAATGTTGATTCATGTTCTGTTCTGCGAAGATTATTTGACTAATAAATCTAAATTCGTGATAAACTAATCAAATTGTAAATAAGACCAAAGGTACTAAATCATGACACGAAGTCTTTGAAAATATGTTTAACCAGAGTAATCCGGTTCATACACGTTATTCACTAGGTGCTAATAATACCAACGCATTAAACTTTAAAATAAACATTTCAGTGCAAATATCTAAATCGAGATTTGTAATTTTGTTCAGTGAATTCAGTTCAGTTGTTCACACTCGGTTTGCGTGTACTTATAAATTATTTTTGATGTTTGCAACATTTGTAATGTTGATTTTCTCACAATACCTGTGAACGTAATATACTACCTAAGCGGCCTTTTTTTGGCAAGGAGTTCGCACAACTCGCTACGTGTGATCTGTGTTTATATGAGCTGTAAAACTTAGGTTTTAGTGCAATGTATTGTAAATCTAAAGATTTCATTATTTTTTCTTACAAAATGACTTCAACTCGAAGCTACGATTGATTTTATAAAATTTAATTTCTTAAGATAATACCTGCTTATGAACTTATCAACCATATTGGATAGTTTTTAGTATATTTTTTTCCGTTTATTTAATACTACATAACAGTAGAATACTATTGTTGAAGTTTAAACCAGGAAATATTTCAATTATTGTAAGGCGGAAATGACAACAAAGACCCTGCTGTGTTTCGAAAGAAAAACGAAATAATATTATAATATTGTTTTTGTCGATATTTTTTTTTCATATTTTAATTGTTAGAAGTACTTTCTTGACTCCGATAACAGATAGAGGCAATATAATATTTTTTTCAATTAATTTCATTAGCATGTAGACAACAGGTGAAAAATCACGCTTGCTAGTTCGACTAAGCAGGTTTAGCCAATCGAAATATTATATTCATACAATTCCACTGTTAGCTAGCTTATTTTAAAAGTAGGAATTTTATTTTATATTAACGCGATCCATTGTTTGTAAGAATTCTCATCGTCGTTGAAGATCGTCTTATCAGCTGTCCCTATTGCTTGAACATGGTTCGTCTATTACATCAGCTTGAGATTAGTTTATTGTTCTGCTCTCAATAGAGGTCTTCAATATGAAACAATCGTTAATAGTTACATTATCCGCTTTGAGTTCCTCTGCGGTCGGATAATAACTCTCGCTTATTTTATTATAATAATTAAAGGTTAAGTTATCGATATAACCTTACTGACGTATTCTGTTTTTGTTTTCATTTAAAAGCATCTATTTATTTATATGAACCTTTATCTGTATCCAATTATTTATTATGAGTTTTGCTGTCTCACCCACAACGACCACAAATATTGTTGACATTAACGATATTAAGTCTGAATTAAAAATAAAAAACCTAATAATATTTATGGTGATTACGATAAAACTACGTTTTATTGGCACAATATTTGTACCGACTTTCCTTTATAACATCAAACGGGGGCAACGACTGGATCATGCATCACGGCCGTGATACCTGCCTTGTCGGATATAATATGCCACCCGTATTTACAATGACATTCATTATTTCTCACTAATTTTAATACAACTCTAATACAACAATTACATATGAGGATATTCGAAATAATTTAATGTAAACAATGTCATCATCAAATCAGGAAAATTACTGGTCTTGATCGCCGACCTCTGACTTGTTTTTTTTTTCTTATCTAGTTTACGTCTTAAATTTAATACACAAATAAAATAACATTATCATGCAAAAAATAATATGATAAAGTACATATTGTAATTGTAAAATACACATCTATTTATTTTTAATCAATTTGTTACCGTAATGAGTGAAAACAATTTGTTGAATTAAAACAATGTCCGTTTAATTCTGAATCATTATATTGCGTATGTGTTTACATCAAATTGTTAACACAAAGAAAGTGAAACAGCATTTTTATGAAAAACGAAGTTTCGTTTAATATTTTGGTCTTCCGAGGTTTTCTACTTTACAACAGAGTTAAGACAGTTTTTATAACTTCACCTTTATTTAGGTACTGTCAGTATTTTGCATTTCAATTTAAAACAAACTTTTACTGAGTAAAATAATATGTATGTCATATGATTAATTATCGTTGCGCGTTACAAAAATAAACGTTTATGTTTATCAAGTAGTAATACTAACAAAGTAATATTAATTATGTTGGAAAACAGAGCTCTGAGAAATCGAAATACAACAATAACATCTTAATTCGCTTGATGTTTACGCCTTTACATTGTAACATTTCATGTTGACATCCTGACCCCATTTGAGGCGATCGAATGAACTAAAAATATTTAGGTTTCTATTCTCAGTAAGTAGAAAATTTGTAACCAATTTTACGTAGTCGTTTTAGAACACATTTTGACACAAAAATATTTTGTTAACATGTACAAACTGATTTGTCGATTTTTTTTAATTTTATAATAGATACATGTACAATTAGGAATGAAACGATTAAAGAAAATGACTAGAGTGTAGATTTATTATTTGGGTCAGAGTACTGAATTGAATGTGCGCGTAAATGTTTAAACATTATCTGTAAGGACCTACATTGTAACGAGGGAATTAACCTGTTACGCAGTCGTATTGTAATTTAAATGTTATTAATAACACTATTTACAACAAACGCCAATTTATTTCTATCATTTTTATAACTTATTACTAAAAAGATGTCAAGCTTTATTAATTTTTTCACATGTGTGCCTCAGAACAGTACCTCATCATCATAAATTGCATATTACATAAAGAGTAGGAAGGTATGTGGAAATTGTATGGAAAAACATAACATAATTAGTGAATATAATTTAGATAAGTTTTTGGGTACTTTGTTAATGCCCACAACGATAAGCAAGAATTTTCTTAGTCCTCAATTTTGTTTACGCAAGACTGTTTAAAATTTTTAGGTCATGAATAATCGGAAAACTTATAAGCACGGTAACGTTGCACACATAGACTGATAGTGAAAGGTATCACAGGATTATCTTGATTTATATGTATTTGATTATTCGATAATAATCTCAGACAACATTTTATTACTATCGTAATTAATATACTATCACGCGATTATAAAATTACAAATATTACGCAAATCGTTGTGTGGTACAACTTAAATCGATTATTAATAATGATTATGTCGGTATCTAAGAAGTTTTTCATAGCACTTTGTTTATGAAAAACTATGAACTAGTCAATACTAATATATGTACTAAATCTTAATGAAAAATAAAAAAATATTCAATCAACGCATACATTCAAAAATATTCATACAAAATTGAGAACAAACTTTTACGCATTACAAAACGCTTCAAAAACTTTACGCTGACGTCACTAACTTTGTTTTTATTTAATAAACAATACTAAATTAAAATAATGAGATAACGTACTATGTATAATAGGAAATAACGCAACAAAGAAGCTGAACCCGTGAGCTACCTCGTGAATTTTACGATATCTTCATAGACACGTGCGCTTGTTTCACATTTTAATGTAAATTTTTGAAGAACAAGGCCAATCTCGTGTTCTTGACACGCTAATAGAATTATCTCACAATGGACAAGTATTTTAAAGTTTTACTAAACCATTATATTAAACATAAATTGTCATAACCATTTCAAATTAGAGCATGAAACTTAAGTTTGTCGTTAAGTGTTATCGCTAATTATTGTGTTGAGTTCTTCAGACACTCAAGGTAGTTTGGTTATTAGTCTATCGGAGATGTTTGAAAATAGGAACTACAATGCTGTCGACAATGACCTTCAGTGAGATGTAACGAGGTAACCGTCGAGAAGGATAATGAAGAGGAACAAAGACACGTGAGAGTCATTGAAAATGTTTTACCTTTAATTTATCTCAAGTTATTTATTTCCAGAGGGCATTGAGAAGGTTATTTGTTTTTTATCAAGATATTTTATTTTTATTCGCTGCATTTGAAATTGTTGTTGGCTGCATTTAACTGCTTCTACAATGTTTAATTATACTTTTTGCATATCATTCAGAGAATAATTATATTGTAGATATCTAATTATACACAATTTAGTTTACTGTAGCTCAGTAAACAGTTATTAAAAGTCTTGCAAAATAAATATGTAGAAAGATATAATGCAAGTAGATAGGTACCTACTTATATATTCACTCGTAATTTAAATAGGTAGATATGGTTTATACGTACTTATTCGGATAATAGTAGGCACACTTATGAAGGTATAATTGAGTTATTCTTTATCACTTTCAATTACACGATGAGAAATTCGTCACCTGTCTTTTCTAAGTATGGTAATTAAATTGATCAATTTATGTAACGACCGATTCGTGAATTTTAATTTATACTTTTTTTTGACATGTTCGGTAATCATAGTAGTAATAATACAATATAATATAATTTGAACTCATACAGAGTCTTTCCTGGAGTTAAAAAAATATAATGTAGATATTAAGAGCGTCATAGCGTGTAAGAAACTTTTCTCATCCCACGGAAATTAGCCTCATCATCATTTTTTTTGGAAATGAGAAAATATAAGGGGACGAATTTGTGTAACGATCAACTATATGTATATTAACTAAGAAACTTTAGCATAAATTGTGACTGCCTGCCACTGTACTTTCAGTACTTACGTGAATTTACGAAAGTTTCCTACTGTTACTTATTCCTGAATAATAGTTTCAATATTTCTTTTGATGTGAATTTGAAGAAGAGATCAGACTTGCGTTGTAATTTAAATAAATTACAAAATACATATAGGCATATTTGTATCATAAATTATTTCCATTATGACTGGCGTAGATTTAAAATAAATATTAGCTCGAGATAAATTAATGAAACCACAAAAACCTTGAATACCGAACGTCAAAGCTGCGTTACATTTTATGCGTTTTTTGTGGTTTTTGATCTTCAGGTTTTTGCCTTAACTTTATAATATTTATTCAAATCCAAAGAATAGTACTGATTATGTAATTGGACTCTAGAACTTCCATTTTAATAAAGCTATGATTCAAGATGTTGTAAAAAATATGAAAATACTGAAATTATTATAACTGCGAATTTTTTAATTCAATATTTTTTTAAATATAACGTACTTATATTAGGTAAACATAATGTAATGTAGACTAATTTTATTCAAGGATACAGTTTGTTTAACTTGATTAAATTTAAATCTTTATTGTCTTTTTATTACATTTTTTTAGAGTTTTCGTAACTTTATGATTAGGTACGATAAGTTTCACAAACTATGTTCTTGCTATTTATAATTAAGAGTATTTACAGTTGTTATAAGCGTCTATTACAATTTAAGGAAAAAGATAATTGCTCTTTTTATTTTTCTTTGTTTTATTTCAATTACTAGCTGACCCGCGCAACTTCGTCTGCGTTACAAAGGGGTTCAAACAGTACTCGCTATGTCGTCGCGATATTATTTTCGCCGACCGCTGTGGGTGTATTAATAAAATTGCGTTTTATACTCGTGATAACTTCTAAACAAAAAGTCCGATTGGAATAAAACAAAAAGTAATTTACTTCTACATTAATACTCTTGATAATATAATACTTAATTTGGATAAGGGTTAATATAGCGATACTCATTTAACGTTAAATTAATTTTTCGGACAATTTTTTTATTTTTATAAACATAAAAGAGGTTATTGTGACTAAACTATGATAGTTAGATATATGCTGTCGCGGACTTTTTTGTTTGTCTTCAAAAGACCTCAAAACCCGTAGTACATCATTTTGTTCTATTGTCAATAGTTTTTACAGCGTACGCATAAATAGGTTTTTGATTTTTCACCTTTTGTTACATATTCGATAATTTCATGCGGATCCCTAATTTTTTTGAAAATAAAATATAGCCCTTCCTCGATAAATGGACTTTCCAACAGCGAAAGAATTTTTGAAATCGGACCGGTAGTTTCTGAGATTAGCGCGTTCAAACAAACAAACAAACAAACAAACTCTTCAGCTTTATAATATTAGTATAGATTTAAACTCAATCGATTTCAATCTTAGGTTGATATCCGCACTGTAAGCTATCAATGCTTTGTTTAGCAATGAAAATATTGGGTGTGAGTTTACGGCCCAGCTGATTGAGTGTAAGGCGGGGTTTTCTCTGATTGTGTTGGTAATGTTATAAGTTCGCTGTCGTTAAGTTCGCTAAGCATGTTTGGTTGTTAGCGGCACATATTTCGGCCGGTGTTGATGCAATTCGCAATGCAGCCGGATGATGGCTGGCGAGTGGCGCGTGCACTTCGCTTGCACGTGTTAAGGTCGACGGGAAGTTTCCACACAGCTCAACTCTCCACCCACCAAAAACATTACGTACTTTTGGAAACTTCCCCCGTAAAAGCCTAAATTTTGAAACCGGCTTAAGTAATGTGTGTTAATGTTATTGTTTGGTTTACGATACCTTGAAGAGTTCCCTCGGCGTGAGCGTCGAGTGATGCGCGTATTCGTATCTACGAAAACGAAAGGTTGTTATCAGAGCGGTTGTACGTTTCGATCGCCACACGGGGCGCTCTCGAGATTGACTGGTGGTCGCGCGAAGTGCCGGAGTATATATGCGCGCGCATCTCTTCGCGTTTGCGCTGTGGTGGGAGCACACACATACACATATACGTTACACATACGTGCAGTTGTACGTAACCAATTCATTCACATTTATTATTTCGTCAGGAGGGAGAGATCCCTCCACGGATCCCACCCGTTGTTTATCCAGGAGGGAACTTCTAATCGCTGAACTTTGAACTCGATTAGCAACATTGCCGACAGTTCGTTATGGTGAAATATTCTTGTGAATATTAATCACTATAAGTTCGATGACTACCTACTGTTTCCAACGTTTATAACAAGAACTGGAGCGTCATCCAGATGACTTTTATGTTTTTGTGCGTAACTCATTTATAACTAAAACTAAAGACAAACAAAACATAAATTTCTATACAGGTATTCATGAGCGATGATGACCACTTATACGGTAGCTGTCGGCTTATCGCCTACCAAACCTAATAGCAGAGGCTTTTAATTTTTCTCTTATGTTTTCTTTGATGGGCCGAAATTCGTTTTACATTCGGTTTAACCGAACTTCGGCAGCTTGAACCGAACCTCGACATTCGACCGAATTTCGGTTAAAATGCCGAATATTCGGCACTAAATATAGGTACTTGGAGCACCTACCATAATAGAAATTAATGAAAAAACATATCTATAATAACAGATATTAAATAAACACATAAAAAATCTTTATAAAATCAATAACAAAAATTAAATAAATTTTACTTTCTTCTGACACAAGTCTTTATAAAGATTCATTCGCAAATTAAATTAAAAATGAATATCATCTAACTATCATAGTTTAGTCACAATAACTGATTTTATGTTCATGAAAAATTTTGTATCGTCTAAAGATTGAAACGACGTGAATTGAGAATCGTGATATTAATCCTTATCCAAACTAAGTAATATATTTTAAGGGTATTAATGTAGAAGTAAAACACTTTTTGTTTTCATCACTTATTAGGTATTACTAAACGGGTTCTTACCACGATTATTTTTAATTGAGAGGTGTAATATGTAAGTGATGTAGATAACCGCGAGTGTTTAAAGAAACTTTTTGTTTTATTCCAATCGGATATTTCGTTGAGAAATTATCACGAGTATAAAACGCTGTCCGCAACAAAAGATATCGCGACGATATAGCGAGTGCTGTTTAAACCCCTTTGTGATGCAGACGAAGTTGCATGGGTCATCTAGTTATTTAATATTTTGGACTATTACAACACGAAAAAGCGCTGCCAAATTGAACCGAAGTTCGGTCGAATTTATAATTTTTGCTGAAAATTCGGCCGAAATTCGTATTCGGTTCAAACCACTTTCGGCCCATCCCTAGTTTTCTTTGTATCCCTTGTCTGAAGTGAGCTCAAGGTAGAAAAACGTGAAATTTTTGGAAACTTTTCTATGGAATTTTTTTTTTACATATTTTTTTAACATTTTTCTTTAAGATATATTTATTTGATGACCTATCATACAAAGAAGTTGAACAATAACCTCGAAACATAAACGACAAATATGATATCACTCGATGTTAACAATAATTGTCAGTTGTCACGATTTTCCACCTGGTTCATCTAATTGGATACTAAAAAGTTTACAAAGAAAATAAACCGTGACTGTGAGTAAGATTCCTATAACACTTTAGTTGACAATAAGTGTTCTATGTAGTATAGTTAGTATACGATCACGCTGATTTAGCGTGGCAGCAGAAAGTTTTTACCACATCATCCTGTTATCAACATAAACTAAGTGTAAAATGAAATTGCAAATAAGTCTACACCGAGCGATAGATTATTGAAATCGCAGATACCTATACCTACTCATTTAAGTATGCGAGCGTTTTTTTTTAGGAGGTATGTGGGAGTTGAACCGCACTAAAACCTCCAACCGCTCACACTCAGCGTCCGAACCCCGGCTGAGGCCAGAACCCACCACGGGGTTTGGAGGGACAGCGCGACGCGTAAGCGCTCGGCACTCTTTCCCGTCGCTCTGTCCCCTTCCCGTCGCTCCGTCCCCAAGTATGCGAGCGTTAGAACATTTTAAACATTTTTTAAAATGCACACACAAATATAATATAAATGTTCTAACAAAAATACAAATTAAGGTACTCCGGCTCTCTCTGTTGACAACAAATTCATCTTATACAATGCTATGATTAAACCAATATGGACATACGGAATCCAACTAGGGGGGATCGCAAGTGCCACCAATGTCATGCGTCTTCAGAGAGCGCAGAATGCTATCTTATGCACAATAGCCAATCCGCCCTGGTTCGCCCGTAACGAAGGAATACATAATTACCTCGGTATTCCTACGGTCAGAGAGGAGGTGTCACAAAAAAAATTGATATCGGGTTCACCGGACTTCATTATTTAGAGATTGTAATGATGATACTAATGTTATATTGTATATTTTTTTTGTAAATGTTTTTTAAAATATCATGTAAAGAATGGGCAAATAAATAAATATGGAATACTAATTATTATTTTTAAAATATAATGTAAAAAATAAGTAAATAAATGAATACTAATTAGACAAAAAAAACAGCGATTATCCTTCTGAAAAACAAAGTAGGCGAGTAATCGTAGAAGTACATACGTTAATATTCGCTCTTAATATCTATTACGAAACTATTATATAATATGTATTATCTATACTAATTTTATAAAGCTGCAAAGTTTGTTTGTTTGTTTGTTTGAACGCGCTAATCTCAGGAACTACTGGTCCGATTTGAAAAATTATTTCACTGTTGTTAAGTCCATTTATCGAGAAAGGCTATGTTGTATATATCTCTCTGTAACGCAGACCAAGTTGCGCGGGTCACCTAGTATATAAAACAATCAATAGCTCATCATCATAATTCTAACAATTATAGTAAATAATATTATTGTAATTTAGGTAATTGTTTATTGTCTAATATCCCTATAAACAATCAGCTATCGTTGTCAATTAGATTAAAAGACGTAGTTACCTAATTATATTTATTTTTTATTAATTCTGTTATTGACCTATTTGGTGATTAAATAAATGGAGTAAATCATTTGTAGTAGTAATTTCGTGAATGGAAAACCCAAACTTGAAAAAAATACAGATCCTATTCATCCACAATTTCATCTTCTAATATTATTTTCTATCAATATCAACTTAAGAAACATTAAAATGAAATAACACAACGCAATTATTGGCGACATTGCGAATACTGCGATAACACGTTAAAGCAAGTCGCTTCTAAACTATTGGGCATGTTAGAAGATAACACACAGCACTTCTAATATTAATCTCGTATTTCACAAAAATACTACAGCTCTTATGACACCAGAATACATAAATAACATACAGAAAGATCTTCTTATGATGCGCTAATCCGTTGGCTTCGCTACATCTTCCTGGTGAAGCTGTAAATTAATAACGAACAAAAGCGATTCGTCCTCTCCAAAAAAAAGATTCAAGACTCCTTAGTATACTTAAGAATCTTAGTGTTTAACTTTAAAAAATATTTTGCTAGGTACCTACTTTAATGTTTAACTAAAGTATAGATTTTTTTTTAAATCTCCTTGGCCAAAATTCGAATTCGTATGGATACATAATGTCAATGATCCCAACGTTGATACAGTACAGCAATAAAATGTTTATCGTTCTTATAAAACCATATCACGGCCATATTTTAAGATGTAGTAGAATAGTGATCATGCTTAAAACCTTCGTAAGCACGTGAAAAATTAACTAGTAAAAACCGCTCAACACCGAGTTTCGAGGTATCTAATAAATAATGAAATTTCACATTCAAATAGATTATGTCTGATAAATAATTTTATAATAATTTATTACTTTTGCGGAACTGTTCATTACATACAGCGAATTGTGTACATTTAATCGCTACAGCAAAATAATAATTAAACAAAAAAAAGGAAGAGGGTAGGCAGATTTGTCTACTCTTAAATAACCTACCCGTAGTACTCAGTCTTCCCGTGATCCCGATCATGGCGCTTGCAAACAATGTTTAAATATCGGGATCGCTCATTTATAAAAATCGTGGTAAGAACCCGTTTAGCAAGTGTGTAAATGATGTAGATAACTGCGAGTGTGTAGTAGTCTAGTGTGTAGGCCGTCGGTAACGACCCAGCAGTATCCCCTGACAATGCAGAGTTCCATGAGCAATGGTGATCGCTTACGATAATGTGGCCTGACAGCTCGTCTGCCTACGACGCAATAAAAAAAAATACTGTCAAAGACTTTATACCTGACTCTCGGAATATAACCAACTAACTAAATTAATAAAAAGCACGTGATATTGAAATTAAGAAGCGTTTCTCCAAGAATCGGTTAAGTCGGTGCATTTGAATGATAAAGTTGACTGCCCGGACAATGCCTAAGTAAACATGTAAATTTGATTCATAGTATATTTATTGATGCTTTACAAAAAGTACCTAAGACATTGTTTGTTTGTGGTTTTGTTTGTCGATAAACTTATATCATTTCATAAAAATGAATATGACAATAAATATGTATGACTTTACTTCTTTTTCACTACAAAAAGCAGCCTTTATATGTTGTTTTTACATTTTTTGTTTTCATAATTATTATTTAAGTTAGTTGTTTTAGTTCTAAGATTTCAATCATTAAGCTCTTACAATTTCAACAGCTTTTGAAATTACAAAACAGTCATAAGGTGTTAGCCATATTTTGACAAAAACAAAGTTAAAATTAATCAAGTTCAACTGAAATTGATTAAAAAATATCAATATTAATTGTTATAAATTTAATAAGTTAGTTTATTTTACGTTACCTACGAAAAGCGCTATAATGTATTTACTATGTTGCATTAGTGCTTCCTATTGGACAAGAATTTCCTGAGAAGAATGAATGCTTGCAGGATCTTTGGTAGATATCCTTACAGCTGTATTTGAGTTTGCCCTTCACCGACCTGTGAATTATCTTCAAGATAACTTAATCAGTTTAATATTGTGATAAACTGCACTAAAATTATGACATCCAGCTTAGAACTTAAGTATCCTATCCTGTGGACTATCATGACTTCGCTGTTATTATACAACTAGCTGTTGCCCAATATGGTAGCTTAATATCACAACTTTGACTGCACCACTAAAAAAAAATATTTTCATCATCATCAGCCTATAGACGTCCACTACTGGACATAGGCCTCCCCCGAACTTTGCCACAACGGCCGGTCTTGCGCTATCTGCATCCAATGACTTCCCGCGATCTTGACCAGGTCGTCGGGCGTTAAATAAATTTTTAACTCATATTCATTTTAGAATTATGAGTTGGAGGAAATCGCAGGATTGCCGCCAGGAACCCAGACTGAGGACAGAACCCAAAACGGGAATATGCGGTGCGGCGCGACGCGTTACGCACTACGGAAACCTTTTTGTTACCTCACCTGTGGGGCGGGTGGGCTATTTCCACCTGACACAAAACATCGCCACTGACACTCATAAGGTAGCTTTCAATAAATCCAGAATATCCCTAAACATTAACACTAAATCTCTTTATAATATTGCATATTGGCAGAGAAAAATGACTAACGAAACAAAAATACATCTTCATACCTACATTTTTTAGATACTTTGATTATGCGAGACCCTTCTGTTTCATTTTCTTTTGAAACAACGCAAAACATTTTTTCCTATTACAGGGGAAACAATTATCTTGATCGATTGCTGGGTCGTTGACTTACTTTCAATTATTTTTATTAGTGTTTGCCTAGTTGTAGCATAACCAACATAGTTATTTTATAATAATTATATACGAAGTTCACAGCAGTACGCTCTAGTAGTACAAAGTAGTATATAGATTACAGAGTGATCCACCAATATTGGATAATCTTAGTCTTTCAGCTCCAAAAATAAAATGTTATCAAAATAGCTCCAGAAGTTTTTGAAACACATAGTTTTTAACAAAAAATTAATCAAAAAACGAGAGAATAACCTAACCTAACTTCATAAAAATCAACATGAATTTGAAAATAAAATCGTTAAATTTGGTTTTTCATTGTTATCTTAAATCTTGTGGCGTGTTCTGTCCTCAACCGGCGTACGAAGGCTGAGCGTGAGCGGCAGGAGCTTTTAGTGCGGTTCGACTCCCACATACCCCACTTTACTCCGGCTATTTCCTTCTGTCACAAAAAAATGATGGTCATTACTAAAGAAAACATTTTATGCAGTTATGATGCGATGTATGATGGGCCACGTGATGACATACAGCTATCTGAAATTTTGATCACGTTTTATGATTTATAATATCTAATTAATATCACGTGTTCATTATTAATATAAAAACAAATAATGGGTAAGTCAAATCCATTTTTTTTAAATTAACATTTTCCGTCTGTAAATTAATTTGAAAATTGCTTTGAGTTCGAATAATATTAAAATGTTCTATATGTATGGTGGAAAAGAAGTCTTTATTTGATCTTTTCAACCTATGCTTTTCCTGATTAAATAATGTGTAGTATTAATATACACGTGTAGTGTTCTTATAAAATGTAAGAGCAAGCATGTAATAATATGGGTATATTGACATAGTTTTAGACTCGAATAAAAATTTACCACTCTTAAAAAAATTAATAGAGTTTTAAATATTTAAGTTTATTGTAAAATGTTAGTCGGAAATTTTCAACGGAATAACAAATAGATATGTAACGTATACCTGACTTATCGTTGCCTAATAGGTGAAATGTTTCAAAACAAATACAATGATAATATTTTCATAGATTACCGTGGCTGATAGCCTAAATATTAAATATTACCTATCTACAAGTAATTACCAGAAATCAATACCAAAGATTGAAATACCCATTATTCGGTATGGTTTTTATTTTGAAAACGTTCGACTACCATTTTTAGTGTACAACCAGAAACAGTTTTTAAACCGACTTCCAAAAAGGAGGAGATACTCAATTAATCTGTATTTTTTTTAAATGCTGTTTCCACGATAACTTTAGTTTGGGTTCAAATCGGTATTTGAATGATTCTGCTGTCAGATGAAAGGTGATGGCTGAATTTAGATCCCGTTGTTTTTTATAAAGATCGAATAAGTACTTTTGGATCGGTTTTTAAAAATGTTTATTTTTAACGGACAAAATTTCACGATTTGCTATGCGTTTTTGCGACTACTTATTTCTTTATTATATGGACCGATTTCGATGATTTGATTCTTTTTTTGTTAGAAAGCAGACATTTTGAGCATTATCTTATAAAAATTTGAAAAAGATCTGACAGGTAGTTTTTGTGCTATGTAATAAAAATATTATTGGCGTAAGCCGAAACCAAATGTTCGTCATAGCTCTTCGTTTCAAAGACTCTTCTCTTTCAAGTCTCTTGACTTGACTTTACTGTATCATTAATTCTCAGAAATGGTTTTGTGTGATAGGGAAGATATTGTTCAAAAATATGGTCACGTGGAACAGAGGAGAGCAATAGAGTTTGTCAAAAATATGATCAAGTGTAACAGGGGAGACTTCGGACGTTTCTCAAATTTATGATTAGGTAAGTGTGACTTTTAAGTATATGTATTTATATATGGAAAAAGAACCGCCAAATCGATTCACCCAATCAAAAGTTCTGTAGGGACAAACAAAAATAAAATAAATACATTATATCTAACAATATATAAATGTTCTACAAAAAAACATTTATTTGGAAATTATACTCAATATGGTAGTCAGAATTTTTTTGATTAATTGGTATTGATAACTTTTGAACTTAATTAGTGAAATAACCTAATCTTCTTAATGTGTAAATTACGAGAAACTTAATGAGCAAAAGTAATAAGAATAAATAGTTATGTGATGTAATGTATCTTTTATTATCAATTTTTAAGTTGATCAAATATTTTTTAAATTATCAATACATAGTATAAAACAAAGTCGCTTTCGCTGTATGTCTGTATGTATGCTTAGATCTTTAAAACTACGCAACGGATTTTGATGCGGTTTTTTTTAATAGATAGAGTGATTTTTAAGGAAGGTTTGTATGTATGATAAATGCATAATATAGTAGAGAAACACTGATAAATTTAAAGGTTTCTAATGTGATGTCGTAAATAAGCACGTTTTTTGCGCTTATATTGCAAACGCTGGCTGAACCCTACGAGATAGACCAAAATAATGTACTACAGTATTGTTCACCTTAAAAAGTTCAACAAAAAAGTCCGCGATGGTATATGTCTATCTCTTAGGGATAACCCAGCATAACCATTTTTATTCTTTACTATAAAATGGTTATTTACGAAGTGATTTTAAACAATACAGCATTAATCCTTATCCAATTAAGTACCTTAAATAAATTGTGCATTTATTATAGATCAATATGCTTTTTACAGCATGTAATTTAAGTGAATATTACCGAAGATATTACAAATTTAAAATGCAGGGTCGTAGTTGTTTGCGCCGGGCGGCGCGTGCCTATATAGGCTACAATTTTTGAACCCCTTTGTAACGCAGACGAAGTTGCGCGGGTCATCTAGTATTAAATAATCAATAAAATCCTTCCACTTATACAATATCAATTATTTTAAACAAGTTCACAAAGAAAAATACTCAAAACATAATGTAATCTACAACAAAGACGTCGTTTAATACATGTGATTTAAAAGAATAAATTATTATCGAAGACAAACATATTAGGTTGGTACCAACAAAGATTAAAGTAAATAAAAATTGTCTTTTGTTTATCTATCGGGAAACAACAAAGAGGTTATTACTCATTAAAAAATATCAGTATCAAAATAATCTAGTACATACTAGGAAATAAAATACAATTTGTGTCTACGGTCGACGCAGTGTAGATAGTTACAATATCTATAATTGTGCAATAAACATTCACGAGCATTGTATTTTGAACTTGAACAAAGATTACTTGCGGTTCTTTGTGTAACAACTTGATTTTATTTATATATTTTTCTTTAGTATGTTTTAAGGTTTAGACACAGCAAGGTCCTCTTTCGTAAATAAGGGTGTTGTGTTATCATGTGTGACATTCAAATTACTGAAGCATTGTATAATAAGATTAATAAGTATACCTATAACGCATGACATATTCTGTTGCGGTTGTGACAGGACTTAGTTTCGTCAGCCTTCGTCACAGAACTGACTCGGTCACCGTTCGTTGTAACGCGAATCACGCTTAAATAGTATTTTGTGGAGGACCCAGAGGTGAAGTAAAAACATGTTAAAAGTGAAATCGCTTAATAAAATAACAAAAAAAATGCATTGCCGTGTTTTAGTGGCTGTTATTCTCTATAACCGCGGCGATCATGAACTCTCAGCCGAAATCGGATCGTTTCATTTTCTTTCGTCGACACTTTTTGGAAAATGGAACCCTAAACAACGACTAATTAAATATAACACAGACGCAGCAACGCCTCTATCTGCGTTTAAAGTAAAATAAAATATCAGCAACTTCATGATTGAAAGAAAAGTCGAGGTGAGAAAACTTATTCGCAAGTCGAATTAAACGTTACAATAATTATAGTGAAAATGTGAAGTGTTTATTAAATAATTCATGGAATTATAGAAGTCTACGACACTGATAAAAGATAAAAAACATTTATAGATCTCGTGCCAATTGATTAGGTGGTTGATAATTGTTTAATTGTTTCTGTAATACGCAAGACGCGCTTCATATTCATTTATCTAAAGTCGGTCGTGGGTGAGTGAACCCAACTACGGTTATAATTACTTAATGTAAATAAATTTATAATCAGCGATCACGAAGTTATTTAGTGATTTATCTTGGATACAACATAACTACACTCGTGAAATATTGTTTTATGAAACATTCGAGTAATTATTTGATTTCAAATACTTAATTATAAATTAGTCCATGTTTCAAAAATTACTTCATTTATAAAGCCGACAATATACAAGTGATATCGATTCTTAAATTAGGTACTCTATAGGTAGTAATTTATTTTAACTGGTAATTTATTTTAAAAGTATTATGAAACTGTTTCAATAAGTCTTGACGAAATTAGTTTCTACCTTGCGTAGATTCAACATAATATAGGCTGGGTATTAAAAGATCCATACCAAACAATCACAAGGCACATTTAAATGTAACATTTTATTTCTCAATAGACGTAAGATTATAGTGATATGATAATATTTTTTAAATGAGTAATATTATGTTGTTTGTAGTTCCCGACAGATAAAATCAAAAGACAGTGGTTATCTTATTTATCTTTGTACTACATGCACATTATCATACAAGTAGGTCAAACATTTTACAAAGTAGGTAAAAGTATTTTTTTTTGCTTCAATGCAGCCTTGAACTTGACACATGCATCGCAACACTCGACAACACGCTCACAACGAAAATGAAAAATCCCTATAAATAGAAATCAACAAAGTATTATTTTGTATTACACTATCGACCTTGCAGTGCACGATTGGCTTCACGCCAAAATCGTGACATTTGTTTTACCATATAAAACCGCTTAACTTGCTTAATTAAACTCCAAATGTTACTGTTAAAGATTACAACTATCGTGACAAGAGCCTCGTACTACGAATTCAAGCATCCACAGCAACAAGCCGCGCTACGGGGGATCAGCAATTAAAAAATAAAACATTTTAATTTTTAAAATAAGTGATACAAAAGTTTCGTCTGTTCTATCAAGGACATACTCGCAATATCTTATAGTATACCAGAATTTCTCTGTAGACACCAATGACATTATCGGCATCAATGTTTGAGAAATCAATGTCATGTCAGGTATAAATTATGTTATTAAAATTTATATTAGGTATATTGATTATCGTAAGCACTAGCCCATTGTGTGTCTTAAATTATCTTAAGACTGTAATTGAAAAATTAATTGTGATTGTAGCGTTATTGCAAACGATACAGAAAAGATAAATAATTTTAAGCAATATCGTCGGCTTATATCAGATCTAGTGGCAGCTTGAGATAATTATTCCTATCAGTGGTCACGGGTGCGGCGCGTGTAACATTCCTCCGTCGGCAAGCTTTGCGGAAAAATTCAGATTCTCTTGGAAAGATTATTATCGATCACTTGATAAAAACCTTATGTTGATGACCCGGAGTTTGACAATACAAACCGACAAATTACCTCACTGATAATGTGAGGAATGACGCAAATTAATATCGAAACTTACTATATTTATAATATATATGGAATATTTATTATGTTACTAGGCGTAATCTGTTTCTACACATAGATAGGTATAAATATTAGAAAAATAAAACTTCTCTTCGCTCTCGTCTCTTGTAACTATGTAAATATAATGAAAAAAAATGTTTATATTTTACTTCACTTTTATTTTATTTTCAATAGTATTTATATGCATGAAAATGTAGTTATAGCTGTGAAAAGCAATAAGAACGAATTGAGCAATGAAGCGCCTCTGGTTAGGCTCAGTAGTCAGTATAATAAATAAATAAATAGGTTCTCTAATTTAAATTATCACCTTTATCATTATTCGGTCTAATTAAGAAACATTTAAGTAAGTTACGAAAAATTAAGCTCTGTAAGTATTTTAATTTTGCAGTTATAGTATTTATAATTACTTATGTCAACCTGGAGCGGACTTGACCAAACTTTGTAGGCCTTGAGGATTCTTTGAATAACCAAACCTTAAAAAGGATATTAAAATAAAACAACATATTGATTGTATGAAATTTCTCGTATGTCATATCTCGTTTGGCTAGTAATTTCCATTTCAATATAACTTTATTTAATTAGACACTTTATTTTAGATAAATTTTCGTAATGATCTCGCAAAATTTCCTCTAGTTCGGGTCAAGTTACTGATAAGGCTGATAAATTAAAGTTCCACCACTATACGTTAATGATCCAATGGAAGCATGCGGTGATCTAGTGATATACCGAATTTAAACAAATAAAGACTGTTACCCGAAATACTGAATTTGTAAATGAGTAAACCTAAGGTATATCAAAATAACAATCGTATTGGGAGGATTACCTTATTTTCACCTTCGATTTTTTTTTTCTTTACATTCATTTGTGAAAACTTTCAATATAATTATAATCTTTTTAATCCTATACAGAAATTTAGTCTCAGAGCAAACATTAAATAATTTAGAATTTTAATTTTAACATCAATTGAGCTCGTGATTAATAGGGTTTATTTTTTTTATTAAATTAAGGTAACAGAATGTGTAATCACTTTTTAAAATTCTGCAATCCCATGGGAGTCCCGAAAAAAGATTCAAATCACAAACTTGACTCATATCTTTGTATTGGAAATGAAAACATTACATTACAAACAATGTTGTGTGCGCATTGCAATAATAGACGTCCCTACCAAAGTACACAGATAGTGTGAAGCTGTTACCTTATCATATTATCTATTTGCTTTATATAAAATGTAACATTATGATTATCGTAATTGAGTGAAATTTCTGCGTTTCAAATGGAAAAATACAAAAAAAATATGTATTAGATAAAATAATATGTTATATACAATCAAGCTAGCTCTATGTGCTACAGATGTTCAAGTCAGTTATCTATACTAAAATTTTAGAAAGGAAAGGTTCGATTGTTTTTTTGTTTGTCTCGAATAGGCTCCGAAACTAATGGTCCTGTTTAAAAAATTATTTCAGTTTTTGAAAGTTAATTTATGGAGGAAGGATATATTATATTGTTTCGCCTTGAGATGCAGACTACGTTGCGCGGGTTTCATAAAAATAGATAAAATAATAGTAAAATGATGCATTAAACTATTGTTACCTACATACCAATTTTTTTTGCTCATGGACATCTGCAATATTAGGGGACGTTGCGGAGCTTATAAGATAAATTAAACTACTTAAAGGTAAATTAATCGCAGAGTTGATACAAGACACAAATGAGTGCATTTTGAGTTATAATTATCACAAAGGAAACTTTTAATAATAATCATTTCAAAGGGTTGTTGAAGTTTCTTCCTGACTAAATAACAGTATTTTGATTAAAATGAAAACGACCAACTTTCATTTCTCAAGCTTAACACAAAAACTAACGGTTAGATCTTTAACAAATTTATATTTTACTAAAAATTTATTACAAAAAAAAAAGACAAATCGGGTACCTCCTCCTTTGGAATAGGGGTGTGCGAAAAATTCGAACTCACGAATTATTCGTTCCGAATCGAATAATTCGAATATTCGGCGAATTTCGAATAGTATCGAATTCGACTACGACGACTACGACTATTTTGTAGACATCTAGCCCATTAAAGATATTATCTACTAAATACAAATTCTTGTCCTATTTCCGATGCATCGCCGTAGTCAAATTCGATACTATTCGAAATTCAACGAATATTCGAAACTTTTCGAATTATTCGAAATTTTTCGAATATTCGTCGAACGTCGAATTTCGAATCGAATTTTAAAATTCGATTCGATTCGATTCGAATGATATTCGCACACCCCTACTTTGGAAGTCTATCAATAACGACCGTGAATGTGGACCTTCAATAACAAAAAGAAGGAAAAATAAGTGATGAAAGCCTTGTACCCTAATTGCTGTAAGTGATATCATTACGATGTTACAGTAATAGCAGAAATTGTCTCGCTGAATCAGTATTTATCTCTTATTACTAACTGCACGGTGTACAATCAGTACTTCCCTTGCAAATTTTCATGTTATGAGTCAGAATCATATTGTTTTTGTATCATAATGTGCCTACTTAAATAACAACTTAAAACTGAAACTCATTTTACATTTTTCTTTGCATAATATAGTCGCAAGACACATTTTGTGTTTACAATTACTGTGTATACTGGGTATATGTACACTGCCCACTTTACTGCATTCTAAGCTGGATAATTCTTAAAATGCGGTAAAGTTATACTTATATATACTTATACTTTAATAATAATAAAGGAGTTTCTTGTAAGTTCTTTATTTAAAAAATTATGTTCAAAATAAGATAAATGGATAAAAAAATTAAGATTTTAAAAATGTCAGGATAGCCAACAACAAATTGAAGTTGTATTTATTTTACCAGACTTTGATACACGTATGTTGGTTTTCTTTAATAGTACTCAAGCAGAACTACATAATTACTCATCATATTAAGTAAAACATTCTTAAAACTTAAATGTAGAAACAGCTCTTGTAGTTAACAAGTTATGGTAACAAAATCTAATGTTAAAGAGCTTAAATGTGAGCTTTACCATCATTAGGTACTGTTGTTATTGAGTTAAGAGTATTTACAAATAGGTACGTATACCTAATGTTTGATAAAATAAGTGTAATTTTTGAATCAGTACCTACTAACTATTTAATTAACCACGTAACGCAGTTATTCTAGGTAATAGTTACAATAATATTATACATATAGGATGATTTGTTAAAATAATTAATGATGGTAGGTAGGTACCTACTGAAGGATGGCGATGAGATAAAAAAAATGATAAAATCATAAAAAAATATGTAAAAAAAAATTCGACTAAACTATTCCAAATAAAAATAATTTCGGACTACAGTGTTGACTAACAACAGTAACTGATCTCGCGCTCCCCACACCACCGCCCCACCCTTCAGCTGTCGAGCGAAAATATAAGGCATTGGTTATAGTAACTGTAATTGGTTGTAAGTACATGACTATCAACTATCATGACCTTCAATATGGATATAAACCATCATTAACAAATCAGCCTGTCTTTCACCAAAATCTCCACGAAATAAAACTCGTACAGAAGAAGATAAAAAAAATCATTCAATTATATGTATATATCTTTGAAGCCTAAAACATAAATAAGGGAATTCAGAGTACCTAATCATTTCCTTGCTATGAAGAAAGTAGTTATTGAATTAGCATGGAAGACAACCGTTTTGCACAATTCATTGTAGGTAGTTCGCCTTGGAAATTGAAATTAACCTAGGTATAATTTATATTACAAGAGTTTTCCTTGAATTCATAGAAATCAACAATTGAATGTAATTTTCCTTAAAATATTAAATCTTAAAAATATTCAACCATTGAAAATCTTTCGTTCTGTTACTGAAGTTTTTCAAATGACGTTCGAAAAGATCTCGTTGTGTTAAAAATACCTTGATTTACATATGAAAACGTACTGTTTGTTATACAGTATGCTTTGTCACTTTGCATACTAATATCATGCTCAGCTACAGTGATTCCAAATCACTGTCATGTTCTTTACATTGACGAGTGACCTTGAGAGCAATCTCGATTGATTAAAGAACACTTAATATCACCGTGTTAAGTTTTAAACAAGATCGCAATACTTATCAGTTTTACATTTTAGAGAAACACGTGTAAAGACAATGACAATTATCCGTACTTTGAATACTGCTGTAGATCACGTTACAAGCTAGAAATAATGGCAGGTTTCCTTCTATCATTATCGCCCAGTAGGGGAAACCCTTTGTACCCTTTGTCTCAGTTGATATGTCTACAGGTTGTAGTAGCTATTCGATAATATATTGAATGTGAAAATTATAATTATTCTTATATCTACTAATAATTGTCTTAGTCAAAACAACACGATAACGCAATATCTCTATAACTTTCAAAAGGGTTTATTGTACGTTTACACGATAACGGACATCGCAAATACCTACAACTTCTATGTTTGAATGTAGGTTGATGAACTGATGATCTTATACTATATGCTATTTTTTTTTGTATGATGTTAGATGAACATTTTAATGTAAACTATCACGTTTTAATGGAACGTGAAGTGTTTGAAGGTGTAGTACCTATATTTACCTATAGTTGTTTATTTTATGGCAATTCAAAAAAGAAAAGAATATTAAATTAGGTCGTGATCCTGCAGAAAAAGAAAAATGAGGTATCTACCAGCACCTTTATTTTCTTATCCTAGGATTTACTCAAAGAACAACATTTTTCAAATGGTAATTTTAGGTCATTATCCACGGCTCTTTTCAGAAGAACGTTCTTGGCACGCACCATTGAGCACTGGAATGGGCTTCCCAAGCCCTGTGACATGTCCTTCTTAAAACTAGGTTTATGAAAGTTTCTATTGAATAGACGTTAAGTAACGACTTCCAAATAGATTAATAAAACTATTTTAATATTTATATTTAACATAAACAAAAACGTGTTATTATTACAATAAAGTAGTAAAATAAAAATATTTAAAAACGTAGGTTAACTCTCTACATACCTACTTAAAAACATTACACATAAATCACTACAAAGAGTAGTTAAAACTTAAATCAAAACAATACAAAAGTCAACAGTTCTGTTATCGTTTAATTACGTCAACTAACGTTGGTTATTTTCTATAAGGCATGTATGATAATGACCGTTGACCTCGTAACAAATTGTTTTGTACTACACATTTTGATATCGAAAATAAGGAGAAACCCAGCATTTTGAAAAAAATAATAATAAATATTAGACATTAAAGCATCATTTGAGAATTTATTCAAATGTATATTTCTCATAATAAATTAAGGTACACGATTAATGGATCGACATGGACATTTGACATAAGTTTCGTCTTGTCCATGTTCATTTTTAGACCTACTTCCAAGGAAACTCTGCTGAGATCATTGAGCATTGTAGAGAGCTCCTATGAGGTTTCAGCCATGATTTCTACATCGTCGAATCGAAGGTGAGTTATGTACTCGCCATTTACATTGATGCCTAGCCCTTTCCAATCCAGAACATTGAAGACATCCTCCAGTGCAGTCCTGGCCTTGGAGAGTCATTGACATAGTGGCGTTTTCATACAGGAACTTCAACACTTCGATATACCGGTAGTCGACTTGGCATCGCTGAAGGGACTGCAATACAGCCCACGTTTCGACCGAATACAGGGCTTTCTCGTAGTCCACAAACGCCAAGCAAAGAGGCAAGTTATACTTACTCCTCGGTTTTCTGTATAACTTGTCGTAGTGTATGTATGTGGTCTACGGTACCTACTATAGCATTTTCGGAAACCGGCTTGTTCTGGAGACTGGAAGTCGCCAAGCCTGCGTGAGAGACGATTCGTGATGATTTATTGTTAGAAAGCGGGCACTGTTTTGCTATATTTGAAATATGAAAATATTTTGTTTGCATTTTTAAAGTAAAATAAATGTTTTAATAGTCAACTTCTAAAAGCATTAAACATATATTTAGTCTCTTTATTCATATACATACAATGTAATTTGCTTTTGTTATTCATGTAGTTCCCATTTGGATGCTTTTGTTTATTGCCAGTCTTGTTAATGGTAATAAAACTTACAATAGAGTTAATTAGTGATACTTTATAGCGTCACGACACCGCTATTGTACACTGTAACTATTACAATTTACCCAATTACAGTTTTGGTCCATCATTGAATTTTGTTCTCATAAAACAATTGTTTATGTAATAGACTGAACAAGTTTAAGTTGTTACTGTTTCCTGGATGTGTTTATCTCTTATTATTTTATAGTAATAGAAATACAATTGAATTGAGAAACCTCCTTTTTATTGAACTCTGGTAACAAAGATTGTTTTCATTCGTGGAACTTCTTTCACTTTAATTAATAATTAGATAAGTAACTGTTATGAAGGAGGTATAAGGATTAGGATAGCTAAATAATTTTGATGCACTTATTCAAAACACATTGAATATTATTATTGCATTTCTTTGATAAACGGACATTCCAAAACTGAAAGAGTGTTTGACCAGCAGTTCCTGAGATTAGTACCTACCTACGTTCAAAGAAATAAACATAGACCAGGTACTCTACAGCTTTGTATATTACCTAGTCTGTATTTTTATTTAATTACTCAGAATACCAATTCTCCTGTCGACTGTTATATATTTGTACGTTCGGCTATTTCCAAATTACAATAATTACGACATCGATTATTTTCAAACAGATAGTGATTAATGATTGTGTATTAATGTATTTCTGATAATGTATCCGATACGATGACTGCATACAAATTGCAGGTCCTAAGTCGTTACAAGTAGGTACATTCTTGATTTATGTTACAAGCTTAGTACGTGATAACGACCTGGCACTCATTTGATACCTATTAAAAAAGAATACTTTACGGTTTAGTCATGTAAAACATACTGTTTTACATTTCATTACGATGCGTTGAACCTTTGGCGATGCTTACGATACTGATAATGTTCTGGCACGCACTTGAATGATAGGCATAGTAAAGGAGTCAGGAATGGGGACAAAATATTACATCTTCACCGGTACCCTATTAACAAATCGTACCTGAGAACTGGCAAGCTCGCAAATAAACGTCGAAAATAGCAAAGAAATTTATAAAATATAATAAATTCATAATTTTATCTAAGGCCGAAAAATATTGCATAATTCCTTTCTTACTAATACGAATAAACTATGACTAATTAATGAACTTAAATAAGGGTAAAAAAGTGAAAACAAAAGAGGAACTAATGAAACTGATTAAGTAGATATAGTTAAAATATAAGTGTGTGGTACCTATGCAGTATGCACCTATCTTCTAGCATAGATCTAGGGATGTAACGAATATTCGCATGTTTTTGAAATTCGCATTCGCCAAAAATCAGCGAATGTTTTGACAAAAGTTAGGACGATATTATATGTTGTATGGACGATGTTGTAGAGAGAATCTGACAGAGCCAAAATAAAGGCCTTTAAAATGAGCCCAAACTCGATGGGTCTACGACCTTTCGTTGTCAAAATTATTTTGCGGGGGGGTTTCAATTATTTGTTGGAGGTAGACAAGTACCCCCTACTTTCCATGTAGAATCAGGATAGGTACAATATAGGTATCTATTTTGTAGTACCTATAAATTACAAGGACTTTTGGAAGATAAACCTGACTTGTCAGTAAAAAAACTTGAATTTTTTGTTTGAAACGTCAACATTCACATTCGCATTCGGGTGATGTCCAAAAATCGACATTCGCAACATCCCTACTACCTACGTATCCATCCACAGAAGGAGACAAACTGCATTATTAGGTACCTACAAATTACGCAACTTGTGCTCTTCCTCAGTGGTCACGGTAAACATCTTGAAGATATTAATGTAATTTACTCGTGTTATGAATAAATTATTTAACATCTTTATAAAGCTGCGTGTGTAAAATTACCTGCTAACAATGTCAGATGTATGATGCTTTCCTCCTGCAATCATTTTCCGGGCAGATCTACCATTCATCATTCAAGTAGGTTACTTATTATTTACATAAAGTCTAACAACTAACAATAAAAATATCTATTTGAAATACTCAGCTTGTGTGGTTTCAAATCGTAATTATCAAAACATCCATACAATTATATGAAGGTAATAATTATTGTCCCATAATAATATGCTGAACAACATAACAAACGGAAATTAAGTTTGCGTGTCTACGATAATCCAGTGGGTAACTACGTAATGTCTAAATTGATACTATTAGAGTAAGTATCGCAATCACTACCAGATATACCTAAGTGGTCTATGGTCTGACGGAGACGGATGTGTTTTTATTGTATCTGAAGGTTTAAGACCAGCAGTGATATCCCCTCGAATACCAATTATCCAGTTAGGAGATTCGTTCCCAATGCTCCCCTGCACTAGATCCCCCTTCTGCCGGTTAGGGGAATCTATATATAATCTTCCAATTTAGAGTTTCAAACTATAAAATGTACAGGATAGTCGACGATTGATCAGGAACGACAACGACGTATATAACAACACCTTCATGCTGAGGGAATCAACTGTTGTCTAAGGCTACCTACTAAAACTACTCTGTTTTTATTAGACACTACCACTGGAAGGTAGTGAATTCATGTAGCCTATATTGATTACTAGCTGACCCGCGCAACTTCGTCTGCGTTACAAAGGGGTTCAAACAGTACTCGCAATGCCGTCGTTATTATTTGCGCGGCCCGAAGTGCACCCGAAGTGTACATATTCATTGCGTTTTATACTCGTGATGACTTCTAAACGAAAAGTCCGATTGGAATAAAACAAAAAGTAATTTACTTCTACATTAATACTCTTGATAATACTAATAGTAATTTGTAGGCATTAGAACGCCTGCAAAATAGCAATAACAATCCTCAGAAAGCATATTGAGGCGTTACGTTGCTGATATCGAAAAATTATAAGGACCTAAACTACCTTCCAGCATCGTGAACCAGGATATAGCACCCCGAGTCCCGTCCTCGAGGCAGAATTAATCCAGAATCAGGATCCATTGTCCACTATCTAACACATCAACCAGCGATACGACTACGATTTAATACAAGGGTGAAATCCTTCCAAAATATGGCAATACCAATATCAATGTCAACACTTAATATACAGGGTGTCTCAAAAAATTACCAGAAGCTAACGCGGTTTATACAGGTTCAGGAATTTCCTCTCGGTCAAAGCAGACTATGCTCGTTAAAACATTGATCTTTCCTATAATGGTGATGTGTGTTATTTCGACCTGAATGCAGACTTTCTTAACAAACTAGACCGACTTCTAAATAACTGCATTCGATTCATTTTTAACCTCCGTAAATATGACTACGTATCTGTGTATCGTTCTGAACTCCATTTCCTTCCTATACGACAGCGACGCATTCTTCACGCTTTCACGACACTTCACTTTATACTATTCTCTAATACTTCACCTTCTTATCTAATACCGTATTTTAAATATCTATGCGACTCTCATGACAGAAATCTCCGCTCTTCTAGCACTTTATTACGCCGTTGTCCGTCCGTAGAGTGTTGATTTCGCCGATTTTGTTAGCTCGATTTTCAAACAAACCAAGCAATTACCGAAAAATCTGTGAATACAGTATTATCAAAAATAAAATGATGTTTCGTTTCAGCAAAACATCCTATCTCTAATATTTGAGGTACTTCCCGTTCATGTCGCATAGTTTTGGGACACCCTGTATATATATTTTTTTAATGCCTTGTAAATTGATCATTATTGTCCGCATTTCTACGAGTATTGGCAATACCGACCTTACAAATATCCCAGCTTGAAAATAAAGCAAAAATAGTTTGAAGTACACATTTATTTCAGCTAAAGCATACACAAGTTGACACAAAATACATCAAAAGCAAGATTTTCTAACAAAATCATCTTTAATACACCATAATACATATATCCAAATCTTAATACCAATCCAGAATGCGCATACATTTATTTGAAGTACTTAGGTAATTTTTATAGTAAAAATGTAATACATATTATAACTTTCTGTCTCTTACTAGTAATATTCTAAAGCTTTCCTATTTCTTTTTGTAACTACTAGGTACGGTTCAGACGATGGAAGTAGTATCTTTAGTATCAACAGTTTTTTATTAACTAATGTGGAAATAATACTTTTTAGGATTCATAATAAACATAAAATGTTTACATAAGGCCCATATCATGTTTTAATATTGTAATGCATTTCTACATAAACTGGAAGGGCTCCAACGGAAAAGAGTTTTATTTAGACCCTAATACACAATAAATAGGATTATTGTGTATATATTCTTTGACAGTAATATAATGAATTATGGTGATACATAATTAAGTTGTAGTCACAATATAATGCATCTAATTATCTTATATTTTTCTGAATTTCTCTCTACTTGATAAACCAATACAATTCTGAAAGACTGCACAGAGTAAGCATTTAAATAAACAAAAACATGTTACATATAGTATGAGAGAAATTAATCAGGCTCTAATAAATGGAAAATTACAAATATAATGTTATGGTTTTTTGTCATCACCTATTGGTTAGTTTGATTTACGTTACTACTGTGATGACTATTAATTGTATCAAACATGCTACATGTTGCTATTATATGAATCACTAATTCAATAGGAAATATAAATGGTATAGTGAAGTATAATGTAATTCGCAAACAATACAGGTTAATCACTTTCTCCATTCAATCAACTTATAATTAAATAAACATAAACTGTGGGTTGAGCATATATCAATATTATATTGGCAATGTTATATTGTCATCACTAACCAAAGCATTTTTTTATGGGATTTAAATTTAGTTAGCTTGTACTTCCGAATAACAAGTTATCTGACAATTGTGAAAATATCTGCCGAGATCAAGTTCCTACAGTTGTTCTTTTTGCCAACGTCACTTAATGTGAATTCAAATAAATTTACTAGTATAAAGGTAATCTTAATATATTTTTGCCCAAACGAAAATCAATAGGCATAATAGCATAATTTAAAGAAAATAGTACAGTGAAAAGCTACAGATTTATGCCTCATTTTGTATTTAGGCAGTACGAAGAATAATATGAACACCACTATCAGTATGAACTGGCTGGCTCAGTTGGCCAATCTTTAAAGAAAATGCAACATCCTCAAATGGCTTTTGCATCTGACCTTTTTTGAAAAGTCCCAAATCTCCATCGCGTTTGGCCGATGAGCAATCGGAATAAGCACGTGCCAGATCTTCAAATTTACTTTCTCTGTCAACAATCTTGCGACGATACTCTGGAAAAGAATTGAAAAACTAAATTAAAAGCCTTGTAATTGGAAAAGTTACAGTACTACTCATATCTTGAGAAGTTGTATCTCATATCATGTTTAGCATGTACTAGCTGGCCCGCGCAACTTCGTCTGCGTCACATAACTAAATTTTCTCACCATTTAAACCTTCCTTGGACTTCTACGAATATTTCAAGATTAAAATAAGCCAAATTGGTTCAGTCATTCTCGAGTTTTAGCGAGACTAACAAACAGCAATTCATTTTTATATATAAGAAAGATAATAAAGCTGTTTCCATTAGTTGATCTTTGATCTTTGATTCTCAATTTTTAAGCAAAGAGTTGATGTATTACCAAGTCTTCAATATTTTGGCATATAATAGAAAAGATACAGACTTTTATGGTGTACAATACTGGAGACTATTATTTTTATCTATCTATGGAGTTCAATGAGTATTTACAATTTGAGTACACAATATATTACATATTATGATGATTTATGTAGTTTTTAAAATCAAAGCATACTATGTACAAAGTTGGAAGCAACTTTGTTTCATACTATGGATTTATCAAAGGAAAAAAGTTCTATTAGACATCTAAAATAAACACAATTGGAAATCCACCTAAGAGTTTCTCAAGTGCGTCTTCTTTGGAACGTGTAATGTTCTCCTCACGCCATGATGATGGTCGTCGACTTCCAGCATGCTTTACTAGCAAGTGGCTGCAGCGAACTTGCTTAGGGACACCATTGTCATCTTCTTCGTCATCATCCTCATCAGATGCTGGACTACCTGGCTTATCCCACTGAGACTTCTTGGTATACTTGTTGAGATAGTATGTCATCCCTGTGAAACAATTTTGAATTGTAAACAGCCAAAATCATTTCATATTTTGCCATAATTAACTTTGTTTGAGAAGCTAGCCTTGTAGAACATTATGGGCAATGGTAACTACTGGCAATCACATTAACTATTTGCTAATACAATAAAAGCAATACAAATTTCCTAAAGGCAACTCCTTAATATTTAAAAAAAAACAATATGCTAATGCTGGTAGGAATCCTCACTGAATGGCCAAGACGCGAATTACTTGTATTTATTTAGCTAAACGTGGCGTCTGTCATTATAATCAATATTTTCTTTTTCAACTTGGGTCTGGCTTTGCAGAAATGGACCACACATAAATAGGTACTAAACTATCAATCAAGCTTCATATCTAAGTTCATATTAACCTCTGCAAGTACTAAAACTTACCAGTGCTCCTACTTTTCCGAGCTTCCCAACCTTCTGGTAAATCTTCATCTTGACCGGAAGCCATTTCTACAGCTTTTTCAATCACTTAATCCTCCTGAAAAAGACACCATTCGACAAACATTTAAGATCTATATTCGTAATAAACTTATCGCATCTAGCAAGTAGCAATGTGTTTAAATTCATAAAAACCATTACTTCTTTTAGAATTAAGAAAAAGCTTCTCACCACGTCTCATTCAGGAGCTCAAGAATTTGAAAGAATCATTGGAAATTGGAATCACTACTTTTTTCATAAATTCACCTAAACTGACCTGATTTAGTAACGCTGCTTTGCGTAAGTAGTGGATGTAATGCCATTAAAAATAAGACAAGTACATTTTCGCCATTATGGCGCTGTTAGCATTACGAGTAAACTTCGTAACTTGAGACTAAGTTTAGAGATGGGATAGTGTCTGCGATAATGTCAAATACAAAGGCAAGGTTATTATTATTTTGAAGCTTATAATAATAGAGATCAGTGTAAGAACCACGTATTTTAAATTACGTAACAAAAATCCTGTTGTTCCTTCTACCCACGTATTAAGATTCGGCACAAGTATATAATAAAGCTAGTCTTTTATAAAAAAAAGTTCAACTAAAATAATTAGAAGAAATATTTAATTATCAATATTTATAATGTTTACATTACTTGTTATCTCTGCAATTCTACATAAGGGGATGCGGTCTTTGACCTTGTGGCGACCAATAATAGCGTGCGAGATCCTGAATCGCGGTGACGACATTTGCAACTCCCTTTAACTATAAGTCCACTGTACCCACAACCTAGACAGAGAGAATAGAACTTTCCAACGAATCAAAGCGTGCGACTGTGACCTTGACCTTGTAAGTAAGTAAGGCTGAATAACTGCACGTGTACGACGGTCGGCGACCTTGTAGGCTATTTTAATATCAGATATTCTAAACATTATTTCTAATGTGTCCATTTTAATAGCTTTTGGATTTTGACCCCTAGCCTGGTTGGTGCCTGTAGTCACGTGTGTACGCCTCTAAAAGGAACAACAGGGTGTTTTATATATTGTATTGTTTATTTTTTTATTATTATGTGACTTGAGATTATGAGAATTCTTTTACCAATGTAGAGAAAGCAATTAAGAAAATACTACTTTTGATAATACCTAAATTAATGTTTTCGATGACAATTATTCACAATTATTATTCTTATGTCTATCACCCATTGCCAATACTTACGACAGAAAAAGAGATGGGATTTAAAAAGTCATTACATCTTAATTAGAATGTTAGATAAATAGCAATTATTAATAGTAATAGTGTTTAGTTCTATGGATTGCTCTAAAGGATATGAAAAACAGTAGTTTTAGGCGGCATCAAGCCTGTAAAAATATAAAAATAGTTGAAATTATTAATTTGATAAGTTATAACGACTGCATATAATTATTATTAAATTAAAGGACCACCTCAAGAATTATGAACTTAAAATTTATATTTATAAAATTATACATTTTCGGAAAGAATTACGAAAATAGATAACTAACAAGTATTAATTATCTAAAACATACATGTGCTATTTTAGAAAATGTGTTTTTAATAACAGTTTCTTCAACATGCTATTTTTTTATTTTCCCATCTCTCTCGACTGTGTCTAAAAAATCTTATCTGTGATAAAATAGAGATCAGTGATTTAAAGCTAGTATTCATTAATGAGGTACAGTTCAATTTACACCGTGACACGACAATTTTAATTGTGTTCGAACTTGAACTCCTCCGAAACGGCTCGACCGATTTTGATGAAATTTTTTGTGCTTATCCGGTACCTATGAGAATCGGCCAACATCTATTTTTCATCCCCTAAATGTTAGGGGTAGTCCACCCCTATTTTTTTTTTCGGCGCAGACGAAGTTGCGCGAGTCAGCTAGTAAAATAAATAAAGTCATGTTAATCCTCAGTATAAAATTGACACCTAATTTTTTTCGTTCACCGGATTTCATTAACGATTTCCGAAACGGCGGATCGCGACGCGCCGCCCCCGAAAATTGACACCTAGATTACAAATTTCGTCACACCGTCAAACTTCGGTTGTTTACTAATTATTTTTCTAACTAATTTTAAAGTTTTGGTGGTCGAGTGGTTGAAGCTCTTGCCTTCGTACGGGAGGTTGCGGGTTCAAAACCACCCGGCCAGTAACTCTAAATCTTGATGTGAAAAAGATATAATATGAGTAATTTTCACAACACCATCAAGGCTAAATATCATTAAGAAGAACAACGTGACGAAACCTGCATTTTGGAAAAATAAGATTCTAAAAGATCCTTTGAAGATAATATTATATCAAGAGCCAATCTGTATTAGGCAATAATTAGCGATGTGCCTAATCCCTCTTCTGAGGAGCTCAGCAGTGAGCAGTAATGGGTTACAACAGTAGTGTACTGATGCACATAAAAACACTTATTCCTAAAATCAATGATCCATTTCAAAATAAATCGAATAATCAAATCAATGACAACCATTATTTTTTCCAAAAACGAGGAGGTACTCAATTCGTCTGTATTTTTTTCTTTCCTCTATTACAAAAATGAAAACGACTGACTTCCATTTTTCAAGCATAGCACAAAAACTACCAGTCAGACCTTTATCAAATTTTTAAGGTAATGCTCAAAATATCTTCCTTCTAACAAAAAAGAAACATCGAAATCGGTTCATATAAAAAATAAATTCAAATTCAAATTGTGAAATTTCATCCGTAAAATACACATTTTTAAACACAGATTAAAATGTACTTGTTTCATCTTAAAAAAAAAGTTCAACCATCACCTTTCATTTGACACCAGAATCATACAAATCGGTTCACCCAAACTAAAGTTATCGACTTATCGTTATGGCCCAGCGTGTGGAGGAGCTATTACATATTACCTAGATATTCTTTATCCAAGCTTCTCCACAAGCGAGTGAATTAGAAATCAAGCGAGTGTATTAGAAATGATATATTTTATAAAAAAAAAATAGTTTTTTGAAATACTTTTATCAGATATTTATTGCAGTGTGAAATGTCACAATACTCCAGTTAAGTAGCAGGTGCGAAATAGCATTCATGCTATTTCCCGTTCCATTCCTAGATGAGATTATTGATTTTTCTGATTTCATTTTCTTGGCAGTAACGTGTCGGGCGAGTCAAAGCTTTGAAATTCATAAATCTATTTTAAAGTGTTTTAATTAATTGAATGTTGCATTGAGGATAGGTATTTTACTTTTTTTAACATGTAGTAGATTCAGTTTTTATATTTTTCGTTCTAAATTCGTCTAATCAAATACAACAACCATAATGCGTTGGAAAGGTGAGTGATGATATTTTCGGATCTATATTTTTTTTATTAAACTTATTAAGTTGCATATAAATACGATGATTGCTGTTTGTTTGATATTAAAAATATTTTAAACAAAATTTAAAAATAAAAAAATATGAAATGGCAGATTAATTATTAATAATCTGTGGTATTTTTTTAATTCTGACAACAATACCCTTTTGGTATCTGTCATCGGTCTGTCATCGCACCAGCAAAAGAAACCTACTCGGTAAAATTGATCTCATCAAAAAATTTAAAAATATACATAGCTACATATTACAAATAAACTTTATATGTTCCCTATTGTAAGTATATTAAACTAGAGATTAATTATTTTTTGGAGGCAACTAGTATCATAAATTTTTAGTCTGACAGTATATTTTCGTTTTTTAGGCACGCGTTGATAAATTTACAACGTAGGGCGCCTTCATGTTTTCGTGAAAAATGATTAATTTCACGATAAAAACATTAGATGCCGTCAATCATGAAATGTCTGTGGACGATGAGGTAAGTTACAACTTTCTAACTGAGTTGCTGATTTTACATTCCTGTATGCCTACCCTCTGTTTAATTATAGATGCTTTGATTGTCTAGCACCACGGTTCCATCACGCCTGCGCCGTATTGATTTATGCTTAACAAATTTTATAGCATTCAAATCTTTATTTGTGAATATGTCTGCAAATACAATTATCTTATTGTTTGATGCATACTTGATACCAGAAAGTTTATACTATCTACAATTAATGAAAATGTTGGGTGTTTACTCAAGAAAGTAAACTTGTGTTCTCATGATTCAGGAGTACAACTTAAACATATCATTACTATCATAATAATGTTAAATGTGACCAGATTTGAAACAGATAATTTTTGTTTTGTTCATACACCAAGAACATTAATCATAATTTAAATAAAATATGGTTTTCTAGATTTATAAAGACAAACTATATGCACAAATATAATATTGTAATTGGAAAAAATTACATCAAAATTACCTTTCATCATTTTATACTATACAATATTCTTATCCAAATACTCAGAAAATTAAATTCTACATTGTTTATACAATAAATTTAATATCGGAATCAAAAATCAATAGGTTAAACAAAGGAGTTTTCCAGAAAACTATCCCAAAAGATATTGTTAATAGAAACATTTGTGCAATTGTACTGCTAATTTTCATATCAAACTTACTCTTGCTGAGCGAATTCTCTAATCAGGGCATGATTTTATGCCTTTTTTTTTGAACATATTATTTTCTGAAAACAGTTTTTTGACAATGGAAAACAAAATCATATCCCTATACTAAAATGTTCTACACACTAAAAGATTACATTAGTTTGCAAAATGTGAGCTGAATACTTTTTATATGTAATTTTGGGGTAATTGTAAAGACATGTGTATTAACAAAATAATTAAAAACTAATAGATAAATATAATAAAATTATGTCAGTTACAAGCATTTAGATTGTTGTTGTTTCTCTACAGCATCATTATTTTACCTAACATTTAGTTTATTTGATTTGGTAACTAACTTAAGTAACAATGACCAAACCAAACCAATATTTTAGGTAAAATTATATAAATTGTTTGTGCATTTTGTTCATTGTAAAATGATCAGATTAATATAGTGATTATACAATTTTTGCATCCTTGGAATCTTAAACTTTGACCTAACAGCTCAATAAAGTGATGATAGCACTGCAATTAAAATACAAAATTTAAAGCAAATAAGACCAGTATTCCTGATAATACAACTCAAGATAAAAACACAAACTACCTAGAATTTTATAAATTGTAAATGTTATAACATTTTATTGTTTTCATAATATTACTTTTTTTTTTCTTTTGAACTCTAAATAGTGAAAACTATTAAAAAATTTAGAATTTTTTCTTGATAACTTATGTGTCTTAATTTTATTTGACTAATTTATTGAAGGTCTTACCTGAAATAAATGCAATGCGCTCATGCTCTCAAGCTATGCTCCTATTGTGATAAGTAATTAGGAATTATAAAATTCTAAATTCTTTATTTTATCAGAGTGACACTGAATTGTATACTGATTTATTATCAAAAGACAAAAATATTAAATAATATTTAAGAAACCATTAATCATTGTAATCATTTTACTATAATGAAAATGGTTTGTTACATTGCGCTTCAAGTATCATATTAGTATCAGATTTAGTGTGGACGAACAGTGTCAATATGTGTATTAGAAAGAAAATAATATATCTAACAAATGTTATGGAAATTCATTATTACAAGTTTATGACAATAACATTGTTCTTAGTCAGGCCAGTTACGAAAACTGTATGACTTGGAGAATTTTTGGACATGTTGTCATTTTTATACTGCTTTCCAAATTAAAATTTATTCAAGCAACTGTATTTTTTCTACACAATTCTTGTCAGGTGGACTTATTTGGATGTGAGTAGTAGGGATTGTTATGGAGGAGGCCTTTGCTGATTGGAAAACAAAGTTATTGTAACTTTTAAAATATGTTTACTGTATTTACTTACCAATACTTTATGTATCAGTCAACATATCTGATAAATAAGGAAAGGGGTGGTTTTTCTGATGAGAAGTTTAAACTTATTAAGATCTGAGAAGTACAGGAAGTACTCCTCTTGTGCACAGTTTTTGAGATAACTTGTTTCGCCGTAGTGTACAATAAAGTATTAAATAAATAAATACTTTTTTGTTATTAATAATTTTGATGATTATAATAAATATCAGATCAGATTTTAGTTCAAATATTTAGTTCCATAAAGCGACATATATACTACTAGCTGACCTGCGCAACTTCGTCTGCGTTACAAAGGGGTTCAAACAGTACTCGCAATGCCGTCGCGTTATTATTTGCGCGGCCCGAAGTGCATATTTATTGCGTTTTATACTTGTGATAACTTATAAACGAAAAGTCCGATTGAAATAAAACAAAAAGTAATTTACTTCTACATTAATACTCTTGATAATATAATACTTAATTTGGATAAGGGTTAATATAACGATACTCATTTAACGTTAAATTCAATCTCGGGACTAAATATTATTTTTATAAAAATAAAAGCGGTTATTGTGACAAAACTATGATAGTTAGATATATACTGTTGCATAATTTTTTGTTTGTCTTACTAAGACCTATTAACCTGTAGTACATCATTTTGTTCTACTGTCAATAGTTTTTGCAGCGTACGCATAAATAGATTTTCGATTATACACCTTGTGTTACATATTCGATATTTTCATACGGATCCCTATTTTTTTTGAAAATAAAATATAGCCTTTATCCTTCCTCGATAAATGGACTTTCCAACACTGAAAGAATTTTTGAAATCGGATCAGTAGTTCCTGAGATTAGCGCATTCAAACAAACAAAGAAACTCTTCAGTTTTATAATATTAGTATAGATTATTGAAATTAGTCAAATATTAAAAATTAAGCTTTTGTCTTGATCACATAATTTTTTTATGTCTATGAAACAACTTAATATATTTTGATGATTGGGACAATGCAATACCACACACGGGAGGTCGCGGGTTCAAATCCGGCCGGCTTGTACCTCTAAATCTAAATGTGAAAAAAGATTTAAGTGCAATTTTTCACAATACCACTGCCTAAAAACGGCGAAGGAAAACATCGTGAAGAAACCTGCATGTCGGAAAAGGGCTCTAAAAAGTCCTTTGAAGATATGTGAAGTAACCAATTCGCACTGGGCAAGCGTGGTGGACTATACCTAATCCCTCTTCTAAGGAGACCTGAGCCCAACAGTGGGCAGTAATGGGTTGGTACAGTAACACCATACCAAAAATTTTAAATATGCAAGCAATAAATTGGCGCATTGTTTATAGTTTGACCTCGAGGATCTTATTCTTATTGGAATACTTGATATTATGCATTTGAGAAATCTGAAAACCTTTCGAAAATATTGGTAAATAATATTATTATATTTAAGTTCAAGTCATACAAAGCAGTTCCCAATCGATACACATTACGCATGCGCGGCGCATGTTTTTAATTTTGTTCCCGTATCACCTTCGGCCCCTTTAAATTTGAATATTTTTTGTTTGGTAAATCCTCTAAAAGACGCAAAATAAATTAAGGGTAAAGTGATGACCGATTGAAATCTTATAATTTATACAAATATGAGGAATAAAAAATTAAAATAATATTAGATATTATCACACTGCTGTGGGTGTTAAAGATCCAAGTAGATTTACTACATTATTATAATTAAATTTCTATCAAATCCATACATAATAAGATAAAGATCTAAAATTCTCAATTTGTTTATTCCAACCCATTTCAAATTTCGTTCAAAGCTATATTATACAGAACATAGGATATTATTTCAATGAATTCAATTAAAAAGTTTTCTCAAGTAATATTATGTGGATGGGAATTAAATTAAGCCTATAATGAAAAAAAAGTATAAGCGTATTTGCAGACATATCTTATACAGGGTGATTTCTTAATGATGGCACATTATGATAGTTGATCGACAGCTGATGGCTGACGTTGTTAGACAACTCTATTCTCCGAGAATATTTTTCTTTGGAATAGTTTCTCAAATTTTGATTATTTATCTTATTTTTTTTTAGTAATTATTTTTTTTTATATTTCCTATTAGAAAAGAGTACTAATTACCCTCCTAAAATATGTACCATCGTTAACAAATTACCCTGTTATTATTTCGTATTTTCAGTTCCAAAAGTATTACTCATGCATTTTGTACTTCATGTTTTTTTGCTGAAATAATCATGTTATTTTTTGCAAATTTGGAAATTTATTATGATTTGTTGTATAAATAGTAATTGAGTTAGTTGTTGCTTTATTATTGTTGTATTACATAAGCATTGCATTTCAGATCACAGTGGAACAGCTTAAAGAGAAAGTGCGAGAACAGATGGGTATCGAAATCCATCTGCAGAGACTCATTTTCTGTGGAAGAGTCTTACAAGATGAGAAAAAGCTCACAGAATATGGTACTATATTCATTATTATGCGGTAATAATTTGTTGAAACAGATTTTATTCACACGATTTTATTCTGCAGATGTCCACGGGAAAGTTGTGCATCTCGTGCAACGTGCGCCACCGAGCCCCCATTCTCGTCAATCGATAAATCCTCTAGGGCCCGCGTCAGCCAATATTAATCCTCATACTCACGAAGCAAATGCTGGGATACATCAACATCTCAGACAGCTATTGGTACTATTATTGTTGAGATAAATACTATTATTATCCAGTATCGTAAAACAGATTTAAAACGTACGATTTATTTATATTTAGGCTTTGACGGGAACTCCAGATTTCATGCTGGACTATCAGCAACAAATAAATCTACCTCCTACTTCTGGTCGGATGGAGTTCATTCGTCGTGTTATAGCTGACATAAAAATTACTCTGGCACAACTAAATGCCCACATTGCTGGCAGGGTAAAACATTTTTTTTTATTATTTAGATTATAAACTTAAATAGTTAAAATTGGCATGCAAACCATATTTTAAGACAATTCATCCATGCAATATTACTTAATTTTATCATAATAATGATTTCTTTATGTTTATTTTTTGCTGTAATTTGTGGTTTATTTTAATCTTTCTTTTTTGTTGACATCCAGTAGGGTATCAAAATATTTATATTAACATAATATTTATGTAACCGTAAAAGAAAAGCAGCACACTGGATAAGTTTTCAAAATTGGGAATTATTTGCATTTGTTTATTTGGTTAATGTGCCTACTATAGGAAAATTCCGATGCATCATCAAGCAGTGAGCCCACTGTAGAGTTAATGGATAATGAACCTGCACTCGATGACACACAAGATGAGGTAAAATTTTAAATGAACAAAATAACTGGGTGTGGTTTTTCTTTTTCTAAGGTGTTTACTAATTTAATTAAAAATATAACACGGACACGCTGATTGATTGCCGATAAGCAGTTACGTATCCATTTTATTTACAAAAAATATAATATATTCAGAGGTAATATCGTTTTATTCTGAAACGTTTGAGTTAGGCGAAAGTTTTTTAGTGACACGTTATTGCCATCGGCATTCACTACATTTATTTATGCTTTAATTATCGTGTTCTTATAATACCATGTCATATTTACAATTGCCAAATGCCGATTTATAAACTTCCTTGAAAATATAGTGATAGCAAATTAAATTTCCAGCCGTATAAAGTCGAGACATAAAAACCATTTCTTTCACAATCATAAATATGAAAATGGTTTTTAAATTAACTATTAAGTGGACAGCATTGAAAAGTTCGCAGAATACAATAAAATTATATATCACATTTTGCAATAATACCTACCTGATAAACTGTGTGTTTTTCATGAAAAATATTGAATCGTAAATCGAATTTTATTTTTTAAGCTTACTTTTTCTTTGTTAAAATAATACACTTTGTATTAGAATTGTCAATTTGAATTAAACTATTTTGTAGTGGTTTATATAAGAAGTAAAACATAACCGTGGGACGGCTGACGTCTGCGTTTCAGAACTTCCGTTACTTATCTTGAAAACAGATCGGGTTACTAAAATAATATTAAAATTGCACATGCGTAGCCCATCGACAGTTTTATAACGATAACACGACCACATAATCTACTGAAATTTTCCATTGCTCTTTGACTATTTTGCTTTGTTTGTTTTGTTCTTTATACAATTATTTTCAAATTATACTACACAAAGTATGAATGATTTAAATTATTTAAATGATATATGTTTTTTTTTCGAATTTAATAACCAATAATTAAGTTATGATATACATGGTGGATCACTGTAACTTTGGACAAGTTGACGTGAGATTTACCACGTTTATTTTTGGTGTATGTACGACTATCATTGCGGTATTCCATATTATAATATTGAAAAAAGTTTAATTTATTCCAAAAATAAAAGAGGTTCTAAGTTTTATTTAGACAGGTCATTCAGCCTACTTAAGCTGGTTCGAAGTCACAAATCCACCCTGTAGGTATAACCAAAATAGTAATTTAAAAGCAATAAAATTTACAGCTTAAGTGAATAAAAAAAATAAAAGAGCATCAACGATTGCAATGTTTATTATTTTAATACATTTTGAAAACGTCTCGAATAAAATGGGTCAAGGTTTAAGAACAAACTGCAATAAAAAATCGTAGACCCTGGAGCCGTATACATTATTCATAATATTCTAAATCTCAAATGAAACGAAGCTCGGCTGTTTCGATATGAAATCCAGCTGCTAGATACTATTATTTATATGGACACTTTTCTAGGATAATATATTAAAATAATAGCTTACAACTACGGAACGGACATAGCTAAAGTGTAAACGCTCCTTGTTAAGATGACAAAACCCTGGTAAATGTATGTGCCTTTCCATATTGCCATACTCAGTGCAACCTTTCACTGAGTATGGGTATGGGAAAAGTCTTGCTTTTGACTATGATTATTTTCTATAATGCATTACCTACTTAATCTAATTTATTAAAATAAGTTTAAAAAGGTCAGTATGAAAAGGGTGGAGGAAATTTAATAAAAATCTGTGTATAATATCAGTTATCACCATGGCTTTCATATTTTTTTAAAGTAAAAAAATATATAACTAATAGTACCAGTGCGATTTGCCTGGTATTTTGGAACAATTAAGTTTTTCGGTCATTTGGTATTTTTACTTGGAATGAAAGAGTTAAAAAAATTCAAGTGAAATATGTGCATATGAGCATAATTCAGAAAGAGCGCATCAAAAACTACGTAGAATAATTAATTAGGTTTAAAAACTCTGAGATCCATTTCAGGTATCATTTTATCTATACATTTTGGTACGAAATGATCGAACTAAATTGTACAATTATTTGCAAAGGAAAATATTTGTTTTAAAATTTTGAATATTATTTTATTTTCTCGTAGCCGGAACCAAATTTGGATGAAAGTGGAGATGAAATCATAGAGGGTGCTCCTCAACCAAATAATAATCGTCGCAGGTATGTATCAATAATAATAAAACCTGAGTTTTTCCTACTATAAATTTAATTAAAGTTTTTTTAAATATTTTCTTTTTGCTTATAATATTATTTTTTATCTGAAAATTTGAAAACATTATAAAATCTATAGGTATAAATTTATTACAGTGAAACGATTTCAAATAAAGTCAGTTTTGGATAAGGTTTTAGATTATTAAACGAACTGCGCAGTCGGACTCAGATAGTTGCGCTCCAGACTAGATCGATAAGTCTAGCCTTTGGGTGTCAATAACCTGGGTGTGGCTAGACGCCATGTGGGGGCGCAAGGGATGTATGGGGTGGAAAATTAGAAACGCCCCTTCAGTACTCGTAATAAAGATTTCAGCAAATTTTGCTGAAAGGACACGTCCTTATTAATCTGAAAGGTCTGCTGTTATCATGTTTATATTTAATTAAGATCTGACTAGTAGGTAATTCTTGAGTTATTTCAGGAAATATCAAGTCGTTAACTTAGTACTCTTTGATACAATTAATAATCTTTTGATACAATTTAATGAATAAAATTTGAACTTCGTCGTTTTCCTTTCCTTTAATCAATCATGTTTCTTGGAGCGATTTGATCCTTAAAAATCACTCGATTGATGAAATATAAGTACAGGGTATGATTTTTTTGATTTGATTCGAATTGTAGCTGGTTCGATATACAGGTCTACCAAGGTCTTTTTTTTAATCTATGAATGCAATTGTGATTATTTTCAAAAAAAAAAAAAATGTTTCTTCCAGCAAACTTCGTTAATATTATGATTTCGATTAAATAAAGCCTTTTGGAAGAGGCGATAAAAACAGGAAAGTTAATTTTTTTGTGGTGTAATAACTTATACTGTTGTTTCCCAAATAAATAAAAATTAAATAAATAAAAATTATTTAAACATTATTTAAATTGAAAAATTACTTAAACAAGTTATAATAGAACAATTGTTCTTCGAGCAAAACCTCGTTTGACAGTCCTTAAAGATTAGGTCGCAGGTAACGACCTCGTAGTGTCTCTAGACATTGCAGATTATGGGCGACTTTAACAACTTATAATCAGGTAGACCGTTGGCGTGTCTGCTTACACGGTAACAAATAAAAAAATATCTACGTCAACTATGTAAAACAAATCAACGCTTAATATAACACTTTCTATAAGACTTCGCTTTTCTAAGTTTTTCATCGTCGATACGTGCCTCGCTTTGTTGCAGCTTTTGGAGCTAGCACTAGCCGATTTATAACAGTAAAAAGCTGTTATTTATATTTCGATGATTGTGATCCTATATTTCCTTTTTTTATTAATAAATGAAGAAATAAATAAATAATGCAATTTCATCCAACCCAGAATATAACTTTAATCAAAGTTTTCACTAGTCTTAAAATTCATCAGCATAAGTTCATGACGATCTCCCGAAAGCTACGCATTTTATTTGTATGTAGCTTTGTTAACGCGACATAAGTATCGAAACTTGTTTTGTCAGCAAAATGTAATTTGTGTCTGGAAAACCATTATATCACCTGTAAGCCTTTATTGAGAGCTTCACTGATTGAGAAGGTTTGGAGCTCAGTTTTTCACGTTAAGGATCTTGTTACATAAAAGCATACTTAGGAAACCTAATCTTTTCTTCGATTCAACTTCATTTCTTCAAAAGTATTTATATTCAATTAATTATAATAAATATCAAAGTAACAATAATAAATCTTTTAATCATAGTTTTGTCTTTTAAAGTTTTATCATTCTTCCCGGTTTCAATGTTCTTATTTGGTTTGAAGGGCCGCCAGAAATTTGCGGACACGCAATAATCGTCCACGTGATCTAGCTTTATTGCTGGAAGAACTGGATAATCTTCAAGATCAGTTTAGCCCACACCGTGAGTCCTACATCGAAATGCTCAAGGAGGCCAATAACCCGGAGGTATGTTGGCTAATTCCAAAGCCTAGCTTGAAAGCTTGAGTAAAAATACTAGTTTTTCATAGTAAAATACATTATAATAACTTATTTTAGGCACCTGAATATACTGAAGAGGAGAGGGTTCATTCGCAGCGTTTCGTCAACATGATCAATGACCTAATGCACAGTTTCGCTCATGCTTATCACGTGGTTAGCGACCTAAACTTTCACGTAGGAGCCAATCCACCACGACTCATATCCGAGGCTCCGGTGACCCGCCACGCTCTCCCGATGCAGGTACATACATACAAAACATTTCTAAAGACTAATAATTGTCTTTTACTAATAATAGAAAATAAATTTAAAATCTTTATATCCATTAGGCTCAGATAAATGTACTGCAAACGAATCGGCGTACTCAACAAACCCGGCCTACGGGGGCAAACACGACTTCCACTGTTACAAGTGCCACAGCCACATCCACTTCGACCACTTCAGGAGGAACGGCTACGACTACTGTTACCATCGCTACTGGTCCCAGTGCGCCTGCTACCACAGATACAGTGGCGCCTGCTGCTGCAGGTCCAGATGCAATTTCTACTAGAACAAATACTACAGCTCCTCCGGCCCAACCGGCGCCAAATGCGGTAGCTCAGGCACCAGGTGCACAAACTCCGGCGCCAGAGTCTAATGCGACGACCGACAATCAGTCCGGTCCGGTCACTTACGAAGTGGAAATAGAGACGAGAGTGCCGATTGCATTCCCGATCGACAATGTGCTGCTTAACGGATTGGCTGCTGCAGCCAACTCACAGTCGCAGGTTAACTTAGCAGCAATGCAGCAACAACGATTGCAGCAGAACCTGATAAATCTACAGCAGAATCCTCCCATGCAACGTCATCAAGCACCGCCGACGTCATCCGGTGATCCACCGCAATCTACAAGGGGACCGCCACAGCCGCCTCGCCGCATTCATGCTATGGAGAATTCAGGATTCCGCGCTCGGAATATTCGTCCCCAAGACATGAGTGGTAATTCGAGTTTGTTTTCTTTATTTTGACAGTAAGAATTATCGAAATCATTTATCATCGAAGACCAATCACATTGTTTTGAATTGTCAAGTACAATTTACATGTATAGTGTATACATCTTATATTATTTGTTATTAATATTAGAAAGCTGCAGAGTTTGTTTGTTTGTTTGTTTGTTTGAACGCGCTAATCTCAGGAACTACTGGTCTGATTTGAAAAATTCTTTCACTGTTGGAAAGTCCATTTATCGAAGAAGGCTATAGGCTATGTTGTATCCCTCTGTGACACAGACGAAGTTGCGCGGGTCACCTAGTACTATCCTAAAAATAATGGTCATGGTTTGTGATACACGATCCGGTTAAGTTTCCTTAGTGAACCGATGTCTAGATCTAGACATAGGTAACTGGAACTGTAGTTGTACTGTAGTTCGCAAGTTACAAGAACCTTGAAACAAATAGTCGAACAATTTTTTTATTTTCGTCTTTGTATGACGCAAATGGCTAGTGATGAGCAAAATTGGTCTTGGTCTTGCTGTCTTGGTCTTGCTTTGCTCTTCACTACAAATGGCCTTGGCGAGACAACTATTAATTTACATTTAAAGTTGTCATAAATGTACAAATTTTACAAAGATCTTTTCAAAAGTCAGTGTAGTACCTACTTGGTGAAAACGAAATGTCTGTCTGCTCATTTATCATTGTATAAACATTATATTTATTTACTAACTTCTAGATTTCGAGAATTTCCTGAGGAGCTTAGGCCAAGGTGTCGGTACTGGAGGCATGGCTGGATTTGAAATCATTATGAGTATGGATGATTTTATGCAAGCAAACAACACCATTGGTGTACCTGGAACACGGCAGGTGGAAGGTGGAGGTAAATGATGCTTAGTTTTGAGTAATATTCAACAAATTATTATTTAAAAGCTTTAATCTGAGAGAACGGAAATTTAGTCATGTTTATTCGTAATAAGATGAGGTTTTATTTTTTAGTTTTCGTCGCTCCTTCCTTGCCTTGGGGTGGGGCTCCGAGTGTCGAAATGCTCCAGAATTTTGCAGCGTCATTAGCACGCCAGGGCCTGGCTTCTGGTATGGAACGAGTAGCCGTCCATGTCGATGCTCCCATTGATATAACAAACAATCTGGGAGGAAACCAGACTGCGCAACAATCGCAGAGATCGGCTCAAGCACAGCCCCAAACTGGGTCGCAAACCCGTACTGAATCGCAGAATCCAGCTGAATCGCAGACTCCTGCTGAATCGCAGACCACAGTTGAATCGCAGACCTCGGCTGGACAACAGACACGTGCTGAATCGCAGACTCGAGCTGAATCACAGACTCGAGCTGAATCACAGACTCGAGCTGAATCACAGACTCGATCTGAACCACAAACTCGTCGACACATTAATTTGACTCAGCGACACCGTAAGTATCGACCTAGGGCAGTAAAAAAATAACTTTATCGTTATTACTCTAATAGGCATTATGACATATACGACTTTTATGAAATTTTAAATCACCTAGTACCTCCTAGTGTTAAAGTATGAGGCATATAAATATCATCCGTTCTGTTCTAAGTCTTTAATTAATCAATTAATCTAATTTATATAATATGTATAATTTAAAATTCATATTTTTAATAGATTGAATTAACAACATATTTTTTGAATAGAAAACGTATATACTTATCTTCTAAAGTAATTTGATCGTTTATTCTTTTCTACAGCAAACATTCAGGTGCGTCGTGCTACGACTGCTGGTCGTCTTCATCCATTCGCTCATCATATTCATTATGACAGATTCCTGCACTGCGACAGTCAATGGGCTCGCACGCGTACACAGAGGCAAAGGTACACAATGTAAACAATTGTAATACTAAAAATACTTAAATGTGAATCTGCCTAATATTAAGATCTTTTTTTCCAAAACCAAATGTTGGATAATTTATAAAAAAAACATATTGATGGCTTGGTTTTTCAAATGGTTAAACCACTTGAACCAATTATGGGTACTAACATAACGTATTTTTTTATTAAATCACATTTATCAAAATTTGTAAAATTTATCCGAATCTACACTATAAAATTACAAATCAGAACTAAGATAATGGATAAATTAAAATATGTTTTGTTTATAGAGAGCACTTCCAGCAACAGATGACTACTGTAGAGCGTGCTCGAGCCCGCCGTAGCGCGGCGCAACGATTCGAGATGATTACAGCTCGCAATACGCACCTTACTCAGGTAAACATTGACTCAGGTGAAAATTGGAATACTTGTAAAAGCTAAGTTGTGCATGTAAATGTGACTTGGATTAACAAATATTTTATAATTTAGGAGCACATGACTTTGCTGGTTCGGTACCTGAACAGCGATGATCAGAACATGGAGATATGGCTCACTGCTTTCATGGTCACAGTTGTAAGTAAAATAATACAAGATATATCCATAACTATGACTAAAGTATGTTTTTAAGCTTGATTTCATAATTATAAATTCACTGACTTCCGGGTTAAAAACTCTATGTTTTCTGTATAACTCGTAGAATTCTATTAATTCAGTTATATTTAATTACTTTAATGAATATATTATTTAAGTTCCAGGATGACATTACTAAAATAATAATTATTGTTACAGGCTCGCCACCTGTTTCTGATTGAACCATTACAATCAACATATGGTGAACCAATATTGGTTCCTAACGAGTTCAACTCGGTTCGCATTCACTTGCGTCACTACATTCAAGATCTACTGAGCCGGGCTGATAGATGCCAAGGCGAGAACGCATTCCAAGCCGTTGCTGATTACCTTGTCGATGAACATGAAGAATTCATAAGAAACATGGTAATATTGTTGTAAAATTATCGCAAATAAGCATCAAGAAAGCTTTCAATCACTGAAATGGAATAGTATTTAGTCTTGTTAATCACGATTGTGCATCGTTCGCACGCATAATATACAGGGTGGATCTGTAACTTTGGACAATCTGACGTGGGATGAATGTTCTGTCGAAATACAACTTGGCACCATTTTTATTTTTTGGATCGGTTAAACTTTTTTTCTGACATTGTATGGAAAACGTACAACTATCGTTGCGGACTTCCATACTATGACGAAAAAGTTTTTTTATCCAATTCCTAAAATAAAAGTGGTTATAAGTTTTATTTCGACAGGTCCCCCACGTCAGATTGTCCAAAGTTACAGATTCACCCTGTATATCAGCACAAATTGTGGGCCTCACTTATTTTAAGTCTTAAATGTATTGTGGTGAGAAAATAAAGATGATTTGATTTGATTTGTAAAATAAACGAGTTAAGTAATTAAACAATAGTAAAATTTAAGAGTTGAAATATTGTGATTGGTGGCATATAAGGATCTCCTCCCTGTGTAATATTACAAATACGATTTTAATGTCGATGTTTTTGTTTCAGAGCACCATTACACCGATTGTGGATGATTATGATATAATATCGTCTGTTCGTCACTTTGTACGTTCCCGTCTGCCTGCTATTATTGCATCAGTGATGTCTGATGCTTCTGGTGAATCGTTTGCTCCACGGTTCTATCGTGTTTTTTGCCGTCTCTTCACAGACCTGTGCACGCTGTTCACTCAATTTTGCGAAAATGGCGCAGAGGGACTGCGCGATTTGTTTAGGATTTACATGGTACGCTCTCGTTGATAGCAAAAGTCTCTCACAACTACAATACGTCGCCTCAGTGTTTGTTTGGCCAATCTGACATTTTTTACGAAAATGACTTGAATGCAGTATTATAAAGAATAAAATTTCCAACCGACTGGTATAATTTTTTTTTTAATGTTCAATTCTAAAACAATAAAATTCTCATTTAATTTTTTTTCTCAACACGGCACTTAACGAAAATTCCGTGCTTGTTTGCTGTCTCCTGTAAAATTTGCTCGAGTGCAGATTGGCCAAACAAGCACTGAGGCGACGAATAGTTAAAGATAGTTCCAATAGCTAACGATATTGTTATCATGTTATATACAGGGTGAAATAATGGAAGATTTTGATGATGGCGCGCGTGATATGATTCTCACCCTCGCTAACTACAATTTGAACGCAGTCATGTCAAGTGCAACAACTCAGGCTAATATGGTACGACCATATCTAAGACTAGCTGATGGAAGCAGATTGAGCGTATGTATATTATGTTATTTAGTTTTTACTAACAGTAGGAAATATTACCGAGTTTAAAAGTTTGTGATGTTGAAATTTCATTTACCACAAAAGAAAAGCGCTATTTGCGTGTATTATATTATTATTATTGTTGGGCCCACCAGGTGGCACTAAAATTTGACAGATCAACGTCTACCAAGAAATATCAAGTTTGTAAAAAGTGAATTTTATTAACATTTTTAATAATCATGATGATAAATTCCCTTAGGAGGTGAATCCTATACCACATGCAATGGAGATGGCTCACTCGTCAGGCTTGCGCCCAACTCACATTGGCGTCGCGACCGCCTCGCCTTATGTCGAAGAAGAGCATCTTCGCGGCTGCCCACTGCGTATGTGCGTCGAAAGAATTCCGATGGGGGCTAATCGAACCCAACCAGACACCCCTTCATCATCTGAAGACTCATCGTCATTCTCGTCTACCTCTAACAATTTATTGATTTTACCGCCAACTGGTGAACCTAGGGAGCCGAGGTCGGATACCGGATCATTGATTCATATAAATACTTCTTCATCGTCTTCAAATGCCAGCTCGGCAGCCGCGTCCTCGTTAACTTCACCCGTTCACAGTGAGACTTTCCAAACTCCTAAACCGGTTGTTCGCACTGCACCGTGTTCCAAGAATGTATCGGCGGCCGCTTCACCAATGCACTCGCGGCCGGCCTCCGCCGTGCCCTCGACGTCCGGCTCGGGCGTGACCTTTGCATCGCCAGTGCGCTCCTGGTCGACGCCTTCGTTCCCTCCGGTTTGTTCCATGATACCGTTACCGCCGGGCTCGCCGCCGCCCTCCAGCGCTATCGCGACCATGGCTGCCTCTCGTCGTATCGCAGTCTCGGCGCCAGTCTCGACCACACAATCGGCTGCTGCATCGATTGCTGCATCGGCAGCTGCATCCGCTACTGCATCTGCAGCTGCATCCGCTACTGCATCAGCAGCTCCATCAGCTACTGCGTCACCTGCAGCATCAGCTGCTAGATATGCTGCTGGTTCGACTGCAGGATTGACTGCAGGATCTGCTGCTGGCTCAGCTGCAGTTTCGGTTATTAGATCGAGAGCTGGCTCAGCTGCTGGTTTGACTGCTGGGTCTGCTGCTGGCTCAGCTGCAGGATCGGCTGTTGGATCGAGAGCTGGCTCGGCTGTTGGATCGAGATCTGGCTCGGCTGCTGCATCGGCACCTGGCTCAGCTGCTGGCTCGGCTGCTGGTTCAGCTGCTGGCTCGGCTGCTGGCTCAGCTGCTGGCTCGGCTGCTGGACCGGCTGCTGGCTCGGCTGCTGGCTCGGCTGCTGGCTCTGCTGCTGGCTCGGCTGCTGGATCGGCTGCTGGATCGCCTGCTGGATCCGCTGCAGCATCGGCTGCTGGATCGCCTGCTGCATCCGTTGCTGGATCGGCAGCAGGATCTGCTACTGCATCAGCAGCTGCATCTGCTGCTCCGTCAACCAGGATAACACCGAACCCATGGGCCTTTGCGGCTCAAGCCTCGACTGCCGCACAGGCCTCAGCCCGCCCTTCGACTTCGTCTGAATTTCCCACTATGAATTTGTTTTCGGACACCAGCCCAAGCTCTTCAACAGGATACCGAAGTGGAGCTCAACCTAGGTGAGCAATGGCAATTTTCATTTTCAATTAACCACTATTATTTTAATTTATTGTTGTATTTAAAAATAGTAATACAACGCATGTATGAGTTTGTCTTACATTATATTAAACAACTGCTTAGGAGTTCAAGTTCGCGGCCAAATCGATGGGATCAAGCGCCTACCAACAACTCGCATTCATCTCACGCATTAAACGGTCGCAGTCCCGAAGGTGCTGCAAGTCGCAACGGAGATTCCTCACCTGAACTGCAATTTGTAAGTATACATTTTGTACATATACAATAATCATATTGAACATTTTTAAACTTACCACTAACAGAAAGATATATATTTCTGATGGTAGTTATTAATATCAGTAAACGCTAATATAAGTAATCTATCTAAACTAAAACTTCTCTACTCGAGCTTCACGCTCGGTCTACTGAATGCTGAAACCTTCAGTGAAAGAGAGGCTCAATACAAGCCTCGCTAATAAAACGGAAGTTCCTAACACGTCTTACTATTGTACATATATCATAATATTATTAGGTGCTAGCGCGTCAATCAATCAATTAATTGCTGATTGCAATTGATTGATTTGAACGGGCTAATCTCAGGAACTACTGATTCGGGAACTTGGTTTGATATAATCTAATGTATATAAATTTCCTGTCACGATGTTTGTCCGCAATGGACGCCTATTACCTCAGCCAGTGCTGAATAATAGCTATGCAACTTTCTACTGGAACTTGTCTGCTATAACTATTTATTGTTACTAATGAGCCTGATATGTAGATAATAGATCAGAATGTGTAACGACCGATGCTGATCGATGGCACCATCCCATAAGAGTTACAATATTTGGACTTGAAGCACGAGTTAATCGACATGTGCTGTGTTGTTCCGATCGTTGTGTCTGTGCATGGTCTAATAGCTAAAAGGTTCAACGGTCATCTTGAGCTTTTGCACCCAAGTTTGATAAAAGGCCTGATTCAGTTTTGAATTCATTTTTGACATGGCGAGCATCCTCAGTAGATTCTTCACTCACTGACCACTGTGGCTTGTGTCCTAGCCCAGTCTTTAGTGGCACTCTGTAATTTGTATTGTGTTTTATATTTTATTTACAAAAAAAATATGAATTTTGATAAAATACGGTGTAAAGTTTCCGATTTCATTATTCTGATTTTCAGACAAACCAAACAACAAAAATATCCTTCAGTACGTAAAAAATAAAATTCTTTAATATTTGCAATATTAAGGTATTTCCCAAGGGTGTCGTTAAGTTTTGGGACACCCTGTATTTTAAGTACAAAATTGTTCTATGTATTGTTTAAAAATTTTTCCTAAAGAAATTGACATTTTTTGAGTTGTTTCGTGCAATGATGCATATTACAAAATATACTTATCTGTTCTCCTACATTAGCATGGAGAAAACTAAAACAATTTTTTAACACACCTACTTATCCTTTAAAAAAATATTAAAAAAAACCTAGAATTATACACAAAAATCGGCCTTCTATTCTCGATACACGAGAACTTCACAAAAACACGATATTGTAAATCGTTAAATTTGAATAAAATATACTCGATTTTCCTGGAAGCTGTCCCATATTTGGCATTATAAAGTAAAATTGTTTAAATTTGAAATATCGAGTATAAAATTATTCAAATCTAGATTTAGAAGGAGCATACATTTGTTTCATGTATTATATTCACGGGAGGTTTTTATGCAGTCGTATCGTCGCAAGAGTTGTTTGTTGAATAAATTTTAATACAAAAAACTCTCGAATCGTATTAACAAGTAGTATTTCTCAATGGAGTTCAACGAGCGGTCGTGTCAATCACCAAATATGATGTCTGAAGATGTGAGTCAAATTAAATATAATAATTTATTTAAAACTATCATTATAATAATAGTTAGTAGTCTTAGTTATAAATTCATTACGTAAATTGTATTTCACATTGTATGAATTTTTAGTACGAAACTAAAACAATTCTGAATAAATTAATTATTATTTATTTGTTATATCATAGTTAGACACTTAAATCGCACAAATTTAGCGCGATGATGTTCTGATGGCATCAAATTACGACCGACAGAGCCGGCGTACACTTCCCGTTTCTTATGTATAAAATTAGTCACTATCATTAACTGATATCAACAAAGTAGTAGGTCAAGCAAAAGTGTGCCAAAGATCAACTTGGTTATTATAATTAAATTAAAATCCGTAATCAAGATGAAGTTTCTGCAACTGAAGCTGTTAGTAATTGAAGGCATTTAGAATTATAGTTACTTATTTTTAAAATCATGCTTCAAGGTGAATGACGTCACAAGTCTTAACTTTGTGTCAGTGTGGTAAAAATCAATCAGTTTTTATTGTTCATTTAGGTAAGAAACTAAATGCAAACATGTTTAGCGTTCGTTTTACAATGTACGAGAGCGAATGTTTATATTTAAGACTATTAGAAATTGATTAACTATTTAGTATTTATACTAAATATTTTTTGTTAACATTGAAAAGATTGTGTAAAAGAACTGAACGCTCAAAAATATCAAACTTTTCGGAACATATAATAGCTAAAAATAATAATAAAATATATATTATAATAATATAATATCTATATAAATATATAATATAGCAGTTCTAATAAACAAAATAAAGAATTAGAAAATTAAAGTTGTAATTTATACTACTAGCTGCCCCACCCAACTTCGTCTGCATAGAAAAAAAAAGGGGGGAGGGGTTTTAGGGGTGGACTACCCCTAACGTTTAGGAGGATGAAAAATAGATGTTGGCCGATTCTCATAGATACCGGATAAGCACAAAAAATTTCATCAAAATCGGTCAAGCAACGAAAACTGTGACACGAGATTTTTATATATTAGATTTAAAAAAGAATAGTCTAACGAACTTGGGACATAAACCACAGAGACGCGCCACTTTTTACTTTCACAGCCAAGTGGGTAAAGAGAGCAGAGATTACGTGGCACCAACAAACATACAAAAAATATTTTTATTACAAAAATGAAAACGACCGACTTCCATTTTTAAAGCACAAAACTACCAGTCAGATCTTTATCAAATTTATATGATATAATGCTCAAAATATCTCCTTTCTAACAATAAAACTAATCATCGAAATAGGTTCATATAAAAAAATACACGCAAAAACAAAAAAAATATGAAATTTTGTCCAGTAAAAATACACATTTTTATAAACAGATCCACAAGTACTAGGTAGTTTGATGTTTAAAAAAAATATCCACCACTAAAACAATAATATGTGTACACAATAAATGTCCACCACTTTCCAACTAAAGTTATCGAGGAACAGATATAAAAAAGACGGCATTCTGGGACTGACGCGGTAAAGCTATTGCATAGCATCAATACATAGTATAAAACAAAGTCGCTTTCGCTGTATGTCTGTATGTATGCTTAGATCTTTAAAACTACGCAACGGATTTTGATGCGGTTTTTTTTAATAGATAGAGTGATTCTTAAGGAAGGTTTGTATGTATAATAAATGCATAATATAGTAGAGAAACACTGATAAATTTAAAGGTTTCTAATGTGATGTCGTAAATAAGCACGTTTTTTTGCGCTTATATTGCAAACGCTGGCTGAACCGTACGAGATAGACCAAAATAATGTACTACAGTATTGTTCACCTTAAAAAGTTCAACAAAAAAGTCCGCGATGGTATATGTCTATCTCTTAGGGATAACCCAGCATAACCATTTTTATTCTTTACTAAAAAATGGTTATTTACGAAGTGATTTTAAACAATACAGCATTAATCCTTATCCAATTAAGTACCTTAAATAAATTGTGCATTTATTATAGATCAATATGCTTTTTACAGCATGTAATTTAAGTGAATATTACCGAAGATATTACAAATTTAAAATGCAGGATGGTATTTGTTTGCGCCGGGCGGCGCGTGCCTATATAGGCTACAATTTTTGAACCCCTTTCTAACGCAGACGAAGTTGCGCGGGTCATCTAGTTTTGTATAAACTATATGCAATTATAATTATTTATTTATTAGAAGACGCGATGTACATTATTTATTTATATTGATTACCTAGGCGGCGTAGTAATTAAAAACAAAATCACAATAAAGATTGGTTCCATATAGGAATATAACTTAAAATAACAAAAATAAAAAACGAATAATAAAAACACAAAAAAATAAAAAACAAAGAAAGAACAGACGAATTGAGTACCTACCTCCTCCTTTTTGGAAGTCGGTCAAAAATATTGCCAATAGATAGCCTTAGTTGTATTTATGCATCGTTATGTTCCTCGATTGTATGAAGTCTGCCAATTTTATTTATTTGTATAGATACTACTTAACTAAACAATGTGGTAGGTATCGCCGGTCGTGCTAATGCAGCATTGGGGCGAAGAATGGGTGCCCGTGTTCACCCGCGATCAGCAGGCTCAGGCGCAGCGGCCGCCGCAGCAGGAGCCCTTGAGCGACGCCTACTTGACCGGCATGCCTTCCAGGAAACGTCGCTGCGTCAGACAATCTAGACCTTCCGCTAGCTTTGACACCTTCATGAATGGTATGATTTCAATTTTCAGTTGTTTGAGGGTAACTATTTTATATTAAATGTGTTTTTTTATCTATACTATTTTCGGCTAAACGAAAATCGTGTGAATTCTTTGTAAGATTTTTAATGTTGATGATGACCGATGTATAGAAAAATGACGGATAAAACGAGTAAAACTAAACCTGGTATTGAATTTTAATTATGAGATGGGTACCACAACCATTCTACTTGAGATACTTCAAGTTACAATATGGATTATCATCAGGTGACGTCATATTTGAAAAATGTCATGTTTGTTATTACAGATAGCATTCGTGAAGCAACGGAGAATGCGAACCCGCCGGACAGCAGCGAGATCCGCATCGCGTTCCGCGAGCACATGCGCAACATCGCTCGCCGCCGCGCCATCAACTCCGACGACTACGACCCTGCACGATATGTATCAGCCGCTCGATTCCTGAATGCCGGGTAACAACTACTTAATAAGTTATTTACCTTCTAATATTGCTTCAAAAATCGCAGTGTTAAGCATTTATACCGGACACGATCTAAGAAGCTTTAAATGACAGCTGTCATTTACGTACGTAAGTTACGACGTCTTTACAAAAAACAATGTTTACGTATTAAAAGTTCATAAAGTTGATAAAGTACGTTCTATGTCGATTATCATTTTAAATAATAGGCAATTTAGTTTTTGACATAGAATACTTTACAAAATGTTAAGTTTTAATCCTGTTTAGATCTTAGCTTTGTATGGGAAACTGATAAGTGTTTGTCATAAGTGTTGTGTGTATTTATAGTCTCTCCGAGAACCGCCCCTCTCCTCCTGAGTCAGCTGACGACAACAGAGATGAATGATCCGAAGAGAGCGAATTGTCGGACTAAACGGATCGTCCGACAGTTCAGCTCCAAAGCACTACAATGATCCACCGGAATGACCTTGCAATTGCAATTACAAGAATATAATTGTATCGTTACAATGATCACGTTGACACAACTAAAATTTGATTGTAATGTTTACGGGATGTATGTACCTCCTTCCTTAAAATACGGGCCTCAAAATGCCGGGCTCATCTGAATTACAAAATTGTAATCTGTTATTCAATGCCTCCCGTGACGAGCTGAAACGTTATTTATAACTTATTTGTAGGATGTTATGCTTCTAGGAATGTTCTCTTTATCGTATATTATTCGTGTGTATTTTGTCTGGAACAAAATGCTTAGATATTTAGGAACGATAATTTAATACTGACTCTTAGTTTTCTTGACTACATTTACTCTTAAAACGATGACTTGACACGCAGTCACGTATCTCAATAATTTTTCGATACGACTGTATTATAGACAATGGTAATAACTTACTGAAAATTCTTTTTCTGGGCATCTGCTACTATACGACTACTACTGTTTTATATCGTCAAATTCTTAATCAATTTGAAGATACTCGAAATACACTAGTTTCTGTCTCGAAAATGAACTATAGATATATTTAATGACATTAATAACGTATTATTAACAGTAGTAACACTAATTAATATTCAATTATAAACTAACCTTTTGATGTGTATAATAAAGTGTATTAACTGTAATCAAATCTTGATATAAATGTCTTTCATTTGCAATGTTATATGATAAAATAAACGATGTAGTGAGTTACTTTTCTTAAAGCTTCTTGTAGTATTCAATACACTTTTAGATTTAGGAGGTTCTTAGTAACCAGATACTTTGATGTTGTATGTGAAAGCCTCTAGAGATCGGATTAACGTAATTATGAGTACGAATGATAATACTCTTATATGCCACTAGAAATTATTAGACTCGTTGAATTTATGACCCTCAAGTAAGAAGTAGAAGCTTTCAAACAGTAAAAAAAAGTAAAAAAAAACATTGAATTTTCCAGTTTTCGTAGCAAAATAGTGTTTTTTTGTATTAGAAACATGTTTATTCCGCAAAATATTATAAAGTAGCACATCAGGCTTAGAGTATTTAGGGATTATAAAAATATGGAAATCATAATTGATGTTTAATAAAACTAACTTTAGGTAAGATTATCCTCGGTGTATTTGACATTCTGTCTAGACTTTTTGGATACGCGTTGTATGAGCGTTCTAAAATTTAGATTTTAAAGTAGTAATTCCGTAATACATATATTAACATTGTCGTAACAAGTAACTATCTTACTCAAATTCATTGTAGTTTAGACTACAAACTGGTAGGTCATTTGTATGACAAGTAGGTGTGATACACTTATACCTAACGCTATCTTTCCATTTTTTAGTAGATTGACATCAGAAATCAATATGCTGTTAGTAGTGGATGTTTAATAATAATCTTATTTAACCTTTTATTATTCAAATGAATAACTTCTTACTGCATTTCATATAAAAACCAACCGTTTAGGTCTTAGTCCAGATAAAGGATAATTATTGTTAAGAAACAACGTAGTATTTAGATTCATTTGGAAGTCATTAGATTGGCGTAATATGTAGTCATTCATTGAAGTAATACGCAACATTATAAAGTTGTAGCTTTTTGTGTCTTAGAGTGTAGAAATGTTATATAAACTGTCAAGCGATATACATCCGTTTCAGATTTTTTGGAAATTAACTTTGAAAATTATTAATACTTGAGTAAAGGGATTATGTTTTGATTTTATCATCACTGAATACATAACATTGTATAACATTATTTTACTTTTATTTAATTAAGGTTTTAGAAATTAAGTTGTCAACACTATGTTGATTTTTGATCATTATTATATTTGTAATCAAGCATTTAGATATCGATAGTTTTAAAGTTTTCTTTTATAATCATAAAGCTAAAGAACTTCTTGCAATCATTATCTATGTAGTTTATTTCATTGATGATAATATGGGTAAACGTAAAGTAGGAACGCCAACTATTTATGAAATATATTTACTCACTGTATGCAGAATTTATATAATCAGCTTTTAATGTTAGTTTATAGCTGTTTTAATCGCATTTTATCATAAAATAGGATATCCGTAGATGTAAAATGTTCTAAGTCTTACTATTTAACTCATCATCAATTATTATTAGCGTTACCCTATAGGGGCTATTCAATATAATATTACATCGATATGCTTTTATCTTTCTCTTACATTATAACCAAAGTAGGTAACCATTATGAAGTACGTAAATTGTATACACGAATTTAATCGTTGATGTCTGTTTCGTATTTATAATGTAGTAGGAAGTAAACTATTGCATATCTATTTAGGAATCCATTATTACTTAAGAAAGGAAAGGAAAGGAAGGTTACGCTCTGAATACAAATCTTAGCGGTATTAATCAATTGTTTCGGAGACAAGATCCCGTGGGCCATGTCCATCATTTGAAATGAAATGTATACTTAGGATTTACCTTGATATGCATAAATTGCATAATATTATAAACTACGATTATCCGTAGTTGTGAATGTATTGAAACTAAGATTTTTATACTGAGTCGTAGGTGGCGTCGTGATTGACAATGAAATGTGACATCACTTTATATGAGATTGTTTAAAACAACTGGAGTGGAAGTATTGTTGGATAAGTCTGTAGTAGCAGTAAGCATTTTAAACGATCGTATTTTATATTTAAGCTAGTTTCAAATAAATATTCATGTTAGAAGGAAATTTTTGTTTAGCATTCTTTATATTATTTTGTTCTTTTTTTACATTGTTTAGTTGGTGCTTATTATTTTATTGTCGACATTTTTCAGTACATTATTTTTGGTTGGGCTATGTAGTTTTAACTAGATTTAAATTTCATGTATTTCGTTATACTAACGTACGCTATGTTTTTTCATATTCCGTATACCAATCTAATTATGGCTACTGTAGAATGTCTTTTAAATAATATTGCATTACACATTTACACTTCATGTAGTTTTTTTGGGAATAATAAAGAAATAAATGTAAGTGTTGTTTTATTTCAAATCCCTCATTCCTAACTATCCTTTATGAAGGGAGCTCTAACATGGGCCTGGAACATAATCATTTTTATAAGAAACTAGATAACCCGCGCAACTTCGTAAAAAAAAAAAATTAGGGGTGGACTACTCCTAACATTTAGGGGGATGAAAAATAGATGTTGGTCGATTCTCATAGATACCGGATAAGCACAAAAAATTTCATCAAAATCGGTCAAGCCGTTTCGGAGGAGTATGGCAATGAAAACTGTGACACGTGAATTTTATATATTAGGCAACAACTGCCGAAATTTTACTAATTTAATTTTTGGAACGAAGTTCCTTATCACGCGTTATCGAAAGGCAGAATTCGTATGAAAAAGTTGTCACAACAATTTTTTTGTTTTAGATGATTATCGCTAGATGGCGCTGTGATTAAAATGTTTTAAAACAATTCCTTATTTTGTTTTATATGATTAATGCTAGATGGCGCTGTGATCATAATATTTTATAAAACAATTCCTTATTTTGCTTTATATGATTAATGCGCTGTGATTAAAATATTTTATTTAAGTTATAATAATTAGTTAGATAAAATTTTATTTCAATTCCCTCACTAATTAATCGAAAGGGACTTCGTTCCATCCGGGTGTCCCTTGACACCTCTCAATACAAGTTTTTTTATTTTTAAGAAACGTGAAGGGAAACGATGTACCTACTCTAAATAATGTAATAGCAAAATATGTAAAATATGCCTCGATGCAAAAATTAGACCACGTGACGTGTTGAATTTCCCATTATTGTTCCGATCTTTGTATCTGGGAAATGTCTATAAAAAGCTTCACTTCGTAGCAAAGACTCGCATCTTGAGGATTTTACAACTCAAGTAGAGAACGACTTAACCGACTTAATTCTTGTATTGTGTTTGTTATTACACATATCAACAGATTTTTAAATGCTTTGATTTACTCGTAACTTGCACTGGATATAACTACGTACATAATTATACACAATTATGTAATTTCGGGGGGAATCTTGCGAGTTAAATTTGACAAACATCCCGGTTTCGGATTGAGCTTTGCACGCTTATGTAGGTATATCGTGTGACAATGCAGTGATATGATATAATGGAGCTGTCCTGATGATATCTCGCAAGATAGCTATAGTAATTACTGTACTAAATAAGAAAGGAACCGTGTTTGGGCTCTAATAACTTGTCTTAGTTAGCTGTTTACTTCTTCAGTTTATCTAGGAGCCTTCCTATATAGCAACTCTTCTATAACAACTTTTTATCAAAATTTAAATAAATTTATAATCAATCAGGTATCGTTAAGGTATACTGATATCTTTATCATTCTATACCCAATATTATGATGTAGCTTATAAATGGAAATACTTTAATTTAGTGGCTAAGCTTAAACTTTTATTTATTTGAATTCAGAAAGTTCTAAACCCTAAAAACCAAAGCTATAAATCCAATTTATTTTGTTGTTTTTTAATTGGTCACTTTACAAGTATCTTTCTGCGCGTGTCTGTTGATTGACCAATCATGATATTCATCTCAAACTTCTTGCCAGAATTACAACTACTTGTGTTTACTATTAATGTTAGTTTGCTAAGAAAGTTCCGAGGGTACAGTTACCTAATAAGTTCACGGCTCCAACTTTAGTAATCGTCAATGAGTTAGTTTGTTTTCGGTCTTAGTATTTCACTTACAAACTTCTTGAAACATTACTTTTTTATTTTATCTAAAAATGATTCACTCTGACTGTTTTTTTGTTACCGCATAAGTTTGGTTTGACCGACCTGGATGTTTCTTTTGTCAGATAGGTGATACTGGCGAAAGTCGTCATGGGATCCCATTTAATTTTATAAAGATCTGACCTGTAGTTTTTGTGATATGCCTGAAAAAATTGAAGTCAGTTCTTTTCATTTTCATGAAATACTAATTACTTCATGTCCACTGTTTATCTAAATTGCTAATAAATACCTATAACAAAGTACCTACCTCAGACCTAGTATTCAAAGTATTAATATGCATTTTAAAACGGCTGTTATACAGATGTTAAATAAAGTATTGTTATTTTTCTATTAAATTTTAGTCTAGTAACGCTAGACTTCTGCTACATTGGTAAGATTCAATGTACCCACTAATTCATGCTGCATTGTGTTTACCTTCAAATTCACCCTGTGGTTTCTTTAAAGAAGAACTCAATGACATCATTAATTAATCCTTTATTAACCTCGAAGTACCAAGTGGTAGGTAACTTCAATCCTTTGTAGGCATTTTTTTAAAATAAATTTAAATTATGATATAGGTAGGTACCTAAGTGGTCCATTTTAGAAAGCGAAATGATTTTACTATCCTTCATTTATTAACATACTACAAGAAAAACAACTTTTAATAACAATTGAGAGGGCTTTTTTGATCAGGTACCTAATTATGATTATCAGAAACAAAATATCACAATGTACTTACAATGATCACGATCCTCCAAGCTGAAGAAAAGGAATAGGAGAGGAGGTTTTAATAAAAGATCGCTGCATTTTATTCATTTTTATTTCTTCTACATTAGCCACGTATACATGATATAACCGTTAATTTTAACATATTTATGTTTTAAGAGCAGAACAGATTAAACCAGCTAATATTAAAATTTTAAAACAGTAAATTCATAGCTACAACTAACTTTAAATATTTGAAAACTTCTACATCCATCGTTTACAATAAATATGGATACCTACTGAACTTTATGTTTGAAATTGAAATTTTCTAAAGCTACAACTGTATTTTAACAATCGAACATAATTAGTTTTCTTTCTTCACAACAATAAGGTAATTGTAATAGCTAACATGCAGTAAACTATTATAGTTTATCTAAGTAGGTATATTTTTCGCTACATTATATCATAACATTTAATAACAATAAAATTGTAACTACTATATTATTAAAAGACAAATTCTTGTCAACAAGAGTTATTATAAGGAAAGTGTGATGGGAGACAGGTATTAGGTAGTTTAGTAAAATAATAAAATTATAGATAGTAGGAAATGAATCGAAAATAATATAATGAATGTCGAGAGAATAGTTGGTACACTAAGTCTAAAATAGAATAAATAACAAAGGTTCAAAGAAAGACAATAAAAGTACTAGGTGGGTTAAATAATATGTTTTTTTTTATAATTTATATATATTCTTATTATCCTACGAGTATTTTTTTTTCGAACAACAACAAACTATATTTTTTATTCTATATAGCCACATCGAATAATAAATATAAAGGACAACTCTTCTTCATTAGGGCACATTCAGATGTATCACAATCTTTAACTCTGAGCAATACGCCACAACCCTTAGGGAATAAAAAAATAATGCAATATCCTACCTTGGTTAGAATATTTTTGACAAAGTAGAACAAATATAATAAGATCGATTGTAAGCAGGTTCTTTAAGAAAACTACTTCAAGCATGTATGTTGCTAATTATCAAAAATAGGGTATTATCCTATAAATTTTCTTCACTACCAAAAAAACAGAGTGTGTCTTTTAGGTCAAGCATACACGATTAGGTACTTAATCCTACAATAAAATTTATAATTACTAACACTCATTTTGATTAAACATAATTAGGTATACATATTTTTAAATAGAATAATAATAATTATCTTGTAGATAATTTTAACGTAATACTTTATTAGAAAACACCAAGTTAAGTTAAACTAAAGATAAAATAAATATATAGACATATTTTTCAATTTTTTGCATTTGTATAATCACCCGCATGTTTCACATTCATAACGGCTTCCGTTTTTCTCTCCTTTAAGGAATATAAATTAAAGAATTCATCTGTAGAAAACAGGACGATATTCTTTCATTTTGAAAATATAGTTAATAAGAGACTTTTGTCTCTGTATAACTCTACATTTACCTTAAACGCTATTTCTCACTTCCTGAATTTGTTATAAGACTCTTCAAAAATCAGATAATATAAAAATATATGCTGATTTTCACGTACATTTTGAACGTAAGATATGACTTTTGAAATTTTTGGTAAACTTTCTTGATAAGTACGAAAGTTTGTTTTTAGTATATTACTAAGCCAAAAAACATATGTATATTTAATTTTGATATGAAACTAATTGAATTGAATGGAATTTATTTGTATTATTAACTGGATTGGACTTATCATGTTTAATATGATTATTTATATATGTGCCTTTCAAAAAAGGATGCCCTACCAACTGCATACATAATTTATCGGTATAATTTCCTCTTAGTTTCATTCCATCTTCATATTCCATAACGTATTTTTATTACTTTATAGGTAAACGAGCACACGGCCAACCTAATGGTAAGTGATTACCGTTGCTCATTAACCTCTGATACGTTAGCATATCATAGGGTCGCTACATACCGTTTTTTTATTGTTTTCTCAAGAAGGTAGTCACTGTTTAAATGGGGAAGGTGTGGACATAATTTTGAGACGCGGAAACTGTTTGTTAGTCCTTTGTGATTTTTTATTTTCTTACGAAAATTCAAACCTTTTCCGAATTTAATTTTGCGAAAATTCTTAATGTCTTTAGGCCGTTGAAATGATTTTTTCGACAATAATCTAATTTACTACGAAGAAGTTACGCCGGAAAACGGATAGATGAAAAAAAAAATTGTTAAGAATTTATTTGTTTAGATTAATTCGCGCGTACGGTGGTGTGCAGCGAGCGGGTCTTGTGTGAAGCGCTGCGATGTTCAGCGGGACCGTTCTTGTTTTATATAACGCGGCTCTAATCATAATGAAATTCTTTACGTATGTCCGGTTAACAGATGAGACTGTAAGCAACCATAATAAAGGCTATTAAAAAAAACAACAAGTGACGATAACGAACGAAGGATGCCCTCGCGATCCCCGCCCTTTTTATTTAATCGGTCTACTTCCAAATAAAGGAGTTTATCAATTCGATTTTCGTGTGTTTGACGTCAAATAACTCTAGTTTGGGTGGACCGATTCAGATGATTATTTTTCCATACGAAAGGCAATGGTCGTCGTGTGTTCTAATTTTAATTTTATCAAGATCTGTCATGTAAGGTACTTTTTGAGGTACCTACTGAAAATGTAGCTTCTTGTATATAAGATTTTATTTCTGCATGAACCGATTTTGATGATTATTATTTGTTTAAAAGGTGTTAGGTGTTTCTGACATTATTTCATGTTAATTTGATAAAGATTTGACGGGTAGTTTTTGTGTTGACGTTTTTAGTTTTTTCATATTGTTTTTTGGTTCGCGTGCCAATTCGACTAACCATTTGTTTATAACTTTGTTTTTAATTCTTCTTTTTGTATTTTGTTTCGAAATTTTGAACGACGTTTTTGTATTTAATTTTGATAATTTTGATAGTATTCGATGTTTTACGTTAATTACCTAACTAGAATTTTAAATTATCTTTCAATAATGACTACCGGTATGTAATACCTACATGAATACGTAATTGCAATACTTATGCTATCTTCATTAAATAGCTTGTGTATTAAAATTCAAATTTGAAATAATTCTCAGGTTTTGGCACATAATATACGACCCTTTCAAAATATTAGATAATTTTCGTTATTTTAACGAATAAATTCATAACAAGCGATATTTCTTATTCAGACCCTTAGACCTTTATCAATACAGCACCAATTACAAGATGGTAACAATCACTCAGTTGGACATTACCATTTCATAACAGTAATGGAAATGCCCACATTATACCGATTAAGCTCCTCCGATTCCGATTATAAACAGAAAACATACTTTATAAGTAAATTCAAATAACATATATCTATTAAATTAAAGTAGGTAGGTATAGTACGTAGATACAATATTACAACTTAATAGTAATAAGTCAAGAAGGAACTATAATAACTACCACGTGACGATACTAATAATCTAATAAGTACCTATATAGGTATAACATCTACTGAGAAATATTTGATAACAATGTTTACTTAACTACAACATCAATTTTTTTTTGGATTTTTTTGGTTGATTTATTAATTAGGATGTCTTAAACACCCGGAACAGCACTAACAATTAAGTAGCTACTACATATTATTATAAGGAAAAGAAATGGTAATTCAGATTCCATAATAACGCCGATTTCCACATTGTTTAATATGACTCGTATTCCTTTGTGCCAAAGTTGCTCAGTTTTTGGGGATCGGGACAGTCAGGGAAGGAGAGTTCTTGACCGTAGCTTGGAGGCTCTCGTAGCCAGCAACCGTAGCGTTCTGGACTGTCTTGGCCCAGCTGGTAGCTTGCTCCTGGATGTTGCGAGCGCGCATTTTGGTAGCAGTGCTGATTTTCAGGTGCCTTACCATGCCAGTGCTCAGCTGCTGCAAAAAGCCTTGGGAAGTTTGGGTCCCAGGAGCAGTGCCCGATGGACGGCGCGACTTCACTGATTGCATCGAAGCACCCAACAAAAATGGCACACTGGAAGATGTGTTTTGGTGCGAGGGTCCAGCCTATAACATAGAGTCAATGTTAGTGCACGCTATGTTGTGATCAAATGAAATCAAGCTCCTATACCAACCAAGGAAGCTGAAATACTAAAATATGTGCAATATAAGTTTCAAAGATAGTACCAATGTCAATTTAATGCTGTCTTTGAAACTTTTTGTCTTAAAACACGTTTCATTGATAAGTACGCTAACATTGCAATTAGTCTTCACATGAAACTTTTATAATTTACTCGACTGAAGGTTTAATTTTAAACTAAGTTAAGCTTTGCAAGAAGTAGGAAAACAAGTAAGTGTTAAGCAAAAATTAATTCAAATATTAAAACTTTGTTTAATGTGCATGCTTTATCTGTCTACAATAACTCAATTTAAAAAAAAAATATACTATGTCCATTGTCTATAGGAATACCTAAATGATATTTCCGAAAATAAAATAATGTGTTGCGTCTTAAAATTATGAAATAAGCTTTGACTAGATTTTTTTTGAATGTTTCTCTTTTATAAAGGAAGGCAGTAAGTAGGAGTTTTACAAAACATAGTAGGTTTTATAAACTATAACAATAGTAAGTTTTTGATGTTTATTGTACCGTAAAAAATTGAAATTTGAAATCTACGAAAAACAGTCATTAAACGCTTATAAAATATTGGACTGTTTTTGTTTCCAATTAAGCAGGGCCCCATAAAAATATATATTTTTTATGAAACTTTTACTGTATTTTGAAATACTATGATAGTCTTAGATATGTGTATGATAAGTGAAAACCTGTCTATACCTAATTGCAATTCTACTACTATTTTTATTTAGAGAATATTTTTTTGAATTACTATCGTAATTAATCTACTGTTGCGATTAATCATAATTTTTTGGTTTTAAAGCTTTATAAATTGTTTATTAGTACTAGTCAAGGTGCAATAGTGCTCATTGCTCGTGCAGAGTAAATAGAACAAGCGACAGGTAGCAAGACTATAACATCTACGTTGCCTTTCAATGAATGAAGACTACTTGCATAACACAAGCGTTTACATAAACATTGAGTTATATTTACCATGACATCAATCCTGTCGAGCTGATTTTCTTAGTAATTTACTTCGTACCTATTCCATAACGTCTGCGAAGAAACTAATTGCCAATTATGGTCTGAAATGTCGACCTGTCTTATTGTTGATAAATTTGGAAAATTCTGCAGTCTTGTTCGAAAACAAGACACAGAAACCGGCGCGCCCGTGAGCTATAGAGGTGTTGATGTCAAACAAAGATGAACACAAGAATTTTCGATCTGGTGCTGAACAGACACATTCAACTCGACCCGGCCTCATGCATGACACTTCGATTACAAGTGAAACAAACATGCATCAGATTATCACATTGTATTACGATTAGATTGAAGGAATAGCTTTGATATGTTTTGAGATGCAATGAGACTAGTGACTGGGGATAAACAGTTCACAGTATCGTGTTATCGATCAGGATCGTGCAATGTTGCGATGTAAGAGTAGAGTGATGGTGAACAATGATATCTCTCCCAGTCAGCTTGGGAAGAAGACAACCGCAAGGATAGATGACATTATGAAGGCAATTATACGTCAACACCGAATATAGGGATTTATGAGAGAACGCTGCCGCGGAGGGCTGCGTGATGCACTTCACTTACAACATGCGAAGTCGATGGCACGGACAGGCTCGAGCCTGAGCCGCCGCGGCCCCTGTACTGGTGGCCCTGTCGAAATAACCACCGTCAACCACACTCTCGACTACACACATATCTCCGGAACACAAACCCTCAGTACCTATGTACCTAATACTGCTTACTTCTTCCTCCTCTTACTTAGTAAAATCTAAGTCTTAGTAAAAAAATATTTTATGATTTCATTTTTGGAGATATGAATCATAAATTGGCTGAAAAACTATGTTATTTATGTGTATCATCATAGTATTAAGTATTTTACGAATAGCGACTAAAATCGAATTTTAGGTTTTAAATAACAAGTTGGGGAGATATTCTGTTATAATTTTGACTTGATTTGTTTAATTTCATTTCATAAAAGTTCATTTATCTTTTTTCCACTATAGATCGAAAATACTCTGAATGCATTAGAAACAGTTGTATGAAATCGACATTAAAGAAAATTAACTTCATAAATCCAATTCCATGAAGTTGTTTTAAATAACACACAAAATATCATCCACCATCTCTAAAAAATATATAAGATAATAATATTATCCTATAATTAGGTGTGGATCAAGAGTAATCAAAAGACATCGCAAGCAGGTAACGTGGATATAACTCACAGTTGGCGGAGAGAGATTGACAGCGGATCCGCGACGCTCCTGCGGGCCGATGGAGGAGTGTCGGCGAGTGGGCAGGCCGGCCGAGCCACCCGGTGTGCCGCCCGGGGACGACGCGCACGACGGAGCGATGCGGATCTTGGGAGTCATCAGCGTGTTGTCAGATAGACGACGGTTCGGGAATGCGTTTGCGACGCGCAGGAAGTTGCTGTTCTCGTTGTTACTGTTCGAAGTGTTCGAACCGAAGATCCATTGCCCAAGTCCTGTTCATGTAAGTGATCGAATGTTGAATGCACATGTATTTACAGAGAAGATAAAATATAATCTGTACTTAATATTTACTCTTAAGTCCGCTGATGCTGCCTGTCTGAGCAGAAGTAGAGGGACCGGACATGGAGTTCTTGCGAGCCATGTCCTCAGCGCTCGATGTCTTGCGTTGTTCCACACGCAGGTTGGGAATGTTGAATGGAGGCGCTGTTACGTTGTCAGTGCTCATCTGACGCAGAGATCGGTAGCGCTCAGCAGCGGAGCTCGGCAGTGGCTCCGTACGCAGCTTGTACCGCTGGGATCTATCAATACTTTCGACGAGCTCGTGAAGAAGCTGAAATAAAACATCATTAAGTCTTACATTTTACAATTTCTTAATTATAAAATATCAATTTATATACCTCGATGAGATTAGAAAACTGATCCACAGTCAAATTGGTGTTAACTGCTTGAGGGCTCAGCGCTGGCAGTATCTTTAAAGCCATCACGTTAGGAGTAAGCGCAAATTTCTTGTCGGCCAGCATAATGCGGTATAGCTCTGTAAAAAATTAAATAGATGTTGATTCTAGAAGTCATCATGAATAGCAAATCAACGCAAGCATCAAAAATTCGCACAAGGTACTCGTATACTGAGAAGTTCGCGCGATGCACAAGTACTTACTGACTACTCGATGAATCACTTCAGGTTCTGAGAGCGTCAGAGTGAGAATAGTTGGAATCACGTGCTCGAGGAGGTGGCTGCGCTCGAGTCGCGGAAGGAGCTTCTCGAAGTATGCGAGGACCATGAAAATTACTTTTTGGTCGGTCTTATTGCCTTCTAGAATGACCTTGACCTTCGGAAGGATCGTGACGCAGAGGTTCCTGTCATCAACGAACTCAGAAACGTTTGTAGCAGCAGTCAGAACTGCCAACTGAAATAAACAAAAATATCAGTCTGAATCAAGCCTGACATAACATCGCGTAAATTCATAAATGTACATCTATAGGAATTAAAAACGTACCTGGATTTGGTGAATCTTGCTATCCATGTTCAAGTACAATATGGGCAGTACATCAGACTCAGCGTCGCGAGGACATTTCCTCAAGATAATATGCAAGTTCTCCAGATAAATGACCGTTGCATGAATAGTTTTGGGAGATGTTAAGAGAATCCTGGAAATGAAATTTCATTTTGATGAACTAAAATGTTGTGCAGGTTCTTTTTATTTCTGTTCACGTTTATATCACGTACCTCATGGTTGGAAGAACATGTTTATTGAAATCTTCCTGCGAGGACTCATTGGTCAGCCAGATGATTGGATGCAGAACAGATGCCCCTATGTCAGGGACGCGCACATATTCTTCAAGATATGGCCAAACCAGTTGCCAGCGCAATTTCTGGAATGAATTGTTACAAGTCGTCAATAGTTTTTGTAACTCATTTGTGATGTAATGATTTTTTATAATTATACAAAAATATTGTCCTCAGTTACTGCCATGGATACCGGAATTATCCAAAGGGACAAATCAGAGCGGAACTTGATATAACTTTGAAATTGATATCAAAAAATAGGCTAAATGTGGATTTAAAATTGGAGTTGGTAACTAAAATTTAAATTAAATTATTTGATCAGGAAAATTAAGTTACGCACCATTATATCGTCATATACAAACCTTTGGAATGTAAGGGAGAACATCCGTGAGTTGAGAGCGGAAGAATGCAACCTTAGTCGAAGTGTCCTTCTCAAGGAGGCCTTCCAGTTGCTGCATAGCGCGAATTGGTGGTTCGTACTGACCCCTAAAAAAATTTTTTTTAATTGGAAATTTTAAAACACTTAAAAAATATATTTTTTTACTATTCTCAAAAAGCTCAAATTAAATCATAATATTTATATTATTATGTAATACAAAGATCCAATTGAGTAGAAGTAAGGTAGACCTAAAACGAAGAAGACAAGGATTGTTCCACTATTACTATAGTAATCTATAGTAAATTCATTCTTAAACTACTCTCAATTAAAAAAAAGGTAGAGGTAGGTACTGATAACAATGACTGAATAGTTACACATTCCATTCCCCATTTTCAATTTACGGTACTCGTATGCTCTTGTGCCAGTAAGATATATAGTAGTATTAATAGTTTGTCGTACTTGAAGTATTTGATGAGTGGCAGGAGCTGCGTGCTGGGGCGCGGGTGAGGATCCACCGACAGGAGTCTCTGCACGGCTTCTTGCAACTGAGCCGGGATGCGGGGCAGCAACGTGTTCACTTGGCACTCCAGCTACAGTCATACACATGTTAGAGATAGTTATTGTATAAGCATGGGTTTTATGACTGTAATTATAATCCTTCGATAGTTTCTGTTTCTCATAAAATATACTTTCTTTGTCACTTAAATTTCTCATTTTGAAAATATTTACAAGTATGAAGTACATTTTTTATAAAACAACTAAATTCAAGTTTAATTTATAGAATGTTGTTTCTACTCGTTAGCTCGACCTTGAAAAATTTCTAAAATTCATTACAAATTCAGAATCTAAAAAATATTTAGGCTTTCTAGACGACACTTACGATAAATGAGATTATTTCAAACTTACATGTTCAATTTGCTTGAGGTACAGCATAGGATTGTTATTAGCCTGAATAAGCGGTACCCCGTGATTGAAAATTGCACAGATGACCAACCCCAGCGAAAACATGTCCGACAACAAATTGCACTGTCCTGTCAGCTGGACTTCAGGGGCTGTTCACAAACAATATCTTTACATTAGGATACACTACAACAGTTTTTCTACTTATATTATTTTCTTAATAAACCAGTATGAAAAACATTACCTACGTGAATTTGAAAGGGAAGTCAAACATGAGATGTTTAATTACGAGCTTCTCATGTTTCCTAATTTACAGGGCGGTTTGAAGTTATTTTTAAAAGTATTGTGTATCTGAAGCAAACAACGCGCTGCATCAAGTAGGTCTAAATGGTGATTTTTTGTTAAATTAAACAAAGCTCGATAAAAATACTTGCGGTACGTCATTAGAGTATATTATGATTGATCTTTAAAGTCATGTATGTGTTTATGATCAAAAATTTAAATTTGTTATTACTAACCCAAGTAATCCAGGCTTGGCTGAAGAGTCCTAGGTATCTTGATTGACCAAGGTGCGATCGTCAACATATCAATCGGATCCAGGCTGATTATGTCCACTGCCATAAATCAATATTATTTAGTTATGTTATTAACTGTATATTAATTACATTATTCTCTACATATTTTTATATTTAACTCTTTACTTTAAGTTTTAGAAACATTATTTAAAAATAAAAAAATAATAATAATATTTTTCTTAATTATATCGGCAGACGTAAGTATTTGGGCTTTCTTTCATAGGTATATGAATAAAAAGTGTCTCTGTAAATTGCCAAAAAATGTAAATTGTTATTAATGTATAACGACAAAAGGAAAACAAATAGCTCATAGGAATATGCTTGAAAGATAATTAAATAATCGTAATAACTTTTAAAAATATAAATCAACATTTTTATTTCTGCGTTGTTTTGTGTAACATCAAGAAATTAAATACAAAAACGAAACTTCTACACCTATAAAAGTCTGAGGAATGCTATTAATCCTTAAAACAATATGGATACAAACTGAAACCATTTCGTACCGAACTTTCAATCCCCAGTGTCATATAAATCTCTGTTAAAACCTGAAATATGAGGCAATAAGAGAATTTAGTAGTAAGCGGTAGGCTGGGGAGTCTCGGAAAGTGCAGTGGTTCACGAGCGGTGTAGCTCATCGCTTTTCCGATATCTCTATTCCTAGTTCAAAGATTATGAAATACTAACAATATAGCTATGCATTTAAATTTTGTTGTAATACTCGACATCCTTCGAAATTGTTTTTTATTTCGTTAAATCAACTAATGATTCAAATGACGATCTAACTGGTCTCTTCCATTAGTTGTTCATGTGTGTTATTGGTTAAAATATTATACGACAACGTTTACGTCGTAAAGTCCCGAAATCGTTTAGGGGTGTGGGAGAGTAACAGGTGGCGTCCTAATTCGAAGGGATGAGGAAAGGACGACGAGCCTCAACATCGTAGCGAGTTGCTCACCGGAACAACATAATACTAATGCTCTAACCAACAATAATGTACACAGACACAATAGAACTACATTGTCCGTTGTTTATACATTTATAACTTAAAACAATCTAAATTGTTGTAAATTGTTGTTTTTTTTGTCATGTACCTACAGCAGGCCACAACATCGAAAGAGTTGAGGGTCGCTAATGGACCTCTGCATAGTTAGGTGACAATGCAAAGCACTGCGCTGTAGTTAAATACACTATATGTTAGATCACACGGTCTATTTGCACATGCGAATAGCGCGTTTTCTGTTGTTGTTAGTTAAGTAGTTACCTAAATCAAGAAAAACAGAATTGAAACCAATGACGATATGCATTTAATTTTAACTCATAAGATCTGGTTCGATCCGATTATATTAGCATATTTCTATAATGCCAGGTTTTAAAAATTACTACATAGTTTATCAGGTACATACGTTGCAATAACAGAAATAGTTATCTACTAAATGATTATTTGTTTGAAAATTCTCCGGATAGATCTACGTGGGAACAGAACTACCCAGCGTAGCAAAGTCGATCATGCGAGTAACACATCGCGTCGTACTTCGCTTCGCTGCAAAGCAATTCCGCTCTGTGAGATCCAACCTTTAAGTAGAATTATTACGAAGGATTGTTTTTTGATTTAAAATATGAAATAAGTAGAAATACGAAAGAACGCGAGATGCTGTTCTGATGACTAACTCAATTAATTTCATTGTGAGTTAAATCAAGAACACTGCAAGAATTTCATCATTGTTAAAATCATAAAAATCATAATACGATGATTCTAAAAATATCTTAGAAACTTTAATACAGATAACTTGCACTCAAGATTCTGTTTGCAATATTATATTATTATCACTTGAATAATTACAGTCGCAGTTACGATTTGAATTCCAAGGAGTGAACTCGAGAATTGTGCAAACTGTTATTTACAGATCACTGATTCAAGTTATCGATAAATTATTAGTTCCACTTCTGCAGACGATAAAATGCGCAATTGTAAAATAAACAAATGATCTTGTTAGTACGTACAAGCAAAATCAAATCCGAAAAGCTTCCAGGCGCCACATTTGGTTACGATGATGGCGTGAGGGTTAATGTTGTGGTGGACCTGCCTCAGAGTGTAGTGCAGGTGGTTGAGTGCCTCGATAATCTGTACAAAATATTTTTTTATTTCTACATGTGAAATTTGAGCTCCATTAAATAATTTACAGGCTTCGGAGTAGCGGAATTAAAACCCACGCAACTTCTTATTAAAATTATTGTTTTTAAGTTAAGAACCAATTCTTGTGGAAGAAAATAAAATAAATTATTCAATCAGTCGAAAGACGTTCAAACCCCTCGAATTCGAACACTGTCTTGTGCAACACCGATATAGGTACGAATGAACACTCGATATTTTAATACTAAATCACACAAATCGCAGTCGATCATCAATTTCTGAGGATCCTTAATTATGATTAGTTAATTAGTTAAGTAACAAAATTATCCTTAAACTGAAAAACTGACATCGACATTTGACTAAAATCTAACTAAGAATTTAACATTATAAAATAACATGATTTTCGACTAAATACAACTTTAGTCGAAAATCATGTCTCTAAATACAACTTTAGTCGAAAATCATGTCGAGTCGGATTTGTTCAGCAACTTAAAATTATACGTATGTTTACTTGTTGTACAACAGGAAAGAAATGTTAACAAGCAAAAAAACTTTTGTAACTTTTTGTATTCTTATTCGGAAGTTATTCAGTAAATCCAAATAATACATGTATTTTTATAATGTGAATGGAATCAGAAGTGTTGAAGAATCTACAGCTTGTGTGGGCTGTGCACCTGATTCCTTTAACAAAGGTTTTCATTTTGCTAACGTAAAGGAAATACAAAAACTGTAGCAAGAATAGTAAAGTGTTCACTACTTAACATCAATAACTGTTATATCTGAGTACCTATCTAATGTATTAGATTACATGTTAGCAAAATGAAAACCATGTGCCTGTTATGAATATTGGATTAAATTTGAAATTGTTGTTGTCTGATCGTAGCCAGCGTGCGAGCGTCCAAAACCTCCTATCTTGCGGTATAAACATAACACGCCTGCAGTTTACGATGGAATTAAGGAGCTTTGGAGAAATTTCGATTATAAATTTTAGAACTATAATACCTCTTCCTACTTTAGACTATGTACCTGGAGCAAACCGAAGCGTAGTTCAATATCCAAGAAGTGGTATTCAGTGCCGCATAGTGGCGGTGGTGGCGGCGGCGGTGGTGGTGGCTGGTAGCTGCCCGGTCCTCCTAAGTTCATCGGAAATGGTCGGACTGGCGGTGGTGCTCCAGGCGGGATATTGGCCTCCTTTATTTCAGACAGACATAAACTTCGTCTAATTTGCAGCAGTAGGTATTAAGTTAACCCAAGAGTTTAATTCACCTAAAACTGTCAAAGATCTAAGAGCCCTTTAACTTTCATTCTTATCTTAATGTTTGACAGTCTGCAACGGGCGTTTGAAAAGTGAACATAAGACTATTGTGAACAATCAGACTGATCTGAAAACGGTTACAGAAAATTAATAAAATTACGGAAATTGAAATTAAACATTTTACAGCCCTGAATGGCTTGACTATTTTAACAAACATTTAGGTATTCAAGTTACCAAAAAATTATTAAGGAGGGAATGTCTTTTGATTTTATTAAATGTAAAACAACAATATACGAAAGTTAATCAAACTACACAGTACTGTAGTTATTCTTAAAACATTTTTTTATTCATGAGCTTATTATCTCATAGCAGGAACTTTATAATTTGTTAATCTCACACTTGTTTGCCTTTTAATACAAGTTAGGCAATTTGTCGATGTTTGTAGTAAGTTTAATTGTGTTTAACAAAATTACGTATTATTTAGAGTAAAATAGAAAGTTAATTTGTTGTGTTTCGGAATTTTAATCAAGTAAGAGTAAATGGATAAAAACATAGGTACATATTTCACAAGTTCAAGTAAAAAGAAAAACAATAAAAGGAAAATAAATTTATTACAACGTTTATCTCGACAATTATGAAGCATTTGACACGGCGTTTCCCGCTGTAAAAGATAAAATAAAAATGGAAGTGAGAGGGATGCAACAGGTTAGGGTTGGAGCGTGTTTCCCTGACGCGGTACTCTTTACGGTTTCACTCCGTCTACATTCACTGCACATTATGAAAACAAAATGAATACGTCTTCATTTTATGAGGATAAAAAGATTTTGTTATAAGATTCCCGTATTTTCCTAGAAAGATCTTGAATTTGTACATATTTAAGTTAGATACCACAGAGTTTCGTTTTCTAAAACTAAACTATTAATTTTTATGTTAACTAAAATAATTTTGTGTTATTGATAAGAGATTCCAATGCATACCCAGAATTAGGATCTCTAATCCAGAACTTAAAGTTAAAGCTACGAGTTAGTATAAATATTATTAATGAGCTCGTCCAAATATTAGTTTTCTATATTACTGAAGGTATAAATTTTAACTATATGCTTGCAACACTAGTACTTATTATTATCTATACATAAACAAATACAAAACACAACAATCGTAAAATATCCTTGAGAGTTCCATTTTGAATTCAAAGTTAATCTGAAAGGTCAATTTATATACTTAAATGCAAATTAAAAGCGAGAGATACCTCGCAATAAGATTGTCTCATATTTTACTGTTTCCGCAAGAGCTTAACGTAGTTAATTGAAATAATGGAAATGCAAGTATCGAGAGGAATGCTGTTTTCGATAAGGTCATAGCGATTACTTTGATTAAATCGATGGGCGAGCAAGTTCTACATACAATAAAAATATTATATTCAAACTGTTGATAGTTTTTTGCTTTCTTGTTGTTTCTTTATCATGCTCGTGAAATCATATCGTGATATGTAGTTTAAATGATTTAGGAAACTAGTTTAGATTCGTTTCTAAGAGCGCTTGAATGAATATTCTTTTAAATCATAGAAGATACTGTAAGTTCACGACCGAAACGACCACGACTGGATCGATAAAATATATGTTTATAACGACGTCTATCAATGTAAGAGGACGTTGTTGTTAAATTCATGTAAACGTGAAGTGGATATGTTTGTTTGAGAACTTAATAAAATTAAAAAAATAATAATTGTAGAGTACTCAGTACACGTACAATAATGTCCTGCCTTATCTATGATCGATTATAATTTACACTGTAGTATTTGTATTTTGGAATCACGAGATAGCAAAGAAGCAGAGGAAGATAACGAAGGATAGATGATAATAGGAGAGAAGCGATGGACAAAGAGAAACAGAAGTGTCTGGAAGACTCCTGTATCTATGTGTCACAGGATACACCATCCAATGAAATTTAGGACACGTTATTTGTAAATTTTGCTCACTGTGTATTTTTAAGATCAGCTAAAATAAGTTTTGTTTTTATTTAATTTGCATCTTATCGAAATATTAAATTGTACTAACCTGCCAAGCCAAAATGTTAGCCAAGCTAGCCAAGATTGGCTCGGTAGCGAATGTCAAAGACGAGTTGCTTTCCTCGGCACGGTGCATGATGGCGAGCGTCTTCGTGACGGTGGGAGCTTGAGCCAAGTTGTCAATACCGATGCGGATGCGTTCGAGTAACTGCTCCCGGCGCTTCGGCTTATAGAGTCTTTCTGCAAGCTTTTTATCGAAGACAAACACCGAAGCTTCCTGAAATACAAAACTTAATTAGTTTAAAGAACTTTCTTAAGTTTGTTGTTGCCATAGTACAGGACGTCGTTTGAATAAAAGATGTAAAACTTGAAGGTCTATTGATATACCCATCGTATCGGAATAATATACAACGTAAAAACATCCAGGTACGTGGTACAAGTTGAAGGAGGGTAATAATTACTCGATTTTAATTTATTAAGTAGTTATTTTTTATTATTAAATACCTTCGAAAAATAAGCTCAATCAAAATACATTATCAAAAATGGACATCAGAGAACAGACTAATAACTTAATGAAAATTTATATTAAGTATTGATTTAACAATTACTAGGACAATTTTAAAAACCAAGAATGAAAATAACTTTATTCAGAACTACTACAATAACAAAATGATATAATCAAGTAGGTATATCAGATCAGTATGAATAACTATAATATATTCTTGGGCTTACCCAATACTTTTCTGTGAAAACGTACTGCACAACACATGTAGTTTACCACAGTTTAATTTAGAGTTTATTTAATCTAAAATCCATGTTGTAGCTAAACGAAATGCCGATCGAACCGAACGCGAACGTTCAAGAATGGAATGCAAAATCGAAACGCATACGAAGAACTTTTACAATAAATGTCGACGAGAAATTCTTCAGCCACCGCTGAGATGCTATAGTGCGCATAAATTACAATCAAGTTCAATTGCATTTCAAGTTTACCAGGGAAGCGAAGTATTTTATTTACATATTTGAATTTGTAGAATCGATTTTTCACAAACACAATATTAAACAAAACAAATTTTATGCTATTTTTTAATCACCAAGAGTATCAAATATATTTTCGATAATCACCAAGAGTATCACGCCTTAACTTGAAAACTCTGTATCTATATCGTTGATAATTTCAGCGTCGATTATGTTTAAGAAAAAACATCTTTGAATGGAAGTGAGAAAAGCTTATTGCATATTCAATGTTGCGAAAACATATTAAGAAATACAAGCATAGAGGACACGATTTCCTTGAACTATTTCTCGGGTTTTAAGTTAAATTGTCGTTTTACAATATTGCTTATTAATTTAGAAAATTTACCTAAGTAATCAATAAAATGTATTTTATTAATAAACCAATAACTAAAAAGTATCATTGCTTAACATTATAATATCATCATGTATTAACTCATCAATTAAAGTGATGAAGTATCAATTAATTAATTATAACAGCCAGCCACATTAATAAACTTAAGCATACTTTGTCATTGCAATGATTTAAATTTTCATTCGATATACAATTAATTTGCCTTTCGTCATGTTATAAATATTTAATTATCGTGTTTTCATTTTAAAATCCTAGCAGTTCTGCTCTATATTGATTTTCATAATTTTTATTTTCACAAAGAAGAGCAAAGGCAACAGAGGATGATAAACTTGGCCTTAGCATTAGATATTTTATTAATGGCAAATGTTTTTATAATAGAGCAGCTTATCTTGCTTCCTGGAAAATCTCATCCATTTGAAGTGGACTTGCGGTTAAGATTGTATTTGCCATTTATTTCTAGCTTTTCATTCACTCTCAAAAGGCACAAAAGTAAATGTTTTATGAGAACTGTATGAGTATCCGAGACCAAAATGATATTTAAGATAACGATTAAGAGGTCTCTTCAATGTTCTTCAGAAATTAACAACGTTTATCACGTTTGATGCGGAGATAGCAATCTATATTATAATTGTTATATTTCAAAGATATTTATTATTTATAACATTTATTACGGTTACTATGTATTACTGGCAAAAATATGACGTCATCCCGATAGTCTTAAAAGTTTTAAATATAATGAATGAGACTGCGTTCTCCTTTCAATATATTCAATTTGGAGGAATTATACCAGAACAAAGTTTTGTACCTACCTATTATAACCACATGTTTGCAAAAATACTTTTAAGGTGTTAGGGATCCATACTGATGAGGAGCTTATTTCATTATTCCATCAGAAGGATCTGATTCTTGCCACGTACCATCTCGTTCTGGAATGTTCAATCATCGATATTTATCGTAGACTATGCTGAAATATATAGACTTCAGAATAAATAACTAAACGGACTATGTTCATAACCTTGCTTTGGACACATCAATTTACTTTATAACTAGTTGATTATTGTTTTTTGTTCCTTTCTACCAGCTTGGGTACCTAAATCATATCATAAAATAATAAGCTTATTTCAATGTTATCCATCAAAATAATATGCCACGTTCGAAGGTTAATTTTTCGAACCGAGATTGAGAATTGTTTGGATTTGTTTCAATATATGGAAAGGTATATCAATCATCTTGAGATAAAAGGCAATCATTTTTTTCATTAGAAGGTGTCTAGTGGTGAAAATTGAAAGTGGTGGCCTAAGATAATCATGATACATTATGATGAATTTCACGCAGTACATATGTACACAGTATTCAGTGTCAATATTCTCATAAAGCAATTGTTTTACTGGGAAAGAAGTGAGGACATAAAACAAAATCATTGTTTCCGAGACATCGTAGCACTCTCTGAAATGAAAAAAAAACTGTTTATTTATTCTATTGATGGAAGTCCATTAAGGGATTTTTCAGATTCGAACTAACTCGTGTTTTTAATTGAACTTTGTTTTTCAACATTAATATTTTTTGAAATACAATTGTTATTGTCTTTGTTAGTGATCGACTAAAAATTTCAATTTATGTGCCATTTTCGGTCAAACTCCAAGTTACAGCCAAGAAATTACCGGAATTTTAGGCTAAACTGAATCTTTTGTACAATTTTTAATACTTACTGATAAAAGGGTCCAGCGATGGAGAATTCAAGCATTTTACAAATTTGGGATCTTGTGGATGTTGTTATTACAGGATTAGATAATGTTGCTAAGTGGTATTCATAAAAACGTAACACTTATTTCGTGACTTTGACCCCACCTCAGGTGTGGCTTACACTTAGTCACATTTTTGAGACAGTGTTTGTAGAGATGGCATTAAAATTTGCTCTGATACAATGACTACTGTGACATCCATTGAGAATGAAAAGAGTTTCCAATAAGAGAAGCTATTTGCTTGTCAGTCTAGCAAATCTTGGCCACAGTTAAAATTGGTCACACTTTAGAGAAACCCTTTCTCTATCTCTGTTACATGTGACATAAATTGTGAATATCTCATAATAAAGAACTAATTTTAAGAAGTACTGATATAGGTATAGATAAAGAGAGACATCAATAAAAAATAATCGGTTACGGTCTCGGCCAAAAAGCCAATAAGGGTAAGACACTTTATTGTACTTTTGTAAGAAAAATATTTTAGAAAAACATCGTTTTAAATTTTATTCTATTTATAACGGAGATTAGAATAATAAATAGATAAAGTCTCTAATTGGGATTGACGATGAGATTACAATAATGTCGAAATATTCGAAGGTACTTCACAAAGGACTGATTCAAATATGAATAAATATTAATTTAATGTTACCACAACAGGCTAGATATATAACGAATATTTGCATCCCCATTTGTATTTGTAAATATTCGCATGTATTTTATTACATTTTCAAAAAATCATACGAATCTACAAGCCCATTTGAATAACTCTATGCTAAAATATTATAATATTTAATATAAATTACCTCCTACTAAAAAAAATATATAATCGCGCGCATAATATTTACCTCTAAAATATTTAATTATTTCAAAACGTCAGTTCAATACTTCAAGGAGTTGTTTGATTGGATCCGTTGTTCAATCACGATATTACAAAGTTTACGTCCAAGCTGTTCCTGATCGAGTCGAGATTAGTTTGCTATAAACTCTAAAGTAATGACAAACAAGTGCTTGCACCAATCTGACGTTAAATTTAATAACGATGAGGTCATGTGCTCAATAGTTTTCGTTTAGAATTTACTTTAGAAATAGTATATTTAAATGATACTTTCATGCATTCTGAACGGGTTCTTACCACGATATTTAATTAATTGAGTTGTCTCGATGTTTCAAACCCGTTCAAAATGCATGAAAGTATCATAGAAAACCGCGAGTGTTTGAACAAGTGTATATTTAAATATCCATAAACGAAGTTATTTCACAAAGAGTAGAATCAACTACGCAATATAATATAAATAGCCAATTTATATTATTCTTAGAAAACATTTATAATTTAAAAATACACAAAGATAGAGATAAAGTTTATCAGGATGAGATTCCTCACCATTCGCATAATCCACATTTAATATATGAACGTTGAAAAATAGTATTTGCCTATTTGAAATATACAACTCAAATAATTCGTCAAATATACACAAACTTATTAGTATAAGAAAAATATTATAACAATAATAAACCGGAGAATATATATTTACTTGGTTCATTGCCCACTGATCCCATATTAAGCTTTGACGTCTTCTTTATATTTGATCACAAAATCATCGATGCGTGGCGTTTGAATGGCAGAATAGTTATTCTTTACACTGACATTACAGGTTTCTAGGAAGATTATGGTCTATTTTTCCGTATTGTATAGGTACGTCAAATGTAAGTATATTTCAAAATCAAAAATTTACTAAGCATCTAACTTCACTCATCAAACCGTATATATGTAAGTATAAGTAAAAAGAAAACTTTTATCTAATATATTCTAGTCTTTATAATTTTGATTATTAGGAATTTATGTGTTTTACATATTAAATTAATTTAACTAAAATGTTCTACGAACGTATGCCTTCAGAATATTAAAATAATAAACATATACGTCATAACGATGCTAATTCTAAGAACACACAACAAGAAAGTATCACTTCTTTGTAAAGATGATAGTAATTAAGAACTTTGGCAACCCTAATACACCATACAATAAATCCCGCTTGATTGCAATTTGAAATTAATTCCAATAATATCTAGACTACACAATCTATTGATCATAATTGATCTGACGACTAATACTAGTAAGGGTAGGTACATATAAAATAATATTTCAAAATCTTTTACATGTATTATTTCGTGAAGAAGCCCTAAAAATTCATATTCATTAGTTCAATTATTTACCTAAAGTACTATATATAGATATATACGTAGATACAATGTATAAATAAACGTAGGTAAATATATAGTTTGTTTTTTCATATAAATATACCTAATTTTAAAAGAACATTGAGAACTTGATCTTCGGTTTTTACTCGGAATCAGATTTTGGTGTTACGTTTCTAGTGTGCGTTGATACCTTTAGATAAAATGTGATTTTAATGTAATGTAGTCCTAAATAAATAACACTTTGTTGAGTAAAATAAATAGAACTCAAAGCCAAGCTAAGATAGGTTATAGTAGGTAACATGCTTTTAGAGGGTTGAATATTTTCATAAGCTTTATATAACATAAAAATCAGACAGTGTTGAATTTAATTTAAAATATATATAAGAAGAGTTGATATTCTAGGCGATGTCACTGACGCCTCGTTAGTTTGAAAATCCGACAAGCAAACGTGCCTCACACGGAATTTCTGGTCCATTTTTAGATATAAAATATTATGACGGTATATGCTGAAGATGCAAATATCTACTACTCGATAGCGTAAAATACAGTAAGTTTAACAATGCAATTATTATAATCTTTAAAAATATAAAATAACAGAACATAACAAAACTAATTTCAAATTAAGCAATGATTAATTATTTAAATAAGAACACAAATATTTATGATGACTTATGTAACTGTCAGATAGAAAAAATAATAATTATAGTAACCACTTGGCAGGATACTATTGCCATAGGCGAGTTCTGCAGAAGAATGTATGTCATACAATCTTCAACATTGTATAGTCATACATTCTTCTTTATTTATGTACATCATTAAATGTATTCCACGTGTTTTGTGAAACAGTAGAGTATTATACTTATTCTATATTCATTAATTAGCTTTTTTACATTATATCGAACAAAAAATAATTTTACAAGAAATACAAAATTTAAAAATTCAATACAAAAAACCAAAGGGCCACTGAAGACGGGGCCTATGACCAGAGCCAGCAATGGTCTGGGCTCAAGAGAGAGGAACCTCCTCACAATACGTGCCGTGCAAGAACGACCACCTTCGGGCTGAATCTTTACCCACCCGGAGAGCGAAAGCTTCTCAAGATGACGGTCGAAATATTGATTTATTATTTAATATTTCAAAACTTTCCAAGGGCCATATCAGGTTTTACCTTGGTACTTTGGCAATTAATAATTAGTCTAAGCTTAAGTAACAATATTGTTGTTGTTAATAAACTGTAATTTGATAAACTAAACGTCTGTTTATAAATTGTGGTCGCAGCGGCTTTGTTGTATATCAATATTGACAAAGATTGCGACCACTAATCACCAGATAGTGAGAATCTTCTACGACTAATTAAGCAATAAGAAAATAATGAAACAACTTATTTAACGATGCGCATCTGTAACATGTAATGGAATACAAGTAAACGATTCACAATATTAGTTAAGCTTGGAAATTAAGCGCTAATGAATTAATTAACGGTAAATAATTACCAACTAAACGTAATAAGAAATTTGATACGAGATGTTTCGTGAGAGTTATTCCAAGAATTGTGTACTGTAATGTGATTGCTTCTCGATGTCCCCGGAATGTTTACGTCAAATGATTCGATTAGCGAACGCCAAAGGAATTCCTACATGTACTTATCTACACATATTCAAGGGTTGAACGGAAATCATTAGGAAATCGAAACTGGTGACCCAGTTTAAAATATGTCTCTTAGACGCTAGACATAGGTACGTAAGTTTGGAGCATACCGACGGTAGTGGTTTTAAGTTTTGTCATAAACAGCGTCTGAGATACTGGAGTTAAATAACTTTAGCGTTGCTTGTACTAATTGTACAATTGAAGTTTCATTTCAAGTCATATATTAAGTAGAATTCTATGGGTAAGAAGTAAATACACTGAAGTTTTTCTTGCACTGGATCATGAAGGCCATATTGTATAAAATTAATGTCAAACAATCAACTACGCTTACTGTAGCTTGATAAAATGTAACAACATTTACTCGTAAATTATCTGTAACCAACATTGTTTTACATAAACTACAAACAACCATCAAACGTAGGTGCCTTGAGAAAAGTCAACTTCACAACAATTCGAAAGCTTTTTTGTTGTAGATCAAACAGACAGATGAACTGGTAGTGTCGTTATCTATTTTAATATAAGAGTATAAGAAAGTAGATGCTCGACGGCAACTTGTTTCTACACGTTGCCGTTCTATGCTCCCACTGGGAAAGCAAACATGTAACTTTTTTATTGTTTACTTGCTAGTCCGTGAAACTTCGTCTGCGTCATCTAGTAATTGTTCCCGGGAATTTCCTAAAATAAAACTAGCCTAAGTTACTCGGGGATGGTGCGACGGGAAAGAGTGCCGAGCGCGTAACGCGTCGCGCCGTCTTTCCAAACTCCGTGCCGGGTTCTGGCCTCAACCTCTGTACTGTTAGGGGACACTCAATCTAGTAGAATACTTTTTATAAATCCGAAGAGTTTAAAAAGGGATCCTAGGGCAATGTTTTACTTCTAAGTACATTTTCGTGTTACGTTGCGACAGCGGAGTACCTAAATGAAAAGGTGTACCTTGAAACGATAAATCGTAACCTTAGTTTTCGTATAATATGTTAAGTTTTACCCACGGCACCAAAACTAAAAACAAGTTCTAGGGTTACTTTGAAACTTTGAAGATACAGTAGGTAATTATCAAATACACAAGTTGTAAGACCGTTAAACATTATTAAATATAATCCTCTTCTTAACTTAAATATTAATTAGTTTTCGAGAATTCCATTTCCAATTAGTAAGAGTTTAAAATTACATTTATATCAAAACGAAGTTCTGATATTACTGTCTGACACACCTATAGTTAGTTAATTAATATTTTCAAACATGTTGACAAAGGAGATTATTTGTAGTAGATGTTAACTGACTCGTTTAAGGTTGATCTGACAATTTATGTTTGTTCTTATGAAAATCAGTTCAGTAATTATTAGTAAATGTACAAATAATAAAAATTAATGATTATAATCAAACATAACTGGGTAGACTGTACTGAATAACCATTGTACGTTCAAACAATCAAAACATGTAAATTAGCTCGTTTCAAGTCGCGACTAATAAGTAAACTAAATTAATATAATTAATTAGCGAGTGTCTCATCAGTCATACGTAGTCTCATGAACTAATTAAATTCGTAAACGTGTCTAACCGCAATAGGCTTTGTAAACTGAAATTGATAGGTGCTTTGTACGTTATCTTACATGTCAATCATTTTTGTTAAAATCTGCCTTGATCAAGAACACTGGCGATATATATATATATATATATATTATATAGTATTGATCCCTTGAATAAATTGTAACTAACAATGTCAATGACTTCGTGTACTTATGAAGTACTATTACTGACAGGATAAAATGAAAACCCTTAAGATAAACTTGCGATATCGTGGTCGATTTAATCTAACCCAAAAATTCAATAAAATTGTACTTTTATGCTATATTTACTCGCTTGTTCAGGACTCAACATTATTTTTATTTGTCTAGGACCTGTGACTGTCAATACTGAATACCAAAAACAATATTGTCAACGAAACCAACTCAACTATCATAATACTACAAAGGTGCGCAAAAAAGGATTAAGCGGGTTTTTTATAATACTTTTACTAGGTAGGGCCTACCCTATTAGTTTATCCTCATATTTTTTTAGTTTATTAGAAACATCTTCTTATAATCCAAGAAATAATGATTAAACTTTCAAATTGTTGTTCCTCAAGTTACAAAATCATTGTTTTATATTAAAAAGCGTTACGGGACTCAACAAATATTGAAACATAGCTTAAACGACAGTGATAAAATTCTTGATTGTGAATATATGTTACAAATAAGTGAATTTAGCATAACATAACACTTCGTCTCTTTAGACATTCGTCGATTACCAATACTACAATAAATTGAAGACATTGAAGATCTACTCTGCTTCAAGGACGACTTAAGCAAAGATTTTTTCTTTACTTTTATACTCTCCTAAACTCTGAATTGCCGGACTAGCTGACTCATCGTTAAATCTCCCAGACAGAGATACATTACAACATAATACGCAGTGCTAACAAACAAATATATTGAGAACTTAGTATAAGAATATATTTCAGACAATAGTTAAAAAATATGAAAAAATATTTATATTAGGCTTAAAACAATTAGTATATTTACAGTATCGGTTGTGCCTGAACTAAGCTGTAAGGTCTATGTTTTAGATCACTGCGCCTCATCCAAGGATTTCAATAACTTATATCAAATTAAATAATAACATAATCTTGACATGTTCGAAGAATTGTCTCGCCGCCACTTGTGGCTTTTGGATACCAACATTACCAATGTTATATCGTCGTTTTCAATTTTATCCTGAATAGATAGTACGTAACGTGAACTGCTGAATGCCATCATTACCAGGACTTAGTGCCGTTTAATCCTAAATAACGACGTAGCTAAACCTCTCGTCGTTCTCTATAAAACACTCGATGACACAAGTACGCACCTAACCGTTTTACGCGTTTTGTTACACCCAAATAATTGATGGATCATTTATTACGCTGTTAACACGTTCCCTGCGGTACAGATTTATCTGTATTTTCCATTACTGCGTTACGAGGCGTTTTAAACCTTGTCTTAAACCAGACATTGTGGCGGCACGAGGCTTATTAAACCCCACCGCCCTTAAAAGACCAAAATCCTTTTTTTGTCGCCAAATATGACAAATTGTACGGCTTTTGTCGCGATTTTATACAACATTGAGTGGATTAACCTATATCTGCCGCCGCCCGTGGATAGATTATTTAGTTTAGATTCTATAGGTAAAATAAAATGTGGGATCTGATGTACCTCGTACCGCACTGAAAAATAGCAGATGTTCTTAATATTTAGTGATGGGAAAACAAATATCGATTTTATTTAATTGTATTTCTTTGTCAAAATTATGGATGTTTTTCTTTTTTTAATCGAATGGCATGAAGCGAAGGAATTAATTATGAATTTTATTTGCCAATTAGCAGTAAAAGATATAAAAAACATTGTAAACATAAATAAAATAAAAAAACACATTTATGTTTCCTATTATTAGCCAAAGAAATTATATTCATAATAATTTAATATATTTATACATACCTAGATATATTTTACCTTTCTGAATCTTCATAACGAATGCTAAAAACAAAAGCAGTAGAAACAAAACGGCTGGATACCAAACTACATTTCCCACTCATTTTTTGTTAAGGAAGGTTATTTCCACAGAATGAAATTGGAAAAACGTTTCTTTCATAAGAGAAAGGAAAAACGAACGTTTTCTTGAGAGAGCTGAAAAAATACTTTGCGATAAAAATATTTGATGTTTCGATTACCCGTTTTTATGATGATACGAGCCTTGTTGACTTGTTGAGTACATTATTTGTTGAGGGTTTTATTCTTGAGATAGACTCATATCATCTTATATCTTTGCTAAATTAAGATTAAGGTATTTAAGGTATTCTATTCGTTAAAAAGTGATTGGCATTGTTTTGTGCCGACTATGTTTATTTTCAACGAAAAATGCCGTATTTTTATAATAATGTAGTGCATAATTAAATGTAACTTAAATAATTTTCGTTGTAAAAACTTTAGGAAAGCAAAGCGATAAAATACAGTTAATTTTATAGATATACTCAAGCAAGCACCAGTATACAATGCAATCGATGGTCTTATCGCTACAATTGTTAAAAAAAAATAAGTTAAGTTCTTTAAGTGACCTAGTGTGGAGATCTAATGGTTAATTGTATATTACACTGTACATTTTTGGCTGAATAAATATTTTTAAACTTAAATCTTTAAGAAAAAAGCAAAAAAAATCATTTTCCTGAAAAAAGTCTGCAGAAAATTATACTTCAAAATAGGTGCTTACTTGATACATAAACCTTTTCAGCAAATGAACAGTCTGTCGTTTACATTGATCTGAAACCAATCCCTTTCACAATTCAGAAAGCATCCTCGAAAACCGTAGGTATTTATTTACATTCTCTTATATGGAGCGAGGATGAGCACCCAAGTTCGGACGGAGTTATTTGGGTTTAGCTAAGGCGGATAGTCGAGTGTAATGAAAACATCCACTATAAACAACGAAATGACTCGTATTTAAATATAGAAAGTGTCAAACTTTATTCAAATAGGTCTATTGCTACGATCAAGTGAAACTACTTTAATGTGCTTCTTTGTGTTTACTTTTACTTTAGTTAAAGTTTTGGACAGATATCATAAGGGAAACAGTTTGCTATTAGAGGCTTTGATCGAGCGAATTTAAAGATAAATAGCTTATGAGTAGTCGTAATGATAATAATAATATGTAAAAAATGAGCAAATAAAAGAATATGGATAATAATTAATATAAAATGTACATATTGAAGTTGAATCGGGACAGAAAACATAAAATTATTATGTCTACGTCTTAGAACGTGTAGAGTCTTTAGGCGAAATAATAATTTAATTTGCTATTAAATTAAAGCCTAAGATAAGGAATCGAGTATTTCACAATAAATAATAATTTTGTCTGCAGTTTTAATCACTACAATAGCTGACAGAAGTTTAAAGAAAAAAAATAGTAGAACATTGCAACAAAGCTGTGTTCATTTCTCAAAGGCTTTGTTTGAAATAATTCGAACTGTACGACTAGAGGTGCATTTAAGCATAAATCCTTGGAAGCCTCAACAGACGAGATGATGTTTTAGAATTTAAAAAATTCCACGAGGAATTTTTAAAAATACTCTCGCCCGATTTTTTTCTTTATTTTTGTAGTGCAGCGAATAAACAAAGAAAATCACTTCTACTTTGAGGGAAAACGTTTGTTTAGTCCAAACTCGGAACAAACAACTTCGAGTAGTTTGTTTTAGTTAGGGTTTTTCAGGCGAATCAGAGGTAATTAAACATTCAGTTAGGTACGAGTATTTCGTATTAAAAGTTCTCGCCCACGAAAATAGTGTGGTTAAACTTCTAAATTCTATGTTAATGGTTAAAACAATGTTGCACTAATCGAACTCGTTGACGGACTTCCGAACGGAAGTTTCTCTTCCGACCGGTAACGTCGTTCATTCCTTTGCGAACACTGTTGTCTCCGGAACAGTTTTATTGTTTTATTAAAGCTGTTGATATTAGAATTAATTTTTAAAATATCTAAAGTAATATAAATAATATCTGCAAGAAACCATGCAAATATGCAGTAGAAAATTATATATTTATTATACAATTCTAATTAAATCATTATTCAGTAAAATAGTTTAAAAATTATCTGAGTAAAACATCGACAATGTTTATTAAGTTTATTTATTTGATTCAGTAAATAAAGTTCGTAGGTTTCTTTTTACGAGTTTAGGATGTTCATGATTAGACAATTAAGAAATTATGCAGTTATTCGGTTATATGCGGTTTCGTATATTTATGCTAGCTTACTTTGATCATTTAAAGTTAGATGTGCCCGAATAGAAGGGTCTTACAGACTTCCCTCGTTTATCAATGGGGTTCGGGCTTGTGTCCGAACAATACAACGTCGCTTGTCCCTATCCGTATGACGTCACAATCGTCTCTACCAGTTTAAATATTTTTAATGTCTAAAACGACTGAATCAATTTACACGTTCATCGGCATATAGGTGATGTAATAAGTATTATCTCTATTACATCAAAATGGTAGTAGGTATAGGTTATGAAACTAATGTTTATGATTTTTGTTTAAAAGTGTAAATATTTAGTTAGGATTTCAAGTTATAAGTAGTGTTAGACAAGATAAGTACAACGAGCCCAAACACGATGGGTTTATCATGTTCAGTACACGAGTTACTATGGTCGCCTTCCGAATCCATAACGTGATATACATTTGCGAGCAAAATGTCAGCTCAACTCAAAACCGGGAAGTAGGTCAAATTCGAGTCGCAAGCTTTCACCCGTACTTACATAGATCCATAATTACATCCAGTGCAATTTAACATAATGCTTGTAAAAATTATTGTCTTCTGTCACCTAAATTTTCATATAAACTTGTGTTACGATTTCGTTTAGCGGTATAATTGTTGATTCACTTGTTGATTGAACATTTCTCGCACGACTACTATTTGAATTCCTAAACGGTGAATCGGTCAATAGGTTCGCATCTAATTTATTTATGAAATTAAATATGTAATTTACCTTTATGACTTAACCTTATGTGCAGTTTTTCACAACATTATTGGCTAAAAACGATGAATGAAAACTTTTTGACATCTTTTAAATTTTCGACAAAACTATTTTGTTTTTATTTTTCTTTAATGTGGCATTAAAAATAAATATAAACCTAAATTTTTACGTATTTATCACTACTTTTAGATGGTATTTTTGGTACTGTATGGTCACAGACGACGTTGCTAGTAGCAGCTATTAACTTAATACAAATCTGGATCTGGATCTGAATATGTAACATAGAGTTCTTTGTTAATATAGCTTTATTTATACCATTAAATCATTAAAGTATTATTTTTAATGACTTAAACATTCTTCTCGTTGGAAAATATAATAATAGGTAATGTGATTCTGGACCCTATTTATCAATTTGTTTTTAAGTATTGTATTTTTTTCAGTGAAGTCCAGGAACCCAAGGGAACGCTAACTTGTCTTAGATCCTGCAACGAATCTAATCTGAAGACGATAGAAGGAGTAGGAAAATATGAGTTTCGACTTCCCTTCTCGCACAGCGGGAGATCATAAAATAAATAAGTAGGTATTGTATAACGAAATGGTTCTAAGTTCAATAATTATACATAGTTATCAAAGAAATGGATAAAATTAAAAAAAAATCTCAGAAAACAAACATACTCATAAATAATAACTATGAAAAAGTGCGAACAAAGGCAGAAAACGCGTATGAATTGCTATGAATTACGTAAAATTTCTGAGTAACTGTAATGGAAAAATGAGGTTTTGCACAATAATATAAGATAACAGTGTTTTTGTACTTATTTTACATGATTTTCTAAGGATTCTGAAACCGCAAGACGTTAAACGATTTTCACAGAGAAACTATTTGAGAAGAATGTTTTTCGATCGAGTTTCGTAAATCTTCGCCAACCAATTTAGATCATTGTTAAGGTTGGAGGAAACCTTTAACGTGTTGATTCTTTGGAAAATCGAAATCAATTAGGATTCAAGAGAACTCACGTATTGAGACTCGATACTTGGTTCGTTTAGGTCAGGGATGAAGATAAAAGGAGCTATAAAGTCAATCCTGATTTTGTGTTATAGGTTTTAGTTTTGATCCGTTTCATTTCCTAGAAGTCTGACTCGTATGATAGTCGACAGGCGGGATAAACCTTGCTTTCACAAATTGTGATATATTTTGTTTCGAAATATTTTTCAGTAAAACAATTGAACAAACTACTTAAATGTTTTGATAAAATTCTAGCTAGTTTTAGATTTTTATGCGATATGCTAGTGAAATTCGTTTAGTCTGATGTGTGAAGACGTTTTATAAGATTTCTTTTTTAAAAATTCTTCTTTTGAAAATATACATTATCGTTTTTCTAGAACATCTGTTTATGAATAAAAACAGTTAATGGAAACACAAACAACAACGAACAATCTAAGAGGATGCAATAAATGGAACACGATAACTGTTCCTTTGAGCACTTTGAAGATTTATTCAAACAATGTTTTCCATTTATCTGCACTTGTCATTGACATAAAGAATAAGACTAGTAATTGTGCAGATAAAATAGGTATTGTTAGTATATTTATTATTTGTAATTAAATATTGTTACTTTCCTCAAGGTTAGAGAAGTCTTAAAATACAAGATAAAACAGAACTTGACCAAGACGCATGAATTTATTTTAAAAGTCTTTAGGTACGGATAGGGCAACATTTAGTATAGTCCAAATCCATGAAAATCATCTTCTCATTTCATAGTGGGTTTCAAATATAGATAAAAGCAAAAAAAAATATGTGTTTCTAATGTAATGTAATATAACACACATTAAAAATATTATTTCGTGATACGAGGGCCATGAGATAGTTTATTTAATAACTACTCCAAAATATTCATCAAGTAAATATATTTTAATACACATTTCAAAATTGATTAACGGAAAATATTAATCAAAATCTATTCCAAAAACAAACGATAATAACGAGAGAAGGTAGCTGTTAATTTATCCCGTCGAGTTCTTGAGCCAATTAGTTAAAGTTGTATTCAATTATTTTGAACAGTTGTTTCTGATAAAAGCCGAGTACATAAGTACACCTGAACCCCTCTGAATGTTGTCGCGCTGCTGTCCAATTAGCACCAATCACGAGTTCTTTTTATCGCTACGTTCTTGTTAAGTATAAGTACGTTGATTCAAATTATTTCCAATCGAATAATGTTTCGAAAAAAAATAGGTATTCTCTTACCTCCAATGCTTATGCCAATATTATACACCATATTTGGTATTAAGCAGATATCCACTAAATATCGTTGATAAAAGATTAATGTTTTAAGTGCATTTCTATCGATTGTGTTTCCTAACTCCATATAACCATTATTAAATCGACCTGGCCTATAGGATTTGGTATATCAAGTCACAAACCATATATATCGTGAAGACGGCCCTCAATTGCTAACGCGAATTTAATAAAAGAAGGATCTCTAAGATCAATGTGCATAGACTCATATCCTAACCACAAGATACTCGGAAACCTATTTACTGTTACTAATAAAACGTATACAATGTGTAATGCAAATACAAAACATAACAAAATCAAACTTTCCTAATAACAGTAGAATACAAATTGTTTGTAGTGTAGTGCTTCGGGCAAAACCTGTAAACTAATTTACAATGTTTAATGAAACGCTGTACACGTGCAAATTGCACGAGTGAACCCCCAACTGGAACTAATTTAGTTTGTAATCGAAAATCTGTTTATGTCGTTTTTTCTACTTGCGATAGACACACGTGGATAAAGCAACTAAAAACTAAATGCTTTAGATGTTTTAATTCCCTGCTCTTTGAATAAGAAAGATGAAGAGAAAACAACGGGTCCGTACCTTTTTAAACAAGTATTATATTATACTAGTTATAGACAAATGGTATAGAAAGGTTACATACTTAAATCGATCCCGAAGAAATTGAGTTTTAGATTAATTTATGTTAATAGTGAAATGTTAGTAATGAGTTAAAGCCTTTTGTCTGGAGATGTCACTATAGTGCATTGTAAGTGAATTGATTTGAGCAGGAAAATGTAGTCAGTCAATTTCTGAATGAACGAGGTCAACTATTCGATTTAAGCATAGCTCATTGCTTATTGGTGCAGTATAAAACTGAAATGCTTCCTAAAATCAGAAACCTTAACAAACATTCAGTACAGCTTTTCTATTATGAAATATTTTGTGTGTTTTAATTATACTTTCTACAAGTAGACATATTGCATTACTTTAATATTCCTTTTTATGTTGTATAGCTGGGCTAAAAGAAAATGGATGTTCTGGGATTGAATCTTGTTTCGTTTGACTCAACGTTAATTAATGATGTCGCATTCGTGGATTTACATCGGATGCTGTTTTCATATGGAAATGAACGTATCTACTGAGTGTAACTTTATCCCTACGTTGCGGTTCAATTTGTTAATGTACTCAAGCGTAGGCTACTCAATTAACAATATTTACCTACTTCACTTGCTTCCGCTAGCAGCTCTAGTGATATAAATTGCTAGTTATATTATTAAATTCATTTATTTACAAGTTCAGTCTATAACGAAATATCGTTATATGTCGCAAGGAGGTGTTATCATAAAAACAAACCACTTTCGACGATTTCATGAAACTCTGTTTTTTAATGAAAAATTATTTGAATTTGATATATTGAACGACTTGTTTGCAGACTTTGAAATAATAAATACCCCATATTTTAAGAGATTAAAAATAAGTATGTGAATATTAATACATAGAACTTCAAATTCACTTAAATTAATTTAATTAGTTTTTACGTAGTACGTACAGGTGTCTGAATCATTGACAAGGACAAGGTAAATTCCGCAACAAGTGTCATCTAATTGTGAAGATAAATGGAATATAGTTTTGAAACTTTAGCAAGTTTGAAAACAGACTTTAAGCGATGGTGGAATAACAAGCTTTGCTTTGCACATAGCTCGCATGAAAATTCTAGTTTTAGTCGTGTCTATCGAGCAGTTTCATACTCTCTTTACATGTAAAATTATTATAATTCAGTTTGAATTTTAAACAAACACGGAGTAGGAAAATGTTTACACGGTTTCCGTTTGATGCAACGATAAAGATAATAATAATATGGTCGTGACTGTCTCTACGTAATATTAAAACAAAAATAAAATGAACGAAATCAGTAGTAGAGATAATAATATAATACTTATTAATCATTATTTTAAATTGTTTTTACTTTGTCGATTTAGTATTTTAAATGTTCAGCAAAATAGTTCAGGGTTTTATTTTAATAATTAATTTGATAATTAAAAGCAAAATAAAGATCAATAAACAATAATAATGTAGAATGAAGACCAAACCGCAATTGAGACACACAAAGTCATGTTTTAATTCATTAAGTAATTAAATTAATTGGATTGCTTGGTTTTCAGTAAAGCTTATGCATTATTTTATTGAACACAGAATTAGTTTCAGACTGTTCAGTTATTTCCTTTTATCTATAACGCTATTTTTTTATCTGCAACATACTGAACATTCAACTAAGGTGCATTTGAAGAGGTTATTGAAAATTAGGCCTCTTTGAACAGACTCTCAACTTAAGATAAACTTCAATCTACGTGGTCAGATATCTTAGATCTACTCTTCAGCAGAACACAATTTCATCATTTTTGTTTTTCAAAAGTCCATTACCGGACGAAGCGCTCCAAATAACAAAAATAACGAGAAGTAACTAACCGTAAAAAACTCACCTTACTTCTATAAGAATATTTTATGAAAAGAAACCTCACAAATTAAAAAGTGAAGCCGCCAGTTTCTTCAGGTCCTTAAAATAGGTAAATTCTTTTCAGAGTTTGCTTTGACCTACAATACAAAAAAAAGTATTTGCATTTTAACGTCCGAAAAGGACCCATATTATTCATTTAAGAATGTTTTTTAATGTCTCGACTTCTTCATCCAATCGGCATTTTTCATTTGAAGAAAAGTTAAAGGCGGATAACTGTTAATCTACAAGGTTTACTTTATTCAAATAACCAAATATTTTTGATAAACATAATTAAACCGTTGTCTACACCCTAAGTATTTCAAAAGCATGAAACATAACAACATGATTATAATATTGTACCATACCAACAGAAATCGACATGTTTCAAATCCAGTTTGTAAGATCTTGAGAGTACTGGAAATAATCCATTTTCCATAATGAGCAACACAGAAAACAAAAGAAAGTAATCTCTTATAATTTCTTTTTACACTCAATAATCACTGCTCTACTTTTCTGGGTATGTATTTCTTGTTACTGTACATTTGTGTTATATTTTCAACTTTTACGTGTTTTTCTTTAAGTCGTATTAGACATAAAAGTATAAATGTTACCTCTATAGAAATGAACTCCCTCTTGCTTTTGATTAAACCAAAATCCAATTACTCTGAAGATCGCCACGAACAGTCATAATTAAATGCGTCAATGGATTTTAGTTAGAAACTCCGGAATAGTTTGATCTGGTCGTTGTATTTACCTTGGCGAGTTTCTTGTTTAATGTTACCAAAATTCCTAGTAGTAATATAGACTTATTTAGTCCCAAATATATTGAACTGAAATTATTGCGGTTTTAATCGTAAGTATAACGTTTAATTTAAGCAACAAATATTTAAAAAAAACATTTATTATTATCATTATAATTTGCGTAGTTCTAAAGTTATTCCAAATGACGCGGACGTTAGAGTGAAACTGTTTTACGTGGGTTTCAGTTATTGAATTACGAAGTTGGTCGTTTGAGTGACGGGTTCTGTTGTGAGCGCTTGTCGATACTACATCACTTATTCGGAGTCATGCCATAGAATTAGATTATTTTCTCGCTATCAATTCTATTGATACAGTACAGAAAAAATACATGGCGTAAAATTACGCGTCGTAGCGCGCAGTAAAATATGTCAAAAATGTATGAAAATCTGACAAATTGTTCGAAAAATACGTGGAAGTGCACATACTGCCGGTGTAGGCAGTGTGTTTCCCACAGCTACGCCGGAGTCGAACACACTACTATACCCTACGATGCATATTTTGAGGTTCGTAACACAAAATGTAAAGAAACCCTTTACATGATTTTATGAAGTAGGTATAACAATTCCTGCTGATACAGTATGTATAGGCTCAGTTTCGATGCGGCTCGGTTGCGTTAACACTACATTTAACGTTAATCATTATTTAAATCTTGGAAATAATTGTAATAACATAGTATCGTAAGTGGTATCGATGAGTGTAGTATGTAGTTTCTTACTAGTAGAAAATTCTTACAAAATTAGATTTAAAAATGCAAACGAACAAAATTCAAGAAACTCCAGACCAAGAGCTTACCGTGAGATTACACATTTTATGTGTCTAGTATTTTTATGGAGGTAAGTATTCCACCAGGACTTTCTAAGCGCCTTAGTTTTATACTATTTAGTATATATTTATAGAAAATCGTTAAACTCAATATTACTGTCACGATAAGTTTTAATCTTTTGTAAAAGACTAGCGTATTTTTTCGCTGTACAAAAGTGAGAGTCACGGTAGCTGAGTTTTTGATTTAAGGTCAAAGCGACACAATTTACGATTTAAGAAATCAAAAATACCAATAACGATGAAAAATTTTAATGATATTACTGAAGCAAATACATTGTATATTCGATATTAAACTATTTCTAAGTACTATTACACCAAACAAAAACGGCCTAATTCTATGTCTCTCACATGAAATAATTATACTTCTAGTCTGAAACAGAATTTACTGAGTCAAAGCTTTAATCAATTTTAGAAATCTGTTTCACCGAACAAAGATCAAATGAACCACAAACTTGATTGAAAATGAACCCGAACTATTGCCAATTTTCACATTTACGTAAATTTGCGTTTTACGAAAACTCGTTTAAAAATAACTTATTCAGAAAGCGGACAAAATTTTATGACTCCGTTCTGTTGTAAATTAGAATGAAGTTAAGAAGCCTTTTAAATTTTCATTACTAAAATATACAGCATTTTTTATCGCGAAAACGCTCGTTCCCTTTTTACAATGTACTTAGGTTATATCGTCTCTTTTTCGATACAGCAAAATATACAAATTCACAAATTCCATATTTCAGGTGCGCATACTTCGTGGTGAATATTATTTGATATATAAATATCTACTATTAATCATTATCGCTACACTTCAACTGCTATCTAAAATAGAATAAACTAACTGGCCGCGCAACTTCGTCTGCATCATCATCATCCCACTGCTGGACATAGGCCTCCCCCAAACTTCGCCACAACGGCGGGGCCTGCGCTATCTGCATCCAGTGACCTGCCACGATCTTGACCAGGTCGGTTTTAATTAAATGTTATTCATTCCAGTTACTCTTGTAAAAATCATTTCGATAGTCACAATCGATTTTGCCAAATTACGTCGAGGTCATCTATAACATTGTTTGTATAATGATCCGCATTCACGTGGAAGATTTGATGTTAAACCTAATAAAGTATGCATACAAATAGTTAACTATAAAAGTATCTTTTGATTTTTCTGTTGATTGTTTTCTGATATATCTCAAAAGAATACTTTGAATGTTCTTAATTTCCATCTCAGCACACTATTAGCAGTTTTATTTGTATGAGGTCTTATTTTTTTGCTTTATTTTGAACTTAGAATATAGGTCAAGAAGATGTCACCCACTATGAGATGTCTATGGACAGTGTAGACTCACTCAGTGGACCTTTCGGTTACTTTAAGACAATAATCCCTCCAGTGACGCGTACCTAGCTGTTATTTCTAGTTTAATAGGCTGGTTGTTAATGGCATAAATCCCGATCAAGCCTATCAGTTTTGCCTTGTCACTTATAATTACGTTTTGCGACAATATTTTGCCATGATATTCGTACACCATTACAATTTTTTTTCTAATTATCACTTGTACGTTTTCATTGAAACTTTTTCGAACCTCATTAAATTATTAAATAGGAATTTCCGAGTTCGAAAATATTAATTATTCGATACCTGTTCTAAGACTTATTTTGTGTAAAATTTGAAAGTAAACTCTTTGTTGTTTTGCTGAATCCCTAAAAAGTATGCCTTAATTGCTTTACATTTACAACAATTCTTCAGCGCGGCACGTTGAGTTCCGTGGAGAAGACCGGAACAAGCTAAGAATGGAAATTGTTCGTATTTTATGCTAAGTAATTACCGTTTGATAAAATGAAATTAGATTTTTACAGTGAGCTTATATTTTGTATCTTTGTATTTTTTAAATTTAGTAAGTTTTGAAATATTATGTAGGTATACAAGTAATTCATTTAGAGTGACCAGTGACAGTGAAAAATATGATATCCAAATTTTGAACATCTCGGTAAAGCGAATAAGAAGAAAGTACATCATCAGCTACAGACGACTGTAAGTTGTGTCTGTTTGTCTATACATTTATTCGCGATATGCACGGAAACGCCTACCTTTTTTTCTTTACTTAAACGACGGACTCTGACACCTGTGGCACCATATTTTGCATAAATAATAAGTGATTTGAAGAATATGAGCGCCTAACACACCCCACCGTCTAACTTCGCATCTATAACTAGTACAGAAACGGTATCTTTTGTCCTGACACCTTCATCCGTTTTTTTGTCAATCATAGGCGTGTCTACCGGTGATACTTCTAAATTTTTATATTCTATGTTTTGCTCTAGAATTTTCTCGATTGACACTATCCTATCTGTAATTCTAAGTTTAATAAGTTCTATGATTTTTTTTGTATCGGCTGCTCCGAGGAAATGTTTATTTTAATGGATTGACTATTATTATTGTGGTTTATTAAGATTAAGAAAACATACCTATCTGAGAGACAGTAATGTAGTAGAACATCCATGATATTGTAGACTTTTTAATTCAGTTTATGTCATTTTTAAAACGATGTCATGAAATGTGTTTATGTTTACCCGCTAGCTCACTCCTCACCTTATTTCCGTCGGAGTTACTTTAATGCTTACTTTTACGGGAGTTTGTGATCGTAAACCTTATACCAAGTACTTGTTCTTAGCAAATATAACACTAAAAAGAACTTCAATGTCGTCTTCTATTTTTACTATTATTGTTTTTGAGACAACCACTATTAACCATTCCAGCTCGTTTCACGCATATCAACTTTGAAATCGTGAAATTTTATATATAAAAATGAATTGCTGTTCGTTAGTCTCGCTAAAACTCGAGAACGACTGAACCGATTTGGCTTATTTTAATCTTGAAATAATCGTAGAAGTCCAGGGAAGGTTTAAACGGTGAGAAAATTTCCTTATGTGACGCAGACGAAGTTGTGTGGGCCAGCTAGTTTAATTTAGATTTATGTAAGCATGCTAGATATCATCTAGAAAGGTTAGAAGTATTTATAATTTATTGTATTTGAATGGACTAACTTTGAACGTTAATATTGTTTAAAATACCGAAACGGAAAAGGAAGCTAAAGATGAGACAGAGTGGGGTCTGATATATTATAAAGAAAACGTAAAACAGAAAAGTAACACTTTATTTCAGGTGGGTGAGAAAAACGCGTGGCCTATGTTGATAAGCAAATTTTAGTGATCTCAACAAACCGATGTCGATACATTTTATAATAAATATGGCAAAAATATTGTAAATTTTATGATCATTTTGTTTAAAGTTTACGTCTAAATAATGATGATAATATTAGACAGGTTATGCCAAGGTATTTGTAATTTAAAAGTCAAAATATATCTCTAAAAACCAACCCACTCGAGCAGTGTCGGAAATCGATCATTATTCGTAGCGTCGCTGTGCTCCTGATAATGTAAAAGAACTCGTAACTTTTATTTATTTATTAAAGCTCTGAATAGAATTTATTTGCAAGAACTTCGAAGTTTATTTTTCTGCGTTGGAGGTGTTTCTGAAGAATTCTACGGTCTTAATTAACGGTTTCTACCAAAGAGTATCATTAAACAAATAACCTCATCATCTTGGATTACGCTTTTGAAACCTAAATGAATGTTTGCTTTGAGGAAGTCCAATAAAAAAGTTTTGATTTGAATATTGAACCTATTCGTTTTAAAGAGGTGATAAATATGTAAGAGGACAAGTTTTAAGTTTTACAATATTAATATACCTACGGTTCGACGGAGACAGAAATGTGATCACAGTGTCATAGTACAGAAAAATAATTATAGCAAAAACGCTATATTTGCGATAAATCAGTGCTCTAGCAATTTTAAATATAGCACAAAATGCTCAAAAAGCGATATCTTTAGTACGAAAACTCTTATTAAACAATATAAAGTAAGTAGATAATTAAAGACAACTAAAGAAACGAAAGTTCTATGATGAAAGGATCAATTCGAAAATACGATTAATTTACACCTCTGACTTTTACGGTGTTGGATTTATTTCAAAACTTTGAAAAAATGTTGTTATGAAATTTTACAAAAGTTATATTGGCGATCCGTAAAAGCAATTCCAGCGACATGATAAAATAAAAATATTCCTAAATCGACGTTAGAATTATAATCGTGTTTCAGAACGATGGTTCGTCAACTAAAGGTATATTATATTATACGTTATATTATGAAACTTTTTTAATAGTGATTCCAGTTTACATTCATGAGGACTAAAATATAAAAGACATTTTTATTGTTTTTATTCAGATTAAAAATATATAGTTTTCTGTCTCTCTTATCCAAAGCAGGTTTTTTTTTAAGGTGGAGGAAATCGCCAGATTAGATATACAGGATTGTGAGGAACAGCGCGACGCGTTACGGCAGCTACCGGCGATACAGCCACCGGCTTTCTCGGTTCAAGATGGGACTGCTTGTAACCCTCCCACGGAATACCAGCATGGATCAGGGAGTGCGGTCTACCATACCACGGTATCCAAAGTAAGAAGGCATTTCCGAAAACAATTTTGCCAGGGGCCAGAATCAGGATCTCTCTCGGAGCCTGACTCCCGAACAGTTTCGGGTCCAAAAAGATGTCACGTTTCATTCAGTATGCACCTTCTGTCAGAATACCCGGAGATCGGGAGGTCGCTCTACTTCTGAAGTTAGTCCGAAGGTGTATTTCGTGGGGGCCGGTTTTGGCTAATCCTGGCCTAAACAATAAAAATATTACTACTAGTATTAGTTAGTTGTAACTGCTTGGAGATATTTATGGTAGCCGGAGCGAACCAGTGCCCAATAATAATAGGTACTCATAGGTTTAATTACAAATGTAAATTCTATTATTACATTATCAACTGGAGCGTCAGGATAGTAGTACTTTCAATGCAAACTTCTCACCAGTCCTAAAGTGAAGTTTAAAGCTTTAGTTGAATAGAATTTCTGAATGTACCAGATAGAATTATAGCGTGTCAAAGCTTTTACGAGTGCAAATTGAACTTAGTTGCTGTAGAGACTAACTATAACAATGTCAACGGTAGCATCTCATTAAAAGTTTTAGTATTTTAGTTTCGGTAACAAAAGATTCGTTTTAATTGTATTTACTTCGAAATTCTCTGTATCATTGTCTAAAGCTGAAATGAATGTTAAATGTAGATAAATAAATATTGAGTTAATTCACATTGCACGTGTATTGTCCACTTCAATTTAACATAAGAAAGGACTTTTATGATACCCTGTGTAGTAAAATTGTATCATCGTTAATAAAATACTCAATGTTAGAGATTGCAAATACCTATTTCACGGTTGTAGTAATTATTCCTGCTACCGTAAACATACAATACTCACTTACTACTTATTTTCCGTATACCTACTAAAGCTGCAACATGAAAACATAGTAGCACACATCTTCATATCTATGTAAAAACTCCTTAAATTTAATACACGGGAATTTATATTAAAGTATTAAATAATTTGTTTTCATAAAATTTGAGTGGATGTAAAAGTAATCCGGCAGTGCCAAAATAAAGGCCTCCTCGAGTCGCTTCAAATGATCCTAAACAGGAAGAGCTCACACCCTTTCCTTTTCAAGATAATTTGTGAGAAGATTTATTATTTGGGGGTAGTAGACCTAGATGCAGCTTACTTTACAGTGAAAAACCTTCAATGTTTTGTAGAAGCTCAACATTTACAACATTCTTAGCATAGCTTAAATAACTATTTCAAATAAACTATAACTTAATTGTAATTTGTTCCAGAAACAAGAAACTTTACATTTTAAATAAAAACATGTAATTTCCTTTTGTGTATACCAGAAAATATTTTTTCTGGTTTCGGGAACAAATTGGAGTAATTTATACAGACATTCTTATTGTGTTTCGTAATTCATATTAATCATGATTGCCAATTTATTTCCCTAAGTCAGTCAGTTAATTATATCTCTCGATAAATTAATTAAAACTTCCGAATTTCGTTAATGAAGAATAAAATCCATTTATGTTGAGAAAGTTCTCCACGACATATCTTTGAAATTTGTTCATAAACATTAAAATGAGGAATATAAGATTTTGGAAAAAAATGGTAGTGATTTTGGGAGAAACTTAAAAGTAAACCTCATAATAGTAGGTAGGTACGGAAATATTGACCAAATCACTCATGAGATCGTTATATCTACTTTGAAAAATACTTTATTAACCTTTTCAATATAAACCCACCGACACGAGAGTACTTTATTTTTTGCTTATAAAAATGAATACAGAAGAAATATGATGTACAATATCTTTTCATACATTTCCGAACCAAATCATATTGAGAACGATTCTAAAGCAATCGGATGTAGCTCTTGTATACAATGTATTATTATTGGCTCCCACTCAGATGTCAGCCGATCCATCTTGTATCAGATATGTTCTGCGATACCGTCAATTTTCGTTTTATGTATGGCCTTGGATATGCAAAGTATATTTTGTTCTATGTTATCGTCTTCGTACACTTCCGCAAAGTAATTCAATTCAGATATGAAAACAATGCGCAACCTTATACACGTCCCTATTGCAGAACATTTGTATCAATATATTATTTAATTTAAAATGCGCATCATTCTGTTTTCAGAACAAGTTTTCGTTAAAAATACTAAATTTCTTGCACGAATAACCACTTTAGTCAAACTTTTAACCGGTAATACTGAATAATAATACCTAAGTCTTTACATAATATATTACTTCATAAATCACCTCAAAGTTGAGCGCAGAACTGAACTACGTGGCGGAACAAAATCCATGACTAACCAAATTGACACTGGAAAGTAACAAGGCTTTTCATTCTGAATGCACGTGGAGCACCGACGCGACAGCTGAACGTTAACTATGTAATTTTATGACTCTACAATTTATTCCAGGCTCTGTGGAAAGTTTTCAAAAATGGATACCTAATTCAATAGAAAAAATAATGATAATATAAAATTGTCAAATTTAGGTTTCAATATGTTTAGATAATATTTATTTTTAATGAATATGTAAAGATAATGTACCTATTAAGAACATGTAAGCCTTTGTGAAATTACAAGAAGCTACTCACGGTGGGCCTTGTCGGGAAGCTTAAGAGTAATGGAGAATGGAGAGATTTTTTTTTCAGGTGGAGGAAATCACCGGATCCCGGTATGTGGGAGTTGAACTGCACTAAAACCTCCAACCGCTCACACTCAGCGTTCGAACCCCGGCTAAAGCCAGAACCCAGCACTGGGTTTGAAGGGACAGCGCGACGCGTTACGCGCTCTGCACTCTTTCCCGTCGCGCTGCCCCCAATGGAGAGAATTAGTGTTTCTTTGCGTGATCGAATCAGAAATGAAGAGATCCGCCAAAAGCTTATAATAACTAACATTGCTCGAAAATTTAATTGAATTTGAACTGGTAATACACTGGGTACCTACATTTTAACACAAAAGATGACCAATAGGACTGAATAATTATTCTCTTTTCTTGTATTTTCAACGTGGAAAATTTAATAATCAATCCAAAAAGCCACAGTGTCTACGCAACCTGATTGCAATGATAAATAAAATATTTATTAATCCTTTGTTAAGATAAAATAAAACAGACTTCATTCAAGTCTATGTTTTATATAATATATTTCAGACATGCACAGACTTTGTATATTTAATACGAGTCGGCTAAAGCGGTAATGAAGAATTAAACGATTGTACCTGCGAAATGATTACGATGTAATAACGTAATAACCCAACTAATCCTACTTTTCCGCTTTACGATCTCATCACTGAACTCATTTCTTGCGTCCAAGATTTTGATGGCTTCCCCTGAATGAAATTTCTCATGTTATGTTCTCGCTATCACAGCCTTATAATGGAAGAAATATTTGCGCATATTTCAAAACACTTCAATTTCTTTATAACGACTGCTTCGACAAGTTATTGTTAGACTCAGTCACCGCACCCGTAATCCGAAACTTGTTGACTGATAAAAATCAAATTCATGTACATAATTATGTGAAGTAAATTACATAATGTGATCTATTCAAAAATATATTTTTACCTATTGTTTTCATTAGTCATGAATGTCGTTAATTGACTACAGTAGGTTGCCTCACAAACCAATCGGAATGTTGTCGATCCAAATTTTCCAAGTCATTATTCGGGTACTCATAATTCTTCTCGGATTGTTTTATAATTGAATTATTCGGCTGTTCGTCATGTCTAAACAATGTAATGAAAAAATACATTAAAATTTGATGCCGATGAATTTATTACATACCGAGACCATAATAGGCATCTTTTTCAAAAAATAGTAAGTAAAGGATGTTTTTAAGATTGGTTTAACAAAGTTTAGCGCGAATAATCTAAACATGGATTTAAAAACGTAGTTAGGTACCTTAATGGATATTGTAGCATAATATTCTAGCAAAAAAACTCAAGTAATAATTTCCAACTTTTTCAAACTATTCTCTCTCAAAAAGAATAACAAATTATGTTTATTGATATAAGAGGTTTTCATATATCAATTTCATAACTTAATACCAAGATGTTTTGTCTAAGGCACAATATTAGCTATAATATAATGTCGAAAAAGGTATTATTTTATCCAGATATTTACGATTAACTTAAGTTACTATTTCTATTATTAATCCGAAGGACAAAATTCTGTTGATCCTTATTTCTCAATTCTTTCATTTAATGTTATTAATGAAGTGTGTTAAAGTATGATAAAATGAATTAAAAACAACGGTAATCACTTACCTACCTACCTGCGTCTACGTAGATCTTTTTTTGTTTTCGGATTTGTATAATATTAGTTTTGTCAATAATTTAGATAAAAGTCGAGTGACATTCTTTATATTTTACTTTTATTTTGTTCATTGTATTCAAGGTGAAATGAGTCGATGGTACAAAATTTTTGCTTGTTCAATAAAGTTTTAATTAAGTTTTTTTATGGAATAATTATAAACGTAAACCAAGTCAAACTGATAGACTTTACTTAATATGTACCTACGTATGTACGTTCTCATCAAACATGAGTAAACTGATACTTATTATAATTTTCGTATCAGTTTTATGAAGAAGTGTAATACGAAATTTTCTCGGTAGAAATTATTTCTTGCCTAAAACATAATATCTCTTCACGGCCAAACATGACGAGGGTATAGGTACCTGACTCTTAGTTTTCTTATGTATATTATAGATAATCTTATAGTCCGATTATCGACAAACCGTTTGAATGGCTTTCAAATTATTGAAATAATTTTTTTATCTAGTTTTCCATAGGTATTAAATTAATATGAGTGAGATCATTTACAGAGAAATTATATCCAAAAGTTTTGGTGTTATAAATTCCAAGTACAAAGTTGTACATTTCACCCTTATTATTGCAAGGCAGGCATTACAAGGATACTCGTTGTCATAAAAATACAACATACTCATACCTGTTTGTAGACCGTAGTTGTTTGAAAAAAAAAAAAAAAATACCGACTTACCTTCCCATCGCTCTTGCGATATGCGTCGTGGACATGCCATAGCATGCACATCCCCACCGTAGTAACTTCTTTCCCCACCTCGAAATGTTCCATTATGGGGTTACTCTCTATAGGCGGGGGGCTCTCCGGCCCGGTCAGCTTGGACACTATTCCGGACATGCTGTTGCCAATGCTTTGTTTTACATAACCAGCCAGCTTTGCGGCCGGATCCAAAGCACTGCTAGTTGACGGACGTGCTCCTGTGAACAGTGAAAGTATGCTTAAATTTGAACCTCAGGTAGTATTTAGATGATTAAGTGAAACTTGAAGAAATTTAATCTATAATAGAAAGGAGATTAAATAGTCTTGGTGCGTTTTTTTAACTCAAAGTCTAACCCTAATTAAAAATTGGTTGAAGTTGGTCTAATAAAGTTTAAAAATATACAATGAAATAAGAATCTACGCTTCTTAGTACACGAAGTCTGAACTTTACCCTGATATTCAATTTCCTTGTGAAATATTGTATTTATCTCATGTTACGAGCATATTCACAGTATATTCTGTATTGTGCTAATGTATTTAAGCCATTAATTTAGTTTCGATCACGGTGAACTATGAACACGCCGGTAATGAAATAACAGGTTTCCCAAAGGTGTTGTAATCTCCTTTGGAAATTCTCTTCGTGTAACATACAACTATTAAACATTTTGTGATGAGAAAATAAAGATGATGTAATTTGATTTTGCTTATATTTTTACAGCTATCACTATCATTACTTATATTCTCAATATGGAAGTATAAGTCTAAGTAAAATAAATTTATCACATATGTATTTAGATGCTATTTATTCCTTTATTATAAATGTGACTTCTTGTATTTTGGCTGTTTTGTATGAAATAAGTGAAATGGTTATAAATATTCGTTTCTGTAATTAACAGAAATCACCCACGCAATCGGAACATCTTTGCATTGGTATTTTATTAATGCTTTTTTTGTCGGACTCGGAGTTGGAAATTTTTACGCACAACAACTTGTCTAAATTTTGGGAATTGAATAGTCGTTAGTTGCAAGAGCGAGAGCTTCCAACCTTAGCTCTTTTAGCTTAGAGACTGTCTGTTCTGAGTATACAAGGGTTTCGCGTTGTCGTGAACGAGCAGTAGGAACGATCCATTGACTAAAATAAAGCTGGTTGATCTTTCCTGCAATATTTTCTACGACCAAACTTAAAAAATCCGATCATAACCGTCCTTTCCATTGTTATTAAAATGTAACTATACATATAAATTGACACTCCAAATCCAAACAAAATTGTTACAAATGAATCAGAATAAAAAAATAAGCATTAAAATGCGTATTAAACTTTTCTTCGAATCCTTAAAAGATAATTTACTCCGCTCAATTACCGCCGCTTTTCTGAAATTCAATATTATTTAGGCAGAATCTTATTGTTCGACAAATCATTTATTAAACTTATCGAATAATTGGAAAATTTAACAATAGGTAATATTATTACGTCAATCACATTATTGATAAGTAAGTACTTCTAAAATCCAGTCGCGATTTAATTTTGTGTACACAAAACTATAATAATAATACTACTCTGCCCCACGAGAAGACCGACGTTTGGCGTGTTAAATACACCATCATTGTTCCGATCGTTGTATCTGTGCACGGTCTAATAGCGAAAAGCTGCGACCGTCATCTAGAGAAGCTTTCACTCCTCGGCTGGGTAAAGGGCCTGGTTCAGAAGGCAGTCGTTCTTGACGTCGTGTATTGTGAGGAGGTTCCTCTTTCTTGAGCCCTGACCACTAATGACGTAGGTCGTAGACCCCGTCTTCAGTGGCCCTCTGTTTTTTATATTGTATTTTTAAATTTATTTGTTTAAAAATAGTTTTTTTTTAAATATAATGTAAAAATAAAGTAAATAAATGCATACAATTTTTACTAATCTATTATATAGTAAAATGTAAAGCAATGTTTTACAAGACAGTACAATAAACTTTTTAAAACACGATGACACCTGAAATGCAGATTAGTAGGTACTATATAAATTTCTTCGAAAAAGATTTGTGTATATGAAACTTTAATTTCATTAGATTGGAATCAACTGATTTCAATATACATATTACTAAGAAAATTAGAAATCGGTTTTAATACACCAAGACGTAGATTAATATTTATAACTAAATGACTATTGTAGATATTCTACAAACCTTATTTCAGAAGGACTGTTTCCGAAATAAGTCGATCTTTGTCTCCAGAAAAACACTCCAAGATTAACTATTGAAAGGTTCAGAAAGATCCCTATTCAATTATTAATGTCATGATGCCAAGATACTTAATAAAACAGGCATTTTACCGGTATGGTACTCTTTTAAATACGGGTAGCTTACTATAATACTATTTTCAATAGTAAGTACCTAAGTGTTATAAATACAGTGAGAGAGTATAGATAAGATCATATTCGTTTATATCTCAAAATTATAAAGTTTTAATTTCTGTTGAACTTGTAATTGTTGCACCATGTCGCGACATAACCACAAAATAAACTGTGTTTCCGTTCATACATAATAATATATTATACTTAAAAGTACAATAATGGACGAAACACCATTTAAAAAATTATTAATTTCAAAATTTAAATTTAAGGGCTGTAAAAATGTAAATGACTAAATAGGCATTCGCGTGGAAAATTACATTGAGCCAGTCACCCAGAATCTAAAAACGACAGTCTGCAATAAGTGGGTCACGGGTTTGAACGTACTCAAGATTATTTCTAGTACAAAACTACTGTTAGTACCTAACAGTATGTAAGTACGAGTTGCCTGTGTAACCGAAGCTGACGATTGCTAGTTTAATACAGAATAATGTTTTATTTTAGTAGTAAACACAAAAATACAACATTTTATTTTGTAGGAACACAACTTTTCAATAGCTTCAATAGCAAATTAAGATATTAATAGCATTGGCTAAAGTTCTCTTGATCACGTACTGCCTTCTATGGCTTATAAACCGTCTGGGATTATAGGGTTTAGTCATTATTATTCCGAGGAACCGCAGTCGTACGTGCTCCGAGCAATCGTTTACAAGTTCGTCGTGGATCTCAATCGAAGTTAAATAAATTCAGTAGGTAATGGCAGCTAGTAGAGTATACTTTGTGAAACGCTTTACAAATCCTTATACCTGTTGAAACAGAATATAATCAACAGGTCCCGAGTATCCCTCTCTTTAATGTCTTCTTTATTACCCTTTTATATCGTATAAGGTCTAAACTTTTAATCCACGTTTTATTTCAATTATATAATTAAATTCAATGAAATACGTAATTAATTTACGACCAATTCTTATATTTAACTAATTCAGTGCTAGTTTTTCTATTCATTTCGATTTAACTTATAAAATCGGATTAAATTTGACAATGTCATGACAATGCAATCAGTTAAAGTGATTATAGTCCGAAACCCAATTACCTCATATACACCTACTGTTCATTAATTTCAACGTCATGTTTGTTTTATGCTCGACCCCGGAACATGTTATGTTATGAAATATTCTGTGTTTACCCCTCGAAAGTTATGCACGAAATCTATTTTTTTCAATAGGTACTTATTTTGTATCACATAATAATAAAAAAATGAAAGCTTTCGCTCCCCGGCTGGGTAAAGGGCCTGATTCAGAAGGCGGTCGTTCTTGACACGGCGCGTATTGTGAGGAGGTTCCTCTCTCTTGAGCCCTGACCACTGATGGCTTGGGTCGTAGACTCCGCCTGCAGTGGCCCTCTGTTTTTTATATTGTATTTTTAAATTTAATTTTTTGTAAATGTTTTTTTTAAAATATAATATAAAAAATAAGCTAATAAATGGATATGGATAAAAAAATGAAATATTAAAAATCAAAAATAAGTTACCGTTTATACAGGCATTAGAAATTACTTAGTCATTACAAAATTGATAAAATCCCTCTTAAAATTATAAAAGTTAGTACTTTGGATTTTATTATATTTTTCTATTGTAGTTTAAGGAATTTTTTACGCTACAATAGAATTATCAAAATTAAAGAACCAAGGAATGAGCAACAGCAGTTTGCCGGCTTTAGCAATTGATAACTATTATTTTTCGTTTTTCTTTTCATTAACTTTGTGTGCTTTGACGACACGCTAAAATTGTGACCGCGGCATTCCGTTCGGTTTACGGTACTTAATTGGTAACCAATCAATTACTTAATTAAAAAACAAAACTGTTTCAATTTTAAATTAACTTTAAATATATTCGGAGTAACAGAAAACATACAAACTTGTATCAAAGGAAAGAAAAAAAGTTAACATGATTAACTTTGTAGTCCCGTCACTACTCACAAAGTTAATTTGGAATACTCCGGATTCTCACAAAAAAATCAGCAACGGACTTGCAACTACAAACAATACGAACGGTCGTACGAGTGAGTACGTTGTTGTTTGTCGTTATTTGTTTTTTCTAACTTAGTTAGCTGTGCCCGGGATTTTAAATTCAAGTATCGAATAATACTTGTTCACTTTGTGTTTCACTTTGCACTTCACCTACATATAATATTTTAACCGCGTCTACATATTATTATTATGACAGATATGTTATTAGATATGTTACACTTCGAAAGTTTTAATACGATACAATTATTTTTAAAAAGTTAATAATTAAAAGATGTTGTTCATGTCTGATTGAAGTATATTACAGTCTCCATATTTATTTTTGAAAATGCTTGAAAATGAGTCCCATTTAAATCCAATTCTCAGTACCTACGAACTACACAAACAAGAGAAACACCGCGTTATATAAATAGAGACCAAATTTTAAAACTAAAATATTACGTAATAGGTATATTACAAAAAAATACATACGACGAAATTTAATCTCGCATTACTCTAATAACGTAAACGTGATAGTCAAGAGATTCTCGGAGAGACATGAGTGGTATTTAATAATATTATTATGTACAAACATCATTCAATATTTAATTTTGTCGAGTAGCTTTTTCGGTGCTTATATAATAATATTTCAACACATGCACATTAGGAGATAAAAAACTACCAGCCGAACAGTTTTATCAACATTTACGTTTTACGAGAAGACTTCGCATCTCAGAACTTAAGCTTTAGCATTAGGAATGAGTTTCTCCTCGGAGTTACGTTGTTACTTAAGTCTTAACTTGTCCTTGTAAGAGATTTGGAAATGATTATTTGTGGAAATTCAGACAGAAACTAGACCGTATTTTTGGTTACCACCTCTGAATGCTCGAATGTCATTTACCGAATTTTGACCGAGTTTCGATACTACGTAACAAGTCGTTAGATACATAAATATCATTATAATAGTGTTTCGTAGAAACCTGTATTTTTATGTAGTGTGACAATTGTTTTATTGTAAAATATTTCTTATTCATTTATTTACAGCATTACCGTGCATTTCTTATTAACAATATACTTTAATATGATTTAAACCCATTTTAAACAATGATTGTAACTCTATCACGATTCGTAGCCTAATTAACTGATGATATTATTCTAATTGAAAAAGACTGTAATTGAAACGGATCGTTCATCGTATATTAAATTAATAAAAAGTCGCAGCGCATCCCAAACTCTGGTACGATTTCATCGAGTAAAAACTCATTTTTACCAGTTTTAACGAAGCGAGAGAGTAATCTACTCGAGCACTTAATGAAGTTTTCAATCTGCAACTAAACACGGCGAGGCGGCATTCATAATTAGTTGTGATTAAGTCTAGAATAATTTATATGACCGCAGCAAGATTGTAAATTAAAAACGATTCAATTTCAACGTTCTAACGTTGAACGGTTTAAAAGTTAGGGTTGGTGAGGTTAGAAGATAAGCAGAATTAGAATTCTGAGATTAACAGCAGCGTTTAAAGACACTTAATAAATATTTAAGTTACTTTTAAGTGTAAATTCCAACAGAAATATTACGATCAAAGCAAGGAGATCTAGTTGTATTGACTTACGAAATATTTCTGAACGTAGTTGAAGTGATAGTGTAGTACATTAAATAAAATTGAACTAGAAGAGTACTAAAAACACTTTAATAAGCAATAAATACACAAGAAAAGCTAAAAACAGAACATTAAATTCAATGATCTCTGTCAGTGAAGTAGTACGGCAGGCCAGCTAGCAAAATGAAGTGTAGTCTACTTTAGTAATGATTGAGAAGAACGAACGAAATTAAACTATGAGATATCGAAGATTATAATTGAGAACAATGTAATTTATATTTTAATATTATGAATGCAATGGGGACATACCTTAGTTATATGAAAGCGTTTCTTACAGACATAAACTTCAGCTATACCACACACAAGGAAAGTCTTACGTTGTTAATCTTATTTATTGCATCACCTTGTGCGTTGATAATATGAAGACCGTGTAATGTGCAGTGAGGAAAACCTTGAGGTCTGTAATAAAGCGTTCGTGTGTTATTCAAGGACAATGTCCAAGATCCGCTTGCACGTGTAATAGTTTCTAGAGGTATCACAATTATTCAGATACAAGAATAAGCAAGAATCAGAAAATGACCTTTTGTTACGAAGATGTAATTCAATATTCATTTATTTTCATTTATTTTTTACTTTATATTTTAAAAAAATCATTAGAAATAAAATTTAACAATATAATGTAAAAAACAGAAAGCCACTGAAGACGAGGTCTACGTCTAAATGTAATTTATTATTAAACGTTTCGTGATACATGTAATTCACGCAACAACAATCTGAATCTAAGGCAGGTGATCTAAGGTCTAAGCTTCATCACCTCATTTCGTATATTAGGTAAGTTTAAAGTAGATAGATTGATTATAGCAAAACTGCCTATATGTACCTACTAATAAAATATTATCAAGTACTTAATTTAGATCACACGACAATGTACGTAATGCATAATACATAAAATATTAAGGGTTGTTTTAAAAGTATAATGAGTTTTTGACATATTACACCGAAGCGATAATTTATTCATTTCATATACCGCATCGGGGACACATCCCATGAATCTTTCATTCTTCGTCCGTCAAACAAATTAATTCGTAGGCGTCTGAATTTTTACTTGAATTACGACATTCGTGTTTAATGTCAGAATAAACTTTTCCTTATATAAATTTAGTCTCAGAAACCAAGTTAATAAATCTTCTTTACATTGAAATATTAAGTATATTTATGAAGGTTCAATCCCTTATTCTTCGTAGTCATTGGACCTACTTAAATTTTTATTGAAAGATCATTGTATATTTTAGTATAATTTATCTTTTCTTTACTCTATAAACACATATACATACACATATCAGTCATTAATGATATTATCACATATAGGCAGGCACAATGGCGAGCGTTTTTTTCGATGACAGAAGGAAATCAACGGACTTCCATCCACCGCACAGTTGGGGTATATGGGAGTCGAACCGCACTAAAACGTCCCGCTCACGCTCAGTGTTCGAACCCCGGTTGCGCGCCAGAACCCAGCACGAGATTAGGCGAAGTGACGGGACGCGTCGCACGCCAAGGCTAAGCCCCTCCGCACACGGAGCTACTCAAAAGGAACTAATCACAAACTCAAATTACTAACGAGTCTCGGCGACTGACCCGACGCGTCACCGCCATACATTGTCATACAGCTTCGCACACGACGCTACTAGTCACTAACCAGTTACTAACGCATTGGCAACTAATCGCGCGCGACGCGTCGTGTCAGTCGCCAAGCTACTAGGTTACCCGAGTTTACTGCACAGATCAGAAAGTACAGATGCGACAGCGAAAGCGATTGAAGTTGTGTAATGTTTTTTTTAATTGAAATGAATTTAATTTGCAGTCTAGGTATTTTAGGCCTCAACTACTGCAATTAACAAAAAAAACAGCTCGAGAATGGAAATATTTGTATAAAACTTTGAAAAAAAGTTCCTCATTAAAAATAGAAGGAAAAGTAATGCTTACCCATCTCTCTTTACAGAAAACGAAATTATTACAGGAATCTCAAAAAAACCTTCTAATTTGGCAAGTAAGTCCTATAGTAAAAGGCCTTGAAATAAACCTAGTCTACAACCCATGAAAACATCTAGACTCCAAATTAAATTTATTTAAATTAAAACAAACATTAAAAAAACATTACACAACTTCAATCGCTTTCGCTGTCGCATCTGTACTAGTTTCTGATCTGTGACAGGAGTGACTGAAACCTTGCAATTTGAGTAGCGTCGTGTGCGAAATACAGTTTGTAACTAGTTTGTAATTCTAATTACTAACTAATTCCGTCACATTTGAGTAGCTCCATGTGCGGAGGGCCTTAGGTACGTCTCGCCCTATCACCACCGGACGCCGAACCGGATTTTAAATAAATTTGATTAATCTATAGGTATAATATTAATATTATAAAGATAAGGGTTATTTTATCCCACTTAAAAAAATCAAAAATCTGTGTTGGATAGTCCTTGTATCAAGAAAGTCCTCTCTTTATCTCTTTGTGATGCACACGAATTTGCGCAGATCAGCAGGTCGTAACATAATTTGAATAGAAGTTTAAAAAAAAATAACAATCAAGTAGTTATCTATTAACTACAAAACGACTGATATAAAAATTGAATTAAGTAATATTTCATATTACGCTTCCAACATGAATATTAGCTACTAGATTTGTAACAGTATTTACCCCTTCATTTTTCTCTGAAAATATAAATCACTACTGATGATCCGACCACATTGGCTGTCAGCGTTTGGTTACATTATCCAAAGATTTATGTATTTCCCTTCTTTAGATTCCGGACTTAACCCACATCACACTTACAAACAAATTGACACACTGAGTTTGCCAACTATAAGATTTATTTTCGATTGAGTCGCCCATGTTCCACAGTGAGCTCAGTTAAGATTAATTATGGCTACAAAGGAAATTCTGTTATGGCATTCTAAATTTTTATAAGTGCAACAAGTGAAAAAGTCTAGTACTGTATTAGTAGGTACAGCACGATCGCACGAATGACTCTAAATATATAACTCTGTTTGTGCATTGTCACAACATAAAAATTAAGAACTTTTATTTTTGCCACTTTTGTTTGGTTTTATGGTGTTGATCTTGTAGGTCTATCTTTTGTGGAGTTCAAGCGTTTTACGATTTTACACTGTTTGTCATTATCTGTTGTGAAACAGTTTAATATATCCATTTTATCTTCGCAGCATCCTGCCGTAGCAGAGACTTTTCTTTTATCTGAAGCCATTGCGGTAATCCACGATTCGAGAAATTGTTTTCGACACATCTGGCTTCGAATGAGTTCTCATGCTCGATTCGACGATTGCTCTGGGTTTTCCTTCTTATCGTGAAGTGGGTGCGTGAATAATAAGAAAGGTTTTGGATTTTCTATTTTGTTATTCGTAGTAGTGTAAAGCGTTAACAACTTACCGTCATCTTGTGAAGGCCCGATGGACCGGAGCGCTTCTAAAAAAAAAGAAAAAAATACAGTTAATAAAGATGAAATATGAAAATTATTGATAAAGATTAAATACAGTTTCTGAAATACCATTTACGAAGTAGAGAGTTAGCGGATTCATTAACTACTCATTGAGATTCTTGTTAACTGTAAATCTCATTTTACTGGTTTTAGTTTAGGCATCTTGCGAGTGGTAGTCAATTATAATTTCATCAAGACGCGTTTATTTCATTCTCATTTTCATAATTGATTGACTTTAGTGAGCTATGGGAATACTTTTTGTATAAATAATACTATAATGAAAGTTGAAGATTGAACTATACAATATAATAGCGATTTATATTAGAATACACATCTTAAACAACAGTTTTCATAAACATAATATGAAAAAAAATCTCCCTATTATATAACGTACATAACTTGTAACTATATTACGTACTTGTTTACTAACTTATTATTTGTACTATATTTAAAAAAAATAAGTTTAATAGCGGCAACAAGTTTAAACAGGCTACTTTAAAATTTTACGGCGAAGTAAATAAGAGCAATGCACATAATAGCCTGAGAGCTAGTGGCAATTTTTGAGGCAAGCTTAAAACTTGGAGCACAGTTCTCCTCTATATACGGATCTGCAACCCGGCGGAGGAGCGGGGCTAAACAAATACCTATATTTTTAAAAGGTTTGTAAATTTTTAGTACAAAAAATGTATTTGAGGCAACTTGCAATTTATGTAAACAGTTGAGCCGACCCTATTTGAATGGGCTATCCCATTGGTTGAGCTAAAGAAGATCTACCTACCAATGGTACTTTTTTTTTCTCTGTATAGTTAATTAATTTAATTCCATAATGGCGAAAAGGTTGAAATATGCTATCGTTCTATTTCAGCATATACCATTGCCTTACAAATTCTTAGTACATATTCAATTTAGGTATATGAACATCATTCAGTGGCGGCTATTTATTTAACGAGAGTCTCGAAATCCACCAACATCCTTACAATACGTGACCGGACCGAGGAAGCCGTACTATATTTTTATTTTCACAATTCCTATCCGCAACCATAATATATTTGTGGTACTCTGTACTCTCACGTTGTAATTAAGGAGTCGTATATTGAATGTTGAGGTAAAATATAACCGTATAAATACAAATGAGTATTCATATTTTGATGGTATATATTTATCCAAGTTCTGTATGTACTTATAATAATAATATATTAAACGGTATATAAATTAATATTTAACTCTTAAAGTTCTATAAATGATTATAAAAAGATATTTCTAGTTGTGGTCTTACAAAAAATAGTTTCAAGAATGATTTCAAGACAAAGAAAATCATTAATCTATAGGTAGGTACTTAATATATAACGCCGCGGTGTGCGTACTTACATCATAATATTTCTACAATACCAATTTCCCAGTAGGTATGTATTAATACTTCTTGATGAGTAGAGTGGTACTTGTTGCTTGTTAACGAGCTGACAGACTGAATATATCTTTTCATATCCTATCATTCATTTTTATTCATCTTTGTAACATTTAGATAAGTTGAGTCCTTTCTAAGTAATATCTAAAATATATATTTACGTTTTTGTTTAAAGAATAGTAGGAAATACAACCAACAAGTTCATAGTAGATTATGATTATTATTGGCTTTAGCTATTCTACTTTCGACTACTAAATTGGTAACAGTATTGTCTTTATTTGTTTTATGCTTGTGAAGTCTTAACCCATAAACATACCCTAAAATTAAGGTACTAAAATAGATTCAGTTTGTGACACACTGTCATAATATTATTATTTGCCTACATCAAAACTATTAGGTGAATTTGAAATAGGTAGTTGTCAATTTGATAAACATTAATGATTTATTTAAATTGTAGATTCTTGGCGATCGAACACGCTACAGCTCCTGACGCAGTGTGTATAGGTTGAGCCTCGCCTGCGGCTAGGTCGGCAGACGTTAATCCTTAATTAGTTTTTTTTATATCTGTTTGTTCTGACTAATGTCTAAAACAATAGCTTCGATTTCGAGTAGATGGTTAGTTATATTGGTTTATTGAGATTGCACTAGAACATAGTAGGTATCGCTCTAGTTAGAGGAGGAAGAATTTATTTATTAAGTAATAATGATAACAACATAAAGTGTAGGTTAAATTAAGCTCTCAAACTAGTAGTAGAACTATTGTGCTATCAAAGCCAGTAATATTAACTTAAAATCATTCCAAGAGCAATGGAGAGGCATATGCTTAGAATTTCTCTGAGTTAAAAATTAGTAATTTATTTATTTCAATCAATCATAGATCATATTATAATTAGGTAATTACAAAATTTCATTAAAATTCAGTAATGAAGAGATCTGTAAATTAAAGTAACATTACATAAAAAAATTAGAACTCTTATCTGTTGCATCCACTAGATTAGTACTAATAAGTTTAGTAGGTAGAAAGGTTTTTTTTCGCTTTGAAAACTCTCTAAGATAGAGAATGCTTCAAAAATAATTAGGAATACGATTAGAAATCGTATGTGTACAAATGAAATACTCGGCGCCAGTAATTGCTCCAGTAGATCACCGAGAACGATTCTATCTATTCTCTCACAGTCAATCTAAACAGGATATCGTGTTTCATATACCAGTACGTATCCCTAGCGTTCATTAAATACAAGCTCTGTTCGGCGATTTCTCGTCGTCGCTCAACAAGTGAGGCAATGCCGTCACGAAAATTGAATTTCGCTTAGTCAGTAGACCGCGAAAACGTACAATGGATTCTTTAACAAAATATTTCGTTTTAGCCCTTATGATTGTTGATTACTAAAACAATTCTACCATACGTTTCAGGAAAAATGTTATATTATTGTGTACTTTCTGAATTGAATATTTTGATTTTTAATAAATAATTGAGTTTACTTTACTTAAATTCGTTAAAACATTACTTCTTATTTTAAGTGTCTCAAGTAGTACAACTAAATTTAAACACTAATGTAGTAGTATAATGTTGTATAAGAGATAAGCACAAAAATACATACGCTAATTAACACCTCAGATATACCTACTATAATAAAAAGTAAATTTACCAAATTAAGCCACCCTCAATTTATCGAGCAATCTGAATACGTACCTACACTTAATCAAAATTCATACTGTATATTGCTCATCATTATCTAAATGATAATACAATACCAATAATACGATTTCAATTACGTGCAATTCAAATGCACACTGAATGTGACAGGGCAATATGTAACCACGAACTCATTACGGTTCTATTCGTATTGAAAATGTTGTCATAATGACAGTTAGGTGAAGGAATTTAAATTGCGTATACTGCAAATGATTACTCATTCTCTAACAAATACAGAACACCCACTGTCAACTACACGTTCACAAAGCCTTCCAGAATGTTTAATTACATAGTCGAGTGTAATGGAAAAGCTATGTAAATAAAACAAGTGACTAAGAACCTACGAACAACCTACGAATACTGTTTTTCTTTCTATAAAATTCTAGGGACTTACTATAGAAGCACTCGCATAAACATCTATTACATATATCTCCTCGAGACAGGCTTCACCTAGTGTGGAGATCTAATGGTTAATTATATATTACACTGTAAATTTTGGCATAATACATATTGTTTAATCTTTAAATTTATTATATAGGACATACAGAAATCACTATATGCTGCATATAGTAGTTAGTAATTACCTTTGTAGGTTTTTCTATCTTCACATATCTTTTTCACATACTATTTTACCTACTTTATTAATATTACAAATAAATTAATCGACAAAAAATCTTTTTTATAACAAAGCCTTTTGCGAATTAGATATGTCGTCAAAAAGTAACTAACTATAGTGACATTATCATAGTTTTAATCCAAATATTAAAACACTAACCAAGATTCATTGGCAGCCTCATTTTCATTCCATATTCAAAATAATAAGTGGGAAATGGACAATTTTATACCACTAATTAATATTAAATATTATAGTACCCACTAACTGTTTTAAAAATGTCTGAAATTGTGCAACTTTTACCAACGAAAGTACTAGTTATAAATCGGAAAGACGAGTCTTCAAAAAATCTTGAACAATATTTTGATGAAACTTATTTTGACACTTGTATTATATCAGAAAATTAAACACAATGTTTATTATTTAACCATAAACTTTGATGTTACGTTTCGCTCTTTACAACATCTTGTTAAAGTGGTGACAAGTCGTTCAGTAAAGCTTGACATTCTGTTTGCTATGTCGTAATTGAAAAGCTGTACCAAGTGTAGACACATTCACAAGTTCAGTTTAATTACTCCTAAAATGTAAACTGAAATAACAATACGTCATTCTTTACGGTGCTATAAATTTTAATATGTTTCAACAAATGAACTTTTCCTTTTTGACTTTTTTAGACCCTTATCACTATCAACGTAGGATTGGAATAACTTTTAAAATTTAAAACGAAGGTTTTTGCGCAAGCAATTTAATTGAAAAAAAAAAAGTTAAAACTACTAGTAATAGTAGTGTTTGGGAGCAGAATTATTAGAAGTATGCTTGAACATTGATTCAGAGGCTTGAGATATCAACTAACCGTACCGAAGACGACGACGGCAATGTATGAACTGCTCTTTTAAATAATATTTGAACTATAATTGTCTTCGCATTTATTGTATCATTAGTAATAGTTACTACAAAATACACTTTAAAGAGATTTATAAGAATACATATAAATTGGTGTCTAATAAATTGTTCTACAAAAATTTTCAGATAATAGGTATTCAAAGAGTATAAGTACAATATCCCTTCACGTTATCCCGTCTTTACGTATAATATCTAAACAAATATTTAAGCAATATCCACAGTCCCTTTAAAAGGTCTTCATTAAAACTGGTTTAGTAACAAAATTTTAATTGGGACCGTTTCATATTAGTTCATTCCATAAATTTCAAAAGGAGTTGTAAAGGTAATTGCTTTGTTCTTATTTTATTCGAAAAATAGAAACGCTCTGTGCATGAGTCGTTCTATTTAATGATTTATATTTCAATATAAATGTGCTTTATTAAACAGATGAACTTTATTTAACTTTTAAATTGTTTCACTATTGTTAATGAGCTAAATAATTGTTTTAATAGTAATTAGTTGTTATTTGTATTCATAGATGTGTCATTTTTTTTTACTTTCCTCTATATTTCATACATTTTCAATATATAAATATATTTTGATAATCCGATAAAGTTTAAATAAATCAAAACTTCAAGTGACCTAGTTTAACATAAAAGTAGATTGAATTTATCCAGTATATCCGATTAAAACTATCGGCAAAGTTTGGTTTCATTAAGCATTTATTGAAGTTTGGATCATTTTAAATAATATCTAACTAAATTTAAAAGGTCCTTATAAAAAATAAAAGAATTTATTTTTTGAAGTAATCATAAAATTAATTTTAAATGTATCATAATTATTAAACAATTCATTGTACAATGTACATAGATTCAAAAGACTTCTACAAGTTTCCCTGAATTTGAACAAAGATTGTTTAAAAAGGAATCATTAGAATAAGTTTGATTAAAAATAGATAAGACTAACCCACTTTAACTAATAAATTAAATTAACAGTCTCTTTGAATGAAAACCCTAATCTTTTAATGTTTACGCAGGCTTAGGAAAGTAATAGATTAGTAAAATAAAGTACTACTTTAATTAATTTAATGAATATTCTTTGTTACATCACACTAAGTAAGACTTGATTTAGGAAATATTCTGTCTGTCTGTTACTGAGTTCTAATCAATTATTTATCTATCGAACGCAAATAGACGCACTACAATCAAATATTCACGCGATTCTACGGTGGCATAAATAAAGCAGGCTTTGATCCTGTTCTACTACATCCAATAGTATCTTAATTTCCCTTATTTCAGAACATTTCGATGATTTCAGATTTATCGACAGTCAATAGGTATTTTTAAATTTGTAGAAATCAATATCATTAAGAAGATTCAGTTTCAAAAATTAGAAGTGTTTTAAATTTTTATTTCTTTATTTTTGTCGTAGGAAATTATAAATAAAGATTTAGTGAATTGATATGTCAAACCAAAACAGTGGATATGTTTAAGAGGGAAATTTCACGTAGGCCATCGTAATTGCCTGAATAAAAAAGACACGTTCCCGAAAATCGTTGTCACTTTACAACTCGGTTCATTTGGAGGTAATTGAGTGCGTGAATATTTTAAAGGAACCCTGGTGTTAAAGTGTTCACTCACAGAGTTGGAAAATATAACGTTTTTCACACCCACCATTTACCGCACGAGAAAACTCGGTGCAAAATTGATGTTAAATTTAGTACTCGGAAGACAGGCTTCCGTTACGGGAAAATTTAACTTTTCACGTATCGATGTCAAGCAAAAAGGGTTATTCAGGCTAAATGATTAAAAATATAGATGATTCGGAATTTTAGGTCCAATTTTCTTATAAAGTTTAAAATTTAATTTAATGTTACACCTACAACAGTTTTGACATTGTACCTATTAACAAAGTGGATAAAATTATTGAAATTATTATAAAATGCAAAAAGTAGAGGTAGGTATAAAAAATCCAAAACATCAATCATATTACAAAATAATTATCGTTATTATAATATCGTTTATTACTCAATACTCATGTAAATTTATTTAGCTACATGACTATTTGCTTTTCTAACCAAAATGAACTAAGAGGATTTTTTTAAATCACGTAAATTCAATCACGATTAATTCAGAAGCCATATAATAATCTATTAAAATTAGATTAAGCGCGACTTGTATAAATTTATAATCAATCAAAACCCAAGGGAAGCCTCTAAACTTAAGATATTATCCGCTATTCAAATAATTAATGCTGAATTTTAAGTTTCCGTAGGTAAGTATATATTTACATAGACTATAGATGCCTGAAAACGAATAATTGAGACCGAAACAGACACAGACATTGTAATAAAAAAAACAATGTTCTAAATGTTAATTTTAATAGAAAATATAACTAGAAATATATTGTTGCAATAAAACTTGTATAATACTAGATCCCGGCAAATGTTATGTCTGATTTCAGTGACGCCTACCGGATCTAAACAATTTAACAACCCATTCTGAGACCTATTGAAAATCCACGTAAAATTAGATGAGAATCGGTCAAGCCGTTGAGATGGGGCTTCATTTTCTTTTGACATTTAACAGAGAAACGCTATATTTACACATGTGACTAATGATGTTGATTCTCAGTAAATCTAAAATTATACAGAATACGCCTGCACTGGGCAAGCGTGGTGGACTATGCCTAATCCCTCTTCTGAGGAGACCTGAGCCCAACAGTGGGCAGTAATGGGTTGGTACAGGTACAGGTACGCCTGCACTCATCTTTTGTGCAGAGGAGTATTGTGACGGTTTCTGAAGCTCACAGCAGAAGTGCAGAGGTGTTGAATTATGAGAGCGTTTGTGGGATAATATCCACTGAAATATTCCTTGATCTACACATATCCGAATTCCTGATTGTGAAATCAGGTGAAGGCCAGTGACTTATTTTATAAATTAATGGTCCGTCTTCTTTCTAAGGTTGTGAAGGTAGTTCGATTTGGTAGCGTTTCGTGTCTCATCCAACCTGTGAATGAGACGGAAGTCTCAAGTTCCGGAACTAAAACCTAATGTTCATTAAATTGACAATGCCAATAATATATCTTACTAGCTGACTCGCGCAACTTCGTCTGCGCCGAAAAAAAAAATTAGGGGTGGACTACCCCTAACATTTAGGGGATGAAAAATAGATGTTGGCCGATTCTCATAGGTACCGGATAAGCACAAAAAATTTCATCAAAATCGGTCGAGCCGTTTCGGAGGAGTTCAAGTTCGAACACCGTGACACGACAATTTTATATAGGTATTACTAGCTGACTCGCGCAACTTCGTCTGCGCCGAAAAAAAAAAATAGGGGTGGACTACCCCTAACATTTAGGGGATGAAAAATAGATGTTGGCCGATTCTCATAGGTACCGGATAAGCACAAAAAATTTCATCAAAATCGGTCGAGCCGTTTCGGAGGAGTTCAAGTTCGAACACCGTGACACGACAATTTTATATATTAGATTACAGATTATAATATAACAGAAAATACAAATGTAATTAAAATAATAATGTATGCCTTAAATACGTTTAAGATGTATTAAAGTAAAATAGGAAGTAAAAACGTGAGTTCTCTTTATTTAACTAAAGAATAAGAATAGGTGAAGCCTGTAAGATGCTAGACTCTAGATTTTTTTATCTTTTATCATATTCCCCGAAAACCATGTAATAAAATAAACAAGGAATTTTGAAATCGAGAGTAACCCATATAGTGTTGGCAAAAATTGGTGAAAGGAAAGATTTATTAATTTCTGAAAATAAACACTATATCTATGCACATAGGAACATGCATAGAAATTTTTAATCTTAATAAAATTTAATTCTGTGTGTGTGTGTGTGTGTGTGTGTGTGTGTGTGTGTGTGTGTGTGTGTGTGTGTGATATGCTATGCTGGATCACTCTACTGAGGATACCCCGCAGTGACAAAGCAGTAATATACTGTCACAGATTAAAACAGAAAAACACATAATTCATAAACTTTAGAGCTATTTGCTTAAAATTAAAGCAAACATTTTGTTTTTGTTTTTTTACATATCTACTTAAAATATTTATTTTTGCTCTTCAATATTTTAAATCCAATTTTAAACTATTATAAAAAAAGCCTACATTGCATAAATGCCATGATAATATTGTAATCCTTACGACCATGACCTAATGATACCTTATTATCCGTACATAATATATCTACTTTGTACCCATGTAGGTACATAAAAAAGTGATGTCTCGACAATTATAACAAATTTCTTTTTTAATTTGTACAAAGTAGTCAGATCTATTTTAACTGGATAAGAAAATATAAGTAGAAGATCAACAAGACTAGTTCAGAAAAATAAAACTTCGTCCAACATCGCGATAACTAGTTGTAAACTAGTTTTCTTGCAAATAAGATTAATCTAGGTTGCCTGATTTATATTTTATAGGTTTCTTGCAAATAAGTATATCTCAATTGGAAACTGAATCGATAAAATATGCTCTACTAAAAACTGAAAAACTGATACCAAGGAAATTTTAGACCATACAAATACCTATATCACAAAAACTAGAAATTACGAGTAAATGCCCATTTTTAATATACATGTACTTATAAAAAGTGATAAAAAAGACACAATATTAAACCATATGTTGTATGCTTCAAATTCTGCACGTATTCTCATAAAATATTTAAAAGAAGAGCCTCGAAGAGTCCTCAAACAAGAAATTATTAAAGTCGCTTCATCCGTTTAGCAACCAGGGTTTAGGTGATAGACAAAGGCTTTATAATGTAAAGGCCTTTTTATTCGCCGTCCAAGTAAGAAAATCTTTATAAGCGCCTAAGAATAAATAGAAGTCAGAGTTTTTTACCTTTTCATATTTAGCCCTAAATGAAAAAATATAGATGAAGCGTACATTTCTGTAGATTATAATACTGAAGTTTTGAATTGCCCCTGAATCATACCACAAGCTCATTTAACATTTCTCCTTATCATCAGGAGGCGTGTTTGCTAAGCTGTCCGAGCGGTCATAACATTTTATATCATTATCATCAATTTTAAATTAACTTACCTACATGATGAATATTTAAAAATCATCATCAAATCAATGTAAAATCATTTTTTTTAGTAAATATTCAGTAATTTCCCACTAAAATACAAACAAGCAAAGAAAATATATGTTTCAATAAAATAAAATTACCGTCGGAACTTTTCCCGTCGGTAATACACGTTTTGAGAGAACGAAAATCTTTTTCTACATTTCAATATTTATCCATCCTCTTCTACTATCCTATTTTACTTTATAGAATTTAAAAGGTCAGATTAAATCGTATATTTTACGTTGTTTTAGCAAAAAATATACAATAAGTGAATTTTATATGAGGATTTAACGCAATTAAATTGCCCTCTAAGGAGGAAAATTTACGAAAACGCTCTGGGTTACGGTAAATCAGGAAAAGTGAAATTAAATTTAAATTGCGTGAGATAAAATATTTTGCTATTTTAACTCAATTTTTAATATAGAAGTGAAAGTAGACGTTCAAATAAAGATGAAAAAGACAGTTATTTTAGAAAATGTTTCATATGTTTTCCTATCTGTTATATTTTCTGGTTATTTAAATTAGAGAGTTGTATTTCTTAATCACGAAATAGTTGTATCATAAATTTTGGAGGTAATCTTATATATCCGGGACCTGAAGAGTTTGAAAATTCGTCGTTGAAGATTCCAGGATCAGTTTCGCTTAACTGAAAAATAAAAATGTGCGGATCTTTCGCTCAATATCGGCCTACCTGTTGCGGCGCCGCGCCCGTGATATACTCGCCTTACTCAAACTTTTACGCGCCCTTCCTTCGGTTACTTGCAAGTACTTTACTCCTGTGACCAAAAAATAATAAAAAAAAATACGTACCAGTTGTTTCTCGGTGAACGTCGGTAACGACATTACTGATTTTTTGAACGAAGTTCGTTATACTTCCCGTCAGTTTGAGGCCGTACTTTTACTTCGGGGCGAAATTAAAAGTGCGCTGTTAGCGCAGTCGTTCGCGATTTTGTATCTTGGCTTGGGACGTCCGCGCGCAGAGCCGTGCCAAGAGACAGTGAGGCGTCCCCGCAGACCTCACCACCCTCGTTCCCTGCACCCCGCACGGTGCACCTTCCCCTGTGAGCACCGACAATCCTGGCCATCTTCTCTGCCCTTTTCTGATGACGTCAATTTCTTTCTACATAATATTATTATTTTTCATACTAAACATTTCAGTTCAATTTAAAAACAGATTAGAGATTTTTGTTTAAACTAATTTCCTTATGATGATTCTTTTTTGAATGATATTATTATCTACCTAAATCCAGAGTAACTATTAAGGTGCAAAATCAAGCTTATCCATGTTCAGTATTAATAGTAATATCATTAACGATGATGTAGACGTTTATAATCACTAAGACTGTTAGATCTTAAGTAGGTATAAAACCAACTGTTGAACTTTTCTTCCGAGGATAAATAGCTGTTCTATTCAAATTATGGTATTTGATGTATGTTTATATATCAGCTCTTTAAGTATTAAATAAGAATAAATAATTATTATTTGTTTTTCTGTGGTATCTTTAAACAATAAGTTTACACTGGGTTGTGATAGGTTACTGGATATTTTTTTTTTTGTTGGGGGAAATCACCGGATTCCTGCCCGCGGGGCGGGCGGTGGTATGTGCGGGGTATGAGGGAGTTGAACCGCACTAAAACCTCCAACCCCTCACACTCAGCGTCCGAACCCCGGCTAAGGCCAGAACTCAGCACGGGGTTATGAGGGACGGCACGACGCGTTACGCCATCGGCACTCTTTCCCTTCGCGCCGCCCCCAGTATTACTGGGTAGCTTTTTGATTGAATAACGTATTCAAATTTAAAAATTGAAAACTAAAGTGATTTGTCCCTAGATAGGTACATCTCAGCCTTATACAGATATATAGATAACGTATATAAATCTAAGATGTCAATTTGTTAATTTATGGAAACAATACAAAATGAGGAAATAAAAATTACTTTACCGAACCCGTTCGGATGGTGACTAAGATTAATTAAGGAAGGTTATAATAATGTTAGGTATCCTAGTCATTAGGGGAGAATTTACGGGATTCAATTTCAGTACGGAAGCCAATAATTGGCATTGATTTTTGATCATCGGCGATGAATATCATCATCATCATATCTATGAATATATTTATTTATTTAGTTTCTTAGTTTTATTTTATGATTCCTTCTTAACTTCTCTCTCAATGTAAAAAATCTAATGCTGGCAGCATTATTTTTCTGGTATATCATCAGCTGTTCCGTGAATTGTCGTTTTAATCGTTTTTTTTTTGAAGCTTCCTGCACGATTTTAATTGAAGTGTACTTATTTCATGGAATCAATGCACATAACAATAATATAGAATTAATGAGAGCTCATTAAATGTATATTTACCTTATATGCGATATTGGCATCATTTCTCAAGTCAGTTAATTGGAATAAATAACGAAACGAAGTAATCTGTTTACATATTTCATAAAAAGATTTAAGTAAAAACCAACATGAATTCAAAGATACATTATGTAGTATAAAAAATATGAATAAATTATGTTTACTGCCGAACAGTAAATAAAATAACAGACCAGTTAATAAATATCGGGACCTCTCAATTAAAAATAATCGTGGTAAGAACCCGTTTAGTAATAATGTAAGTGAAGTAGATACTAATTTCATAAATTGACCCGATTGTAACTATGTGTTCTCACAGTTCTAAAAATAGTATACCTACTTTTAAATATTTCATATAAACATATTAACGCACCAAGTTCGGTGTGGAGGCTCTCAAATTACATTATTATCGACATTTTTATAAATGACTATACTTGTGTTTGGTTTACCTGTTGAACTATGTAGTAATATTGTCATTGTTTTTCGTTTAGATAAGGAAATATTGAATAGTATTTTTTTATTTCTTAGGATTTTATAGTAAAGGTTTATCATTGCCGTCACTGTTTAAATTTCGGACTGGGTGATAATTCTGAATTCAAAGGTTTTAATATGTGAGAATATCGACTCATATTTTATTTCACATTTCGTAGATCATATTGCTACTATCATAGTGCCACTTGAGACCAGCAAGGGAGACACGGATGGACGTTCTCATCAAGGCATACACGTATCAGCTAACAATGGTCATATTCCAAAACGTTCAATTCTAAGACAGTAAATATAATATTTTTATTATATCTCATAACTTCACACTGAATTTTGAAAATAATAACACGTCTATAACAACAGTTTTCCTCAAAATAATATGAAATTCAACAAAAACGCCTTTATTTCAAAACAGAAATACTTTAAACAAACCTGACGCTTTGTGTTTAATTTTATTAAATATCAAAACACCGCAGTAATCAGCTTATTATTTCATTAATGTTCAACATGTTTTTGTTTTATTTAATCAAAAGCTGTTTAGAGAGGAAAAGCTTTTTTGAAGGACATTAGAAATTTAGTCTATGTCGTGAAACAGAGCTTCAATTAATTAAAATCGCTTGTTCTATTATAAAAGCGGTTTTGATATGTTAATATTTTCAGTATAAAATATTTTATTTACAATTCATCTTTTGTAATACTTTCTTGATTCTTTTTTTTGTTCTGTTTTATATTAACACTGGCATCGGCAATACTTTAGCAGCCAATATGACGTTACATGCGTAGCACATGCACATATAAAATCTTGTCTTTGACGTTAGTCTCAGCTACGCTAATATTCTTTGACTGACATGCACATTTTGCCAGGAAATTGCGGAGAAAATAATATCATACGCTGAAAATTCCTGTAGTTACTGGGCTTAAAGATGTTTATAAACTTTACGTTTAACATTGTTATCAATTGGTATGAGTTAAGAAATCTGTTCCTTCACTAAATATGTGTTCAAAGTATTATAGTGCCCGATTTGGAGAGTTATTCCAAGTTACCTAAAGGCTATAAAACGCGTAAATTAAAAATCTATATCCTAAGCTTAATGTCCCGTACCGGAACTGTGCAACTATCTCATAGGTCTTCGAATTCCGGCTTAGTAAAGGCTTACACAGAGGTTTACAATGAGGCTTTAGCTTGTTATATCAAATTGGTCGGTATATTTATTAATTATAAGAATTAGTATTACATAAATACTATATTAATTACTAGCATTACTATACGACGTCGAAATTTTTCATGTACCTATACCCTAAATCTCAACATTAAACATATTTTTTAGGGTTTTCATTTTTCGTCGCCCTAGTAGTTAGCTAAACAGTTATTCCTACACTCGAAAGGTTAACATCACTAAAGTTTCGCTTCTCGTATTTTATTAGTTACTGTGTATGCCTTTTTCTAATGTTATTTAATAGTCACTGGTTCATTGTCTGTTGACCTGGCTTGTATTATATGAAGGACTCCTGCACCCGTGATACAGTTTTGCCAGTCTACCTTAAACAAATCCATAAACAAATTCTCAGTAAAAACATGAACAACACAGTACCTAATCGAAATCATTTTTCTCTGCTTTGAATATGACCTCTTCTATAAATAATGAAAATAGAGAATACATTTTTTTCTTTTCTTTATAACAAGGTCAGTGTTAGTGCCGGGGACGTTTCAAGGAAAATCATAATTATTAAAACAATATTCTTTTTGTAATCATAAAATCTGTATGTAGCTTCTGGGACCAGATAGGACCTTCTCGTCTCTTTTGGAATTTGTAAGCTGAAATTATAATTTCCTTTCCAGTTCCGTTTTAGAATACTACCATCGGACTATTTCGACTTGCAAGACTCGACTGTCTAGATAAACTCTAGCAATACATTGCTTTCTTCAAATGTTGTCTTCGTACATGACTGCCAACTTGGCATCACAGTACTTGAGCAAAATTAAAAGTGCGTACGAAAGAGAACGGATACGACATTTAAACAAATTACTAGCTGAGCCGCGCGATCCGAGGAAGAAAGCAAAATGTATTTTACTTCTAAAGTAATAGCATCTTGATAATAGCACTAATCAGGATAAGGATATTACGACACACATTTATTATAGTTTCTTTCTTTAGATAATTTCATATTTTTATAAAAATAAAAGCGATTGTTGTGACAAAACTTTTATTTAGATCTTAATAATTATTTATCATACTTTTTTCTATTGTCAATTATTAGCGTTTGCTGTGCACGCATAAATAGATTTTCGATTGACCTTGAATAACAAAACCGCAACTCTTACAGATCTCTAACAGTTTTGAAAAGAAAATATTATAATTCTTATCGATAAATGGACATACCAACAGTGAAAGATTTTTGAAATCTTACCTGAGATTAACGCATTCAAAACAATAAACAAACTCTGCAGCTTAACAGTATTAAGTATTAATTTAATAAAGTCTCCTATTTTAATTTAATAAAGGTACCTAAAAAAACAATTCTTGGTTATTTTTATTGTTTATAAAGGAAGATCAATGAAAAATGGACGAGAAATAAAGACAACCTTAACTACACTTTGGAGTCATTTCCTTAAGCTACTTTAGACTTAAAGACTTAAAAAAATACGTTTAAATTTAATAAAATCATGACTTAAGAAAAAAAACGACGAAGCAACTGTTTCATTTTTCAGTAACAACTTTTTTTGCTAGTCGTGTAATGTCTTTCGTTATGGAAATCGATTCAATGTTTTCAATATCTCCTATCTTTGTGCTTAAACAGAACTTTGATTTTTATTCCAAAAGTGAATAAAATTGGTCGAGATCGTTCTTACTAGTGACGAAGAAAGGTCAAAGATGGCCGCAGCCACAAAATAGCGATGTTTTGAACTGTGAAAAAAAAAAAACGAACTGTAATAATTAAGTCAGCGTAATAGGTATACATGAGAAAAATAAAATACGGAAACTTTCTGTTCAGCTTAATCACTCTGAAACAGAAGAACGAAATAACGAGCTTAATTACAATGGCGAAATTTAGAAGTGAGAGAAATAATTGTGGGTATCATTCCCGATTACAAGCTAGATATTATCCTTTACGAATATTTATTTAACCACTCGTTTGTGGCTGTTAATTAATGTCACAATAGATAGTAGGGGAGAAGTGGCGTGGCTAATAATTGGTAAGGTAAAAACAATATTGAGACACCACTATCTTGAGCATGCTTGATATGCTAGGTAGTTCATCCGTAGACTATTATCATTTCTAGCTTGACTGATAATTTCTACAAATTTTAATTATGGGTCTCAAAAGTATATAATAAGGTATATAGTTTTGCACGAATTGTCAAACATTTTAAGCTGTTCATCAATCGAGATTGGTCAAGGGCTCTAGGTCTAGGCCACAGCTACTTTACGAGAACGCATCACCACACACTGCATGTCGTCGGGTGGGGGTCGGTTACGAAATCAGTTCAGAGATCTCGCCCCTATTTTTTAGGGACTCTTAAGGGTATTGCGCTATCGCTCATCGGGCACACTTTTTAAGAGCCACCGGGGTATGGTAAACCGCACTTCCCAACTCAGTCAGGTTGGATCCAGTTGGGTTTTTGTGGGAAAATTTCACGCGTCTATCTTGGTGAGTTTCTGCATTTCTCTCCACAATCCAGTGCTGAGTTATGTTTCATCAGCTGGGATTAGCCGAGTGTAACTTTTGGATTGTTCCATTTCCAGTTGGATTTGAACAACATTTCACAAGGAAAAAATTCAACTCCGATATGGTAGTTTTTTGATTCTCTTTAGGCTCGTTTATCTATTATGCAATAAAAAACATTTAAAAATTTCTCACCTACATGATATTTTAATGAAAGGATCAATTAGTCAAACGATTATGAAGTTTTGATACCATAGCTATCAATTAGGCCATATTCAACTTCATAAAGCAATGTAATTCTGATAGCGATAAACCTCCAATTTCGTAAAAGTTACATAAATTTAAGAACTAAACGAATATGTCTAAATTTCAAACGATAAATTAGTTAAAAAATTTAATATAAGAGTATTATTTAAGTCATATTCAACTTTATAATGAATACTCGGAACAGTATATCTGATAGCGATAATAAAACTTTTCTATAAATACCAACGTAACGCGCGTCGTTGCGTCGCGTGAATTCCGAAGTTGTGAGCTCGAAACCGGAAAGGAAGTTGCTTGTTTTAAGATGAAGTACTTTGATGTTGGTAAAGTAATGAATTCAAGTTTTATAGAAATAATAAATTTAGGTTTTCATATTGTAGTGCCAACTAACCTTTGTTACTTCAGTCTTTGAGCTATATTTCAATATGAAGTAATTGAGGACCAGGTATCCATGGATCTATAGCATTAAATAACTGTTCATGAAATTAGAATTCCGAATCGCAACAACGCTGCAAACATTTTGCGTCGCATTCATTTCATGCAACGCTAGTAGACAACTAACTGGCAGCCGTCACATACACGTTTCATGGAAATCGCGTTATGAAAATTATTCACGACTGGTCGGTTAAGTGAAATGAAAGTATATATTCCACATGATTTCATAGCCTATAAATGTTATGTACATAATTCATGGGTGTAATTTGATTACGCAAAACATCCACTTTTCTGGAAAGGATAATGAGATTATCTGTCAAAGAAATCCTTTGATGACTTTTTTCTGAGTAATCGAGCGTTAGTCGTCTCAGAGATTATTACATTCATTCATGTAATAATAAACAAAACTTATAACTCTTCCACAGTAGTAAAAATATGTTGTTATCGAATGTTGTATCCTGGTACTATAACAAAATATCTAAGTTGCAGTATTGAAAGTTAAAAAATAAGGCAGCGTTAATTTTTTTTTTATCTGTTAAGTTTTAGCTTCGTGTTACATTTTAGCACTTTATGTAATATCAGTTTCTGACAAATACATAAACTTTCATCATGTTAATAGAAAGTTATTAAAAAACGAGATCTTATAGAACCGAAGCTAACTTTTTTGGTCAATCTCCTCATTGGCAACTCCGCATTTCATTATACTTTAAAATAAACCATCACTTTCTTTAGGAATTACATTAGACCTTCGACGTGATCACACACGACATACATTTACGGGACATTTTGCCTATATATCTATTTTTATTATGATGCTTTACAGGTAATTTATGTTAAATTTATATTATAATTGAAATAGGAAATAATAACACAGCATTGTACATTTCTATGCAACTATTATTTTTAAACGTAAAAGAGTCAATTTGTCACTCTATGATATTAAATATTCTATTAAAATGTCTTACAATTCCATAAAAACAGCTCGATTAACGGACCAAACGTAAAAATTGTTTGTCCTTTCCAAAAATTAGTCACTCGCGTATTAGATCAATAAAAATGGAAAAAATAGGAAACAAAATATAGAAACAGGAAACAGCAAAAACAATAAGTCAGTATAAAAAACTTAAAAAAATAAAAACCTTTAAATAAAAGAAAAAGAATATAAAAAGTCGTATCTATTGTATGATTCCCAAAAATAAACACTGTATGCTGTAGACCTACATTAAACACGGCACATATATTTAGGGGATGATGAATAGTTAGCGACAGCAAAATCGATTAGTACGCAATATTGTTAAGCTCCAACTGAATAGAGAAGACACAAAGCCTCCATTTATCGCATTATTGTGAATTCCCTTAAGCTTTGTATTCATCAGGTATATCATCAATATCATTAATTAATACATATTATAAAACAAAATCGTTGTCGCCTGTCTGTCCCTATGTATCCTTAGATATTTAAAACTACGCAACGGATTTTGATGCGGTTTTTTTTAATAGATAAAGTGATTTTTGAGGATGTTTTTTAGATATGTTGTTTTTTAAATTAGGGATCCGTATGAAAATATCGAATTTGTAGCACAAGATGTCAAATCGAAAAACTTATTTATGCGTACAAAAACAATTGGCAATAGGTACAACAAAATGATATATTTTAGGTCTTAGTAAGACCGACAAAAAAGTCCGTGACGCGAGCATATATCTAACTATCATAGTTTAGTCACAACAAGTCTTAGTGCTTTTATACAAGAAATAAAATTACAAGGTGTATGTTTTTCGAATTGTACCAGTTTCGATTACCGGTTGTACCAAGATTATTTCAAAAAAAATATTAATGTTTCTTTTCAAAAATAAAGGAATGTTTCCTTTCAGCAAAATTCGTTAAACTCATTATTTCGAGTACTTCCCCTGGAGGGAAAAATTCCACCCTGTATATGAAATGAAATGAAAATAATTTGTGTAAGTGCGTGAGTGTGTGAGTGCGTGTGTGTGTGTGTGTGTGCATAGTGATAGTATGGAATAGCTGACATCAATAATTCGAAATAAATAATTAAAAACATTTCATTATTCGATCTAAACTAGTCCGAGTAAATCAATTATAACTTTTTTTTTTGATAAATAAATACCACAATATCAGATAGTATATATGCGTTATAATATCAGTATCATCTACCTATTCAATCGAATGTTTTATTTGTTCACCCTATATTTATAAACATCGGCCAGTAACCGGGCAATGTGCAGAGCCTTTGCCACTAACTGTTGGTAATTACACACTCTTTGTTGACTCGATGTCTCTTGTAATTACTGAACATAAGTCAATGCGTACATTTTTTTATTACCGACATTTGATGTCATTAATAAGCAGTAGAATTAAACCTTTATTTAATTGAACAAAGTGTTATTTCAAACTTTAATTCATTTATATTACGAAAATTTACAATAAATGTTTTTAGTATCATTTTATATTTTAAAATAGATATTATATAGCAGTAAAAGGTCTCAAAAAAAGGGTTGATGAATATTATTTACCTGCTTTTGCATAATATTGAAAAAGAAAGTTATATTCTACGATCGTTTTAGAGTACAATTTAATTATTGTACAACAATCCTTAATTGTTACTAATACAAATTTTTGAATTATAGCCAATCTCCGTTTGCGGAATCGACCATTCCATGAAATGAATTATCGGTGAAACATACTGTGATGAAAATTAAATTGTTTTTTTTATTCTATATTTTACTAGCTGTACCCTGCACACACACATACACCCGCTCGCTGATCTTATTACCTGTGTTGTCAAAGTATCTCGCGCTTTACACATTAATTATCATTAACCACTTACGAAAAAAATAACTAGTATAACTGCATTTTTGTGAATGAGCGATGTAATACGGTTCTATGAAGTTTACATACTGTAAACAATTATTGTATTAGGAATGAAGGGGTCAAAAGTCGCTCCAAATGGTTCGGGTAATATTACACATGGTGCGGTCGCCAGTTCTCTCTCTTGGCTTTACACGCTACCGCGTGTCTAGATCTGTCACGTAGCATTGTGTAGCAGCTCATAGCACTCATTCACACGATTGCTACGCATCAGGAGTATGTACGGAAAACATATTTGCTAAGGTAAACTGAAGAAGACACTGTTTGAGAAAAAATAAAAAAAATCACATTGAGTTTAAAACAGAATTTATGCATCTATCAACTAGCAAGTAGAATGCATAAATTTTAAAGTTAACATTTTGACATCAGAATCTGTATTTGTAAATCATGTCCTATGTTAAATTAAAGCACACGAGTTAAAAATATCTAAAATGTAGCATCTAATTCGGAATATAGTATATTATTATTAAATTCACAATATTATACAACACCATTATAGTAATTGGTAAATTTTTACTATAATGAAAAATCAACAGCGTTATTCAAGCACAACAATAATTTTATAGGCTTAATTATAAAGCTAATTGAAGTATGGAAAGCTGATTGTTTGTGGATTATTTGATCGTATTTGGCCTTAGTACTAATGGACTAATTGGTTCCATCAGCAAACGATTATTTCAGCTGCGGCCTTTTGAGAACTTCTGATTATCAATTAATCGCGCGGTAGAACTTAAGTTTACACTCTTTGAAGATTTGATCGGAAAATAGACCATAATTATAAATCAATAGGTATATTTTAAAAAAGCGAATAATTAAAAAGGCATGCCCGCTGAGTTTCCTTAGCTGGTTCTTCATAGGTAGGAGGGGGGTTACTTCAGCGAAGTGATGGTAATATTTATATATTATGGTTAATATATAAGTGTGTTTCAAATATATATATAAATATTAGCTAGATGATTTAGACAAGTATACCCATTTTTTTCATATTAGTTAATGTAAGAGTGACCCAAAATAATAGTATTGTTAGGGGATATTTCTTTGCCCGAAATTCTGTATTTACTCCCCGGGGAAATATAGTTCCTTCTACGCATTGTAAGGCTCTCAGTCAAGGTCCATTTACCCACTTATTATTTAAGTTATATTGGCATTTAGCTATGTGTTAACTTAGCTCTTCTACAGGATATATTCTAACTAAGAAATATTTTTATTATATTATTTTTGAATATTATAATTATTAATGTAACTTATATAATAGAGTCCAACTATAAACAATAATATTAGAAACAAGAGTATATCATCTACATTATTCCACAATCACAACTCTACTGTGATAATATAACTAGTTATGTTTGTGGTTTGTTAGTTCTCACCTCAGAGTCTGCTTTAGACAGCTAAATTAACATTTTGTGGCTCACAGTGGCCGGTTTTCATGCGTTCATTTCAAAATCATTTACGATTTTAATTAAATTATGCTAAAACTGTGTACTTATTTAAGAAAACTTTGTTAGTTTATTTTTACAGCTAATTAAAAAATGCCATTTAAAAAAGAGCCGCGCTATATTTCGCTACCGCTATAATCCATATTTTTGAGTTCAGATCAAGGAACAGTTCGTGTTGTCTAGTTAGTGTTTTCAGTAAATAAAAAAAATAATAATTTCGATTTCATTATTTTTGGCTTCGCTTTTCAAATTTACTTAGTTAATTAGGATTTTAAGTTCGTACAACGATTCCTCTAATCCGCTGGTTATGGATTTTAATAAGCTGCCTTTTTGCGAACCGCCCCTAAGCCCTGAGTGAGCCATGGAATACGTTGCATTATTATTTAATTTTAATATAAATTATATCTTTCGACGTAACATAAGTTTTACTATTTGTTTATTGATCTACAAATAGGAGAAATCTGATTGTGGTATAGTTTTATTTAGAAACAAAACAAACATATAGCCATAATATAAAAGTCGATGAAAAAATAATTATTACATTTTTCCCCAACTAGGACACCATGTGGCCAAAAATGAGAAGACTGCTGGTCGCTCCGGTAAGCAATATCCCAAAGCTTCTAACAGTGACGGTGTTTTTAGAACACACTGTCTGAAATCCACAAAATTTATTACTCCGTCATGGTCCAAATCCATCCGTTTCAACATGATGTCAACGAGTTCCTGTAAACAATAGGAGATATTTCAAGACACGCTGTGGATAGCTCTGGTCGTTAAATATATCGTTTGTGACAGCTGCTTGCGTTCCTCTGTAGCTATCGTGATATTACGGATTTACAACGCCATAAGCAAGAATTACGACAGTGTTTTATAGACATTCAACAAGTAACAACAATTTTTACGTTTTAACATTAAGTAACCCAAGAGTAGGGAATCCAAAGAGGCAAAAACATATTAATTTTCATTTCTTGTAAAGGACTTAACGACTCAATACTTGTTATCATCATATAATTACAAAAATAAAATAAAAATCACAGTAAAGCCAAAATATTATTATGTCGTTTAGACTAGTAGCTTATAATAGTAGGCGAACCCAAGTGATGATTGCAGAATTCATTAAAATGCGGCACGAATAATATACCTACACGAAGATACATTGTATCCGGTTAAGTACCTTTACCAAATATAATGAAAGAAAAGAAGAAAGAAGAATAAATTACAAGAAAATTATGAAATTCTCAGAATTTGGATTTATTTATATTTATTTCGAATATAAACACAATAGACATAAGTAAGTTTTAAGAATGTCTTTATGTTATGTACAAACCTGTGATACTACGCAATCTGAGAATGAAAATGAAATTGAGTCAGAAAAAGAAGATGATTAGACTGATGAAAATGGTGATTAATTAATCTCTTCAGTTTCAATAAAATATTACTAATCGAGTTTTCACATATGAACGTCTTAAAACAATTAATTGATATAGTTAAGTAAAACTAGTCGAAGTGTAACTGGCATCAATTTATTAAAGAATATAAAGCAAATGTAGTTATATGAGCGTAATAACAGTGTTGATTAAATAATTAGAAATATGTAGGTAGTTATTGAGTCGCGCCTCGGAGAGCAGCCCGCATTCCGCCGAGACTGATTAGATTCAATCTACTCGAGCATGTTTACTTAGAAAAGTAAATTGCTACTCCACGTTCAAGTTAATAAACAGTCAGATTTGTCAACTTTCAGCTTTACTTTAGTTTTTTAAATGCGAGGGTAAAACATACAAAACGAAATCATATTATGTACATAATAATATGTTGTACCTGTACCTATTCTTAATTTTAATATACAATTTTCTATCTAATTAATCATTCATTTCACAAATGGAAGTAGGTAGTAACTAACGCATATATATAAATACTTTTAAGACTTTAAGCCCAGAAAAGAAAATGACAAGCAAAAAGTAAAAAAAGAAAAAATAATTCTATTTAACATCAAATACTTGTAATATTAATTCCTGTTATTCATAAAACGTTTACTTACATTTCCCTCATAAAACACGTTAGCTTTATTAATTCAACAAAGTATTTGCAAAAAGAAAATTTATTTTATTCACCCAAAAACGGAAGTCTTCAGAAAGCTATAAACGACTTAATCCTTGTTAGGAGGAAAAAGCTCGAATTTAACGTTTATATCCAATACCAATAAAGTTAAGTTGAATATATTAATTATGTGCTCTACGTAAACGATGGTAAGCTATTTTATTATTTTTTTCAACTTATTTGTGAAACAACAACTATTTAAATTATTATTTAACTTGGAGTGGAAGTAAATTTCAAGTGGAAGATCATAAAAATAATTCAAGCTTAGGTAGAGTTTCGGAAATTGCATCGTGTCTTCTCATTGTCTATTCCACAATCACTAAAACAAAAGTTTCATTATACATCAATGTATCAGTTTCACTATTACATAAGCTCAGGGTCGTTTAACTAGCTGTATAATGAGTTATATTCGATAAATCACTGAAAGATAAAATCAAAAAGAGATTATGAGACAGAAAACCAACTAAAAAGTACGCGACATAGTTCACAAACTAAAAAGACTTTAGTGGCAATTGGTTTGATCACAAATGTCGTAGGAACGGTGGTAGCAAAAAGGTGATCTGGAAAAGAGAACTCGAATCGGCTAGCGTAGTGTGGGGCGCACGTCAGTCGGATGAAGGGATAATAAAATTGAAAAGCCGGCATTGTTTGAGGAGTGTTGAAGATCGGGCTCTATTGCGTTGGAATATGGAAGACGCAAGATATGCCACGACAGATGTCGGCTGATTATGAAGATACTTTTTATTTATTGTTTGTATTATAAATTAGAAATAATGTTTATTCGAAAACAAAATAAGCAACTAGCAGTAAAATTTACAATTAATAAATGAAATACACTTCTAATTTTTCAATAAATTCAACAAAACGAGCATGGAAGACCGTCAACAGAGGCGATAATTAAATTGTAAATGAAGGACGTGGAGCCTTTGATATGATACATCACAGTATTCGTACTACGAAAAAGCCATCAGGAAATTGGAAAGCTTCATTTATTAATCAACCTATTGGAGATTAAGTTGACGTCCGAAATTTTGATAAATTTCTATTTCTGTTTCTAAGTTAAACAATATGTAAAATTTTCGTGTGATATGATATTTCATATGATGTGATGTGATGTCGTGTAATTTGTACATTTCAATAATATTTTGATTCATATACTCAAACACAAAACATCTCATTTGGTTGTTCAGATTTGTTGGTTTCATAATAATATAAAGATCATTTCATTTTATATTGGTCGTTTCTTAGAACAGAATCAAACTTTTCATTTATTGAAAAAAAAGCAAGGTTTGTCTCTCAGTCCAGGTCAGAACGTACTATGCGTAACATAACCTGATTGATACAAGATAGTGCTAAGTTTAGCGTGAAAGCCCTCAATGCAAGTTGTAAAACTTCATAATATAATACTAAGATAAATGCAGAAGTTTTGGTTTGTTTTCTATTTTTTTAATACTTTTTAATACACAAGATAGCTACATTAGTATCCCTCAACCTATTAAAACACTAAAGTATTTAAAAAAATAAAACATAATTGTATAACCAATTAATGTCATTCATATACTCGTACATACTCAGTTAACTACGAAAGTGTGACATCGTGATGTCTATGCATCAACAAGATGGAACACTCTATAATATGAATCTGGCATTATTTACCTCTCAATAAACCTGTCCGAGTTATGTATACACACCGTGACAAGGTGGGCTAAAATAAACTTTGAGCGTTCGTTAAATTAAATTGTAATGTTCGTGTAAACTAACGTCCGTATCACTATATTACGTCATAATATCATATTTCTACTAAATTGCGCAAAGTACAAATGTCACGATATTATTACGAAAATAAAACGTGACAACCGAGTAGCTCTCTAAACCCCCGAGTTTTTCCCTTATAATAAAAACCGTAAACAATTTCAATTTCGCAGCTACGTACAAATTGGAAAAGTACCTTGACATTTTAACAAATCCTTTTTACCTAGGTAATGAAGAATAAAACACTCATGTAAAATAAAGCTTTCACGAAAAACAAGATAAATGTTACTCACTTGAGTTTTTTTAGTTCGCACTTAATCTATTTCAATTTTTATTTCTTACTTTGTTATTTTCGTGCCTATGTTATTTTATTTTACAGACTTTGCAGAATATAATTTTGGCATTTTGCTAGTTCTAAACCGAAGAACACCGATAATAAAAAATGTCAAATGATAAAACAAAACGAATACTATAAAAAGGTTATTTTTAAATAAATATACCTACACGTAAAAACCATAGGTAAATGATATAAAACTAATGTAGGGGTACTCAATAAATCGAGATGAAAGAAACATGAACGAGCAGAAACCTATCACACCACACGATCTAACGAAATGGGACGTTTATTGAACAAAGGAAAGCTAGTTTTAGAATACTTTCTTAACTCAAGTTAAAATTACTATTTCATCATTTTTGAGATGCACAATTGAATATTACGTACACTATCTGAGAATCTAACCAGCTCTCACGTTTACCAACACTAATAGTTAACTTAGTTTAGCGTGGCTAATTTATCATTTATCTTATCATTCAACTGACTGTAAAGCTCTATTGCAATAATGAACACCATAGAATTGAATTTTAACGCTCATCAAGGCACCTTTCACAAGGAGTCTAGTAGATGAGCTTGTTCTAAAATGTACTTGGAAATTTTCACACGTGCCAACATGTGAAGAGGAATTATTTTCTGAGCTTTTGTTATAAGCTCTTCTGGTACACAGCTTAGGTACCAAAATAAAATTGAAGGAATATGATGAAATTGCTGGTAACAAAATGATTAAATTATGTTATTGCTTTTTTTGAACTTGTTGCTTTTATGTGCCAAGCATTTTTTATATCCTAATATGTTTTGTACCTATATTATCTCTTGTAATTCTATTATAAAACGATTCACATGATAACTTGTCGCAACAATGGTTATAAAAAACTTATTTTGGTATTATGGTTTTGTAAAAGCTAGAGTTACCTACTACTCTACTAAACCCAAATGTATAATATTACTATTTGTTTAAAATTTATATGCTATACTTAACAGTTTCGCCAGAATTTCGGTATATTTTCATACGTTAATCAAAATGTAAAACCGAAAACATTGTTTTTAAGATTCTTCAATACTTAAATTTTAGTTCTAAGTAAGTATTACAAATCGGTTTAACTTTGTAAGAATGTACCAAAACGCAGTTAACGTAGCTATAATAATCCACATTCATGTTATTTTATATTTCTGAACAGCGAAGAAATCCGACCCGATTCGTTGTGCTTTTCACAATCACACACAACAGTCTTTGCTAACAATATTGTTTTCAGCCAGTAATCTTATGTCTACAGTTTACTAGCGAGTTCACGAGGAAAATATGTTTTTGCGGTACTATATTATAATCTCTTTTAAGCTCTGCCGTACCCAATTTAACTTGTTTCATGTAGACATCAATTTATAATGACTCTATAATAATATTTATGAGTTGTATTCGACCAAACCAATGGATTTAATCTGTTTTCGATAAAGTCAAAACAAAGCGGATTACGTCCGAGGACTTTTGCACGATTTGTTTCGAAATAATCTTTACTTTCTACGTATTAAACATTAATAAAAGGTAGGCATTGGCGTAGTACGGATCTGTTTAGTCCAACGTGTAATTTTACCGATTATGTTAAAAAACAAGTGAAATGAAACAGGGGACAGAAGAACATAACATGAGATCAAAATCAAATTTCATTAATAAAAAAATAGATGTTCTGCGTAATTTTTTCCCAATGGGAAGTACCTACAATGTCCATATTGTAGATACTAAAATGTTACGTTGAAGGAGTTACAACCACTTTGTCGAGATATTCTACGATAGAACAAAGCAGTAGTTCTGTTTTACTTTCATAGCTAAAATGATGCAGTACATTGTTTAATGTATTTGAGCACGTTAGAGTTGTTACTTTATACGTTCTGTTTATAAAGGATACGAAATAAACAAAGAGTTAATGTGGTAAATGCCTGAACAGTACTGTTCAAATTGTTCTATTCTCTTTCATATCAGGTTCACTTCCTAAATAATTAATATTATGTTGCTAAGGAGTTTGTACGGTACTATATATTAAAGGGTGTATATATCTATAGATTACACTAGAAATACATAGGTACTATATATGTACGTACCTATGACATACTTTTGTATATATTAAGCTTTTGTTAATCAATTTACCGAGAAAGGTTAAGTTGTTATAGTTGTGGATATGTCATATGAGTAGTATTAAGCTTCAGACAGATCGGATTTAAAATGATTAGCAACGCTAAAGCGAAAACGAATTCAAATGTAAAATTGCAAAAAAAATCAATGATAGAAATCATTACATAAGTAGAAATTAACATAGAGCATAATAAAATTCTCAAAAAGTATCTAACGTTGTCTAATGTTACCATAATGAAGTTTCAACTATCACAAATTTAAATCACGGTATTAATTAACCCGTACTGTTTTCTCTGACACGGGCCGCTGAGCCGCGTGCATGTGTTAAACGGATTAATGGTCGCTGGACGCGTTGCACGCATCTACATTTTGGTTCAACACTTTCAAATCCATTCAATTGAATTTGCATACATTTGAGTGTATAAATGATGAGTGAATACTAACTATGTCAACTGATCCTATTATCTGCCTGAATACAGGCAATCAAACCTAACATGCTGCAATTTAGTATCAAATACATGTGTTGGCAATTAAGGATTTTAACAGCTATGGCTTAGCAAAGTTCTCTTGCATTCAATTTCAATGACGTCCACAGTCCAAATTTTGGACAAATAAAAGACATAGCATTTAATGTAGACACAGTATTTTATTTCATCTATTCAAATTTAATTATATTCGTTTGAAAATTGAGGTTGTTTTTATCTATAGATAAATATATATAAAGCAATTAGAACACGTTTTAAAAAAAACTACAAATAATATAGTATGAGATAGTATTAATACAGTAAGTAGAAAACAATATCTATTTTAAAACATAGGTAAGGTAGGTACATGAAAATTTCTGTAATATAATATGTACTAATGTTAGTACTCTACTGAAACAACCCATTACTACCCACTGGTGGGACCGGGCCGGTCTGCTCAGAAGAAGGATTTGCATGCCCAATGCGGATTGGGGACGTCACGTATCTTCAAAGGGATTTAAATAATCTTCAAAGATACATAGATATCACTAAAGAAAAAAATAATAATACATAATATGCATCAGATTATCGTCTCAAACTCAATAGTACTTGAAAAAATGGGCTTTAAACTTTCTTTCTTTTGCACTTTTCAAATAATTTCCATAATTCAGTTTAGTTACGAATTTCCTCAATTGCACAACAAAACGTGCATTGGAAAATAATAATAACTTCAATTTTGATTTGTGAACCAAACTTTTCATTGTATCGGCATTTTACTGGAAGACTCTAGGCGCCATCTTTTGAGCTTTTGTGAAATGGGTACCTACAAAGCTTTCACTTGTGATGTGTCGTGAGAAAGCTCAAGCAGTTTACTGTGCTACCAGCAGAGGACGCTAGAATCTTTATAAATAATTTCAATATAATTTGGGTTCTAGGGTTCTTCTCTTAGGTTCTACTTTGGGTTCGGGTTTGGGTAAATAATAAAAATAGGTTTTTATAAATAGTAACAATTTAGTTCACAGTTCTTAGTATTTCACTCAAGTAAAATAACTTCATCTATAATGTTTTAGGTAGGTACTTAGGTTTTGTTTAGCTTTTAGTTTTCAATTATAAGTTTTGTACCCAGATTATCGACTGTTGGTTTTCCTTAAATTAAATAAATTCAATGTACGAGTAGGCATGTAAGAATCGAATATGTATCAAAGAAACGAACATTTCACATTTGTTAGGATAGTGGTGGCAACTTCATCTAGTGCACTGAAAATTTTACAAGCTTGCTTCTACTGCGTATAATTTAACAAATTTTTTTGTCACAAACACACACACATTTAAAATTAATGTAGTTCTGAACGTTTCAGGCTAACTAGTCTATTACGATATTATCATGCGTATTCAATGCGAACATTCAAATTTAACATTCGGGAATGCGAATGATGTCCTTTTCAACAAAAAGTTGAAGGTTTTTTAAATGGGTTTTTTGACCTACAGTTTTCATGCTAACTATAAGTATTTAGCTGCAGATCAAAGATCGATTCACCGATTTATTGCTTTGTAAACACTTGTAAATTACCTACTGAACGAATAATATACACATTCACAGTACCACAAGGCAATCTCCATTTTTCATATAGTACTGTACTGTAACAACCCATAACTGCCCACTGTTGAGCTCAGGTCTCCTCCGAAGAGGGGTTTAGGTATAGTCCACCACGCTCGCCCAATGCGGATTGGGGCATTGACTTATCTTCGAAGGATTTTTAGAACCCTTTTTCGATATGCAGGTTTCCTCACGATGTTTTCCTTCACCGTTCTAGTCAGTGGTGTTGTAAAAATTGCACATAAATCTTTTTCACATTAAGATTTAGAGGTATACGGTTTTGAACCAACGACCTCCCGTACGGAAGACAAGAGCTTCAACCACTCGGCCACCATGACTTCATAAAGTATGAACGATTAAAATTGACTAGCATCAAGAGACAAGCTAGAACTTGTGCCAGTGGTTCAACAAAAGCACTCGTGCTCTGTTTCGCGCTGCTGTCTCAAAAGTACAGCTCGCCTTAATGATCGCCAACCTTCGATAGAAGATGTTACAGGAATAAGAAGAAGAGACAGGCAAATTTTGATTTGTCTGTAGTTTTACTTCGCTTTTTTTACCCAGTGTTTTTAAAAAGATCGATATTACCTACTTTATTTCCTTCTAAATTAATCAGAAGGTAGTGATTCAACCAGTTGTCTATTATCATAAAACGGAAATTAACTATTGTCACATATTACAACTATATCTATATCATGTAGTCACACGAATTGATCGTAATTTAAATTAACGGTGTTATAGTGTTTCAAAATTGAACGTTGTAACTCATCTATCCGTCGTGATTGAATCGATTAAATCCCGTAATGGAAATCGTCGGAGCTGCCGGAAATCCCATTAATGAACTTCGTGTGATGATGCAGTGTACTTAGTTAATACATACTATCGATGTGTAGTTGCTCTGGATATTGCATTTTGAAGCACAATATGTTTTCGTACCACATTATAAAACTAAGAAAATTTCTACTACTTAGTTACTAAGTAACTACCCAAGTCTGTACCCTACTACTACAAAAGCAGTAAAAACTATAATTATAAAATGTGATATTAAAAGATTTTTTTTTATTTCTTACTTTGACAGCTTCCTCGACGTCATCGTCTCTTGAAGCTTTGGCAAGACTCTTCTTCATGAGCTGGTACATGGTTTCTCTTCGTAAATGACCTTCACCGAGGAGGTCGTAGCACTTAAATAGAAAATAAAAAGATAAGAGAAAAAATACAATACATGTCTAGCCTTGCAGAAAACCATGAGTACAAATCCAGCCAATGTAGGTCTGACAGCAAAACATTATTAGTTTTTGATTTTGATAGAATTAAGATGGTATTATTTTTACTCTCAAATCGATAGGTGATCGCTTGAATCGATATTTGATAGAAGTCTACATCGCTGAAAAAATGTGTAAAATAGTTGAGTAAAAACGAAAAATACTGCAATTTAAAAAAGACTTAAATCGATCGAAGATATTAATATGTAATATTATATTACTATACTCCTTATTCGTTTATTTGCTTATTTTTTACATTATATTTTTAAAAATACATTTACAAAAAAAATAAATTTAAAAATATAAAATTATTTTATATTATTATAATTTAGTATTTGATTATGAAACTGAGATACTTAATATTTCAAATTTTTTTACGAAAAATAGCTACGAGTAGGTATTGGGAAGCGCTGACGCTTTACTACGTACTTCTAGATTATTTTATATTTATCAATAATTATTACGACTGCCGAAAAGACAGCCTGCCTACTGCAGAAATTACACGCCTACCTATTTTCAGAGGAAACAGTTGTCCCTAATACGCAAAAATGTTCATTGCAACAGGTTCTTAAATCATCACAAGACAAGAGAAAATTTAATAACGTTGACATACACATCTATCTCAGGACAGAGAGCATTCTAAGTAAGTAAAGTTATGAAATAATATAATTACTGTAAACGCATAAGCGATACGTTCTTCAATATCACCACGTAAGTATAAGGATATGGCCTTCGCGAACGTTGCCATGGTAACGTATGGAGACGTGCCTCTGTCTAGCGCCACCATCACTCGTTCCATCATGTATGAATCTGTCATACCTAAACCAGTGTGCAGTACATCTCTAAAATGTGACCTGAAATATTACATTTACGTTAATCTTCTGAATTAAAGCAATACAAACATTGATTAATGCCTAAAGAACACTAAAGAAGAAAAACATGGTATGACAATTTTGTTTTATAATTCTACACAGTTAATGAAACAAACAAAATATTTAGTTTATTCCGAAATATCCACTCGAAAACAGAACAAGATGATGACGAAAACAACTTTAGTCTCTTTCGTAAGACACAGTTTATACGACGCCTTGTTTAGTCTAGCAATGTCCATCTACAAGGTACTTTGTAAACTCACAATTAAGATACTGTATGCTTTTCTCATTTGGTAGCAATGTTAGACGACTATTTTTGGAAAAATTAATAATCTGGTATTTCAGAACAAAGGAAACAGGTTTACTTTTGAAATCGAGCAAAACAAAGCGGTAGACTTTACGTATCATAATCAAAAAGATATGTTGGTACATAGGTTAAAATGTTCATAAACAATTTTGCTTTGAACTCGACCTTTGACTTTGCAGATACTAATTAAATTGTTATTATTTTACTGTGTTTGTCCTAAAATTAGCCTACAGCGTATTTATTATATTGTACATATTTGACCTACTACTATCGCGTTAATTTTTACATTAAGTAATTGATTACATTCGGTTTCGTTTAGAAGATCAGTCCAGTGTAGGTCCCACACACAAGGTCTCTTTCCTAAAATAATAATTCCTCCTTAGACAGCAAACCTCTCCATCGGTTTCTCATTTCGTATATTTCACCTTCGAAATTTAAATCTCAAAATCCATATACGTCACATCGTGACACATAAAGTCAAGCGTAATGTATTATAGGATATCCGTTAACCGGATATCGGATATCCTACTTCGAACCGTAATGCGTAAGTGCTTCACAAAAGGAATACGTAAGACGTATCACATTAAATGGTTCAATATAGATATTGTGTTTTATTATTTATCAAAACAGATTTCGGGCGGCTCTACTACTCCGGGATCGATTAATTTTAGGGCTGCCAACACTTAAAATAGTATTTAGAGAAAAATTCAGAGTATGTTCATCAATTTTCAAGACTATTGCCATTTTTTTATGCTTTCAGACACTTTAATTAACTTCTAAGTAATTTAAAAAAATATAAACACACCGGGGGCTTAAAGCAGTAAGCGATTTGGTTTTGTACCACGTAGTGATAATGCTGTTACCTACTAAAAAGATCTAAGAACCTCTTTGAAATCTTATCAAAGATAAATCAAGATTAATACATAAATTACTTTATTTCAGTAGTTTTACTTACCTTGATATTAAGTCAGACGCCGCAGGTTTTTCATCACGTTTCTGTATCTTGAAAAATATGACCATTATTTCTTTAAAAAAAATATATTATTAGTTATCTAGCAATGTTTTAATACAAATTGTATAACTCGGTTGTTGCAGTACAGTACAGTATAGCTGGCTTAGAATATTGCGAGTTACTTTTCATAATGTCTACAGAAAATAATAATAATATTAATTGACATCGACATCGCAATAGGTCGTATCTTGAAAATAGCAAATTTACAGGGAGACGATTTTAAACTTCACCTTTGTATTAATCAGCTACAAAACACGACATCGCAATTATTATAATATACAACAATAAAGTTTCGTGGAGTACGTTACAAAATAATATATTTTTGTGTATTTTTTAAACGGTTTTATTTAGCTCACCCCGTTTGTTTTATTCTTTATTTATTATTTTTCTTTATTTATAATTAATTTATTCTTCCGTCAAATCGAAATTCGATAAAATCAACACTTACGAACTTATATGACTTAGCTTTTTGAAATACGACTATTTATTACTAAAATAATTAATAAAATAGTACGTACACGTACGTACGTACGTCTTCTCTTAGACATGGGATTAATGAAATTGAAGAAGAAAAAAAACTATTTTACAAAACGTAACAACTTCAACCACGCAAAAGTCGCAACTATGAAGATGCGACGCTTAGGTAGCTAAAAACAATTATATGTTTGTCGCACAACGCCTAATAAATGAGATGAAAATTATTTTAATTTCAAATCACAAACATAGATGGTCTGATATTTAGGAAGAACACACTAATAACTCGACGGCATTGCGAGTACTGTTTGAACCCCTTTGTAATGCAGACGAAGTTGCGCGGGTCAACTAGTCCAAGATATGGGCAAAGATTTTATACAGGGAATATTGTAAATGTTACAAAATCCCTTGATATAAAATCGCTTACACATTGTCAGGGCTTTAAAAACTCCAATTAAAAAAACTCATTCTGAATTAGAACAAGGTTTGAGAACAGCATCGAATTACAAGACAGGCATTTTTGTAAAATTATTATATCAAATAAAGTAGCCATCAAAACCAACGCTAGTAAATTAAAAAGGAATTTAGTAAATTGCTCTTTTACATCGGTTTTAATCTTTATGTTGTACAGGTCGCGAAAGCCATTTTACTTATCATAAAAACAGGAAATCTTTCAAGGAAAATGCTTTGTTTCTATAAGTATGTAAATTACTGTGCTTTGTACGAAACCATCTAACATTTTCTCTATCAAGAAGTTAATTTATTAAATAGAAGCGTATTCAAAACAAAACTTATTATAAAGATATAAAATTTAAAAATACAATATAAAGACTATTATAAAGATAACTTACTATAACTTATTATAAAGATTATTATTAACCTTTAAGTAGGAACGAGGATCGTAAGTGCATATCTACATAAACTTAATTTAGAAGAATAAATTCTAGTGTCGTCACTAAGAAGATTATAAAGCAAATAAACGTAAACATTGATCACAGTTTACCGAATTCATAAGAATACCATAGAAAATACATAGAAAATACTAAACTTACTTTCCAACTCGTCAAAAGTAAAATGTGTATCTTTCTGTATTTCCATCCACATGGCGCCATGTTTTTTTCTAAAGCGAATCTCCTCCATAGGATCCAACGCCGAATCAAGAGACGTCGACATTTTTAGATCTGAATAAAAATATTAAATTTATACAAAATAAACGTGCTCACACCGGTGAATTTGTAAACAAACAAATTGACAATTTTGATGATATTTTTTTTATATTTTTGACGTAAGAACATAGACGTCGTTCTAGATTTTGGCATAATGTTTTTTAAACTACATTTCGTAAACTAAATTTTGCAAATAAGATTTCGTAAGCCAATACTTTCGAGCTAGAGATGGGAAACATACCTACTACAAAAATAGCATGTTATGTTAAAGAAAATGTTAATTTTAAACACTTTTTAGAAATAGCACGTGCGTGTTTTAGGATAAATAATACTTGAAACATTTATATACCATATTTTAGAATAAAATTACAAAATTGATAACAATAAAAATGTTAGTTTTAACATCGTAATTCTATTCAGGTGGTCTTATAATTTAACATGCAATCATTATAACATTTTAAATTAATCAATTCAATTATATTTCGTACTTTTGCTGGCTTAATGCTGCCCGAAACTACTTTTTACATATCTTTTGGTACAATACAAAGAACTAAAGTCACTTGAAGTAGACATCACGAGGAAGGTATATACAAAAAACATAATGTAAATTTCTAAAAGGTTTTTATTGCTATGCTATTTTCTACTTTCTTCCAACATTCTAATTAACTATTATTCAAATTAATTATTTGTTATGATTTTTAAAAGTTGTAATTCCATTCTCTGCTTCTGTCACAAGTATTGGCAATACTATTGTACGTGTGCGGGGTCGCTGTAGTTGATAGTAAATATTTACTGACGTAGTGATTATTGCGATTTGTAAAGATACGCGCACATTACGTCGCAGCTTGTTGGTATAAGGATGGACAGATATCAATCAAGAAGAGCCTGTGTAAGTTTTAATAATGATGTACTTGAGACGAAGACTTCATTGCTTATAATAGATTAAATTCTCATTAACCACAGAATTTATTTCTAATTTAAATCGATGGCTCTAAATAATAAGAACACGAACCGACGGCAGACATTCTACACTAATTCGTACGACCTTATTTTTTCTAAATATAATTTCACATATCGCGATCTTTTTTCATGAAATAAATTAATTTATCTAACCTTAGTTGTATAAGCAAGAAACACCATGAAATTTATTTCAATGTCTAGACCTAATTGGAGGACATCCCGTCTATTCAAATATCAATTTATAAGATTTCATTTATGTAAATGACGTAGATAATGACATAATTTGGTTTATTTAAGGTAAATATTTTGATATAAATGAATAATATATTATTTTCAAAGGTTTTATTCACAAAGAGCTAAGCGACAAAATTGATTTATTTTTGATCTTTAACTGACCCTATCAGTGGTCCTATCAACTTTATACCACTCTGTATCACAATAATAAGTTATTAGTTTTATTACTTATTGTTAATTTAACAATTGTAAAATAATCTAAAAAGTATAATGTGTGTATTAATACACAAACATACAAACTCCCCTATAAATTTACAGTCTTAAGAGTTCCGTCCTTGTACTCTATACATCACAGGCAGTAGGTAGATAGGTACTTATAAACCTCCCGTCACCTTCTCTCGTAATTAATTAAACTACCTTAACTTTGCTAATTACATTTTAAACTCAAATATTTCACTTCGCTTTTAAGAGTACCTACCGTTACAAAAAACGAGACAAAACAGTCAGACAAATTAAAATTGCGTCAAGAATGTAATCAGAAAACAAATGATATTTTTTCCGATTTCCGACCAATGTGATTCAGACGAAGTTGTACGATTTCACTAATTACTATTTAAACAAGATTTTTACGGCAAATTTTCTGTTGAATCATAAAAAATAAGGTTGAATCATAATAAAAAACAAGAAGCCCCACTTCATTATTTAATTTTATCTAGAAATCCGTAATTTTTTAGTAAATTAATATGAAAACACTAAGTATGAATTACTTTCTGCGTCACAACATGTAATGAAATAAAAGAAATGAAGTTAGAAGTCTCAACAAACCATATACGTCAATACATTGTTAAGGTTAAGAAAAAAATAAGAGAACTTTTTCCAACGACGCCGCGACGTGACGCCCATTAGAGATTGGTTACATCTTAAATGAATGGGATATCATAGATGACGTAGTCCCATTATAAAAAGACAATAGACTATGGAGTACAAAGAATAGGCTGACAGGTGAATGCATTTTCAAAGACTAAGTATATTACACTTACAGAAAACCCATATTGTCATTCTACTCTATCTAAGGCAGCCAAAATTGCATTAGAAAACGTATCCATTAAAAATTATATTATTAAATATCTATGACAATCGACTGATAATTAATAAATTGTTGTCCTAAACACATTTTAAGTTATTTGAGAAGGTTTGTCAAAAGTATTCAGATTGCAACACAAAATTTTATTACGGACTTATGGAACATATAAATCTCATTTAGCCATAGGTACGCTTCCTGATTGTGTTATAGGCGTATAACTTATAATTGTCAATCAGTCGGCTATAATAGCAGTCTCGTAGGTACTAGATTAATTATGTTACGAAACAAAACAACTTTGAGTGCTTTCATACAGAATGCGGGAAACTACTATAACGGTTGTTATGAACTTCAATCAAATTAAAAATTAAGGGTATTCCTGTTTGCGAATTCTTGTTTCAAGCTACTCGGGTAAGGTAACTGAATTTGAATATCCATTAGTGTTCTCGATACGCCTCTAACTACCTTATTTTCCAGCAAATGTAGGGTACTTCCAAACATAAAAATAATCACAGCCCAATGATTAAATAAAATCTGGCACACAACTACAATTTAGTGACTTTGTATTATTTTAACTAATATGTGTGATAGGGACGAAATTTCGTCCTTTTTATTTTAAGAAACTCTGTTATAAATAGGTTTTATGTATTTCGAATTTTTCTTTATTATTTTAAAAATGATCTCAAAATGTAAAGATGACTTTTATACGAAAAAATGTACAGTTAGTTTTGGTTTTATTGTTAATGAGAGAACACTGAATATATTTTATGTTGACCAAGCTCCAGAGATTTTTCATTCAATAAAAAGCACCTTGGGATTCCCAACATCTGGCGACCGTGGTAAAATAAGCATGGAGAGTCTCAAGGTGCAGAGGCAGTTGTATCGTGGCCAAGTTACGAAGTATATAAATTTACTGCACGATATGCTGAAACAACAAGGAAGAGACCCACACAAGATAAAAATAACATTAGAAGTTCTGTCGGAAAAAGCTACTGTTTTGGAAGACATAGAAGAAAAAATAAGACAGATACAATTTACTGATATAGAACACGTAAATTTGGACCACATGGAAGAAGAGTTTTCGAAGGCAGATGAATACAAATTTAAGTATAAAGACATCAAAGAAAAAAGGCGAAAATTTTATAAAGGACAATAACATAAGAAGTGGTATTTCGGAAAATAAAACTCAAGAAGAATGTAATTATGGAAAAATTGGAATACAGAGGAGATTTAGACTCCCGACAATCGAGATATATAAATTTGATGGGCAACCCAAAAATTGGCTTAGGTTTTGGGGTCAGTTTAAGAAAATTCATGAGGACATGACTATCGACGAGGATGACAAGTTCCAGTATTTAATACAAGCAACAGAGGTTGGTACTGCGGCAAGAGAGTTAGTTGAAAGTTACCCGCCATGTGGAGTCAACTACCTTAATGCAATAGAGCAGCTGAAGAGTAGATTTGCACGAGAAGAGTTAATGGTGGAGTATTATGTAAGAGAAGTTTTAAATTTGGTACTAGCCCTAAAGAGAGAAAAGACAGTAGACCTACGTCATCTTTATGATAAATTAGTCACACAACTCAGAGCGCTGGATACACTAGGTGTAACTCAAGAGAAGTACGCAGCAATGTTACGACCATTAGTTGAGTCTGTGATTCCAGAGGATGTTCTCAGGATGTGGGAGAGAGTACGAACTGTAGACTGCAAGGAATCTCTTCCAGAACTTTTAAATTTCCTTAGGAAAGAAGTAGAAAGTGAAGAACGCATCCAGATCGCGAAATCATTTCCATCAACATCATACCACAGCCAAGCACCTACACAAGAACCTACAGCAAACTTTTTTTCAGCTGGAACGTCAAAAAAACTAATAAAGACTACGCCGACTGAGATCAAATGTGTATGGTGTGACAGAGTTTGTCATTCAAGCAGTGACTGTCATAAAATTTTAAAGATGACATTTCAAGAGAAAAAAGATATTTTAAGAAGAAAACGAGCTTGTTATATATGTACGAGGATAGGACATTATGCACAAAGGTGCAGAGTATTTACGAAGTGTCTTCATTGTGCGAAACGGCATGCAATTACTATGTGCCCTGAACTAAATACACACAAGATTAACCAGAGCAATAACAAAACTACGTCAATAGTAGAGAAGAATCCGGAAGTTTTGTTGTGTCATAGGAGTACAACTACTCTATTGCAGACTGTTATGGTACGATTAGTTAATAAGGATAGGCAATTGTATGTACGTGCATTGTTAGACAGTGGGGCCCAGAGATCATATGTCGAGAGAGGTGTAACTCAACAGTTAGGTTTAGATGCCATAGGTAGCGAGAAAATAGCGCATTGTCTTTTTGGTGGCGTTGAAACTAAAATAGATCATCATAATGTATTTAAGATTACAGTAGTTAGTTTAGATAGTCAGTATTCTATAGATATGACTGTTGTAGATAAAGAAAAGATCTGTGGATTTTTACCACGTGTCAAAAATGGTACACTTAATGACAAATTATTGCAGCATAATATTATTTTGTCGGATAGAGGCGATCAACAATTACCAATAGGATTGCTGATTGGAGCCGATTATGCTGGATCTTTAATGACAGGATGTTACACAAATATAGATACTAACTTGATAGCAGTAAAAACTAAATTAGGATGGACAATACAAGGGCCTGTAACAGGTATTTATAGTTCCATTATTAACAATATCACGATGATTTCCAATTTAAACGTGTTAGATGTTTCAAATTTATGGGATTTAGAAGCATTAGGAATAAGTGATCCATGTGAAGTTAAGTCACGAGAAATAGTAGAGACTGAGATAATGGACAAGTTTAAAAGTACCATAACAATCAATAGTGAGAATCGGTACGAAGTTAGACTACCTTGGATAGACGATTACCCGATACCAGAATCGAATTATTATGTGGCTAAAAAAAGATTGATATCTACTTCTAAACGATTGACTGCTACAGGTAATTTCGATGATTACGACAAAATATTTAAAGAATGGTTAAATCCTAATATAATAGAAATAGCTCCTGATGATACTGATCATAGCGGATATTATTTACCACATCAAGCAGTAATTAAAGAAAGTAGCTTGACAACTAGAATAAGACCAGTTTTCGATGCTTCGGCTAAAAGTAAAAATAATATATATCTGAATATGTGTCTAGAAAAAGGTCAAAATTTGTTAGAACGTATACCAAGATTGTTAATTCATTTTCGTAAAAAAGCCATAGGAATAACAGCAGATATTAAAAAGGCATTTTTACAAATTTCATTACATCAAGAGGATCGTAATTATTTAAAGTTTCTTTGGTGGAAAGTCATAAACAATAAAAAGGAACTTATAACTTATAGGCATCGTACAGTAGTTTTTGGTATCACGTCAAGTCCATTTCTGAGAAGATTTAGATTTACTAGGATGTTAATGTGATAAAGTAGAAGTTTAGTGTAGAAGAAAATAGTTAGTTTATTCAGTTAGTTGTTACATTTGCGTCATTTTTTCTTTGAGTGCGGAGGGGTTTTATGTTTTTTTATAAGTCCCTATGTGGAAGTTTCTTTTGTTTTCCTTATATTTTTATGTTATAACAGTTATTATTTTTACAGTTCATATTTCTTTTTTAAGTGCGGAAGATGTTATAAATAGGTTTTATGTATTTCGAATTTTTCTTTATTATTTTAAAAATGATGTCAAAATGTAAAGATGACTTTTATACGAAAAAATGTACAGTTAGTTTTGGTTTTATTGTTAATGAGAGAACACTGAATATATTTTATGTTGACCAAGCTCCAGAGATTTTTCATTCAATAAAAAGCACCTTGGGATTCCCAACATCCTCGTTAATTAATTGTGCTTCAAACTTTCACTATTCTACTATTCGTACCTTGGCTTATATTATTGGAGTTTCAGTATGGATCTCTAAGTTTTCCAAAATATGTTAGCATATTTTATTATGTTTACCAGAAATATAGTAGCTTCAAAAAAAAATTGCAAATCGTTCAAGTATTTTCAGAGCCTATTCAAAAAATAAACTATCAAATCTTTTCTCTTTATAATATTACTATAGAAGTATAAATATTACATTTACAATATTTACAAAAAGTTTTATGTTGCGTTTCCACATTGGCTCGCCAACGTCCAACACACGTATAAAATAAATGACGGTGACGGCCGCCTAATATGAAAGTTTGACGTTGCCGAGTCAATGTGGAAACGCAACATAATACTGTTAAACAACCTTAAAGATTCCACGAACTGCAAATTTCCGATAAATGGTGGGTTGCAGCGGGAGTAAAATTTCAGTTCACGAGCAGCTTCCCTCGTGGAAGGACGCGGGGTGGCTGGGCTCTCCCTACAATTGAGAGAACGTCTAGTTAATAATAGTTAATTTTATAATAACGTTTGCAGAAAAGCAAGCCCGGAACAAAGGATGGAATAGGTAATTAATTTCAAATATTCTCTTTATACTTTTCTTTGTTATTTTGCATTTATTTGTAAACTTTATTAACTTTTCCAAGTACTTATACAGGATTCTACAATTATTATATTTTTTATTTTATTGCAAGATAGATAAACGAGCCTACGGCCCACCTGATAGTAAGCGGTCACCGTCGCTCATGGACCTCTGCCATGCCAGGGCAAAGAGGGGCCGTTATCTATCACCTACCCATACAGGACTTACACTTTTATTAAATCTTACTGAAGTTTTCACTTTCAATGTTAAGGTTTTTAACAAGCTATTATATTTACTTTCACTAGAAGTGACTATGTATGTAACTGTGTAAGATCGGGTCGGATAAACAGCAAGTGTATGCTTCGGTGTGTCTTGTCCACAGCCGACACAATGTTGTTAACTACTTCTCAGAAATTTGGAACAAATTTAAAACATTAGATACTCTTGATTCATTTAACTGGATTTAGTACTTTTCTTAAACAAAACATGAAAAATCGTTTTTCCATGCTGAATAATCAAGAATAGAAATCAAATTCATTTTCCCTTTGAGAAAATGAAATGCACGTGAACTCAATCCTATTTACTATTGGACGTGGGTGCCTGGAGAAGCTTACTGAGCATCGATTATTTTACCAAACCTTCATGTGTTTCGTTACGCATTTTGATCTTTAAAAAATGATAATATACTTCGTTACTTTGAATTCTTCTATTTCATTTTTCTAATAAAGATCTGTATTACCAGTTAAAATATATCTAGGTATATGTATTAAAATGTTATGTTGGTTTGTGTGTTTTTATTATAAACATCAAATCTAGCAGTGAAAAGAAGAGTTACGACGTAACGAAAGAGTACAAATACACGCAGAGATAGAAGAGATTTGATTTGAGTTACAAGAAAGAATTTGTAATATTCAAAATCGTATAGTCGTCGTCGTATCCATATCAATTTTATATAGCATATTATCATAAAACATTCTCGAAATGGGTTAGCAGGTAATATTTTCATTACTTAATCAAATATTTCTGTTAATTCATTTTTCTATTTTAATAGCATTGCGTAATATCAAAACTCAAAACATGCAAAGTGAAGATCTAAACTTTTCCAATTAAGATTTAAATTATAATACTGTAAACAGCACATATATTAAGATAATGAAATAAATATAACAAAATTGTTCCAAGGGAAGGCTCACCGCACTTCACTTTGCGCCTGATTCAATAGTGCACTCAGAGTGCTGATGTGATGTGATTGGTTACATCGACCATCGGAAACATATCTACATACGTGTGCCGTCTCTTGCGGGCTGCACTAATAACATTAATGGTTCAGGATAGAGGAAAAGATTCTGTATTCAGAACCGTATTGAACTGTATTATGCAACCGTACTGTTCGTCCTACGTGTATAACTTAGATACTTAAATCAAAAAAGTATAAATTTGACATTTTACATTTGTTTTAAAACATTAACTATGTTACACATTTCCTAGTGCGGAGACCAATGTTTAACTTTATGGCTTAATATTTTTGTAACAATAAATTTTCATTTCATTTCATTTCATTACGAGCATACTACAACTACATTATTATAGTTCACTAAAACAACTCGGTAACTAAAACATATTATATTAGTTAATTTCATCTATTACTTACTACTCTAAAGCGGGACAATGTTGCTATTCTTAATAAAAAATGAACATTTATCGAGTGACGCAGAATTTACATTTCCCTCGACAGGAAATAATTACCTCTAGTCGTTAGCAGACGTAGTGCCGAGGGTTTAATATTCACGTTTGTTGAGTTGACGTCCTATAGCCTAAATATAAATTCAAAATTTAAATAAACTAGCCCTTGTGGTTCAGTTTTGCCTTCAGTTTTTAATATTAATTACAAACTAATGACAAAGGTCGTGAATTCGTAGCTCCTTTATAAATTACGACATTCATGAATTCATCCGACAGAAATATATTCTATTTCAAAACAATTTGTCTCAGATGATATAGTAAATGAAATCACCTTAAATAAATGATTTATTATACTATTATAAACTTATTCAGACACTCGCGGTTTTCTATAATACTTTCATGCATTTTTAACGGGTTCTTACCACGATATTTAATTAATTGAGTTGTCTCGATATTTCAACGTTGTTGCAAACGTCATGATCACGAGAAGACTGGATACTGCGGGTCGATTTACGAGCAAACAAATCTGTCTACCCTCTTTCTCGTTCGCTTTTGGGTCGCACCACTGGAACTCGAACTCACTTCTCGACACACCACACTCACTGTATCTACAAGACTCTCTGAGCATAAACCCTTAGTGACTGTTGTGTTTAGCACTGGATTCCACATACTCGATAATCTGAAGCCGTCACCCCTGTTAACAACAACGTTGAAATATCGAGACAACTCAATTAATTAAATATCGTGGTAAGAACCCGTTAAAAATGCATGAAAGTATTATACTATTACTCGCTGCAAAACAGTAAAAACTAAAATAAATATTGAAAAATCGTTATAAAACAACAAGGTAAGTTCAATTGTACTCCTGTTTACTTTACACATAAGCCATATTAACTATATTGAATTTAGTTAGAGCAGGTCAATATAATAAATACGAGGATGACCAATATGAATTAAACATGATCTAAAATCAAACATCATAGTATCAATGTTATCTTTGATGTAATATATCTGAAAGGGTGCCAATCCCGAATTTTGAACAGCAAGAGCCGAACATTTGCGAACAGAGTCGGCGAGTCGACTTTGTGAGGACAGTCTAAACTCAGCAACCTCCGAATTAAAGCGAGAATTGCTACGGGACATTTAACTATACAATTTATACTTACTTGTGACGAGCAATAGCTAAACAATAATCCGCATCATAACATTAATACGAGTGAGTTTCATGCAAGGAAATTGGAAAATTAGAACGGGGAACTGCTAGTAAGAGCTAATGAAATTTAATAATCAAAATAGATTACACAACCCGTTCTGTCTAAATCTAGTTTTCGCCACCATAGCTAAAAAAAAATCATTCAGTGCACGCACACTTGGAAATAATAAAGAGAAAATATCTCAAACATTGAAAAAAAATATAACTAAGACTCATTTTACATTAGATAGAATGTTACAATCTCATAGTCACAGACAGAAACAGTAGAAAAAAAAAACATTTATTCTCTATTCTCGTCGGTGTTAAGATAGAGCTATCGCGTTCTTCACGGGGAACTTGTTTTTATGACGCGTAGACTGCTTCACATTTTCATAATTTGTTTAGCTGGCTTTCAACGAATATTTTTTACTTATAATAAACCTGCATATCGGAAAAAGGTTCTCAAAATCCTTTGAAGATATGTGAAGTCCCCAATCCGCACTAGGCAAGCGTGGTGGACTATGCCTAATCCCTCTCCTGAGGAGACCTGAGCCCAACAGTAGGCAGTAATGGGTTGGTACAGATAATACGCCTGCATCATATAAGACGAAATAGGCATATTATTCTCGAGCTCCTGCATTCGTTATACGCCAGTTATAACATCAATTTGAACTTATTGACTGAATTAAAACAATCTTCACTTATAAATTGAAGGTACCACCTGTGAGCACACAAATAAATTTTTGTACAAAAAACTTTTATAAATATTAATTAAAGTTTCGACGAATTCGTTTATACAGGAGTTGGTGTTGTTTGTTCAGTTTAAAAATACATGAGCTTGAACCAAAATTCCATTCAATTTAGCTTAGCCAATAGGTGTGGTATGTATTCAAAAATGCATTCATCAATAAATAACTAGTAGATCCGTGCAACTTTGTCTGCCTCACTTTTGACGGTATAAATAAAACTGAGATCTCATGGTTTATTCACACTACTTCAACGAGCCTAAGTACCTTAAAATACCTCACACTCTACCCGTTCCCTTTTGATTAATGCAAATGTGTTTTAAAAAGAGCTATTAAACTATTTTAATACTTTCTTCAACAAGAATTTGCTTCTAAGTAAAGGCCTTTTGCTAATTAGTCGTAAGGTTTGTAATTCATGACAGCAAAGCCTGCCATCTGACGTCAAATTGAATGGTAACTTCAAAACATTAAACATCGGGCAAGCTAAGAGATATCTTACTTGAAGTCCTTTGTAATGTTTCAATTTACTTCAAAAATAACATCTCTAATACCTTCACAAAGCCTACCATTGTAAACAAACTTATTATTATTCATTTATCAAACTAAACCTAAAAGCCTAAACCTAAATACACCTAAAAGTAATGATTCAATTTCGTGTAGTCGTTTAAAGTTATGCGCGTTCCTTACACACATTTCATTGTACTGTCACATTGATTTACAGGTATAACGAAAGTGGATATTAAAATAATGGCTCCTTGCACTACAAGGCGACGTACGTGTCATAGAGAAAATTTCTGCATTTTTTTATCTTTATAGTGGTTTACAGGCATAAGTTGTATGCTGAAATGAATTTTATTTCTCTATAAAACCAAAATTATGAAATACTCTTTTTCTTAATGTCACTGTGTAATATTTATGGCCTTTGTACCTAGGTAAACTTAGATTAAACCATCAATGAAGTAAGTAAACCCGTTATTTGAACTGTCAACTTTACGCTTTCACTTCTAATTAATGAAATGGTGTTTAAAGAAACAATTAAATTCCTATTAGGTAGTAAAAAAAACAAAATCTGTTTAGTAGGTCCAAAGTCACAAACATCACGGCTTTTACCTCTTTATAATAAGTATAGATTACGAAATATTTTACATGTGTGATAAATTACATTTGGGGTCGTGTTCGCAAACCGATAATACTGCTTATCGTTTATCATTATTAATATACGCCTCATGCTCTGACACTATTTCAGAAATAGATTTTGAGAATTAGTACTATTTTATTTGTATTGAACAGAAACTAAAAGGGTACTACAAAATAATTATTGATAAAAATAAAACGCAGCTAGGTAAACCAGTAAATGTTTTGTACTATTTCAAAAAACTCCTTAGCAAGAGTGTGGCGTCATCAAACTGCATTAAGAACGACGACAACAATCTATCCACTCTACTGACTACTCCACTGACTTCCAACAACTCCAACATTAGTAAGTGGAGTTTCACTTTTTTTAAATAAATATCAAATTAAAATAGGTATATTTTACTTATGAATCAGCATACAATTTATTTAAAATAACATTTACAATGCTTTAAATAAAATACTTTTTTTTAAATATAATGCTAAAAATAATTTAATAAATGAATACAAAGCATAATATTGTCGTATCTTAAGACTTGAAAAGGATATTGCGAGTGCTGATACGAACGCTTACATAATAACCTATTGTCGGGATATTTACAACGCAAAGAAAACGTGCCAAAACTCGCAATCTCGATGAAATAAAGATCATAGGGAAAGTGCGTCAGAAATCTTCAATATGAATCATTTTCTCATATCTTATTACTTTTATTAAACTCCACATCTACATTTGCGTGTTGCGTAACATTATTGAAGAATTATGATATAAAAGACACGATAAAAAATTAAAATATATGTTATACTATATAATAAAATATCCATAAATAACCAAAAAAACAATACAATAATTAATATTATAACTTACTAAAACTATGTAAGTAGCTTTTATGCAGAAAATTAATAATCTTTTTCATAAATCGAATTAAATTCAAGCTAATTTAAAAATTTACTACTTTGGCTTCCAAAGGTATTATATATTTCCTGCATTTTTCTCAGATAAATATATACTTAAAGTTAAAGACAGCTATGAAATGTTATCATACATAAATGGAACACTAGAACTTCATTTCCCTGAAGGTGTGCGAGAATCGTCTTCAAAAGAAACTATTAACGGTGAGGATGAAGTCTTAAAGTGAAATGTTAATGTGAAACTTGGTGACTTGAAAGAAAAATTGCTCGTTGTCACGGAAAACTTCCAACGCTTTAGCATATTTTAAATACAACTTTGGGAAATTCATTATGATATATTATTTTCATTTTTATAGTTATATTATTTATACTACTTAATATTAATTTTATGATTATATAGATTCATTATTTTAATATTTGATAACGACTAATTTTCATTCTTGAAAAAATACATGTAAAGTACAAGTCATATTTTTTCAAATTAATAAAGCGAACTATTGTAAAAAGTATTAAATACATTATATTAAATATTAACCTTTCTTCCAAAAGAGAAGAAATTCTCCACCTTCTGGAATTTCGGAAGGTATCTTTATAATTCTAATAGGTATCGTATAATATATATTTGTAATTTTAGATGTGGCAGAGAAATGTGCAATCTTAATACTTCATAAATTGCCATTATAAAACCAACCATGGCTTCCGCATCCAATACTACGGAGAATACGCCCGTGACACCATTACACTTCGCCGACATAGAGATGGTGAAAGAAGCTCGGCGTAGATGTTATTCTACAAATGAAACCCATAACAGTTCTATTGAGGGAATCATTAATAGTAAGTACAATGCTCTTATGCTTAGTTTATAGACATAGTTTTATGAATTAGAGATCGCACTTTTTAAATCTTGCGTCAATTTTGCGTGTTTGTAACGAAATTTGTTGGACCAATCTAACAAAACCCAAATAAGTCCTCATCCTGCCCTTTAAAATGAGCCCAAACTCGCGCTTCTTTGACTGCGCCACTAATGGTTCCTAATTTGGTTTGTTTGTATTATCAAACTTTTAGTACTAATTTTTTGACAATAATATGATATTCTTCGATGAATGGCCTAAAATTATTTTTTTAACTTCTTGAAATTAGCTTTATATAGGTATTAGTAATATATAATACCTATGTTACACACGAAGAGAATTGCATTAAACTTGTTTTACAGAAAGAAGGAAGCGGTTCGATATTCAATCATCGCACTTAAATTAATATAAAATGTGTATGATTTCCTCGAAGATTTCATGTCAGCAATACCTATGTCAATATTACATTACCTTAGCAATCTCGTAAGATATCACAGCAAAGTTAATAAATTGAATTTATATGTTATTCTCACCTAACCTTTCCAAATCGGAATATAAATCAATAAAAGTTGTTTGACATAATATCAAGCCTTTTTAAACTTTTTGAAGCAACAAGTGTCAAACGGTGCTAGCTGAGATAGATTGAAGTGTTCATGCCGCAATTCCACATTAGAGCGCCAACGTCCAACACACGTATAAAACAAATGACGGTGACGGCCGACCAATATGAATGTTGGAAGTTGACATGCAAATGTGGAAACCCAAACTTAACTTCTTCCCTCAACCAATGATTGACAGATAAATTCGAAAGGAATGTTGATTGAAAACATATTTATAAACTTCAATCGTACTTAGTTCTGCTAACGATAACAATTGGCTTTTGTTGCTGCACTTATATTTCTATAAATGTTTTATTCTCAGAAAATGAACTATATTGTGACAAAATCTTCGATGGGTTCTCATGTTGGAATAAAACTATGGCTAACACTACAGTATTCCAGAAATGTCCAAACTTCATAATCGGCTTCGACCCGAAACGAACATCCTTTAAGACGTAAGTAAATAATAAATAGTAAACTATTTATACTATTACTTTTAGGTATTATATTTCATTATAATTTATGCAATATTATTTTCCTTATTGAATTTAATTGAAAATGATAAATATAATGTTTCAAAAAATAATTACGTACCAATACTAAACGCCGTACTAGCGCACGTTGCTATTCTAAATTGAAAAATGGCAAATATGTAAAACAATATCCATTTAAAATAGAATTGTGTAAGTAAAGTCTTCATAAAATCACAGAGTATAATGCTATAGCTGCATTTCTACAAACAAACATTGATATCTGTGTAGTTCTATAACGCATAAAGTTTAAGAAATTGATACTAAAAAGTTATGATTATAGTAAAGTATTCTCAAATACTTTCTGCCATCAGTGATATTCATATCAAAATTTGAGCATTATTATTACTACAATTTATAGCAAATACTTATACTTATATATAATTTACACAAGCAAAGAGATTAAGATACATGATGTTGAATGTCTCTGCCTTATAGTAATTACATACTACTACATTTTATTAGCGAAGGTCATAGCACTTCACTTTCAACTTACATATCTACACAACTAATTACACCTACACAATTAATTATTCATCGATTCTTCTTTCGATTGAGACTAAGGCCCTGTGTATTGGATTAGTAAAGAGATAAAGGATCCATCCCTATGTTATTTACGGGTTCCTATAATCAATGTAATCACTTAGAGCCGTGATTGTCTACTTCGAAACACTTCAAGTCACGGTTTATCTTGTTTCCCTTGCCTGAATCAAATTATAAAACCACTATTTATTGTAACTCAGAGAGAAGAAATAAAAATTATTGGGTAATATAGCAAATTAAACTACACATTTCTTCATTTGTTTTTATGATCATAATAATATATTTTTCATTGATAACCTGAAAGTGTTTGATCGTAAAAAGTATTACAAAATTTAGTGAACATAAAATGTACATTTTATGATGAGGAACAATACAGAGTGAATCTATATCTTTGGACCAGCTGAAGTGGGGTGATAGACCTATCGAAATACAACTGAAAATTACGTTTATTTTTGGACTTTTTTCAACATCATAGACTATGGTAGCATAAATAAGTTTAGATATAATTTAATAAAAACAAAACAAAACTAAAAGAGTAACTACATCGCACTCTTCGTAAGCATTTTTAATAAGAATATATCTAATATATATTATAAAGGCGAAAGTTTGTAAGTATGGATGTATGGATGTATGTTTGTTACTCTTTCACGTAAAAACTACTGAATGGATTTGAATGAAACTTTACCACAATATAGCTTATACATCAGAATAACACATAGGCTACAATTTTTGAACCCTTTTGTAACGCAGATGAAGTTGCGCGGGTCACCTAGTATTACTATAAAAGAATCTAATGCATCAGAGTTAGTGACATGTGAAATTGACCATATTTCCACAAATCGCAGTTGTCTGGAGGACGGCACCTGGTTCGAACATCCCGAATCAGGACGTCCCTGGACCAATTACACGACTTGCATCGACTATGAAGATTTACATGTAAGTTAAAACATTGCTATTATACAAGGTCGAAAACTAGCGAAACTTCGATCGTTTTATCCTTAAATACCTTTATTTCATGGTTATCGAAATAAAATACAACTTTTCATAATTAAACTTGTTTTAAATGGATTGTACTTTGTATTATAGTAAATCTAGTGGTACATTATCAAATTATGTAAAGTAAAAGTAATTATGTAAAAAATATTACTTATTAAAAATCAATATCAGTGGCGTGCACTATATAGAAACAAATATTCAATGCATATCCTAGCCATCAACGTGGTTTAAGAAATAACATTAGGATATAAATTTGTACATGTTTCAGTTCATTTACATTTCTGCATTTCCTGATCAAAATCCGCGTGCACTGCACTGATCAATACTGTCTTTAAATGTGTTTTCTGTTTAACAATAAAGTTTAGAGCCACAATCAACAACATGTACGTCGGTGGATATGCGATCTCGCTCATCGCCTTGATATTCGCCATGATCGTTTTCTTCTATTTTAGGTAAGCATTTTATTTTTTCTAATTTAAAATAAATAAGATTTATTCGTACCATCGTCTTTATTGATTCACCATTGATTTAAACATACCATCAAACTTACTTTCTTATTAATTATTATGTTTTATTACATAGCGAGTTAGTATAAAATTAGAAATAAATAACACATATTCATTCTATTCTTCATTCAATTAAAACTAATGAAGCATTTACCAGTTTTATATTTCATTTTTGTGCGTACACATACATGCAATGTGGATTTGTGAACAAACGAGTTACCACATTTTTCTGCAGGAGGTAAATATTTTAGATATTATGATATACCTACTCGTACACTAATATGTACCTAATTTTAAAGTACTAAGGGGTGGGCCATATAAAGTTTGCATTTTTCAAAAGTTCGACTGTCATATTGGCTGTGTGGCATGTTGCGCCATCCTGTTGAAACCAAATTTCGTCCATGTCATACTCTTCAACTTTTGGATACAAAAATACGTTGAGCATGGCACGGTAACGCTCACCATTGACCGTAACGGCGGCTCCTTGCTCATTTTCCAATGATGCCGCCGGACCGAAACCCACACCAAACCGTAACTCTTTGTGGATGCATTGGTGACGTGTGGATTTTCCAACCCCCAGATGCGAAAATTTAGCTTATTGACATAGCCACCGAGGTGAAAATGGGCTTCATCTGACACACACACACATTTCTTACAGTTTGGACTGAAGACTCACCACTTTGGAAGTAACTTTTCAATATTTCCCAATTTTTTTCAAGCGTATAGTGTCCCATTTCGTAAATGTCAAACCTTTAACTAAATTATGAACACAAATTGAAGGACATTTGAGCTGTCATTCTCTAAATAAACAGTAGTTCAAAATGCAAACGTTAGATTGCCCACCCTATACATATTTCTATTTCTATAGTATTTGCGAGACAAGCCTTCAGATGATTTTTTTGGAAATAATAGGTATATTTCCTTTATAAACTGACTATCGAACACTCAATTAAATTGTTTTTAAGCATTTGTATTTTTTTATAATAATAAACAAAAATTTAGGAGCCTTGATTGTGTCCGAACTCGGGTCCATGAGCACCTGTTTGCAGCTTTCATCTGCAATAACATTTTTTGGATCACTTGGTACAAATCCGTGGTGGAAAATGTTACAGTTGTTCAAGAAAATACCGTACGTATGCTGTATATCACTTTAACATCTGCTATAAAGCTCTTATCAAACGACTATTTATGTTTTAAACTAATGATTTCGTTTTTTAAAATGAGATGAATAAGATGTAAAGTGTATTACTTTATGAGATTTAAAATATTCTTAGAATTAAGACCTATGTGTGCTTTACATACATTTCTTCAATTAAAAAAAACTGTCAACAAAGAAATTAGTGAAATAAGCAGTAATTATAAATTATTAATTAATAATAATTATGAAAAGTCCTTCATAACTATTCTGTTTTCTAGATTCGTCAAATGTTAGTACCTAAGCTGTCTTAAAGGGTTATATTAAAAAAAATATGATAAATTACTTCAGACATAATGAATTTCATATAAAATTTGTTAAATATCTCAAACTACAGGTGTGGTGTCAAATATTGCACCTGATGACAACATACTTCATGCTGACCAGCTACCTCTGGATGTTCATCGAGGGATTACACCTGCACGTAGCTCTGGTCATTGTAAGATCTTTTATTCTTGATGTTGTAGTCACGAAGCACAGTGGTACTAATATAAAAATGGTAGAAATCGGTATGGTAAGCTTATTAAATCAGGTAGGAAATTGGAAATAAAAAGATAACCAAAAATAGTGAGTTCTCGATTTCAAACTTAAACTTGACTACATGTGATTGCTTATAACATGTTATTAGAATATATTACATGAGATTGTTAAATATCAGAGTTTTATTTATTTCTATATTGCATTATTACTGTTAAGCAAGTATGATTCAAATTATTAGTATGAATCACTTCATGTGTTTCTTTGTTTGCATAGCGAAATTTGCGGAATGCTGAATGTCAGATTAAAATGCTTTTTGCAGCAACTGGATATTCGTTTTGAATTTGTGCATTGTTTCCAACATTATACTTAGGTATATGTTACTTAGTTCGTTTCAACTAACTTGGAGCTTTGAGATAATCTACTTAGTGTTTCGTGTGCGCTTTAACTTTACTGACTATCGTTCGAGTGAAATTAGATTTGAAAAAAAAAAATTAAAAATAAGTAGGTTATTTACACTTTAACTAGGCGAACTCAAGTAGCAATAGTTGCTTTCCAATTATTATTATTTCTGAACTTCAGCCATACCACCAAATGGGCTATTTTGGTCTTATTTAAATTCATGAAAAAGTATTTCAGTTTATAACTTTTAAAAAAACATTTTCATACTGGAATGCTCCTAATTCGAAAATTAGGATTACCTATAATGGATTTTATTTATGTACCTCGATTTTAACAAATTATTGTGAATAACAGGTGTTTGTCAAGGAAGATTACGCAGTCGAATATTTTAACTGGATTGGCTGGGGCTTACCCGCTGTGCTCATTGCTGTGTATGCTGGAGTCCGCATGAATCTGGAACTCGGGACAGAACGGTAGTACCTCGTTATTACAACAACTCCATAAATGTATAATCTAGGTAATGTTAATAATTTAGAAGATACGTAAATATCTGGATAAAAAGTTAAGCATGACGTTTTATTTTTATAATTATATTATTTATAGCTCATCTGCATTAAAAATAGAACAATGTCGAATTTCCATAAAATGTAAGAAAAATAAATGGTTTTGTTACTCCCACTCAGGTGTTGGATAGAACCCAGCAAAGCCTTCTGGATTCTCGCTGTTCCCGTCGCTCTATCTCTCGGCATCTCTTTTAGTGAGTTTTAAACAATTATATTCAAATTCATTAAAGGTTGTATCATCAACAATCAAATTTTGAACAAATCGCACAACGCTAACTTTCAGCAAAAAAAATATCTTGCAGCGTGGTATACAAACATACTTACGTTTTAACACATATAAAAATTCCCCACTAAATCTCCTTTCTGGCAGTCTCTTGTAAAGTATAGGTAAAGCTTCATTTTTAATTTTCAACCTACAAAAACATATCTATGTATATTACCTACAAAAGTATCGTTCATTCCATTCATTTATTTCAAGAACAAATGACATCAAAAATTACTACTGTTGCAAAACTACGTTACTAAATAGGATATGTACGATACTGTCAGCCATAAAAGGATTGGTTAATGGAAAAGCGTGTCGCCATCCGCTCACATAATTGAGTTGAAATTTAAAAACAGAAATTATCTATGCTTCCTAGCTGACGTTAACTGTACTTAGTATATTAATTACAAGGGAAGTTAACGGTATTTAAAAAAAATGCCGTGACAAATATACATATTTATTCCTCTAACAGTGTAACTTTCAGACAAAAGTTCAACATTCATTAAATTAATAAATTACCTAGCAACAAAAGTAAGTTCAACAAGCAGTAAATTCACATAGTGAAAAATCTATGTTATTAGATTGAATCGCTTCTTCAGGACTTTTGGTTCTGACTCGGAAATCTTGGGAATCAAGATTTTCGTCTATAGATATAATTACCTACTTCTTATATTTTTTTATACCGTAGGATCATATTATTATCTCAAACATAAAAATATATCTGTTTAAAATAATAATCTGTTTAATTTGATATCTTCTCATTTTATCAATTTATATTTATATAAAAATTCAATAAAAGATTAAACGTAACCGTCCTAAGTGTGAAGATGGTCCTTTGTCTGAAGGTTGCTACGTAACACATTCACCTGAGAATCAGAGCAGCTTGAATTACGACGAACCCGACACTAGAAATTAGGTTCCGTGACTAATGTGTGTCGAGAATACGTGTATGTATTTTACACGTGTGCTTACGTGTAAAACCAATCGAATGAAACAGTAAACTTTTCTTATTCACGTGCCTTTCTTTTTATAAGGTAGATAACGTGTCTTATACAAATTGCGCTGATGTATTTTTTGAGATGATCGGTTTAATGTTTTTTTTATATAACAAATATTTATTTTGTGTGTTTTATTACTTACGAAGCTTACTTCCATAGTCTATCTCACAAAATAGTCCGGTCAAATTAGACTAAAAAATAGGGGTAAGGTTACAATAATTCGCACTAGGCTGAATTTTGGTAGGATTGTTCAATACACTATTATAAAGGAAATGTGAAAAGTCCTCATCGATCCGGCACATGCAAAAAAATTTACTCGGGGTCTAAGGTCCCAAAAACGGGTTTTTCAGCAAAATGGTAAGTTTTATCATAAAATTAGCTCAGACAAAAATGAAGATCAGATAATTATCAATAAAAAATGTCTAAATACTTTTTTTCCTAAGAGCCACCGTTTTTGAGATAGAACGATTCAAAAAGTTGAAAGATATCATCATTTTGATAGATCTGGATCGGCACATGAGCTTTTACCTGAAAATCTTTTGCTGAAAAAGCTTCTCTTACTCGTGGCATAAGTTCTTCTAGTAAAACGGAATCTTTTGGAGTAACAATTTGAATAATACCCATTATGTGGAGCGTATCATTACCGTCTAGCGTATTTACATTAATATCAGCATTGTCTACAACGTATTGAATAAGTGTGCCACTTTCTGGTCGTAGGACATGAGGAGGACGAGGAAAAACTGCAGCTGCTTCGTACCTTATTGTATCATTATAAGATATATAATATTTCCTCCATTGCCAGATTCGTAGATTCATCTTACGGTCGACCGACTTTAACCCCAGTTTTAGGTCTTAAGAAGGAATTTCAGCAGTCATAATGATACTTAGCCTCAGCAGCAACTAAATCGTATTCGTATTCTACTCGAGAAAGAACAGTTTTAAACACGTGTTTTCACTCCAGAATAATTCGTAAGTTCGAATTATTCGCACACCCCTAGTATTAAGATATTTTTTATTGATAATTATCTGATCTACAATTTTTGTCTGAGCTAATTTTATGATAAAACTTACCATTTTGCTGAAAATCGCGAAAAACCCGTTTTTGGGACCTTTGACCCCGAGTAACTTTTTTTGCACGTGCCGGATCGATGAGGACTTTTCACATTTCCTTTATAATAGTGTATTGAACAATCCTACTAAAATTCAGCCTAGTGCGAATTATTGTAACCTTGGATGTCTAAATTGACCGGACTAAAATTATTGTCAAATAGTAGTAGTAGAGGAGCCCAAGCGGGGATTCCGGGATTTACTACAGCGCGGCAGATTAATATACAGGGGGTACCTTGTACCCGGTTAAGTACCTCCACAAAACATGAGGCCCATATCTAAGGCCGCCCGTGAAGGATACAGGATCAGATTAGTAAAAAAAAATTGACGATCAGAAATTCTCGAGCGCGTCAGATTAAGGTAGGGTGAGTTCATTACATCCTAAAAAGTGTATATTCCAATAATCTGACAATTTGAGAGTGACGTAAAAAAAGGAGACGGTAACAAAGTTGTAAAAAAAAAAACATCATCTCGACATTCTCGAGCGTAGCTAAATTTTTTTTATTTTGAAAGAAATAATTCAAGAATAATAAAAAATATATAATCTGACGATTTCCGCAAGCCGAAATAACAAAAATCTTATATATAAAAATGAATTGCTGTTCGTTAGTCTCGCTAAAACTCGAGAACGACTGAACCGATTTGGCTTATTTTAATCTTGAAATATTCGTAGAAGTCCAGGGAAGGTTTAAACGGTGAGAAAATTTCCTTATGTGACGCAGACGAAGTTGTGTGGGCCAGCCAGTTCGTCGATAAAGTTAAATGCGTGCAGCTGCGTGATGCCTACATTTCCTTCTCCGCGTTTCTATTCCGGCAGGGAGGTACGACCCCGCTCCCCGTAAGGGAGCTGTTCCCCCTTCAGGGGACCCCCCACGCTTTAGTGGGGGCCTGTTTTTGTTTTATTTTTATTGTAAGCCCCCTTAAGGGGCTTATATACCCCCCTCAGGGGTTTGGGTCGCCCAGACTAGGTCTGGGGACCTCTTACTGAGGTCTGGGGTCGCGGGGCCGAGTCACGGACTCGTCCGGGACTCCGCCCCGCGTCTCCGGGTCCCACTCCCCTTCAGGGAGCACAACATCTCTTGGGAGACTGGTGTCATCCCTCCTAGCGGAAGGTGGCAAAAAAATTCAACCCCTTTTATCCCCTTACGGGAACTAAATCCCCCTTCAGGTGATGGGATTCCAATCTGGAGGTCCCTCAGTACTGCGGACTCTTGTCCGCGGTCCCGTTTCCCCTTCAGGGAGCGGCCGACCTCAGCGCGGGCCCTTCCCTCTCCACGTTTCGTGGTGTTGTCGTGGGAGGGAGGGGCCGGCGGGGGCTGGACGGGGCCTCAAACCTTTTATTTACTTTATTTTCCATTTTGTTTTATTTTGCTTTGTTTTGTTTCTCTTTTCTGTTTTAAATCCATGTTTATTTGTTTACTTTGCTTTAATCTTTTAAGTTTCTATAGTTTTTGTAGAGTTCATATTCATTTAACTTTGTAGTCATAAAATTTAATTTATTGTATTAGTATTAGTATTAGATTCTGCTATTTTTAGTTTGTTACAATTTTCAATAGTTTAAGTTAATTGTAAATAATTATTTGTAATTAAAGGGTTATCCCACCCCCAAAAGGGAAAAACAAAAACGTTTTAGTTTTGTTTGGAACCAAATTGTTGGTAAATCAGTCAATCATTGTGTTGTTTCTTCACCTCTTCATAAGAAGACCGCCCAGAATGGGCTGGATTTCGGCCGGAGCTGGCGGAGTCTCAACGAGAAGCCAATCCATCAGATGAACCAGACCATGGGAACACCCCAGAAAGGGGAAAACTCAACGCCACACCACTACCTTCACCTCCGCCCAGAGTGGCGGAGAGAATGAGCCCGGGCAGCGGGGTTGCCCCAAGGCCCGTCCGTGTCCCCCTATCGGGGGACACGAAGACCCCCATGGCTGGCTGGCTGGCGTTTCTATTCCTCTCTCACTCTTTCTCTATCTATGACTCTCACTGCGTCACCACTCTGGTTTCTGTTGCCATGACGCTATCACAGCTGATCATAAAGACTCGTTCGTGGCATATTGTTTACAACGTAATTCCAACGTTTTGGCTTTTTTTGCTATTTTAATAAGATTTGTGTGATTCAAGTATTTAATATGAGTGATATTAATTTGAAATGTGTATTTTGTGGTGAAAGTACTTTACAAAAAACAATTAATTTTACGGTAGAAACATTAAAAAGCATACACTTATTTATTTGCATGCTATTTCCTGAGCTTTTTAATTAATTAAGTTCAATGATTTAAAAAATAAGATTTTTTTTTGTAACTAGTTTTTTTGGAATAACTTTTAACCGACTTTATCGATTAACTTCAAAAACTAATCCGCCTTTGAGCTTGAAAAACCACGTCGATCGCTTTCAAGCTGTTCGTTCGAGAGATATCGTGAACGATAGAAACCCGAAAAGTGTTTTTCGGGATTCCGAAATTTATCTTCGAAATTTGTGAGTCGATCAAAATTACTTATGAGGATGATAAAACTGCGTCGAATGGTGCCAACCGCGTTAAAATTGGTTGATCCATTCGAAAGTTATTGCAGTTTGAAAATTCCAAAAATAGTGTTCTATGAAACTTCTATCAGACTTTCGAGCTGGGAGAGCTCAAATGCATAGAAATATTATTTCTTTGAACTCAGGAATGGAATTAGCGGGAAGTTGCAGGGATGGCTTTAAAGTGAACCGTTTTTCTAATATTTTTTGTCAGATCAGGCGAATCCCTCTAGATAATCGTCAGATTATGAGACAGTACGTTTAGAACATAAAGATGAACCATATATATCACAGATCAGAAACTATATTACAGATGCGACACTGTTACCGTTTGAAGTTTATTTAGTGAAGAGGTACGTGTCTCAGATGCTCCAGTAGAGGGCGCCAGCATTTTTTTTTTTCTGTAGAATTTTTGCATTGCTGCATAAAACAAGTTGGCATTTAATTTCGGCCATTGGTTAAAAGGATAATCTATTACATAAAAATAATATGAATAATTTGGCCCAAATGGAGTATATCTAATGAAATAATATTAAAATAAAATAGAATAAGGGTGACTAACCCAAATGCTAGACAACTTTCGCCTATTTTAGAGGTGACTGAGTGGGACTCAGTATAAGATTTTTTCCGCGACACCAATTAAATATTTGTAATTGCACAGTTGTGAAAATTATGTAAAATTTCGACTTTATGGGTAGGACAGCCCAACCATTCCAAATCCCTCTCAAGTAGATATTTTTTGTAAAATTCCCTTTTTTCTTACAATTACAGTTCAAGTATGTATTCGTTGCGTCTATTAATGCAGAAAATGCTACAATAAATTGTGTAGAGGGTTATTTTTTTTTTCTTTTTCGTTCTCTAAAGAAAATCAATTGATGAACTTTAGCGAGCTCTTCAGTTGTTATACTTTTTTCACATTTTGTACATTTTCTCCCTCTACATAACTTATGTACAACATATCCAGCCGTGAAACCTCTAGCGTTACAGTAAATTTTTTCATTAAGTGCCCAGCTTCCACTATGTAACACTTCATTTAGCGTGGTCCTCACGATACAGGCTTTGCCTAGTGTGAGGATCATTGGTAACTTTTTCAGGCACATCTGTAAGTTGAATCCTATGTATATTTAGTATAAGTTTTCTGTCAAATGTATTTTGGATTTAACTCACAATAAACATCTTTATTCTTTATTCTTTATTATTAAAAACGTGTTGGCTTGAAAACTCAACTGTAAAGTGATGTTTACATTTTGGTATATTTATATTTTTTATTTTTTTTCTTTTTTTCGTCGCCTCAGTGCTTGTTTGGCTTATCTGACATTGTTTACGAAAATGACTTTTTAATGCAGTATTATAAAGAATTAAATTTCCATCCTACTGGTAAAATATTTTTTTTAAATATTCAATTATAAAACAATAAAAATCTCATTTTAATTTTTTACTCAACACGGGACTTAACGAAAATTCCGTGCTTGTTTGCTATATCGGTAGTTTTTAAAAATTTCAGTGCTTGTTTGCTGCATCACAACTCAATTGACCAATCACAGCCGCCGTAGCTCCGTATCCGCCACTTTGTAAAACGTCACAGTAGTAGGAAACACTGAGATTCGTTTGAAATTACAATAAAAAATGAGAAATAGTTTATTAAATTATGTTCTTTTTTTCATAAATTTGATTGAATATCATTTTAAAAGTATGTCTTCAACAAATCATAAAAGTAGACATGAGCAGACACGGCTAAAAATAGAGAAATACGTATTTTTTTTTCTTTAATTTGTTTTACCCAGTTTTCTTGAAGAGTTGGATTTGCAGGAAATCTGAACATTTTGTAATTAATTTTACAAACAAATCCGAGATGCCGTAATCAGTGTCAAGTCGTCAATCGCAATGAAATAGTTTGAAAGTGATTCGAAAGAAATGAGCAGATGTGAGTGCGAAGGAAACTGTGACTACTTTAGTCTGAAAGAGAGTTGAAATAATGATTTTTATTTAAATAAAATTATTGTAATAAGATAAAATGAAGTAAAATTTTGGAATGATAAATAAGTGAATTAAAAATTCCTTCTTCTTCTGAGGTAGAAATAAAAATCATGACCCCACACCAGTTTCTGTTTAATGTAAACCACTTATGACTTAAAATCAAACTTTTGTCCTGGAATAATTATAATAAAATTAAAAAATTCCATTCAATCGTATAGATTTTAAATACCCCATTAAAATTATTTAACATAGATTCTGAATACTACGTACCTTCATATTTTTATAATTAAGTAAAACATAAATCATTTAAAAAACGATCTTTTTATAATAATGATATTTAATTCAACAGAAAGCGTTTATTTTTGTCGCCAAAGCCAATGAAGACTAATGACAAAAAATGGTGGCGCCCTCTGCTGGGTTTCCGACATACGTACCGCTTCCACTAAGAACTGTCAATTTTGCATGGAATGTCACAGCCCTGATATATATCATAATCTGACGCGCTTGAGTATTTCAAAATGGCGATTTTTTTTTGCACATTATGAAAATGGCCGCGAGTTTGCGTCCCATCGAAATCGTCAGATTAGTGAATGAGAGCTTTTTTTTGGTGTACTTAACACTCCCTTAGAAAATCTGACGCGCTCGATAATTTTTTTTTTTTTTCATTTTCAACCTTTAAATACAACCACCCGCATCACGCAAACGATCAGATTAACATACGTACGTTATTAAAAATACGTAGGGCATTGATGCTATCAATATCTGACGCGCTCGAGGATGTCCATGTAACAGTTTTTTTTTACATATTTAAAAATCTATAGCCCCTTTCCCCACCGATGTAAAGGTATATGTCATATAACATTTTTTTCTTCTTATCATCTAAGCTTTGCATCCCAATAGGTCTCTTCGACGCTCGAGTAAATCCCCATTTAGCATCGTCGCCTCCTCTATTATAGACAATGATTTAATTTTGATTTTTAATTTTAGGACTCTCTTAAGTTAAAGTTTTAAGAATGGTTTAGGTACTAAATTACTATTTAAATGCAACATTATACATTTGTTTGGGCACAAAATATAAAAAAAAACAAGTTCCGAGGTACAATATAATATTTTATTACAGTATTCTTAGTGAACGTCTTACGAGTGTTGCTGAAGAAAATGCACCCGACTCCATCAGAGCAGCCGTCGGTGGCTCTCAAGAAGGCAGCTCGAGCCACAGCCATTTTGGTAATTTTTACTATGGTAAAAATGAGAAACTACTTACATATTTAACAGCTTGTACCACACATCTGACACATCCTCATACCTACACTATAATTACAACATGCGAAATCATAATTATTCATTTTTAAATAATTTTAATAGTTTGCTTTATTTTAAAACGACTACCAAAACAAATAGGTAGGAGTATTTGATCGGGACACAGGTGTGTAATGAAAGCCAGTCCTGAGCACACTAAACTTTATTTACTCCTTTCCTATACCTTGACATAGGGATGTCAAGGTATAGGAAAGGAGTATGTACTAAAAGCACAGATTATACATACTTATAAAATGAACATGTATATGCCATCGCATAAAATTCACGTCATTTCGTAATTCCCTGCTCAAATTAGCGAGTCAATTTAATTTTGGATTTATGTAGTTCTTAATAATTAAATATCAACTTATAATTATCACATAGGTTCGCTCTTTACACAACATAAAATAAAATAAACATAATTATGATGTCCAGTGGGATCAGAAGATATTTATTGTTACGTAGCAGTTGTAATATAAATTCGATTGTATAATATGAGACCAATATATGTAAATATGGTTGTGTGATTGTGCAGTGTTGTCAGCTTTGATTTGTATTTTTATGACTACACTTTGTAAGTTAGGAACATGGTACTTATGGGGCTTACTATTCGACTTTAATACCAATGATAAATAAAACTGCACAGTTCAAATTTTATTAAATTTTCATTCGTTTCTTTAAGTTTAAGGTTTGCTAGGTTCATTTACGGATGCGGGACAACAGAGTCTAACAAACCTCCTGCATTCTTCACTCCGCCGAAATCGTTGTAGACCGAATTGTTGTAAAGCTTAGCAGGAGTTTTTGATAACAATTAAGGTGTTAAACAATATTCTCTAGTTATTTTGTACTTACGCATTTGGTCGTATATGACTATCTATTTGATTATATTATTCAGTTTCCCCTTTTGAGTTAAATGTTTAAAAACAGAATACCCATACTCCAACGTATTTGAAAAAAAAAATTAACACATTAGACTTAAATATAATAAGAAAATCAACACAACACAGTTATAATGAGAAACATAAAATAGTGCTTGTATCATAAACGCCTATAAAACTTCTTCTTAAAATACATTTTACACTTAGGTACTTACCTTATATATTTAATATTTTATTAAATACGAGAAAATGGTTTAGATACCGCTGTTTGGACTGCATTTTTTGTTAATCCCGTTCCGCCCTTCTCCGGATCTTCCTGGCGAGCGCGTATACCAAGTTGTGTCCTGCGTACTCACTAGTCTACAGGTAAACTTGTAATACTAATATTAGTAATGTTTTTTTCATTAAAAAATCAATTAATAGTTTTCACTTAACATTTATCACATTCTTTTACTACTGTCACCTACTACTATCGTAATATTAACGTTACTTACTTACCTTAAAAACAGTCATACGTATAATGAAAGTGACATTTCTATTATTATAAATAATGCACATGTTGACACATGCTTCTTATTAAATATAGTCTATAATTATGACATCAAAATTGAAGAATAATGATTTAACTATACTGTGTGTCCCAGGAGGTATAATAATTTAGTAGGTCGGTCATTCGGCATAAGTAAAATGTGTGCACAGTCCTCAATCATATTATATCAATCACCTACATTTCAGTCTACGATATTTTCTCTTAGATTGTTTACGACCTCAACTGATTTGTAATATAAATAACTAGGTATGTATTTTTAAAATATCAGCACCTACTAGGTACCTAGAATTTATCTGAACTATAGAGGATTGCATCTTTTCAACTAAATTTACTGAAAATCACGTTTTTTTAGATTAATATTAAGGAAAAGTTCAGAGAGGTTGATGTAGATTTCTCCAAGGGCAAACGAATAATATAAATTAAAAACATAGGAAACAATTATTTTCTGTTCAGGGACTCTGCGTGGCTATATTGTTTTGTTTCACCAACCACGATGTCAAGGTTGCTTTCTCCACCTACCTCGCTCGTCACCGCCGAGCAAATGAAATGATTCCGATGACTGGTAAGTGCGCAATTAGATTTCTTAAATAAATGTATACCTAATTTTGACATAAATATAAAACATTTTTGATTATCGAAAATGTTACAAGATCAGTAATAAGATAATGATTACTTCTCGTATCTTCTCACTAATTTCAAAAGTACTGGTTTTGAAATAATAATTAGAAGGTATTAACTTAGTTTTAAATTATTATTCCGTCACTGGGTTGTTTATCCAAGAAACCTTAACAATGACCTTTCAGGAGCAACGAAATTTATCTGAAGATTACAAATGATTCTAAATTTAAATCATATTTTTTTAAATCCTTATTCCATTCATCAAAAATGAATGCAAATAACACTTTATCGCTTTCAAAACTTAAGCCCAATATAAACATGTTTCCCTATAAACAGATAAAAAGTAATAATTGTACATTGACCATACTGTATTTAAAAAAATATTTTATATTATTTGTAACTCATACATGTAATTTTTAATTTTTGTTTAGTCAATAATCGCAGAGAAGTCCCAATGAAAGTCTCAAGTTACAATCAAGTAACAATACAATTAGTTCAATTTGAATTATTCCACAGGTATTACCACTGGAGAGAGCGTTTTGAATTCCCGAGAGCAGATCGGTTAGTGGCGGTCTCGTCTATCACGTTTTGTCGAATCGTTTGTATAAAATATCTCAATCATTATGTAATCGTCCTTTTAATCTGATTACATTATTGTAAGACTTCGAGTAAACAGAACATTGCGACGCCGAGTTGTAAAGCAACGTGTGCTTGTCAGTTATTCACATTCACTTTACTATATTAGCTCTAAAATTGCTATTTGGGCTAACTGCGACATAGGAGAGCGATCCTATTATTCGATTCTATTATTTAGACTTCTTTGCGTACTTACTATTTTTTTTTACCTACTATTCAACAATACTCAAATTTAACTAACTAGTAATGTAATATTTATTCAGCATTTATTATATCTCATATTTAAATAATTATTATCAATGTTTGAAGGTCGTTTAGCGTAGTATTCGTATTTCAGATACTAGATGTCGTTCAAAAACAAAATATAGGTAATTAATTATTTTAAAATGATTCTTGTAAAATCTAGAAACAGAGTTCTTAAAAGTTTAAATTAGAGGAAATAGAACAATTTGATAATTAATCAATAAACGTTTCCATTGCAATTTGTGTCTACTGTTAAACTATTTGTAGTGTATGTCATTATAGTATTTGAATATTATTAACTGTGGATGTTTTTATAATTATCTTTAATGATTAAAATTAATCTTTTTAAATTAAATTTCCAAATGGATTATGATAGCGTAAATCTCACCTATTGTGATATGTCAATACCGTTATATAATAATAAATAAAAATGATGACTATCACGACACCGGCTTTTTGATTATTGTGAATCTTGATCCTATCCTAAAGTTCATTTTTTTATATTTTTTATATTATTATACTGCATTCCATTATTGAGCCCGCAATGTGGTCACTCCAAATCTAACACACGAAAACACTCTGAACGATAAATTTACGATTATATGTTTTAACTGATAATAAATTGATAAACTAAACCCAAATAAATTTAGAATTGTGATTATAAGATAAAGCTCTATGTATGTTCAAGAAGATTCTATTCCAAATGATAAATAAAATATATTATACATACTTTTTTTGTAAAAAGTATTAAGATACTAAATCCTAATATTAACTATATCATACATTTCATTATTTCTTTTATCGACAGCTTAAATATACTTAGGCCAGTAACTAATCTAAAATTAGTACATGCAATCGTTCTTCGTGATAAAAATAAAAATAGCTAATGATGTCATTATTCATTTAGAATAAAGCAATGTTCATAGATTTAAAGCCAGAGTTTTGCAAACTTGACAACATTATAGTATTACCTTAATACCACGAATTTTCAGAGCATTTTCTTAATTCGTGCTCAATTCAATTATCTCGTTTTAGACAAAAACACACTGCCTACGCCATACGCGTCGTGGGACGTAGTAAAATATGTGCGAAAAATATTGGAAAATCTGTCAATATGGTCGAAAAATACGCTGAAGTGCCAGCATATCGCGGCGTAGGCAGTGTGTTTTCCACAGCTACGCCGAACACACTGCTACGCCCTACGACGCGTTTTTAGGAGTCCGTGTCTCAAAATATAAAAAAAGAACTCTTGAGCATGATTCTTTTAAGTAGTTTAAGAATAACGAGTCCTACTGATGTAGTATGTATAGGCTCAGCATCGATACAGCTCGGTCGTCTCAAATTAATACTACATTTAATGTAAATCATTCTTTAAATCTTAAAAATCGCTTTTACACTTGGTCCAAACATGGGTTCCTAGTTTCAAAGACGGGACTGTAAAATAAACGTGAACGGGCTTTTGATAATTATTGTAATAAGGTAACTGGTTCCAAAAGTATTTAGCCTTCCGCATTATGTATGTTCTGTCCCCTTACATACTTAAAAAATTCTAATACCTACATAAAGACACACTTTCAGACTATCAGACAACAAAGACGTTCAAATACTTATTAAACAAAATACATTAATCCACATACTCCGTAAGTTCACAAAAATTGATAATCTATTTGATTTCGTACGATTACAATAATTTCATTGAAAATATTGTAGTATGGCGTATCAAAGACAAACAAGGCGCGATGTCCTTATAAATGTAGGGTAACAGTCGTATATTGAAACACTATCGCATTCCCAGACAGTGTTATCAATTGTTTACAATGGAATAATAACTTAATAAAACAATTCATTTTAATAATTATCACAAAACTAAGTAAAGGGGTTTTAATAAAACTAAATAGATTTTAGCACCATTGTTTGTATTACACTGATTAATTGTATTTACAATATTAAATTAAATAAATACAAGTGTTAATAATTATTTTAAACTATAATGTACAGAACTTCACTTAGCTCTTCACTTTCACATGCAATGACATGTATAACAATCATTTGTAGACTAAATTTGGAAAAGAGTTTGCGTTTACATGACTTTATTATAATTACTTAGCCAACTTTAATTTAAAATTGTTTAATTTCAATACTGTTCCATTTTTGGAAACAAGTATTCTTCATTACAGAGCGCTCACACTTAAACGGGCTTCAACACTACGCATCAGCCATATGGATCCGTCTCTTACACATTTTGTTTGAACTAACGCACACTTCTGCGAGCAGCAATATCTTCATAGTTTGTACAAAAATTAACAGTGATAGATTGTGTTTCGTTGTGGCTCACTTAAGTGCGCGAACTACACACTATGCGATTATATAACAAATCTCGAATATGAATAAATTTTATGTTACAATAAATTACAGACTAAACGAAGAAAATAAAATTTAGTATATTATTATATAGGTATTAGGGTAGGTTTGTATCTAACTGGATATTTTGCATGTACATAATAATATGTGATTTCGTTTGTGTTGCACTGTCGGGTCGATATCGTTGTTGCTATATTATTCATTAAACGATAAAAAAATATTGCAGTTACCAATTTACAATCTCTACAGAATTACGAGTACCTATAAAAACCGTAAAATAACTCAAAACCAAATTGTTTTAGAATATATTTGTAGTATCAAATATAAAAATTAACAAACTATATTTATTATCTTAAGAAAACACTGCATGGCTACTATAACATTTCAAATACAAATAAGTATATCTCTTTTTGGAAGTATTTAACTTATTTGCATGTTACAATAGCACAAGCAATGCCCATACTTAACTATGTGGTCATAAACGACATAGACTATGGAAAGGTAAAATCTAACGTCGATATTTTTATATCTACATATTATATCACTTTTTTCCGACTAGCACACCACAAAGAGTGCACTTTACAAAGGACAAATTCAACGTCTATCGGATAAAATATCGAATCGAATAAGAAATGCCTTTCGTGCTCTTCAAAATCCACGAACACTTTTTTTTTGGAACTCTGGCAATTATATTTGACAAAGTCGTAAAAAGTCAAAGGGTAAAACATAAAGATAATATCAATTTCGAACAAAAGCTCGACAACAACAATTTTTATTAGTACAAATTTAGTTTGAATTATAAAACAATAAATGTACAAAATTGTTGTTGTATTTAATTTCCACATTGTATTGGAATAAAAATGTAAATTCGAAAAACAACCTGCAACCTACACTGCCCTTTCAGATCTAATCATATATCTATAAGCAAAACGTAATGTACTCATTGATAAATTTCGATTGTCAAAATTGTGGAAAAAATAGAATTTAGCTGGTAGGAATTAAATAAGATGATCTAAAAAATTACAATGTAATTCCTGTTAATATTTATTTTGGAACGAAGTGGTATAAAAAATAATTTTACTTTTTATCATGGAATTTTATTTTCATTTTTGGTGAATTAAAAAAAAATAGTTTGACAATCAACTTACCAATGAGCAATTCTCAAGCACAAACAAATACCTATGTTGTTCTTCAACATGCACTTGAATCAACGCCTCTGTCCAATATAATACCCAATTCAACAAAAATGGCGAATACAATAAAAATAACGTACAATATTGCAAGAACTACTCCAACGCTTCGTCTTAGTGTGAACTTTCCAATGAACAAGACGATCCACAAACTTACAACAGCGACTAGGAGAGATCCCACTACAAAGTCGATTCCTGCAGAGTTGATCAGGACAGAAGTGTTCTCTGCTCCTTGAAGTTCCAGAGATACAGTTCTAATCAGCCATGGTAAGCCCAAAGCAAACAGAATTGCGAGAGAGTTCGCTCCCAACGCGTTTGAGACACCAATCCCACCTTCACCTAAAACAAATAAAATTATCAATTTTAGATCGTTCGATTAGTTTTCTCTATAATAGAGCCTCTTAAGAGTATTCCGGATAGCAACGTCCTTATAAAATACTTAAACTACGTTATTAGAATAATTATCTGGGAATTACGCGGCTCCGTGATAAGTGACCTTAATCAGTTAATTACATTTCGATAACAAGACGTATTGCACGAGGAAAATAAAAAGAACATTTGGATGGGTGAAATATGCGCACGCTAAAATCACGAGTTCAATTGAATTTTATATAATACTTTGTAATGACGATTCTGTAGCTGCAGTATTTGTAAACTATCCTATCTAGTCCCTGCATGTTTAAAGGACTGAAAATATCTACATTCTGTTTACCACTTCAAAACAATTGAAGTTAACTTATAAATGACTATCCAATCTCATCATCAATTCAGGAAAAAATCATACAACGTATTATAATTATCTGCTTATTTAACACAATCGATACATAAATCAAAAATGGCATAATCTAATCTAATTCGCAAGCGAGCAACAACCACTACTGACAAGCATCAGAAAATTAAAATTTCGCAGAAGCTTTTAGTACAATTACATCACGTTCATGCACAAACTAACAACAGATCGAACTCAGAACGTATTAACTCACCTCTCCTGGACATGATAAATATAGAGCAGGCTTCTGGTAAGCATCCACCAAATGCTAAAAATGTCATCCCCATAACTGATTCGGGAATAAAAAAGGTGTGTCCTAAAAATTAAAGAGTCTACTTTTTAAACTTGTTCTATTATGTGAGTTCTATTTAACCAGAAACTTATAGATTGAGTTTTGGCATGAAAATTATAAAAAACTGCAAAGATTTAATGACAATATTCAATGGCAGGTAAGTTTACAAAGTGTTAAGAAATAACGTTGAATACAGTACTGAACATTTACAGACCCATTACTACCCCTGCTGCTTGCTGGGGTCAGGTCTCTTCAGTAGAGGGATCAGTCTTTTATAAATTCTTTAGTTAAAGATATATTATACTATACAAATTCATGTAACGTCATGCGTATAGGATCACACTTACCTATAACAGTCATGCTCCAAGATACAAAATAAGAATTAACTCCAATCCACACGATGCACATGATGAAAGCGAGAGGATATAACTTCTTACGTGTCACTGGCGATGGGACAGTCATTCCAAGCACTAGTCTTAAAGGCCAAACGTAAAGCCACCATATTTTGTAGGCAATAGACTTGTGACTTGGAAATGTAAATATGCTCTTTTTATTTACAATTTCTTCCTCTTCTGCAAAATAGAAAATGAGTTAAATTATTTGAAATACAGAGATTTAATACACTTACAATTTGATACGCTGATGTTTTTCTTAGCTATACCTGTTTTTTCATCAGCTACAGGTTTCTCGGTCATAATGGTTCCATTACTAACAGGACTGGGGTCATTGAAACCTTTGTTATCAATACCCTCTTCCACGGACACGTTGTTATCGTCCGAAGTCGTCGTTGCTGGAATTAATTAGATTAAATTATGTTGATGTTTACTTTTAGCCACACATTAAATCAACAAAATATTATTGAAGGTTGTTTTGTAAACCTTTGTTGTTGCTTTTCCAGCATGCTGCCCATATTTTGTCTATTAGAGTGAACACTTTCATACTATTGAACATGACTATGAAATACAAAATATAGAGTATTCCAAGTATCAAAGCCTCCACCCAGTTGATTTCACCGTCCCACACAAATATTACCAAAACGCTAACGTTGACCATATAAATCAATACGTCTCTAGTAACTGGTCGCATATCAATGGCAATAGGCTAAAATAAAATAAATTAATTAGTAAAACATTTACTTAAATTTTGATTATTTTAATTCAAAATAGAGTTGATATTCTTACAGTAATAGCGGCAAGACCTCCAATAGCAGCTACACCAAGAGCATTAAATAGTGCCGATCCAACGATGGTGCCAATACCCATGTCCGATTCGGTTAAGAAAGTCGAAATCACATTCACAAAGAATTCTGGACACGAAGTTGCTACAGACATAAACGTAGCAGCTGCAACATTCTGATAAAAGGAAAACAGTTTTATAGAATGCCTGTATAATTAATCTTATTTATACATTTCAAACCTAGTACTAAATGTGTAAATAAATATAGCAATTAAAAATGAAATTAAAAAATCATAATATAATTTACTTGTGGAATCTTCAAATCATCGCAGATAAGCTCAACACAAGGAATGAAGTAATCATTGCAAACAATCGCTAAAAGCGTGAATGCGTATATCCCAAAGAAGACGTATAAAATTACGGCACCTAGGCGGAGTTGTTCATCTGCAAAAAAAAATGCTTTTTGAATGCTTATCTAAATTTCACTTATATGTCCAATGAGAGTGGAGGGATTGAAACGTTGATGAAAAGGTAATTCAATAGTATTTGGTTGATTTAAACATGTAAGTTGCGTAAACGTACGTTTAATTATAATCTACATATAGCTACTACAGCTAGCTAACAAAAATATGATAGATGATTACTTAAAAATTTAAGAATTTATTTAAAATTTCACGAACCTGTGAAAATACTGTCAGGGAAACTTTCTATGGAATCACCAGTCGGACAAGCCACTTCATGAACAACATTGTCAATAACTTCAACTCTGGTTCTCAACCATGGCTTCCAATGCCAAGTTGTTTCTTCCACTTCCAATTTGCTCAACAATTCTTCAGTCATGTAAACTAATTTCCCATTCCTCTCCACCCGTAAATAAGCAGAGTCATTTGTCAAACCTGTAGTATTAAATATAGTCAACACAAATAAAGCCGACTTACTCTTAGCAATGATAAAACTACAGTATGTACATTTGGTCCATGAAAAATCGATTAATAAATCATGACTACAACGTTGTGTTGGTGTGATAATGCAAGTTTGATGAGCCAATCAGATTTACGGTGTTCAATCATGTAAGCCAAGTAGGTCGTTAAGGATGAGTACGACGAATTTTGTAAATTAATTTGAACATGTTTTATTATTTTTAAAATATAATACATATTTATATTATGTTAACAATGATCAAAAAAGCTTCTTACTGAAATCCTCGATGGCTGATGCACTCGAAAAACTAGCAACAATAACAACTAGCACAGCTAGTTTTGCATCCTTCATTTTCGCCATTTTCTATTAAGACACACTTCTGCCAGTTGTTAAAATATTTACGAAAGCTAAAATAATAATTTTATGATTAGCATAATTATCAATAATTTTAATCAAGTATTAGGTAGATTGTAAATCTACTTAATTACAAATGTTTGTTGTTTAAATAGTGGGAAAATCTAGTTCGTCGACGCATTGGTAAGATAATGATGATAAAGTAAACAAAACAATCAGTCTAAACATTGCATAAATAAATAACAGACACATTTTTAATTCCATAATGTTTTCCAGAAATCAGATAATTGCATAATACTGAGTAGATAAACAGAATATTAAGATTTGCTTAACACATTTTAAATGATTGATGAAACCAATAAATAAACAAAGTTGAAACGTTATCAAAGACTATAAACTGAAATAATGGAAAATAAAATCTTATTAAAAACTATAAGGTTATTTATTTATTTGGAAACAAAACAGGTTGTGTAAATATATACCTATAATCAACGATTTAACAAGGAATTACCTTCATGATTAATAGAACTAATATCATTTGTCATAGTGTCGTAATTTGCGGCCAAAACTATTATTATTTTATTTCTGTTCTTTAAGACGAAAAACACACTGCATCACACACACACACACACACACTAAACGTTATTTTTCACTGATTTTAGATGGATTAAATTTTACATAATTTATTATATTTCTCTCTAAAATCTATTTTACATGAATCTGGATATCAAACATACTTCAAAACGTTACGTCTTTCTTGTTATTCTAATGAGGATAATATGCGAGAAATTCTGAACATAATATTATGTAAATGTAAATCTCTGAATGTAAGCGAGAATGTAGAGGATAGTCGGTACCGTTTGTACCGTGGGCACAGATTTAACGAAAAACTTTAAATTCCGTCGCAATTCAATTTCGGAACTCGGTTTAGAAGTGATCAATATTCCAATCGGGATTGGACGAGAAAATAATGAGAGAAAAAGTGGAATATTAATTCCATTAGGTGGAATTATTAAAACTAGAAATAGTGCCAGAGATCTTACAAATCTGTTTAAATTATAACTTCAAGTTCATATTTCTCTACTCTGTTTGGTCAGTTGCTTAACCTTAATAAGATAGTCCAGTCTTTGATTTAGAGACACTAAATTTTGCTTCAACTATTCAACTATTCATGCATGCAATCAAAAAATACCGCATAAATATGTTTTAATTACATTACATACCTAAACGAAATAAGATATCAATAATAGAGCTATACTCTATTGGTATACAATCAACTTCTTTTTTCTTCATTCCTGGCAATCATCACAATAACGGCATTTAAATTATACCACGGCAGAATATTAAGCAATTATTAACCAGCGAGTAAGGAAATTAATGTAGCTTAGTATAAAGTGTAAACTAAAGCGCGTGTTACTCTAATTTGTATCAGACTAAAATGTTATGCGCAGAAGAAATTGAACACATGAAAGCATAGACATGATTTTTTATAAAACATATTATAATTTATAACATACTTGTTACACTAATATTGTTAATTAAAATGCATAACTATAATCCATCAAGTAATAAAAAATAGTGACTACAGAAAACAATAAAATTATTATTAAGTAGACAGTGTATTAGTATTCTAACTTCAGAATTATTTTGTCAATAAGTCAAAATAACAAGTATAATTCTCCTCATGAAATAACAATGATACATTAGAATAGAAACTATGATTATGTACGGAGTCTATTTATTGATTATGAATCAGTTGTTTTGAAAGATTACGACTATTATAAATAGATATCACTTAAACTTTTAAATCTACATCTAGACACAAATTAATACAAATTATATCTTCAATATCATGATCAATTTGATTCAAATATGTAGTTGTTTTTCAAATTGTAATAAAAAGATTATCCGTGGCCCAATGGATAAGATGTCCTGTTTATTCATATCGGTAGGTCGATGGTTCTAATTCAGGACAGAAACTAATTTTTAAATTAAAAGAAACGTACTCGTCACGTGTTCATCGTTCAAATTTAATTAACTAAACTAAAATAGCTGGAATACAAATAGTAAATCAAAATTGAAAAATTATTGGAACCTAAATAAAACCAATTGAAGTGGCATTACGTTTTAAATTATTTATAAATTCAATCATAGGTACTATTAGACTATTCTGAATACTTGTTTAGTAGACATTTAAAATGATTACAAATCCTAGCATATTCTGTAGTATTTGTTGATAAAGAAGAAGAAGGTGGATATCTTTTAATTATCAGTATTAAATAAACCTAAGAAGATTCAAAATAGTAGTGGTAGGTTCCATCATGATCTATGCAATACTTTCCGCCCACAATCAAGAATTTAATTAAGGAAATATATTAGATTTCTGTCTGTGGTAAACTTAATGCAACTTTATCAGGTTTCCGAGGTCTTATTAGATAAACTAGGTGTCCCGCACAACTTCGTCCGCGTTACAGAGGGATACAACATAGCCTTCCTCAATAAATGGACTTTCCTACAAGGAAAGAATTTTTCAAATAGGACCAGTAGTTCCTGAGATTAGCGCGTTCAAACAAACAAACTCTTCAGCTTTATAATCTTCTTATATATAAAAAATAATTGTTGTTCGTTAGTCTCGCTAAAACTCGAGAACGACTGAACCGATTTGGCTTATTTTAATCTTGAAATATTCTTAGAAGTCCAGGGAAGGTTTAAACGGTTAGAAAATTTCCTTATGTGACGCAGACGAAGTTACGCGGGCCAGCTAGTATTATAATAAATAATAGTATAGATTATAAATTTCAACATGATAGTTCATGACGTCGCTATCACTATACTTTTAGGAATAATGTGTTATTTAGCATGAAAATAAATATTTTTTTGTTTCTGCTAATCTTTTCATTAGAAAAATTAATGGAAACGCAATTAATAATCATGAAATCACTTATCTTAAATTGACTATGTATGCTACTTATGCATTGACTGATTAGATAATCAATGAAACCAACCTTTGTTCACTTTTCCTTCATTCAGAATTGTTTACAACTTTACGACCAGGTTTTCACTTATCAATATCAAAATTTGTAGTTTATTGTGCCTATCAAGACTATAATTTTAATTTTAAAGTAACAATAATTTCAGTCTTTACTTTTTTCATGTTACCGATAATGAAAAAAGAATAGAAACAAACAACAAACGTAATAACGTCAAAGAAATCGCCATCGAACTAGAAATCAACATGTGATTGTTACTTTAAACAATATTAATAATATAATTACCACACATTTTACAATCTGTGACGACACTTAGCACATGAATAGGTACTTACGTTTTGCTGGCACTTAAACTGATTGGTTGCAACTAAAATAAACAAAACATTTCGACTTAATGAACACAGAATTACCGTTAGCTACTAGTCAGCAATCATCGAGGATCTCTATTAAGACACTGAAAGAAACATATCACAGCCAGGGGTTTTTAAATAGATAATCTTACTTGATAAGAGATACCTTTGTAGTGATTAGTCGATACAATTATATTATTACGTATCGTGATATTTATATGGACGAAAAATTCGCATGTTGTATGTTCGGGTTTTACTCTATAATACTTATATCCCCAAACTCACATATCAAATAAGTCTCTAAATTGTAATTATGATTTATGTAGCATATTTTGTTTGAACCAATCAAATTGTAAGTAATCAAAATAATATACTAATCAGTTTATTATCAGACAACGGTGACGCAACCAAATCAAATGTAGCTTATATTATAAAACGTACATCTATCATAAAGGATCAGATGTTTAAATTACAGCGTATACGTTTAATGTCTTCGTAGGTAAACTAACTTGTGAATTGTATTTCATTTAATGAACGGCCACTGTCGTTATGGGATTCAGGAATATAAGATTAGCACTTTTAACTTATAGAAGCACTGTATGAAGCAAGCTAAGAAAATAAACAGGAGCCAGGTGATCATAAATGTTTTTTTTCTTCAATTAGTTAAGTTCGGTGTACGGTATAACTTTTTAAGAAGACGAGTTACTCGATGTCTATTGATAGCTTGAACAGTCAATTGTTTCAACGTCGTAAAAGTGTTCACTATGCAACCGCAGCTACGCAGTCGATCCTGATTGTTTCAAGTTGTCCCTATACATAATAATACGACTGCTCTCAATAAAATATCCATGTCCCAGCAATTATTACTTTAATTCAAAGGAAATAGAAATATTAGTTTCAAATAAAGACGAAATATTAAAAGAAAAAGGTTTTTGCTCGGTTCTTTTCTTACGTTTATTACTCGTATAAGTCATTGTTTGCGTTGTTTGATTAATTTTGTTTGTGTATTGTACGTAATCTTAACCGAAACCCAGTTGAAAGTAACTCAGAAACCCTTAGGGGCTTCAAATACCTACTGTTCTTTCACGTTTTCTTGCTGAACCTAAAATTTGTAAGAACAAAGATCCATGTTTTTTGATAAAAAAAACTATTAATTTAAACAATATTTTATAACACAGTAATGTAGTTTTTAGGGTTCCGAAGACTAAACTAGATAGAAGAGTTATGCGTCCGTTTTTTTTGTGTTATGTACCCAAGTGCCGCCAATTGCTAACAAGATTAATTATTTCATACATGAACGTATCTGTTTGTAATATTATTTTTAATACGAAGTAAATTTCTTTAAAAATCGTCGAGTACGAGAACATTGAATTCTATAATAATTATGCTAATATCGTGTTAATATTATGTCGTGTTATTAGTTTTTTTTTTAAAGTTGTCGTAAATTTGTACCAAACAACCTTAAATTAAAAAAAATCACATCCTGTGTGTAACCAATGTAATAAAATGTCTAGAAGACATTAGTAATATCCAAAGCCTCAAAATTGTGGCGCATTTCAATTTGATATAAGTGGAACTTTTTAAACCTATAATTAATCCCGTCCCCTTTGGACGAGATTAAATCACGTGACTGAATAACTCGTACCACTCTACCACTCTACTTACAAAATGCGCAGCGAGCCATTATACCAGCTGCAAATCAATCGTATTTTAATTTTAAGGATAAGATTTTAAAAAGAACGATGCGATAAAATTATAATATTATGGTTAATTTTCCTGATTGTGAAGTATTATTTTTAGGTATAATAAGTAGATAATATCGATGAAATATTTAATAATTATCATAATTATAGAAATTAAATCTCAACCTTACATTTCTGTCATGAGCTCTGATGATAAGTAATCGGTGAAGTTCATGATACTTCGTCTTAATCTTTTGCGACATAAAGTGTAATTATTATTATCAAATCGTATTTTAAATATCAGCTGTGTTTACAAGAGGTATTTTACCCTTTTCACAGGCTATATAAGCCAAGCAAGTAGAGCTAGATGAAGTAAGACTAATGTTAAACGGAAGATGAGGATAAGAATTTTCTGGAGATTCTGCAGGTATTGAGAATTGTAGCCTTTTGTATGAGTGAAAATGTATGTGATGGTGCGTTTAGAATGTTAAGACTTTGGGTGAGGCTCTTAGGGACTACTTCTGTTGTTGAAATGACTATGGGTACTATATGGACTGGGTCGACTTTCCATTGCGTTTTTGATTCTGATCTGAAAGATCTTCATATTTATTAAGCTTATCTGATATTTTTGACTGGATGTTATGGGTGTTAGGAACGGCTATAAGTATAGTTTTCAACTATATTGTTATTTTTGTTATGAACTGTGATGTCTGGTCGATTGCAATAGACTGTTTTGGCGGTAATGATAGTTCGACCCCAGTAGAGTTTTGGTTTTCCAAGACTGTTGAATGTTTATATTTATAAGGAGTTTTTTATTATAAATTTGAATTGGTATTACGCCGACCCCATCTAAATGGGAATGACCTATAGCGAAAGAAAGAAAACATACCTAGGCATAAACATTTTTCAAACGTTGTAATCATTAAAAACTATGGTGATTATTTGTTTGCACACTCGTTCAAAATTAAAGCGATTTTCAATACATTACTAATAATTACTATCAAATAAAGCTCATAACTACATTATTTTTACATAATTACAAAATTAGAGGAGTTCATGCGTCAATACTTTTAACAAGTTCTTAGTATTTGTTTACGGATGATTCAGACCGTGTTTTTAACGACTAATCAATTGAATATAATTATATCGTATCGAACTGCTTCTAATTTACTATCTGTTAATATTTGCTCTTATTTTATTTTTGGTTTATGATACTTTTTTCCCCTATCCCATTTTTTGGTCGGAGCAATATGTTTTCTCTCTTCACTCCCTTTTATCTTTACATAGCCATTATTATTATTATTTATTATAGGTATTTATTGTACTGTGTAGGTACACTTACCTACATACATCATTTGTCACACCACAAACCATTGTAAAGTTACTAAAGTGTTGATTTATTCTTTTGCTTTTATATTTGTGTACTGTGTTTATAACTTGACAAAGCAGAAACTAAGTGTTTTTATCTAAAAAATATTATTAAATAAGTCACGACTGAGATATCGAGGCCATCAGATCCCATAGTTTTATTTGAAACATAGAACGAAGCCTTCTCAATACAATCAGTTAGTCACATATTTGAATAACCAAAAACAAAGGTACTTTACGTATATAAAGAAGAATTATTACCAATAGAAATCAAAGCAGAGAAATTTGATCGGACAAGAAGAACACTAAATTCGTTGATTTATAGTGATAATTTTAGCATTTAATTTCAGCATATTTTGACAGTTTGCTTTGCTGTTATCCAATCTGAAAAACTTAACAACTACGTACTTACCTACCTCAGTGTCGAAACTAAAAAATACTATATTTAAATACAGCAGATATCTTAATACAGACAGTTCGTTCGAGCATTCTTCGATTCAATTAATTATTTATTTATCAACCTAATTTATGGAAAATGTTTCATTAAAACATTAAACATAGATAAGATTATTTACTTATGGGCGGCTTATGGATTAATGCAATCATTACAACGTTACTCATCATGATGAAGCGCTTACAAGTATGTGATTATGTGAGCTATACTAACTTGTAAGAAAATGTGGATATCATTAAGTTAAAACTTCTCATCAGTATTCTTCTAAATCTTAGTAAACTTTTGAGTGTAATAAAAGTCTGTGTAAACTATTTTGTACACTATTAGACATTTTTAGACACTATTTTTTGAAAGCTTTAGGAGTAAATTATATCTTCTGAATATATCAGATGTTTCTTTTATACAATCCTAAGATCAGAGGTTAAAATTCAAGAGAATTAAATGATCTAATTAAGAGTATACAATAAATAAGGAAAGTGTTACGGGCTTAGTTATGGTTGGAACTCGAGGATATTTTGGCTTCAAGTCTTGATCTGTTCAGCACTGGTCTTAATAATTGGGTGTAGATAGGAGTGGTCTCACGATATTTTCCTATCGACGATACTTGGTACCAGGTGGGCCATTTGCCCTCCCATCTGGTCAGTATGAGCACTTATACACATCTTAAAAGTTTATATCTCCACCTGTATGGCTGTTAAGTGTGTGTGCTAATTTTGTTCTGTCTCTCAGCGTTAGCAATAAAATAATCTTAAAGTCATGTATTCTAATAAAATTATATTATCTATGTATATTTCCAAATACAAGTGTTTAGTATTACAAAGTGAATAGTGTAGCCTTAGAAATGACTGAAATTTTTGTCACATAAAGGGAAATATAAATCAGACGAGGGATCGGAATAAATCCATGTCATGTATAAATAATAAACAATATATTTTGTCATCTACATTTATTTATGAAAACCAATAACTTAAACACAACACATAGGTATAAAATAGGTATTATCTTCGTTAATCTAGAAGTAACATTTACAGTTGAGAGAAAAAAAACAATTTAACAACAAAACAATGAATATTCTCTGGAAAATTGTAATCAAGCTAATGTTTAATGATACATCCACACTATTTATTTAACTTAAAAATACAAAATATTATCTGTGTGAAGATAATTATTATAACGTAATTTTCTCTCATTCTCCAATTGTCTATTATCGCGGTTATCGCGTTCTCGTACATTGATATTATGTACGCGTTGAGATTTTTTTCTGATTATCATAGCAATAAAACCATAAAATACGTGAAGAAGAAGAAAAAGTATCAAATCGAAGCCGGATATCAATGTAAAGCCAAGCATCAAGCTCAACAGGCCACCAAACGCAGCTAAAAAAAATCATTTCATAATTAAGTAACGATGAGGTCATATGATTGTCGGTTTAGGTTTGAACTGGGTCCCACAGACAGTATAAAGGCAGCCTTCACGACCTTAGGAATTTAATTACAATGTTTCATGTTAATAATACGCTGATTTAGCCAATGTTCACCTTATCATCTATCTAACTATCTATCGTTAGAGAGTCAAAAAGTATCAATAGAAAACTGTAATCATAAAATAATATACATATTATAAGACTATTATTGTAATATTTGACTAAGACGCTTATATTATTAAGCTTTAGAAGTCTTCAGGCTATTATTGGTACGCGAATACTTACCCAAGATGTTCTGCCAGTTTAAATAAACATCTCGCCTGTATCTCGTTGATACCAAATCGTTGAAAAACACATTCAATAATGATTGATTTTGTAAATGCACGTCGCTACTGAAAATCGTAAATTATAAATTAATGTTGATTCATTTACTCAAAGATGATTAGTTTTTAATCTATTTTATTTTAGTAGATATAGTTTAAAACACTAATGTATACTAAAACTATACTAAATAGTAATATTGTTACCAAATGGGTATTGTAGAGAAATTAAGTTTTTTTTTATTATTGCCATGTAGGCAGACCAACGGGCCATCTGATCGTGAGAAATGTTAGATTATCGATTTTATGCCGAATTCGTAAAAAAAATGTCATTTTTAAGATTGAATAATCTTCTGACTTTGCACATCTATTCAAATAGGCATAACACCGTAAAGTATGATTTCCTTTTTTATATATAAGATATAATATATTTTATAACTATGTTTTTTTTATATTAGTTGGTATATATCCGTATACGACACTTACAAAAAGGGTAATCGATTTAAGTGCAAGTTCGGAGCGAGTTTCCCGAGAGCTACTTCCAATGGATAGTCGTAGTGATCACATTCAGGTAAACATTGCAAGTCATCCACAAATGTTGTATTTGATACATCCACGTCTCGCGGACCTGCATACAAAGCCTCACTAATAAATATTATAATATCATTAATATTCAAAATATAACAATAGACTTTACACCACAAAAACTCACAAGGTAGGTATAGTAATCAAGGAAATTAATGGTGTTTGTTTACAATTTCTTTTCCAGATTACTGTTAAAAATTATATGAAATTTGTTAAATATACATAAACTTGGCAATCGACAAAATAAATTACGGATTGTAACAAACCATTACTGCCGCCACGACAATAATAAAAACGTAAATAACGTTATTGATGTACCTATACAAAACAAGGAAAAAACATTTTCATGGGGTAAATAGTACGATTAACTTTGTAAAGAATTATAAAATACTAGCTGGCCCACACAACTTCGTCTGCGTCACATAAGGAAATTTTCTCACCGTTTAAACCATCCCTGGATTTCTACGAATATTTCAAGATTAAAATAAGCCAAATCGGTTCAGTCGTTCTCGAGTTTTAGCGAGACTAACGAACATCAATTTATTTTTAAATATAAGAGATAATTTTACCTTACTGAAATTTTATTTTCAACTTACTCAATACATTTTCTAGGCAATCCAAATCGTAAAAATTACAAATTCGGTAATATTCTGAAAATTATAATAACGAATTAGATCATAAATACCTACTTCACATTGCAAGCTTTTAAATACGATGTTTATGTACCTTTCAAAGGGAAGAAAAAGGGAACGCAATCGCATGCTGCTTTAATATTTTTAAGCTTTCGAAACACCATACAATTATGAAAGGAATATTGTCGAAAGTTTGCAATAGGTATCTAAAAATATATAGAAATTATATTATACAAATAACAATAAAGTAAATGATTAATATCATGACGTTATACCAGAAATCGATATATTTCTACATTCGATTAAAATTATGTTTTTTGATATGCAAATTACTGAGCATACGATAAGTCGAAGAGTTTTACGTCAATAGCCAACTTCTTTCAGATTATTATTCAAATCTCAAGGCGATAGAAATCTTTGTCATTGGCGAAAATAATCCTTGATTAGAAGCATGTAATACGACTATAAGAACACGTCATCTATTTTTCCGACCTTCAATATAATTTCAGTCGAAGAAGGTAAAGCTTAAGTACAAATACAGTTTAATATGAATTATCCTGATTTCTAGAATGCTTCACGAGTGCACATACATTGAGGACAAAATAGGTTCAGAAATGATTGCAAATATTTAAAACAATTTAAAAACTAAAATGCATTATTCACCTCATCCTTAAAATAGCATTGACGCTGTATAGGAGTAAACGTCTTGATACCTTCTGTAGAGTATGTGCGTTCTGGAGATAATGCTATGAATACCTCGCTCGAGGGGTTCACCATACGAACAGGTGAGTCTAAATCGGGTAGATTGTAAGCATCGTCTATAAGTACCTGTAATAATTATACTGTTTGCTGCAAAGTCTCATCGGCAACGATTGCTCACAAATTATAACTCCATCTCTGAATTATACTTATCTGACGTCAACTTTAAACAAACTATCCATCAGATGTCAGCTTTAAAACTTTCGAAGTCTCCTGTTAAATGCGTGATGGTGTATTTACTTGAATATAACTACAATACATGTATATATTCCTATAAATCTACAAAAATTTGTATAGAAAAAGTCTTTGAAGACTTTGCTGGTGTAATTTTGTTTTAATCATAGTTTTTTATTGTTGGATAACGAGTAGATACTTAGTTGTAGTAAATCTGTATTGTAAAGTGTGAAATTTAATAAGCTCTTTCCTAACGACTTTTTCAACTTAATCCGGCGTATTCACTTTCAACGCACATAAGGTACAGTTACACATGCTAGTTAGTAGCATGCTTTTTAGTATGCTCATTAGCATACTAGTTTCAAGCATGCTTTGCACTTGTCTACATATGCTAGATATAAGCATGCTAGTTTTATGTATGCTCCTTGAAGAGCATCCTCAAAGCAAACACTCCGGTAGTACACATGCCATTTAATAGCGTGCTCTCTGTCAGTTCAAACTAAACCATGGACAATCAAACCGCCATTCGTATGGAGTTAAATAGAATTAATGTTTTGGAGCGTTGCAATGCGTCCAAAAACTTCTCTCGATAGAAAAAAAACATAACAAAAAAACAAGGAATAGGAAGATTGACGACTGATCGATATTAGCATGCTCAATAAGCAAACCTGTTCACACACGCTATAAGCACGCCCCCTTCCAGACGCGCTGCAGGTAGCATGCTCAAAAATCGCACGACCGTCGTTTTTGAGCAAACTAGAAACTAGCATGCTCATTATTAGCAATGTTTCGACACACGTAACCACTAAGTAACAATTGCTCAAAAGTAGCATGCTTTCGTGCATTAACTAGTATTTGTAATTGTACCTACACTTTCTTGTTAGTACTACGAAAGACAAAAATAACTTCTTATTAATTTTAGTATGTAATTTCTGTGTCCACACAAGTCCAGCAGGTTGAACTACTTGCAAAAGAAATTAAAGTAACTATCTCTAAGTCTAACTAAGACTTTCGAACCCTCGTTTGCAGTAGAACGCGTTAATGGTGGTCGAGAAATGGCCCCCAGGGACTTCATCCCATAAATGGATGAAACGAGGAAATTATCTCTCAACTAAATAAAACAACAATCTCTTTTTGTTTTTAGTTTGAATGTTATATGGAATAGATATTCATCAGATAAATAGTGAATATGCTTTCCAGAAATCATAGTTATTTAACAGTATAAATTGCAATAAATAAATAATATTATTAACAGTGTGACTACTTGTAGTAAAAAAGTTACGAAAACATTCCAATTCAATTCTCTAACATTACAAAGACAATATAATCAGTATTGCTAGTTAAAAACCATTAAAGGTTTAATCTTATGGTTCATAGATTTAACTTTTCTATTTCCAATAACTGCTCATTAAGGGATACGAACGAATTAAATCGTTTCCATGATTTTAATTCTTCATGCAATTAACGCTATACATATATGTATACAACTTTAGCTTCATACTTAGCTGCCGACATATTTTATCGAATAATAAAATTAAAAAAAAAAAAAAAATAATTCCCAGCATGCTTCTTTCTAAGCCGTGTTGGCAAACGGTAATTTTATTTTTGACTTTTTCTGTGTATTTCCAAGTTTGGCAACCGTAGGTCAAACATGGTAAGAGGCAGCTAGTCATGATTTTAGATTTAATTTCCGTCGGCATATTACTTTTAAAAATTTCTTTTAATTTCCAGTATTTATTCCATGTTAGTTGTATTCGTCTCTCGATTTCTGAATAATTACTATTCTTTTCGAAGCTTTATCGAATATATCCAATTAATTAAAACGCAAATACAACGACTGATTTTATAAAACGTGTCTGATAATTATTTTTGATTATCATCACATTGAAAAGTATATTATATTTTTACTACTTTTAGACTAGGTACTACTACTACACTACTATAGACTACCTTCAACTATTTAATTAATGATGCACGTCATCATCAATTAAATAGTTGATACTGATTTATCCATTATTATTTCATCTTTTTCTGAACAAATTTACGCAGTAATTAATGTGCTGAAAAGTGTAAGAGCATAAAATACACTTTTTACGTTAATAAAACAAACATCCATATAATGGTTTCATCGATTAAATTTATCCGGTTCACAAAACAGGCAAGCTTAAATAAGTGAGTATTTGTACCTTTTAACCAATCATTGAGTGAATATAAATTAATAATACATACCAATACACCTTGTGAAGCTACTGAAGCACTGTAGTAGTCGTCAGGATTCGTTTTAATAAGTACAGTCAGTGCAGTTTGGTACCCACAGGATGCAACTCGCTTAGGTGTAGGTCTAACGGTTAAATGTATAAGTTTGTTATCTTAATGTTATAAATTACTAGCTGACCCGCGCAACTTCGTCTGCGTTACAAAGGGGTTCAAATAGTACTCGTTCAAGTAGTAATAGTACCGTCGCGTTATTATTTTCGCGGCCCGCTGTTACACCTACATATTCATTGCGTTTTATACTCGTAATAACTTCTAAACGAAAAGTCCGATTGGAATAAAACAAAAAGTAATTTACTTCTACATTAATACTCTTCATAATATAATACTTGATTTGGATAAGGGTTAATATAACGATACTCATTTAACGTTAAATTCAATCTTGGGACGAAATTTTTTATTTGCCAAACATAAAAGCGGTTATTGTGACTAAACTATGATAGTTAGATATATGCTGTCGCGGACTTTTTTGTTTGTCTTCAAAAGACCTAAAAACCCGTAGTACATCATTTTGTTCGAAGTCGCAATTTTACCTTGTCTGACATACGGTTGTCAAACATGGTCTCTCAAAAAAGAAGATGAAGAAGCACTGGGGATCTGTCAAAGGAAAATGGAAAGAAGTATTCTTAGTATAAAATTGAAAGACAAAGTTAGTAACACAAAAATAAGAAAAGCAACTGGAATAGGTGAAGTAAAAGAGAAAAATAGACTTCTTAAGTGGAAATGGGCTGGTCACATTTGTAGAATGGACAGCGAAAGATGGACGAAAAAAGTAACAGAGTGGCTACCTAGAGACAGGAAGAGAAAGAAAGGTAGACAAAGAAAAAGGTGGAGGGACATTTTTACAGAAAGAAACGGACCCCATTGGATGCAAACAGCGAGAAATCGAAAACTGTGGAAGAAATTGGGGGAGGCCTACGCCGAAGAGGCGACTTCTATCATTTAACTTATCTTTAATTTTTATAAGTTTAAATTTTTATATATTTTTTACATATACTTTGTCTGTACATATATATATACAAAAAAAATGGTAGTAGAATAAAGGGCTTTTTTATTTTTTTATTTTTTTTATTTTATTTTTATTTTATTTTATTTACATCATTTTGTTCTATTGTCAATAGTTTTTGCAGCGTACGCATAAATAGGTTATCGATTTTTCACCTTTTGTTACATATTCGATATTATCATGCGGATCCCTAATTTTTTGGAAAATAAAATAGCCTATAACCTTCCTCGATAAATGGACTTTCCAACAGTGAAAGAATTTTTGAAATCGGACCAGTAGATCCTGAGATTAGCGCGTTCAAACAAACAAACAAACAAACTCTTCAGCTTTATAATATTAGTATAGATATAAGGCTGACTAGAGCCCGAGTTGTACAATCAAATCTAACATTAGGTAGACAGTTTTTACTACGGCGTGTCTCCTAAAATCACACTCTGGACATTGGACTTATAAGTTGAATAATATATATTTTCATTGCATGATTTACGTATGTAAATAAATACAAGAAAATAAATATGACTTTGCAGTTGTGCTACATAGACGCTCAATTTTATTTGTACAGTTCAACAGTGCACTGTGCAGTAAAGTTGACAATTTGTTTACTTTTCAACTTACTTTTCAAGTCTACAATCAAAATATGATGACATACTCACAAAAATGAAAACGACCCACTTCCATTTCTCAAGCATACCACAAAAACTACCAGTCAGATCTTTATTAAATTTTATGATACACAGCAAATGGTGAAATTTTATCCGTTAAAAATACACGTGCTTTTAATTTTTGACCATAGTAGTGCAGTTGTTACGCAGTTAATAAAATCACAAACAAACAATCACCTAAATAATGTCTTTGTATACAGGGTGATTTGTTAATCATTATTCATGGTACATATTGAAGGAGGGTTCCTTTGGTTTAAGACACATCATTTGTTAGCAAAGATTATTAGTAATTAACTTTTCTTTTGATTGGCATCATAAAAATATAGGGTGTTGATTTTGACCGATTTTGTTAATTCGATTTTCAGAGAAACCAAACAATTTACGACAAATCTGTGCATGCACTTTGAATTATTGAACATCAAAAGTAAAATGATGTTTCCTTTCAGCAAAACATCCTATCTCTGATATTTAAGCTACTTCCCATTCATGTCCCATAGTTCTGGGACACCCTATATAATATAATTAGTTTCAACAGTGCATATCAGTGCGACCGAAGTTGTTTGTGAAAAAGGTTAGGTAAATTACCTAGCTCTCACTTTTGAAAATGAGCAGGAAATAATAAGGCTAATAGATAAAATAGGTAAATTGACTTCTTTTCAACCTTTGACTGACAAACAATAATTATTACAATTTCCTCGATGTTAACGTCATCAACGATGCTATTACCACTAATTAATCACAAATAACAATGAGTAAAATTTATCCTTAATCAAGCAAATTATCTAATCCTATCTACTGGTAATAGTTTACTATCTAAACCAAATATATCTTGATTAAGTAATAGAAAAACAGGGAGGTATACATTTTTTTGTTTGTTATATCCAATCTGTTGATTATTTTAGAGAGGTCTTTACCAATTCCAATGAATTTGATACCAACATCGTGACACAAATCTTACCTTTTTGTGTAGCTCGACTCGAGACTTGGGTTTTTATGTTTTTGATGAAATTAATAATTACTTTTAATAATAATAGTTTAGGTAACTATTTTGCACATAAGGAAACGGCATACAAACTGGACAAGTAAAGACAAGGAGTCGAATCGAACTGGCATATCGTATCACACATTTTTCTATGATGCGAATATTATGATTAAAATTTAGGTTTCACACATCTCCAACTATTGTCAGATACTAAATATGGATATGCTATGAAATCTAAAAATAATTTTAATTTTAACTTGTATTTACGTTTTATCACACCACATTTTAATAACCTGTCAGAACAAAAATGGTAATTAAATAGGATAACATTATAACTGTTTATTGCATTGTATTTTAATTACACTTATGTACTTATTTCGAGATTTAAGGTTTTAAGAATTTAATTATTATGTAAGCATCAACTGATATGAAACGACAATCGATAAACATGTAAATAAATAATTCACAATATTGATAAACAAAATAATTATACTTACACTATGTCTTTGTCGTTTACAGCGAAGTAATTAAACGTACAGCATAAGTTGAGGACCGTAAAAACTGGTTTAAACAATTGGTTACAGCGATAAATTGTATTTTTCCACAAACATCTCTGCACTATATCGTCGCACCTATTCGCCGGAGACAACTGTAACAAAATTAATAAAGTCTAGACTTTAGTTAGAGTAGATAGAAAGAACTGATAGAACCAAGCTTCAAATATACACGCCCTATTAGGTATGAATTTATTGTGAAACTGAATACTTCTGATTTTCGACAGAAAATGTTTTAATAATATGATTAGTAACAACTAATACAATGGCAAAAGTAACCACATTTGTACTCACTTAGGATTAAGTGGCATTAACTCTGATACGTGCAGTATGTAATCAAAGCGGATCCGAGCAATATCATTGAACTTTGCTCGATAAACACAAATAATGATTGATCACATTCTTGTACATGTGCCAAAATAAGATAGGTGTAATGAAAAATAGCATGAAATAGCATCATGCGCTGCCGCACCTTCGAGTGGACCTTAATACAATTTCAATAATAAGCTGATGCATATCGACTTTTATTAATAAAGTAAGCAGTCGTTGCATAGAAAAGATTGATAGTAATAAATGGACTAAGGAAAACCAGAACAATAATACACCTTAGTTATCTTACAAAGGATTACAATCTATACTTATAATAAAACTCTTGAGAGATCGATTTTGTACATTAAATTTATAAACAAAAACGATTAGTGGGTGATTGGTACTCGATACTGATGCCAAAAATGCAATTAGATAAACTTTTGTCTGTCTGTCTGTATGTGCAGGCATGGATCAAACAGTTCCGAAAGGATTTCAATCAAACTTGGCACAATTATCCGTCTCACTCAGGCGGTGGTTATCGGCTACTTTCATGCCAAAAAAACTCATTTTTGGGGTGCCTCACCTACATGGAAAGTGGGGATGAAATTTTTTTTAGGCGTCTACCATATCAAGTGGGGTATCATTTGATAGGTCTCTTAAAATGATTATGAGGTTTCTCAGACCATTTTTCTATTTCGAGATCCGTTTTAAAAATATTAAACTTTAAAGTGATATTTTTTTTGAGTTTGATTTTGAGAGACTTCCAACCCAATATTTCATGATTTATCAAATAATATTACATATTTTTGAATGATAGCAATAGGTAAATTAAACTTGCAATTGCGTAATTATCAGGAAAATTATAAAAACGGAAAAAAAAACTTGAGAGGTGTCATGGGACACCCGAATAGAACGAAGTTCCTTTCGATTAAAAGATATCTTATATTTTTTTTTCCTAACGTAACGCGCGATAAGGAACGTGTTTTAAAAGATATTGATCACAGCGCCATCTAGCGATAATCATCTAAAACAAAAATAAGGAACGTGTTTTAAAAGATTTTGATCACAGTGCCATCTAGCGATAATCATCTAAAACAAAAAAAGTGTCGTGACAACTTTTTGTAAGATTTTATTCTGTCTAGCCCCCTTTCGATAACGCGCGATAAGGAACTTCGTTCCAAAAAAAGGTTAAAAATTAAAAAAAGATTGGCAACCAAAAGTTTTATCATTGATTTAAATTTGCCATTTTATTTTTACAGTAACACAAATTTATGGCGAGTATCAGAAATACCAGTGTCGCCATCTATTGACGACAGAACAAACTTACGATATTTTCTAATTCTAATATTTCTTTGAGTTTAGGGATTCGTTTTACTCAATTCGTCTGTTTTTTTTTAAATATTTGTTCCTCGATAACTTTTGTTTGGATGGACCGATTCCTTAATCTTTTATTTAATTAATCTCACCTGAATCAGCCTGGATAAAGCTATAGCTCATTGATGGCGGTTTTTCTATCAGAAATACTGCTAAACTCTAAAGTAATAGAAACTTTTTTGTGTGAATTTGTGTGCCACACAACGGTTGGATCAATGAGCATCTGTTTCTTGAATAGTTGGATGGATTGCTCGCAGTGTGACTCCCATTACTCCCACGTCGGTGTAATGTGAGTCAAATCTGTTTTTTTTTAACTTTTAATTTCCAAAATTGATTTTCAAAATGACTGAAATTGAACTGTAATGATAGTTCAATAACTAAATTATGTATAAAAACTATTGCAATAAATACTAACTTTTTAATTAAAATGTTATTTGAGTTCTCGATTAAGTGACTCCCATTACCCTAATCCTTATAATCACTCTCTCGATTGGGTCAATAAAAATACAGATTGTGTTTTTCCCGCATTGTAACAGGATCGATTCCCGACTATTCCCACGTGAATCAAGATTTTTTTTATCTATGAATGCAGTTATGTTTTTTTTTTTTAAAGAGGACTTTCAGAAAATTTTGCTAAAATCATTATTTCATTATTTTTAAAAATTCAATCCTGTATACAGCTGAAGAGATTCAGTTTTCGAGAAAACGCTCAGGCACACAAGGCGTTCCTAATTTGGTCTACGGAAGCCTAAAATAATTTGTCGTTTAAGAATCGTCGTTAAATTACTTTCTTGGTGGTAAGGTTGCATAATAATGATGATCATTACTCTGTTATACAGTATTGTATAAAGAAGAAGGTATATATTTATAGGTAGGTTTTTTTTTGATTGCCTTGTAGGCAGACGAGCTAACGGGCCACCTGATCGTAAGCGGTTACCGTTGCTCATGGACCTCTGCAATGTCAGCGGACACTGCGGGGCCGCTACCTACGGCCTACCTTTTAAGGACTTTCTTATATACTACTTTAAATATCTATACCGTATATTGATGCTTAGTAACTAGAAAATGAAAACTATTAAGATAAACCAGGTCATTACGAAGAGTTAGATTTTGATTATTGATTAAACCTTGAAATATAGAGATTATTTAATGCTTTGAACGTCATCGATTGCAATCGAATTAAATAAGTATATCAAAATGATTAACATACACTGCAGTGTACAAGACAAAACTAATGATTGTACTATCGATTATTACTTTACATAATCATAATCATGTCGTATTGATATACAGACGTTAAAACTAATTTGACAGGTGATGGATTATTCATAAGCCGTATTTACCGTAATATAAATAATTGGATAATGGGAAGTTTGTAGATATATTGTCTATACCTACTTCATTTCATAACAACTATGTACCTACAGGGCGACAGACAAAAGTAAGGTCAGTCAAAACATTAAAATAAGAACTGAGTTACAGTCTCAACAATCTTCAATGAAAAATGCATCCATCCATAATAATATCCTGCAAAAATACTGACCACGAGGCGGATTTACGTATTCGCCATTAGGATCGTCATTAGGTAGGTAACTTCTTATCGCCTTCATCAATTTTCATGTTTATGTGACTTAGATACAAGTAGCTACCTAATTGGCATTTAAACCTGCTTCTGGATACTAGAGAAGTACCTAGATGTTATTAAGATGTAAGATTCGAAGCATTCACAATTGGATATTGATAATATAATAGAATCAAATAATGCAAAAACGCTGTACTCACCCTTCTGTACATTTCTTTAATTGTTATTTGATTGAGATCTAACACGCTCTGTAACTTATAAAGGTTTTGTTTCTGTTCTGAATCAGCAATCTGGACGGAATGCAAAATCGACGCATACCTCATTGTTTTTAGTATAAAATCTGAACTAACGTCACTAGGCAACGTCCTGAAATAGTTTTAACAGATAATTAAAATTAAAACCTATGTAGGAGTACAATGCAACGCTACTCGAAACTACATAGTGCCTTTATACTGCTTAACAAATTGTATTTTGATTTTTGAGCCCTATAAGATAAGCTTTGAATGTTGTATTGAATCCTAAAGTGAGCTAAATTAGGTACAGATGCGCTGAAAATGGGGTCCGAGAGCTTAAAAATAGCTACATTGGAACAGCTTTACGGAAAATTATAAAAAGATTCTTCTTGATCACTCGATTGTACCTATAACTCTACGACATTGGGTGTATTGAAAAGGGTACTTTAAAAGTTCAGGTAGAAACTGTGAACTAACAAATTTTCAGCGAACTGACGAGCAGCCTTTTTCGAGATCATGTTTAGATCACAAACGGTGACAGCTGGAAATGGAACATCCCAAATAGCACCTTGTGTACTCTCTATTACCTAAAACACATATGAGTTCAAATTATTTACCATCAACTTACTTATATTTTACCTGTTAATATGTAGTTTCCAGTCAAAAAGTTTATAAAAAAGCCCCCAAAGAATCGAGCAGTATTTTCTCAGAAAATAATAAGCATTCTAGGATCGGATTAACTTTATTTCAAGTTGAATATTGTGAAACATCGTAACGTGTGTTCAGTTTCATTGTTAAGATAGAGAAATTTTACGTCTTAATAAGTATATGAAATTGACTTTTTATGCAGGAATATTAGTCTTTCTTTTAATAATGTGTATAATTAATTGAAGTATTCACTTTTGCACCTCATAGGCACTTCATTAATACCTTTACTATAAAAACATGAGGGTGAGAATGAACAAACTGTTTACTTGACGGTTTGGAGAAAGGATTTTTTTTTCTCCGGAAGGAAATGGTCGTCTGTTGGGGCAATCGTTAGAAGAATGAAACGATGTTAAATGAGTATCGTTATACTAATCCTTATCCAAATTAAGCATTGTGTTATCAAGAGTATTAATGTATAAGTAAATTACTTTTTGTTTTATTCTAATCGGACTTTACGTTGAGAAGTTATCACGAGTATAAAACGCAATAATACGGTACCTACACCCACAGTGAGCTGCGCAAAAATATCGCGACAGCATTGCGAGTCCGTTTGAAGTTTTGAATCCCTATCTGAGGCAAATGAAATTGCGCGGGTCATCTAGTTTGTAATGAAATGAATTGGTACTCGCCTTTACTTATTTGTGAGATGCATTTTCTCCGCAGTTTTTCAGTCGACTGCTAACCACAAAAAGTGGGCGCATGTACCCATAGTACATAAATATTGAATTGTATGTGTTACCGGAAATGTATGAAATCCGTCATTGTATACAATCCTAGGAAATGTATATAATTCCTAAAATCGCACGGAAATGTGTGAAATAAATTATATTACACACATTTCCTATCGGAAATGTAAAATATTTAAGATATTGGTGAGTACGCGGGGACATCAGTCAACAACAAGAATGGTCAGTTTATCAGTTTCCTTGGAAATGGACTTCAATTTAAAGTAAAACTATTTTCGCAACAATTAAGGTTAGGTTAGGTTAGGTTAGTATGCTGATAAACAATGCCAGAACCAAATCGCTTTAAATAAGTGTACACTTCCCCACATCATCATTTGGTAAACAATAACCAAGTGTGTTATATTCACTCTATACATTTCCTAGGATATCTATAAATTAAATAGTTTTTCAAACAATATTTTATACATATCCGGTAACATATATATTACATTTAAACGAACATAATAATATTATACTTACAGTGACAATTGGATTACGAGCATACCACTTGTAGGCAGTTACAACAAAATATGCAGCACAGCTCATACTAACAGCAACAGATATAGCCCAACAACACCTATAAAATCAACAATGTATAAAAGTTTAAAATAATCAGCAGCATCAACATTGTCAATATAAAATACCATCGCTATTTCGTTAACATATTCTTTAAATTACTTTATATTTAAAAAATATTAAGAAACAATTTTTTTAAATACAATATAAAAATAGAGGGCCACTGAAAATGAGGTTTACTACTCAAGCCACCAGTGGTCAGGGCTCAAGAGAGAGGAACCTCCTCACAATGCCCGCCGTGTCAAGAACGAGCGCCTTTTGAATCGTTATTTCTAGAGTTATTTCCAGAGCAAGGAACTACCGGGCCCTTACGAGCCCCGATGTAGATCAGTTAGCCTCCGTATCCGGGCTACGATACAGTTACCTCTTCGGAGAGACTGAAGGTTTTGTCTTTGCAATTATGGACGAAGTTATCATGACGAACAAGTACCGTAAATATATTCTAAAGGATGGGACGGTCGTCATTTGTCAGGCATGTCACCATCCGGGAAAGTTTATTAAGAGTGAGATCCCAGTCATCCCAGACTTACGTCATTTTAGCACAGGTGATTTTTTTAGGATTTGTAGTATAACATAAGCTTAGAAAGGAATGGATACTCGCTAAGCTGAAAGCGGGGCCGTTTTACAGGTAGCAGGTATCAAAGGTGGTGAAAAATCATGCTAACTTACGTTAAAGTAGAAAGGCTGGTTTTTACATATGTTATACATAATATTGTTATAAACAAATAAACATAATTGCCAGACACTTCCTGTGGGCCATAACTTTTGCCAGACACTTTAAAAGTCGTAAAAAAAATAATTATAAAACTTACTTTATGTATGTATGTTTATGTGTGTTAAATAACGTAAGTTTATTTTTTTCCAATCCTAAAAATTTCACCTTTGCTAAAATGACGTAAGTCTGGGGTCACTAGGATCTTGGTCGAATTAGACATATCGTTTCCGGTTGTTCTCGTCTTGCTAACGGCGAGTACTTGCACAGGCATAACCAGATATTATTATTATCATCATCATAACGCCACTATCACCTTTTCCGTATCTAAATTGATTAAACGTGACCATAGTACCTATCTCGCTTACCTATTCCTGTTATGTCAATAACTTACGATGACTTACTGCACCCATGTACCTATAATGACCTATATGACAATATATTGACCTACACCCCGACGATTATTGTAATTATTAAGTAATTAACAGAGACATCGACAATACAGGGTGATTTTTAGTGAGGGTACATATTGAAGGTCATGATAGCTGATGGTATCTACAACCAGTAGAAATATTATTACCAAAGAATATTGCTTAATGCCTTAGTAATCGCAACTTAAAAATATCTAAAATTCTTCCAAAATGATCGTTTTTGGACAGCTGGTGGGTGTGGCGGGGGTGTGGGGTGCGCGAGATCACTAGAGGTCGTTAATCAACACTCTTTTAGCCGAAATTGTTTATGTTTAGATTTGTCGAATTTAGATATAAAAAAGTGTAATTTTACCAATTCTTTGTAATATTCCGTATTAGAACATCACCCTCCCGCAATATGTACCATCTTTAAAAAATCATCATGTATAAACCAGAATAAGCATTTCGTCTTTTGTGATGTACACGAAATTGTACAGATCACCCCACCTAGGTACCTACACACTTTGTACGTAGGTACTACGTCCCAAACCTAGGTACTATTTTAAATTTCACTTTGAATAAACTAATACACTATTGTCTATGGATATCTCTAATAAAAGTATACAAATAATAATTCTGACCTTGGTTCACATTTACTCATTTAAAATAGGAGCCGCGTCACTGACCATCATTCTACGAAGTATCTGTAGCTGTATCATATAAATCAGCATTGATTATACTTACATCTAATCTAATATTGTTTAATGCACACCTTCGATAGTGATTGTAGCGTGATGATGACGTAGGAAAACTTTTAAGAAGCGGCAATCGTCATTCAAAATACTATTATCATGTATTTGTTGGTTTATGTATATCACGTACATAATCATAATCATTACATCTTTAACTAGATAATACCGGTAAAGTAACATTGTTAGCTAACAAAAAAATAAAAGCGCGATGAAATGTACCCGAACGGTACCTACGATTATTGTATTGTATTGACATCGGTAGTAGGTATATACCGGCATCTGCATCTAATTATCGGGGAGAAAGAGATACAAACCTTTCAAAAATACTGAGGCCCTCCATTATGATATATTTATAGCCGTGTAAATCCGTTCTTCTACAAAATTCAGCAAATTTTCTAGTAAAGAAATTGTTGTTGAGATATCTTAAACATTTTCTTTTAAAATTATTTAATGAATCAGGTTTTGTGACCGCCGATTTGCTTTTGTCACGAAACATTGTGGCACCACCAGAACATGAAATGATCTGACCAGTTGATATGAAATATGAATATGTTTTTTAGTCGCACACGAACCGGTAATTACAAAGAGATCAAGGAATGATAACTTATCTACATAGGTAATAATATATTAATTGTAAATAGGTTTTACTCTGCTAGAGATCCTCGTTTAGGTAAGTAGTTAAGGTCTATTACTAATTACTGGCTATGTGACTGTAAGGTATTATAACGCATATAGTCAATCAAATTTATTTATAGATGACGACAAGGCTCAATTGGCCCATTCAAACATGCTAATTAAGCGTCTAAATCTGGCTATGGATGAGTCGATCGGATAATATGTCCGACTAAGCTCTATGCGTATCGTTAAGGGTGACACGCGGTCCCATCTTGGCGGGCTTCGGAAAACCCGCCGACCGAGAGAGCCGGTGGCCGTATCGGTGTGCCGTATGAGTGTGAGCGGTTGGAGGTTTTAGTGTGATTCAACTCCCACATACCCCGCCCGCGGGGATCCGGTGATTTCCTCCAACTGAAAAAAAAAAAAAAAAAAAATGCGTGTCATTAAAGTGACGGCAGCAGCGGCGGAAAAGTGAGCGTCGCATAAAGTAGGTAAAATTAAAAAAATCTATACCTAATTGACCTCAATCTCCGTGAATAATAAAAAAATCTAGAACATAATATATAGATATTGGGAGTACAACTATCACGATCTAGTTTGTCGTTTCAATAATTATCTCTTCGGTTTAAGTAGTTTATAAATTAAAGGACAGTGATAACAAAGTTGAATCAGAAATCGAAAATAAATAATTAATTTGACTTAATTAAAAATTACTTGTTAATGTAGGTACTAAATACTGACCCATTAAAGATTTCAGTTTCACTTTCAGGTTTAATATTATATTCAGAGTTGTAATGGATTTAATCCTTATAATTCATCAATTGGTGCTATAAAAATATAGGGTGTAATTTTTCGAGTTGTACAAGGTTCGATTCCCGGGTGTACCACGGTGCAGTGTGAGGGTTGTATTAAAAGTTAATGTTAAATGGACTTATAATAACTTATTTGTAAAATGTTGAAAAATGTTATAAAATGTTAATGTTAAAAATGTTAATGAATGCACCCGACTAACGCGGTAATCAAATGTGCACTGATGGTCTGTAGAAATGACGTACATTACGCCAATACCGCTGAGTAAGGTGTTCGGTAGAAATCACCGAATAATTTATTTTAAAACTAGTGGGCTCGCGCAACTTCGTCTGCGTTACAAAGGGGTTCAAAAATTGTATCCTATGTGTTATTCTGATGTATAAGCTATATTGTGGTAAAGTTTCATTCAAATCCATTCAGTAGTTTTTACGTGAAAGAGTAACAAACATACATCCATACATCCATACATACAAACTTTCGCCTTTATAATATATATTAGATCTATGAATGTAGTTCTGTTTGTTTTTTTTTAAATAAAGGAATGTTTTCTTTCAGCAAAATTCCCTAAAGTCATTATTTCGAGTACTTTCCTTGGAAGGAGCATTTAAAAATTCCAATTCCATTCGGACATAACAATATATAACACAACTAGCTTCCCCGCGCAACTTCGTCTGCTTTGAAAAAAAAAATTGGACTGGACTACCCCTAACATTTAGGGGGATGAAAAATAGATGTTGGCCGATGGCTGGCTCATAGATACCGGATAAACACAAACAAAATCATCAAAATCGGTCAAGCCGTTTCGGAGGAGTATGGCAACGAAAACTGTGACTCGAGAATTTTATATATTAGAAAGATACATAATAATAGAAGTTATCTTTAAAATGATCTTTTAACGTATTTGACTGTATCATCCAATTTATAGGTAGACTGTGAGTACAACACCTACATTAGTAGTTTCATCGCATGACTGCAAGTGATTAAATAGTCGATTGAACTAGAATTGATCGGGCTTATTGATAACATTTTAATAAATAATGCGTATAGTCGCGGGTTCGGCAATTCTTTCAACTGTACTGTACTATACCTACACCTACCTATAAATCTAAATACCTATTAAAAAATAAAGCTACTTCACTCAGTATGGTGCAATCTTCAAAACTACCTAATAGATTTCGATGCGGCGCTTTTTATGTTAATAATAGATAGTGATTCAAGAGTAAGGTTTATGTGCAGTGCACAATACAATATACAAGCAGAATTTAGTATAGGAACACTGATATTTTAGAAGATTTTGTGATCTGATTAGGGATTTTAGTGATTGAAAAGCGGATCCGCGTACGCTTAACAAATAGTACATCATCTTCTTACATATAAAATGAATTGCTGTTCGTTAGTCTCGCTAAAACTCGAGAACGACTGAATCGATTTGGCTAATTTTAGTCTTGAAATATTCGTAGAAGTCCAGGGAAGGTTTAGACGGTGAGAAAATTCACTTATGTGACGCAGACGAAGTTGCGTGGGCCAGCTAGTACCTACATAAAAATGATGTACCTACTACATTCTATTCCTTTAAACTTACAAATAAATGGCGCGTTAATTAGGAATAACTTTTGAACAATACTAGGTATTTTATTCCATATGTAAATACATACATTTATAAAAATCATGTTAAATATATTATGTGAACTAAAATTGCTGTCTATCTTTGAGTTGTGGTGGTGATCTGTAATCACCTGACACATCGAACCCTTCGGATCTTTTGTATCTTGTATTAGTAGTTAATACACTACTGTTAATGGCAATAGGTAAATTAAAATATTCAAAAAATATTACAGAATTTATGTGATCGTATCGAAGGTACATTACATTACTATAATAATACCGAGAAACTTTACACCTTATGTGACGCAGATGACGGTACACTGATCTGCTAGTATAATATGCATGTCCCAGAAAGTAGTGTCAAGCGGAGGTCCAGAGATAGAGCACTTCTTAAGGTGACTGTATCACCCCATGTATGTTCTGCGGTTTTTCATAGTTTTGAATGTTTTTTTATAAATTAATAATTATAAGACTTCTTCTACTAAGAGAAATTAAAAAAAACCCTGCAAAGTTAATTTAATCTTAATTTACCTGCATTTTAACCTCAAAATGTTTAAATCATAGATATCCTACAGTAATTTTTAGCCAGTTAATAACTCATCAACCCTAGGATTGTTATAGGCAAAAACTCCAAATAGGAACGTTTATTCTGAATTAACGTGACGTCGTGCTCAATTTTGTTTCTTCCAGACTTGGCTTTTGCCAACACTTTTGTAAACAACCAATTTTGTTGCCGATTCCACTTGAGTGGTTAATGTAAACAATGAAGTTTTTATTTTAAAGTAAAAGCTGTTTTTGACAGTTGGGAGCCATCTTGAAAATTACCACCAAATTTGCTTGATGTTTTTCAACACCTTACAACTTTTGAAATTATCATATGAGATCAAATTTGCGGAAAAGCAGGTTCAATTCTTCAATTACGTGAAAATTGAGAATTCCTAGAAATTCTTGTTTATTTTGAGACCAAAAAATTACGACATAATAATTTAAATATCTTATTTTTAGATAAATAGACAGGTAGTGTTTAAAATAAAATAAAAAGTACTTGTACTAAGATTTATTAAACGCTTTGCGTCTGTTTAAAAATATATCACATTAGGTTTAAACTTGAGCAGTTTTTATTCTCACGTTGTGTGAGTTACATAGAGTATAAATTACTTTTATACGTAACAAATTGAATTGTATTATTGAATACAGGTTACAGGTACATTTTTGAGGTACATTTTTGATGATGGTACAAATTTAACTAAGGCGATATGTACTGTATTCTCATAAGGAATATCAATTAATAAGTAAATTAAAATTCGTTTTACCATATTCCTACGTTATAATATTGCTACTGCTTGTATCTGATTATCAATTATCATGACCTTCATCGTACCATCTTTAAAAATTCACCCTTATAAAGAGAACAGTGATTGATTTATGTAATTACTAATTGTACATATAAATTTGACAATATATTTAAGAAAGAATATTTATATTGTGTATAAAATATCTAAATTTATATTAATAAAATATATATTGTATGATTTTGACATCGATATTTAAATATCATAATTGTAAAGAATAGTGCCTACACGTATTCATTATTAGATATTCGATTTTCAGCGCATATCAATATTTAGCACCTTCGAACATAGCACAATAATATCATATATTTCTTAATTTGATTATAGTAATATTAAATTATTCCCCAACCATTAAAATTGTTTCTTATTTACCAAAAAAATACTACAAGATAATATATACTACAACAATTAAACTTATCACAAACATTATTTTCTTCATCTATGAGTTATTTACATTTCCTATCACTAAAGTAGAACCAACAATCAAAATTTTTTCAGGTACAAAATAAAGCATTAGTTTTTCAATTAAAATACTATCGGATATCGTCTTCAAACTAAGCTGTTCTAAGCAAAAAAATTTGTAACAAAAATATTAGGTTGAAAAACTTTTCTAAAATCTTAAACTATTTAACACAACTATATTATAAGCTGCTACTCGTATAACTTCCATCGAAATGCGGCCATTTTGAGATAATTTCAAACAGTTTATCACCTGGACTGAGTGTTGATGCAAGTTGACGATGACCAAATAATTTATAATCTCCTGAAACTTTACCTAATTCTACTCCTTGCTTTATGAGTTTTTTGCAAGCTTCCAATTGTTTTTGTGGAGGGACGACATCATTGAATGTGCCGATAAACGAGATTCCTACAGATATGTTATTATATCCAAGAGTATGTGCACCGACGGTGTCCCATCCACGTCCGTAATACGCAGATCCATCTCCTCCAACCAAAAAATTATACCCGATATCACTCCACCTCCTCGATTCAATGTGAAATGTTTGTATCAAACGAACTCGAAGAACGCATTGGCTCTGGAAAACGAGTAATAGCTACGTCAAATACCTATAAATTATTTTAGTAAGGTGATGATAATATGAAAATCGACATTGTACACGCGGTCTAAATGATATTACTTATAAGGCTCACAAACTATGGCACAGTGATATATACAGGGTGTCTAGAATCATGCGGCTTGAATGAGAAGTACCTTAAATATAACGAAATATGATGATATGAGGACATGCGGTGACACAATCTATAAAAAATTTTCTGGCATATTTCTGTAAGTGTGACCTCTCCCCCCCTCTTCGGAGGAGACCTGAGCCCAGCAGTGGGCAGTAATGGGTTGTTACACTGCAGTACACTACTGGTTTTCATTAGTAACCCAGAAATTTAAAAGACACACCTTTTAAAAAAATATTCTATATAAATCTCATTTTGGCACTTGCTCATGATTTAGTTTTAGGTTTTAATAAAATTGATCAATCCGTACCTGTGTAGTACAATTTTCTGTGGCAGTATGTGATATGATAACCCAAGGAACAGGATGCTTTAATTTATGCAAAAGTTTACTGTCAACAAACTGTGCAAGCCAATCAGATCTTGGAACTATGCGCAAGTGGCCTGGTGCTATTATTAACGGAAAACCTGAAATAATAAAAAAAAACATGTAACTTATGCCCACAGTGCAGATAACATGAAAAAAAGGAGTTGTATTTTTGACCAACTTCCAAAAAAGGAGGAGGTACTCAATTTATGTATTTGTTTTTTTTGTATTTGTTCTTTCATAACTTAAGTTTGCGTAAAACCGAAGTAATTATCACATAATATGTAATATTCTCAAGAAACAAAATATATGTATTAATCAACACTTACTTGGGGGTGTTTCAGATTTTTGAACATCATCATAGAGACCAATAGAGTTTTGTTCTTGTTTGTTGATTTCTCTATTACTTAGATATACACCAACAACAGTACATATGCCTCCTATAAATATTATGCTGACACATATGGAACATGTGATCTTCTGCCATTTCTTTATTCCATTGCTCTTCTTTTGTGTTGCATCTTCAACATACAAAAGAAGAAAATGATCTCACAAACACTTATCCACTCAACTAAGATCAGCATCAAAATTGGTTTGTTTACTTTTACCAAGTCTATGGCAGGAACCAAAATTGAGAACAGAAAGAGACCTTCTTTTGTTTAAATTTTTTAAGTACCAAGATATATTTTCCAAAATCACATGCAAATATTAAAATAATAGTTACATAAGATACTATTCAAAACAAGTTATAAAATTTCCATTCAATACAAATTTAATTATTGTTACTAGAAAACTTGTATGAAGTTAATTATATCATTATTTTTATTATAATTGCTTACACACCTTTATTGACTGGATTTTGTTGCTCATGACTTGGTGATGATAAATCTTCTTCTGTTGCAACAAATGAAGGATTTATGACTCCATTTCCATTATTAGATATTTGTTTGATTATAACAGGACCATTAAAATAAGTATTGTTACCAAAATGAACATTACTAGACTCTTGTATTGAGATATTTCCAAAAGTAGATGTGCTTGATGGATTGAATGTTTCTTTAGCAGTTATTTTTGTTGGAGAAGGGTGAGCTATTTTCATATCTTTCCTGTCTTCTTCATCTGGTACACTGATCTCTGAATCTTGATTTTTTTCTGAAATACCCTTAACACTGTGAAAAAGGAAATCTCCGTTAGGGGTTAGTAGAAACGTAATTAATACACAGATCATAAATATAATTCAGTTAGCAAATCTTAAAAAGTAAACTAAGCATCTATCACAATAATATGTTCCACTAATTTATGGTAATTAGAACCATTTGTAAAGATTAAAAAATAAAAATATTACATAGTTTTGTGCTCGTTTTGTATGATATCCTTGTATCGTGCTTGCATTCTTGTTATGATCAGTTAACCATTCAACTGGGATCGGCAACCAAATTGGTTTGTTTACTTTTGCCAAGTCTGTGGCAGGAACCAAAATTGAGCACAGTTCTAAAACTTGTTATGTTTACATTTTTTAATCGTCTCATATTTTACCGTTATTCGGAGATGATATATTTTCGCTGAAAATACAATACAGCGTCATTTAATAATAAAGATTTACAAAAATATAAGGTTTAATTAAAAATCCAAATTAAAATTTATTGGGCTAAAAAGGGGCTCAAACACGGTATTGATTCCGAACGAAGTCCCCAGTTTCGCCATCTAGCGAATAGTGACGTTCCCAGTTGAGTGGTTATGTAGTTATGATCTGCATCTGCACAGACAGGAATAGGATCCAATAGGTGATCCAATAGGATCTGCTGATCTAGTGTTCACAACATAAGCTACATCTAGACTATTAGATTATACATTTAACAAAGTGATACATTCATTTTTTTTGTGTGTGTGTAATATCTTTCTAATCTGTGTGTGTAATCATATCTATGTGTAATGTAGGCTTCAGTAAAAAATATCGATATATTTTTGTAAATTAACAATAATTTTCGTCGATTTTTATCTCGATGTATCAAATTCGATATTTATGACCAAAAAAGTAATATTTTGCAAAAATCTATCCTTCACTTTACACTATTCAACTTGGCTTAAAGGTCTTGTTACCAGGCCATTAAATCTTAATTAAAAAAAAGAGAATTCAACTTGTTTACAAACGCAACCTACAAAGAAATATATATCGATATCTCGCAATTATTGGTTTGAGTATATTTTGTGATGTTTGGAATACAATTAAACAATATGATTACCAATTCGTAATTAATGTTCGATGTCTACACCACTATACTTTGACGAACTCCAGTCGATTTTTTTACGATATATTTCGATAGTTTTGAATGAAATCGAAATATCAAATTTTGATATTTTATTTCATTTCCCCATCCCTAGTGTAATGTCGCGTTGTCATATTGGCTCGCCAAAGTGGCCAACACACGTTAATGGCATCTACATTATGGGCCTGCGCTTGTTCAGCAAAATGGCCATACGATGGTTGAAAATAATCTACAAGATGGCGATGTTCAATTGTGATCTTAACGTTTAACAAAATGGACGTGGAAGCCACAGCAGCTATATATTTATTTAGCACGTACAAAGATTTTCTCAATGTGTACCTACATAAAAGTTATTAAAAAAAAGGTGTAGTCCTCTACAAGCTGGGCCAGTGTAGTGGGTCATCGTATAGAGGGTGTAATGGCGTAGGCTAGCTAGTAGTGCGTACGCTGGCGGTGGAATGACCTCAGTGTTAGTTTTTCGTACATACATCAAAGATAGTGGGTCAGCGATGGCGGTACGCGTCTACGCGTCGCCTAGCCTGTTTATTTATTTAATTACTTAGTCCTATTACGATGACTAATTAACATTCACCATCTTTTTCTATCTACGCTATTTCCTTTTATGACTGCCTCAAAAAAGTACTCAATAAATCTGTATTTTTGTTTATTTTTTTGTTTGTTCCTCGATAACTTCAGTTTGGGTGGACCAATTTGAATGATTCTGGTGTCAAATGAAAAGTGATAGTTGAACTTAGGTTCCAAATTTTTTTTTAAGATCTTAAAAGTACTTTTGGTTCTGTGTTTTAAAATATGTATTTTACGGACGAAATTTCACAATTTGAACTTGATTAATTAAAAAAAAATGATTTTGATGATTATTTTTTGTTAGAAAGCATACATTTTGATAAATTTGATAATGATTTGACAGGTTATTTTTGTGATATGCTTGATAAAAAGAAGTCGATCGTTTTCATTTTTATAATAATACCTAATAACTATTTTTCTACACATTAAGAAAATAATTGTAAGTACTAAATAAATATATAGCTGCTGCGGATTCGACGTCTATTCTGTTAAACGATAAGATCATAACTGACCATCGGCATCGTGTAGATGCTTTTCAACCGTCGCATGGCCATTGGGCTAGACCAGCGCTGTCCCATCGTGTAGAGGAGATATAATGTTTGTCAAAATCACGGCAAAATGCCAAAACTTTCTATGCAAAGGCTATTTGATAACTGATTATTAATGTTAAATTTCATTTTAGATTACTAATTTTATATCGGCCTGGCTAAACACTGTAAATGTTTCTTTTTAGAGTCTTGCGTAAAGATAGATTATGAACATTGACGACACTTTTCGTTGGAATCTATGATTGGAATACGGATGTCGGAGTTATCGTTTCGTATTTCTCCGACGAAACACAAATATATACAAACACTAGATTATAGTCATCCTGTTCAAAATCAATAGAAGTACCGGACTTTCCGAACAAGTACTGAGCCCAGCATAGCCGACAATTACCGAGGGTCCCACGACACCCGAACACGTAGCTCAGACCCAGATTTAATCCCGGATGGGGTCGATCCGGCTGGACATCATTTTCTAGTCAAGTGGAACACTGGCTCATTTTATTAAGAACAAGATGGTGACATCTGAAGAACCTGAAAATATGATTGTAGAGCAGTATGGGTCTTCCTCTGCTAAAAGGATATACCTGAAGGTGCCAGGTAGGTTGAATTCCGATAATGTAAATGCCTCCATATTGAATATACTGCAATGCAGTTTTCTTAATTAATGTGATTAAAACCTACATTATTCTTCAATACTCCTGAAATATTTAAACTGTGTTGTCTTTTCTTGAAGTAGTTCAAAATATACAGTAAAATGTAATATTATTTGTAATTTTACCTGAAGTGTTTTATTTATTTATTTTAATATTACAAAGAAACTTGCATCATAAGAATATACACGTGAAATGTAAGTTGTTGAAAAAAATCAATAAAATAATATATTATAATTATAATATTAGTAATAAAGTTCTATCACAACCTGATCAATGGTTTCCAAATGCATTAATGAGAAATGTTCAAAGTAAGTTCTAAGTTCTCTGATTCTTACAAATATAAAATAAAACATAAATAAATAAAAAGCTTCCATTTTACTAAAAAGAACTTAAATTAAATCACAATCAAATTTCTTACTGACAAAGTCACAGGTCATAAGTGATGTAATGCATTTAAAATGATAACAGCTTCATGTGTAAGCCAACAGTGTACAGTACCAAATTATTGAGTTTTTTTTAGAGAAGTAATTTCTCTCTTGTTGACAATTTGAAACAAATAAAGTGAGTGAAATGACCCCTCAAATTGCATATTGCAAAATTATAGGTAAATAAATTTATAGCAAAGAACTTATTGATTTCTCTTGCTACTTGCTATTGATGTGTTTATTATGTGAACACAAACAAAATTTACAATTAAATTAAAATTACACTACAATCAAATTTTAAAGCAATTAATTTAACAAATTATTCTTTATCAATTCTTCAGGTTTATTAATAGACTTATTTCAAGCTAATATTTAAAGTATCTGAGAAAAGAACACTTTCTTAAAAAAATAATACTGTTTTCATCATTTAGACAATTACTAAAGAAGTTCTTACCACAATTTTTATTCAATGAGCAAACCCATATCGGGTATCAGCCCTGTTGTAAGCAACATGATCATGATGACGAGCATCTCATTGAAGAGTTGCAACACTTCCAGAAGGCTCTTCAGCGAAATGGATATCACAGAGGCAACAGCAAACTTAGACCTAAAATGTCGGCTTTCAGTGGATCAACTTGAGCGCCAAAAGTCGTTCTTGCCATATTTTAAAGCTATCACAGACAGAATACGGAATATCATGGAAAAGTGTAAAGAAAATTTTTACAACCACAAAGATGATTTCACAATAACTTAGATCTCCAAAGGACCATTCCGCATATCAGGACATTTATAAAATTGAGTGTAGTTGTAGAGACTCATATAAATTGAGCCATTGCAGAGGTTCATGAGTGACGGTAACCACTTTCGATCAGGTGCTCCGTTGGCTTGTCTACCTACATGGCAATAAAAAAATATACATATTGGCCAAACCAAGCAAACATTTTCCTAATTTGCACCTATTTCCGACAGGACAATCTGCTCTAGTCATTCACGATGAAAAACCTACAAGTCAGATCATCAACTGGTTTACAAAAATATTCTTACCTAAGGGATATCCTGATAGTGTCAGCGAGGATTATTTGGGTTACCAACTATGGGATACTGCACAAGCTTTCTGTAGCACTATTACAGGTATTTCGAGTTTCTATATAGTCCACAAATTTAAATAAGAACCCGTTATTATACACAGCTCTCTTGGTGAACCACAACATGACAGTTTTGAATACATAACATTTTTGCTACTGTGTGCATTATATTCTAGACTGTCCATATATCCTTTACTGTTTTTAAGCATTTATGTATGTATTATTATCAAAGGTACTAATTAAATGTATTTGAATATGCAGTGTACTTGAACTTTCGTCTCATTTAAAAAGTTAATGAACACATTGTACATTATTGGAGAACAGTGGATGTGTGTGCTGGCCCTAGGTATTAAAGGCTATATATAGTTTGTGATATGGTGGACCTTTAATCTACATATCTTAGTAAAGTATATTATTATATTTCTGCAGGTATTTTAGCTACTCAAGAAGTTCTCCGAGGTGTAGGAGTAGGAGATGTAACTGCTACTCCGCTTGCAGCTACAGTAACGTGGGTCATCAAAGACGGCTGTGGTCATATAGGCAAAATACTTTTTGCTTTTACCCATGGGTAAGTACATAAACGTATTGTTTGTGGACTCGACATCATTATAGAATTAAATATCACAAAAAAACTGTGTGATTTGTTTTATTCTTCACATGGGACAATTTCATTCATTCTCAATTTCATTTTTCGATCTGACGCTTTTGTGATACTTTTCAAATTATGTAAATAATTAAAATTTTTGAATATATATTATGTGTGGTCAATACTGATAAGAACACATTTTAACAGCAGAATTGATAAGCATTAATTAATAATATTTGAAAACCCGGATCTCTGAATTTTTGTCAAGTTAAATTATAGCAATTAATTTTAATGTACAACATATTTGTGCTTGTGATTTTTCTGCTTGAACGGCTTTTGGCCCTTGTATGCTATGTATGCAAGCAAATAGATCCAAATGGAAGACAGTTGATGCAACTCCTTCTTTACTCCTTTAGTTATTACGTAAAATGTATCAAAAACCTCTTTTAATTCACAGCACCTACTTAGATGCTTATAGTAAGAAATGGAGACTTTATGCTGATGTTTTGAATGATGGAGCAATGTGTATGGAAATAACATTACCATACTTTAAGAACTTCACGACACCAATACTCTGTGCCAGCACAGCCATGAGAGCAATTGTTGGAGTTGCAGGTAAAACTATCGAAATATTTTCTACTTTTGTTATTATTCGTTTCCTGGGTGGATCTGTTTTTAATGATTCTTTTTTCGCTCAAAACTGACGCTACTTTTACTCAAAAACAACATGTTGCAACAGTATGATTTGTATTTGAGTTATCTTTAGTTAGTTTTATCATGCCCTTAATAATTTGTAATGGATTTCACAATCAGGCGGTGCAACACGAGTAGCTATGACTCAACATCATGCAGAGAGGGGAAATATGGCTGATGTCGCTGCAAAAGACGCAGCTCAAGAAACTGCTGTCAATCTCATAGCTTCTGTCACTGCTTTACTCATTATTTCTGCTATAGGGTAAGACACATTATTTCAATGAGATAAAATCATACATTATGTGGTTGTTTCGAATTCCCATTGCCATCATGTTAGAGTAACTTTATGTCCTAAACAGTTAGATTTTTTCCTAGAACGAATGCTAGTATATATTTGCTACTATATTCATGTTAAGATAGTTATATTTTTTCTACAAAATTAATATTCAAAATATTTTTAGGAACAACATCGTCGTTTTCATGTTTTTGATGATGCTGCACATCATCTTCAATTATCTCGCAGTGAGGACAGTTTGCCTGCGAACCATGAATGAGCCAAGATACCTTCGATTCATTGATCTATATCTGAAGGACGAAATAGTTGGAGCTCCTTGTGAGATCAACAGATGTGAACCATTGCTCCTTTTTCGAATGGGCTCCCATTCATTAGGTAAAGCTGAGTAATATTTAAGTTTATAGAAGAATCTTATATTACGTTAACACTAAATTGCTTATTTTCATAGGTTTTGTATTCTAATACTGGCATTGATTTATATTTTATTTTATTTTTTATTTTTATATACCTTGGATTATTAGTTCCCTTTATAATATAATTATTAATTAATAATTTACTTACAAAAACTAATAGTATAATGTTGAGCTTCGTCTAGTTTTGCTGACTAATATTTCAATTGCAGACTACAAGAAGTGTGGGTTCACAATCAAAATGGGAGTCTCCATGAAAGAGTTCATCAAACAAAATCCTTTGGCGTCTCACTTGAAAAATATTAAAATTGTGTATGAAAAACAATACTATATCATAATACCAGATGTAGAAGATCGCAAAATGTTTGTTTTTCTCAAGGATAATGCTACGAGTGAGGATATATTGCGCGCCTATTTCAATGCCGTTCTTCTGTCCATTGTCACGTGTGTCATCAATGGTGTGCGATTGGTAGGATATTATATTAATTAATAATCCGTACAAAAATAATAATATTCTAAAATTGCGATATAATTTTGTTTAAATCATTTCAGTCGGTGTACCATGCTTTAATAGAGAAAACGCCATTTGTGCATATGAGCAATGCAATTGACACAAGTACAAGGAAACGAAATCGTAAACACAAACCTGATGAATTTAAATTGGAGCCTACATATGAGCTCATGCAATATGTAGAAAGGGTTGTTGAAAACGAATGGCCAACTGTAACAAATGGAATGAGACGCACAGGTATAAGAGGAAGATATTTTACTATACAAAATTGTTTAACTAAGAAAAACATGTTACTTATATTTTATTATGTTTAGGTTGGAATATTAACAAAAATCTCCTGATTGTCGATGAGTGGCGTATTCTTTCGACGGAGGAAGCGGCTAAATTTATACCGACAGACGATGGCATCTATGAAGAAATGATTAACAGAGATCTACGTGTAAGACCCATGAAGGAAATGCTCAACGAAGTGATACCTGAGCGGAGCGGCAGGAGGGTCACCTACGGCATTGTAGAACACGAACCATCAGGTCGTTCATACAACATACCAGCAACGCGACCATATAACAGACAAGTCTATGAGCGCCGAGTACGTCAAGTAAGACCATCGAATGAATCACCAGAAATCGAAGTATATTGCGAATCCGATGACGAAGCCGTAGCTCGTCCCAGAATCAACAGGCAGATCAAGAAAAAGAACTGATGCATAAACTTCTTAAAGAAAATCTTCAAATTGAAGCTTTTTAAATGCAAGTGAACATTCCTTAATTGTGATTGATGCATTATACCAATTCACAATCAATTAAGTGAGTGGCAGACATAATAATACATTACATTTTGTGTCGTTTCAAAAAGTAGTTTCAAATATTCCTTCATAATATATAAGTATTGGTGTCATATAACCAAGTGTAGTACAGAACAGTTACCTTCATAATTAATATGAGTATCAATAATCATGTTATAATAATAGTTTTGGTGTCGTTAGTTGATTCGCAAACAGAACATTTACCTTCATTTTCATTATGAGTGTCAATAAGTCTGAAATCTGATCTTGATTTTAGTCAAAGAGCCTAGTCTTAACAATTAATGTTAAATCTTATGATGTTTTGACTCTGTTTTTTATATTATAATATTACGGTCGTTTTACAGAACGAGAGAGTATACCCATATTGGGTGTAGGTATATCTCCGTCCTGACTGAGGGTTATGAGGGTACAGAGGTATTCTTTACCTATTAGAAAATGTAAAAGTTCGTTGTGATAAAAGATGATTTTATTTAATTATATATATCTTCCTTTTTATTTTAAGAGCATTAAATGCGAAATTTAACCAAATAAGACAGGCATATTATTATTAGTTATTTATTTTTTTTACTTATTTTTAGGGGTTACTTTGTGTGGTAAATATGATGTTTGCAGTAGGTATAATCGTGATTTCGGTGTCTACTATTATATTATCTTAGTAGGAATAATTATAATATGTAATTAACTAAGAATTCCAAATTTTGTGCCAATCTGTAACTTTGTAATTTCTGTAATAGTGGTATGTAATTGTTCAATTACTTAATAAAGGGAATCAAACCATACTTTGTTTATTATTTTTTTTTCAATATATTTTTTCCTTCTTCCCATCTATACAGGGTGATTTCCTAGTGAGGGTACATATTGAAGGTGTAGCTGATGATTATATACGACCAGTAAAAATATTATTACCAAAGAATATGGCTTAATGCCTTAGTAATCGCAACTTAAAAATATCTAAAATTCTTGCAAAATGATGGTTTTTCGACAGCTGATGGGTGTGGCGGAGGTGTGGGGTGCGCGAGATCACTAGAGGTCGTTAGTCAACACTATTTAAGCCCAAATTGTTTATGTTTGAGGTAGTTTTGTCGAATTTAGATTAAAAAAAAAAAAATATATTTTGTAATTTTACCTATTTTTTGTAATATTCCGTACTAGAACAGAGTACTCATCACCCTCCTGCAATATGTACCCTCTCTAAAAAATCACCCTGTATATATACTAACTAGATGACCCTCGCAACTTCGTCTGCGTCACAAAGGGGTTCAAACAGTACTCTTAATGCTGTTGCGATATTATTTGCGCGGCCCGGGGAGTAGTCATGTTTTATACTCGTAATAACTTCTAAACGAAAAGTCCGATTGGAATAAAACAAATAGTAATTTACTTCTACATTAATACTCTTGATAACATAATACTTTATTTGGATAAGGATTAATATAACAATACTAATTTAACGTTAAATTCATTCTTCGGACGAATTCTTTTTTTTTTTTCAACATAAAAGCAGTTGTTGTGGCTAAACTATGATAGTTAGATATATGCTGTCGCTGACTTTTTTGTTTGTCTTTAAAAGACCTAAAAACCCGTAGTACATCATTTTGTTCTATTGTCAATAGTTTTTGCAGCGTACGCATAAATAGGTTTTCGATTATTCACTTGTGTTAGATATTCGATATTTTCAAACGGATCCCTAATTTTTTTCAAAATAAAATATAGCCTATAACCTTCCTCGATAAATGGACATTCCAACAGTGAAAGAATTTTTGAAATCGGACCAGTATTAGTATAGATAATATTATAAAGCTGAAGAGTTTATTTGTTTGAACGCGCTAATCTCAGGAACTACTGGTCCGATTTCAAAAATTCTTTCACTGTTGGAAAGTCCATTTATCTCGATAAATGGTGAAGAAGGCTATAGGCTATATTTTATTTTAAAAAAATTAGGGATCCGTACGAAAATATCGAATATCGAAAACCTATTCATTAGGGGTGTGTCGAATCGAATATTCGAAAAATTTCGAATAATTCGAAAAGTTCCGAAATTTCGAATACAAATATAAAATAAACACACAGTAATGTATACAGGGCACAATAAATCTGTAGTTATAGGTAATAAAACACTTGCTATGTACTATAACCATACCATTTTATTTTTAGTATTGTCAAATTGTAAGATTGTATCGAAGGACGATACACGTACGCAAATGGCGCCGTTTCTACAATAGCCATACCAAATTCATACGCCATACAATACATACCGAAAACTACAAATAAATAGTGAAATAATATTTATTACTGAATGAATCAAACAAAATATGTACGTTACAAAAATCGATATATCAACAACACTCAGAGATCTTAACTTGTATAGATTTAATTATTTAAATAAGTTTTTGTTGATATCGCATTTCGGTGTAAAACTAACGCTTTAAAATCTTTTTGTATGAGCTATTACACAATTGATAACTTTAAACTTTGGTAACTTGACGAGAAAATAATAAATGAAAAGAAGTTCACTCGGAAAGTATAGCGAAGTATTTGCCGTTCCCTGATGAAACGGGGGTATAGTTCTAAATCCTAATAAGACAATACGCATTAATTTTTACGTTTGTTGCGTCTTACTACAGAAGAAAAATACTGAATAAGCAGCAATAGTTACTGTCTAAGTTTTAAATGAAAGAAGTAATTACATTGTCTACAATCAGCATGCATAGCACACTGTTCTATTTTCTAGCTGATTTCCTACAGTAATATCTCAATACTTTCACAAGTTCGTTGATTTTCGACATTACATCAGTTATTTTAAAATTGCAGTTGTGTCACATCACCAATTATTTAGTCAATTTATTAACTATAAATAAAAATATAACATTAATAAAATTAGAAATAATCACATAAATAAGTACATAAAACGTCTATTAAATAGAATCAATCGAATGTTTAATTTTATAACAATTCTTTTAAATTCGCAACTAAGTTAGATAGGTATTTAAAATTAAGGAAATTCAAATGTATGAACATAACTTAAAAATTGACTGACTATTGGCGCAATGCGTGAAACAAACTGCATCAATTTTACTTTATTCAGCTCTACAAACAGTTTTTCAATAAGGGTGCTGAAATTTAAAACAAAAAGCAAAAATAGACGTCATTATTCTATTTCCGACTCATTACAATCGTTAGGCCTTTTTTCGCATTGACTACTCATTAAAGCAGTCTAATTTGTATAAAATCTGAAATACACGTAATCAACACCAAAATTCACTATTTGTATTGACAATTCGAGCACCCTTAACTGAAACCCCATTTAATTGAAGTTAAACATTGCGTTTTGTAATTACTTTCCGACTTGTTTGATGAGCATGTCGGTGCTGAGGGACTTGGGTCTCTCAATGGGGAGTCCCAGGGCGCGGGACCAGATCAGCTGAGCGAGCACACCCAGGGCGCGTGACACTCCGAACATCACTGTGTAGTAGTTCATCTCCTTCAGACCGTAATACTGAAAACACAAAAACATAATACGTTAAACATGATAAATCATTTTCTACATTCTTATACTTTGTAGCACAATTATAAATAAGAAATTCAAATGTTAAAACTTTTAACCAGAATCGAAATTTATTTATCGACCTGGGAGTTATGATGCTGTAGGCCCACAGTTTACATGCTTAAACACGAAAAACCGGTAGTTCCAAAATGTTTTTCGTCGGTATTTTAAAGTTATATGTAACATTGAATGATTATAGTTATTGAATATATTTTAAGGTCAATGGTTACCTGTAAGAGGACTCCAGAGTGAGAGTCTACATTGGGCCATGGGTTCTTAACCTTGCCGAGCTCAGTTAGAATTGGTGGTACAACTTTGTAAACAGCAGCAACCAGCTTGAACAAGGGGTCATTGGGCAAGTGCTTCAGGGCAAACTCGCGCTGGCATGTGTATCTGCATGGAAACACAAAACAAGTTTGCAGTTAAATACTGGATCTTTTTAAATAATCGCATTCAATAAATTCTAAAAATAATTATTTAATTAAGACATGCATAAGGTAAATTGTACAGTTATGTATAATTCCTAAAGTTCTATTGAATGACTAACCTTGGATCAGTTTTTCTGAGAACAGCATGACCGTATCCAGGTACAACTTGACCAGACTTGAGTGTTTTCCAGATGAACTCTTTCAGTTGTTCTTCAGTGAAGTCGTCACCAACTTGCTTGCGCAGCTTCTCAAGCCAAATAAGGACCTACAAAAAATATCATTGTGTATAATTGTAGTTATGCTTGTTTAATATCAAATACAACCAGAAAATCTACATAGCAAAGTAATAATTATTTGCACTAGTATGTTCCAAGAATTTATATTCCTTTATTAAAATAATTACAAGTACAAGCATTAGTCTTCTTTATAAAATACACTTACAGGATGATTTTTAATGATGGTACATATTGAATGTCATTATAGTTGATGGAGGATATGGTATTGTGGGTATAGTGGACTTATGGCCAAAGGGAGATCTCCGACCGGGCGAGGTAGTGTATGCCCGGTCAGGCCGAAGCCCACTGTAGTAGATTAGAGATGTCGTATATATGCGAAGATTCTTGTAAATGTCGTAACCGCGAGTCGGGACCTCGCGCGCTATTAGTCGCCACAGTATAAAGCTAAAGGTCAGTAAACACTACTTAAACATATCTATAAATCTTGCAAAATTATGCTTGACAGCTGATAGTTGTGGAGAAGGGGTGCGCGAGATCACTTGAGGTTGTTGAGTCAACACTCTGTTAGCCAAAATTATTTATGTTTTGGATATTTTGTAAAATTTTGTCTTTTTACCAACATTTTTTTTGTAGTTTTGTCTTTTTTTTCAAGTACTTCATATTAGAACAGAGTACTCATCACATTAACAAATCACCCTGTATACATCGTTAACTTTAGTTTTAAACTGTGTGATCCTCACCTCTTGGTTAGCCAGACCGTGGAGTGGTCCAGCGAGACCGTTAAGTCCAGCGGCAAAGGAAAGGTAGGGGTCGCTGAGTGCAGAACCCACTAAGTGTGTGGTGTGCGCCGACACATTACCACCCTCGTGGTCACTGTGGACAAAACAAATATCTAATTTACTAATCACTTCTAAATATTCATCATTCATCGCATAGCGCTAATGTCTTAATATAAGCGTTTGATAGACTGTGAACATGCGAACAGGGATTTAAAATTATTCTTACACTTTAATGAAATGAAAATAATTAACAAAATAATATTGCTCAAGTTGTAACAAAAAATCTCATCCTCGAAATACCTTGACAAACACCATTATCAGTTGTGATTAAATGTCTTTACTTAGATTAAGTATCTTTAGAATTTTTTTATGAAAGATAAGTTTGATTTATTTACGCTTTTTAGGATTATATCTGACTATGGTTTTGGTGATTATTATTATACACATTGTCAGTTATCGCTAAAAAATGTGCTCATATTTCTTTTTTTGCTTATATATCGAAATTAAATTTAGGCAATAGAACGTAACACTTACATTACTAAAGTAATTTCTTTTAAAGATTGAATATTTTGCCCCAAGGTAAAATATAAAGTAGTAGATGACCCCCGCAACTTCGTCTGCGTCACAAAGGGGTTCAAACAGTACTTGCAATGTTGTTATTTGCGCGGATCCGTTGATTTTTTTGCATTTTATACACGTCATAACTTCTCAACGAAAAGACCGATTGGAATAAAACAAAAAGTAATTTACTTCTACATTAATAATCTTGATAACATAATACTTAATTTGGATAAGGATTAATATAACGATACTATTTTAACATAGTTTCAATCTTCGGATGATTATTATTTTTTCGTGAACATAAAAGCGGTTATTGTGACTAAACTACGATAGTTACATATATGTATGCTCTCGCGGACTTTTTTTAGATCTTCCTATGACCGAAAAACCCGTAGTACATCATTTTGTTCTATTGTCAATAGTTTTTGCAGCGTACGCATAAATAGGTTTTCGATTATATACCTTGTGTTACAAATTCGATATTTTCATACGTACTTTTGGATCGGTGTATAAAAGTGAGTATTTTAAACGGACAAAATTACATAATTTTCTATTTGTTTTTGTGTGTATTTCTTTTTTATTGTAACCGATTTCGACTTTTTTTTTTGTTAGAAAGCAAACATTTTTAGTATTATATCATATACATTTCATAAAGATCTGATTGGTAGTTTTTGTGCAATGCTTTATAAATGGAATTCGGTCGTTTTCATTGTTGTAATAAAAATATTATTATTTATAGTTATGATTAATATTTCGCTAAATTTGATATCACACAGACACCAGCTCAACTAGTATCACTTGTGAAATATTTTCCAGTGATAAGACTGAAATACGGATTTCGTTATCTTAACAACATATCGAGATAACGAGAGTTTGACAATATAATCCAACAATTCAGAAATACATGGTTTTTTTATAATAAAATAAAGGAGGTGAATATAAATATAGAGTCATTCCATTTAAAATCGTCTAAAAATGAAAAAAATGGTTGCTGCATGGTTTTAGATTTTGATGAAAATTTGAGGGATTCATCTCTAGGGTCCCTAAGAATGAAATTTACACATATTTGATTTCTATGAGCACCCGTTTCCGAGCATTTAAATAAAAACTTTCAAAAATCTCCTTTTTTTAGGTTATTTAAAATTTCCTCAAAGTTTTGTCTGTTTAATTTTTTTTTCATTATTAAAGCGGAATCATTAGGGGGACAGACTATAGTTTGATAAAACTCAACGATAATTTTGTTTATAGCGACCTACCATTAGCAAGAGCAAACCAAAAATGAGTGTTTTTTACTCATTTTTCGTGAATTTCAAGCGACTCTAGCGACTAATCGGTTATGAGTTAAGAACTTCTGGTTGACAGGAATTAAGTACACATGTTAGAGACAAAATTTAGCCATTGATGGACCTGAGCAGCCCACTCTTTCTGGAAGAAAACCTTGCTTGAAGTTTTGAATTTTTGAAAAATCCCTTTTTTCAGCCTACAAAACGAAGGTGTCTACTGCGAGATAAAATTCTAAAATTTTCAGAATCTTTTGTTCTTAGCTTTAACTTTGAAGGACTGCATCGCTTGTTTTGTTATTTTAATGTGTAGTACACTTACCGGTCGTTTATTGGCAGCAAAAATTATGTCGATATTTTTTATTTTTTCCTAAATTATATATAAGGGTACGAGCCTAAACACGATGAGGTTATCTTGTTTAATGACGGAGTTTCCATAGCCACCTTCCAGCTCCATCATCAGACCTTGACATTCATAGGAACTCCGTCAATAAGCAAGATAACCTCATCATGTTTAGGCTCTAATGAAGTGTCTTGATGAATTCTTTGCGTAGAGGATGAATGTCAAGGTCTGATGATGGAGCTGAAAGGTGGCTATAGGAACTCCGTCAATAAGCAAGATAATCTCATCGTGTTTAGGCTCTAATCAAGCGTCCTGATGAGATCGTTGTGTAGAGGATGAATGTCAAGGTCTGATGATGGAGCTGGAAGGTGGCTATGGGAACTCCGTCATTAAGCAAGATAACCTCATCGTGTTCAGGCTCTAATGAAACGTTCTGGTGAGATCTTTACGCAGAGGCTGAATGTCAAGGTCCGATGATGGAGCTGGAAGGTGGCTATGGGAACTCCGTCATTAAACAAGATAACTTCATCGTGTTTAGGCTCGTACCCTTATATATAATTTAGGAAAAAATAAAAAATATCGACATAATTTTTGCTGCCAATAAACGACCGGTAAGTGCACTACACATTAAAATAACAAAACAAGCGATGCAGTCCTTCAAAGTTAAAGCTAAGAACAAAAGATTCTGAAAATTTTAGAATTTTATCTCGCAGTAGACACCTTCGTTTTGTAGGCTGAAAAAAGGGATTTTTCAAAAATTCAAAACTTCAAGCAAGGTTTTCTTCCAGAAAGAGTGGGCTGCTCAGGTCGATCAATGGCTAAATTTTGTCTCTAACATGTGTACTTAATTCCTGTCAACCAGAAGTTCTTAACTCATAACCGATTAGTCGCTAGAGTCGCTTGAAATTCACGAAAAATGAGTAAAAAACACTCATTTTTGGTTTGCTCTTGCTAATGGTAGGTCGCTATAAACAAAATTATCGTTGAGTTTTATCAAACTATAGTCTGTCCCCCTAATGATTCCGCTTTAATAATGAAAAAAAAATTAAACAGACAAAACTTTGAGGAAATTTTAAATAACCTAAAAAAAGGAGATTTTTGAAAGTTTTTATTTAAATGCTCGGAAACGGGTGCTCATAGAAATCAAAAATGTGTAAATTTCATTCTTAGGGACCCTAGAGATGAATCCCTCAAATTTTCATCAAAATCTAAAACAGTGCAGCTTTGCTGATTAGACGATTTTAAATGGAATGACCCTATAATATTATATACTATGTATAAAAATGTGCACTGAATAACACAATATATACATCTTGATGGTTCTTCAGTGAACTATTGACACACGTGTATAGTTATTCGAAATTCGTGATAGGTCTGTTAACAGTAGTTTCAAATATACAATGTTTCATCTAATTAACACGTCGCAAATTTTGTAACCTTGGGAGATTTGTTGATTAATGATATAATCGTGTGATAGGAATCTTTGACGGAGTTCGCAGTGCTATCTGTAGTAGATACGTTCGCTTGGCGTGATTAGTAGACACTAGACATATAATGAGGTCTTATTATATTTATTCAAACATAGTGGAAGTTCAAATAAATTTCTCATATGACTTGAAATAATATATAAGAATATTACATAGTATTTACTCGTGTCGTCATATCCTGCATTAGTAGTCAAGGTCAAGTGTTTTACATTACATTGTATTCAAATTGAAACAGATAAATCGATTTAAAAATGTGTATACCATGGAAATATTCGTTGACGTCTGAGCAATATTATTCAGTTAATATGAGTACAGCAGTTACTTCATCATAAATAATTTTGTGAAGCTGTAAGTAAAGAAACGAACAAACATAAAAAAAACTACAATCAATGGCAAAATGAATGGGAAACGCATAGCTTCGAATATCATGAGAAATATTGTACAATATTTACACATAGAACTTCTTTTTTTATGAGAATAGACTATTAAGAACAAATGCAACATAATAATGTCAATATTATTATGATAAGCCAATACGAGTTTGCAAAAAACTTGAAGAAAACAATGAACATGAGTGGAACATTGAAATTCATGCAAATTGAATCAACTAAAGATTAGTGTTAGCTATATGATAAATGAAAAATAATATTAAACACAGTGAATGCTACTCTATTTGCAAATAATAGAATACCAAACTTTCTTCCAAACAAAATGCATTAAAGCCACAACATACAATTTTTATTCTAACAATAATCACACGAAAGCATTAGGCAAATTTATTTGTTTTACTTTTCATCTTATGTGTTCGATGTTACCTGTGAATGGTGAGGTAGAGACGCATCAGTTCGGTGAACTTAGGGTCGTCGAAGCCCAACATGTTGCAGTAGTTAGCGGACCAGTCCTTGTTGTCGTCGATGGCGCCGATGCCCTTGCCATCACGGTAGACGTTGCGATAGATGGTGGCCGCGATTACGGGAAGTTTCGCGATGAGGTTCATTGTATCTTCGTACACGTACTGATCAAATAACAATATGCTTTTAATCAAATTGTATTTGAAGCTAAACCCGTGGAAAATACAAAAGGAAAACAGAATTCCCTGGTACATTACAACTAAAATATAGGGTGTTTAAGTTTTTAGTGTGAATGCATAGTTAAACTCGCTAAATGACAAACGAAAAAAAGAACATGATATTACAATCGAGGAATAGAGTTTATCATTCTAATTTGAAATGTAGAAGAGCAATGAGTCTTTTGAGATTATTTTAATTCATATTGTTTCAAACTTAGCATGAGGAATTAGTAGGGAATGTAGGGATTATGTTGGTTTGCTTAAGCTTCAAAAACACAAAAGTTCTGCACCGATCGAACTGAAATTTGAGAATGATATATAATCCGCATTAAGGCTCTAATTTTTGTATCAGTCACATATTTCTGCAACCGCGAAAAAACAGTTTTTTTAACAAACAGCTTTGTACCATTGATCGCGCCATCTGCCGGAAGCGAGAAAATCACTCCCTGCCATTACAAATCAAAATGTGTCACCGCGAAGCGTGTCAGCGAGTTTTTTTATAAATTCTATCAAGCTGACGAAGAGTACCATAACCCGTTACCGACTAGTAAGGTAAGAATTGGTTCTTAAAATTTTATATTATTATAGCGTCTAACAATTTATTAAAATTCATACAGAAAATGAAGGATTTCTGTTGCTATCAAAAGTCAATGCGTCACCGACACTATGAATCACGGTTTGATTACTGCAAATAAACTTTTGTAAAATTTGCCTGTTAGTGTTTGTTTAAAATAGTTCACAGATATTTTATACTACATATTTTATGTATGTGGTACTTAAAATTTCTTAAATTAATTTAACTACTAGATAAGTAGCTTAAAACAATTTATACTAAAGTTTGTATATTTAAATTTGAGTTCAGGATATTTATTCAATTTTAAGTTCATATAATACTGCAAAAACACGAAATGTACTTTACATTACGTTACGCAACTTACCTCCCAGTACTTGGATTTGTGTACACCCTCAGAGTAAGCCTTGGCGAATTTGGATTCGCTGTTGAGTGCGGTGACAGCAGCCGAGAATTGTGACATGGGGTGAAGCTTGGCAGGCATGTTGTTCAACATTGTCACGACGTGAGCAGGTAACTCCGCCCTACCATAGATAAATTTACGGTTCTGTATATTCTATCACTTTAAAAACCTTAATTTTTAGATACGAATAAGATTAAATTAAAAACATCGTAGTTTACCGCAGCTGGAACTACATTAGACGTATAATTTTGAAAGTAGGTATAGATAACTAAACAATAAAACCGTGTTGTTGTAGGCATGACAGTAACAAAACATCCGTAAAAGCAAAGTCCACTCGACAGTGGTAAGTGTGGTTTGACTCAAAGAACCGGTATTTTAAATTAAAACCTAATACCGGTACCACATAAAACCTTCCATCTTTTTGGAATATGGTTACAAAGTATTTTAATTGCCTTTTATTAATTAATCTACGTTGCTCCGTCAAGAAGCCTTTGTAAAGTATCTGTTATTACGTTGTAAAAGCAATTATCTATAAAGTAATATTTAAGCATCTGGAGGTCGTTATTACTGTACCTATTAATTTATTTAGAGGATTGTTAATAGTTTCCCTGTACCTAAACAATTAAATAAGGAATGGAATAATATAAAACAAATAATTTTAAATGTATAATGATTCTAATTCTCAAGTTCGAATAACACGTTTGTACTTTGTACCTGTTACTTAAATTAACAAGTTCAGGTTTTTTTAGTAAATGACATCATACTTAGTTAAATAGTTTAGGTTACTTTAATAGATATGCCATGCTTTAAAATTAATTCGTATTAGATGAGATTTTTATGTGAGTTCTTCAAATCCGAAGCCCAAACAAAGATGACATTCTAAACGAAGTTTCAAAGAGTATGTTTTCATATTGATTTAAAACTATATTTCATATATTAGCATCTCAAGCGTTACCTACTTCTAATATCCAAGAAGCCAATGGTTATTTTAAATCAGCTGCGATATATACTTTCTTATTGAGTGACACTAATGCAAAATAGTATATATAAACGTTTCCTGATAGTCAGATTGAAAAGAAAAACAGAAAATTTATTATTTTATATTTTTCCGTCTCACAGTTATGATTACGTTCTTGAACGTCTGCAACAGATCGACGTTCATTGTCAGTAATCACAGTCAAGGTTAAAGTCGATTTAAGCGGTGGAGGTCACACCGCACTTGAATGTACAGAGTACAGACTGAAACCGGCGAAAGTATTCGTTACAGTGGTAATTTATGTACAACCTCCTAACAAGAAAGTTGATCAACTTTAGGTATCGTATTCGAAATAGAGGAAGGTGTTTCTGGAAACGAGGCTTATAATTATTTTTTTCTTAACAACAGTAATAGAACAAGTATATTCCTATGTTTAAAGTCGATTAGCTGTCCTACATAAATATGTATAATACATACCAATACAATCTATAACACACTTTGTTAAACGAATTGTTTGTATAGTCTTATTAATTAAGTCTTTATACGTATTAAAATGTATTTATCTTTGGACTAATTAAAATGTTAACTATTATTTGATACATTACCTAGCAGCCCATTCTTTGGATACGGCTTTGACTTGCGCTTCGGTGGGGATATCACCGGTGACGAGGAGCCAGAATAGACCTTCGGGCAAAGGTTCTTCTCCGCCTTTAGCCTTGGGTAGCTTCTGTTGACACTCGGGGATGGACAGTCCACGGAAACGGATTCCTTCATCGGCGTCCAGAACTGAAGTTTCCCATACTAAACCTTTGATACCACGCATTCCACCGTACATCTAAAGAAATAATTTTAAAATGCTACATATTAAAACGAACATCTAAATTTAAAAAAATGAAACATACTTTTACGTAAGGTTAATAGAATAATGACAGTGTTACTATGTGACCGTATTACGGAACCGTGTACGGACTCAATGTACGTTCTTGACCCCTCAGTCACCTAACGCTAGTTCGTCGAACTATACAAAACACAAATCATCAAATCTAATCTTAATAACTATCATTATATTTCAAAATATACAGGGTGAATTTATCAGCTTAGGCTGCAGGGGAAAACTAAAATAATAAATATGGAAAACTAAAATAATACGAAATCAAATGCAAATGTCGTCAATATGTTGAAGTAATATTATCAATGAACTAGGATAATATTATGGAAAACTGGGTTACGAAAGTAAAATGTTACAAAGTACGAAATTAATAATATTTTTATTAAAAAAATTCCTTTTCTCAAGAATAGCACAAAAACTACTAGTCAGATTTTTATCTAATTTATATGAGATAATGCTCAAAATGTCTGGTTTCTAACAAAAAAGAATCATCGAAATCGGTTCATAGAAAAAACAAATACACGCAAAAACGTAAAAGAAAATCCAGACGAATTGAGTACCTCCTCCTTTTTGGAAGTCGGTCAAAAATTAAAACATACCATATCAACGGTGACCTCTCCAACTTTAGTGGCACCATGCTTCTTGCGGAATTCACGAATTTTCTCTTGTTCCTTGGGAATCTTCTCTTGAAGAATACTTTTCAAGTTGGTCTGTTCGGCACTCAGACCTCTGAGCAGAATTGTCGTAGTCGGGCATGCTTTCTGATTGAAAAAAAAAATGTTTTTCTATTATTTGAATTGAACTACTTTTCATAGGTCTACTTCCTAAGGTTCGCTTTTTTATTGCCACGATTAAACTACTTAAACGATTGCCTGATGGTACGTATTACAGTCGCTCAGGGATCTCGGAAATGTCAGGGGACACTGTTATTATATTGTACTCTATTATTTTGCGAGCTTTCTTATTACGCCGCTTATAGATCTTATTCTATCATGAGTTTTATTTTCCTCGATAAAGGAATATAATATGAGCTGCATTCGGAGTTTATTGAAATTTTAATGAAAATATAAATAAGTTCACAATCGTAAGTAAATAACATAAATGAGACAGACATTATGTTAATAAAATTTTGGTTCTTGAAATGAAAGACAATATCTAGGATATAACAGTTTTGAATTTTTGACTCTTATCATAATATATTAATATGTTTGAACATTCGATATTAGGATGATAAAAAGATAATAAAATACGCAATGCAGACTCTAATGTCGCCACTATCAAGTTAAGTGAAATCAGATCATCTAACAGGTTAGATGTGGAAATTTCCATACTATTGACGACATCTCAACCATCAAGACCATCTCCGTCTATTTGTTGTTTCTAAGAAACACCGGGTAATTCCAAACCCAAAAGGCAGTTTTATGATTAACCTTAAACGAGGGCATCACGCATGCGCTTAAAGGTCATGAAAATGAGGTTAATTTGCTTGTTATGTAAATATCCACCACTTTAAAATATTATTCTCTTGAGTTACCTTAAAGGAAAAAAATATTTTTCTAACTTATTTTCCTTTATTCGACCTCGAAAAGTGAATTTTTGTATTTATTGGTTATAAAAATCATTCGAGAGGCATTTGCCAGATTTTCAGCACTTACGAAAGATTTTCTTTATATTTTTTTATTGTGTTATAACCAGGGAATACAATCCCGGGATCCCGGACCTTTTTCAATCCCGAATATTTCGGGATCGAAATTGTTCAATTCCGGGATTTTCGGGATAACATAATAAAAAAAGATTAGAGTGGAATTCAAAATGAACCAACCATATTGAAAACCGAAAAAATAGGAAAAAAATCCCGCTAAGATATTTTACGTCGAAAAATGCATGTTATAGTAATTTATTTTAACATGATATATTTATCCGCTTGAATTGAACAATTGAAACGAATGTCAAGTTGTCTGCAATAACTGAGACAGTAGCAACAGCAATATTTCTGAATGTACAAAGTTTAATGCCATTTATCATTTTATTATTTTATCATTACCATCAAACTATGTTTTCTTATATTAGTTATTTTATTCATAAAAATCGTCGTTTGCTTTATTGGTTTGTTTCGTTAGATTAAGTTGTTTTTTTTTTTTAATCGAAAGATTAATCGGCATTAAGTCCGCTTATGTACACACTTGTGCATGAAGCAATAAATAAAATAAATCTTCTAATATATAAAATTGTCGTGTCACGGTGTTCGAACTTGAACTCCTCCGAAACGGCTCGACCGATTTTGATGAAATTTTTTGTGCTTATCCGGTACCTATGAGAATCGGCCAACATTTATTTTTCATCCCCTAAATGTTAGGGGTAGTCCACCCCTAATTTTTTTTTTCGGCGCAGACGAAGTTGCGCAAGTCAGCTAGTAAATAAATAAAATATAATTTTGATCTCAATCAACTGTACAAATGAAACTGACTCGCGTTAGATTCTTTAGCATTAAATTGAGAAACATTCGAGCTAAAGTCAACTATGCATTAAATATGGCACACTTTCGCTGATGGAATCGCTACCCTTTTATTGCAATTTTAAACGAGATTATATTATGTATTGGACGTGTTTGTGTGTCTGGCGTCGGAACTCCCAAAAGTGTGAATCTATATTTATTGTGTTTGTAAGATGAACTGAAGGAATGTTCTTGTGTTCTTAACTTTATTTGATGAAAAATTGGTCCTAGATGGCAGGCGCTACAAAAAGGCGGAAACGTTATTTCATTTTATCGCAAATCTGTACTTTAAAATTTACATAATTAAAAAAACTTTAAAAACTTAAAAAAAAAGAAATTTTAAGGTTTTATTTTTTATCAATTTTAAAAAAGAAACTCATTACTTCTACGAGATAAAACAAGGTTATTGCTAACAGAACACCGCTCTTCACAGTTGTACTGAAGCCATATCTAATAGTGACCTTGACAAATCACGTCATCCATTGTATATTTACTCTATTGCTTCTCGAAACTTTGTTATGCTTTTTCGACGTTTATAACAAGTAATGTAATGTAAACTCTGTAATATCGTAATATTAATTACTAACCAATCGGAAAAGAGGCGGCTCGTGTTCATTTTTGTTTGTCACAAAAAACTTAAAAAAACTACTAGGTACCATTTGTCATACAGTGTACATGATTATTATTATATACATATACGATAACATAATATGTGTGCACGTAACGAATAAGTGTATTGAGCACATTTTGGGCGTGTGCCCGAATAATGCCGGCTTGACCTGCGTTATCTTTAGCGGAGTGTACCAGAGGACACTTTGCGAATGTCATTGTTCATTTCATTGTATTCATTATGTTTTATACTCGTGATAACTTCTCAACGAAAAGTCCGATTAGAATAGAACAAAAAGTAATTTACTTTTAAATTAATACTCTTGATAACATAATACTTTCTTTGGATAAGGATTAATATAACAATGTTAATTTAACGTTAAATCAATTCTTCGGACGAAATAATTTTTTTTTGAACATAAAAGCAGTTGTTGTGGCAGTGTGGCAGTTTGTAACAAGTCTCGTGATCGGCGCGCTGTCCGCGGATCATCGCCATGCCTAGTGACATCGGTTATCACGCCAAGCGCCACCGTGCGTGACATTGACATAGATCAAATGAGGACATTGGAATCGCCGCACGATAATGTAATATTCGCATGTAGATATCATGTAGTCGTCAATCTCACATGACTAAATACACCAAGTAGATCAATCATTGCAATTCTGACTACTAATCTTACATAATAGAGATGTCACAAAACTTTGATAAGATAGTAACCTTAAAGTTGTACATTCAAGTAAATGTTGCTGCATTATGTAATACATAATGGCTCATAACTGTTACAAATTACTGTGTGTCATCAATTTGAATGGCAAGTGAAAAATAGAAACATGCATTCATAAAACATTTACATGGGCAAAGTCAGTCAAAACTGTTTCCACTTTGAGTCAAAAAATATGAAAAATGTATTTAGTTTTTACTTGTACTTCGAACAATATATTATACGTTTGAGACAACATTACATCAAAAAATAAATCCCAAATTAAATCATAGTCCAAGTAATAGAAAACTACAAGAAAATAAAAAAAGACAGACATCCTGTAATTATGGTAAAAATAGTACAAATGAAGAAAAATGACTAACCATCATTGATAATGTAAGTTTTGTGTTTATAATAGTGTTCTAAATATTGTACAAGTACCAATATGACCTAAAATAGATGAGTAAAATTACTAAATTTCCATTTCCCATTTCTACACTGATAATTATTAAATAATTTAGGACATATTTGATTTAAAATATCATTAGTACTTAAAATTCCCACTTAATGAATTATTCAATAGTTAACCTTGGAAAAAAACCCAATGAAATAGATATAATGAGTTGTCCTGATTAACAAGCATGTCTTGTAATTTTATGGATTTATTGTTAACATAGCTATTTTTCTTATCACAGCTCTCATTTTATCAGTTGAATTACAGAACTTAAAATCAGTTAAATAAAGTAGTCAATTATTCTTTACAATGTTAATGGCAAACCATCTATAGACATAACCTCTTTTGGTAGAACCTTCCACTGAAATCATAAAATGAATTAATTTGAAACACAGATTAATTTTAATCCAAAGGTTGGGTTTATATTCGGTTTATATTTGATATAGGTCTAATTTTGATTTTATTGTATAATTTAATCTTAAAACCGCCTCAAACCTGCCGCTAAATCACCGCTACCATGCGCATCATGTAATCCGATAAAGAAACTAAAAATTAAAATAAGTCTTTTAATAATGTGCAATTAGGAACTAAATTAATCATTACCAATCCTGGTACAAAGATGCATTTCTTCCCAAAATAGTTTTTATTCGCATTACATAACTTCGCACCGAAAATGTAGGCAAGAAGGTTATAGAAGCTGTATTTAAAGAATTCGATAAAGATACTGAATTAGATTATAATTGAGAGTAAATAAGTGAATTTACCTGCAATTCTACGAGTCTGGTAGACGTGATCCTGAACAGAGCCATTTTTGAAACCACCGAGCGCAAACTACCACACACAACTACACGACAACTTGCCCGCGATCGATCGCATTCGCAAGTGAAAATTTTGCCAAGCGAGTGACGAAGTCACAACTGTCAAAAATGTCAGAACCTGACCTGAAAAAGTATACATTCACCTCCAAACTGCAGGTCTAAAAATGAGATCATTTGATATTCGCCATTTTGATGATGTAAGTGGCGAAATAGTTTGGAACTAATTTAAGATAGTGTCGTTCACAGTGTCGATTACATTTGTCGAGGATATCGAGGAGTTTATCGTTACAATTGAAATACGTAAATAATGGAGGTCAAATTCATAATTTCATTTTTAATCTTAGCGTGCCCACACACCTACAATAGTATTGACAATACTTTCGACCGAGGGATGGTAAAAGATACTTAACAAATAGCATGTTAAAGAAAGTGGTAATTAATTTCACATTTTCAAAAATCACGTGCATTTTTTAGGATAATTGATACTTGAAAAACTTCATTATATTTTAGGATCAAGTTCTAAAATCGTATAATGATAAAAATATTAATTTTATCATCGTAGGTCTACTATTCAGGTGGTCCTAGAATTTATTATGCAATGAATTAATTTAAATTTCTTTCAGAGTTTTACAGGCTTGATACTGCCTGTAACTACTTTTTTTCATATCTTTTAGCGTAATATATAGAACTAAACTCACTTGACGTAAGCACCAAGAGGTATACACATACAAATAACACAATTTCAATAGCTAAAAGTTTTTTAATGCATGCTACTAAAACGCTATTATTGCTATTTTTCTCTAACATTCTAATTAAATTGTTATGACTTTTAAATCACATCTCTGCTTCTGTCACAAGTATTGATAATACTAAATCAATACTTTCGACAAGTAATGGGAAAAGATACGAAAAAAAATAGCATGTTAAAGAAAGTGTTAATTAAAAGCACATTTTCAAAAATAGTTAGTGCATGTTTTGGGATAAATAAAACTTGAAAAACTTAATTATATTTTAGGATCAAGTTCCAAAATTGTATAATGTTAAAAATATTAATCTTAACATCTTAAGTCTACTATTCAGGCGGTCTTTTTAATCCAAATTTCTTTCATACTTTTACAGGTTTGATGCTGCCTGAAACTATTTTTTTTCATATCTTTTACAGCAATACATAAAAATAAAATTCAGTTCACGTAAGCACCAGGAGGTATATACAAATAACACAATTTTAATATCCAAAAGTTTTTTGGTGCATATTACTGAAACGCTATTATTGCTATTTTTTTTTAACATTCTATTTAAATTGTTATGACTTTTAAATCCCATCACTGCTTCCTTCACAAGTATTGTCAATACTTTTTTAAGTGTGCGGGCACGCATACATTTTAAATGATCTTCACACAAACAGTATCTTGCCGCTTACCATTCGTAAATTGAGTCACTCGAAACTCGAGTTGTCAAAAATGTTACTCGAGTGTGGCAAATTTAAAACCTACACGAGTCACTCGAGTGAAAAGCAACTCGAATCCCATCACTATTCGCTGCAATTTTTTAAAAGTTTTATGTCGGTGTTTATTTTGTGTTTTGTAGCAGCAAATAGTTGAATATTTCAGGCAGTGTTGAACTAAACTATTCATTTTAGTGGATTAAATAAGTGTCGTTTTAATTAAGATTCCGCAGGATGAAAAATATTATTGCTTTTTATTTGCTTTGTATCGTAACTAGTGCCTTTAGTACCAAAAGATTTCATTTGGGCCGAAGTAATGGAGGTAATTTAGGAGCTCCTGGTGGTAAATACGAGAATGATTTACCAGCTGCACAATGGTTCAAGCAAAAATTAGACCATGCAAATCCTTCAGATCTTAGAACTTGGAAACAGGTACATTTTCTGAGTTATCACTAGAAATATAAATAGAGATAAGAGCTAAGAAGTCAAAAGGTCAGACATACATTAACTGTAATCAGTGACATGAATAAGATGTGTAAATATTGAAATAGATGGTCTATTTAACCAATATTGTATTGGCTTGTGTTGATAATTGTCGATCAACTTTCCTTATGATGTTTGAGAATTTCACATGTCTATGTTTTTCTACCTATTCTATTGTATACCAATGTTACTATTTCTAAACTATTACAGCTCTTATTTAAAAGTCAGACATACACAAACTGATTGTGCAATTATGTAGCATTCAACATACACAGACAATTGCAGTCAGAATAAACAGCTTGCACCTGCCTTTGCAAGCTGTTAGAGCAGCTTCTTAGTTAGTATATAACTGGAGTCTACTTGACTTATTGTAAAAATAAGAATTATTAAATTTAGAAATATTTTCTTTGTACTCTATGGCTTACATAAAAGTAGTCTAATCTTAAGGGGATTTTTTAAAACTTGTATTATTTAAGATGCATTAATAATTTTAATTAGGATCTTTTTTTAAATTCTGTTTTAAGAAGGCTTTCTAGAATATTTTTTTTTCAGCGATACTTTGTGAATGATAGTTTTTATGATTTCACAAACCAAGGCCCAGTTTTTTTAATGATTGGTGGGGAGGGTCCAGCTGATGCAAGATGGATGGTGAAAGGGACATGGATTGATTATGCACAGAAGTTTAAAGCCCTCTGTATAAACCTTGAACATCGTTTTTATGGTGAAAGTCACCCTACAATGTAATTATTTTTGTTTCTAAGTAAATTAGAGAATCCAATTTGTGGAGGTATTTACTAGAATGCACTGTCTAATCCAAATAAAATGCAATTATACAAAAATTATAAAAAAATCAGTTGTTTAATTAATCACTTGACTGTTATATACTTTTATCATAAATTAAACCATTTTCTATTGCTGTTTTTAGTTATCTTTATTCATGGTATTGTTCCAGAGATCTCAGCATCAAGAACTTACAGTACCTTTCATCATATCAAGCCCTTGCAGACTTAGCTAATTTCATTACAGCAATGAAACAAAAGTACAGATTGAGTGATAAAGCAAAATGGATTGCTTTCGGAGGCTCTTATCCGGGATCCTTGGCCGCATGGCTTAGACTGAAATATCCTCATTTAATTCATGCAGCTGTTTCTACAAGTGGTCCATTATTAGCTAAAGTAGACTTCAATGGTAATTTTATTTTATTTCATTACCCTATTTACTAAAGGTATTATCTCATCTTATCTTCATGTTTGGTGGGAATAAATATGGTGAAGTAAATTTAGAAGTAATGGATTTAAATTTGCATTAGTGAGTGTGTGACAAACCAAAAATGGTTTATTCCTTTGTGTTTAATTTAATATCATATTTAGAAATCTGGCTGTGTGTTTTTATTATGTACATATATTAAATGTTCTTATTTCTATATTCTGAAGTAGTTGTTATGTCAATAGTTGCTTTATATGTATTACTTATTTGGTTTCAGAGTACTATCAAGTGGTTGTTAATGCTTTAAAAGAAAAAACTGGAGATGACAAGTGTGTGAATGAGATAAGGCAAGCTCATAATGAAATAACACATATGATGCAAACTAGCCCTGAAATAATTGAAAAAGAATTCAAGTAAGAAATACTTCAACAAATATTGTTCCAATTGTTAAAATTTACTAAGATAGTACTAGTGTTATTATTGATTTTTCAGAGTTTGTAAACCATTTGGTTTGGCTTCCCAAAATGACTTGAAGAACTTTTACAATTCCATAGCTGATGATTTTGCTGATTTAGTTCAATATAATGAAGATAACAGGATAAGTCAAGATATTAACTATAAGAATCTCACAATCAATACGGTATTCTTTAAACCATGATAGCTTTAGCATAAGAATTTGTCATCTATAAAATTTCTGTAATATGATTTAACTATTCACTTCACTAACATATACACATAACAAGAAAACCACCAGTTTATATAACCATTCAACTGGGATCGGCAACCAAATTGGTTTGTTTACTTTTGCCAAGTCTGTGGCAGGAGCCAAAATTGAGCACAGTTCTAAAACTTGTTTTGTTTACATTTTTTAATCGTCTCATATTTTACGGAGATGATATATTTTCGCTGAAAATGCAATACAGCGTTGTTTAGTAATAATGATTTACAAAAATATAAGGTTTAATTAAAAATCAAAATTAAAATTTATTGGTATTGATTCCGAACGAAGTCCCCAGTTTCGCGAACTAGCGAATAGTGACGTTCCCAGTTGAGTGGATAACATTAATGGTGATTGATGTCAAAAACAAACAGTTGTAAAAATTTCAATGATATTTTTAGGTTTGCAATATGCTAACAGCACCCGGAGATGAACCTGCTTATAAAAAATTAGCAGCTTTCAATGCTATTATTTTAGCAAAGTCTAATGAGACGTGTATGGATTACAGCTACGAAAATATGATCTCAGAACTTAGAAATATATCTTGGAGTTCAAGTGGTGGTATGGCTTAAAATTATAAATTATTGTTCTTATCCTACTATGTTGAAGTACTGCGGTCATCACATCACAGTTCGTTTCAGGGATTTGTTATGTTTTCAGTTTTTCCCACACACTATTACTAGTTTTTCTTCAAAAGATACTTCAAGAGTCCTTAAAAGTAGGTTGTAGTTTGGGGCCCCAGAGTGACCACTAACATTGAAAAGGTCCATGGATCATCCATGGTAACTTTACGATCAGTTGGCCCTTAGCTTGTCTTGTGCGATGCGTGGCAATGAAAAAACAGCTTTCAAGCTTTTAATATAACATATACTAAATACTACAAAATACTATATTTGCAGTTACTATAAGTGCACTTCCCCCGCGCGCCGCACAGCTGACTGTTTGCTTTGTTACGTTCGGTTTTTAAAAATTGGTAAATAGTGTTAAGTGCAATTGTTTTGTGGTAAAAAGTATTTCAATATTAAATTATTATCATAAACCTTTGATTTGGTGGAGTGAGAGGTGGGCCAATACCCGAAATTTATTTGTAGTTAATAAAAATAAATATTTTTTTAGCTCGTCAATGGTTCTATCAAACATGTACGGAATTTGGTTTCTATCAGACGTCGTCAGGCGAGGTGGATGTCTTCGGAAACAATTTCAATGTAGATTTCTTCATACAACAGTGCGAAGATGCATTTGGGAAAAAGTAAGAAGAAAAGAAAGAAATAAGTAGTTAATAAGATTGTATGATTAATTTAAAAATATCTCTTTTTGTATGGCTATGTCAATTTAATTTTCAGATACAATTTGAATTTCGTTTCGAATTCTGCCCAATGGACTAACAGTTACTATGGAGCTCTGGATATAGCCGTGAGTCGCGTCATTTTCGTTCACGGCTCTGTCGATCCGTGGCACGCCCTGGGAATAACGCAGACGAAGAATAAAGATTCACCTGCCATTTTTATACACGGTAACCATAGTTTTTAACAAAATAAAATTAAATCCAAATGTTTAATATCTTAATCAACCGTCTTAGCGGACAAGGTTTTCCATTCCAATGCCATGTTGTTATTCCCCGATTTATAATCTATTAGAATTATTTCAACGACGAATTTAATATTATTATCAAATTTAAAATTCATGCCTTCTAAAATTTTATTTTGGTTTAACCTTTTTTTTTGTAGGACGATATTTTCATGAATATTGAATTAAGATCTAACAAGTAGTTGGGTTCATACATGTACAATTACGTCATGCTAGAGTCAGCTAGAGCAAGAATAGACAGTGCTTAACCTTTATTATTGATTTCAAGTTTTAATAATCTCTTATATCCGCAGGAACCGCACATTGTGCTAACATGTATCCAGCGACTGAGAACGATTTAGAAGAATTGAAACAAGCGCGGATTAAAATTGAGCAATACCTTTCTAAGTGGCTCAATTAGTTCTAAACATTTAATTTTGTAACTCAGGTATAATTAACGTGTTCTTAGATGATCATGATTCTTCTCGTGATCGCATCGTTTGCAACAACGTAGAAATGTCGAGACCACTCAATTAGTAAAATCGTGGTAAAACCTCGTTAATTATGCATAAAAGTAATGTAGAAGACCGCGAGTGTTTAAATAAGTTTGGTAGACTCGCCTAGTTCCTGTTTGTATTTTGGTTCTCGAATTTTACGCAGGTTTAGACTAAACTATATATTATTATCATTAGTCGATCAAATATACCAATAGGAGATCAATGCTATAATCGTATTTTGTAGCTAGTGTATAATTTAAACGTTACTGTTCGGGCGACCAACCTCTTTGACGGGACAAAGACAAGACTGAGATGACGATTTGACATGACGGGGACTTTGACATCGACCGACAAGGAGAAAAGCCGACAATTTTCTCATATTTTATAATTATTGTTTTATTTTACTTTATCACGACCCTGACTGACGAATTATTGTACGGCCGCCGATGACCGCGCCCGTACAAAGTGGTCCTTCGAGCCGGATAAGTAACTTGATGACCTATGGCTATACCAAGACTCGGTATGGACATGACTACGCCTAACGAGGCAACAGCGACTGCTGCGGACCAGACCGGCGGGAACCGACACTCCGCCCACCGGACATCGACCGTCCGATCCGCCGCATTTGAACGAATACGTCAACTAAAGTTGCAATTAGAAGCCCACCAGCAGCAGACTAAGTTAAAGTTGCAAATTATTGAAGAAAGGATAGCGAAACAAGAAGCATTGGAAAAACTTGTGCATAGTGTTAATAGTGTAAATAATGATAGTGTGAATAGTTTTAAGAAAAATTGTATAAATAAATGTACATACAGGACTGACTACGACACGCGACATGACAAAGTGGAACTGCTGATGGGACAAGACAACACAGACTCAATAGACAGACAGACCAAACAGAGTGGACTCACCGTTTCTGAGACCAACGCCGAGACCGACGATAGACATGACGACGTTGATGACGACAACAACGTGACGCAGACCGACGACTTTCCTCATTCTCGAGAGGATCAGCCGACGCTGAGAGACGTTACAAGACCTGCAGACGTAGTACAACCCGCAGACATGAAACGACTTGCGGACATAATACGACCAGCAAACATCGTACGACCAAGACCCGTGGATGATACACAACTCACGGATGACAGACGGACGATTTTTGGTACGGTAAGCTCAACGACATCATCGAAAACATTTTCCATTGATCTTATCGTGGCAATAGATGACATAGACACACATATTGAGTCAAAGCACAGACTGCCAGAGATGAAATTGCAAGCTTTACTTATAGATGAGAGATTGGCTCATACTGTCAAGAGACATTTACACGTGAGTACAATAAGACACTGGTCTGACTGTAGACCTGTGCTGATTTGGCTTAATGTTGACTGGAACAGTTCGGACTTATCGACTATGCCTGCCACTGGAGGTGGGTGCCGCTAATGACTACATATAATTGACTTAGGTTAAGAATTTAATGTTATGTTCAGTTTTTTATTATTTTTTGACTCTGCTAAGTGATACTTACTTTTGACTCCGACTCCGACTTTCTTGTGATGACGCTATGTGACTCTGACTATGACAATAACTTAAACGATTAAGACACTGACTGACTTGCAGACCGCGACCTCTCGAACGAACTAGGACAGAGTTCCTAGAGAGTACTCGTGACATGACTTGAAGACAAGGGTACCTGCCATTTTGACATGATGGGACAACAGGTACTCAAGACAGTACAGACTACTGGGGACGACTGACGACGTAGTTGTTGACATGCAACTACACCGGAACCAGTAACTGCTTTGACATGACCAGGACACCCCTGACAGGAGAGACATGGACTACACTGACTTGACTAGTCCATGTTGGCAATTGAAGATTCAGTTTCTTTAAAAATTAGATACTTTTATTTACAGAATTTTAATATATTTGATTTATAATATCATTGATCACAACTATATAACTATGCACAGCCATGTATTTTATTAGTTCACACATGTATGAATCAATATGAATATTTATAAAAATCTCATGTGTTTATTTACGAAACGGTTAGAAAGATTTTAAAAACATTTTTGGGTTTCAATCGTGGACCGGTGGTGTTGCAATTGGACAGAGTAGAGTATTACCGAGACCAGCGAATAAATTAACAATCACATTTTAACAACATTGTTATACACTGTATAGCTTAATTAGTAATGTCTTTATTATGAAAGTATAAGAACAGTCTATATCACAAAATTAACGACAACTTCTGTTCTGTTGTAGCATTAAGCCTCATTGATCTTTCGTTTAAATTCGCATCTTTATATCTCGCACATCTAGATCAATAATCATGTTAACAGTTATTTTATCAGAAAAAAACCGATATCACGGTGTCCTTGCGCACCGTAGGTTTTTTGATTAGAAATTATGATTTAACATCGATATAAATGTAGTTTATTCTAGAGGTTTTCGGCTAGGAAATGCGATTTGGTCGATTTTTGAGTTGACTTCCTTTCGATCTAGATGTGCGAAAAGACAATTAATTTAAGAAAACTTTAGAAATCTTAAAATTAAAATAAGTACACTTTATTGTACAGTGTGATCTATAATACTTTCGATATAATTTTACACAACATGCCTAATACTAAATTCGATTTATAAACTCTTTGTTGTAGTTGTATTAAGATACATTCACTCTGTGTAGGATCCGAAAGCATTAAAAATCAACCAGTACAACTTATAATTCTATTTTATTTTTCAAGTTAAATATAATTCTTTATTCGAGTTGATTGTAAAAAGTTAAAGTAAATATTTGAAATAGATATTTTATAATTTATAAATTAAAACATGCTTTGCATTACTATTACTCAGTATTACAAACTGTTATATTTGTCAATGGCAAATAGCTCCTGTCAATGTAACAATTTGGAAACAGAAATACTTATTTACAATATTCGTTTTTTGTTTATATATTTTTATTAAATTATATGTCTAAGGGGTATTCATTATTTACGTATTTCATGATAAGCTCATTTTGCTAAAGCCTCTTAAATGCAAGTAGGTCGAAATCCGCTTGAATACACTTGAAATAATTATACGCAATAGATCTTGCGTTTAAGTATCAAACGAATTATAAGGCAAGTGTGTCATGATTCAGTTACGTTAAGCTCGTTTATCTATCTTGCAATAAAAAAAAAAGTTGGTTCGATTTTACATATTTGTAGGTTTTGGTCCTGTTTTTTATATTTCATAAAAGTAAATTAAATATTATGTTTTCGTTTAAGTATCAAACGAATTATAAGGCAAGTGTGTCATGATTCAGTTACGTTAAGCTCGTTTATCTATCATGCAATAAAAAAAAAATTGGTTCGATTTTACATATTTGTAGGTTTTGGTCCTGTTTTTTATATTTCATAAAAGTAAATTAAATATTATGTTTTACTTTCGTTTTGCAACATTTCGTTTGAAGTTGAAGTTGTTTTTTCATCATCGTCGATAAGATTATCCAGTTTTTGTCCTTTCAATAATATATCCATTGTACTGAAAACAAAAAAACTATTAGTCGGTATAGAAACACAGTAAGTATGTGGGTATGTATGAGAAGAGTTCAAAGCATGGATGATGATTTTATGATAAATAAAATTAAATGCAGTACTAAACAAAAAATAATGAAGTATATACTTACAACGAGCATATAAACACAATGACTTGTGTAGATATCGTGAAGTAGAATATAGAATTGATGTATTCTGTGCCGATTGTTGCATTATAAATCTGTGTATAAACGATCGATGCAAATATAGCCACAGCGTTCTCCATAACAGATAGAAAAGCATACGCTACGCCTAAAAATAAATATAATACTTAAGGTTAATTTTGCATTAGAAAGATCTATAAATTGTAGATATAATATTAAATATTTTTGGTTTTTAATCCGGTTGAATCAATCTAATTAGTATTAAGGACTTTAAAACCCAACCATTCCAATTATAGATCAATCATTACTGTTAATTCCCAGATGAACAATTTGTAGAGGTCATCCGCTGACTGAGTTTAATCAGTTCGATTTGGATATTCCGAGTTATACTTAAGTTTAATGTAAAAACTGCGGACAGTAAGTATTTAAAATTATTTTGAGTATTTACAAGTAGATAAACTAAGTATTATAATATCTCTTCCATTTCATCATAATGTTAGGTTAACAGTCACGTACATTCAAGAGATTATTTCTGATTGTCAAGTATTATTTAAGAATATCGGTTATCTGCAAGATAAAACAACAAGTAGGCAACCGACAAAGACGAATATAAGAGGTTTATATTATTTTATCTTATGACTGCTGAAGCATGTAAAACGATAATCTGATATCTTATCTCTATCTATCTATCTCATGTTATTTTAAAGTTAAGATATATCTTGCAAATATATTATTTTAATATTTTATTATAATTAAAATATCAGTATTTTACATTTTGTCAGTTACATTTTCATTGCCTGTGTTTTTAATAAAATCGTTTTGCAACAATCGATTGTAGTACCAATCTGAAAAAAATGTCCTAATAGGACCGTTATACTATTATAAATTATTATCAGTGTGATATACGGTATTATTTACTTCAAAGGCAACTTTAATACCTAGTTTTTTGGTTTTTTTTTTATTTTTTTTTATTGCAAAGTAGATAAACGAGCATACGGCCCACCTGATGGTAAGCGGTCACCGTCGCTCATGAACCTCTGCAATGCCAGGGCAAAGAGGGGCCGTTATCTACCGCCTACCCATACAAGACTTTTAAATACTTAAAATTTAATTGTTCAGTAGAAGTTGAGTTTTAACTATTAAATGATTGTACATATTGAAGGGCTTAAAATAATATAATATTTTATTAATGGTTGAATAGACCAGTAAAATATTAAAACTGGAGAAGATTGTTTCAAATCTTAGTAAACGAGGATAAAAGGTTTCTTCTTTCCATTCCATTCCTGCAAAATTATTATCGCTTAACAGCTGTCGACGAATCCGCGGAAATTTTCTTAGATTTAATAATTTTAGTGTATTTATTTTGTATTCGTTTTTTAAAAATCAAGCAAATATCTGTCGCACCCTGTATATTTGAATATGGTATTACCTCTTTCATCGGGCGGCAGTACTTTGGACGTCATCGACCGTATGAGCGGCGCCACGATGGGTCCGAACGCCGCCGAAGTAGCTCCCACGTACATCACTTTCCCGGACGTCGTGTGAGCGTACACCAGGTGACCCGCTATGTGGGCCGCCGCTCCGAGCATCACTATCAACTAATACAATCAATATCGATTTTATAATCCTCATCAAAACAAACGGAAAGAATATCGTACGAGTTATAATTACAATATTTAAAATCCCAAGGTATTCACAATATTAACAGTACCAGCAATATACAGGGTGATCCAGAAGTATGCGACATGAATGTGCATTGTTCCTTTTATTTAAGGTGTTATGTTTGTCATTATAATAACATTGTTATTATTATATTGTTGACATCTTGTTGTTAATTTCATTTAAAGCAAGATCTTGAGTTCATTTACGTTTAGTTTTATTTATTCATTTATTCATTTATTTAAGAGTTTTCTACAAAGAATACACTAATTCACACATTGATTATACAAGCAATAATAAAAAGGAACATGTGCATCTTTACTTACAGAAAACTACTGCATGCAATTATGAAAATAAAATTTAAAATACAATGTTCCAAATGAAATCAAAATAAGAAATATTAATTCATAACATCATATTCATATCATTAGGTACGTTATAATTTAACATCAAATAGTATTAAAAAATTAAAAACAATAATTTATCAGTAATTTAAGATTTAAGATTGACACATGCAAATTAAAAGTCCTTAAAAATTTTTGATAAATCAAAAACACTAGAACATTGTAAAAATAAAACATTAAAATTGAAAATAATTAATAAAATAGCAGTGTACTCCATATCATCACTTAGAATATGACCAAGACTCAATACAAAATTAAAAAATTAGTTTTAATTTGTTTTGTATTTTATTTTTGTACACAATGTTACTTAGTGCTTTATTGATAATGTAAGTTTATTGTTATAATTAAGTGCTTTTGTTTAAGTCATTACTGTATTGGTAGTTGTAATTTCTTTTTAAATAAATTTTATTTTATTATTTTTTTATTTTAGCAAAAATTACTTTTAATTGACTGTTCTTTCGATTAGCGTTAAAAAAATAAAGGATGAAAGCAAATCAGCGAAATATCCTATCTCATATATTTAAGGTACTTCCCATTCATGTCGCATAATTCTGAGACAACCTGCATACTAAAACCATGCAACAATATTGTCAATTTCTAAAGTATTGCTTAAATAGTTGCTTGCCACGAAGATATTATGGTTTTGGAAAATGGACTTGGTGATATATCTATAAGTTCTTAAAAATGAAAAAATTAACATAGTGGATTGGACTAAGAGAAAAATATAGAAAGAGTAAGCGATGACGAGTTTTTTGCAATCATCGCTCATGGACACAAATACAAAAAACCGCATTATAGCCACCGTATTATTAGAATAAAGGTAAGGTTTTCAAGTCAAAGAATAAAGTAGCAGTATCTCTTGATATAAATATAAAATACTAACTGTATCCCTCCATTTGAGTAGTTTAGTCATTAAAGGTATACCAAATAACATCGCTATAACGTACAATGTGCTCAAATATGTCCTAAAGTTGCTGTATGTGGTCTCATTCCATTGAAAGACGTTCATTGTGTATAAATACATCACGGGCTTTTCATCTGAAATAAATCACGGAACATTTTAGAATCCAAGGGGACTATAAATATTTTGTTATCTTTGAGTAGTTTAACTAATACTTAGTTGAATTTTGACAATGTTATATATATTATTTAAAAACTCTTTTATTTTATTGACTGCACACGACAGTTTTATTGTAAACGTGCACTTGTTTCTTTTAAAGTTAGTAATAAACTATGTCAGTTGTAACTCGCTAAGAAATTAATGTTAAGAATAATTCGATTCGGCCGAAGTATTGTAGTGTTTTGTCTTTTGTACTATAAATTAGCTATTTTCGGATTAGTTAACGTGAATAAGCTAAAATATATTTCTATGCATTCAGTTTAAAAAATGAATACGTTTACCTCTTTGAAATGTGTAAAAAGCCATCGAAATGAGAAGGAACCACAAAAACAATCTTTTGTTATTTGGTCTTCGTTTTGTCAAAGTCACAACGGTCTGAACTATATTATTTGTATCAAAGAAATCTGTAAACGGATTTTTTACACCGGCTTCCCGCAACGATTTCTGTTCGCTACGTGTTTGCCAATCGAGGAATATCCAACAGTGTAATGTCGCCAAAATCATGAGACACGTATTGATTGTAAACATTAATGTAAACGATTTGTTCACTACTTTGTTGTACAACAGGTTACCTGGAACAAACGCATTTTAAAAACATAAACTGAATGCAGTCTAGTAGTGAAATTTGAGAATGAATTAAACTTTGAGACAGGTATTAACTATTAAGTGATTTAAACTAGGGTTACAGTGGGCAGATACAATAAATAGCTAGGTACTTAATGTTAAAATGAGCCTGAACTGTAGCTACCTATTTGAAGCAGAGTCACAGTGGAGTTTACACAATCTTTTTACGGCTGTGGGCGTCAAATCAAAGGGAGTGTTACAACAGTTTTATGAAAAGTTGTTCTATATCACCACGTCTTTATATTTTTTATAGCAAATAAGGTGGCTTACTTGCAATTCTAATAGGTAGGGGAATTTTAAACTATAAAGATGTTATCACCAAGTTTCTCATCTACTTAATATCAATCAAATTAAATATATTATATGGTATTGCAACTTAATTATCACTTACCTAAGGCTATTCCCATGGGTAAAGTACTTAAATAAACTACGTCTAATATTCCGACACGCAATGTTCTATTTTTAACTGAAGACACATCAGCTATGTACGCAAAACAAGCAGCAAAAATCGCCAAGTCAGAACCAGTCATAGCACTTGGCAAGGCTGCTGTGTATAATATATATTCAACAGGCCACGCTAAAATGACACAATCATAGTTAAAAAATAAACATATCTAAAATAAGTTAAATTTATGGGTTTAGACTTGTAAATTGGCTTTGGAAAATCTCTGACACAGTATCAAAATTAAGCATCTAGCAATCTTATCTAAGCAAGCCATCTCATATAATGTAGTTGTAGAAAATATAAAAATTAATTATTTTTATCTTATTGTAAAAGGTGTCTTACCATTCATTGTGTTTATGGTAATCATTATGGAAAAATAAAGTTTTCCTAAAAGTCCAGCTAGTAAAACTACTTTTCGTCCCCTTTTGTCACTATATGAACCTAAGAAGAATGCTAGAAATAGAGGAAAAAAGTTACTAGCAATTCCGTTCCATTGATGGAATGTTGACACTGTTACCTGCAAGTTTATTAAACATCTTATACATTGTACTTTAAATAGGAAACGAGTTTTTGAACTCTTTTAGATAAATAAGACGGACTGACCATGAAATGATCATTTTTTTATTACAAAATATGGCTGTCACATCGTACCTGTACTTCTTTACTAATATTTTCATGTTTGCTAATATTATAACAGATATCTGCAGTAAAGTTATGGTTGACAGTGCATGCTTGGAATACATAAAAGGTCTGTTCTATGACATTTGTAATCATAAATGCCATCATATAGAAGAACATTGTTGGTTCCACTGTTATGTATTTGTACCATGGTATCAATGGTTGAATCTGAAATAAATTATTCATTAGCATGATATCTTTTAACTTATTATGAACTTTCTAAATAACAAATTTAATTTGTTTACATTTTATTAGTGAAAGTTTGGATAAATTGAAGTGGAACTTTACTTTATTAAAAATAGTAGAGGCCTGTTTAAGTTATTATAATTTGAGTATCATTTAAATTTATAAATTTTAACAAGAGATTCAGTGAAGGATCTACTACCCAGACTACTAGAAGTCGGAGCTTCAGAGGACTGACGGGAAAGATTATTTACATAAAATTACAGTTTCAAAACAGTTTAAATCAGTAACTGACAACATATTCAATGTTTTTATTATCAGTTGAAAAATTTAATTTGTTTCTTTTGAATAAGTGACCTCATAAATTACAAAAAACTATGGCTTAAAATAATTACCACATACTGCTATTTGTAAAAAAACTAATTAATCTAATGTATTTTTGCAGGTAATATGTTTATGCTTAAAAACACATGTTTGAGTTAAGCTCGCTTTTGTGATTATTTTATTCACTCGCAGGTTTTTTTTGTAAGCAATAAATAAGAATAAAATAAATTTAATGTTCTTTCAGTATAAGTAGTTTTTGAAATATAATGATGCTGTTTCAAATTATTATGAAATTTTTCATAAGATAAAATTATGACATAGATAATATTATGTCAAGGTCATATTTTATTATTATAAATAATCACAATTAAATAATATTTTGCATCACATGTCATGATAATTTTTGTAAACATTCCAACAACCTAAATTAAAAAAATAAAAACAGAAACAGTCTATAATTTATCGAGTTTTTGTTTCGTAAAGATGAAGTAAATAAAATAATATAATTTGTCTAGCCTTTTGATTCGCCACATGCATAAAATTAAATATTATTTACTTACCATGCCTGTGTCTTCTTTACCCATTGTTGACATTTTCATATTAGAAGTATGAAAGTTTTTCAATGTGTATGCTTATTTTAAATTTATTGTTTATCTTTATATTTGTAGTGCAAAAAATAACATTTTTTTACTTTATGATTAAAACTTAATACAGTTACAAACACAGTTATGATCCACCGAAATCGTGAAATAAATTCAAAAAGTGGCAGAAACTTATCTGAAACAAGTAAAAAACATTGTTAGGCTTGGCCAGTTCCACACCTGAGACTGCGCTAACTCAGTATGTAACACCTTTCAAAACCTAATCTTGTGAATTTTTTTGTCGTTTATAAACTATTGTGCTTTGTTCTATAAACACTCCTCTATTACTTTACACTTAAATTGACCATTTAATTTTATCTTAAGTAACAAAACTTCTGTTGAAGCTTCGAGTTTTAAGGTTAAAATTTAAGTCTTAAAGGGACGGCGCGACGCGTTACGCCCAAGGCACTCTTTCCCGTCGCGCCACCCCCAATGGAGAAACTTAAAGATGGTTTTCCATAGTCTCTAGCATCTCTACTACAATTGTCTACAATTATCTAACCAAATCCAAAAACTGTTGTGGTTCATGCGCTAGAACAGTTCACTGCACACTTGTCAGTACTGCGCTGATGCGAAAGAACTTGGCTCCAGTAATAGATCATATGTCATTGTCATTTTTGGCATGATGTCAGATGTCAAACGATTTTACTTTATTTTTATGAAAGGCATTGGCTACAGTGCCACTATATTAAACTTTAAAAAAATGTATGACGTTAGCATCACAGGTATTCATCAATGGACCTCGGTATTCATCAAACACACTGTACATAGTAACTGTAGACGACTTAAAACATTGTAGGTAAGTAGTACTCTACATATACATACACTAAATTTTATACTAATCACTAGATGACCCGCGCAACTTCGTTTGCGTCATAAAGGGATTCAAATAGTACTTGCAATACTGTCGCGATATTATTTGTGCGGCACGCGTTGTGTTATTCATTGCGTGTTAAACTCTCAATGAAAAGTCCGATTGGAATAAAACAGAAAGTAATTTACTTCTACATTATTACTCTTGGTAACATAATACTCTTAATTTGAATAAGGATTAATATAACGATACTTATTTAACGTTTAATTCATTCTTGAGACGATTTAATATTTTTCATGAACATGATCGCGTGAGTCGTGACGCGGAGTTTTTTCCAGATCTTACTAAGGCCTTATATGTTTATTATCAATAGTTTTTGCAGATAAACATATTTTCGATTTTACACCTATCGTTACAAATTCGAAATTTTTATACGGATCCCTAATTTTTTTCAAATTAAAATATACATATAAACCTTCCTTAAGAATCACTCCATTCTATAAAATAAACTCTCTTTCTATTAAATAAACTGCATCGAAATTCGTTTCGTAGTTTTAAATATCTAAGCATACATACATAGTGACAGACAGACGGCAGTTAACGACTTTGTTATTAACCATGTACCTAGTGATGAAACATGCATGAAGTCGATGCTACGCGCGCCAAGCGCTTTCCGTTTCTTTCTTTCTACCAAGACTGTCAAGACTGTTCTACCCCTAATAATAAAGTAGATACCTGACAACCGATTACATAAATTACAGTCAAGTACAACATAATCTAACACTTGACTGTTAGTGATACTAAATAGTCTGTGGTAAATAGCAAGATATTGGTGAACAGATAGGAAATCTATTGAAAGAAAACCGCAAAGAAAAAGTTCAAATGGCTCAAAGTGTATTAAATAATTATTGTTGCGCAACGAAGCACTGCCTGCTCCTCCTGCGCAACGAAGCACTGCCTGCTCCTCCTGAACCACAACCAACACCTGTGGTAAATGTCACCGTCACCCAAGTTATACCACCAACGGAGGAACTTCAGGTGCAGGCATGTGCTAGTATCCAGGACGATGAGCGTTTGAGGAGTGCTCTGGAGGACTCTATACAAGAATTCAGGTTTGTCCCGCCATGCTCGCGGCCACGTTTACCGCGGTTGCCCATGTGTAAACGCAATGTTTCGCTAGTATTGGCCCTGGACTGCATATTAAAACCTTATTTCGAGTCGACTGAAGACCTTGTCGACACCCACTCGATTCTGTACTGCGGTGCGGTTGCTGTCTGTCGCGTGGCAGGGGTAAAATTTCCAATCCCGAACCAGACATACCGCCGACATGATGGTAAGCCGCAGTGGCAGTGCAGAATCGAGAGTCGCATAGATGCAGCCAGGACCCTTATAGCGAAGCTCATTTGCTTCCAGTCTGGCAACACGCGCCCACGTGTCATGCGATTTGTTGACCGAGCCTTTGCTGACACCGGTATCAGCAGGAACAATTACATGGAATGTGTTGTCGAGCGTGTTGACTACTGGAAGCAAAAAGTTTGCGCATGGGCGAACCGTATTCGTCGGTACCGAATAAGATCGGAGCGGTACCGCTTGAATAGAGTCTTCCAGAGTAATCAGAAGAGTGTCTACAGAGATTGGGAGGCATCTCGAGGAAGAGTGACCGATGGACACCCACCAGTTGATGAAAACGTAATGACTTCATTTTGGCAAAATATTTGGTCGGTACCCATCGGTCACTCCGAGGGAGTGTGGACGGAGGCGGTCGTGCGCGCGTGTGAGCCTATCAAGGATATGAACACCGTATCCATAACGCCGATTGATGTAGCTTGTGCGGTACGTTCGGCCCCGAACTGGAAAAGTCCGGGACCGGATGGGCTGCACAGCTACTGGCTGAAATGGATACGTAACTCACACGGGCGC